>OZ005654.1:294033566-296496066 GCA_963930645.1 Salticus scenicus | reverse complement strand
CCAGTGTTTTTTCGTAATATTAAAACGAAGATTAATTGCAGGGCTCACTCGAGACTCAGCAGTATGAAAAGCCCAGTGTCTCCCCGCCCCCGTCCAAATTAATGTCTTACACACAATATTTTAAATAAAATTGCTTCATATTAGTTTAATTCATTTTAAATAAAAACGATTACACTTTGTTAGTTCTACAGTTTAATTACAAAAGTACTTTTAAACTTTAAATGTATAATATAGAATTATATGTAATCAGCTACCTTTAGAAGTAAAATAAACAAATTGCTTTCAATAGAAAAAATAGTCTTTGTATTTTTTCCTCCATTCTTTATTTTTTAAATTAATTGAAATTAAAGTTAATCAGTGTGACTTCCATCAAAATTTTATTTTTTTCCCATTCACAGATATAGAGTAATCCAATCATCATGCATTTTAAATCTATTAAATAATATAAATTTAAATAAAGGATTGGGGCGATGCAAAGAGAAAGCCATATAATTAATCCATTGTTTGTTAAAATTCTAAAATTCTATAAAGAAATATTATTTTTTTTTTTTCAATAAATAAATAAAAACAGTTATTCAGTAAAATAGAAAAAGAAGTTAAAATACTAAAATATTATGTTTAATATACATACTTCTAACAAACGCGAGGGTGAAAATATTTTATTTCTTTCTTCCGTGGAAAACAAAATCAAATATATGTTATTATAATCATGGAAATTTCTTTGTCATTTATTAATTTTATTACCACAGCAGTTTTGTATTAAATAATGAATAACACTGCTCGGCATGAAAATTGCCTCTGACATAACTTCAGCATATTGTAAAATACATTATGTAAAATGACCTTCTGAATCCAAATAGGACGACCATTTTGACCTATAACACATCGTTTTTTAGGAATGGCCCCCTATTTTTATCATTTTTCGGTGATTGTATGGCTCTAAATTTGATTTTTAGGAGGGGGGGGGGATTATCTTAATCGTTAAATATCTTCTGAGGGGCTACAGCGTTGGAAAATTCTAATACATGGACTACAAGCGATTTTTTTTTTTTTTTTTTGGGGGGGGGGGGGGAAGGGGGGGGGGAGGATTTGCCACTGAAATTATGCATTATATAACTTTTATTTTTTAAATATGTTTAATGTTATTTTTTTAACTTTATATTTTTTCGTTTTCAGGTGTTAAATTAATTATTTTTCATTCTTCAAATTACATTCATGGTCATAAAATTATCGGACATGGTAATAAATTGAGGGAGGGGGTGGTGTAGCTAGAAAACGGTGAGTGACTGGGCAAAATGGGAGTCATATTCGGATTCAGGAGGTCACATAAGAATTAGCAAAAATGGTGTGAGATCTCGAAACTTTTTTTTTTTTTTTTTTTTTTTTTTTTTTGCCGCGTAGTGTAATTTAGCTATAAAATGTCTCAATTACTGATTAAAATAGTTTTATCTGCAGATGATCACATCTAACTTCTTGAGCTGCAAAGCATAATTATTATCAAATAATTTTCAGTCCATGCATTTTACTAAACACATATTATCATTTAACCCTTTAACTTACATTAGCTTCGCAGTGAAATTAAACATCCAACATTGTTTTATGCAACAATAAAAAAAAAAAAAAAAAAAAAAAAAAAATACAATTGATTTTTTAAACATTTGTTTTTTCCTGTTTGTTAGAGATGATGTCTACGCTCAATCCCAGATACGCTCGTCTGCTTAGCTGTTCAGAGTTTTTAGCGATTTCTTACAAAACTTGCGCAAGAACGGGCTAGGATCCTTAAAATGATCCAACGGAAGGCATACATCTGGGAACCTAGCCTAGCGCATTCATTTAGCTTTAATGTCCCAACACACTTTTTGTTAGACAGCCGCACTACTCCGAAATTCGTCAAATGATGTTTCTAAGAAAGCCATACGTAGAAGGCATTTTAAATATCTTAGTAAGCGCGATAGCGCCTTTCTGCTTTGTTAATGAATTCGTGCCTAGCTTTTATCACCTGATGAAGTGATGTACTGTTATTTTGACTTGAAATAACTGTTGCAAGTTTTACAACTAATAAAGCTTCCTTGCAATGATACTTATTTATCAGGTTAATTATATTTGAATGTAATTAGTGTAACATGTACATGTTTCGAACAGGTTACTTCTTAAAAATTAAAAATGCCATTTTTCTTTCTTTTTCTTTTTCTTTTTTTTTTCTTTTTTTTTTTACATATTTATGACCAATTTTTATTTTAACTATTAGAAAAAAAAAAAAAAAAAAAAAAAAAAAACTTTTTTTTTTTCTTTTTTTTTTTTTTCGACATGAAAAAAAATACATTTACATATTTATTTATATATTCTTAACTCATGAAACATGGAATCTAGGAATATATAGTTTTTATAATTTCAATACATTTTTTAAAGTCGTATTTATGTCAAAAAATTTATTTACCGTCAGAAATTTCCTTTTTATTGTTATTATTATTATTATTATTAAATTTATTTGAATATTTGTCATTCATTTTAATTCATAAAAACTGATATCATTATTTTAGAAACTTTAACATTCTTTTAAATAAATTATAAATTCTTTTAAATAAATTATTATTCTTTTAAGTAAATTTAACATTCTTTTAAGTATTAATTATAAATATTTTTAAATAATTTTTTAACATAAACAAAGGCGTCAAATCCTTCTGAAATTATAATAAATACATGTATGTTAACTTTATTATATTTTATTTATTTATTTATTTATTTTCAACATAAAGAAAAATAATATAATGATAATGGGCAATATATATATAGCATGTCGGTCTAGCAAGATTTTTTCAATTTTATTATTTGCACATTTCCACGTTCATTTTTTCTTTCTTCGACATAAAAGGAAATATATTTATCTGTTTATTTTATTTTTATTTTCGGCATTTTTTTTTTTTTTTTTTTTTTTTTTTTTTTTAATTTACAGTGTGATTTTTATTTAATATCATTTGACCCAATATCATACTGAATTAAAAAATACGGCGTTAGCTAGATATCGTCCTGATTAATAGGTGTACCAATTCTTCATAAAATTTAATAATCTGGACAGATGCAATGTCAAACTTTCAGCATTTTTTCAAGGTGTAATACGATAAACGACGAGAATGGAAAATCACTGTCTGAAAGAAATAGTAAGACCTGTTGTATTATGGAAAAAAAAAAAAAAAGTGTTTATCTCTGGTAATGTTTTATTTGACAGCTAATCTCTTTTTACTTTGTGTTTGATAAGCGAGGGGACTGAAAATGACAATGGAAACAACTTCAATTAATTTTTAAAAATCCAGAAATCTGGTTTCAAGTGCTTCGTTGTGAGTCAAAACAGAAAGTATGAAAACTTTTGTAACTCTTCAGACAGCTGTTACACAAACACATTATTATTACTGTTATTATAGATCATATGATGTGTAAACGAAAAATTAACAAAATTTACTGGCATATTTGACATTCGATAAAAACAAAGGTAAAAAATTAATCTAGTAAATACAGCCCCCCCCCCCCCTTAAAAAAAAAAAAAAAAAAAAAAAACTAATAATAAGAATAACAAAATCTATTTATAAAATTATCAATAAATAAATAAATAATAAATTAAATAAATAAACAAAATAAATAAACATTTAAATAAATGTATATAAATCCAGAGAAGTATCTTTGTATCTATGTGCATATCGCTGTGTCTGTGTGACTGTCTTTCTCTGGTGCTTAAACTACTGATCGCAGAGCTACAAAACTTAGCAGAACTTGGACCATAAAAGTGCACCTCATTAAAATAGTTTTCACCATTCTTTTTTTCTTTTTAATTATTTTAATTATTTTGTGTTTCGATTTTATTCATTGACACTTATGTTTTCTTTTCTAATATTTATTAATTCATATCAATCTGCGTACCTTAGCAACAGCTATTGCGCTATTTATTTTTTATTTAAATTTTTTTATTAGAGGGCGACTTTTCTTTTTTCTTTTCTTTTTTTGTGTTTATTGAATTCAAATTGTAAAATAGTCGAAACATATTGAATTTTAAATTAAAGAAACTATTTAAAAATTCATGTTTATGCATAATTTTTATAATGTCTCAACTTTTTACTTTTCATACAATTAAATTCTTTGTAAAGTATTTTTTTTTTTTTTTTTTCATTTTTAATTATTTTTTGTTAGTTTATTTTATTTATCAGAAAAAAATTGTAATATAGTATAAAAGATTAAATTTATTAAAATGGTCTTATATTGGTCGGAAATATATGGTAATATAGTGCGAAGAGTGTAGGATATAAAATACACGGCTTGAAGAAAATTATTTAATAGATGCTGAGACACAGTCGTCTTTAAAATCACAGTTCTTAAACAATAACAGCTCCACCTGTCGTCGATAAATACCCAAATAAAAGTACTGAATAAAGACCCTTCGGAACATAGTGTGAACTTGGACCGATGCAGTGCAGGAAGGAAAAAAGCGGCAGTAGGCAGTCAGTACCCAAATAAAGTTCTAGAGCGATTTCAATGTAATTATTTTTATAACTATTATTTATTTATTTATTAAGCGATTAAAAGGGAAAAAAAACGGTTGCTCAATTCTTTTGATTTTTTTTTTTTTTTTAAATATGGTGACTAGTGAAGTTTATTAATAATAATAAGCAATAAAAATGACTTGAAAAAAGATAGGACTATGACGATCCAACAAACACTATCGTTCAAAATAACAAATAATTTGTTTATTCATGTTGCCATTTTACGTTTAAGAATCTGTTGTTTTCTGCAAATTATCTCAACCCTTTCATTCCCAATTTTTTCTCTCCATAAAACAATAAATCTTATATTTAGTCATAAATTTATTTCAAAAGTAATATATATAAACATTTTTTTTAAATAGGAGTGATAGCAAAGTACGAATTAATTTAGCTAACAAATCAACTGAGAGGTGTTTATTTATGTTTAATATAACCACTGATGCCATTAAAAATCATAAATTTTCAATAAATAAAAATGTGAAAATTTTGGAAGAAATATATACTGTAGTTAATTAAAAAATAAATTACAAACATTACAAAAATAAATACAAAATATTTCGAACAATTACTTTACTTAACCCTTTATATCCCAAATTACCTTATTTTTGGAGAAATAGTTTGAAACTTTTTATTGTATATATATATATATATATATATATTGCTGCATGAGAAACATCGCAAATTAAATTTACCTTAAACTATAGTTTAACTATAGGGAAACATTAAACTATAGGGAGTTTGAAGTTCCATTGAAATCCTGCGGTAAATTTAGGCTATATTGAGTTTTTTTTTTTTTTTTTTTTTTTTTTTTTTAATGGGACTTTAAAGTCCCGGTGGGATACAAAGGGTTAAAATCAATTTAAATCAAGAACGTTTTATTTAATTTTATAAATACAGAATATTTTATTAATAAAGAAAATAATCTTTATTTGATTATTTAACAAAGCAAAATGTGCAGTTTTTTGCGAATATGTTTAAATTAGTTGAAAAACAACAAAATTAATTTCCATGGACTAAAAAATAATTTCATGCTGTATTGTAAGAAATTTATTTCAAAATTTATTTCTTCTTGCCAGTTCAAATTACTAAACACTGATCTACATAAAATTTAAAACAAGTTTCTTCAATTTTTACCACGTGATATTTATATAAATTCGAAACGTCTCCAAGAAAAATAGAACTGAAATTCTTTACTCTTTATTATATAACCATGTATTCCTTTATTTATTTGTATTATTCATTTCTCTCGACGAAATTAAATTCTAAATATTTATTTTATTATTAACTAGCAAGCCAGTGCGAATTTTTCGCACTTTATTTCTTTGTAACCTTTAAAATTATTAATATTATTTAATTTTAAAGCCATAAAAGCGTCATGTTTACACATGCATAAGCAAATTTATTATTGAACTTTTTTTTTTTTTTTCATATTTTATTTTATCATAGATATAGTAATAAGACATAGATTGATCATCGAATTTGAAATAGTGATTCCTTTTCATTTGGGAGAAGCTGGCCATTTTACTTTCTTATGGATATTTTTCCTAGAGTTAATATACACGGTAATACACACAGATAATTTAGCTAATAAAATTTAAGAATAATTTATGTACTAAAAGAGAATGAAAAACTCTAGCTACCAATTTTTCATTCTTTTTCTTTTTTTAATTAACTATACTCTAGTGTACTCATATCTGCAAAAAAACTTCTTTCGGCATTTATTATTGTACTTCTTTAAGATAAAAATCATCTGCATTCATCATGGAAAATAATTTTAATAAATTATAATTAATAAATAATTTGTATTGCGTAAATTTGTATAAGATTATATGTACAAGAAAGTCTTGTGGTGGCCACAACATATTAGTTATGTATTAAAACGTCCACGGCTGCTAACTACATTTAAACGAATTTTTAAATTTTCATATTACTTACTAATGTAAAATCTTAAAATTTAAAGAGAGCATTTCCTTAAATATAAAGATAGTAATTGTTTCATAATAATAACAAAGAACTGATTATAAAAATGATATTTTTTATAATTTATTTGAATATAACTTATTTATGAAAACTTGTCCCGTTTCTTTTCATATATTTATTAAAACACTTAAAAGCCGTGCAATATTCCGGCATTTAAAAAATTCATTAACATTCTACTCGATTACTATTTTCGAATTTTATACTTCCTATTGTCTGATGCCCAAACCTTTTTCGACACCAAAAGTCTTTGCACAATAACATGGGGATGATACATCTATATAAAATACTATATCTGTGCATTTTATGCAGAAAAAAAGTAATAATAATAATAATTCGTAATTTTATTTTATTTATTTATTTATTTATTTGGAAAAAATTAAAATTTTATATGTCCATTTTTAAAGCTTTTACCAAGTTATTATTTTCATATTTTAATTAATTTTATAAAATCTAATCGAAATTTCGTTACAAATAAGGTACCAAATGAAATTGGTGTTTTATTAGTATTATACATAAATTACTCTTTAAAATTTTCAGTCTTAACTCTATATAGAAATATCTATGCACTTATTTTTTCTGAAAAATAAAGCAGTGTTTGCGTTTTCCCTGAAAAATCAACATAACTTTGCTGAGAGGCAAATCTGGGTAAAGGATTGTCAACTTCTATCGTGAAAAGATATTTCCATTGTATTGATACACGCCCTTTCAACAAAGGGATTAGCCTGCTGCTTAAAGGGCGTATCAGATTCAGCAACTTTAGAAACAACCAATTTTTGAGCCGACTTTAGCGCCGATTTCTCCTCGACGAAAGCACCGTAGAGGTTACAATAGTCGGGTGAAAAGTTGGATGAAAGAAGACTAACTTCTGACGCTTATCACTTTTCTTGGCGCGAATAAAATACGCAATGATTAGCGTTAAAATTCCCTTTCATTTGGGTAAAATATCGCATTATTATTTCTATTTTGATCTTTTTTACAACTATTGTCATAACGCCATACGAAAATAAAAACGATTAATTGAAAATTCTTATCATTTAACGGTAAAATAAACGTGCTTAACGATAATATTTCTTCTTCAAATCTCCACTTGAAGCGATTCCCGTGTTCCGCCATCTTGGAAATATGACGTATCAAAATAGCGCATCGTGATTGGACGAATCCGAGGAGAAATTGAGTGTACGGACAATTTTATCAAGACAGCTCTGAAAAAGTTGGGCAACTTCGGTCTGCGCTATCACACTGGGAGTAGAGACAATTTTTTCCGAAAAATCGGCGCTAATCAGTGGTTGGCTCTAAAATCGCCTGTAAAGTCGTCGAGTCTGATACGCCCTTAACTCTGTGTGTGGGGGAAAAATTTTTTCTTCTCAACTCTAAGATTTCCTAAAGTACAACGCTGAATTCTAAAGACCGGTTACTATTTTGCAGTATACAGTAAACTTTTCAGGTATTTTCATTGCAGCAATAGAAAAGAAGCCGTAACGTCGAAAGGGTTAAATATAAAAAAATTTAAATGACTGGAATGCCCCACTCTTGGTCTGCCCAAATCTTTTTCTTCAAATTTATTTATTCATTTAAAAATTTCACATCAACATTTCAGAAATCAAATTCATAACAGTAAACTATATACATTTAAATGTGTAATATACTATTTTTTGAATCCATTTAATCATTTAACTTATCAAGGTATATCAGTTTAAATTTTGTTCTAAGGTTTTCATGTCACTTTGCTGGCTTAGGGAATTTTTTGATAATTTTCGAGCAAAAAAAAAAAAAGGTTGGGGGGGGGGCGGAGGATTTTCAGCCTGGTGCATAACAATACTATTTATTTCCATCATTTTGTTGGATTTATAGAATGATTTGATGATGTGAATCACTTTTTATTTTATTTAACCGTTAATTTTAATTTTCTTTTCTCGAAAAATAAATAAATAGATAAACAAAAATTCAAAAGTTGATCATCAAGTATTCTGAAGGTTTTTAATCATACGATGTAAAGTTTAGTAATTAGAGGATGATTGTTTATTAAAGGCCTAATGGATCAACTAACTACTAATTCATCAAAATTTGAGATCCCAAAAAGACATTTAGTGGCTACATATTCTCTATCAGCAAACCAAATTTAGTGGTATCGAGTGTGGATGACAATTGAAATCAAAGTAGTCATTTTTCATTGATGGAAAAAAAAAAAAAAAAAAAAAAAAAAAAAATACGACCTATTTTTATTCAAAATATTATTCAACCTTGAAAGGTTCAATGCTTTTTAGAACTTTGAAAATGACTTTGAGATCAGAAATTGTTTATATTTATACTAAAATAAAAAAATTTTAATAAATAAATAATAATAATAATAAAATGGTGATCGTTTATATTTAATTTATTTATCTACTTATTTAAGCATAAGAATAAAGGGACAAATTCTGCATTAGTTATCAGCCTTCGAAATAAAATCAGATAATAATTTAAAAAATGTAATGAATTGAAATAAAATACCTTTTAAATAAAATGTTTTCAAATATTCGTTTTTAATACATTTTATTTTAAGTTTATTTAACTTTTATTTTTGAAGCAAAAGAACAAGGATCAAATTCTGCATTGATTATTAACTTTCGGAATAAAATTATATGATAATATAAAAATTGAAATAAAATACTTTTTGATGAAATATTTTCAGATATTTGTTTTTAATTCATTTATAATTATTTAATTCTGTAATTGGCTCCAAGTTCCAGTACAGTTCCGTTTTTAAGCTGGTACTACAATGTGTTGTTGCTTTCCCACTTCGCTGGTGCATACTTTTTTTTTTTCCTGATAAAGGGTCGACTATTTCGATCCGAAACAATTTTTGCGTGTTTTTGTAATTTATAGTGTTTTCTTAATGTCTTAATATTTTAATAGCAGTTTTTCAGTGTAAACATTTCTTATAAAATTATTTGTTTAAATGAATTACTTAAACTTTTATACCTTTTCACAGAAAAATATTAATAAAAAAAAAAGAAGAAAAGAAAAGAAAAAGAGAAACACACATAAACAGATCGTGTTTATAATATTTTAATGATTATTATTTGTGCTGTTTTTACATATGAGCGTTGATATATATAATATAGGCAATAAAAATACTTATGAAATGTATGCACACACACACATATATTAGTTTTATTTTTTATTTATGTCTAGAACTACTAAATCATATTGTAAGTAGTCCTTTTCGACCAATAAATTTTCATGGCTGGTGTGAACACTAAAAATATTATATATATGTGTGCGTGTGTGTGTGTGTGTGTGTTGTGTATATATATATATATATATATATATGTATGTATATAATATAATATATTTACTGAATTTTTAAGAGAGGAAAGAAAAAAAATCATTTGTGATAATAATAATTTCAGATATGTATATGATAAAGGTAATTGCAGATATGTGCTGGTATAAATGACTCCATTGACGTTTCAAAGGAAAAATTTTTCTTCTAATATTGAGCTTAAACTTAATAACGTAATGTTAGATGTCGTTATAGAAGGGTCTCGCTACAAAGAAGTTATGTTTGAATTATAAAATCCGTGAGGATAACTCTGACGTCAGAGATAAAGCATCCCCTAATGCGTAACTCTATTGGGTACTATCCCAAAATGTCAATGTAATTACTGCCTGGACGGAACTCGTCTCTGTATCGATCGACCAACTCTATCTGATGGCACTGGCACTTGTTGGGGGGAACGCAGAAAATGACACAGAGTTCCCATGCGTCATCTTTATGGGCACGATGTAGGATGGAGAATAAAAGAAGAGAACAGGATGGGTGTGAACACTAGATGGGCGTCTATGGACACGTTACAAAATTGGCGAAAGAGAATTGGGTGAATTAAAGAATTATTTTCCGACATACAGAGGAAAATCTAATAGGTAATTAAACCTCAGCCTGAAATTGGAACATTAGCTTTAAAGAATGACTAACATATAATTTATAACGACTTAGATATCGAAATGCTTTGATGCTGATAGGCAAGTTTGTAAAAATGTGAATAGTACTGAATGCAATAGAACTTCCTTAATTACTTTTTTATGTTTTTCAAATGTCCAAAGAAATCACATGCCAACTAATGTGAAAATGTAATTTGTGAATAAATGTGAACGTAGAAGAATAACTATGTAGTGTGAATGCACGCCTGGACTACATATATATAAATTGATTTGGTGGGGGCCATAACAAAGCTTTCTTTTATATTTATATAGTTGTATAGATCAGCGCAACCTATTGTATAGCTTGCACAAAAATTCAATCAATATAGCTTCTCACAATAAAGATTTTATTTTACATATATAGTTTAATTCAATGAGTAGTATCAGCGCCACATGTCGGCCGATAGACACCGAAACTGAATCAGTATAGATTTTTCAAAATATTAGCAGCACCGCCTGCCGGCTGATATACACCGAAATTGAATCAGCATAGTTGTTTTCAAAATGACCATCTCACATATTACGTCTGATACATTTAGATAATATAAAAGCTGAGATATAACCTTCCCGTAGGGGGCAGAAGTTGCACTATATCGCCCTACATGCTGGGCTATAATTATGCCAAAATATAAACAATGACAATTTATATCAAGATCTAACAAAATATAAAGTTTTATAGAATTCCGTTCATTGTTTTGAAATAAAGCGCCTGCAAAACATTGATAGTACACAGGAAGACTGAATTTGAAATTTGAAGGCAAAATTTGTGGTTTTCGGTATAGATGCGGGCATAATGCTAAGAAATCCCAGCTGTTTATGGCCAAATCACAAATTTTAAAGATTTAAAAGCATGCAAAAAAGTTAAAAGGCAAAAACAGATTTTCTTACCATCAAATTATATATATATATATATATATATATATACATATCAAAATAAGGATTGAATCCAAAACAATTTTTGCAGTACAACTAAATTTAATAATAGCAACAATTTTTTTTTTTTAACCTCATTTAATTTGATATCACAGACTAATTTTAATTTATTTTCGCCTATTATATCACTTTATTGATAATGGATACTTACATTCAATATAATAGATTCATTATGAATGTGAGTAATTATAAAATTGTAAAAGCAAAAGAATAAAAAAATTCCACTTACCTTTTGTCATTCTTTAATCTTCTTTAATTGGAATATCCACTATTTATTACTATGGATCAGTCACAACCGTTTTAAATCTTCTCTTTACACTTATACAAAATAGAACTCACGCTGTCAGTTGAAGAGATCAAAATTATTTTAATACAATGAGAATGAAAAATGCGTCAATATCTTCTTAATGTATACAATTAATGTTATATGATAGTTGGATTTAAAATTTAAACCTTAAAAGAATTAATACGAAATATGCAGCCTATCATACAGCAACAGCTTGATTCACACTTCCCCGAAAATTCACTAATATTATATATATATATATATATATATATATATATATATTCACATTATAACTCAATTCTATTTTTAAAATAAACAATTAAAGTTCTTTAACTTTTTTTTTCTTTTTCTTTTTTTTTAAATTCAAACTGCGCACGCATTCATTAAATTTCTATATTTGTAAACAAAGTACTACATCGAAATCGCTATTCCAATAAACAAATTTCACACGTCGCCACGCCACCTTCTGTTGTATGCAAAGTCACAATAACTACTACTACTAATAATAACTACAACAAATGCTTCATACCCTTTAGACGGGCCTGTGCAGACCTCTAGAAAGAACTGCCCCTGTGTTTCCAATTTGCCTGTAAATCTACTTTCGCTGCAATAGTCCATTTAAGGCAGGAAAGAGATTTAACCCTTTGAAACAAATATATACATTTTAACTTTCCTTTTCTTTCTTACGATTTCATTTTGACATAAAAATATTTGTATCTACTCTTTTAAAAAAAAATCTGATGTGGACACCACATGACTACCTTATACACCCATTGGAATATGTATATTGTTATGAAAACATAGACATTCTTGTTAACTGATTCGTAAATAAATTTGGCAGGTTACAACCACGGGATTAAAAAAAAAAAAAAAAAAAAAAGATCTGAAAAACACGGGATTAAAAAAAAAAAAAAAGAAGATCTGAAAAACAGCTACTCTAACCACAAAAGTCATGATAATAGGATTATATATACCGCCAAACAAATATACTAGTTTTTCAGGAAAGGCTTATTACAGAATCTCTCATTGGCAAATTCATATAGCTTAGAGTTTAATAAAAACCGTTCGAGTGTAGATGGCTTACTTTTGTTCCCTTTGCCAAAAATTAGAAGTGAAAAACGATACATTTTATCGAAGCAATTAATTCAGGTAAATTTGAGAAAGGATTTAATAATTCTGGCTATCCTGAAACACTATTTGCCGCCAAATTTGATCGATAATCTCGCCGAGTCGCCACGTTCATAGCGAACGCTCATTTTTGTCTTGGCGTCGATTTTGGCGATTTTGTGTCGAATTTTGGGACTTGGTGGTCGAATTTAGAGAAAATTTGTAGTTTAGGGTTGCCAAAGTTTAGAAGCACTAACTTCAATAAGAACAGAATTCTGGAATTTTCCGGAAAGATTCATTGGTTTATGGCGCTGAACTAAATTCTTCGAAAATTCTTTAAATGACAGACAAGACTAAAACAAAATACAACGCATTCGTCGACTAGAACCTGCTTATATATTAAGATTTACTTTCTACACTCAAAAATGTCGGCAACTTTCATAACAATATCATTGCACACTCTAATCTACGTGCTGAATATTAATTAAAGTGTATTCCTCGACTAGATTCTGTGTATGCCTTTAAGAATTACTTTCTACACGCAAAAATGTCGGCAACTTTCATAAAAATATCCTTACAGGCTCTATTTACGAGCTGAATATTCATTAATTAGCTTACTTTGAAATCTCTATCATGGTAGGTCATATATAATGGCCAAAGCCACAAATGACCAAAACCACAAATGTATATTTGGCCATTATGAGTATAATTTTCGTAAATATCTCCAAAACGAAGTCACAGAAAGACCAAAAAGAGAAGTGCACAACTAGATGTTATACCAAACGTATATACCAATTTGCAACGTTCTACGAACAACCGTGTTTGAGTTATGCGAGATACATACTCGGATAGATACTAGGGCTGTGCCGATTAATCGATTAATCGGTTCGGTTAATCGATCAGTGCTTTGTTCCGAACAAATTTTTTAATTGAGTTAATCGGTCCGATTAAATACAATAAAAATTTTCAAAATCCGATTAAAATTTCAAACTACGAATTAAAGTAAAAATTTGAAATGATGTTCTGCCCTCAAAATATTGCCCCATCAGTGGCCGTACGGTTCTGCGCTCAATGCTCAATGCTAGTAGACGGAAAGTACCGGGTTTGATCCCAGGTCGCACTTGTCCACATAGCCGTTCGGAGTTTTCCGTGGTTTTCTCCGAAACTCGCGCAAATACGTAAGATCAAGTTTGGATCACGAAAATGTCTATAGTAATGTAGGGTAAGAGAAAGTGTGTGAATGCCACAACACCAGATTATTCTTTAATATCTTTTTACAATGATTCTCTGTACAGATGCGAATAAATTCAGAGGAGAGGTTATATTACTTGTAGGTCATGCACAGTAATAATGTTTTCAGCAGCTGTGCCTGTTGACATTATAAGCATTTGTTGATTGGTAAATATTAATTATCGCTCATTTGATAAGCATCCTCCGTGAATTCTAAAGAGGCCGAACATGAAACACACCGAAAGAGAAAAACATGCACTCATAAGTCGCTGAATGATCTTCAGAAGAGCCTACTATACAAATGAATTACATGCGACAGAAACAAAAGCAAATATATACTCGGAAATCGACGATAGATAAGCCATCACAAGTTTCGGGAACAGACTTCGTCCTTCATCGAAAAAGCAGATGCATCATGCAATAAATCTAAGAGAAGTTATTGTTTAGTTTGTACAAGTAAAATTAGTCACAATAAATCTGCGTAAAAATATACTTTTTTTTTGTCGATTTATAGCTTTGAAATGAAATATTGATAAAATTAAAAAAAATATTTCTTTTGGAAAAGAAGCATAACCCCTACCTCCCCCGTTTTAATAGAGTACGTACATTTATATAAAATACAAAGCTGTTATTAAATTTAAAGGCTTCTTCCAAAGACAACTTTCACCCGCACCCCTCTTCGAAACTTATGAATCGTAACCTTTTCAAGTACAACCTCATATGAACTTCAAAATACAACATTTGAATTGTATGCAATTATTTATTTTTAAGTTATGCTGATAAGAGACATACAGAAAGATCCACCGTTATAAACTTGACTTTCGCTTTCAAGAACCCTCAAAATGCATAATTATTCAAAAAACAAGTGCTGAAAATTTAACCTAAAAAATAGTTTTTTTTATATCGTATGGGAAAAAGTAATTTTTTATTTCTGAGAAATTTTTCTGGACATGGTAAAATATGATAAAGCTCTTCCCTTCCACCAATTTATATTCAATGTAAAAGAATGTTTTCGTCTAATTATTGATATCCTGTATGTCTTCTACGAATTATGTACACACCACATTTTGTACATCACACTATAGCCCTATAATTAATAACACACAAAACAACCTGAAATGCACTTTCAGCAATTTCCAAGTTACTATTGTTGCGTACTTGGGGTTCATGAGTTGTCTCTGAATAAAAGACGAAATTTGCAGAAGCTCAGAAGTTTATTTACAGAAAATTCTAGAAGAATACAGATATATAAACCAAGTATCAACTTCAGTTTTACCAGAAAACACAGCTTAATTAACAGCTGACAACATCAAATTCACAGTACAAACTCTAGCATAGCATTAACAGACAGCAAAGGATGCAATTGAAAGAGGTTCAGAGCTCTTTATGCAACAATGAATGCCTTGGCAAAATTAAACTGAGATTGACTGATTTGGCGAGAAGCAATTACTTAAATACCTGCGTAGAAAATGAAGAAAATTTACAAACTTCGCAGCCAACCAAGTTAGAGCTTCCATATTTGGTATATCGATAATAAGGATTTTCTTGCCAAGGAAAAACTCGCCAAATTTGGCGCCATAATCATTACCTGCCCTAACGAGGCTTTTTAAAGTGTTTTTAACGGGAAATGAGCTATTTTAATGCGAAAACAAACTAGAAATGCTGAAAATTAACATTTTATCAGCCTCTAATGCCTAAACATCTTTGAATGAATTTACATAAAAATAACTACAACTACTTACAAATTCGTAACACTATATTCTAGTTCTTTTGGGTAGCGATACTTAATGAATAGTGAATGATTTTCATACTACTGGTATATTCTACACGAAACATGCTTTTACGCATATATAAAATATATGTTCATTTAAATTTTTTTAGTACAGCCTGTAGATGTCAAATTGTACCAACCAAAAATTTCGCCCATTGACGTAACACATTTGAATTCTGTTAGATGCCCCTGTACACGAACAATCTGCTTAATTTCAACGAAAAAATTAGTATATCATCCCTGTATGATTCAGATTTAGAATACCGGGTTTTGACTTCCTACTACTTTTTATTCTTGAGATATAGTGATAAAACAGACACATAGACACACACACACACAGACCAACCGCTAAAAACCTGATTTTCGGATTCAGGGGACTTTAAAACATGTAAGTATAACAAAAACGCAATTTAAAAAATTTGACTCTTTTTACCATACATATGTGTAAGAGAAAGTAAAAAAAAAAAAAAAAAAAAAAAAAATTAGGTATTCAGTATTTCTGCTAATAAATTTTAATAATACTAAAGGATTATTTTGCTGGCGACAATAAGTGATGCGATTAAAAAATAATACAACTGTATGCTATTGAATGAGTAAATAAAAGTGAATTAAAAATATTTTAGCATTTATTTCATTATTTAGTGTTTTCTTTTCTTTTCTTTCTTTTTTTCTTCCAAAAAATAATTTTTAATTTCTCATACACCAATATTATCAACTATCCAAATTTATTCACTCTGGAAAAAAAAAAAAAAAAAAAAAAAAAAAACGAACTCTCAATCATAAAAATTCTTACTACGGATAAACCTTAAAACTCCTCAAACATCTCTAAAGAGCACGTGTTCCAAGACACGTGGAGAATGATTATGAACGTAAACAATGCTTCTGAACTCCGATTTCTATCAACCGAGAATTACATTAATCGCAATTTATATGCAGCGCCCCTAAGAGAATCATTGAAAGCGGCGAATTCATTGAAATGTATCACTCGGAAACTTTGTTGCTTTTGCCGCAAAAAAGAAAATATTTGAACGGCGGCGTTTCATATCGACTGAGTTTAGGGGAGGAGTAGAGTGAAGGAGGTAGGAAATGCAAAGAGAGAAAAGTATTTAAAAAAAAAAGAAACTGTGTACTTTTTGACGGAAATAAAGTTATTTACGGTATGGAATTGGAATTTTCTTTCATAAAGCATAACGTAATATGGCAATTGAAAGTGAAACTTTTGTTCTTTTTAAGTTTAATCGTTAAAGGCTTTTTAAATGTTCTTGAGAGAAACATTTCAAATATTCAGGTCAATGTCAATTAAAGCTATTGTTTAAAATTATTATAAGAATATTTCGATCATTACAGAATTTTGATGGAATATTTTTACAAGAAAATTATAATTTTGTGTAACTTTTTTACAATGTAATTTTTCCTTTTTTTATATGTTAGAGGTTCTGCTCTCTAAGCTGGTAGACAAGGGATTACGGGTTCGATATCAAGTCGCGCTCGTCAACTTGCTGTTCGCAGTTTTCTGAAATTCGCTTAACTATGATCCTTAGAAAGACCTCCCCCCACATGGAGGACACTCAAGCCTAGGACCTCCTGCGCTCAATCGTCCTTAAACCTTACACTAAAAACAACCCTTTTTGTATATATTTATACAAGAAAGTATTGAATTTGGTAAAATATTCGACCTCCGGTTTTTGATGGATATAAACGTTTTGACGAAGGGTCGTGTGTTCTTTCGACCCGAAACAATTGTTGCGACATTATTGCATTTTATGATGTTTATTCAAAGTTTTGTAATTAATGCTGAAATAGCTTTCATGCCAAACGTACTATCCGAGCTAAAAAATAAATAAATAAATAAAAACACTATTAAAAAGAAATCTAAAATTGAGGTATGTTAAAAAAGATTGTGAAACAAAATTTGAGGAATCATGCTGGATTTTTATTATTATTATTTAATTTTGATAATGACGTCATTTTGTCACATGCCTAAGCAAATTTAATGCTTAATATTTATTTTTATTTTTATTCGCGTGAAAATATATTTTATCATATGTCGAAAAATAAATTAATTCGCAAGCTTTTCTGGCAACAATTAAAAATTAAAATAGCTAATTTTAAAGCTTTATAGAATATATCTATATTATATAGAAGATATAATATAGATAACGTTTTGCTTCCCCCTCCTCCCCTTGGGATTCCTTAAATTCCAAAAATTGATTTTTAGGTATTTGTGTTAGCTATATTTTAAAGCAAAAATTTTACTAACATCTGTTTTTTAACACGCTTTTATTAGCTTCACCTGTATGTATGTATGTATGTATGTTTGTTTGTTTATTTGTAACTTCTCTGGGAGCAAACAAAAAATTTATATTGTAAAAAAATACATTCCTTTCGTGAACGATGTGGTGTTGAGGCAAGATGCCGCGCTACGAACCTAAAGGTCCAGCGTTCGATCACTGTCAGGGGAGATATTTTAAAAATGGTTTTTGTTTAATTCTAAGTTATTTTAATTAAAGATTTAAATGTATGTGAATATTACGGTGTGTCTCTCACACGATTTTCTCTTACCTGAATTTTAATATTAAGATAGATATTTTGTGCTTTTTAGTTCACATTTCTATAAAAGCGTGTTCTTTAATTTTTTAAAGGTATAATATTATTTCTTTGCGATACAAAGGTATTTGTGAAATAATGTTTTGCCCCCTGTCCCCCTATAGGGGCTGAATTTCTAAAATTCCTGAAAATGGTTTTTAGGTATTTATGTTAGCTATATTTTAAAGTGAAAATTTTACTGACATTTGTTTTTTTCTTTAATATATGAAGGGTTTTTTTTTTAAATTACTTTTTGCGCATGTGGAATCGCATTTTGCCGCGCACCCCACTTGTGGACAGAATTTCCAAAATTCCAGAAATTGATTTTTAGGTATAAAAATCAATTAGGTATAAAAATCAAACCATAGCTAACTCCTTCAGTGTTAGCTATGGTTTAAAGCAAAAATTTTACGGATGTATCTGTTTTTTTCTTTGAGATATGAAGGTTTTTGCGAAATCACGTTTTGACCCCCCTTTGATGGGTGAATTTCGCAAAATCGCTTCTTAGGGGGCGCTTACACTATATGTTCTATAATCTGACCCAGTTTCGAGTCAGTGGCTCCAGTAGATTTTGCTGTGCGTTGATGAGTCAATGAGCGAGTGGAAGTACTCTTATATCTCATTCAATATGGTTTTGCTGCTTCGATCGGGGCTGAAACAATAAAAATTGTTATAATTAGCTATATTATTTTACGAAATCGATGCAGCTTTCACTGCTTTATGAAGTACAGTCCCCTGATGAGTTTATACATCAAATTTTAAGCATTTTTATCCAATTATTATTTCTGTGGTCCTTTATTTACTTTCTCCGTCATTAAGTTTAAGGTCTTTTTTTTTTTTTTTTTTTTTTTTTAATTATTATTGTTATTCATGTCGACGTAATTAATTCAAATTGTTTTTGTCTCTTATTGATTCTTAATCTGTATCGCAACATTTTTGTGTAAGTCTTACCTACATGTTACAATCAGTTCTATTTTTGTTGTGTTGGTATTGTTTTATATCTATTAATTGCTAAATATTAAGGTTGAATTTTATTACGATAACTATCATTTATATATATATATAGATAGATAGATGAATTTAAAATTGCCGATGTATAGTTCAAAGCATCATAATGAATCTCTATGTAACGAATTTGCCATATAACGAGCTTATTTGCAGCATTTAGTGACTTCGTTAAATAAAGATCCAACTGTATATAACAACGATTCTTTTCTTTTTGCCCTGCACTAATTAACACAGAAATTGTAGCTCGCGTAAGGGCTTTTTAAGTCTTTTCATACTACAAATAAATTCTCGGTGAACATAGTATTACTGAATCTTGGTATGTAATGCCAGAAATTGTGACGTGGATAACTGCAGGGAGTCATTTTATGACCGAATGCCTGCATGTATAATCATCACTCACTCGTTTATATCGACCTCTGACATGCCAAAGGCTAGTCTAACTTAAAATGAGGTCACATAGTCAGAATCCCACAAAATCTTCCAAGTATTCAAGAAATAAACAAGGATAATCTCATTAACCTCATAATTACATGATAAGTATAAATTATTTCATTTAATCAAATTATCTTTAATCAAGGTCTTTAATCAAAAATTTAGGGTCGACGACTTATTTGACCTCAAAGCCGAAATTACATATTGATTTTTCTTTCTCTCTCTCTTAGTACTCAAAAAACACAAGTACCAACTGTACATTTAAAGGGGCGGAGGCGGAGAAAGAAGAAGAATAGAATTAACATAAAGTATTCTGAAATTTTATTAAAATCAGTTTAAAATAATCTGTATAAATAAAATCAGACTTTTGTCTGTAAATTTTCCGTAATCTATATCTATATCTATATCTATATCATTATATAAAGCGCAAAAAATTGTTTGTTTGTGGAGGGTAACCTCTGAAACTACTGAACCGATTTAAAAACTTCTTTCACTGACCGAAAGCTACAGTATGCCATATTGTTATAGGCTATATTTAATTTTGATAAAATAAATTTTAGTTTAAAATCTGAGCATTTTAATTAAAATCCCCATAGAAGCCGTAATAGAAATGGAAATAATGAAATATTAAAAAAATTAGCTGCTGCCAACATAAAAGAAACATTTACATATTCATTTCGTTTTTAAAATATCTTGACGTGAAAAGAAAAGAAATATATTTGCACGTGCATTAAATTGAAATTCATATAAAGCTTTTTTAATTGTTAAACTTACACGTTAAATCTGACGTCATTATAGAATTAAAAGTGTTTATTTTTCTAATAATTTAATTTGATATGATATGATATAATATCTAAGCATCAATGTTTAAACCACGGAGTCTTTATTACTCCGTGGTTTAAACTGATGTGTGTAAACGAAATTGGAATTTAAAAATAAATAAATAAATAAAATAAAATAAAATAAGAAATTCTATTTTATAATATTATTTATTTTAATTTAAATTTGTTGCCAAAAAGATTTACGAACTAATTTATTTTTAGACATATAATAAAATATATTTTCACGCGAACAATAATATAAAAAGTGAACTGGATTTTTTGTAAAAAAATAATAAAGATCGAGGAAAATTATTTCCCCATTTTAATCCCCATATTTGGATATAGATATGTATTAGTTATCATGTGCATCCGTTAGATTAAATTGTTTTTGTTGTAAAATTGATAAAATTGGAATTTTAAATTTCAAAACTCTAGAAAAAAAATGGCAAATTTCCATATTCGATTGAAAACATAAACATTTCATTTCAAAGGATGATATTTACACAATAAACATCCAACTAATAAACTAATTAAAAGGGAAAGGATAAATATTCTATCATAATTTGAAGTCAAATTTGTTTTCAAATGTCTAAATAAAGTATCTGATATAATATACTAATATGTTGCAGCGGAATAGATTTGATATCCGTCATCCTTGGCAGAAAAAAAAAAATATCGCCAAATTATCTGGCGAATATAATTTAATTCCTTTCAAAAATCATGGTTATTTTAAAAACTTACATTAAGAGTGTAACGAATAATATGAAACAATATTTCGTACAATACATATTACGAAAATATACATCTGGCATGTATATTTTCGTATTACGTTTTTGATCGCCAAATACAAAAAACGCCAAGGGTGACAGTTTTGAAATTTAAAATTAAAATTTTGTCAATTTGACAGCAAAATAACTCAATCTAACGCATGCATGCAATAACTAATACATATCTATACCCAAATATGAGGATTAAAATCGGGAAATAATTCTTCTAGAATTTTAATTAAAAAAAAAAAAAAAAATCCAATGAGCGATTAACATGGAAAATCTTTTTGTTGCATCCACGGGCGGTCAGTGATGTCATACTTCGCTTGCGTATTGAGATGTTTAAATTTATTTGGCGACTATTTTTAGCAACTAACAGTTATGGCAAGTAGCTCAATATACATAGCGCATACAGCCATTACTGAAATATAAATAGCATTTAATTATTTGAGTTACATTATGTTGACTGGAAACCTATTTAATATACCTATGCTCTATAGCTATACTAATATAAAAAAAAAAAGAAAGGTTTATATGCATATGTAGAGAACGATCGCTAGAACTAAAAAGCCGATTGCTTTTTTTTTTTTTTTTCTTTCAATAATCAAAAGTTACACTGTCTCTCTCTAAGTGCTAGAAGCTATAATAAATTTTGGTAAAATAAATTTTTAATTAAAATTTTCAACATTTTAATTGAAAACAAAGCATATATTTGATATCTATCGTCATTGGCGATTTTTGTATTTGGCGATCGAAAACGTAATACGAAAATCTGTATATTATCGTAGTAAATACGAGATGTACACACAGAAAAATAAATTGGTCACAGTGACCTGCCAAAATGCTCAGCTGACAATACAGAATTGACTAACCAAAATAACTGACTAGCCAGAAAGTGTACTTGCTGAACTAGTCTCCAAAACTGAAAAGTGTACTTGCTGAACTAGTCACCGAAACTGAAAAGTGTACTTGCTGAACTAGTCTTCAAAACTGAAAAGTGTACTTGCTGAACTAGTCACCAAAACTGAAAAGTGTACTTGCTGAACTAGTCTCCAAAACTAAAAAGTGTACTTGCTAAACTAGTCACCAAAACACTACTCCAGACTAGGAAGGTTAATATTATTAGAAAAAGAAGGCTAGTCGATAATCATAATTATCTGACCAGGAAGGTTAGTCAACAACCGCAGTTGCCAGACAAGGCAAGTTAGTCAGAATCTGCACTTGATTAAGATGGTTAGTCAGCAGCCAACAGGTATTTTACGAAGTAAGCTAGTCAATTTTCAATGAATATCTGAAGAGGCAGGATAGTCAAGACTATTTACCTGACTAATCTGTCTGGTAATATTTGAAAAGGAAAACTAGTCTCTATTTGACTAAGCTGCCTCATAATATTTGTGAAGGAATTTTAGCCCGAAAAAAAAAAAAAAACATTTGACTAGCCTGTCTCATAATATTTGAGAGAGATTAATCCAAAAATTTATTTGATTAAAATCCCTCATATTTTATGAGGAAGTGGCCTCATACTTGTTTGCAGGGGCTTTTGTAAAAGCATTGTTGTTAGTCTTAACCTCTTTACTTTTGTAGTTGTTTAATCCCCCCTCCCCTTTTAAATGTTCAACCTTGAAAAAATATTTAAGAACTTTTCTGAAAAATATTACTTGTCCATCAACTGGATTAAAATACTCATAGCTGCCAACTTTTTCAATTTATTCCGGAATGTTGTTAACATTCGCCCTTTTCTTCATACCATATTCTTAATAGAATAATTTTCTTTAGCATGTAATTACAATTAAATATGAAGATAATTACTCCTCAAAGAATATGGTTTGAAGATAGGGCTAACAACATTCCGGAATCAATTAAAAAAGTTAGCAGCTATGAATACTGGAAATTTAACAAACTACTGAAACAAAGAATTTGCTAGTTTAATCATTCTTCCCTACCTTTATTCATCATTAACGCACGCATTTATCCAACACTTTTTTATCAAGGCATTCCAAGAGGATTGTGGCGCCACATGATTTAGTCCACTTTTTATGCACATCCTCATATATGGATTTAGAAATATATGTATATATTTTCTCATCGGTGCTTTAATTTTATACGCTGTGGTTACAAAAATAAATGTAAACTTTTTTTTTTTTTTAAGTTCCTTTTTTTAATATCTAAGCCATCTGAATATATGCATATATTTTTTTAAATAATGGATTTTTTCCACCTGATTAAAATTACAGATAAGTACGACGATACAATGTGCTTTAACAATTGATACAGGTAATATAAACAATATGCACGGTATAGACGATACAATGTACTAAACTATATACATTGAACTCAAAAAACATCGAACTCAAATTTCAGGTTATTTAAAGTTTCAAAATCATAAATATTAATGATATACTTTTTTTTTTTTTTTTTTTTTAAGGTGAGGGTGGACATAAAATTTGCATAAAAAACACTTTAACATATATAATAAGAATTTTTATTTTTAATCATCTCTGTAAATTTTATGCCCAGAGAAATTTTAATATATAACAATAATTTATAAGTATTTGATCATCCAAAGTAACTCTTACTTACCTGATAACATTACTTTCAACATTCTTGAAATCATGAATTTAAGTGGCTTATTTAAATAAGATTTCTCCTTCATTAAAACTATGTAATTGAAATAATACATAAAAGACAAATTCAAGATAAAAATAATTTTATTGAAAATTATAAATGTTTCATATACATGAAGAAGATTGCTCCATAATTTACATAAAAATTAATCATAATAATAATATAAAAGCACAAATATAATTAGGTAATAAAACGTAATTTTTTTTTTATGCCTAATAGCTCTCCATGATGGCAAGCCACTGAAAATTTTAAGAATAGCACCATCTTTAACAATTGGTTTATTTCTTGGGACTTCATATAACTTTCCTTCTTTTTCATCAAAATATGTTATTGCTTGTATAATTCCATCAGGTTTAAAATAGGGCTCACAAACCTTAAAAAAAGAAGAAAAAAAAAAAAAAGACATCAGGACATTACTAAGAAATACGTTATATGAGGTGTAAATTTCACCTCATTGCATAGGTTGCATTCAATTAAGAAGTTGCATATATCATAGATGGCTTCATTGGAAATCAAATAAATCAATGAGGAGACGAAATATTCTATCAAAACCTTTCTTAATCTATGCATAAATTATATATATATATATATATGTGTGTGTGTGTGTGCGAAAACAGGGCAGTTTGGAATCGCCTAGCAGAGGCCTTCATCCTGCAGTGGGTTGATAGACGCTGAAATTGGTAATGATGATATATGTATATTCTCATATAACACCATACCTTATAATTCGTATGATTACTTTAGAAAAGCAAGCACGAGATTTTTTTAAAAATCGATCTGGTTTTATTGATTTTTTTTTTTTTTTTTTTTTTTTTTTTTTTATTGAATTATTATTTTTTTTAATGAATATATCCCTGTTAGAACACTATTGTTAAGCATATTTGAAAGTTGACAACCATATTATAAATGCTATTGCTGCATAGCAGCGCCACCTTTCGAGCGATTGACACCAAAAGTTGATAGGCACTAATTGAAGGTCAAGGTGCATCTACATATAAATTTATATGTAATTCTGAACAGTAGTTCCGTAGATACAGTTGCCACAATATTTTTGTCACACATACATACACACACAGACGGACAGACAAGACATTTTCTAAAAATGGTCAAATCGTGGTCTAGTCTAATCTCTCAAAACTTGTCGAAAACCGGAAATCGAAAATTTTTACAAATCCAATACTTCCTTCCATTGAACATACAAAAAAAAAAAAAAAAAAAAAGATGTAATTACTAATTGTATTGCATTAAAAATCTGTAAAAAAAAAAAAAAAAATCTGGTGTGAAACAACCACACGACTTCCATTACCCACTCGTACACGTATTATATGCATTTTTTGATATTTTCCAGTGAGAGAAAATTCATACATGTGTAAAGACATATAAAACAGAGTTTACATAGCGAGTTAAAAAATAAGAAAAACAGGATGACTATTAATTTTCCGTGATAACCAAGTAAAGCATGAGAAGGATATCTAAAATGGGTTTATGTAACTATTTTCAAGAAAATCGTTAGAGCCGTTTTTGAGATACCGACTTTTACCAAAGCTTGGCATAATTAATTATTGACCGTAAAAGAACAATTACATGAAAAAGGATATTTAAAAGAGGGTTAATATGGCAAGTTTGAAAAAAATCCGTACAACCGTTTTTAAAGGAACGCCCTTGGGAGACCTGAAATTGAGCTATTTATACAGGACGCCTATCAATTTTCCTGAACTAACCAACTATATCATTCGAAAGGACATCTAATAGAGTGTTTATATAGCAAGTTTGAAGAAAATCGTTAGAGCCGTTTTTGAGATACGGACTTACGGTCCCACTTCCGGTTTCCGATGTCCCACTTCCGGTTAAACTCAATTATTGACAGGAAAACAATAATTACATACAAAAGCATATTTAAAAGTGAGTTAAAATGGCGAGTTTGAAAAAAATCCGTACAACCGTTTTTAAAGGAACGCCTTTGCGAGGCCTGAAATTGAGCTATTTATACAGGACGCCTATCAATTTTCCTGAACTAACCAACTATATCATTCGAAAGGACATCTAATAGAGTGTTTATATAGCAAGTTTGAAGAAAATCGTTAGAGCCGTTTTTGAGATACGGACTGACGGTCCCACTTCCGGTTTCCGATGTCCCACTTCCGGTTTTTCAATTTTCACCAAAATTTGGAAATTTCATCTGTAGACCAGACGTATTTCAATTCTAAAGTTTCGTAGCTCTATCTTTATTAGTTTCTGAGCTATAATAGACAGAAGATTCTCCACATACATACACACACACACACACATACATACACACTGACCAATTGCCAAAAACCACTTTTTTGGACTCAGGGGACCTTAAAACGTGTAAATCAGGTGAAAACCCGATATCGAATTTTCAGACCGAATACAATACTTCCATTACCTACGGTAGTAGGGTAATGGAAGTAAAAAAGAGACTAATAATAATGTTTAAACACATATGTGAGTTGTGAACTTCAAGATTGCAAAAATGTGCTTCAAGGTCAGTGATAGTAGTTCATTGTTTAATGCTTATATTCTGAAAAAAAAAAAAAGTATCTTTATTTATTGCATTTGTTCGACGATGTGTTTATTTTATATTGTTTTTTACTTTCTTCTGTATTCAATAGAAGAAAGTATTTCAATCGTAAAAATTTTCAACTTCCGCTTTTCAATGGATTTACACGTTTTGAGGGCTCCAGAACACGATTTGACCATTCTTAGAAAAATATGTGTCTGTGTCTGTGTGTGTGTGAGACAAAAATTTTGTGGCAACGTATCTCAGGAACTACTGCAGATAACTGCATATAAATTTATATGCAGATGTACCTTGGCCTAAGTTAGTGCCTATCAACTTTTGGTGTTATTTGCTCAACAAGTGGCGCTGCTAGACCGCAATTTTCGCAATTTCAGGAAAGGCTATATCTCAGAAACTGCTAAACGAATTTGCATAAATTTATATGCAGATAAACTTTGACGTAAGTTAGTGCCCACCAATATTTTTTGTCAACTTCTCAACAGTTGGTGCAGCTATACATCGACTTTCGCGTTTTCAGGGAAGGCTGTATCTAAGGTTCTGTTGTGTATAATCAAACAAAACTTGACACGTATCAACGTAGTCATTATATGACATTACGCAGATTCAATTTGGATGCATATCAGCCAATAAGTGGCGCTGGTATACTGCAATTTTCTCTGAGAACAGGATATGGCTATATCTCAACTTTTGTGTCATATAACTGTACAAACCTGATATATGAGGTAACCATTATGAAGAAGCATTTTTTAAGACTTTATTTATAGAGAATTAAACTGTCTTTCTTTTCTTATTATTAGTGTTAGTTTTTTCTAAAATGAAATTATCTGCATTCATTATGGTAGATAATTTTAATAAATAATAGTTTTAAGAAAATATTTTTACTGGGCGAATGAATTTTCCTATAGGAAAATATAGAAGAAAGTTTTGCGGTGGTCACAAAATAATAGCTTTAAATGAAATCACGACAAGTATTTCCTCTATATTTGCTTTGAAAATTTCAGTCACATAAAAGCGAGGTTTGAATTTTATTAAAAATATAGGTATTTAAAAAAACAACAACAAAAAAAAGTATGTTGTGGCCACCACAAGACTTTCTTTTTATATTTTCTAATACAAATTCGCTCAGTACAAATAATTTATTAAAGCTCTTATTTATTTAAATTACCTACCATACTGAATGCAGACGATTTTCATCTTTGAGAAAAATTGCATTGAAAGTACAAAGAAAGACAGCTTTATTCTCTATAAATAATACATTAAAAAATGCGTTTTCATAATGGTTATCTCACATATCAAATTTTGTACTATACAGATACACCATAGAAGTTGAAATATAGCTTTTCCGTTCTCGGGGAAAATTGCAGTACAGCAGCGCCACTATTGGCCGATATGCATCCAAATTCAATTAGCATAATGTCTGATAATGGTCTTTTCACATATCATTTATTATTATTATTGTACGCAATAGAGATATCTATTTTCCTTAAATTATGGAAATCGCTATATAGCACCATCACCTATTGAATTATTGATACCAAAAGTGGATGGACAATAATTTATCTCGAGGTAGATCCACATATAAATTTATGTGTAGTAGTTCCTGAGATATAGCCTTCCCTTGAATTGTGAAAATCACTGTATAGCAGCGCCATCTTTTGAGAAATTGACATAAAAAGCGGATAAGGACTAGGTTATGACAAGGTGCATCTGCATATAAATTTATATGCAATTCTCTGCAGTAGTTCATGAGACATAGCATTCCCTTAAATTGTTGAAATCGCTAGAGACCCTGTATAATATAGTTTCCTAATATATGGTCTCTAGAAATCGCTGTATAGCAGTACCATTTCTTGATGGATGGGCACCAAAAGTTGATAGGCACTAATTTATGTCAAGGTGCATTTACATATAAATTTATATGCAATTACGTGCAGTAGTTCCAGAGTTGCAGTCGCCACAAAATTTTTGTCTCTCTCACACACACAGAGGCAATTCTAATATTTTCTAAAAATAGTCAAATCGTGTTCTGGAACTTTCAATACGTGCAAATTCATCGGAAAACGGAAGTCGAAAATTTTTATGAATCTAGTACTTTCTTCTATTGAATATAGAATAAAGTTAAAAAAAAAAAAAAAAAAAAAATGTAAATTGCGAAATCTTTTCAATTTCCAGGATGTAAATACGAGGTTATACTGTATTTATTTAATTTATATATTAATAACAGTCAAAAATGATTTATAATACTTTTCTAATTTTCATACAATTTCTACAAAAGATACATATTAGTTTCGTTGAAGAAAAGAAAACAGATCCATACAAATACGGATCTATTTTTCTGGATACGAATAGGGAGCTCCGATACATGTCTAGCATGTGTATAATGTTTAAATTAGTTACAGAGTTATAAATATGCCTACAAATTTAGATTTATAATTGTAAAAAATATTTTGAAAGGTGAGCAGTACGATAGATGTGAATTGCAGTCGTAGATCGAATGTGCGCTATCGAAGATAAACAAACACAGAGAGAAAAAACACACAGAGAGAGAGAGAGAGAGAAAAGGCTGGTCGTCTGTCTGTTGTTTCAGAAAGAAAATGAAAAAAGGTTTATCAATTATTCGTACCACAGAACTGGCGTTGCAAAATAATCCTTACAAAACTTTGAATAAACACCATAAAATAAAAAAAAATTGCAACAATGGTTTCGGGTCGAAAGAGCACACGACCCTTCGTCAGGCGACCAAAGTAGGCACGAGTACAGCAGTCAAAGCCGTGCATTACCACTTTGACTGCTGCACTCGTGCCTACTTTGGGTGCCTGACGAAGGGTCGTGTGCTTTTTCGACCCGAAACAATTGTTGCGAGATATTTTATTTTTATGGTGTCAATTTAAAGTTTTGTAAGTATTATAATATTCATGCCCACTTAAATAAAGTATTTTAAATTACTTGTTGTAAATTATTAAAAAAAGTTTTATTGTTAAATTGGAAATGTTTGCCATTCATACCATTAATGATAAACTTTATATACCTTTTCCGTGTCTTGATACTATTGTGGGGGAAAAAATGTTACGTATTAATGAATTTAAAAAAATTTCTGGGGGAACTATATTTGACAATTTATAAGTAAATCATTCATAATTACCTGTTGCAAATTACTAACATATATTTAACCCACTATATCTAAAATTAGTATATGCTGTAGTCATGACAAATTTTTCTTCTATTATTATTTAATATAATAGCACCATATATCAGTTACAATGCACAAAGTAATTAACACAGCTTCTCACAAATAAAGATTTTACAAACTAATTTAACAAATAGATGCTGAGATACTATAACTATGGAAATTTACAAAGAGTAAATACAGAGAGTATTAGTAAATACAGAGAGTATTACAGAGAGTAATAGTAGCGCGGCACGTCATCTGATGTACACCCAAATTGATTCGGCATAGTTTTTAAAAAGCTAGTTTGGCATAGTTTTTGGATGTATGACATACACCTTACATATCAAATTCGGTGCATATACATATCATAGAAGCTGAGATATGGCTCTCCTATAAATAGAGAAAATTGCACCATGCCAACGTCATCTGTCGGCCGATATGCGTCCAAATTAAATCAGCATAATAGTTCATAATGGCTGTTGCACATATCAAGTTTAGTGCATTTATATATCACAGAAGCTCAGTTACAGCATTTCTTAAATGTGAAAAGTTGCAACATACTGGCATTACCTGATGACCGATATGCACCTAAGTTGAATAAACATAGTCTTTCACAATCGACTATTTGAACATTAAGTTACGTGAAGTTCTACACAATAGAAGCTAAGATATAGTCTTTCCTTAATTGTGGGAAATTGCAGCATAGTAGCGCCACTTCTTAGATGATTTCAGGGTTGCCAACTTTTCAAAAACAGTTTGAGGAGTATTCAGAGAAATTTTAAGGAGCATTTTGGCTACTTTGAGGAGCAAATTTAAAAATACATAAAAAAAAAAAAAAAAAAAAAAAAGAAAGAAAGAAAGAAAAGAAAAGAAATAAACTACTCACAAAAATAAATTAACAATAATCATGTGAAATTTAGAAATATTTATTGATAATCAAATATATTTAGCAAAACAGTGAAGAGAGATAAGAATGGGAAATGATTAAGTCTGAATATAAGCTTAAAACCCAAAAGTAATTTGTTTTTTGCATAATGGCATATTTTCCATACATAAATAAAGGCAATATATGAAAGTAGATTATTCAGTTACATTAAAAAAAAGAAAGAAAGAAAGAGAAACACAAAGGGAATAAGAAAATTAATTTCCAACAATTTTCATGAATGTCAAAATAATTATACTATCACATAAAAATCTAAAAACGAAATCATATAAATGTGTAAATGATCTCATCTCTAAGTCAACTCCCTCTAATCTGCATAGCTTGGGACCATATGTTTTGTAAACTTTAGAATTTTTCAGATTATTGGTCATAATTTGTTTACTTATTTTTTTTCCCAGATACAAATGAAGATATGATAATAAATCATTAATGCTTTAAGTGAATGATAAAATAAAAGCATAATTATTTCAAATAAATCTTAAATAAAGCGTTGTCAATCGGCCTTAAAGTTCAGTAGCTTTGAATCCATTATTTTTATCGATAAATAATTAAAATAAACAATTTTTTAATGATAACTGAAACATTGATACAGTTTAAATGAAAATCAAAACAGCACATAATCATAGCATTTGGTTTCGTTCTTCCCCCCTTTCAGCTTGTGGTTTTAATTAAACACACTCTTAGCTAATGTAAACAAATACTTGTTCCTGTTCTGAGTCGGCAATATTTCGATCACTAGAATGTTTTCTTTCTTTCATTCATTCTTTTTTTTTTTTTTTTTTTTTTACTATTTATTTATGAGTATTGTAGGATGAAGCGTGTGGTTCTTCAGCTAAATTGTAAAAGTTAGTTTTATTTATTTATTTATTTTTTTTTTTGAAGATACGTTGAAGCGCTTTCATGGATAAAAAATAAAATTCAAAGAATAATGTTTTATGCGGCAACTGTTGGAAATGCAAAATCAAAAGTTGATAAGGATTGGACAACGATTTCTGCCTAGATGTGTGCAAGGAAAAAAAAAAAAAAAAAAAAAGAAAGAAAGAAAGAAAGAAAAAAGAAAATGTTTTTTTTTCAGTGTCTGCCACTATTCAATTTTATGTATAAAAAATATTTAAATAGGTGGTCAAGACTGAATTTGCGGAGCATAAACATAACTTTGCGGAATTGCGGAGTTTTTAAATTTTTTCGGAGAAACTCCGCAAAATTCGGAGCAGTTGGCAACCCTTGATATGTACCAAAAGCTATTCAGCACGAATTTATGTGAAAGTGCATCTAAATATAAACTTTTGTACAATTCTGTTCATTATTTTGTGAGATACAGCACCCAAAACATAAAATTTTGATTAAACACAGACAGACATCTCCTAAAAATGGTTCAATCGAGTTTAAGGAAATCCCAAATTTGTAAATGCACCAAAAGCCAGAAAAAGAAAATTTTGAAAAATCCAGTACTTCATTCTTATATATGTAGAAGAAAATCAAAATTAATTTTAAGTTATTGTGGAAATAGAGTATACAACTAAATGTTTGCAAGAATTACTTAATTTATAGAGCATAGTTAAAAGAAAAAAATGTTGTTTAAATTGACATACCAAATAGTTTTTAAATTTAAATGTGTTAAGATTGAAACAAATAACATGAAATTAAGTACATATTTTTAACAAGATATCTTTTGTTTATCACGAATACTTAATATGCTGCGCATGAACAATTTGATTTTGAATCGAGAATACAGTATCTAATAATTTAAACTCATATTATTTTTGATTAAATTTGTTTTGAAAAAAAAAATATATATATATATATATTTATATATATATATATATATATGATATCAAATTTTTAATAACTAAAAATATCAACCTTTTACTACAATCATCAATCATTTGAATGAAACAAATAACATGAAGTTGAATATGTATATGTATATATATATTTATTTATTTACCAAGATATTTATTATTTATCGCTAATAATTAATATTGTATACAAGAACAATTTGACTTTAAATTGAGAGCAGAATATAGTATGCAATATTAAATTCATATTATTTTTGCTAAAAGTTGTTTTGAAAAAAATTGGTGTCAAACATTTAATAATAAAAATGTCATTTTTTTATTACACACTATCCGCGATTGTAATGAAATGCTCGCCCTCTGGTGGGCTAAGGTGAAATTATCACACCACTGCATATCATCATATTATGCAATCGATTTTCCATGATGTAATGGCGGAGAAAGAACAATTATTAATCCACGTGGCTATTATATTTACTAACAACTGCAGTTCAGAGAGCGCCATCTATCGATCATTACAAACGCGGATTATCAACCATTTGCCAAACTTATTTAAATTAAAAAAATTATTTATTTTGAACAGGAATTAAAAAAATAAATAAATAAATAAATAAATAATAACAGATAAACGAGAAACCTTTAAATTTTTTTAATTTATCTCATTAAAAAGTTTAAATATAAAAAAAAGTATTAATATTATTTTTTATTGTTCTAAGATAGATATAATGTTGCAAACGATAATTTAAAAAACATACCTTTAAATTCGGATTTCTTTCAAAATCCCCATGGATAGCATTTTTCTATATCTTTCTTAAATTGACGTCCTTTGGAAATCCAAATACCTTCTGAACCATCTTTAGGGAAAAATAAATCATTACTATTCTGTGTATAAAAATATTAATATGAACTTAATGTTAAAAGTGTATGTAAACAACTATAGCTTAGACAAATTAAATATACTTACTTTTATAATACAACGATACGTAAAACTAGATTTATAATAACGTATTTTAAATTTTATACATTTTAAACAACTTTATAAATTAGAACAAATTCTAATTACGACTCATATTGTTAGAAGATTGCGGAAGCTTTAGAATTCTACAAATTTACAATTTACTATTCTTACAAAGCTTACAATAAAATAAAGTATTTAGCACTTACTTTTGGCTGTAAACTCGATTCGCTGATTCTGATTACTAAAAAATCTCTCGTTCTCTTTCTAAAATGAAAATGACTCTAACGGCAATTGCAGTATCCCGCCAAATGCGATTAGTTTTTTGTTTATTTTTCGTTTTCGGTTGACTAACACAAGTTGTCAATAGGAGACAAAAAAAAAGAAATCTGGAGTGACTCCACTCGACTTTCCGAACATTGAGTAACTAACAGTTTTGTAGATAAAATAAAGAAAGAGGAGTTGCTAAACAAACAAAAGAGAGAAAACCATAACAGAGTGTTTGAGTATTTTTCTCCATATATCACACGAGGTTTTATTTAACGCTACTGAATGAACTTTGAGCCCTTAGATCATAATGATAAAGAATTTTTCGTTGTGTCCCTGTAAAAATCTATAAATTCTGACAAACTTAAACAAATTTTCACATTTTACCCACAATTTTGTCAAAGTCCCACTTTTTTTTTTTTTTTTTTTTTTTTTTTTTTTTTTTTAATTATTGTTACTGAGTGAATTTGTATAGGAAAATATAGAAGAAAGTCTCGTGGTGGCCACAATTCACCAAAATGCTTATAGTTAGTGCAACAGTGATTTATAATATTCATACAAATTTTCAGCTCAATTAAATAAGGCTTTAAAAGGTATTGCACTTTTAAAAATTTGGTCTCATAGGCCATAATAATAAAGAATTTTTCTTTGTGTCCCTGTAAAAAAACTGTAAGTGTTTTTCTCACCAAAATTCACCAAAATCTATACAGTTGGTTCAAATGTGACCTATAACATGTGTACAAATTCTTTGCTCAGATTAATAAGGCGTTTAGACGCTATCACACTTTTAAAAATTTGGCAAAGAATTTTTCTTTGTGTCCCTGTAAAAAAACTATAAGTGCTAGATTCTCCAAAATCTATACAGATTGAGTATGTGGGACCTATAATATGTGTATAAAGTTTTTGCTCAATTGAATAAGGCGTTTAGATGCTATCGCACTTTTAAGATTTTGGTCCCTTGGCCATAATGATAAAGAATTTTTCTTTGTGTCCCTGTAAAAAAACTATAAGTGCTAGATTCAGCAAAATCTATAGGGTTCGTACTATGGTGACTTACAATATACGTACCAACTTTCAGCTTATTCGAACAAAGCGTTTAGACGCTAGCGTGTTCACTCACAGACATACACACATACATACACACATACATACACACACATACACACATACATACACACACACATACATACATCATCGTAAAAATAGTGAAAATGGACTCGTTGGACCTCGAAACGTATAGAAACATCAAAATCTCGAATTCGGATTTTTGACATGATTACAATACTTTCCTCACTATAGTGTTCGGAAAGTAAAAATAACAAATAAAAAAAAAGAAGAAGAACAATGTTTAGCTTTTGGACTAGCCAAACAAATTTTTCTTAGTCAATTGACAAAACGGAAATTTTTTTTTTTTTTTATTCTCTCATCTGACTAACCGGTCAAATTTGAGGAAAATGAAAACTGTACCTGGGAAATTAGTCATCTGACAAGTTTTAGAGGCAAAACGGATCATCAGACGAAACACATTAAAGATACATGGTAAAATAAAACGACTTTTGCGTCTCATGACTAAATGGGATTGTCAGGTAGTGTTTTGATTGTTTAAAATTTTGCGTAATTTTGTGCAAATTTGTCAATGTACTTGACAAACGTTTAGTGTCACAAAGATGGCATGTCTCTTGACAAGTTTCGATTTTTCATTTTTCTGTGTGTAACTTTCTGTGTGAAAAGTATATGTTAGAGATTCTAAATTTATTTTCATGAAAAAAAGGTGGCTTTAATTTTTGTCAGAAAACCATAAACCGGTTTCTAAGTCAAGTATTGATAATAACATTCCATCGTCACGACCTTAGCCAAGGGAAGGGGTTCAATTACCCCCTCCCCCACCCGAAATTTTCAAATTTGTCGAAAGTTTTGAAGCGCATTATGTACAAAAGTTTGAACCAACCCCATCCGAAATGTTTTTGTGGATATGGCCTTGTCTGTCGTGCTGGTGTACAATATGTTTTATCCTAAAATCTCTTTTTTTCTCTCTTCTCATTATTATAATTTAATGTTATTATTTAATAATATAAGAGATTGCCAGAAAAACACCCGATGAAGGCTAATTATTTATCTGAAGTGCATTAAATTTTTTAAATGAGAGTGAAACTGGTGTATCGCATATCGACAAGAAAAGTGGCCCAATTCAAAACATGGCTATTTTAAGTTTTTGTGCTTGAAAAATATGTATGAAACGTTTCAACGTGCACATCCTTATTTCGAAAATTTTCCTTCTGAGAGGCAGTTGGGTCAATTTTATGTCAATGCAAATCAATAAATTTATCAGTTTCTTTATAAGTTGATTTTTCTCAAATAATGTTTTTTTTTTGAGTTGTGTCACTTTTCTTGCTTGGGTGAGATATGTTTTAGTTTAGAAAACTGCTATTGCATTGTCATCACGATAGACGTGCTCACCAATTACATTTCTTTTACAGGGACGCATAAAAATATAGGGATACATTACTCATTACTGTTATGTTAATTGTACATAAATATACAAAATTGCTCAAAAAACATGCTCAGATTTTCATACTTTTCACTTTTGTTTAATTACTGAGTTATTCAATGGTTCAAATATGCTTAAGCGTCTGGTAACTACTAAATGGTTCAAAAGTCGAGTGGAGTTATTCCTTATTGCTAATCACATATTTAATGAAAAGAATAATTGTTATTTATCTAAGGATGAAAAATTTCATAAAGAGAGTAAACTAAGTAATTCTAAATTAATTTAAGAAAATACTTATTAAAGGAAATTAAACCTCGAAACTTATGAATATATATAAAGAAAACAATCAACCCCCCCTCTACAAACATCTCTTCCTCCCGGATATATCAATACATCGTCAAAAGTGTTAAAACCAAGCATTATCAAAAATAAATAACGTATTACGTCTCATTTATGAAAAAAAAAAATTATTACGTAGTCACTAAATTCTAATTTCACTATTTATGATTCATCACCAAATTTAACAAGTTTCATATGAGCAAAAACACTTGCATACAAACAATTGTTTTCCACCTGAATGAAAAGCACGCACTTAATGCACATAGCATAGATACGTATAACGTAATATCGGCATATTTCATAATGAGACCATTATACTTCAGTTGTTGCGAAAATTGTTGAATTTCCTATTTCGAAACATGTGTAGAGGTATATAGGTATAGTATTTAATAGATAATCAGCTTTCTTTTTTTCTTTTTCTTCCGCTTTCTATTTACAGTTTGATAACCTGCCCATTTTATTGTTTTTTTTTTGTTTTTTTTTAGTTCATTTTTTAGAAACAGAGAGATTTTACTACTCTCATATCTTAAAATAATCTGGTGTGTCACTCACACGACTTTTTCTTACCCTACATTTCAATACGGGGAAGAAATATTGCAAATTAAGACGTAAGACCAATAAGGTAAGATAATAAAATTCAATATTAGTTAAAAATAATCTAAAAAATGTTTCAGTTTTATTTGACATATAATTAGTGAGACAGCCAACAGCCTCCTTAACCCCCGTTCAATTATTATGGTGCCTACATTTTTTTTTTTTTTTTTTTTTTTTTTTTTTTTAAATAAAAAATACAATTCAAGGCTGTTATTAATCTGTTTTGAAACTTGTGAATCTTGATCAACTTAAGTGATCAAGATCAACTTCAGTGATGAAGATCAGAATCTAGATCAACTTACTGCATACCAACTTCAAAATATCAAGTTTGAATTTCCTGCAGTTATTTGTTTTTAAGTTATGCTGATAAAAAGATACACATACATATCTGCTACAAATTTGACTTTTATATTCAGGGGACCACAAAAAGTGATATTATACTATAAAAAAAAAAATAAATAAATAAATAAATAAATAAATAAATAAATAAAAAGAGTGGATTTCAAAAAATACTTTGTTTACAGTGAGAATATAAGATACAGTATGGGTATATTTTTTCTTCCTGAGCAGTGTTCGTCGACATAGTAAAATGAAGCAAAGCATTTACATCAATTACATTTAATAGAAAAGAATGTTTATCTTAATTTTGGATAGCCCTGTGTATTGTCTTATAAACTATATACGCATATCACAATGTATAACACATTCCGTTTCCAGAATCTTCCAATTAAAATTTTTCCCTTCTCACAAAATCACATTCACGTACTTTTGTTTTCTTAATATTCTCAGAGACACAATTTTAAAAAAGAATATGAATAGGATCCATCGCCAGTTTGCAATTCTAAATAAATTTATTGTAACAGTGGCGTCTTAAATTCAAATAGAAATATGTCTGAAATACCAATTCAAGCACAAAATATGTGAAACATATAAGTATGCGAAATTTCAGACACATACATCTGAATTTAAGACACTTGGATGTCTTTGTAAAAATGAATTCAGACATTTAGACGCATTAAGACATTTTACAATTTAAACACTAAAAAGTTCAGATATTTTGCCTTTCAGACATTCACCCTTTTTTTTTCTTAATACGTGGAATCCTTTTTAAGCAACATGCATATGATGTTTAAATTTCTTTTCATAATCACTATATTTAATATTATTTTTAAAAATATGTACTTATGTTGTATAGAACATTTTAGCTTTATGGAACTGTATTTAAATTTTCAAAGAATAACACACTCAATATGTGTAGTTCACTTCTAAAACCTATTTTTTAATCGAAAAACAGAATCACAGAATCACACGCCCCATTTTTACTTTCTTCTATATGTAGGTATATAAGAAGAAAGTATTCGATTTGTGAAAATTTTCAACGGATTTGTACGTTTTGGGACGTTCTGAACACGATTTGATCATTTTTAGAAAATGCCTGTCTGTGTGTTAGTACATATGTATAACAAATTTCATGAACGCTTTATCTCGCGAATCAATGAACGAAATTTAATCAAACTTGGTATTTAATTGGATCTTGACCTAAAGCGATGGGGATTACGTTTTGGGATCATTCGTTCAACAAGTGGAGTTGTCATCCACATTTTTTTAATTATTTTTCGCAAAATTAATATAAATTATTCATATTATTAGTAGTAAACTAGGGAAAAAATTATGTGCGTGTAGGAGCATCGCATTGTCCCCTGGCGGTGTAAATTTTCAATATGGCTATCTTTTTAAAAAAAACGCGTTAATACCTTTAAAACGAATGGTTGAACCATAGATTTGTTATAATTTAAAAACATTTTTTTTTTTTTTTTTTTTTTTTTTTAAATATATATATAAACATTTTTAACGAAAAAACTAACTTAAAAAAGGGGGAGGGGGCATTTGCATAGATATCGACACAAAATTCACTTCGTTTCGGCTTATCGTTATCTTCTCTCAGATGAAAATCTTCTATATTCATCATTGAATGTATTTTAACCCTTTGAGGGCAAGGTAATTTCGCTCATTTAAAATCAAGAGCCACCAGAATTTACGAACAAGTCTAAAAGAAAATAAATAAATGAAGCATATTAGTAATGTAAAATTTTGTAAAATTTTCCGAGATGAGTTTAAATCTTGTATTAGGATCGGATAAAGCGTTTAGATTCTATAGTATTGACACATACACATAGTGCTAAATAGACATTTTTAGCCATAACTAGTATTCTCAGTTTAACCATTTCAGTGTTGCTTACTACTGAAATGCACCACTGAAATGCATCTAATTGGAATCATTTTTCGGTTGAAATGTAGGATCTTATTTTTAACACCGTATATGCACATGCTTACATACATCAACATAAAATTAACAAAAGTGAATTCAGGAGATCATAAATTATATAATTACACCAAAATTTCATAATCGATTTTTTTTTTCCTTGGTTACAATTTTTATATCGCTTACTGTAGGATTTAAAAGTAAAATAGAGTTCAAGGGATTTTACTCATTTATATATGTTTAATTGATTTCGATACTTATTTTATGGAAGTTTCCTCTATAAAATTCGTTTTTGTCTCGTGAATATTTCTCCAGTCTAAGCATGTCATAAGCTTCATACTCAGTCATAAAAGGAATTTCGATTTTTTCGCAACACATGTCTGTCGCAATAGAAATGTTTGTACAGAAACAATTCACTTTCTTTTGTAATATAGTGTAATAAGATGAGATAAGTGATAAGCAAGGAAGGTCGACTGGAAGAATTTTATTAATATTTCTAAAAACATTTGAATACTGTGCATATAACTGTAAAAGCTCTATGAGGATCTATTATTCTCTCAGTTACCTATTGTTTTCTTTTTAACATCAAAATAAAATTTAAGTAAAAAATCATTTTTTAAAGTTAGAAGCTTTTTATTGTGAAGCCCTAAAAAGCATAAAATAAAATTTATTCTGGCAAAGACATGCTACAAAGAAATGAAAGTTTCAACACTAAGAAAATTTTAGAGAAAAATATAGGTACTTTCCTTTTGCAAGAGATGAAAATTTTTTAATGTTCAAAATATTTTAAAAAGCTTTCGAGACCAATATTCTTTCTTAGTTATTAGTTTTTCTATAATCATTCGTTAGGCCAGAAATTTCAAATGTCTCGAAAGCTTTTTAAAATATTTTGAACATTAAAAAATTTTCATCTCTTGCAAAAGGAAAGTACCTATATTTTTCTCTAAAATTTTCTTAGTGTTGAAACTTTCATTTCTTTGTAGCATGTCTTTGCCAGAAAAAATTTTATTTTATGCTTTTTAGGGCTTCACAATAAAAAGCTTCTAACTTTAAAAAATAATTTTTTACTTAAATTTTATTTTATGATTTTTAGTTACCAAAAAGGAAAAAGCTTCTTAAAAAATCTAATTAAAATTTCTTAGAAAATTTTGTAGACAACGGAAGATTTTCTTTTATAAATTGACTTTTTTTTTTTTTTCTATTATTTATCTGCAAAAAAATAATATATCGTCTTTCAAGGACCGAATCCGGGACCATCGCCTTATCAGCATGACGCTCTAACCAAATGTCTAAGAACTGTCAAGAAAAATCATAGAATATTCTAGAAAAATCTAAAAAATACTCATACAAAAGGAATATTGTTCTCGAATGTTTTTTTTTTTTTAAATATTTGGAATATTTAAAATTTTCCATGTTTTGCAAAAGTGAAATATCTATATATATATTTTTAATTTTCTTGTAGTTGAAACTTTTATGATTTTATTGCATGCCTCTGCAATAATAAATTTTTATTTTAGGCTATTTAGGGCTCCACAATAATAAAAAACTTTCTGTGTTATTTTTATTTGTTTATTTATTTATTTTTATTTTTACTGAAATTTTAATTTTAACTCAAACGAAAAAAAAAAAAAGCTTTCTTTAAGAAACTATCAAAATTCCTTAGGACACCGTGTAGACAATGAAAGATTTTCTTTTATCAATTGGCATCGTTTCTATTAATTATAGGCAAAAAAGTAACACATCAGCTTGAGAGGATCGAACCCACGAGCATCGCGTTATCACCATGACGCTCTGATCAAATGCGCTATGAGCGACGAAAAAGGCTGTTCTAACTTACTTTAAAGTGGAGGCGCCTTCTTTTACAGAATGACACAAAAACACGATGATAAAATTCCAATTCCAATAAAAAGCTTCTAAAAGAATAATATATATATATGTATAACTTTTTATTTTGTGCTTTTCAGTATCTAAAAAAAAAGCTTCTTCAAAAAAAACTCTTCAAAAATTTTTAGAATATTGGGTAGACAATGAAAAATTTCCTTGTATCAGTTGACAAATTTTCTATTAATTATCTGCAAAATTTAACGCATCGATCCTTCGGGGGTGGAACTCAGCACCATCGCATTAGCTACTTGACGCTCTAACCAACTGCGCCAACAAGCGACTATAAGGTCCGCTGACATTTACTTTAAAGTTGAGGTTCCTTATTTATTAGCGTGACATGAAGACTCGATAGCGAAATCCAATTTCAATAAAAAGCTTCTAAAAAATTATTAATTTATTTATTTTTATTTAAATTCATATTTTGTGCTTTTTAGTAACTAGATAAAAAGCTATTTAAAAAACTCTTCAAAAATTATTAGGATATTGTGTACACAACGAAATATTTCCTTTTATCAACTGACACCTTTTCTAGTAATTATTTGAGAAATTAACATGATGCTCTAAACAACTGAGCCATAAAGGGATAGAGATACAATGAATTGCTTACATTTTTTTTTTTTTTTTTTTTTTTTTTTTTGTAAGTAGAAGTGTTTTACTTTTTATCGTGACAGAAAACGCGATGACAAATTCAACTTCATGTAATAAAAATCAGTTAAAATGGGTGAAAATATCTTACCCGAAAAATGGAGATTTAACACTTTCTAAACTATTTCAACCGCATATCTCCTGCTGGACTATTTTTTTTTTTTTAATACTTTCTTTTACTAATTAACACCTTTTCTATTAAATATCTCTAAAAATTAACATATCGGCCTTTCGAGGATCGAACTCATAACCGACCGTTATCAACATGATACTCTAACCAACGGAGCTAACGAGGAATGCAATGCGTTGCTTATATTTACTTTAAAGTGGAGGCACCTTTTTTTTGGCGTGTCACAAAGTCACGATGAGAAATTCCAATTTCAATAAAAATCTTTTAAAAAAATTATTTATTTATTTATTTTTACTTAAATTTTTATTTTGTGCTTTTTGTAACTAGATAAAAAGCCGTTTAAAAAACTCTTGAAAAATTATTAGGATACTGCGTACACAGCGAAATATTTTCTTTTATCAATTGACACTTTTTGTATAAATTATTTGCAAAAAATAACACCTTGGCCCGGCGAGGATCGAACACATGACTCTCGCGTTATTAACATGACGCTGTAACCAGATAATCCATTAACAGATACAATAAGTTGCTTACATTTATATATATATATATATTACTATTATATGAAATTGGATTTGTCATCGGCTTTTTGTGACGTTAAAAAAACCAAGACGCTTCTATTATATATATATATATATATATATATATATAATAGAAGCGTCTTGGTTTTTTTAACGTGACAAAAAGCCGATGACAAATCCAATTTCATATAATAGTAATATATGGATATATATATATATATATATATATAATGGAAGCGTCTTGGTTTTTTTAACGTGACAAAAAGCCGATGACAAATCCAATTTCATATAATAGTAACATATGCATATATATATATAAATAAATAAATAAAGCTTCTAAAAGTATTTTTTTTAATGTATATTTTACTTAAAACATTTTATTTTGTGCTTTTTTAATATCTAAAATGTTTTGTGTTTTCTAATATCTAAATTAAAAAAAAAAAAAATGCTTCTTAAAAAAACTGCTCAAAAAATTCTTAGTGCAAGCAACGAAAAATTTTCTTGTGTCAATTGATACCTTTTCTACAAATTATATGGAAAAATTAACACGCTGGACATTCCAGGGATCGAACTCACAATCATTGCGTTACTAATGGGACGCTCTTACCAACTGAGCCACAGAGCTACAAATTGCTTATATTTACTTTTAAATGTAGGCGCGTTGTTTACTAGCGTGACACGAAGACACGATGACAAAGTCAATTTCAATTAAAAACCTTCTAACTAATTAGTAATTCAATGAAGCAATATTTCTATCACCATAAATTAATCTGATTGTTTAAAATAATAATATTAAATAAATGAACAAATAACTGTTTCAATGTTCCAGCTTTAAACTAAGACTTTTATGCATGTTACTTTGCATTAAATTAAGAAATAAGTAAACATGCAAATTTTTAAATTGTTCATGACCTCGTTTCGTTTTTCTCTCTATCCGCATTTTCATTTTTACAAATATATTTAGAATTCTTTAAAATCGATATACAGGGTGTTTATAAAGTCCCGGACCCATTTTGATGTTTAATAACTCATAAAATAATAAAGATAGATTAAAATTAATAACATAAGTAGTGTAAAAAGGACAGTTCTGCGACACGGTGGTGGCGTAGTGGCGTATTGTGGCGTAGGGTGGTGGCGCGCCACCACCCTTTCGCCTCTACGCCACCACCCTGTCGCAGAACGTGTCCTTTTTACACTACTTAGTCATCATCTTGGACGAGGGGGTGTTGCCACCGGAAGAATAGAAACTTTACATTGCCACCGGAAGAATAGAAACTTTGACTATCATCTTGGATGAGGTTTGGTGGTGCCATCTATAGGGAATTTTGAGGAGTTAGATTTATTTTCCTAAATTTCGGGACTTAGTATTTTTTTCACAATTTCGAGGACTTCAAAATTTTTCGAATTTTTGCAGGGGGATTAGATAACGTCACGATCTTTTGGGACTTAACCTGAAAAGAGATACATACAAAATTTACAATTAGAGAAATAAGTGAAAGAAAATGTATAGAAAAAATTTAGAAAGAGAATACAAATTTAAGAAATAAGGTAGAAAGAATAAAGTTAGAAAAAAAGAGAAGAAAGAGAAAGAAAGAGTTCACCTTGAGCGCCTGGGAGACTGCCCTCCCGAGGCCCTGCGGTGCCCCTTTTCACTCCGTAGAGCAAGGCGGGAGTTAGTTCCTTTAAAAAAAAATAAATAAATAAAAAATAAATAAAAAATGTCAACCTGAAGAACTCATCACATAGTTTTCGGAGGTTGTCTTCAAACCATGGGTTCAGGCAATCTTCATAGGTGCAGAAACAATTGATATATACAGGGTGCAGGAACAATCTTCATAGGTGCGAAACAATTTAAAATATATACAGGGTGCAGGAACAATCTTCATGGTTGCAGAAACAATTGATATATACAGGGTGCAGGAACAATCTTCATAGGTGCAAAACAATTGATATATACAGGGTGCAGGAACAATTTTCATAGGTGCGAAACAATTTAAAATATATACAGGATGCAGGAACAATCTTCATAGGTGCGAAACAATTGATATATACAGGGTGCAGGAACAATCTTCATAGGTGCGAAACAATCTGTACAATTTTCATAGATGCGAAACAATCTTCATAGGTGCGAAACAATTTAAAAATATATACAAGGTGCAGGAACAATATATACAAAAATTTTCACTATGGATGCTGCGGTATTCTGTAATGGCCATAAGCCAGACTGGTGATTCCATCATCTAGCAGATACCTCTTGTCATCAAAAGGAGATAAACACTTTTTGTTTTGATTAACTGTATAGAGTTGATGACGTTCTTGTAGGATTCTGGTTTGTTGCTCATACGTGGCTATCTCCTTTTGCAGGCATTCTTGATAGTCTTGAACACTTAATTTTTTCCTTACGATGCAAGTTGATATGCCTTTTGCTGTCTTCTTTTCACCACCAGCTGACTGTATGGCATACATTTTTGGCTTTAATCCAATGAATTTGTAAGCAGCTTGACTGTGGAGTTCGTCTTTAAACTTTCCAAGGACCTTTTTGTTAGTTGTAGAATATAGCGGATGATTTTCTGGATACTCTGAGAAGTCAAAATGGTGCTGATCTTCCTTCATATCTTGATACAGGTCTGCTGTCTGGATACAGTACGTCAAGGAGTCTGTATCCGTGAACAACAAAGTTGCACGACTTTCATACTTTTTCATAATGAAATTGTAGTGAAAGTCGTACATGAGCACTTTGCTAATTCAAGGATACAGAAACCCACGTATATCGGCCTATTCATCAGGATGGTGGGTTTTGTTCTCTCCACAGCTACGAGGTTATTGCAAAATTCTTTAAAAGTCGTGAAATTCGGTGATGCAACTAATTTTTGGGCTCTGACTTCATTGTTACACAGTTCTATGTTACGACGTTTTCTCAAATTTTCGATGGTCTTTCCATAGACGCTATTGTTCAACAGTTTAAAGAAATCTTTCTCAAAACTGTTCTTTGCAGATTTTCGTTTATCTGTGTTGAAGTCCACATACTTTTTAAGCCAGGGTGCTTGACGAAATTTCAAAACCTTGTTCACTTTTAATAGCTTCATTCCAAGTTTTAGGTATAACTGTAGATTTCTGTAATGTACAACATACTCTGATTTATTGTGAAGGTTTGGAATGAGTTTGGGTGTTCCTGAATACTTTTGGTTCTGCAACAAGGACTTGGCATAGGTGGAGAGCATTTCTTCTGTCACGGTCATTCTTTCAGGTGCAAGTGGGTAGTTATTGTGCAGATCATGCAGATTTGTCGGGTACTCCAAATTCACTTCAAAAATGAAGCCTTCCGCTGCATCTTCGAGTATGTTCATGATGAAATCTTCAGTAATGTGAGAGGGGTCCATCCATTGAAACTTGCCATAAGGCATGTACTGGGACATAGCCCAACCGTAAAGGTTGTTCGCATCCCAGTACATGATATAACTAGAGGGCTTACTCGAGTCGTAGTGAGGAGTGTGCGGGTTGTTTGCAACAGCGAAACGGTGTGAAATCTGCGACACACCCCCGCGCACCCCTTTTTAAATAAACAGCAGCATGTTGATATCCGTAAGCAGCTCTAACTTCACGTCGGTCATCTTCAGACAGGCTTGCCAGGACAGTCCAGGAGAGGTGTATAAATGGGCTTCATCGATGTTATAATAGTGTAAGCAAAGACTTCTAAAATTTTGGAACACATCGGCAAGGAGCAAAACATCTGTCTTCACATACAGGTCATGATATTCGCCGAGGTTGCTTATCTTGAAGACTTCCCATATGTTTTTTGCATGTTGATAATCAGATTCTTCGACGGCTTCGTTCGTGAAAGAGTTGAAAAACGCTGATGGAGGCGGCAACACTGTTTCTTGGAATTTATCAAATCCAGTAATGTAGTCATAGGGGTATACTCCTTTTCTGGTGAGGAGACTTAGATCGGTACTTGAATTAAAGTGGTCTTTTAGAATGTTAAACTGGCTAATATCCAAATTCTTCACCAACTTTTCTAACGAAGCAGGCAAAAATTGGAAGGAGTCAAGAAAGACGAGTTGTACAGGACTGTCAGGTTTCTTCAAAGTGAATGATATATATTTTTCTAACGTTGTTGCGATAACTTGTATCTGATGGTCTTGAAAATGGCCTAATTCTGTCATGATATGATGGGCATCATAATTCTTCAAGTTGTGGAAAACCACGGGAATCTTCATAGGGTGCTTAAAATTAAGGTTGCAGCTAGCATGGGCGGCACCTCTAAAAACTCCAGTTTCGTGATTGTGATCCCGAACTTTAATGCATCCAGGTAACAGGGGTTGACGACATATGCAGCACCTTGTTGCATTTTGGAAGGCCTCCTCTTCTTGGGTAGAGAGCTTCATCGGGGTAATTTCTCGTAGTTTGTCTTCAAGGATATCTTTTTCCATGATGATATTTTTTAGAAAATGCTTGACTGCATTCTCTCCTCGATAGCTAAAGATAGGCTTCACGGCTTTACCATCAGACCCTACGATTACATAAGCGTAACCGCAGGGTGTATGACGGGCTGTATGTTGCAGGTAGGAGTTTGATGAGGATGGAGCAGCTGATGCAATAGGTTCTAACAAACTTTCAAAGTCTGCGTAGATGATATAGCTGATAGGGTGTTGAAGATGGGTTCCCGTGAACTCTAGTATATTCTTCTCCTTGCTGGGCATCTCAATGGCTTGAGCAGTGTTTTTTTGCAGTTTGTTTCATGATCTTTTAACAAAAGTTCTGTCGAAAAACCATGCAGGCACCTATAACAATAATACTGTTTTCCATCATGTTTTGTGCGGTCTCCCATCAATCTGGAAAAGTCCCGTATTAGACAATAGTGGTGGGCACCTTCCTCGTTCGCCAGGAGTAATAAGTTGATAGCTTCAACATCTTCTACTTCGGAAATTCTTAAAATGGTCACTTTAGAGTTTTCGTAGCCGAAGACGTTGATTCTAAGATTGTTCAGTTTTTCTATGAGGCCTATTTTTGAGATGGGAACAGGGTACTGAACATTACCCATCTTGATTTCCTCTTCATGAGGTAAATAGTGGGAGACTCGTTCGGGTTTTCTTGTACGATCCAAATTCAGTTTGTGTGCTAGCAGACACCATAGGAAGCACTTGTTATCGCTGTTCTGTATATTTAAGATAGCTTTCTTGGCAAGCAGTTTAGCTGGCAATTCTTGATAGCTGCTCGCTCTCAAAGGGTTATATTTAGCAGACTTGAATTCTAGGTAGTAGATGTTTCTCAACACCCAGCCGGAACCTCTCTCTAAGAACTCTTCGTAATTTTGAATAATCTTCATGAATCCTACACTTATTTGATCATCAATTAAATCAGGAGTGTGTTGCTGGTAGCAGGGTGTTCTGAAGTACGCATCCATAATTTCCAGCTCTCCTTCGGCTGTCTCTCTTTCAAAGCAGACTTTTATTACCAGGTACCATTTGATGGAATCTTTCTCATACAATTCCTGTAGGATGTTTTCATGTATCTCGGCACGAATAGACTCTAAAAAGATTTTCACATCGTACCGAGTAGCTTCAGTAGGTTCAATGAGCACCGTCTTAAACGTGTTCAAAGCTTGTGTATAGGGTCGTCTTCGAGAGAGTGGTGGAGGAGTCGTTTTCGGTTTCTTCCGGCTCTCACTTAGGCTATTTGAATGCTGAAGTCGCATATGGTTCATTAATGATGACTTAGAGGAAAAGGTGGACTGGCATTCTTTGCAGGGGTAGCTATGTGTCTTTAGATGAGCGTTGTACTCATCCAGACGACTAAACTTTCGTTGGCATGTAGCACATTGATGGGTGGAAGTGTCAACATCATGCAACTTCTTATGTCTGTTTAAGGCATCCTTTCTGGAGAACTCCTTCAGACACACAGAACAGGAGAAACCCTATAAAAGAATAAAAAACGATTTTTAATCAAAGTGTTACAATTTTTAATCAACGTGATACAAATTTTCAAAATATCACAAAACAAAAACTTTAAGAAATAATACATACCTTAGAAGGACCGGGCTGAGGATCTACAGATTCTTGTAATTCACTCGAGGAGTGATGCGATTTTCGGTGCCTATTTAAAGCATCCTTTCTGGAGAATTCCTTATGGCAAATGAGACACACGAACATTTTTTCTGTGTTGTGTGTTTTCTTGTGTCTAGTCAAATCACAATTTCTCGCAAACGATTTCCCACAAGTAGGGCAAACAGGTCGAACCTATAATAAGAAAGACAATTTTTTAAACTTTTGTAAAAGGGACAATTTTTAAAACTTTTGTAAAAGGAAACACTCTCATTTTTAATGCAAAACAATACATACCTTAGAAGGTTCAGGTTGGGCTTCAGGTTGGGTCTCAGGTTGGGCTTCAGGTTGGGCCATAGGTTGGGCTTCAGGTTGGGCCTCAGGTTGGGGTTCAGACTGGGTGACGTCATCCGATTGGGGGTTTCGCCACTCCTCGTCATTCATCTCGGCAACATCACACAGCATATGAAATTCATCATCGGGTATACCGAAGGAAATACCCAACTGAAAATAAACGAATCATTTTATAAACATAGAATGCAACTTTAAAAACTACGTTTCAAATTTTTTAAAAAAATAAATTCTTCCAGTTAAAGATTTGATATACAAAAGGTTATACAAATCTAACTTTTATACAACATAAATTTAATAAGTATAAGCTATTCGATGAGTCATCAACCGATGAGTCATCCTAAACATGTCTGAACATGATTCTACTTCATTGAAAGAGGAGTTTTATACATGCTAGCATTTTAATGATCCAATACACTATTTTATCTAAACATAAGATTAGGCATGCAACTTAAATTTTTAAAAAAATAAATTCTCCTAGTTAAAGATTTAATATGCAAATCTAACTTTTATACAACATAAATTTAATAAGTATAAGCTATTCGATGACTCATCAACCGATGAGTCATCCTAAACATGTCTGAACATGATTCTACTTCATTGAAAGAGGAGTTTTATACACGCTAGCATTTTAATGATCCAATACACTATTTTATCTAAACATAGGATTAGGCATGCAACTTAAATTTTTAGAAAAATAAATTCTTCTAGTTAAAGATTGAATATGCAAATCTAACTTTTATACAACATAAATTTAATAAGTATAAGCTATTCAATGACTCGTTTTAAACATGAATCTACTTCATTGAAAGAGGAGTTTTATACACGCTAGCATTGTAATAAACCAATACACTATTTTATCTAAACATAGGATTAGGAATGCAACTTTAAAAAATTTTAGAAAAATAAATTCTTCTAGTTAAAGATTTAATATGCAAATCTAACTTTTATACAACATAAATAAATTTAATAAGTATAATCTATTCAATAACACATTTTAAACATGATTCTACTTCATTGAAAGAGGAGTTTTATACACGCTAGCATTGTAATAAGCCAATACACTATTTTATCTAAACATAGGATTAGGTATGCAACTTAAATTTTTAGAAAAATAAATTCTTCCAGTTAAAGATTGAATATACAAAAGGTTATACAAATCTAACTTTTATACAACATAAATTTAATAAGTATAAGCTATTCGATGAGTCATCAACCGATGAGTCATCAAGCGATGAGTCATCCTAAACATGTCTGAACATGAATCTACTTCATTGAAAGAGGAGTTTTATACACGCTAGCATTGTAATAAACCAATACACTATTTTATCTAAACATAGGATTAGGCATGCAACTTTCATAACGAATGCAAATTAAGTTTCTCATAAGTAAACAATAATAATAAAAATAACTTTTTGATTTGAATAATATAAAAAGCCTCACCAAACGAAGTATGAGTTATAAATAGCAGGATAAATTTATTAGAATAACAAATTTTTTAGTTTAAACTTATGATAATAAGTTTTAATTAAAGCTTCTAATTAAAAAAGTTTTTCAGTTGTAGAAAAAAAATAATTTCGAGTGTAAGCATAAATTTTCAGATTAATATCACACACACACACACACAATCTTTTAGTACTATAATAAAAATTAAGTTTCATTCTTCTTTTAAATATAATTTAGATTTCTATGTCATAAGATTGTAAAACAAAATAAACTTATTAAAATTTCTAATTTTTTCACTTATACAATAAATAATTTCTAACCATAAACAGATTTTACACATACTTAAATTTCACTTTATATAGTTTATTGAATGAAATAAAATAGATTTCACATTTATCAATTTAAAGATTCGAAATTAAATTTATTTTAAACACAGTATAAATAAAATAGATTTCCCATTTGTCAAAATAAAGATTTGAAATTAAATTTATTTTTAACACACATTATAAATAGATTTTAAAGTCATTCTTTAGCATAGTGTCAATCAAATTTATTTTTAACACATTATTAAGATTAGATTTCACATTTGTCAAAATAAAGATTCGAAATTAAATTTATATTTAACACATTATAAATAAAAATAGATTTCCCATTTATCAAAATAAAGATTCGAAATTAAATTTATATTTAACACATTATAAATAAAAATAGATTTCTCATTTATCAAAATAAAGATTCGAAAGGAAATTTATTTTAAACACATTATAAACAGATTTTACACATACTTAAATTTCACTTTATATAGTTTATTGAATGAAATAAAATAGATTTCCCATTTGTCAAAATAAAGATTCGAAATTAAATTTATATTTAACACATTATAAATAAAAATAGATTTCTCATTTAACAAAATAAAGATTCGAAATGAAATTTATTTTAAACACATTATAAATAGATTTTAGCATAGTGTCAATCAAATTTATTTTTTAACATATCATAAAAAGTAATAAATTAAGTTAAAGAATTCTTATTACAATTTAATAACTCATATTTCACTAAAAATGATTAAACACAGTTAGAAAATCAATTAAAATCAATGATTACTAGATAAATATACTTACTGCATTTTCAAAATCCATAGGTTGATTGTTGTTGGTGAATCCTTCCATTATAATGGTACGGGAAAACTAAAATCCAATATGCCGAAAAACACAACAAATTTACGGGTAGAAAACTTCGCGAACGTCGGTAAAGGAGAGAGCTATAAACACGTCTTCACTGCGCAGTAGATAATCTACGAATGACCTGAGAAATGAGTTGCAGCGGGTTATCTAATCTAGATAAGGGGAAATCCGCATGCGTCACGCTGACTCACCCCCGTGGATCTTACGAGAAAGTTCATGCAGGATGACTTATCGGTGTAGAGGTTGATTCATTTGCATATTTCCCCTCATGGATTTTCCAAGGTGAGTCAACTCCCTTGTTCACACATGTACGATATCTTACGCGAAATATGAAACATACTCATTTGCATATTTCTAATGAAGAGATAATGTAAACACTTTTAATTAAAGGAAAATAATAATTATTATTTCAATTTGATTATTAAAAATTATTTTTTCAAGTGGATTGCTTTATGAATAAATGGTTTTATTATATGTTTTACGAAATAAAATATATCTTTTCAATTCAATCCCTAGAAAGTGAATCTCTTAAAAATAAATTGCTTTAAGAAATATATCTTTTAAATTATTAAACCCCTACACAGTGAATCTCTTTAAAATAAATTGTTTAAAGAAATAAAATAGTTATTTCAAACTTATAAATTCATTGAATCATTTATGAAATAAAATATTTCTAATTAAATCTTTTAAGAAATAAAATCAATAAAATATTTCAAAATAAAACAGACACAGATATTCAGTTGTTTACTTAATTTCCAATATCGTATACTTTGTGATTCATATAGTAATTATCACTTATTCAGTAAAATATTAGCGTTCAAGTAGATTCATGTTTAAACATGTTTAGACATGTTCGCACATTTTTACGATGAGTCATCGTTTGATGAGTTATCGGTTGATGACTCATCGGTTGATGATTCATTGAACAGATTATACTTATTAAATTTATTTATGTTGTATAAAAGTTAGGTTTATTAAATCTTTAACTAGGAGAGCATATGATAAACATGAAAGATTTATATAAAATTTGCATAATTTTAATTAGATAACTTACTTAAGAGATATTTGAAAGACTTGCATATAATTTGCATAATTTTAATTAAGAAACTTAATTAAGAGATATCTTCGTGATAGGTGAGGGAAAACCTATGACTCATCCTTTCTGCTTAAATGAGGGGAAAACCTATGACTCATCCTTTCTGCTTAAATGAGGGGAAAACCCATTCTTCAAAACACTCTAATCAACACGAGAGATTTATAGCCCTTCTCAAATCGTTAGATTTCAGTTGCAGTTTGTCTCTCATCCTGCTAGCATCTCCTTAGGTGTATGACTTATTTTCATCGGACAGTATGGATAGTTTCTCCGGTATATGTCGATCTTTTTTTCCGCGTGTTATATTTCAATTTACCGTATAAGACAATGGAATCGTTTCGAGTAATGTCCCGTAGACTTTGAATATTTTTCACTGCGTAGTGAAGGACATTTCCGCGCGTTGTGCTAGCTGATAAGCAATCGGTGATGTCACTGATGAGGGGTTGACGTTATGATCACGTGACTGAGCATAGCCAATCACATCATTCGTGACGTCACTGACCTCGTGACCTGGCATCGCTGATAAAAATGTCTCGTATCCATTTCCTCCAAGTCTACCAAGGGAGTAGCACGTGTTTTAAGGTAAGTCCTAACTTTTTCTGAAATAGTGGTAATTCAGTATATAGCTAAGTCAGACATGTTATTACATGTATGCGGAATAATTTGATGGAATAGCACACTCGGTGAGTCATGGTGAGTGTATTATTTTATAACATTAATATTGTTTCATTTTAAAAATTTTATTTAAACAAGATAAAAATATGTGTGTCTGAAATCTTTAGGGTGTTTTAAAAACTAAATTGAATAAGATTTTATTATTTATATTTGCTTCAGACAAAACCAACTGTACAATTGTTTCTATATATTTAAAGTTTTAGGTGCAATGTAAATTAATATCGTACAAAACTTTGATTATTGTATTTTAATAAAAACTTTCTAACTAAAAATTTATATATATATATATATATATATATATACTATAGAAAAAAAAAAAAAAATCTTAAACTTAATTATACATTATTTTTTAAGTACTCTGTAAAATTAATTATATAACTTTTTTACGTGTACATGTGACTTACATTTTTAATGAAAGACAAATTATTTATAAGTTGGGGTTTCAATAAGTGTAAATCATTGACCCGTGATCGCTGATAAGCAATCTCTGATAAGATAAGACTCTCGTCACGTGACCAGAGGTAGCCAATCAGATAACGCGTGACGTCATGATCACGTGACTGAGCATAGCCAATCACATTACTCGTGACGTCACCCTAATCACGTGACCTCGCGTCGCTGATAAGAACTCTCCTTATCATTCATTTCTCTCAAGGCAGCCGTTGGAGTAGGACGTGTTTTCAGGTAAGTGTATTTTATTCTATAAATAATCACACGTATGGATAGATACAAATTCATTTTATTTAGTATGTTTCCCAGGTTACAGGGTTGAGTTTAACAACAGGTTTTTTTACAATAAGTTTCTTTTTCGGTTTGACAATGTTTTTTCTTGAAGACAAATATCGATTCTTAATAATACTTTGGGGTACTCCCATATCTTTCAAGGCTTGCAAAAATTCACTTTGTCCTGTAATAGGTGGTTTTTTATTCACGGAAAAGATGAAATAAAAGAGTTCCGCTAAATTAGAATGTTCCACTGTCCTTCCGTTGTAAGTAATCTCTCCTTTCGGGTTCCACTTAAACTTGTTTGAATGAGACTTGAGAAAATTTAATAAGGCTTCGGCTTGTTTCTTCATGGGTTTAGCTACAGATGATAACACAAAGGTTTCATAGTCTTCTTGGGGTTCTTGTTTTATAGACTCCACTTGTTTAGGTTCCACTTTTTCAGGTTCTTCTTCGAGTTGTTTAGACATCCAAGGCAAATTATATTCTTGCAAATCCATTTTTCTTTTTAAGAGTTCGTAGTAGTGTTGAATTTTTTCGTGATCCGGTAGAGAACTATTTAATATTTTAGCCATAGCTAAATCAAATTCCGTCATTTGCTTTTTAGAAGGCGTATGCTTAGAAAATTCTTCTTCCGGTACCAACGCATACTTAGCTGCGAATTCCATTGATGATGCCGGTTAAAACAGACAATGCAGCTGGGATTAAAATATTTAAAAATCCGCCGTGTTGAACAATCAATTTTTTCTTGTTGAATAAACTTCCTTTCTTGGTACCAATTTTTCGAAGAGTCGTCTTATATTTCCTTAAAGACCTTTTCTGATGAGAGGAGAGAGGCACGTTTCCTTTTAATACGTTCAGGGTACATTCGCAAATAGCCTTGACAGATCGAGTCGGTAATTTTTTTAACAAATGCTTGCGTAAGGTTTGAGGACAAGACTTTATAAGCTCCAAGTCTCGAAGTTGTTTCCTCGTTAACGTCATGATCCCAAATGAATTAAAATCGGTAGGGCTTTCCTTTTAAACCTTTTTTGGGCTCGTACACAAATTGGGTTTCCCCCGGTAATATACGCGTTCTGAGTCGCATTCCTTCGGGGGTTTCATTCCTTAAATCCACCAACAAATAAGAGAAGGGCTGTTTGGTAGCATCCTCGAACACTTCTTGAAAAACCTGAGTTGATCTCGGGTATAATTGTCTGCCCAAGTGCGTAATTTGACTCATGTCCCGACGATTTTTAAAAAGTACTAAGTATTGACTGTTTAAGGAAATACCTCTCATTTCTTTACCTTTATGAAAAAGGTTTTGAGTAATAAAAATAATACTTAAATTTAAATGGTGACTTCCTTTGGTAAAGAGGTGGGTTAATCGTTCATCACCCCCACATTCCACCATCAAATCATCTAAAATCATTAAAGAATGGGTACCTAAATATTCCCGATAATTAGAAGGAAACCCTTCAACGAACGTCACATCGGGAATTTCCTCGTAAAGCTTTTGAGAGATGCCGTAAAACCAAACGACTTTATCGGGAGGAGGGTTAAACATACGCCGTCGTTCTGCCAGTAAATCCCGCAGAAACCAACTCTTACCGACCCCCGTGGGGCCTGCTAAGAGCATTGTAAAAGGGTGTTGAAAGCGTGGAAACTCCATTCTAAATAAACACAGACACATAGGTTTACATTATAAATAGTTTTTTATTGATAAAAAGGAGCACGTGTGCGAAATCGTTTGGATACAAAATTATAGACTCGATGGTCGTTACATATATTTTCAGTTACAAACTGCTTTAAAAAATCTTTCAAAGTTTTGCCTCGACATCGGCAATAAATATAATACACACAAAATTTACCGTAAACAGCTGTTACATGACTTTGCAGTGGAAGTGGATTAAACACCACTCGTGAAAATTGAGATATATAGTTCGATATAGGTCCTTTAAAAAAGTTCGGCTTGTTTCCATAGGAATCAAAGAATTCCGCTTCCGTAGGGGAGGGTAGGTAGAAAGCCACCCAGTGGCTTCCGGCTTCTGTAGACTTGTCCACGTTGCATACAAAACATGCAGGATAACGCTCGATCTTCTTGGGTAATTGATCACTGGGGAAAACACCGGAAAAGTATTTCTTGGTCACTGGATCGTGGGATAAAATAGTGTCGATTTCTATAGAATTCATTTTCAGTTGGGGAAGTCACACAACACATGTCGTGTTTTACTAATTTCTATAATATTTTCAAATTCCGCATACACCAATACAGTCGTGGTTCTTTCTAAGGTGTCTGCAAACTTGATTTCAATTCGTAAATTTCCTTGTTGCTGTAGATTCAGATGGGGTCCATCACACATGTCAGGGCTCAAGTCGAAAGCATACAAAGTATGCCCGTTCGCAAAGTCATCTCGGGTTAGATAAATCCCAGTATCTCGATTAAATCCCGAAAACAAACGATGATACGCTCTTATATAGTTATTTTCTTCAAAATCCAATTCCAAGGGTTTTCTGGGTACGGGTTGTCCATCCACGTAAACACTTAAAAAGATAACCTTGTGATGATAGAAATAAAAGGGATTTAAATCATATTGACCAGTGTAGGCACTATTTTCTAAAAGTCCAATAATAATTCTTTTCGGCATGGCTCCTAAAAACACATTGTCTTGCATAAAGGATTTACTTCCGGTTGAGATCGAATAGGTCTTGCATAACACTCGATCGATGGGATATTTTGCCGTACTTTTCTCTAAGGCCTTGGCATGACCCAGTAATACACCTGGGCTCACTTTCACTTTACGTATGAAAATAGAAGCATGTTCCAAAATCACTTTGTAGTTGGGAATGGGTTTCGCTGCATCGATTTTACACATTAAGGAAAATTCGGGCTTGCTTCGGGTCATCTTAATTTTCAAGTCAACCATATTCAATAGCAATCGATTTTGTTGAAAAATATCACAATGCAAAGGTCCAATCATATCTAACGTTTTGCTTTTATTCGTGAGTGCGTAACGTATCTTTAATCCGGGGTTGTCTCCAGCAGGATCTGTAGCAGCTAAATTCTCATCTTTGTAAAAACATTCGCAGGTCAATAAACTTTTCTTGGCATCTTCTCCATAATTCAACAGCGTTTCAATATAGGCGCGGTAGGGGTAGGTGTTACTCGACGAGGAGATCACTCTTTCGTTCAGGCTAATATCCACTTGAGAAAACAAGGCGTGTAAAAATAAATTCACGGGGGCAACTGCATCTGTTTCCGCTAAGGGTGATCCATCAAACTTGGTAATTTTCACTTTCACATACAGGTAGGAAGCCGATAAATCAATATAGTCTTCACCATTTCCGGAAATATTAAATTCCACAGGTCCTCCGTCTCGAATATTCGCAAGAGGGTGGTATTCAACAAAGTATCCTTTTTCAATAGCCGTTTGCGTAGGTGGGATCAAAAATAAATCCAATTCGGATTTCAAACATCACGAGAGGTATTTTTGACGAAAGTGAAGCTTCACGTACGAGCGCCCACGTTCAAATGGCGTGAGTTCGCCGAGGTGGTTCCTTATAACGATTTCCAAAGAGTCAAACGATTTTCGGCTGACAGGTAAATAGTGCGGTCGGTCAAATTTCTCGCAAATCATTTCTCCATCTTTTCCCCTCACATTGACAATTCGTAAAAGGGGTGCTAACACATCTCCAATAATTTGGGCTTCCACAATATCCGAATAAACCAGCAACACTCTATAATGCGCACAGGAATCTGCGACATAGGTACTAAAAATAGTTTGCTCGATATTTATATCCGGCGAGGCGATTTCACCTGGTTCGAATCCCAAGATCTGCGCTATCCCCTCATGCAATATCAGTTTTGTTTTATCTTTCACGTTAATACACACCTTTTTCGTGTGCGGATCATAAGTGAAAGAAATTTTATTTTTAATCTCTTCAATAGACATTGCTTTTAAAATGTCATCAACCGATTCGTAAAAGCCAGGGGGAATTCTTCTACCAAACGGGGATTTCTGGTCATTCAAATCGAAACCAAATAAATTATTATTTTGATTCACATTATACCAGATGTGAGGGTAAATAAATTCGACGAGGCCTACTTCCCATTCCCCTTTCAATTCAACGGGGGCGGGTAATCGCGTAATAAAATGAGAAATTTTATTCTCAGGAAAATAATTCAGGGAACTGTCCGAAGGTAACGTCACGTAGAACGACATGCTTTCAAATGATCTTTCAACAATCCAAACACTTGTTTTATAAGGCGAATAAATCAGAGGATGGAATCCATTGGTCAAATTTGCTGGGATAACCTTTAAATTTCACTTTGTATTCCACACACTTTTTCCGTATCCGCTTATCTAAAATCTTTTCAATCGTATAATTCTCTTTTGGTTTCACTTTTTGAAGTTCTTGAGGGTAAAAGGTTCCTTTAATGGGTTCTTCTAACAGGTCCTTGATTCGGTAGACGGGAGGGTCTCTTCTCACACATTCAGTCACCACAAACACTTCTTCCGTCCAGTTCGTTTCATATCCTTTTTCGAAGGTTAATTTCTGCTTGGAAACTCGTACAACATCTCCCGGTTGAAACACGCAGGGTTTTCTTTTCGCATTTTGCATGTCACCGTATAAAGTATCCCATACATCGCTTTCATTTTCAGCGGTTACTTCGACTGGAGCTCTCTTGATACTCGAATGATAAGTATGATTATAACTGTGTAACAACTGATCCAACACGTCTAAATAGCGGTAGGTGTGATTATGGGTAAAATATTTCCACATTTTAGTTTTCAAAGTTCGGTTAAATCGCTCCACGACAGATGCTTTCGTATTGTTATTCGTCGTAAAAAACCGCACGCCTTCTTCTTTCAAAAATTTTTGAAAAAGTCTGTTTTGATACTCTTTTCCGTCATCCGATTGCAGGGACTTGGGTTTCCTCGTCGCGAAAATAGACCGGAACGCCTTTACAATATCTTCACCCCGTTTTTGCTTCAAAGGGACCGCCCACGCAAATTTAGACAGAATGTCTATACAAGTCAGGATGTAGCGGTGCCCTTGATTGAACTTTTGCAAACTGCCGAGATCCACTAAGTCGGTCTGCCACTGTTGATCGATTGAATACACTATCACTCGATTGGTCGGGAACTTTCTTCGAACAGGTTTGTGCAACGTGTATGCATCGACTCCGCTCAGCCAGTCCTGAATCTTCTTTTTCGAGATTTTGCCTTTGGCAGCATGAAATAAGGCATTTACACCACCAAAACTTCCTGCGTGACTTGGGTTCTGATACATCTCCATGGTTACAACACAAAATTTTATTATGACTCACATTCACACGAAAGCGCATCATACCTTCCTCGTACGAAGATACTTTTCAGAATGACTCACTAGCGCAACGCCTCTCTTTATATACCTTATAAGTGCACTCACAAGCATAGCTTCATGGCTTGATAAATAAAACCCTTATCCACTTATCAAGCCGTGAAACTATTTTACCTTCGGTTCGAATCTAACCCCAGCAAAAATTTGAAAAAATTTTGAAGTCCTCGAAATTGTGAAAAAAATACTAAGTCCCGAAATTTAGGAAAATAAATCTAACTCCTCAAAATTCCCTATAGATGGCACCACCAAACCTCATCCAAGATGATAGTTAAAGTTTCTAGTCTTCCGGTGGCAACACACAGTTTCTATTCTTCCGGTGGCAACACCCCCCTCGTCCAAGATGATGACTAAGTAGTGTAAAAAGGACACGTTCTGCGACAGGGTGGTGGCGTAGAGGCGAAAGGGTACGCCACAATACGCCACTACGCCACCACCGTGTCGCAGAACTGTCCTTGTTACACTACTAACATAAATGGTTAGATAGACTCAAAAAGTTTCATGACCCTTGTCAATGAACTTTCACGTGTGCCCCCTTCGTCGCACGAAGAATATCAAGTCGATAGTCAATTTCACGCCAGGTAGAGGCAAGCATGTCGGCATCCACAGAGGCTATTGCCACAGAGGCTGTGCTTTCTCTTGTGGTGTATGCATTCTCCTTAATATCCGCTCAAATAAAACATCACATACAAAAGTACTACATAGAACAAACACATCAAAAGTAAACATAACATTGCAATAGTTGCCAAAAACAAAAGAGGGAAAAATGTAATTAATAAGCAGACGATAGTTATAAAAGTACAGATATTTAGACTGGAAAATGAAATTATCTGAAATTAACCACACGCGCAGACGATATTTACAAAAGTAAAGATATTCAAACCTGAAAAGAAAATATATGAGTTATTCCATCAATAAATGCCATAAGTTTGTTTATATCTTCATTATTTTATGAGTTATTAAACATCAAAATGGGTCCGGAACTTTATAAACACCCTGTATATTGTTCGGGTTTTACAGATATACTACAGAATAACTTCCGAACAAAAATCGTAGATGTAGCACACCATAATTTGTAATGCGAAGGACTAGCAAAATAATCCCCTACAAACACATCTTCTTTACAGGACATTTATAGGACATCTTGATGGTGAAATAGGCATCTTTAGGATGTAAATTGGAGGAAAGAGATATCTTAGGATAAACTGTGGATAAGTGTGTTAGCAGGGACCCAGATACAATGCACCTAAGAGACACATTTCTGATAAGCACATTTGAAATTTTTTATTCTATGCTAAACGCATGCAGGATCAACATATACGTTTTCAGACACAAAAAATGATGTTTTTATAAAAAATAACATAATTATCATTAATAATTTATTGCAGGTACACTCAAGCATTTTTCTATTTCTTACGGAAAATTGCTAGAAGTTATTTTTTTTTTTTATGCTTTTTTTTACACTTTTCAGTGATGATTCTGAGTATTTATGATGCGATGGGTAAATAATTATGATGACTGTGCATTAAAACTTCAGAAAACAAGTCCCATTATTGATTTTTAAAATTTTTAGTACACCAGCAGTTTAACCCGTTCTTCACACGGGGAAAATAATTAAAAAAGAAAAATTGTAAGTAAAAACAACTAATTTGACACTTTTGCCATAGATTATTTATTCTGAGTTCTGGTGAAGACCAAGCTTTGTTCAAATTTCAAGCTTTGCTCTCTTTAAAAGATAGGTAAATTCTCTAAATAAATAAAATTATTTAATCTTAAACGACTATTTAAAATATAACGATATAATTTTTTTAAACCTATAAATAATAATTTACAATATACGTTTTCTAATTTTTGTATCTTCCCTTTCATATCTTTTTCAAAGTAACTGAAACAAAACCTTTGATCTGTTCCCAGTATTCACTTAGCAATTCTAACGGCTGAAAATTCTTTTCGCGCTGGAAAGGATATGTTTTGACTTATCTCTGTCCTTTTGTTTTGTGAAACCAGAAAATTATTAATTCGGTCTCTTTTAATCTTACATCGAAATATAACTCATGTGCCTTCTTGTCGCCTAATTTACATCATCAGCTAGATAAAATATTTGCTTAGCTGGTTGTTTCCCAGGAACTTATATACTTGGCGAAATCATGCCAACATTCACTAATAACGGTCAATAAATTACTGGTCGCCTTAAAAAAAAAAAAAAAAACATATGAATGTTCGTAACGTAACCGCAACCAATCTCTATCTTAAACTTTGAATTTGGCGTCTATAAAATTAAACGACAAATACATTGTCTTTTTTTTTTTTTTTTTTTTTTTTTTTTGGCTCCAGTTTTGGAACTCACTTACTGACTTTCGACCAAGATACAGCAAGAAAGATTAGGGCCTGGGGCCCGACCATGTGCCCGGTACTGTTTCCCCACTCCTTGCTTTACACTCCATATTGATATTGTCAATATTTATTAAGTTTATTTTGGAATTCTATGGTCACTGTACAAAATATCTTATTTCAAATAACCAATAAATTCATCTGAACTAATCAACTAGTGGCATCTTGGATTCGTGCTTGGGTAATCTGTTTTCATTTATAATTTTTGACTTTTTTTTTTTTTTTTTACAGCTTATTCTGTGTGGCCAACGCAATACTATTATTTTTTTGACAGCTAATAAACTTCATCAGAACCTATGAGGTGATTTTGTTAAATTTCAAGTTTCTTCAGGAAACCACTGCTATTTTTCACGTGCGAGGAACGTTTAAGGGTAATAAATCGCAAAAGTTAAAAAATGATCCATTAAACTTCTATAAATATCCTATAGATATCTATTAGCACGACAAATGCCCCTATTTTTTACATCCTTTAGATGTCTGTTACATATCCAATAAATCTCCAATTACCGAATAATTGGACATGTTGGATCTAATGGATATTGAAAATATCTAAATTTTGTTTTGATCTATCATGTTACATCTATTAGACATTGAAAAAGGCACGTCAAAATTTCGTCTATATTTAAATATCTAATAGATATCTATCATTAGTACTGGATATCTAGGACTTTCAATGAACGTTCTTTAGATATTTTGTACCTTTTATGGATCATTGGATATAATTTATATGTCTGATGAATATCAGTGACTGTATGGGACTATGTTGGCTGGCAGGCTTGGCATCAAATCTCCACTATTAAAAAAACCCCTCTAATGTTCACATAAGAGTGGAGGGTTAGTTGGTAGAGTAAAAAGAGAAAAAGGGTGAATTAATTAGATGACCACGATTTTAGAAAGTATTTTGTGGAATTTTGAATATAATTTTGGAAATGAACATACGGACAGACAGACGAATTCAAGTGATAAACACTTTTAAAATTTGCTGGAAAGAGTTAAAAGTATCCTTTAAACTATTCTTAAAAAATGAAAAATAAATTATATCAACAAGTGAAATATAATATTGCGTGCATATATTATATTTCATAATATATTTTATAAAATATATACATAAAATAAAATAGAATAAAAATCCAGAATTTTTCTGGTAATGTTCATACGTCTGTATCTTTTTAAGTCTAGAAAGTGCCCTTATTAAAGGTTTCTTTTCTTACTGACTGAATGGTTTTAAGCTAGCTTTAGTTGAACAATGCATTGATCTCTTCTTTTGAGTTGAGGTCGAATTTCTTCATCAATCATTGGATTAATAAAACTATTACTTTATTTTATTTGTTTATTTTAATAGATGAAACAAAAAAGTATGAAGATTATTCACCTCAGAGCATTGTAAAAATGTGTGACATTACTAACTCTCAAAAAAGTTATTTGGGGTGTATAACCTTAAGGTTATAACCTTAAGGTTATACACCCCAAACAATACATATGATTACTTATTGAACTTATGAAACTTATACATATACATACGATTATACATATGCATAATTAGGCATATGATTGGAAAAAATAGAGGATCGCAAACAAGATGCTTACATGTATCATATAGCCGTTATTAAGCTTACCATATTCAATGTGAAAAGTACATTAATTATTTGCTTTTATAGATAATTAATAAACAAAAAATAAATAAATATTTACAATGTCAAGAAGGAGAAAAATTGAAGCTTTAAAACGGATTTTATAAGATAACAAATAAACCCTTCACGAGTTTTTTTTTTTTTTTTTTTTTAAAGATGACGAGTATTGATTTCTCTTTTATGTGAATGTTATCGAAATTTTATAAAATTTACGACTAGAGGAGATTTTATTCATTTATACGATTGTTACATTGTTATTATTATTATTATTATTATTATTAATTACTAATACAGCCTCACTTTCCTAGTTACATCCTTTAAAAATTTAAACTCTACGGTATCAGTTTTAAATACTTTCATAAAATTACCCTGCATGATGCCTTATCAATACAAATTCCTGCAAAAATAATACAAATTACATTAATAAATTAATTAAAAACACTTTAAAACACGTTAAAAATACATTTATTAAAAATATAAAAAAAAAACTTCCAAAGCTTTTCGCCTACATAAAAGAAGGCATCATCAGGGAATTTGGTTTTACACATACTTCAGAGCAGTTATATGTACTTTTGAATCACATGGTTAACAGTTAAGTCCTTACATAAAATATATTCAACTGGAAGTCAGATAGAGGCTGGAACTATTACATGGTAATGAGGTGCTACACTTGGACGCTGGAGCTATTTCAAGAAGAGGAGGTGCTACACTTGGACGCTGGAGATATTTCAGGAAGAGGAGGTCCAATTGTAGCACCTCCTCTTCCTGAAATAGTTCCAGCGTCCAAGTGTAGCACCTCATTACCATGTAATAGTTACAGCCTCTATCTGACTTCCAGTTGAATATATTTTATGTAAGGACTTAACTGTTAACCATGTGATTCAAAAGTACATATAATTGCTCTGAAGTATGTGTAAAACCAAATTCCCTGATGATGCCTTCTTTTATGTAGGCGAAAAGCTTTGGAAGTTTTTTTTTTTTTAATAAATGTATTTTTAACGTGTTTTAAAGTGTTTTTAATTAATTTATTACAATATGACACGTGTTTTTAATTCAACTCTTAACTGGAGTTTGTTTATACAAATTACATTAATCAGTTTTCCCTAGCAGATAAACAAATACTCTAACAAAGCAATTAAGAACGGTTTTGAAGAGTTGCGATTAGTATAAACATAGAAAAATCTTAAAAGTCAATTAAAAAAGCATATTACGTACCGTCATTATTTAAATTATAAGCCAAGTTGAACTAAAAGGGTTTGTAGTGACTCGAAGTAACTTCCCAATAGTTAAAATCCTTTCAAACAAATATGTGTTAGGGAATAATTTTAGCCAACGAATATAAATGAAAACTATACGTTTGAGTATTCCTCCCGAAGTTCTTATGTTTGTACAATGTATCGTAATGTACCCGAATTCTTTTGTGCATCCCCGTAAAAGAACTCTACTTGGCCCGCAATTTTCAATAATCCAATTCCCTCCCTTCAGTCAGTCAAATCCCATAGAAAGCGATCTGAGTAAATTATTTTACGTTTCTTTGTAAAAAAGATTATCAGTGCCACGTACGTACTTTTTAACGACCAAACATTAACAAAACAGTGCAACATGTTCAGTTGTGTCCTGTTTAAATAAAAAAATAGAAAATAAAAAAAATAAAATGTACTTCAGAAAACTTGAGCCTGTATGTTGTTATGTATGGGTGTGTATATATATATATATATATATATATATATATATATATATACAGTAAAGCACCGTTTATACGTCTTTTACATTTATACGTCCTTTTAGTGAAGTCCCGCTTCATTCCTATTCATTTTAATGCAGTAAGTCTTCGTTTATACGCCGCTAATATCGGTTATACGTCTATTTTCCACTTTACTAAAATTCACAAAATTTCTCGACCTGTTATTATTTTTGTAAATGAGACGGATTTTTCCTGGAAAGCATCTTAAATGGAGGAACACAGGAAAGATTGAAGAATACTGATCAGAGAATCAATTGATATCACTGTAGAATTTTTAATACTCATAGACGAGCAGCAAATCAGACGAATAATAAAGATTTTTAATGTTATTAAATAACTATCTGTATGAAGATGAATCATATGCTTATTATTAAAGATACGCAATATATGTAATTAATATTCGAAATCTTTTCATATAGTTTTTAAGAAATGTAACATAATACTCATTATATGATATATGTAATTAGTACCCAGTCATGCATTAATAGTATGATTTTTTTCACATTTTATAATAAATCTTTTTTTTTTTTTATTAATTATTGTCTTTAAAAAGGTATAATATACATTTACTAACTACAGAAACTCTATTAATTAGTATTTTCATATAAATTTTGCGTAAGTGTCATTAAATTTGTAGTAATCAAAGTGTTATTATTGAAATTTCGATTATACGTCTTTTCATTTACACGTCCTTTTACGTCAGTTCCTTGAAAGACGCATAAACGGTGCTTTACTGTATATATATATATATATAGTAATACAATATTATCAGTGCAAAAATTTGAAATTTAAGGATGATTTAATTTCAGTATTAAAACAATTATTCGGATCATAAGCGAAGACTACCCAAATCAAACCGAAAAAGAAATAAAGTAAAATCGAAATGAATTATTGGAAATTGGAATGAGAAAAAAGCATTATTTGCATTCTAACGTTTTCAAGGGCCTAGTAGAATGCAAATATGCTAAAAAATGGATATTTTCAGTCACAAAGAAAGCAAAAGCTAAGAATTTCTTTGTTCACTGGCCTGAAACACCCATAGTAAAACCAGAAAAAACGAAGATCAAAATAAAACAATTCACTAAAAATGATAATCCAAAACATATATATATATATATATGTATCTCTGAAAGTTCTGCACTCATAAAAAAAAAAAAAAAAACTATATAGTTCGTATGACAGTAACTTTTAAAATGGTTACAATGTTTGAGCTCAACCTGAACCCAGTGTTTAGATCTCTAATGTGTTCGGTCATACATATAAATAAATGCATATGTGATGTAAATTATTGCATGTTATAAAAATTTGCTGACTCATAAAAAGCTAGATAAATATTCTAAATAAATAAATAAAAATAAATATTGTACAACCTTAAAAGACATTTTTAATGCAACGAAATGACTATTCTGACCTCGGAATAATAGCTTAAACTCATATACAACCCTTCATATGCTTTTCCTAAATTTTTACATATTCCCTAGTTATCACATATATATCTATTTCGTAATACAAGTTTCTCATACTTTCGATAACATAATGAAAGTTCTATTTGCTATTTAATTGGATGTTACGGCTTTTCTACTTGCTTTTATTTTGAAAAGACAGGTGGTAATAAATATGTTTTCTTTTAGCTTGAATAAAAATGTAATTTTTTATTACTATTTTCATATTCTATATTGGCACACATTTTATCTCAAAGAATTATACAAAAGTCTGCTGGATTTGCTGATTCACATATTTGTAATTTGCAAAATTGTGTCAATAATTAATAATAGTTTGAATTGAATTTTTCCGAAAGCCGATTCAAAAATTGCATGTATATATGCATAACAGAATCGCAACCATGTTGTCTCTAGAATTTTAAGTTTAGCGAGTATAATAATTGTAACGCCAGTAATAATTGTGATACCAGCCATAGTACTTCAGTTTATGATGATTAATAAATACCTAACGTTGAAGACGTTTTTTATCCTGACCCCTACTCTACTCCACGTACATCTTATTCAATTTTTAAAACTTATAATTTTTATATGGTTATTACCTAAGTTCAATCATTGAATTTTATATATGTTTATAATATTTATGAAATTAAATTGCATTCCCATCCAAATATAATGTCTTTTTTTTCTGAATTTGGTGAACGTTGTAACTCATTTCATTTTTAAGTGTTTTATTTTTATTTTTATTAAAAAAAAAAAAAAAAAACAGCACTGTACGCAAATTTTTAAATGCAACAGCATACATCACCATAAAAATTGCGAAAATGAAATCAGGGATACTCATAAACGTACATATATATCGAAATCTTATAGTCGGAATTTCCTTATATAGTGTATGACTAGGAAGTTAAAATTAGGCAAATCAATTAAAGGGCAGAATTTAAAAAGGGTTCAGGGAAAAAACTGTTCGCTCTCTTTATTTTCTTTTTTTTTTTTTTTTTTTATCTCGCTTTAGTGAGAAAGAAAAATATTCTATGATATACTCAAATGATAAACATCTATGAAATAACTTTAAAATTAAAAACCTTTCTATAATTTATAGCACTTAAAAATTGTTTGAGAAGAAATTTAGATTGGGAATTTACATTCCTTATATTAACCTGCATTATTGGAATAACTGGACTGGACGAAGGGAATATTCTAGTATGTTAGAGGAATTACGAACCCGCATGCATTCGTTAATTAAAATAGAATTCTCTACAAGAACCCAGCAACGAAATGAACTTCCGTCTTTAATAAATTTTCCTTAATTTAAAGCCGCACTTCAGTTGGGGGTCATTAACAGATATTGGCAGGATGTTGAACGAATCCACGCCCTCTCGCTTATTAAGCAGGCAGATTCAAGTGTTTTCCTCGAACATTTGTGCATGATTTTGTGAACAATGTTCTCCGGTAAAGTTTGTGCATATTTCAATAATTTTTAATAAATAATCACGGCATACTGAATTATGACTTTACACACGATAAAATAATTGCCTAAAAGGTAATAAATTCACAATAGTAAAATTCAGTTGCAACTTAAACTTCTAAATAAAAAAGGAAAATTGTAGTTTGATAAGTGAAAGTTATAATTAGTTCATATGGTAAAATATACATTATATTAGACAAAAGCATTTGTATAATTTCTAATTTAGAAATTTTATCGAATATCTGAAGGAACACTTGATGCTTTCTTATTCTTGTTTCTTATTCTGTTATGCGTGTTGTAAACAGCATTTGTATTTCAGTGAAGTTTTTGTCAAGATGGCAAAGACTGGACCACTAACAACTGATAATGTTTCAGTACATACTCCAAAAGGGGAAAAAAATCTCTATATATTTGCTTGAAATGCATTGTAGCTGAAGCATATGATTATGATGATTTCTTTAGTTGTCTATATTCCTTTATAATCATTTTATATTTATTTACATGACAATAGCCCGTATATTTATGGAGATATAAAGTTTCCTTTGACAGAACCGAAAGTTATTCATACTTTTTTTTTTTTTTTTTTTTTTTTTTAATAACATTCAAGGTTTTTAACCAATTCTATGTCATTTTTATAAAGCTTGACATAACAGTAGAAATAACATTCTGCAAAATATGACAATATTAAATACTTAAAATATTTTCCTTAAATTATTTTTAACTACGCATGCGTAAGAGTTAACAAAATTTCTTTTGCATAATTTATTAGCCAAATATATTGAGTTACTCGCATTAAAAACAATAAATAAATAAAGAAGAAAATTCGTCGAAATTAAGAAAATTATCGATAGAATGAATAGAATTTCAAATATTATTAAAAAGAATGAAATCGATAGGGATTTTATTTAATACAGATTTATTTTGAATCAATTAATGAAGTTTAAGTTGATTCAAAATAAGAATGTAGATTAAAAAACCCTTATCGATTTGCTTCTTTTTAGGGTTCTTGAAATCCAAATCCTTCTATGGACGATTTTTTTCCTAAATTTTCCCGATAATTTATTATGTTTAATACAAGAGTAACTCTATCGAATTGATTAATGATTTAGTAAAAGAAGTTTTGTTAATACTTGCATATGCGCACTTAAACATTATTCAATAAAAAGGCTCATATTTCCTCAGATATTTAATATTTTTATATTCTGTTTGCAGTGTGTTGTTTCTACTGTAGTATGTCAGGTTTTTGAAAAATGACATTGACTTCATTTCAAAACCCTGTATGTTATCAGTGAAAAACGAATAAAGATTTTTGATGCTATTAAAGAAACCTTTACATTTCCCTCCATACAAATGAATATAGATAATGAAAAGAAACACCAGAATTACATGCTACAGATACAGCTCATTCTAAACATTATTTTTTACAAGGTGATTCAAAACATATTTTTATTGTTATTTTGTTAATGGCCCATTTTACTATCTTCAGAACAAAACCTTCATTGAAATGTATGAGGTATAACAGTATCGACCAGGCAGGTAGGGGCTGTCCAAAGGTTTCTGAGTCTGAGGTATGACAGGATCTATACATTCCTGAAATTTTAAAGGAAACCATGAATTATTTCTTTAAATATTCGATAAAATGTTTAAATTTTAAAAATTCCAAATATTTTTATCTGTGCAATATATATTTATATGCGTACGTGCATGCATATATGTGTGTATGACTAACCATTACAATTTAACAATAATTTTTTTTTTATGTATAACTATCAGTGTTCTTAAAGATTAAATTTATAGAATGGTTGTCAAATTTCAGTGTACATAGCTCTCTTTCTCTCTCTCTAATTTTAAAGTCATAAAAGCTATATTGAAATATACCGAGTGAACTTAGCAGTTGTAGGATTTATAAAAAGCACACTGAAAAACGTATCAGAAAATGTAGTATAAACTAGAGCCGTGGTTATCCGAGCCCCGATTAACCGAGTTCCGGGTTAACGGAGGTAGTTCAAAAAGGCCACGCTAGAGGAGGAGGTGGTGGTTTTTGACAAATGGTATAGATAACTTTGGCAAATTCTATTATACATCCCTGCATTTTATATTTTATATACGTACATATTCTATTGCATTTTTAACTAACTACGTTTAAATATGTAATACATATGTATTATTAAACTTCATTGACTATGTTTTCATCCATTTTAAATTTTGTCGTATGTTTCCCCTCTGATTACGACAGAGCCCATGTTATCCGAGTTTTCGATTATCCGAGGTACTCTCGGTCCACATTATCTCGGATAAGCGAGGTTTTACTGTGTGTTCATTTTAAAACTATAGTATTATAATACAGAATACAGAGGGGAAATATTAACACTTAGTATGGAATATTTAAGAAAAAAAAATTAAAAATTAAAATTGTATTCTAATTTAAATTAATGAAATTAATTCTAACATTTTTAATATCGTTGTATTTCAATATAAATGCATGCGAAATTTGATAATTCTACAATATTAATTTATAAAAAATGCTTTAAAACGTGTCCCCTTAAATTTCTACCAAATGTTCATTATATTTAGTACATTAATGTATTTCTTAAAGTTAAATTACTACGATAAAAAGTTTTTTTCCTTTTCTTTTTCATTATAATATTTTATAAGTTTAAGAGGACAACGAACTTTGAAATTCTCAGTAATCGACTGATTAATGAGCAGTCGTTAGAATAGTTGATAAATAGAGTTAAATTGGTTAATAGAATCAAATAAAATAAAAATAGTAAATATGTACAGCTTTAATAGAATACCTTTTAAAGGTAAGTGTAAAAATACTTTTTAAATATCTTGTTTACATAACTTTTTTTTTTTTTTTTTTTTTTTTTTTAAGAATTTCAGGTCACTAAAATGTTCTTCGTGAATTAATTTTAAGCAAAATCGTATAAAATTTTTCATTAAAGCTTATTATAAAACTTGGATCACCATAAAATAGTATTTAATAAAAGCTGAGTTGATAACTGAAACTGAAGCATATAAAGAAATTCTTTAACAAAAAGAAAAGAAAAAAAAAAGCAGGAAAGCTGTTCATTATAAAATATTACTATATTAAGTCTCCAAAAAATATATTATTTAAATTATATTTTATAATTTTAACAGACAGAAATATTTAAACTATATTACTTAAACTATATTCTGTAATTTTAATTGAGAAAAATATTTAAAATGAAACCAAACAATACGGTACTATCGATAGAAAAAAAGATCCCTTTGTATATTATTTATAACTATTCTGCCTTCTACTGTAAAGAAATTGCACTTATTTTAATTATTATCATAAGTACTATTACGCATTTATTATGAATAGAGCAGACAAAATTTAAATTAAAAGAAAAATTAAGTTAATTATTTTAGATAACCATTATGTAATGCATAAATAATGCATAAGAATTGTATGCACATATTATCTAATATATACCATAAAGTTATCGCTAGTTTAAATATACCAGCAACCAGCTACCAGCTACACAATACGTATCAATAAAAGCCCCAAAGGTTTTATATATATTATGAAAATTTTCAAATGAAAAATTATTCCCTAAATTAAAATCCCTAATGGTGGAGGGGGGAAAAGGGGGGAGGGGTTTCCTTAAGTTTTAGCGAATAGAATAAAAGCTATATAGTTTTGAAAAATTGATTCCAAAATACAGAACTTTTTTTTTTTTTTTTTTTTTTTTTTTTTTAATGCCAGAGATTTTTAGACGGCTTCTGAGATTTAAAACTGTCACACAGTATACGTCTACTAATACAATATGTAAAAAATTACAGAAAATTTTTCAAGATACTATAAATCATCTAAAAAGTTCATGTATTGTAAGATGTATCTCTATACATTAAAAAAAAGGTTACTGTCGCAGGCGTTAAATTTTTTTGCCTACGATCGCATCGTCCACCACATCATGCGAGGTATCAATGTGTACCAAATACTCCAAGGAAGACATTTCAGTTAGTTAGAAATTTCTATCGTCTTAATTAAAGGAGTTAAAAATTAAAAACTTCGGGTTAATAAAGATAGCCTTTTTGCTATCTTGCGAAAATATTCTTCAAATGTTGTTCTTTTAGTCTTATGACATCATTTTTCACAAAAAATTAAAATGTGATGAATGGTATATATGTAAAAAAATAAATAAATAAAGTAAATCTCAATGTTGCTATTGGTAACAAAGCAACGTGGTAACGTGTGCAAATAAATAATAAAAAGCGTAAGCTTAGATATTTTCAATGAAAAAATTAATTTAGGATTGTAATTTGCCATTTACAGATTTTTTTTTTTTTTTAATCTGCTTTTAGAAAATTAATTTTCTTACTAGCAATTTCTTATGTTGATTACAATTTTTTTTTTTTTTTTTTTTTTTTTTTTTTTTTAAACATGGTTTATTTATTTATTTATTTATTTTTTTTTTTTTGTGAATAATGAAATAATGTCGTGTTTGTATAATCTGGCTGCATATATATTTTAAAATACTTCAGATATATTTTCGCATTAAAAAAACAAATTAATTAATTAATTAAAAAAAGTTTCAAATTCAAACTAATTTATAAATGACAGCATCTTCTAATTTAGCATTGATAATTTTCTAACACTAGCGAATTAAACCTTTCTATGATACATTTCATATTTCTAATTATGGCAAGAAAAAAATTCATCACCTAAAACTCTTATAAAGAATCGAGCAGATTTTATACTTAGTCATTTTAAGAAGTAGGTAGGAGAGAATAAAAAATTGAAGTTGTAGAAGATTTCTCCAAAATAAAATTATAATAAAATTATAATGAAAAATTTTTCTTGCCAGATATTTTCCAAAGTGTAAAATATATTATCTAGCTGTACATTAAAAATACTTAGAGAGTATTATATACTGCCGTAAATCAACTAAAAAATTCAATAGTAAAAAGTATGTATAGGCATTAGAAAAAATAAGAACTAGATTTAAAAAAAAATTATATAAAAAAAAAATTCATCGTCAAATAATGACAAAAATTTAAATGTCGCCAAGAGGGTCATATACAAAAGCTGTAACGCAAAATGGTCTAGATATTACCAATTTCTTCCTATTCTGCAAAAAATTACTGATTTACAGCATAATTTTTCATTAAAAAAAATTTGTGTTAAATATAATGTATTTCAATTTGACATACAATATGGGGATTTCTATAACATTTTATTCCTTTGTCTTCTGTTATGCGCTATTAGAATTCCTATTCATTGAAAGGCAAAGCGACGAAAAAGCGGGCAGAGCATCGCAGAGTGAAGCGAATCGGGGATTGGTGAGCGGAGCGAGCAAGGGGGCAGATCCCCCTAGTTTATTAAAAGATTACAATCCTTAAAACTAATGTGATGAAATTTATCAGTATTTTTGACTTTCGAGATAGACTTTGAATAAATTTTGTGCATTTTAACTCGCAGAAAGCGCTGTGATATAGAAAAATATACGAAAAGAATGTTTTGTGAAGGCCAAAATATACCAGTTTCTGTTTTAAAAGCTGCATCAAGCTGTTTCTGAATCTTTCGAATTCACAAATTTTTATAATTACTCTGATATTTTTCATCAAATTCAAACTATTATCAAAGTCATTGGTCATTTTCCATAATCGGCGATGTCTCTTCTGCAAAATCCACATTTTTTCCCCTCTATCTAACATCATTTTCCCGGTTATTGAAAACAATAGCTACTGTGCCGCTTAAAAGGGGAGGGTATTACAGCAATTATAGTCCAGTAAATTAACTTATATTAGCATAAGTGCACTTGTGCATTATAGTGTGCATGAGCATACATATTCGTTAGTATAATTTATTCAAACCATTCCATACTGATCCCATTAAAGAAACCACTAAAACTAGTTTTAAAATTTCCTGAAAATTTTCCTACTATCGGAACGACATCGAAAATGAGTGGAACATAAAAATCAAAATCGATTCACATTCCGTCCAGTCTTGATGGGAAAAATCGATCCTGTATCGAAATTAAGCAGAGAGGCAAATGGAGTTAGATCCAGAATAGAACATAAATCGATCCAGCACAGATCGAGTTTGTGATGTATCTGGACTTCCAAGTTGATTACCCTCCAGACTGCAGAACTCTGAAGCGTTATCGGCAGAATCCTGATTATATGCAATCTCAAATGGTTGCATACATTTACATATTTTATGTACTACGTGGCAGCCCAAGAGTGCATAAATTTTAGATATTTTTGGAAATAAATCTATATTTTAAGATTTATTATTTGTTTTTGAGTTTACTGGAAACTTTTAGATTTTGAGGGACAGAGTTTTGTAAAAAATTATATTTTTACTTTCTTCTATGTTTTTAAGAAAAAGTACTGGATTTGTAAAAAATTTCGACTTCCAGATTTTGATGATTTTATACGTTTTAAGGGATCCTGAACGCATTTTGAACATTATTGAAAAGATGTCTGTCGGTGTGATAAAAGAAATTATGGCAGCTCCATATTAAGAATTAATGCACAGAATTTCATAAAAAATTTATGATTAGTTGTGTCTTGGCATGAATTGGTGTCTATTACCCTTTGCTGCATATCGCTTAACAGGTGGCGCTATCTTTCCTTTTTTCATAGTTTTTAATTTGTCAGCATAGGACAAAATTTCGTATAAATGAAAACAATTTTAATCAATCATGAAGTTTAATAATTTTAATTATAATAGTAATAGTCAACATGGATAAAATTTTTGTATGTAGTGTAAGACAGGATAATATTTTTATATATCGTTTCCTACCTTATAGAAAATACCCCATCTCAGGAGTGTAAATTTTTATTATGAGTATTTTCCAAAAAAGAGAGAGAGAAAAAAATCCTCCTCAGTATTTTTTAAAATGGTTGTACAATATATCTTGATAATAGGAAAAAAAAGTTATCGATTTCTTTCTTTTTTAGCAAAAAGAGGAGAAATGCTTTATTAGGCTTTTTTTTTTTTAATCTTTTCCCTGTTTTTTTTTTTTTTTTTAAGGACTAGGAGGACTATTAGTTTTAATCTGGGTAAAAATGTCGTCGCCAGTTTTTGCAGACCAGTTTTGTGTAACACCAAAATAAATTAGAAATATCAGTCCTATCGTTACAAGTTTGATACCAGATGAAAGGGGCGATTCTTCTGAATCCAGGCGTGCAAACAGATTTTCGACACGACAATTAGATTTTTTAAAATTAGCTAAAGTATGTAATTTAGGTGGAAACACTTCATTTGAATTCATTTCAGTCATTTTAAAAAGTACGTGGCCCAGTTTTACGGCCAAAAAATGAGATAAAAATTATAAATTAAATTAAAATTAAAAAAATAGAAATAGAAATTTTACAGATTGAAATTAATATATTCTAAACTAGATTCTCTCTTTGACAGAAATTTTACTTTTTTATTTTTTAATTCATTTTTACTGTGCTGATGACTGTGGTTGGTCGAAATTACATTAATGGAATCGTTATCGTAAAAGTTTGTAAGTAAGATGCAATATTATTCAAAACTGTGCTGATTCCTATTTCATACATATATAGTAACAGGTTGGAAACAATAACACTTCGCACTTTCATACTAATTTACTTCATCATTATGAAATCGCAACAAACTTGACCTTTATAGTGCTTTTTATCAATTACTTTAATTTTTTTAATACGCTAAAAAGAAATTCAGTATTAGTTGGTTTTAAATAATAGCACTAGAGTATTTAGTAATAATATTAGCGTATTATGATTCTGCAATGTTCCATCTTTCACGAAGTATGCCATAATCGTTCATCAAACTTAATATGTAAAACGATTATTGCAAAAAATTGCACTAAAAAAAAAAAAAAAAAAAAAAAAAAAAACTTAAATTATGGATTTTTCTGTCCGAAAAGTGCTAGAGAAACCCCATAAATTTACTTTCTTTCTTTCATCAAAAAGGGAGTCTTCCGTAAATTTATTAGGAAAATACCACAGAAAAAATTGGCGTAACTTAAATTTACAGGCTGATTAAAAATCACAAAAATTTGGTGTTTATGTTAAATAAATATATATATATAGTAGTTTTTTTTTTTTTTTTTTGCATTTGTTTTTATAATGTATGCTCATTTAACTGAAATTTGGATCACTAAATACAGGGCAATTGTATGCAATGCTTTTTAGGTGAATAATTCTAATTAGAATAATGCAATTGAGCTATTAGAATATGTTAGAACGAAAACGATGCAGAAAATGTTTTTTTATAGATAGCTCATTTGTTAGTTTATAATTATATAAGTTATACTATCCCTTTCTCTAAAAAAGAATATTACGGAAAAAATACAATTTGATGAATAATAATGCACACATAGCAATTTTACTGACAATATATTGTTTATTAACGTATGGAAATTTTTAACAAAAGAATGTACAAAAATACAAATAAAATAGTGTATGTAGTAACATTCTTAACATTTCGAAATTTTTCTATTTTTCAAAAAATTAAAAAAGGAAAGAAAAAGAAAGAAAGAAAGGAATTAGAAATCATTTTAATTAATTATCATTTTGATTAATTTTTAAGAATCAAAAATAACATTAAAAATGTGGCTAAAGATAAAGAAAATTTTAAAAACTGAGGAGAATGCATTTTCGGTTTCAAAACAATAAACGAATATCGTACAGGAAAAGAAAAAATAAATTTAGATTCAAAAATTGATGTCTCACAAACTGTCTTTAAAAAAAGAAGAAAGAAAGATAAGAAATTAAAAGGAAATGCAAAGGAAAGAAGAAAAGAAAAGAACCATTGAGAAAGGGGGGGGGGACTTATCATTTGAATAATCGTGATTGTAACATTTACAAGAAAGATGAAACATTTGTAACACTGAAAATAACTTTTAACATAAAATGTAACTATTTTCCTGTCCATCAGTCATGTTTTGCTTTTCTATTCCAGACGAAAAATTCTTTTAATTACCGCCGGCTTCTCCAAGCGATGAACTCATTCATCCGGCGACACCAGACAATCGATGGAGTTTCTCTTCACGGCGCTATGTGTGTGTATCTGTCGTCCACAGCGAATATTTGCTATTGTTAAATGACGACGATCAGGCAAGGGTTGTGGGACAGCCACAGCTTTCAATGATTACTAATGTCAATTTGCATATTTATAAAAGATAATTTATTATGAAAAATGTTAAAAAGTGTTTATTTTTATGCAATTATCTAATTTTAAATTTTTTGAACGTATTTTAGATATTTTACAAAACTTTGTTCTGTGTATAGATTTTTACAAAATATTTAACCTTCCATGTATGTACTTCTTGAATTTCTGGTAACAATCTTAAGAATTATTGTCAAATTAAATATCAATAAAACCTTAAAAAATAATTTTAAATGTTTGAAAATATAACACATATTTAACTTATAATTGCACTTATTAGTTTATCAATATAAGATATTATAATGTAAATAGGGGTTATCTCGAAAATTGTAAAAAATGCGGGAAGGAAGTCCTTGAATTAGTACCACAAGACACCTTGCAAACAATAATTCTAAGAGGAGAATTTTTAAAATGCGCATAGCGCGTTTGTTTGGTCATGATTTCTTATCTCTGTAAAGTTAAAAATAAAAATAGTTTTAAAAAATATCTTTTCGTTAAAAAACAAGCCGCTGATGTATTAATTTTGTGGGTAAGCTCACGATTCACGTCCGAAAGGATCGTGGTTCATATAGCTTTCTTTCTTTCTTTTTTTTTTTTTCGTACACTTTTATTAACGTCACAGATTATGGAAATTACGATCAAACAAATGCACATTTTTACGCGTTCTGATATGATCATTACTGTGCGCGAAGTATTTTTCCGTGCTAAATTAAAAAAACAAACAAAGAGAGAGAGAGAGAGAGACAGAAGAAAACAACTCTACAACTTTGTAATTGATTTTTTCTCATATCACTTACCGATTTTGATTTTGGAGCAAAAATTCAGTTGTTCCACGCCAAGTGGCGCTGTAGCCGATCTCGCAACCTTAACTTATAGCGCAAGGCTCTTTTTTATTTCTAACTTGACGTTTAAGACAATAGCTAAGTTAAGATTGTGAACGTTCTATATTTTTTTCCCGCTTATAAATAAATAAAAATAAATAAAAAATATTTTAAATGTTTCTGCTTCCGTGAATCGCGAATGAAGTGAAAACAGGGGCTGCTGCGCGGCGGCAAGATTTTGGCGCTAGCAACGAACATGCGCCAGGCTGCTTTGTAAGCGTATGCATTCTGTAGTTAGCTGACAGGTTCGAACCGAAATCGCGCTCTCGACCCAACCGTTCGGAATTTTCAAGGTTTTATCTGAAACTCGTGTAAATACGTACTACGATCCCTTAGAAAAACCGCCCCCCATGGAGGGCACCTTCCCGTATATACTACTTTTCGATACTATGCAGGTCTGCACAAAAGGAATATTTTCTTTAACTTCTTCTACCCCAATTAAATACAAAATAGGTTTTACTTGTTTTTACTTTGATGCATTGAAGTTTAAATGATGTTATGGGATGTGCTTGATAATCTAATCACAGATTATAAAACATTATCTATGACAAATAATTTTTCCTGTTCTTTATTATTATTATTATTTTTTTAAATAAAGCAAAATGTATGAAAACAGAATTTAAACTTTTTAAATGCCCCAAAATAGAAAAAATTGCTAAAACAGCACTTTAAAAAAGGTAAAAAAAAAAAAAAAAAAAGAGGGAGAGAGAGAAAGGAAAATGCAAATGGCATAATAAGTTGGTCCTTCATAATAATAATAATTATTATTATTACTTATTTATGCTTACGAACAGTTAGGTACTTAAGTAGTTTTCCCATCCGTGAGTTAAAAAGAAAATACATAAGTTGGAAACATAATGCATAACAACAATTTCCTTACCTTTTTTTTTTTTTTTTTTTTTTTTCCGCCATGAATTTTAATTATGGCATAGAATTACATAAAATGGCGCTTAATGCTAACAAAGATTTTCCTTGTTGGATTTTTTTGTGTTGATCTCATACACACATTACTGAAAAAGAATGAAGAAAGACCTTTCAAAATCCTTTCTTCCTTATATTATTTTTTTTTTTTTACTGGTAATTCGATTCTTCAATCAACATAAACATTCAAACAGTGATAGCATTATTATTTAATCCACTCTTTTTTTTTTCTCTCTCTCTTCTTTGATTTTTAGTCAGCTCTGCTGCAAATGACATCATGTCAAAACGCAATCGTATTCAAAATACACTAATTTTGAAAATTTAGGCAAAAATCTGTTTTCTTGCTTTCTTCTTTTACGCGTAATTCAAATATAATTTTTTCTCTAAAACTCTGCTTTTGAAAAAAGGGAAAATGTGAATTGTTTTAGGAAAGAAAACAAAATTTAACATATATATATATAAACGCTTTACAATTAGATACAGAACCTTCCAAATCTTAAATTACAATAAACTTTTCTTATTTTATCCTTTTATTTTTTTTTTCTTTCATTCACAGCACACTTTAATATATATGTATATATATTTAATATAATAATAATAATAATAATAATAATAATAATAATATACATATGTCAAGTTTTATACTAACATAAATCCCCTCCATAATTATTCCCCTGTTTACTCTGTTCTTAATCATAGTGTCAACCAGAAACAGGCCCACCTTATCCATTGGGCTAATTGGGCTGCAGCCCAAGGGCGCCACATGTTTAAGGGCGCCTTTAACTTTTTTTTATTTTTTTATTTTATAATATATATGCATAAAGATGACATTTTTCTGGTCTAACTCAAAATTAATAGATCAACCTTTTTTTAAATTTTCTATATTAAAATTATTTCAAGTATACTTAAATTGTATTCAACGTTTAAACAAACAAGCAGACTAGCCTATTTCCACAAACAATTTCAAATTTTGGTGATATGAGTCGCACTTTTAATAAAATCTAACTCTTTCTTATCCTTTTTTTTTTTCTTTTCTTTTTTTTTTTGGGGGGGGGGGTGGGGGAATGGAAGGTGAGAGATTCTAAAGGCCAATTCTTTATGCTAATACGTAGACCTGCCTTCCATCGGTGGTCTTTTTATAGAATCTTAGCCCAATTTCACGCGAGATTTAGAGAAAATCAACAAAAATTCTGCATAGTTATTCCGACGAAAGAGACCTGAATCGAATCTTCCGGCTAATCTACAGCTTTGATAGCAGAACAGAACTTTTGTTCATTGGTGTGGCCGGAAAGCAGAACTCTCGCAAAGTACAAAGAACAGTCCCTCTAAGAGATTTCCATATAGCAGACTAGTCACTAGTTTTTAATTTGAACAGGGGCTAATGACCTCTAGCGAATAGAAAGGGAAAAATTGATTGAATTGCCATAATTAATCAGAAATCAGAGCAGAATGAGTCTTTAATTATTTGAAATTTTTTTATTATTTGTTAATTGTATATATTAATGTATTACATGGAATTAACTGAATACAGTGCTTTTCATTTTAAGTTTGGGAATTGAAACAGCTTTTTAACAGTAAGAAATATGTCTCAAGACAAATATACTAATGGAGTGATTTCCAACCACAAATTGAAGAAAACCACAAATACTTTTGATTACTCTGTATCATAAAAAGCTACAAATGACTTGTAACTTTAACACTTGATTTTACTTACTATGTACTTTGTGTGTGTGTGCGCGCGCGCATGTGTATATGTGAGTCGCACAATTATTTATATGGATTCATTTATTCATTTTTTAAACAAAAATTAATATATATTTTTTTTTTTTGGCAAACTTTTTGCTTATATCAAGAATGGATTTCAATAAAATTTTACAAAACTTGCATAAAGATTTGTTAAAAATTTTTTCACAAAAAATAATTTTGCAATAAGTAATTGGATAGCTAAATTAAATATGTAGCCTGTAAAAAACACCTTATGAAATTTCAGTTCTGGAAAACATCTAAAATCTTGTTCATTCTTTTGTCGAGAATTTGCTTAATTTTTACTCTATTCAGATGAAATTTCGACATAACTTGCACTATATATCTAGCTTTTATCCTATGTAATAAAAAAAATTCTATCTCTTGTGCATGCATATTTAAAAAAATTATTTATTATAAATGCTCATACTTCAGCGAAAATTACATGTGTGATATTTAAGTTTCAGAATAATATTTCTCTAATGTCTTATAATTTTTTCTGAAAGTTTTGTAAAACTTTGTTAAAATCTATTCTTGTTACAAGTAAAAAACTTGTTATAAAAATTAATAATTTACTACTATAATATATTAATATATTATATTTAATATTTATAATTAAATTAATATATATATATATATATATATATATATATAGTGTCTAAATAATCGTGTGGTTACCACAAAAAAAAAACAAAAAAAAATTGTAAATATTAAGTGAAGTCATGTGTTATAGTTACAAGTAATTTGTAGATTTTTTAATACAGAAGGATCCAAAGTATTTCTGATTTTCTTCAATTTGCGGTTGGTCTCCTAACTGCAGTTGTGATTAAACTGATAGAAGAAAAAATATCCAGTAATTTGACCACCCACATTGAAATAATATTTTGTTTTGAATTTCGATTGAAAAAAAGAAAAAAAAAATCAAACATTCTGGCAATGAATGGTATGGTATGTTGTAGTGTTTAAATTTGATTGACTGCATGTAGGTTCTAGGTCTGGGTGAAATTTTCTATGTGGAGGGACTTTTTGATAGGTTCTAGCTGTATTTAGGCGAGTTTAGAGGAAAATAACGAAATACTCCAAACGGCTAGGTCGACGAGGGCAATCTGGGATCAAACCCGGCATTTCTTGTCTGCCAGCTTCTGGCAATGGAACAAGACAGGTAAAAATGGATTGATACAGTGATAAAATGAATTGTTACAATGGAAGATGTATGTAAATAATTTTACAAGAAAATTATTTTGCTTATTAAAAGTATTTATATATATATATATATATATATATATATATATATATATATATTTTAAATTTTACTTGCACACTTATGCAAGATATACTGAAGAACAATTTTACAAATTAAATTTCTAAGAATTTTCATTTATCATTTCAAATGAAAAAATTATTGTATTTAATCAAAAATTAATATTTTAATAAATATCCTAATTTTAGATTTAAATAGCTATTAAATTTTAATTAGATTAGTTTTTATTAAATTAAAAAAATAAATTGCATTTAAAAATTTAGCTAAACTTAAAATTAGGATACTTTTGGCAAAGGTAAAGGGCGCCTGAACGTGTTAGCCCAGGGCGCCCGAATGTATTAAGACGGCCCTGACCAGAAAACTTCTCGTTCAAAACGAGGTCAAAAATCTAATGAATGTTTAATATAAAAAAAAATCTCATTGTTAAGAATGTCCTTGATTTGAAGTCAAATTATCTAAATAATTATGATTGGCTTACCATTAGAAAGTTTTTATTTGCTATAAAAAAAAAAAAAAAAAAGCATTTGACCAATTACTTAAATCTCTTTAAAAACCAAAGTTTTAATCAACATTTTTCTGATATATTCATGACATACTATTATACAAACTAAAACACTTCAATTTAAATATTTCTAAAAAACCTCAAAAAATCCAATCTAATTCACAGCTTATTATAAATTTTTCAAATCAAATATTTAACAGCATTAATATTTCATCCATTAACAGGGAAGAGGTGCCGCTCACCGCTCTAGGAGCAGTGTCGAGCGATTCCAGCTATCCATTATTAATGATAAATCTTGCATGTTTCCAATTAAAGATATACATATTAGAGGTCTGCACGGGCCGGAATTTCGAGGCCCGGGCCCGGGCCGGCCCGTACGAAAACTTTACTTACCCGTCCCGGCCCGTTATGAAGTCAAAAAATGCGGCCCGGGCCCGATTCAAAAATATGTAAAATAACAAAAAAAAAAAAAAAAAAAAAAAAAGAAAAAAAAGAATGCCTTTTTATGAAAAAGATTTTTAGTATGTGTTTTGCAGAGGTTTTATATAACCAAACAATAGTACGTTCTTTAACAAAACTGCTGAAATTTTACAAGACAATTATATATAAACAGAAATCCTTTATTATAGACAAGGCACAAAGACAAACCGAAAGTCAAATCGAAAATATTAGCATTCATCAAACAATATAGGAAGGTATTTAAAATGGTTAATACTACTGAAAATGCTCTTTCAACCATTTCCTCTTATATACCATAATGTATCCGAATCTTTCATGTGCTCCGGTAAACAAAACTTTAATCTTAATCCAACCATATTCAGTAGAAAAGTTGCTTTTGCCACTGATAAAAATGATGCTACTTTCGTCCAAAAGAAAAAGGAGCCTTAGAGAAAAAGTTTCAGCGGAAAGGTTTTTATAGCCTTTATACCACCTAAACTCAACAGATAATAAGAAACAAACTCTTATACACAGTAATGTATCTAATTTCTTTTGTTATGTACATGTACGCAAACTGGAAGTGACATGCATACTATTTTGAATAGGAAACCATCTAATATTACTGTGGTGTATTTCGTCATTGTATTCCTGATTCAATCTATTGGACTTTTGGTAAGTGACGTCACGTCCAATCAATGATCTGTTCATTCCTCTTTACTTTATCTCTGCTAAAACAGATCAGTCTTAAAAATGTAGTCGTTTATGTTACTTGTGTTTCTCATCTGTAATTGTCTTAGTCATCCATTAAATTCTATGTGTTTAAAATGTATACGCCTCGTCATATTAGAGTTATGGCTAACTTATAAATCTTCTCCTGCCCATAAAATACTATAATTACTTTAAATAAAATATATTAATTTCGAGGCATGCTAAAAATATTTGCGAAAAATCAGATTTCGGACAGACAGACGGATAGACAATTAAATTGACGTTACAGACACTTTTTTTAACAAAATAGAACTTTATGTGACATACAAGCCTGTAAAATTACGTAAAATAAATGACTGAAGAAATATTTTATCATTTTCCCTTTTCGTTGATTAACGAGGAAACTAGAAAAAGATTCGGGCCGACACGGCCCGGAGAAAATTTCCTTCAGGCCCAGCCCGGCCCGAATATACACAAAAAAACTGAGCCCGATCCCGGCCCAGCCCGAGCCTGAAAAAAAAATTTAAGCCCGAGCCCGGCCCTGCCCGAGAACAAATTCAAAAATTCGGCCCGAACCCGGCCCGTGCAGACTTCTAGTACATATTTCTCGCACTTTAAAATATCCTATTACACTTGGTCGCTTGCTTTTTAACTATAATTCAGTCTCTAAGTCTAATTTATCTTCTGATGTGACTTGTAGTTGTGATAATCCCTTTTATGTAAAATATGTTGACAGGGACCATGGACATATAATAACTGGTAATCTTGAAATTATTAATGATTCTAAATTAGAAATTTATGGATTATGGTACTAAATACCGACTCCCATCAAAAACTAATATTTCACAGATTCTACAACAGTTATCATATGGTATGGATTTGTTTATTTATAAAATGTAAATCTCTTATAATAAACCTATTGAATTTTTTAATCAATGGGAATTTTTAGTTATTTCAAAATTTAAAGCTGAATTAATTCAACATGGATCAACAGTCACACATTACAATAAATTAAATCTCATTAACTCTATTAAAGAATTACAACAAAACTTTGTTATTAATTATGTTGTTAAATCTCCTAATAATTATGATATAATCTGTAAACACTATAATCTTTCTCTTCTCAGTAAATCCATATCTTCGAGTTCTAACTTTCAGCCTACCAATAATGACATTAAAAATAATAACAAAAATTCATTGTTTTTATAAATTACTAAAACTTCCATTTAATAATTTCAAATATCTATATATTGTGCTTATTCCAAAATTTCACAAAACTACTATTAAATTTAGAACTGTCACAGTTGGTTGCAATACATACAATAATAATGCTAACAAAATTCTCCTTGAAATTCTCAAACAAATCTATGACTTAATTAGTAAATCAAAAAATTTCTATTGCTTTAAAAATAGCTATCAGCTTAAAGCTAAAGTCTTATCGATGAACAATGTCACTGATATTATGACATATGATTTTGCTGACCTTTTTAAGACACTTTTAAATTTTATTATTGATAATAATTACATTCTACGTAATAATAAAATTTATTTTCAAAGTGTCGGTATTCCACAAGGAGGAAGTAGCTTGAGTTTGTTAGCTGACTTATACCTTTACCATTATGAACAGGGATTGTGTAATAATAATGTCAATTTTTAACGGTACATTGATAACATTATAATTTTTTATGACAATAATTTTTCTCCTAATTCAATCAAATTAGAATATCCTCCTCACCTTACTTTAACTCATAATCTCCTTAACAACAACTCTATTAGCTTCTTAGATTTAAAACTTAAACTTGAAGGAAGTAAAATTTATACTGATCTATATGACAAAAGACAAGATTTTTGTTTCAATGTAAATTTATTTACACATTTTCATTCTTGTCTTCATATATTTGTTTACAGAAATATTCTCAATCACCTCTTTCGCATACATGTCTTTCTTCATTTAGGTGTAAAAACAAAAATATCACCCACATAATTAATGCTGTTACAAAAATGGGTTATCCGCAAAAAAATATTTATTCAATAGTATATCATTAAATGTCTATGTATAACTTTAAATAATCTGGTGTGTCACTCACACGACTTTCTTTTACCCTGAAATTTAATACTATAAATACAGGTTGGAGATTAAGAGGTAAGATAACGATGTTATGTAAACCTATGTTAAACAATTCAAATTAGGCTTCGGAAGAGTTTTATATGATAATTAATTCTGTGTGAGGGGGGCTACCGTCCCCCTCAACCCCCCGTTTCATTAATGCAACTAGATTTATAGAAAATTTAGTTCGGTTATTAAAAAATAATTTATTACAATTATTATTTAAAAAAATTATGTTTTATGATAATGCAGACGATTTCCATATTAGAGAAGTAGTATAACACTAAATATCCGAAAAAAGTCCATTTTAATCTCAATATTAACAAAAAAAAAAAAAAATTGTTTTTTTTTTTTTTTTTTTTTTTTTTTTTCCCGTTAAAAGTAAAAAAAAAAAATCGATAACTTTCTTTTAAATTATCGCAGATCGATGGTTCAACCATTTGTTTTAAAGGTATTGGCGAGCTCTTTTGAAAGATGCCCATCATGAAAATTTACTGTCCTCGAGGGGGGAGGCGAAGCTCCTACATACACAAAATTTTTTTCCCAGTTGACTATCTCTATTACAATATATATATATTCGTTTCATTTGGTTTAGTGCAGTCTATAGACGTTAAACTCTACTTACCTGTAATTTCCCCCATAGACGTAATGTATTAGAATTTTCTTGATTGTCCCTGTACACGAACCATTTGCTTGATCTGAACGAAAAGCTTACTGAGGCATCTATATATGATACACATTTAGAATACCAAGTTTGGAATGTCTGCTACTATTTGTTCTTGAGATATGCTGATAACAGACAGACACACACACGGACACACATACATACACACAGACATACACACAGACCATTTGCTAAAAACATAATTTTCGTATTCAGGGGACCTCAAAACGTGTAAATATAACAAAATCTCGCGTTCGAAAATTTGACCCAAAAACAATACTTTCTCTACCTTATGGGTAAGAGAAAGTTAAAAAAAAACTATTTAAAGTATTAAAAAAATTATTTAAAAAAAAAAAAAAATGTGGTGGATGGGTGGGCAGGATGTTTGATTAAGGAAGAAGAGTGGTGTTGTATGGCTCGTTGGTTGGGAAGGTTTATTGTTGAAATAAATTTTTAAAAAATAGAAGGGACTATTGTTATTGCAAGATACGTTATTATTTTTTTCAGGTTGATATTATGAATTATGAACACTTTATACGTTAGATTTAATTGAGTGCAATTTGGCTATTAGCGGCTTCCTACGTTTAATTTGTACAAAATATCCAATTAATAATAATATTAAAAAAATCTGATGTGGGCACCACATGACTTCCTTATACACTTTTAGAAATATACATAATGTTAAAAAATATTGTCACTGGACCCGAAACAGTTGGCTAAAAATATTTTTAAAAAATGCATGCATACGTAAAAAAAAATAAATAAATAAATAAATAAATAAAATTGTGCCTTGAGGGGACTCATTTTAAAATCCTTGGGGGGGGGGGGACTCATGTCAAAGTTGTGCCTTGGGGGGACTCATGTCAAAGTTGGGCCTTGGGGGGCCTTATTTCAAAGTTGCACCTTGGGGGGACTCATGTCAAAGTTATGCCTTGGGGGGGACTCATGTCAAAGTTGTACCTTGGGGGGGACTCATGTGCCTTGGGGGGGACTCATGTCAAAGTTGTGCCTTGGGGGGGGGGGACTTCGGATCCGAAACAATTGGATAAAAGTGTTAAAAAATGCATTTTCACCGTGTTTCTGAACTATTCCGGAAGTTTCAAATCTCTAACTAGTCGGGAACGGGAAGTTAGTTAAATAGATTTTCTGTTGAATCATATAAACGCTGCTAAAGGCAGCAGTGACACGAAGCAATTGGCTAAAAATATTTAAAAAATGCATTGTCACCGTGTTCTGAGCTTTTCTGGAAGTTTTAAATGTCTAGCTAGTCGGGAAGTTAGTTAAAAATTGATTGCAAGATTTGTACTGGTAACGCTGCCGAAGGCAGCAGGTATCGGAAACAGTTGGCCAAAAATATTAAAAAAACGCATTGTAAACGTGTTCTGAGCTTTTCTGAAAGTTTCAAATGTCTAGCTAGTCGGGAAGTCAGTTAAATTGCAAGATTTTTCCAAACCGTTTTTGAGTTATTACCGTTTTTTGATACATTATGGCCAAAACCAATGTATTTTTGGTCATTATGAACCTAATTTTCCTAAATATCTCCAAAATGGAAAATCATACAAAGTCCAAAAAGGGAGGTGCAGAACTATATGTTATAACAAACCTATGTACCAATTCGCAACTTTCTACGTTCAACCGTTTTTGAGTTATTACCGTTTTTTGATACATTATGGCCAAAACCTATGTATTTTTGTCATTATGAACCTAATTTTCCTAAATATCTCCAAAACGGAAAATCATACAAAGTCCAAAACGGGAGGTGCACAACTAGATGTTATAACAAACCTATGTACCAATTCGCAACTTTCTACGTCCAACCGTTTTTGAGTTATGCGACATACACACACACACACACACAGACACACACACACACATACAGACGTCACGAAAAATCGTGTAAAATCGCTTATATCTCTAAAACGAGAGCTCGTGTTCAGACGACACTTGCAGGTGTACAACTATACATCATGACAGTCACACGTATAAATTGGCAACATTCAGCGATCATTCGTTTTCGAGCAATGTGAAATACAAAATCCATTTCGCAAATCGGGATTACTATACTTCCTTATACTTTGTATAAGGAAGTAAAAATAATAATAATCAAAAGCAAATAAAATAAAAACTTTAATAAATGAAGATAACCCTGTATTGCTTATCCTTACATGGGATTATTGCTTGTGTTTGAGTTTGTTACAACTTAACATTTAGTTCTCGTTATTAACATTAACATTAAGATTAAGATTAATTATTTCAGGTTTAACATCATTAAGATCAAAACTAATTAATTAAAATGGTGCCACAAATTCACTTAAACCATTAAATTAAAACATCTTCTATTAATAATACACCTAATAGCAATTGCTGGTTTAATCCTGAAATAATTTAACTGACTATGAATGTTTATCTAGCTTCACGACAGATGGCGCTTGCTCACTGATGTATTAATGTTTGCTGTCATTAATTTTCTTTCCATTAATGTTTTTAAGTTATTTGATTTACGTAAAAAATAAAATTTTACTAATTTAATATACAATTACGCAGTGAATTTTATCGTTAATGAAAATGCTTAGTTGTTAATTCTTTATCGATTAATAGAAGTTTGCAAGGAATTTATTTTTAATTTCATTATTATGATGGCAACAAAACAACCTATTCTCGGTGTTGTGTGATAGCTTTGCATGTGGTTACTCTGGTTTTTTTTTTTTTTTTTTTTTTTTTTTTCAGTGTTGGGCATAATTGATTAAAAAGTAATTGAATTACAATTGAAATTCAATTCAATTATAATTATTTTACTGTCAATCAATTAACAAGTAATTGATTACAAATAAATTGAATTACTTATTCAATTTATTTGTAATAATTCAATTTATTTGTAATCAATTACTTGTTAATCGATTGACAGTAAAATAATAATTATTATAATTCAATTCTAATTGAATTAATTTTTAATCAATTATGCCAAACACTGTTTTTTTTTTTTTTTTTTTTTTTTTTTTTAAAGCTATTGCATAGCTTCTATCGCGGGCTTTGAGCGCGGCGACCGAATCTAGAAATTCCGTAACGAAAAAAAAACCTAACACAGTTCGGCAGACAGTTAGTTCGGCAGACTTCGGCAGATAGTTAGTTCGGCAGACTTCGGCAGACTTCGGCACTTCAAAACGTAATTTCACAAAATCCTTCATTTCTCAAACAAAAAAACAGATATCCGTAAAATTTTTGCTTTAAAATATAGCTAATAGAAATGTCTAAAAACCGGTTTCTGGAATTTTTGAAATTCGGTCCCCAAGGAGGGTGGGGTGGGTGTGGGGGGCAAAACGTGATTTCGCATAATCCTATATATCTCAAACAAAAAAATAGATAAACGTCAAATTTTTGCTCTAAAATATAGGTAATGCAACTATCTAAAAACCAGTTTCTTGAATTTTAGAAATTCAGCCCCCAGGTGGGGCAGCAAGTGGGGGAGCTATGGAGCAAAAACAAATAGAAATACAGTTAGGCTGTTCAAAATTGGTACAGATAGGTTTTAAAGGCCTGCAAGTCGAATGGGGATATTTTCGATTGCGTAAAGTTATTAGGAGGGGCAAGAAGGGGGAGGGGAGGGGGGCAAAAAAATAAAAATAGTGTCAGATCGTTCAAAATTGGTATATAGAGGTTTTCGATGCTTACAAATCGATTGCGGATATTTTTGAATTTGTGAAATTATTAGGAGGGGTGGGTAGGGGGGTGGGGCGGTAAGGAGGACTATGGGGCAAAAACAAATAGAAATACAGTTAGCCCGTTCAAAATTGGTACAGATAGGTTTAAGAGGCCTGCAAGTCGAATGGGGATATTTTCGAAAGTGTAAAGTGATTAGGGGGGGCAAGAAGGGGGGAGGGGAGGGGGCAAAAAAATAAAAATAGTGTCAGATCGTTCAAAATTGGTACATAGAGGTTTTCGATACTTACAAATCGATTGCGGATGATTTTGAATTTGTAAAATTATTAGGAGGGGCGGGTAGGGGGTGGGGCGGTAAGGGGGGCTATGGGGCAAAACAAATAGAGATACAGTTAGGCCATTCAAAATTGGTACAGATAGGTTTAAGAGGCCTGCAAGTCGAATGGGGATATTTTCGATTGTGTAAAGTTATTAGGAGGGGCGAGAAGGGGGTAGGGGAGGGGGCAAAAAAATAAAAATAGTGTCAGATCGTTCAAAATTGGTACATAGAGGTTTTCGATACTTACAAATCGATTGCGGATGATTTTGAATTTGTAAAATTATTAGGAAGGGCGTGTAGGGGGGTGAGGCGGTAAGGGAGGGGGCTATGGCCCAAAACAAATAGAAATACAGTTAGGCCGTTCAAAATTGGTACATATAGGTTTAAGAGGCCTGCAAGTCGAATGGGGATATTTTCGATTGTGTAAAGTTATTAGGAGGGGCGAGAAGGGGGTAGGGGAGGGGGGCAAAAAAATAAAAATAGTGTCAGATCGTTCAAATTTGGTACATAGAGGTTTTCGATACTTACAAATCGATTGCGGATGATTTTGAATTTGTAAATTTATTAGGAGGGGCATGTAGGGGGGTTGGGCGGTAAGGGGCTATGGGGCGAAAACAAATAGAAATACTGTTAGGCCGTTCAAAATTGGTACAGATAGGTTTAAGAGGCCTGCAAGTCGAATGGGGATATTTTCGATTGTGTAAAGTGATTAGGAGGGCGAGAAGGGGGGAGGGGAGTGGGGCAAAAAAATAAAAATAGTGTCAGATCGTTCAAAATTGGTACATAGAGGTTTTCGATACTTACAAATCGATTGCGGATGATTTTGAATTTGTAAAATTATTAGGAGGGGCGGGTAGGGGGTGGGACTGTAAGGGGGGCTATGGGGCAAAAACAAATAGAAATACAGTTAGGCCGTTCAAAATTGGTACAGATAGGTTTAAGAGGCCTGCAAGTCGAATGGGGATATTTTCGATTGTGTAAAGTGATTAGGAGGGCGAGAAGGGGGGAGGGGAGTGGGGCAAAAAAATAAAAATAGTGTCAGATCGTTCAAAATTGGTACATAGAGGTTTTCGATACTTAGAAATCGATTACAGATGATTTTGAATTTGTAATATTATTAGGAGGGGCGGGTAGGGGTAGGGCGGTAAGGGGACTATGGGGCAAAAACAAATAGAAATACAGTTAGGCCGTTCAAAATTGGTACAGATAGGTTTAAGAGGCCTGCAAGTCGAATGGGGATATTTTCGATTGTGTAAAGTGATTAGGAGGGCGAGAAGAGGGGGAGGGGAGTGGGGCAAAAAAATAAAAATAGTGTCAGATCGTTCAAAATTGGTACATAGAGGTTTTCGATACTTACAAATCGATTGCGGAGGATTTTGAATTTGTAAAATTATTAGGAGGGGCGGGTAGGGGGTGGGACTGTAAGGGGGGCTATGGGGCAAAAACAAATAGAAATACAGTTTGGCCGTTCAAAATTGGTACAGATGGGTTTAAGAGGCCTGCAAGTCGAATGGGGATATTTTCGAAAGTGTAAAGTTATTAGGAGGGGCGAGAAGGGGGGAGGGGAGAGGGGGGAGCAAAAAAATAAAAATACAGTTAGATCGTTCAAAATTGGTATATAGAGGTTTTCGATACTTACAAATCGATTGCGGATATTTTCGAATTTGTAAAATTATTAGGAGGGGCGGTAAGGGGGGGCTATGGGCTAAAAAAATAGAAATACAGTTAGGCCATTGAAAATTGGTACAGATAGGTTTTAGAGTCCTGCAAATCGAATGGGGATATTTTTGAAAGTGTAAAGTTATTAGAAGGGCCGGGGAGGGAGGGGGCAGAGGAAATAGAGTTAGATCATTCAAATTTGGTACATCGAGGTTTTCGATACTTACAAATCGATTGCGGATATTTTTGAATTTTTAAAATTATTGGGAGGGGCGGGAAAGGGGGGAGGGAGCGGAAGGGTAAAAAATAAAATAAATAAATAATTGTAATTGCATAAGTTGATTAAAAAATGCTATGCAATAGCTTTACCGCGGCAGTCCCCCAGTGCCACACGTATTTTTTTTACATTTTTCTCTCTGGTTTCCTTGATGATTTAATATTTTATTTCATTTCTCATTCAAAATGGCTTTGCTGTTCGATTGGAGCATAAAAAATATATTTTTGCTATTGTTAGCTATATTGTTTTCCGAAATCTTGCAGCTTTCGCAGCTTTAATGAAGTACATGCTCCCTGATGATATAGTGCTTCTATTTTTAAGCATTTTTATTCCAATTTTTATTCAAATTATTATTCCTGGGGTCCTTTATTTTTTTTTCATACTTTTTAACTGAAACCTTAATTCCTGAATCCCTTTTAATACATTTAATGAGATCCTTCATCAATTTTTCTCTTTCAATATGTTTAGTGGTCCTTTTTTACTCAAGTGGGTGTAAGTAATTTAAATTGGTTTTGTCTCTTTTTGGATCTAAATATGAAACGCAACATTTCTGTGCTAGTTTTTGTACTGAGTTACAATCAGTTTTATTTTTGCTGTGTTGGTATTAGCATGTATCTATTAAATGCTAAAATTTTAAGGTTAAATTTTATTATGATATCTATCATTTATATATATATATATATATATATATATAAATTTATAAATTATAAACATCGTATGAACAATAAAAATTATCTATAAATAATTTTGCAACAAACACTTCATTCTAATTTCATATTTGTGTGTATATTTTTAATCAGTTATTCATATTTTAAAAGAAAAAGAGAAAGAAAGAAAGAAAACTAAAAAAAAAAAAAAAAAAAAAAAAAAAAAAAAAAATCATGCAATTCGCTTAGATGTATGCTAAAAAAAAAACCTCACAACATTGAAAACTTACATCGAATAATTTTCTCTTCTATCTCACTATGAATCAGAACAATTTAGTGAAACCCTGTAAACAATCAATTATGCTAATTTAAATTTTATTTTTGTTTATAAAGCGTTTCCTTTAAATATAATGACAAGCGAAGAGGGCAAAGCCTTCGTTCATTCACTACCTTCATCGATTTCATGAATTTAAAAATGGTTTCGTTAACAAACTTTGACCTATTGGCACACAAGCAGCATCAGGCCGAGTTTTGTTCATTTTGAGTTTGATTTTGAAAAAATTTCCGCATTCGGAATTCGGTTTGTTCCCGAACCGGGGATTTTCTAGTTTTTTAGAAATATTAGTTGCTGAATCAAAGTAGCGATTGGCGATACTATAATTAGGATTAGCATCTACGGTTGCTAAGGGATTTGCTAAGATTTTTTTTTATTTCAATGGTATATAATTTTCAATTAACAAAATACTTAATATGATTTTATTTTATTTATATCATCTGAAAACTAATGTAAATGTACATGCAGAGTAAATTTATTCTAATGTAAATGTAATAATATAATCTAAAAAGTATATCTGAAATTTAGTTTAAATCTATGCAATATTGAAATTACATAAAATAAATGAATATTTTAGATGTAAAGAAGTGACGTCACATTTTAAGAATTAAAGCTGCTGAATATATTTAAATTCTTTGTCATTCATGAACGAAGATTGATATAATTCAACTATGACTTTCCTATATCTGGCGTTAAAAACGCGAAATTCAAAATTTTTATTTATTTATTTATTTATTTATTTATTTATTTTTTTTTTTGGGGGGGGGGGGGGGGGGAGCCTTTCTGATGCGATTCAGTAGCTAAATATTTACCAGTGAATTAAATACAGTAAACATTTTTTTTGTAATTTTTCCAATACCATCGTAAATTATCCTTGTTAATGCTCTGCAAGTTTATCAAAGTTTAAATTTACGCTTGGAAAAGCAAACAATATTTTTTTTCACGAAAGTAAAAACATTTTTATATATTAACGCCGAATGATTCTTTAATTTAAATAGTAATCGTACCAGATGTCTACAACGAATCACTCACCCACGCTTCCGGTTATTATATGTCCAATATCGTATCGTCATGTAGATCGAATGTCTCTTTCTGAAAATTATTCCATTACATTTTGTGGCTTCATTTTACATAGGTTTCACATTTATTATCCAAATTCAAGAATGAAGGAGACTCCGCTCTATAAAGTGTCATCAGTAATTTAACGACGACACTACATTTCCTTAAGTACAAAACACAAATATGATTTGTTTTTATTTTAAAGTGTTTTCTATAATGGGTACACCATTCTACATTTTTATACAAAACAAAGTCTTGCCAACATATGATGACTGATATTCAAGAACAAACTATAATGTTAAAGTTTTAAGAACCCCCGATATGGAGCAGTGAAAAAAAAAAAAAAGTAGAAGGAGAAGAAGAAGTTTATGGTGCATTTTAGTAATTGAACATGTGATCAGCTAAGTCTGATAGTGTAGCTTTAAAGGCGCTGTGCTACAGTGTCATCGAATTTCAGCTTTAATTTTTACATTGAAAATATTCAAAAATTATTATTTGTATCACATGAAATAGCTGAAGAGTGGTGTGAAATACCATGATATACAGCCGTTAATGAAATGTAAATGACATTTAATTATTTGAGTTTCATTATGTCGATTAGAAACACAGTTAATTTATAATCTATATAATATTTCTCTAACGTGGTCCAGTTACGATTAATTTTTTTAGAAACGATACGATAGTGACTTAGGCGACTTAATGAAATACGCGAGGATAAAAATAATGCATAAGCAATATTTAAGCACGCGGACTCAGTTCAGTGATCTAATTAAAAAAAAAAAAAAAAAAATGACGACATTTGTCAGATGAGATCATTTTATAGAAAAATGTATTTTTAAAAGTTATTGTATGTTTAATCTTTGCAAGTAAGCGTCGTTTTAAATCTAGCTATATTTTAATGATATAAGCCCCATATACACTTTTGTCATAAATTGACTAAAAAGCTCAATAATAAAAAGTATAATCAAAATAGGTACTAAGTCTTTTTAACAAAAAATTATGCCAAAATAGATTAATTAGTTAATAAAAATGTATCGCCAAAATATGGTGACAAAAATTTAAAAATCGCCATGGGAGTCCTATACTAAATCTGTCCTCCCTCGCGAAGTATGAAAATTAGGTCGTCAAACATGAATTTTATAAGCCTTTCGTGAATGATATTGGTTTGATTAGCATTTCATCCCACAATATTAATTTGTTTCTAATAATAATTTGGCTTCTGATGAATTAAAATTAAAATTGGGTGAAAAATTGGCCTACGGTTTATGAGTTTCAAATTTTAAAGGTAAATAAGAAAAGAAAGTGCGAAGGTTTCGCACGGGTTTGCTAGTAAACTAATATTATGCATTCCCATTAGGCAACAGATTTAGTATAGGACGCTTTTGGCGAAATTTGGCCCCTTTCGCACCGAAGTAGCTCAGATGATTGTCGCAAAGGTCTTTATTTCTGCAATTGCGATAGTCATTTTAAATCAACGTCAGAATGAGAAGAAATAATAAAAGTTGCCCAGGAATTCTTATGCTAAAGCTGTGCTCACATTACTTTGAGGGCGATAAAATAAATAAATAAATAAAAACGTATATGGCTATTTGTTTCAATGAAATTAAATAAAAAAAATAAAAATAAACATTTTAAAGCTATTTATGACGTCAGTTTTATCAGAATTTTTAGAGGATACAGATTTAATTTTTCTTTCTTTCTTTTTCTTTTTCTTTCTTAATTATTATTCACGTGCATACAAATGCTTCTTTTTATGTTAAAAATAAAATTAAATTAAATTAAATTAAATTAAATAAAAAGTTATAAGCACTTGATTTTATGAAATGAAAACATATTATTCGCAATTATTTCTTGATAGGGAATGGTGAACGTTATAAAACTTTTTCAGTAAATTACTGTCTCAGAATTATGAACATTTGCGTACATAAGCATTCAGATATAAAAATTATTACGTACATTAAAATTTCCCTAAAACTATTTAAATTTGAAAAAAGTAAATGTTTTATAACAATAAGTTAGCTTTGAAAATTAGAAATAATTTTGATTTTTAAGAGACTTTACCCGCTATGACATATTTAAATGAATTCTCAAAACCCCATATTATTAATAAAATCTAAAAAAAAAAAAAAAAAAACACTGAAATCAGTCGAAACCTAAGTTAAAATCCCGCTGCGTTCGGTAATGGTTTTCTCGCTCGCAAGATGAAAAGTCCGGGTCCACCCACACTGTCTTCGGTATCGACTTACCCGCTTTTTACTCTCCCCTCCTCTGAGGGTAAGTTAGAAATTTCGCGAAATTCCACCAAATGGCATATTGCATTCACTTAATCAACACCCACACACCAAAATTCGCCATTTCAAAGAAATTTGAAGCAGACTTAAGCTTTAAACCGCATTTTCTTTTTTTTTTGCCCCGCCCGCCCCAAAGGGAAGATGGGTAATTTCGCTAAATCCCTTTATAGTGCGTGTTGCATACTCATAACTGTGATGTAGAAATCACATATATTTTTAAAATTTTCTATTTAATTTTAATTCAAATCTATTTTAACGCTTTATATAAGAATTTTCTCGTGTATTCAATATTAATCTTTAATTAACCGCTGAATTCTTTCTCCATAAATAAAAAAAAAAGAAAAGAAAAGAAATGTAAAAGAAAATCATTCTGCAAGCAAAATCTCATATCATTTCGTCATATAAACACATGACTCATTTCATTTTTATGTTCTCTTAAATCATAGTATATATCTTTAATATATACTATTTAATATATCTTTAATATATCTCTAATATATCTGATATATATATTTAATCGCTAACATAATTTTATTCAGTTAGTCAAAATTATCCTTGAACAGAATTAAATTATATCTATTTTTAAGTGTATGTCGTTGTGGTTTCTCATTCCTCATAACTAAAAAATAGCAAAATTGAAGGGTTATTATATGTGGCAATCCTGCTCTGTGTGCTCAAAATTATTAACTTGATTATAATAAAACATGTCTTTAAAGAAAAGAAAAAAAAAATAATAAAAACACTTTTTATGTATTCCTGTTGGCGAAGAAATTAAATACCAATATGTAATGATAATTTGAATTTGGCTGGAATTTCATCATTCTTTTCTGATAGCTCCTGTTTAGAACACATACAAATGCAGGCTTTAAAAAATTTTCATAATAGAATTTTCTTACATTTTCTGCTTTTCTTTTACATTATGTAAAGATTAATATTAGGTACGGCGTTGACATGTTTTGATAGCATTGAATTTAAAAGTAAAAGAAAATGCACAAATTTGTTTTTACAGTTTGCGTTTCAAAGTTTGAATGTTTATTTACATTTCGAAGTTTGTTGCATTAAGCATATTGCCAATGAAAAATAGTGATATTAATGATGGTTTGCAGACTTTATTTTCATTTAAGTAATTTTATAAAATCCAAAATGTCAACTGATTTTCTTTTTGCAATCTCAAGCGCCGGGGAGTGCTTTTTTGTGTGGGTGTGTGTGTTAAATGTACCTTTGCATGACATTATACGGCTGGACTGTCCTTCCATGTACAAAGATATAGTTTGCACAACAGTTTTGAAATGGCATATATTATCAATATTCTTTATGTCATCCATGTTATGTTTGTGATGTCGAAAATCACATATTCAAAATTGCATACTATCACTCAAAACTTAATTCAATTCCCACCTTTATAAAGGGTCTATAATTCCCACCTTTTCCCACCACCTTCAATTCCCACCTTTATAAAGGGCGATTCTAAAACATTTATAGCATTTAAAATCAAGTTTTTTTTTTTTTTTTTTCCGGTTTTTCAGCTGGCGAAATATCTAATTGAATCTCTTTCTGTTTCTCGCAATAATCAGAGGCAAACCTTTAGCTGAGATAGCTCTCCTTTCATCTCAGTAAAATAATATAGAACAAGGTTTCTGTACTCTTGAAAAGGAAATTATGCAGTTTCTATCGGCTCAAAATCTTGTGAAACCATAATAAATATAAACATCTATTGTGAATAAAATTCGTGAGGTTAGATTTCTAACGTACATCTTTCGTTTTCCCAGGATCTTTCAACGATATTTTTGACTAAAATTAGGGTCGCCAACGCCAATATATTAAAAGAAATTATACAGATTACAGCGTAACTGAAAAATTGGGTGTTGCTTTTGATTACTTTGAGACTACTTTGAGATTTAAGTTAGGCGAACATATTGTGCTTTTTTTTTTATGAGAAGTAACTGAGCCAAGCTTTGATCACTTTTTAGTTGACTCTCAGCATGTTTAGACTTCGTTGCATTTGCTCCGTACTCCCCGTGTTCCCGTCCTCTTTCTTAAAAAATAACCTTCTATCATGTTCTTCTTTTTTTTTTTTAATGATTTCTTAGTCAAGTTTTAATTATGTAACACTGGAATTTTTGTCAAGATTTAAAGTAAATAAATATGTGAATTCAGCAAGCTAATCTTGGTTATTGCTATATCAACGCAACTGCGGCAACTTTAGTGAATGGATATCGAATGTTTCTCATTATACTTTGGTAGTATCTCTCTTCATCCACAAAGCTAATTTATGAATCAAAAATTATATCTTCGTCTAAGCATTGTATGTAAGGAGATAAAAAAAAAAAAAATACTATGATGTTTTTATGCGAATATTCATATAATTTTAGTATTCAGCTAAAACAAGTATACTAAGTAATTATATTAATCATTTCATACGTATGCGTATTTCATTTTGAGCTTAAGAGTTATTTCAATATTTAATTTTAATATAAATGTGTATTTTAAAATTCTTATCAAATTATTTTATTTTCACAATTTTATTTTTCCACAGTGTATTAATTTATCCACAGTGTACGAATAGATCTATTTTTACACTGAAAAAGGATTTGTTTAACAATTTCTATGATATAATTTTTTTTAATTGGTGAAATTTAATGCATTTCACTTTTATTCTGATAATTTTTATATCTTTACCGCTGAAGTTAAAAAAAAACTTTTGATTAAATATATATATATATATATATATATATATATATATATATATATATATATATATATATATATATATATATATATATATATACATTAATCTATACACTGTTGAAATTATTATACGTATTTCTTTGTTTTTGCACACGTTTTTTTACAAGTTTATACATATATTTTACATATAAACCTTTTTTGTATACATATTTCAATTTTGCAATGCACACGTATTCTTCAAATACATTTACATTTTTACATTCAACTTCACATTATTTGAATTATTAGATAATTCTGGTTGTGTCTGATATGCATAGTTAACTACGTTTTATGATATTTTTTTTCTCTCAGTTTTAAAGTAAAAGCTGCTTTATTTTTAACAAGACACAAATTATTTATTTTGTTTCATTTCATATTTCATGTTCAGGTAGTATTCAGCTAAAATAAAGTAAATAAAATAATAATGGTAATAATGATATACATATATTTTTAAATTATAATATTTAATTATTATTTATATAATCTTATTATGCATTTTCAAATCATTAATAAAAGATAGTAAATATCTTTTATTATTATTTTTATTTATTTATTTATTTATTTATTTATTTATTTTTCTTTTTTTAAGGATATATATATTTTTTTATATTTTTACTTATTTCCAGGGTAATTTTCATATTTAAAATATTATGTTATATTAAAATATTAGACTCCCTCGTATTTAGTCTACTAAATCAGTCACATCTAATATCAGTATTGTTTCACCCTATTTTGCTAAAACCAGTCAAACCATAGCTAAAATTCTCAAACAATATGATTTTAAAATAATATTTTCGCCTTCTAATAAACTCACCTTTTCTCAGTTAAAAGATCCTATTGATATGCATAATTCTTGGGGCATTTATAGTATTTCTTGTCAGTGTGGTTTATCATATATTGGCCAAACTAAACGCAGTCTTAAATTTCGTCTAAAAGAACATATGAATTACGTCCGCAAACAAGAAACCAATAAATCGGCTATTTCTAAACATTGCTGGGAGGAAAATCATAATTTTAAATTTAATTCAGCTAAAATAATTTGCAGACCTAGATCCATTCATGAACTCGATTTCTTTGAAGCTTTTCATATTTATAAAAATTTTAAAAACCTTGTGAATTGTGATTTCGCTGTTCCCTATTTGTCTGATTGTTGGAAATTTTACATTCAGTCCACATTTCCTTAATTTTTCTACTGTTTACACAGCTACACATTCCTTAATTCCTATTGGCCACACTCCCCACCTCTTCCGTATTCCTATTGGTTGAACTAAATCCGGTCCCTCTCCTATATATACGAGCACTTCTCAAGATTCAGAATTCTTTTTGCACTGATGACGGTACGCTTTAGGCTACCGAAACAGCTGTATGCACTTCAATAATTTTTCTTTGGCGTTTCTGACGTAGTAGTTTATTCCTGTTTTAACTTTCATAGGTAATTTACATTTATTAAAATTGTCAATTACCATGAAAATTATTCTTAATTTAGTGTTTAATTAAACTTATAAGCATTTAATTCTCAATTATAACTTATTCATTTAATTGTAGTAGAAATTTATTTAGAGGACACTTCTGAATAGTGAACCCATTGTTTTTGTGTATTTTTTTATTCTCAAATTTCCAATACTTTTGTTTATGCGCACAGTGACGCACCCAGAAATAAATTGTGGAAGAGGCCTGAGTTGAAGAATAAAAAATACTATATATATATATATATATATATATATACTCAAAGCAATTCCAATCCTATGCCAGTATTTCCGAATATAAATTTTTGTTTTAGTTAAAGCAGAAATTACAAGAAAGTTTCTACAAATATTTAAGAAATGTGGTACAGTAGGACAACTTTATATGCAAGAGAATGTGGTATTTATCAAAATAGCAGATATAAACATGTATATGTCGATCCTTGTTCTATAAAATCATTTCCAAATAGAAATTTTTATTTTAGCTTAAAGCAGAAAACTTTCCAAAAGTTTCTCCAAAGATTAATTTTTAAAAGTTATGAAAGAAAACGGGTGTGAAATTATGAGTATATATACAATGTTTATTCTGAAGTATGATGCGTCATGGTCAATATCAAACAAGTCTTTGAAAGTCTGTCATTTCTAGATAAACGAAATTTTTTGAAAGATTTAAAATAATCAATGGAATTATAATCAAAATAATTTTTAAACGTTATATATAAGTTATACACTTTAAAAGTATTTTTACTTCCAAAAATATCTAAATAAAATAACATTTAAAAATGTAAATTTAAATTAAATTTTATGTTATTTTTTAAATAATTTACTTTGACAATATTTTTAATCTGTTCTATGCAGCTTACTAATTGCTTCAATTAGAACTATGACAAGATTTTTCTTAGTCTAACATGTTTGCTCAAGAGCCATTTTGCTTAAATTAAGAGTTATTTATTTATTTTTGATAACGAAACTAGTATAATATAACATTTTCAAATGACAAATAATAATAATAATAATAATAGAAAGAAAAAGAAACTGAAAATATCCTACCCTGTCATTTTTAATTTATAAAGCAGGCTGAGTTTTTATTGATTATCAATATAATGATATTAAATATGATAAAGAAATTAGTACGATTTAAAATTTAATAATTCACCTGTATGTATGTATATTTCTATGTTTGTTTGTAACTTCTCTGGGAGCAAACAAAAAATTTATATTGTGAAAAAAATACATTCCTTACGTGAACAGCGTGGCGTCGAGGTGAGGCGTCGCGCTGCGAACCTGACGGTCCAGCATTCGATCCCCGTGAGGGGAGATTTTTTAAAAAGGGTTTTTGTTTAATTCTAAGTTAGTTTAATTAAAGATTTAAATGTATGTAAATATTAAGGTGTGTCACTCACACGATTTTCTCTCACCCTGAATTTTAATACTTAGATAGATATTTTGTGCTTTTTAGTTCACATTTCTATAAAAGCGTGTTCTTTAATTTTTTAAAACTATAATATTTTATTAATTTATAAGCAATACGTAAAATTTCATGAAAAATGTAAAAAAAATAAAAATAACAAGAAAAAGCAGGAATCATTTTACATTTTGCTTAATATAATATATAGCATCTCTATTGTATGCAAAGAAAAATCTATATTTAATATATGTTTTTTAAAGAAAAATATTTACTTCTACTTTTATTTCTAAAGCAGGCTGCGCTTTTATTGATTTGGTATTTAAATATGATAAAAAAAATTAGTCAATTTATTACTTTCCGAACAAACGTATGAAAGGAAAGTATTGTAATCATGTCAAAAATCCGAATTCGAGATTTTGGTGTTTCAATACGTACGCTAGCGTCTAAAAACGCTTTGCTCGAATGCACTGTAAGTTGGTACGCATGTTGCATTTCACCGTAGCACGAACCCTATTGATTTTGGTGAATCTGGCACTTACAGTTTTTTTACAGGGAAACAAAGAAAAATTCTTTATCACTATGGCCTGTGGGACCAAAATCTTAAAAGTGCGATAGCATCTAAACGCCTCATTCAATTGAGTAAAAATTTTATACATATATTATAGGTCACAGTTACTCGATCTGTATAGATTTTGGAAAATCTGACACATAGTGTTTTACAGGGATATAAAGAAAAATTCTTTATCATTATGGCCTCTGGGGCCAAATTTATAAAGTGCGATAGCGTCTAAACATCTTATTAAAAAGAGCAAACAATTTATACACATATTATAGGTAATAGTTGCAAGAACTGCGTAGATTTTGATGAATCTAGCACTTAATTTTTTTTACAGGGACACAAAGAAAAATTCTTTATCTTTATGGCCTATGGGACCAAATTTTAAAAAGTGCAATAGGGTCTAAACGCCTTATTCAATTGAACAAAAAAAATTATACACATATTACAGGTCACAATTTCACGAACTGTATAGGTTTTGGTGAATCTAGCACTTCTATTTTTTTTTTTTTTTTACAGCACAGCAAATAATTCTGTATCATTATGGCCTATAGGGTGAAATTATTTAAAGTGCGACAGCATCTAAATGCCTTATCCGTTTGAGTGGAAAATTTATATACGAGTCATATCACACAAACTGAGGTCACCATCACACAAACTGTATAGATTTTCGTGACTCTAGCATTTAACGAGTTTTACAGGAACACAAATAAAAATTGTTCATCATATTAAATTATTTAAAGTGTGATAGCTAGTAAATGCCTTATTCAAATGAACTGAAAATTTATATACATGTTATACGTCACCGTCACACGAACTTTATGAACTTTAGAGAATCTAGAATTTACGATTCTTTTTACAGGGACGAAATGCAAATTTCTTTATCATTGTGGTATATAGGCTCAAATTTTAAAGTGCGATAGCGTCTAAATGCCTTATCCGATAAAGCTGAAAATTTGTAAGTCACTGTTGCACTAACTATAAGCATTTTGGTGAATCTAGCATTTGTAGGTTTTTACAGGGACACAACGAAATATTCTTTATCATTATGATCTACGTGTTCGGTAAGATAGCGTTAAATTAAACTTCGTGTACCATATAAAGAAAAATACTCCAACTACCTAATATAATTTTCTCTTTTGTTTATTTAACAACTCCTCTTACTTTACTTTATCTACAAAACCGTTAATTACTCAATTTTTGGAATGTCGAGTGGAGTCACTCCAGATTTTTTTTTTTTTTTTTTTTTTTTTTTTTAATAATGACCAAAAAATAAAAGAAGAGAAGAAAAAACATTAGATAAAGGAAAGAATATATTATATTTAAAATAAATAAGGAATCAAAAACCTCATCGTTTTTGACTTATAAAGAATGTAAAATTTTATTTAAAATGAAAAATAAATAAATTAGGTAGAAATCATTTTATATTTTGCTTAAATTAATAAATAAATTTCATCATTTTATATATTTTTAATAATAAAAGCTGTATATAGTCTCTAAAGAAAATTGTGTTTTCAATATCTATTTATAGATAAACATGGAATTTTCTATTCTTAAAACACGCTGTTGATCTTATCGAATTTTGAAATAGTTAATTATGAAAAAGAAATTTGTATAATTATGATTTAAACATAATAATGATATAAACACTCAAAAATATGTTCTTTTTTAAATCCTTAATAATTATCTTCTCATCAAGGTTTTACTTCCTGGTTTCTATGCATTATAATGAATGATGAAATAACATAGCAATTTTACATATTTTTAATATTTGACTAAAGTAATAAATACTCTCTTATTTTCTTTTTAATTATTATTATTTTTTTTTTTATAATAAATACTTGTATTTGAATCGCACTCGAAAGTAAATATTACTTAAAAATTATATTAAGAATGGCTTTCACGTTCTAATTAATAACATATTTTTAATTTTAGTTCATAGAGAAGCATAGAAATTAATATTTTTTGTTGGCTGTTATGTGCTTTTATAAAATTTTGAGGTATTTAAATGTGATAAAAAATATTTTGATTTAAAATTTAACAATAATAATAAATAATACATAATCAATAATAATTCTTAAGAAACATGTAAGTAAAATTAATTAAAATTTATAAAGAGTATTGTGTTTCATTTAAAAAGTATAATAAAAAATATCGCTAACAATGTTTCAACAACTATTTTTAAATTGTTATCGAATTTCGAAGAATTTAAAACTGATATATATATTTAAATATAGTAATGTTAATATAATATTTTGTAAATTAAAATTAAAATGATAATAATAATATATTCCACATATTTCATATAAAAATGAAATATAATATAGAAATTATAAATTATAATTTTTGGAATTCTTCAAGAAATTTTTCAAATCTTATATGGATTTTGCTTTTCTAAAATTCATTTTCTGTTGATTAAAGGAAAAAAAAAATATTAAAAATTAAAAATGAAATTGTATGCTATTCTTATTTTTCCTTTTAATATATTTTTTTTTTAATTAAAATCGAAATGAAATATCAAAATAGTAATAGTTTAATACACCTTTTCTTTATCTTTTAGAAAGACTGCTTTCCATTATGGTTTTTCATTAGCTTGAAGAAAAATTTTATATATTGATATTTTTCACATGGTCTTACTTTCTCAGAAAAATTTCAGATAAATTTGCAAGAGACTACGACGGAATGTAAAAAGTGTTAAAAGTGATAGTGAATGACTGAGAAATGAGAATACTCTACTAAAATGATCCCCGTTTTTCCTCCCCCATTTCTTTTTCTTCCTTGAAAATAAATCGAACAGAGAAACAACATTCACTATCCTATCAAAAGAGCGAGATGCTGTCTAAGCTGTAACCAATTTCTGGTTATAAATTTTAGCTGTTATAACACTATAACACACACAAAAAAAGAGAAAGAAAAGAAAGATTCGCTTTTCCTAGTGTCCCCCTCTCTTTATTTTATTTTGAATGAGGGTATTTAAAAGTCGAAAGTGGTCACCAATACCCAGTGGCTCCAACATCTGGATATCTGATTATAGCCATCAGATAACAATTATTCAAGTTTCAACCAACAAAGATCGGTAAGCCCCGTAAGCCCCCTGTTTCCTGTTTTTACGACTTCACTCAATAGGTGGTCTCAGTCGCTTTAGGGAAGAGTTTTGTTTACATTCATCTAATAAGTTCAAAGAATGCCGTTTTATATCAGAAAGAAAGGAAGTAAAAATCTGTTATACTGTGAATATGAGAGGGAGTAAAGTTTTAAATGTTGAAAAACAACAAGTCCTATCTACATTCGAAAAGTATCGTAAAAAAGAAATTCTTATTCATATTTAGATTTATTCTTCGCGTTTATTTATTTTTATTTTATGTCTAAAAACTTAAAGTGTGCGAAATTGGTGCTTTTATTATTTATAATACATTTTTTTTATTTAAAACACTTTCTAAATTAACTTAAATTGTCGTATAAATAAACTATTTGGAATAGTTGAGTTCTGCTCAGATCCCCATCATATATTTGTTCTCATACATTTCTACTTTAGCTCATACTATGTACATATTAAAAGATATGAAGTCTGTTTATCATTTGGCTCAATTGTAGAATGTAGTTCTTCAACTATTAGGATACCCTCCCGCCTTCCGCTTCAATATATTTATCTTATCCTAATTTGTTATTTAATTTTGTTTAGGTCAGTTTTATATTTCAGTTTTCATGCAATTCTATAGTATTTCCAATCCAATAATCTTCATATAGCAAGTGTTTGGGAAATATTGTCTTATTCTGCCATGTTTAGAAATTCGCAAATTTTGAATGATTTAGAAAGATTTCAAAGTGGAATGTCTATAGTCAATAATGTTCATGATAGTGTCATAAATGGTATTTTAAAGCTGGTCAGATAACTTTACGATTAAAATAATCCTCGTAATACACGTTTAATCGGTCGTTGTCGCAATATTTAAAATATAGCGTACTTATTTCCTATACATAATCCATTAAATTTGTAAGCAATTGTTGATCCATTCTTGAGAATCATTCACATAAGATCATAGAGCATTGTTGCAAAATGAGTGCGAAACGAAAGAAATATATACATATTTTTAATTTAATTTGTAATATGTTATTTTAAGTTTTTGACATTAAAAAGAATTTTTAATTATATTACAAAGCTCAAAATGTGACATAAAAAAAAAAAAAAGAAATAGTGAAAATCCCCTCCCCCCTTTTGCCTCCCTTCAACTATATATCATTTACTATAATTTTAACAAAGATTAAGTTATATTTATACAAAGTTCCAGAGAAATAGTTCACATGGTGATATAAAAACAATCATTTCGCCTCTTTTCCCTACACCCTCCAAGATATGTGTAACACTTTTGTAATTTTATTTCAATCTATAATAGAGTGGTTTAAAAAAATTCTTTTTTGCATCTACACAAACCCCTTGTCCCCTAAGCTATATATAACACTTATTGGGATTTTCGTAAAGAATAAGTGATAGTTATAATACGGAATATCGTTAAAATAGGTAACAAGATGATATTAAAAAGAAAAAAAAAATCTTTCAGATCCCGATGTATGTGTGACACTGCATTTTTTGTCATAAACAGCAAGTGACTATTGGACAAAATTTCATTAAAATCAGTAAGAAGGAGATATAAAAACAATTATTCTCTTTCAATATGCTCCTGGACCCCCCCCCCCCTTCCTCCAAGTATATACTAAGTGAAAGTGGTTCCAATTTAATTGATTGAAATTTCTAAAAATATGTTATGAAAATAATTCTTTAAATTCATTAGTTGATGTTTATTGTTTTTGCGATTTGCAAATTCCAAAAGTACCCTTTCTTCCGGTGCCCTTTTTTCCAGGTGCCCTTTTTTCCGGGCGTCTTTTTATCTGGTGCCCTTTTTACCAGTGCCTTTTATTCCAAATGCCCTTTTTTCCGAGATCCATTTTTCCGAGTTATTTTTTTTTTTCTGTCCTTTTCTTCTTCTACTTTCCTTTTCATGTATTTCAGGCAGAAATATTTAATATGAGTTTGAGCTTGAATTGCTTTTTCACGCTCAAGTTCGTGTAAAAAACGAACTACGCTCAACTCAAGTTCATAATTTAAAAAACGAGCGAAGTTCAACTCAAAACTCAAAATTTTTGAGCTACGCTCACGAACGCGTTCAAATGAACGCGTTCGTGCACAACACTGTGGCAGACTATATAGAACCTGACTTGGCATACCCCGAGGATGTCACTGAATACCCCAGTGATAGAAGAAATCACACGAAACCGTTATTTGTGTCTTCGAAGGAGCTAAAGGTGTTCAAGTATACCTTCGTTATCAAGAAATTAATTTCTTTAGAAATAACATTGTGTTTTTCACCGAAAAAAAAAAGGATGGAACTTCAGCTTTCATATGTCTGAACTTGTGGTATTGAAAGTGCGAATTTAGACATTGGTTAACTATTTAGAGTTAATTGTGTATTTATGAACAAGTTAGACTCTTAATAAACTCTAATAAACTTTGAATGAACAATTCATTGGACTTTCCTCTAACTCTAGAGAGACAATTTTGAATTAAAACTTTCTGTTTGTGATTTTACAACTATTTTATTTGTTTCAGAGAAAGAACGTCGAAAAGGAATTTATTCAATCCAGTCTGTATAACATTTTTTTATAAGGTTTTATAATTTTATTCTATTATTTTAATTGCTAATTTCATTACTTAATTGTGGTTTTGTTATCAATATTAAGTTATGTACTGTTATTTAGTAGTGTGTGATTTAAATATTATTGTGGAGTGGGAGTCTCCGGCATACTTTTATTTTCTCAGATAGTGTCACTCAGGCGGCCGCTGAGAGACACAATCTTGGGGGGGAGGTGTAATGCCGGCGAGTCCCACACCTTTATGGTATCCCCTGTGGAGGGGAAGAGATGTCATTGCAACCCTAAAAGGGGTCAAGAGGGATGCTGAGAAAAGCATCAGTGATGTGTGTGAGCTGGTTTAGAAGAGACGGAGGAGGTTGTCCTGCTGGTCTCTAGCTCAAATCTATTATTATTGTTTTATGCACTATGAGAGTGCTAGAACGTTGCTTAAATAATCAGATAGATCTTTGTATATATAAGTGTGTAAATATTTATTAAATACTGCAATTGTTCGCGAAATTAGAGACTGTTTATCTGGAAACATTTTCCCCCACACCTACACGTACCTCGACGAACCAACCCGTCAAGCTCCTACACATTATGTATATTATGTGTCTTTCTATTGTACTTACGAATATATACATAAGTATCATGTAACAAAATATAATAAATAAAAAAGGAGCTCATATTTAAGCATATTATGGTCAGATAAGCTGACATATGACCTGTTTTGTTGGGCCCAACGTTTAATAAATGCATATGCTTTTTTTTTTTTTTTTTTAAAAAAAAAGGTCATTTGAATTTACCAAATAATGGTAAATATAATATGGACTATATATGTCCAGATATTTTGTATAATAATATGCTACAATTGTTTTTATTATACAAAAGATTATGCATAATTTGATGAGGATCCTATATAATTATTTTATGTCATGACTATTTTTTTTATATTTTTGTATAGGATGTGTGCCTCGTGTAATATGCTTTGTAGTTCTTTATATTTTTACATTTTTAAAGAAAATTACACTCATGTAAGGGTAATATTATCTAGTTTGATAATAAATATTTTATCTCATGTAACCGCAAGAACATATAAAAATTTTCTGCTATCGTAAATTTTATTCTGGGTGAAGGGGAGAAATATGTGGTGTAAAATCACATATATTTTTTTAATTTTCTATTTAATTTTAATCCAAATCTATTTTAACACTTTAAATAAGATTTTTTTTGTGTATTCAATATTAATCTTTAATTAACCGCTGAATTCTTTCTCCATAAATAAAATAAAAAAATAATAATAAGTGTAAAAGAAAATCACTCTAAAAAAATAAATCTCATGATATCATTTCGTCACATAAAGAATAACGCATAGCTTATTTCATTTTTATGTTCTTCTTAAATCATAGTCTAATCGCTAACGTAATTTTATTCAGTTAGTCAAAATTATCCTTGAACAGAATTAAATTATATCTCTTTTTAAAACATCTATCGTTGTGGTTTCTAATTTCTCATTCTAAAGTTTGGCGAAAATTAAGGGTTAATGTATACGGTAATCCTGCTTCTGTGTATTCAAAATTATTAGTCTGATTAGAGTATAATGTATCTTAAATAACCACTTTTTATGTGTTCTTGCTTGCGAAAAAATTAAATGCCAATATACAATAATAATTTGAATTTGGCAGGAACTTTATTATTCATTTCTGACCGCTCATGTATAGAACACCTACGAATTTAAGCTTTAAAAAAAATTATCCGTTAGGGGCACCTTCCCTTCTTATTTTATACAGTAATTTCAATAAAAACTTTGTGCACGTTTTTGTGTCGACTTTCCTTGATGTGTGGAAGTTGCTTAACACCTCTGGGTAGAATCTTGGGTATTTTAATGGAAGAGTTGTAAATCAGATGTCTAGCGGCGGTCAACGCAAGAAAAAGATCCCTACCACAATAACTAACCGACACATCGAAAAATCGCCTCTTTCAGGTAATGTGGAGCAGAGTTATGTTTATAAACGTGTTTTCGCCCTCTCCCTCCCCAACTCTTAAAGGTTGGGATGAAGGGTAAATTTGCAAAATCTCTTTATACTTTGTGTTGGATACGTATAACCGACCCACACATTAAAAATCGCTTTTTTAAGATAATTTGAAGCAGATTTAAACTTGAAAAGTGTTTTTTGCCCTGTGTACCCCCTTATCAAGAAAACAATTTCAACAAAATCCCTTTGCGGTAGCGCGTGTATTGGGTATTCATAACGAATCGACGCATCAAAAAATCACTTTCCAGCCATAAATTGTAGCAGAGTTTCTTTTGAAAACGTGTCCCCCCCTTCTCGCCATTAAAGGGGTGAAAGGAGAATTTTTCACACAATCCCTTAAAAGTGCATTTTAGGCACGCGTAACCAAACCACACATAATAATTAATGTAACCGAGATAATTTGGAGCAGGGTTACGTTGGAAACGTGCACCCCCCCTTCCCCGACCCGAAGAGGGAAAGGAGTGAAATTTCGTAAAATTCGTTACAATAGGCGTCTGATACATATAGACAATAAAAGCACTAAAATTCGAGACATCAGCTCCCATAGATTTCCTAGTACAAATTTATCGCTCAAAGAGAGTCTCGATTTTTCCCTCTTGTAAGACCCCCCCCCAAAGAAAAAAAAATTGAAAGTCACACAAAAAAAAAAAAAAAAAAAAAAAAAAATTGGGGGGGAGGGGTTAGAATTATCCTGAAAATGACAGATGGCTGTTTTCTGTACAAATTTGTACTATTTTTGAGTCCTATTAAAAAATACGGAATTTTGAAATTTCTTCTCGAAAATCGATTTTCCCCCTGCCCTCTTCTCCCTAAAAATAGAAAATTCTAAAATCACAGAAAGTGATTTTTTTTTTTTTTTTTTGTTCTCTAGTCTGTCTCTCCATGGGAAATTCCTTCACCGTGAAGTAATTTGGATCCGAGTTATAGTTACGAACGTGTTTTTGCCTCGGGGGAAAGGAATTTCGCAAAAGTTAAGAGATATAATTTTAAATTTGGTTTAGACCTAAATTCCTGCCAAGTGTCATTGAATTCCGTCCGGCCGTAGTACCCGGACAAAAATGTCGTTACAGGCATACAGACACAACGACCCACACACAGAGAAAATTTTCTGAAGTCATTTTTGACTTTTACGATGTGTGAAACGTGAAGATATTGTCTAACCACCGATTAGGTGGAAAGGTAAACTTCCGGTTTACAGGCGGAAACCGACGAGTCGATTTGTTGGAAGGGGTTCAAGCTGATGCTTGCCACTGAATCATTCAGATGCAGATATTCAAGAATAATTTGTTCATTTTCGATATAATTAGTTTTCAAAAATTTATTATTCTTTTGATTTTGTGCATTTTTTAAAAATAATTAAATATTTATTTTATTAAATAAAATTTAATATTCGTTTAATTATTTTAATGAAAGATTAAGTATATATATTTTATTCATATAAAAAACATGAATCAATCATATTCAGTTTGTAATATACATATGCAATTAAATTAAGAAACACATACATATGAATCATCAAAATATGTAAATTCTGTCTCTCTCCATTCTAATCTGAGATAATTTAAATTAAAAAGTATAAAAACATTTCCTAGTATAATTTGGAATCTTTTGATTTTACGCAATTAAAAAATAAATGCGTTTAATCATTAAAATAAATAAATACATTTTCAATTTGTAACAATTAAAAGCAACTAAATTAATGAACAAATGAAAAGTAAAGATTTCAAAATATATAAATAAAAATATGATGTGAATAAAAAAAAGAAAAAGAAATGACACGGAAATATTTATATTCCTTGTATAGAAAAACATATATTAGAATTTGGAAAATAAATAAATACAAATTTAATTTGAAAATTAATGTAACAACTTACATCTTTTATTCTTATTTATATGTTAATTATTCATTAGAGGAATATTCCGAGTCACTTTCCGTTTCTGTATCGGAATTAACAGAGAAACAAATAGGATCACATAATTCTTCGATAATTCCGTCTTTATCCCAATATTCTTTTTCTAAATTAAGTACGTGTTTGCAGTAATTTTGCCAGTTCTTTTCTGATATACTGCTGATGGCTTCTTCGGAAATTTTTAATAAATTGGACATCGCTAGATCTCCAGTAGCATTGTGATTTCGCACATAATTTTTTAACTCGGCCCATGCATATTCAATAGCATTCAAATCACAATGATATGGTGGGAGGCGCAAAACCGAATGTCCATGCTCTTCCATCAAAGAATCAAATTTATATGTTTTAACTGCTGGTGAGTTTCGTTTTACAATATCTAGTAGTTCGATTTTTCTGCTAGAAGAACAAAAAGAAATATTATTTTTTGCAAGCCAATCCATTATCTCTTCTTTCCTCTGGGATGAATTGGGAGGCTTGTTCAATTGTATAGAGTGATAAGGAGCATTATCAATGATTAGAACTGATTTAGGAGGGAGATTTGGGATTAATTTCTCTCGGGCCCATTTCTCAAAAATCGCAGAATTCATTTGCCCGTGATAATCTCCCGTTGAAGCATTCGCTTTATAAATTAAATTGGTATTGGGTAAAAAACCCATTTCTCCACCTGCACATAAAACAATAACACGGCGAGATGCATTTCCTGTTTCTACAACTCCAAAAATTTCGGAAGACTGCCAACATTTTCCAAATGTGAGATTGCTGTCCACCCATGTCTCATCTATGTAAACGATAGGCCTTTTCTCATCTCTATATTGCTTGATGCTCCTTAAGAATTTTGTTCTTAATAAAACTATGTCGGATCTTTCCATAAGAATTTTTCTTTTATTCTGAGTTTTCTTCCAACTAAATCCGATCTCGTGGAGAATTTTTCTCAAAGTTTCTCTTCCCCAAGCAAAATTTATTTTTTCTTTGATCACGGGAAGCAGTTTCGATATTGTTGGAACTTTTTTCTCTGTTATATAAAAATCCCGCACTGTTCTTCTTATCACATCAATATCAAAGGAATCGATTTTCAAATGAGATGTAGATTCTCTTTTCTGCTTTTTTTGTGGAGAGCAGAATTCAGGATTTTCCTCATCGTTTGCTTGTTTTCTAATGTTATACACACTTGATAAAGAAATTCCTGTAAGCATGCTCGCGCGTTTCGAAGACTGGGTTATAGGAATTTTTACTCTCCCTAAACGTGCTTCTTCATCACACACTTTAATAACATTATAAATAATTTCTTTCGAATTACTTCGAAATCCTTTAGACTTAGATGTTCCAGCCATTCTATCTAATTTAAAAACAATTTTTTTCAAACGCAAGTCGAATTCACAAATTCTAGAACGAAAATAATACTTTAAAAAGAAAGAGTATGAAGCGCAGTCACTATCACGTGGAAATGAAGGAGAACGAAAAACGCGTCAAGAAAAACCCCTCCGCTATTAGTTCCTCCTCCCTACTAGATCGCTCCATTTAGACTCGTCTTTTTTGGCTGCGTGCCAATATTCCACAGAAAGCGATGTTGGACAGTATTTGTTTCGTGAAGCTCCTCTTTTTCTCTTTTCAGTTTTCACTATGACTGTTTCCACTGTAAACACTTATTCTTGTCTTTTTGCTAAAAAAATTGTAGTAAACCCTGGAAGTCTATTGTTTCCTGCTATTCCACTGTATTGCTGACAACATTCCTGTGTTTAATGAGTCCATTTAGGCGTTTCCCCTGACATTTAGGGACCCTGGATAGAGAGAGACTGGACATTGAACAAATATGGCGGTCATTTGTTCAAAAGCCACTCGATCGGCGTAAGACGTAATTTATTTTTACCAGCGTCTGATACCTTCCTTTTAATTAAAATCTCGATAAAACTTTATTGTTTATCTCTAGAATGTCTTGGAGAGTGTCATTTGAAATTTTGCAGAGCATAATGGTACCATATATCACAGGCTGAACAAACATGGCGGATCATCTGGCAGGTCAATGTCCAGTCTCTTATCATATACGGTCTCTACTGATATTACCCTGACAGCGCCATCTATAGGAACATGTTGGAACTACTTTTTTCCTCCCCTAAAGAAAATTTCAGTGCCTCACGATTGCTTTGGTAAAATATCAAATCGCTCTGATGGGTAGTTTTAAAATTATAGCGTTTTTGAAATCGTAACTTTAATTATAATCACCCTGTATATAGTATATATATAATTTATCATGAGTTTAATGAAAAGAATGAGAACGAAAACCAAACAGTTGAATAAATTACCACAAAAACACACAGAGGTTAATGAGGTAACTAGTTAACATGAATAATTTCAATTATTTGTAGTATTTGAATAGTTACATTAATTTAATTTTTTAGAAAATTATTAAAATTATTTACCTATATGTTAAAACTGTTAGATTACAAAATATGTTGATAACTTAAAATGTATAGTATTAAAAAAAGGTAAAAAAGTCGAGCTTGCAAAAACGAAATGAACCATAAAAGTTGAGATTAGCAAAAGTTTTTTGGAGCATATCACAAAAATTAGATAGAATGTAAAATAAAATAGCTCAAAGTGCCACAGGACTTCATCAGGAGCTATCAATAAAGCACTAAGCAGAGAAAGGCAGGGTTTCTGTTTTTGGTAGGCAATTTTACGCAAATTACCAAAAGATAGCTCAACCCTACATTAAAATATTATCATGAAATTAACCAAAAGAAATTAAGACAAAATACATCCTGAAATTTTATCATTCATATTTTTACCAAAATTATATATACATATATATATACATATATATGTACATATAAAGTAACATAATGTAGAACACAAACATATTATGAAATGCTAAATTTATTCATAAGATTCAATGTAATAAATATTTCCAGGAAGAGTTAAAAGAAAGATTCATTAAACCACAACACTCACGTTTTAATGAACTGGAATACCCACACACGCCAAAATGAAGCAGATTAAAACTATTATCGACACTAGAAAAGTTTGTTCATCCATACCAGGTTCATTAACAAAAAAAAAAAAAAAAAAATCAAAAAATTTAATTACAAGTGGAAAAATGCTCAAAAGTAGAAGAATTTCTCTTGAGGGAATGTGTATTTTTTACAGAGAAGAAAATCGCAAGATTTCGAAAACTGTAGAGCTGTGTGTAAGCCAAAATTCTATAGCTGTTGATCTGATCTTGTGACAAATTTTAAAAAATAGAAAGAAATAAAGAAAAATGAATAAATATCCAAAGGATAATGATGAAAAATAACTATGAATACTCGAGTCACATGCTAAAAGATGGAATTGAACTGCTATCAGCAATGGAGGGAATTGGGTAAATCAGAAAATAATGTTGACAGAATCAAAACGATTGAAATTACATATATATACCCAAATTTATTTCAGCAATCTTTTTCATAATTGCAATCTCACTTATCAAGTTTGGAGCATGTCTACATTACAGAAGCTCACATATAGTCTTCCTGTACGCAAGAAAAATCGCAGCATTGTAGCTTTCCTTGCTGTTCCATACGCATCCAAATTGAGTCAGCAAAGTGTTTTATAGTGAAACTTTCACATGTCAAGTTTGGTGCATTTATTATACATTATAGAAGCTGCGACATAGCTCTATCGTAAATCCGGGAAATTTCAGCATAGCAGCACCACCTGTTGGATTATTTGTCATAAGGAAAGCTAGAACCTTTAGCTAACGTTTGAAAAAGTAACTGTATCGATTCCATCAACCAGCAAAAGTGGTCAATTTTGGCCAAAAAAAAATTGTGCACCCAGTTGTGGCAGACTTGAAAAACAAAACACTAAAAATGGGGATATAATAAGAAAAACCACCATAAATATAAAAAATAACAAAATTAATTAATTTTGGAAGGATTCAGTGGCCAAAAAAAAAAAAAAAAAAAAACAGAAAATAGCATTTTTCCAATTTTATTCGTCAACTTCTTCGTCCTCCAAAGCAGAAGTGCAATGCTTGAAAGTAAAATAATTTGCATGTATATTACAGACTTGAAATGCACTCGGCGATCACACTCGTTGCATTTCATTGATTTGGCTCTTGTTAGGCATGGTAGCACGTGCTCCAAACAGATGATGCAGAAATCGATATCATTATCAGATTGTGATTGTTCCTATTTTTTGCGCGTTTGGTCAGCGGTTTGACAGGTGGAATTTTTTGTCCAGGCTTCTTCTGGAGGGACCCAGATGGTGCGAGGAAGTCGATATTCTCCGACAGTCAATTTTATGGATGTCTTATCTACAAAGTAATCCTAAATAGCTTTAACCAGCGCATTAAAATCCATTTCTTTTGGATCGGTTGACTTTTTCGGTGTTGACATGGCTAAAAATACTTAATAATTATAAGATAAAAAAATTTTTATAAACCATGTTTTTTAATTTTCTGTTGAATCATATAAACGATACTGAAGGCAGCCGGAACCCCAGCAATTGGATAAAAGTATTAAAAAAATTCCTTGCTATCGTCTTTTGAGCTATTATAAAAGTTTCAAATGGCTATCTAGCCGGGAAGTTAGTTAAAAGTTGATTGCAAGCTTTGTACTGGAAACGCTGCCGAAGGCAGCAGTGTCCCGAAGCAATTGGATAAAAATATTTTAAAAAAGCATTTTCACCGTATTCTGAACTGTACCGAAAGTTTCAAATGCCTAGCTACTCGGGAAGTTAGTTAAATAAATTTTCTGTTGAATCATATGAACGCTGCCGAAGGCAGTAGGGACCTGAAACAGTTGACTAAAAGTATTAAAAAAAATATATTGCCACCGTGTTCTGTGCTATCCTGAAAGTTTCAAATATCTAGCTAGTCGGGAAGTTAGTGAAAAATCGATTGCAAGCTTTGTACTGGTAACGCTGCCGAAGGCAGCAGGAACCCGAAACAGTTGGCTAAAGGTATTTAAAAAAATGCATTTTCACCGTGTTCTGAACTATTCTGAAAATTTTAAATGTCTAGCGAGTCGGGAAGTTAGTTAAATAAATGTTCTGTCGAATTATATAAGCGCTGCCGAAGTCAGCGGGACCTGAAATAGTTGACTAAAATTATTAGAAAAATGTATTGCCACCGTGTTGTGAGCTGTCCTAAAAGTTTCAAATGTCTAGCTAGTCGGAAAGTTAGTGAAAAATCGATTGCAAGCTTTGTACTGATAACGCTGCCGAAGGCAGCAGGAACCTGAAGCAGTTGGCTAAAGGTTTTAAGAAAATGCATTTTCACCGTATTATGAACTATTCTGAAAGTTTCAAATGTCTAGCTAGTCGGGAAGTTTGTTAAATAAATTTTCTGTCGAATCATATAAGCGCTGCCGAAGACAGCGGGACTTGAAATAGTTGACTAAAATTATTAGAAAAATGTAATGTCACCGCGTTGTGAGCTGTCCTAAAAATTTCAAATGTCTAACTAGTCGGAAAGTTAGTGAAAAATCGATTGCAAGCTTTGTACTGATAACGCTGCCGAAGGCAGCGGGAACCCGAAACAGTTGGCTAAAGGTTTTAAGAAAATGCATTTTCACCCTGTTCTGAACTATTCTGAAAGTTTCAAATATCTAGCTAGTCGGGAAGTTAGTTAAATAAATTTTCTGTCGAATTATATAAGCACTGCCGAAGGCAGCGGGACTTAAAATAGTTGACTAAAATTATTAGAAAAATGTATTGTCACCGTGTTGTGAGCTGTCCTGAAAATTTCAAATATCTAGCTAGTCGGGAAGTTAGTTAAAAATCGATTGCAAGATTTGTCCCTGACAAACACACAAACAAACAAACCCACAAACAAACAAAGAATCGAAGTTAATAAAAACATGGTAAAAATACATAAAAACACTAATATAATATGCTATGTTGATAAAAACGACAATATTTGACAATCTGTAAGTCAAACATACGCTTTAAATGAAAGAAAGAAATATGCCCGCAACTGGTTACATGAAGGTGCCCACAACCGGGAATGATAGCCATTTATATAATGACAGAAAAAGCAATTTTCAATCCACATTTTGGCTGAATTTGATATTGCATCACAAAATATAATGAATATACTGCATGAATATACATTACACTTACATTTTTTAAATCATTCACTTCGATTTATCGCATTCTGAAAATAATCACAAATTACTTTTATGTTGCTTTTTTCAGATGTATTTTTTCGATGCTTGCACTCACTAAGAAAATGTGTCTATTCACTTCGGTGTTAGCACAAAAACTGCGTACTGTCACAATACAAGTTTGATAGTATTCAAATCCACCATATTTGCTTTCTGTTAAAAGATATGGTGGGGTGCCCATATAATCAGAGAATGCCCATAACAGGAAACATTCCTGTACATATATATGGGTTACCCTAAAAATTTTATTTTTTCATTCTCGGTCTTAAAAATAATCTGTACATATGTTTGTATATATATCCAAAAAATTATAAAATGAAAAAAAAAAAAAAAAAAAAAAATACATGGATGACCCGATATTTGGTTAGGTGGTTGGGTAGTGTATCGTATCACATAAATCTTTTCGAAGTTAGATTAAAATTTAATTTGAAAAAACAAAAAAAGTAACTTTTTTGTTTATTAACCAAAAAAATTGATGAAATTTGAAATGCAAGTTGTTCTTGTGGGGTACAGGCCGTATATTATATTTTTGTGTTCGTGAGAGAAAATTTAAAAAAAAAGTGAAAACTGCAATTTTTAATCCCACTTCAAAAACATGTGACTTAATGTGAAGCAATTTTTTTTTTATTTCTCCTAACGGTTTCCATACAATCTTCTGCTGTTGCCACCTAAAATTCATACTTTAGTTAATTTAAAAAAATCTAATTGTCCGACCGATAAGCTGTTAATCCGTCGGATTCGCAAAAATTTTCTTTTTCATTTGGTACCTTATTTGTAACGATACGACTGATATTTCTAATTTATTTTCAAATTTTCCTAATTTATTTTCCTCATTTTAAATAAATGTACTTTTCTTTCTTTTCTTTCTTTCTTTTCTTTCTTTCTTTTCTTTCTTTTTTTTCTTTTTTTTTTTTTTTGATTTTGTCGGAAAAAAAAAAATTGGCAACAATTAAATTTTGTTGAGATTCACAAACATACCGTAGTGAATGACAGTAAGTACATAAGAATTTTGGGAAAAAAGGGCGAAAATGTTGCATTTACAGGTTTTCTTTATCATCGTTTTCTAGTTTATAAATTGACAACTAAATATTTAACACTTGAAAACTTTTAATTGATTGTATAGTATCTATTAATGGTTTCTTTTGGTTATTATGTAGAAATTATTCCTTTAATCGCATAGAAAAGACAAAAATAAATAAATGAATAAAGTGTGCCCAGTTTATGTCTGTGCTTTGAAAAACTAAGTATTAATAATTCCAAGTTTTCAGAGTAATATGAAATTTTAGAAAAATACAAAATTACCCACTCTTATTTGCCTTTCACTCTCTTGATAAATAATTTTAGACAGAAATAATTTCAAAAAATTTATAATTGCGATTTTCATGTGGATGTACTGTTTCGATTTTTTAGATACTCTACGTTTCGAAACTGTTATCCGATATAAACCTAAACTAAAGTGGCCGGATAAGGCATTCTCGCATATAGTGTAGTCCCAGACCCGAGATAACACAGGCGGAGAAGTCATTGCCTTGGCAGCAAAAACACGTTTTGAATGGTTTTTTTTTTTTTTTTTTTTTTTTTTAATTTTTATTTTTTTTTTAAGTTTTTATTTATAAAGTCATATAAAAATATAATTAAATTCGATTAAGTTGGCTTTACCCGTTTTCCATGAAGCGGGTAAAACCTGTTAGCACTGTAATTAAATCTTCGACATGTAAATAAAAAATAAAAATGATAATAATAATTGTAAAATATTCATTATCTTGTACTCCTGTCTGATGAAATAGGAAGTATTAAAGTTCAATTACCTTAAAAAAAAAAAATAGCATTGATGTAAACATTTATGGAATGAAAAACTTTTTTTCTAAAAGTCATTCATATCCCTAACAGCACAACTTCTCCATAGGATGAAAAATCATCCTAGGGACATCCTCAGGATGTATTACGGACAAGTGTGCTCTTAGGGTTGTGTAGTAAAAAGTAAGTAAAGGCAGAAAGAAGAAAAGAAGAAGAAAGAAAAATCAACTTTTGGAAAAGTTAAAGATAAACCAAATTATGATATTAAACTACTGAATCGAAATTTTCAAAATCCACAAAATTATAAACTGTATTTTACATCGTTTTCCTTTTTATATAAGCAGACTGAATAAGTGGATAAAAGGTGAGAGAAATTACAGGAATTCTTTATAAAGAAAAAAAAAAGTATCAAGAATCAAGTGCTTTAGAGGGTAAACTCAACCCCATGATCAAGTACTTTTAAAGAGACTTCTTCATTTATTTGTGCTGAGACTTCAAAGAATGTAGAAACATGCACTTAACCTTTTTAAAAATGAAGTTGAAAATAGGGGTTGTCTAAAATCACGTTCTGCAAAAGTTTTTTTTTGGTTTGTGCTTTTTATTTTTATTTTAGCTTTCACTGGAGATAAAGACCTTTTATTTCAGAGTAACCTGGTTATAGAGGTATTATTAGCTGCTGAAAATGTTTCGATTTTAAAGGTGTAAATCAAGAAAGAAAAACAGTCTTAAAAAATTTATACTTCTTAGGAAGCAGTGACTTATAGAAAAGTTATTACTTAATTTATTATCAACAACATATAAGCATATGTTTGTTATGTATTACTTGTTAATATTGCTATAATATATTACACAAAATAATACATTTTTATATGAACGCTCTTTATTAAATTTAATTCTAAAATAGCACATTCAGATGTTATAAAAATGATTTATTATATTCAGTTTAAGAATCAAGCTCGTTTTGTCTCATAAAATAAACGTTAACCATGTTTTTTTAAACTAAAATACCACGTGTCCTTTGACGAAAAGCGGCTCCTCTCGCAAAATTTTACAGCAAACATTATTGGAATTTGAAAGATAATTATCATGCATTTTTACTTTCTTCTGCATTCAATGGAAAAAAGTATTGGAATCGTAAAAATTTTCAACTTCAGATTTTCGATGAATTTACACGTTTTTAGAGGTGTAAAACACGATTTGACCCTTTTTAGAAAATGTCTGTCTGTGTGTGTGTGTGCAAAAAAAATTTCTGGCAAATCTATCTCAGGAATTACTGCACAGAATTTCATAAAATTTGATATGTAGTTGCAACTTGACATAAATTAGTGCCTACCAACTTTTGATGAAAATCGTCCAAAATGTGGCGTTGTCACCCCGCTTTTTTAAAATTTTTAACATGGCTGTATAGGACCAAATTTCGTATAAACGTGCATAAAGAGAATTATTTTTAACGAATCGTTGTGAAATTAAAAAGAAATATTTATAATAGTAATAGTCAACTATATACCTTTTTCTTCGTTTTATTTTTCCTTCTCTCTCTCTCTCTCTCTTTTTTTTTTTTTCTTTTACACGTAGGAGCACCTCTGCCCCTTCCTCCACTCTTTGGGATGATGTAAATGTTTAATATGAGTATCTTTCAAAAGAGCTTGTGAGTACCTTCAAAACGAACGGTTGAACATATATATCTGTGAAAATTGAAAGCAAAGTTTAAATTTTTTTTTCTATTTCAAGAAAAACATGTCTAAGTTCAGGAGAAGGTCTACTCAGAAGAATTTAGTGATATAGAGCACAAAATTTTCTTTCTTTAGACATTTAGTGCTAGAATTCTCGAAGATGAAACTCATTTGCATTCCCCACGAAAAATAATTATAATAAATATTGATTTTAATAAATAATTTGTAAGTCGTGAAGTTTAAAAAAAAAAAAAAAAAAGTGGGTCATCAAAATTTTTCTGTTTATGTCCCCCCCCCCTTTTTTTTTAATTTTCATTATGGAAACCTTTAAAAAAAGAGCGATAATTTAAAATAAAGTTATCGATTTTTTCCCATTTTTAACAAAATCGCATTTTTTTAAAATGTCATAAAGAGAATAAAATTGATTTTCTTTGGATATTTAGTGTTATTGGTACTTCTCTAGAATAGTAATCATCTACAGTGAAAAACGTTTAACACGAAACTGAGGGGACCGAAATATTTTTTCGTGTTAAAAAAATTTCGAGTAAAAAGATTCGTAAAAAAAGTACAAAACTGGCCAGTGTTTTCCATGTCGTCAATTTTTATTTCTGTTTCCTGTAAAACTACTACTAACTGGTATCCATTAGGGTAAAAATCAAGTACAAATATTGCTGTTTTTGGAAGAAAAAAATCACATATGTTTTACTTCTTTTTCAGCACCATATTGTTCAAAAACGGATCGAGATCATACGTTGTTTTATTCATCTCTGAATTTGAATTCGCTTCTAAATAACTGCGGATACTCATTATTTTCTTCATTTCTGAAGCAGAAGGGACAGGAACTGCGTCGTTGATTCAGTTGTCAGATTCATCATCAAAATTTACATAAGTGGAATTATTTTAATGATGCACGATTTCAAAAATCCCATTGTTGGTGCTGTAAAACACATGATCATTGACGGCAACATGTAGTAGTATAGTTACCAACGTTTAAACTTATTCCAGAGCACATTTAGCCCCGCCTTCAATCCGTACCACTTTATTTATAGACTATTTTCCTTGAATATATAACTATGATAAAATAAGAAAAAATTACTCATAAGAAAAAAGTGGTATGGAAATAAAGGCGGGTCTAAAAATGCTTCGGAATAAATTAAAATGTTGGCATCTCTGTTGTAGCAAACATTCCACTAAAGATCGAAAGCGAATTTTTTTCGTGTTAAACGATTTTTGTTTCGTGTTAAAAGAAAAAAAAATGTATTAAATAGCATAGTATACTGTTCGGACCGCTTTATTATTTCATATTAACCGATTTTTCATGTTAAGCGTTTTCGTGTTAAACGTATTTCACTGTATATTCATCGTGGAAGGTAATTTTAATAAATAATAATTTAAAAAATATATAAATTATTTTTACTGAGTGAATTTGTGTATAAGAAAACACAGCAGAAAGTCGTGTGGTAGCCACAACATACTAGTTTATTCATAATTCTCTTAAAATGAAATAATGAAAATAACTCAACATGAGGAAGTTTTCACTCATTTCCCTAGAAGAAACGCGCTATCTCATCTTGAGTTAAATTTAGTAAATTGAACGAGTTAACATAATGTGCTTTCAAACTTGAATTATTTATTGTATTTGAGTAATTTGTTTATTTTATTAATAATTTTAATAGAAATGATCTTATTAAACTGGATCACTTTACAATGGAGTTGCCCGTTGCACTTGCGTGCTACTGAAGAAATGTGTTGCAGCGAGAGTGATGTTACCACTTATTGTTGCCAAGTGGTTGAATGAGCTGAAATATCTCGAGTTCGCTTAAATAGAAAGGTACTAATTAGCTCAAAAAATTCCCTTTTTAACTCAAGTCGATAAAAAAAAAAAAAAAAAAAAAACCTCCTATTAGATATGGTGAATTAACTCATTTATTTTAAGAGAGGAAATCATAAAATTTGTTACATGTGTTTTGTCTTAGTATCGCTTTCTTCACATGAAAAAAGTTAACAAGCATTTTGGCAATAGGAGATCGCCAAGAATTTTAATTGTAAATAAAGTAGTTTATATTTAATGGGTGATTAAAAAAAAAAAAAAAAAAAAAAAAAAAAACAGTTACCGAGCGTTACAAACAGTGCGATTTTGGGCTAAATCAGCTGGGCGTTTTCGCCAACTATTTTTTACTTTCACTGTCACTGAAAAGACATATTTTGCTCCTATTATGCTCAAAAGGTAATTTTATGGAAGAATCTCTAATTAAATTAATTCTACACTTTTTCATCACTAGTGCATAACCATTTTTATAATTGGAATGGATGGATGGATGATTTGGTTTTACGTCGCACTAGTGCTGCGCAGAGGGGCAATTGGCGACGGTCTGGGACACACCCCTAGAGGTGGTCCGGAGACATGCCATCACAGTTTTTATCCTCCACGGAAGGAATCGTTCTCCCGCTTCAGTGACCCCCAGAGGTATAATTTTTGATGGGAACATGGAGGAAGTTGCGGCCACGACAGATTTTACGTGCACCAGTCACCATTAGTGTACATGACGGTCTTTGGCCTGCTCGAGTACCGAACCCGCAATCTTCCAATTACGAGGCCGGCGCTCTACCGAATGGGCGGCGCTTTTGTAATTGGGCCCTTTTGTAATTGGGATATAATACCGCGGCCCTTTTGTAATTGGGAGGCAACTGAACGTAATGATTTTCATTGCAGCTAATTGGTTTATTCATATATAATAATAATAATAATAATAATAATAATAAAATCTAGAGAATTTTAAGGTGCCTGCCTACTGTCGAAGGGGAATATTTTTAATAATTGAAAAATTGTCTTTTTTTGTGCATTATATAATAGAATATAGTTAAAAACATTGAATAACATGAAAAAATATGCAAATTTTAAAATATTTTGATATTTAGGCTCAAAATATACACAAAATTTGCGAAAAAAAAAGCACTTTTTCAAAACATCGTAAGTCAAATTTAAATGAAGATATTTTTATTCTGTAAATTTTAATTTGAATATTGAAAGGTATTTAAAGGAATGAACGATTCTCAAAACTATAACCATGTTATTCGATATTTTAGAGAAGTTAACATTTTACACGCTGAAAAATCCTGAATATACATGACAGTTCATAGCTTCTATCTTCTATCGACAAAAAAACAAAAAAATAATTTAAGTAGATTCATTGCAGTAGTTCAATCCCTAAAACAACTCCTCTAGAGTATTTGTCAAAGTTTCATAACATTACATTCATAATTTTTTGAGTTATGATGTTTTGCGATAAAGTAAAATGTTAAAAATCTCCTTCTGAGTAAAAGCATAGAAAACATAATTAAAAACCAGATTTTACCTGTTAAATAAAAATAAAATAATAATAATAATAATTTTAAAAAGCTTCTGATTTATTTCAAAGTTTTCTTTTTTAAATTCATTTTGTATGCAGTAACAAATTTTGATGCTTATATTGGGTAAAACATTAATGTAAAAAGCATTTATGGTCACTTCCGGTTTCAAAAACTTGCGAGTGACTAATATTAAAATGCCTGTAACTCATGTTCTAAGCAGGATAGAAACAAAATTCAAACTGATTTAGAAAGCTAAAATTTCAGGTTTTAATATTAAACCGAAAGTAGAAAATAGGATTTTTGACCGAAAACTGAATTCTTAAGGTAGGAAGGTACCTTAAAACTTTTCCAACAAATAATCTTTTAAGAAAATAAAAGTTTCTAGTCATTCATGAGTTTTGGGGATCTTTGAAGAATAAACTAGTTCGTAAAGGCTATTTAACGCTTTATCTACTAACGATACTTTTGAGTACCATTAGTTTGAAAATCTTATTTACGGAATAAAGATATTTATAAGAATAGAACGCATATACCTCACTTTAACCCTTTTCTACTGACGGTACTTATAAGTACCACCCACTTCAAAATTACATAGAATAACCATTTTTACGAATATTCTAATGGTATTTAGCATGAACACTCTTTTAATTCCGTTCTTCCAGGATACATGGCAGCACGGGTTCTATGATGAGTATTTTAGCTGGGAAGGCGAATAGTTTTAAAACTGATGTTGCGTTTTCAGCTGCCATTCTGATCGGATTGCGAAGATTGTCATTTTTGTTCCGCAAAAGTAGTTAAAGTCAAAAGTTAAGTTCCTTATTTTTTTTATATGTTAGTTAAGATCTTAGGAAATGATTTGACTATTTATTTTAAGTGAACAGTGTATATAATTGATTTTACAGTTGATTAACTTTGTGGTACTTATAAGTACCGTCAGTACACTGGATGTTAGAGAAAGCACAACTTCGTGTTTACTTTACGTCCATGTAGTTTTTTATTGTATTTCATTGCTTTGTAGGGTCATTACTAAACTGTAATAGAGTTATGCTTTTTTGGAATTTCTTTTTAGTTTAACTTATTTATTTCGCTTTTTAACTTTTTTTTTTTTTTAACTTTTTCGAAAAGTTTTGAAATTTGAAACTGAGCTTGCTTTTTTTTTTTTGGCCACACAATTAATTGAAATATCAATTCTTTATTCAAAAATTAACAACATTTTAATTTCTTTGTGTGTAACTGAGATTTAACAGTAATAGAAGGTTTTCAAGATGCTATTATTTCTTTCCTCTTGTAATGTTTGGAAAAATGAAGCTCAGACTTCAACAGGCTTTGTGTTTATTACAGAGCCTTGTGCACTAACAGATGATTCTTCAGATGGAGAAGTCCCAGCAAATAATCTGCTAGAATTTTCGCCAGATTCTGAAAAAGACGAGACTGAACAAGATCCACGGTGCAGTAGTTCCTGCTCAGAAAATACAGTACTTCCTACCCCAGGATGCAGTAAATCAAGAGTGAATAGGCAATGGAAAAAAAAAAAAAAAAAAAAGATGTCCAGACCGAAGTTCCCATTTTACCCATAAAAATCTGGGTTTGTGGATACCACATTTGAACATTTAGCTACATATATAGCATATAAAGAGTAGCAAGAAAACATATCTTCTTTGGAATATAGGTGTTGCACAACCAAAGGACTGCTTACAAAATCAAAATCAGAACCTAAACGAAAAGGAAGACCCAAATCTAATGGCAATGGGCAAGTTTTCTGTGAATACAAGAGGAGGAAAGGGAACATGTCTGTTTGTAAAGGTATCCGCTTAGAAAATCGTGGATGCCATTGGCCAACTTTTGTTTCGAATCGGGGTTCTTGTGAATTTTGTGCTTTAAAAAACATTTAATCGAAACCTCACTCAAAACTCGCAACGTGTAACGTATTTTTGCGTATTAATGAAAAGAAAAATTGTTTCTTTGAATATCATCAAATTTAAGTTTGTGTAAAACCTGTTTTTATGTGTAAATAAAATAAGTAAATTAAAAAAAAAATATTTAATTTTCAAAAATAAATTTTTTTGTGCTGTAACATATTAGTGTTCGCTCGTTATTAACATTTTTAAGAGCTAAAACTGCGTTAAAAAAGTCATACGGTCTTTTTTTGTATTATGAGACTATTTTAGCCCTCCGTGTACTGACGGTACTTTAAAGTACCAATTTAATTAATTAGCTCTAACGGATTAAATTTCCCAAAGATGAGTATTTTATTTATGTATATCCCTTAATTTTTGATGTAGTGACTCAAAAAAAAATATTGCATGAAAAAAATTGCAGTACATCATAATGCAGTAGATAAAGGGTTAATCTTACAACAACACACTAGACACTACCTGTAACAGTTTTTTGTTCCAGAAAGGATTTTACAAAGTGTTCTCGCTGAATTTACTTGGCATTTTTCACGATCTTCACATGCATTATAATTGATTCCTATAGTACTTGAAGATCCTCCGACCAATCTTAGAAAAAAAATGTAAGGAATATAAAATGTAAATATTTTTTTTACAATTTTTTAAGGTTCAACTATCTTTTTCGACTTCTATGTAACAGAGGTACACTAAATAACTACCCCACAAAATCCTCGTTAATTACTATGATAACCCTAACAGCACACTTATCCATAGTATAACTTGTGGATTTTCTTAAGATGTCCTTTCATCCATAGGATATCTTAAGGATGTCCTATGGAGAAGATGCGCTGTTAGGGAAGGTGATATGCATAATTTTTATTGTATATATCTTTAAAAAATGTTTACAGTCGGCAGCAAAAGTATCCGAGGACTAGCAATAATCTCTGTCTAAAAAAAGTACACTTAATAACTGCTTTGTTAAATAAATCCTTGTCGAGTCATGTTCTTAGAAAGTCTAAGAAAATGATTCGACAAATATTTATTTAACAAAACAATTTTAAGTGTACTTTTTTTATATCGGAATTATTGGCTCGGTCTGGGACTCATCCCTAGAGGTGGTCCGGAGATATGCCAATTAATACTTTCAAATTATGATATCTTCAGAGTGGAAGAAAAGTTTTCTAAAAACATCTACAGAAAATATTAAATATAATTTATATTTTCAAAAATTCTATTATGAGAAATTTCAGATTTTATGTGGTAAAATATTAGAGAACATGAACATGAGTCCCTCACGTGCCAAACACATCTGAAAGACATTTTCCAAACTCGTAACATAGCAACCCACTGTGAAGGAATTAGGTACTGTGTGAAAACAGTATGGAATGATATAATATAATACCAAAGACAAATCTTAAATCCCTTTCTTTTAATTGTGAGAGCTGTGGCAGAAGTTATTGTCATTCTGTAGGCTATATTTCTATATATATATGTGTGTGTGTGTGTATGTATATATTTTTGTACCCTATGAGTCGAACAAAATTGTAATTTTTAACATTTCACTTTTAGGCTTTACATTATTTCTGTAATAAATAACCTAATATCCAGTATATAATTACATCGAAGCAGCCTCTATTATCAATATTACTTTTTTAAAAAGAAATATTTAGTAATCGTTTGCAGTTTTTTTTTTTTTTTTTTTTTTTTTTTTGATTGATTGAGTTTTACAAAGATTGCTAGTGCTGTTCTTGATCCGATTCTTAAATATATGGAGTTTGATAATTCCTGATCATGCTACAGGTACGGGGAATTTAAATTTTCACCTTGATTTTTTGCCCCTTTTACACGCTTTGAGACGTGAGCAATCCAAAAATCACAAAATCGATATGGTGTCTGTATGTACGTTACTGAAATATCCAGTATGCAAATTAGATTGTTAATACACTGGCTTTCGTAGACATTATCTCAAGAATGAGCCATTGCAAAGAAGGCTTCATACAGTTTATAATGCTGGCGATGGCGAGCACTATATTAAATTTCAATATTGTAATTTAAAAGATTTTTCTTAAAAATATTTTGAAGGTTTCTTCCTTTTTTTTTTTTTTTTTTTTTTTTAAATTACTGCCACCTTTTGATGAAATTTTGATTATGGAAGTTTATTACTTGGAAATTGCATGAATTTGCAAGAAAACTAAATACAAAACTGATACCAGAAAATTGTGTTAGTTTGGTTAAGGTAAACGTACCGAAGTGGAAGGAAGGATTGAATAGTGGATGAAGCATATCAGTCTCGATTAGCGTGTCTCTTTGAGTGTTGCCAACTTATAGAGACTTTTTAATTCCATATCCATTTCTAATTTTTATTGTAATGTTTGTCTAATTGTATGTATGTCTAATCTGATATCACATATATCAAATATCACTCTTCAAATTAGTGGAGATTGTTAAGAATATTTTGTAGATGGGGTGGTGTTTGTTGAAGTTAAATTTGAAAAACAACTTTAGTTCTTGCGATGTGTTCAGTCAATAACATGGCGTTCGTTAATCAAAATAAACAGGCATTTTCTTGTAGATATTATTATGAATTTTGTTATATGCGAATTGATGATACATTTAACACTACTATAAGTGACCAGATAAGCATTTCATTATAAAATGGTAGGTAGAATTGAGGTAATTGCATAACTTGGAGTGGGATCCCAAAACTGTCGACTTTTTACCTCAAGTCATAATGGTGAAGTGACGCTCCGATTTCTTCATCAATTTCGCCAAAGCACTTATCGAAACCAAATTCAATTTAGTAGAGAAAAAATGGTTGTACTTATGTACACTCCTTCTCATATTTATAAGAACACTTTATGTTTTGAAATAACTAATGTAAAACTAATTGTGAACAAGATTATACTAAGTGCACTTAATATATCTAGTATTCTAAAAATCAAAAATTGCTATAATTTTTTTTAATATGAAACAAAATTTAAAAAAAAAAATAATGCAAAATATCTTTATCTCTACGTTTTCAGATGTTCATAATTATAGGGACAATCAAGAATTTTTGTTTTATTTAACTTACTAGCGGTTAAATTACAGTTGACATGCGGATTTGTTAACTATTGGGCAATATTAATTCATATATAAGCCTTCAATTTTTCTTGGACGGACGTTACTGATAATTCCTCGAAAACAAGAACGTTCATGTATGGGAAGTATAATAAATGCGTTTTTTAAGTGTAAGGATAATTTCAATCCGCCGAATTTCTTATGAAATTCGAAGATCTAAAATTGCTGAAGGAAATGTGACCAAACGTTGAACTGCTGGTTGGATAGGAGAGTGGTCTGATGCAAAATCAGAGTTGTTTTGCAAAGATCGAAGTCTCATAATTCCTCTTACTGTTCTACTCATAATGACAGCTGCTGAATTTGCTCGTAATTTTTAACGAAAGGTTGAGGTTCACATTTATGCATGTTTAAAATAATTAATAGCATGTTAAAATGAATAAAAAACCTGTAATAATCAATAAGCATTTAATGGGGGAAAGAACGTCTGTGTTAAAGTTGAATAAAGATAATATTAAATGGTAAAATATTGCATTTTTGGATGAAAAACATTTTATTCTTGATTAACCAAATGTTTTTAACAGTTATTGGCACGATCTGAAGATAACGAAAGACAGGGGAGAATTTTTAAAGGCAGATATGAGTCGGGCATTTTAAAGGTGGATCTATGGTGCTCTGGGAAGCTGTTTCTACTGAAGGCAAAATCAATTTAGTAATTTTTTCTATTATTATGAACATCAAGAGAATATGCGCAAATTTTGAACGTGGAATTCTCAGATTTTTGTTAGATTTTGGGGGGTAATAATATTTTTTTCAAGAAGACTTACATTTTTGCTCTTCTTCTAGAGCAATAGGAAATAGTTTGAAGAAAAAACTTCTGTATTATTGCCTTTCTCGTGGCCTGAAAGTTGAAAAAACCTTAACTTATCATATTAGAAAAGTGCATGCAAGTGGAAAGCAATTTTAAATAGTTTAAATGCATTCAGAATATCATCTATGCTGTATGAAATGGTATTGAAACTGAATATTAAAAAAAAATGTATATATATATATATACCAGAGTGAATGTCTGACTGTTTCACCCTAAAAAGAAACCCTATAAAATAATAATTTAAAGAGTAACTGAAAAAAAAAAAATTACCAAGATTAGAGCTGTCTTTATAATTGTGAACACCTGAAAAATCATCTTTTTAAAGTTTTTAACATTAAAGTTTTTTAAGATAGAAAAACGATAAAACTTTCTAAATATAGTCTATTAATGAAATTCAAATTAATAAAAAATATATTTGTTTAAATAATAGTGTTCAGTGTTTAGTTAATATACAAAAACGGGTGTTCTTATAATTATGAGAATCAGTGTATATAAACACATACAATTTTTGAAAAGGTTACCACATAATTATAATTCAGTCGGTCCTCACAAAAGCCAACATACGCCATAAGAACACGGAACTTTTTAAGCAAAATCAATGTAGCCTATTGTGAGACAAAAATGCATACATGGCGACAAAACTGTATTTATTTGCAATATGAAAAGAATCCGAATTAGAAAAAGTCATAACATGCTATTGTAGATCTGCATTACGTTAAAGGACAAATAATAAATGATCAAATGTTGCTATAGAGTTGCAATTGGCAAAAGATGCGTATGTGGGAAGAGGGAGAATGTAAAAATTTAAAGAACATACTGTATGTGAATTAAAGTAGCAATTTAGAGATTATAAAAATGTATTCGTTAGTTTAATTTTTCGTCTCTTTTTAATATAATATTATATTTTTTAGAATATGTGATAATCGACATCACAGAGATTATTAAATAAAAATGTCCCTACAAGTTGGCAACATTGGTCTCTTTGCTTTTATCATGACTACTATATGAGGTAAGAGCACGTATGCGAATAAATGCATGATGGAAAATAGAACAAAATTCACATATACCAATTAGTTTTTTGACCGTGATTGCCCATTTTCGATGGGCCTAAATATACAGGAAAAAATAATTTTTCTGAAAATGATATTTTGTTTCTTGTTTCTGGAAAAAAAAAAAAAAAAAAAAAAAAAAGCTTTATAATAATAATGTGAGCACATTATTATGTTATGAACTATAAGTTACAGTGAAACAAATAATTGCATATTTTAAATAAATACATCAGATTTATTTTAAATCACCTCAATTGAATTAAAGGACAAAATCCAATTTAAAATGATTTCTGCAATGTTCCTGACAAATGTGTTCTGATAAGTATAGGTTAATTTATAATATCAGGTAACAGACAGCAACGTTTTAAGAATAATAATGTTTACATGGTACTTAAATATACTTTAAAAATTTAGAAAGAAATATACAGGTAATTAATAAAAATCTGCCAACAAATATTTTAAAATTTTTATCTGCATAGAATTCGCATTAGTCTCACATTGAATCTGTGCCTAATTTTTAGCGCTTAAAAGAGAGTAATGTTTAATTATTTTTACAGGAACAAATTGTTGTGTAATTTTATTATTCATGTTGTTTTGTACAAAGTTCGTTTATGAATGGATATAAAATTTCTGTGCTACAGTCGGTAACTAAAGTATCCGAAGAATAGCGAAAATTCCCATGTAAAAAAAGTAGAGTTAATACTGTAGATTTGACAAGGATTTATTTAAAAAAACAGTATTAACTCTACTTTTTTTATATAGGAATTTTCGCTAGTGTTCGGATACTTCTGTTACCGACTGTACAGTATGTAGGAGAAAAAACTAAGTACGTGCATCGACTTTACTACGGCCATCGAGACAGAAAAACTGTCAATAACTGTATATATATGTGTTTGAATCGTAGCTGTCAGTCAAGACATGCACCTTCGTAATGTAAATAGTTAAGGATCGCACATGGAAACACACATTATTGTAATTTTCCCGTGGCGCTGCAGGGAATATTTATCGAACCACCACATTATATCTATAAAAACTTGGGAATAACAAGTATGTCTTTTATGGACAGTGTTCTTTTTTTCACACTATATATCTGTACTAATAATTATAAAGGATTTAAGTCCATATTCTTGATTTTTTAGGAGACGAAAAATAAAGTTAAACTAACTAAAAACTAATCAGAAGAATCGATTAGGAAAAAGGGATTATGTTGGTTTATACGCTTCATACCCTTCAGTGACTGTCAACCTTCATTTAATAAAGGGAAAAAATTGAATTAAATATTTTATACCAAACATTAACGATAAATTTTTTATTTGAATCTTTTTTTTACCAATGGATTTTTTCAGAGACTAAATGACATAGACTTAAATCCGTTATACCAATCGATAGAGAATTTTTTTCTGAGTCTGACTATGTACTTAACTTAAAATCGACATTTTTGGACTTAAATCCTTTATACTTATCAGTACAGATATTTCCATTAATAAAAAGCCGCTTTATTTATTTATTAATTTTTATTTATTTATTAATTTATACTTTTTTTGTACGTGTGTGCGTTAAATCGCAGACACAAATAAATAAATTAAACGAAGAAAAAGAATGAAATTTTTCACAGTGCTTATTTCTTCTAAGCTTTAACGTTTTCTGTTGCGCTGATCGAGGAGACAGCAGGTATACGGATGTTCCTAAACCGATTATCTCCAATAGTAAATATACACAAAATGTTACAAGAAATATTTGAAAACAACAATTCAGTTTCGACTTGCCTTAAAATCTCATTAATATGTACGGCTCAAAAGTAGCATTAGACTGAAAGACACGCACCGCAGAGTTTTGTTGGCATAAAACATATGATTAACTAGGCATGAATTCATTCTTCATTTATTTTTATTATTGCATTTTTAAATTACTCCTGGATTTTGTAACCGGATATTTACCTTAGCAAACATTTCATAATAAGTAATTTCGCTCATGACAAACACAAATCCGGAAATATGCATATCGATTTCATTTAAGTATGGAAAGAAACTTCTTTTTTCAGCAGGTTTTCATTTTTTACTTCAAAATATATGTCGCTACTTATTGCAGCTGACAGGAGAAAAAACATAAAAAACACTAAATATGCTCACGTAATTTATAAATGTCGGATTTTTCATTTCCATAAAGTACAGTATTTATTTATTTATTTATTTATTTTTAAACTGAGATTTATTTACTAATAAACATTATTTCTCTATAAAGGAAATCAGAATATCTTTGAATCATATTTACTCTATACAAACAAATAGTAACGATGTATTGCAAAGCCTTCTAAATTTATTTTCTTGCAAATACCCCTTTATTTATAAATTTACTTGGATAGACATTTACATGCATATACAACAAATTACGATCTGGATGAACAAAAATCAAAAACACTGGTTAGAATACAAATTTTGCATTCAAATTCTAGGTCAAGAAATAGACTGAAAAGTTTTATATGTGTCTTCATCAAAAACAAATAAAAACCGACAATCAAATATGGCACTGTGGTAAAGTGTTTAGCTCTAACTGTCGATTTTGCGCATAAGTAGAATTGCAGGGGTCTCACCAGCGACCGAGCGGTTTTGTTCTCAAAGCTGGTAGACGGAAAATGCCGGGTTCCATCTAGCTACCCGGAGTTTTCCGTGGTATTCTTCGAAACTCGCGTAAGTCTGTGGGCTAGGACCCATTAGAAAGACTCTTCACGGAAGGCATCAGCTTTAGGTTCAGATTCCCTAGTGCAGACAATTGATCTTAACGACCACCATAAACACCAACACCCGCATGGTAGGATTTTGTTAGAAAGGAAAAGAAACCAGTTTTATGCTTGATAATATTTGTATAAAATGAATTTCATTCGCTAAATTTTCTTAACATTTCCTATCAATATGTTCGCCAAACTAATTTTAATCGACTGATTATTAAAGTTAACTGATTTAGAGGAATTTCTATAAAACGTTCTGAAATGGAATTTACAACTGAGGTTTGTAGAATGTGCTTACTACATAAACGGCACTTGCGCCAGTTTAATTTCAAGCTGCGATAAAAAAAAAAAAAAAAAGCTTAATGTTACGTATTTTGATCCATATTTTTAACAGAAGTTTCCATATACGTTTACTATTTATATTTTATATTGACTGTTTATATAGAACACATTTAAATACTCTTCACAGAAGACTGTAGCACGAAAAAAGAATTACATAGAGCTCAGACTAAAAAGTATTGCAATCTATCATTATGTTAAAATAATAATAAAAAAAAAAATAATAATAATCTGATGTGGGACAAAGTTTGTGAAGCAGTGTAGCACTTACACTACTTACTCTCATTTTGCATTACTCTTAAAGCATATTAAGAATTTAAAGTATGATATAATATGTTCTATATTTAAGAGCCAGTTTTTTTAAGAAGCGGGCCGACTTGGATAGTTGACATTTTTTATTTTGATGAAATTTTCAGGAGATGTTCTTCATGTAAAATTATTAGACATGTATTTTTTTTTACTTTTGCGGAAAAAAAAAAAAAATCTTGGATTTTTGGGGGGTTAAAGATGGAGTCCTCTGTTTTGTTACGAAAAACATACCTATTTACGGAAGCCAATACTTTTTGCGCCAGAAATGGACCATGGTACTGATAGTTATTTTGTATTCTCCTGTTTCCAGAGTAACTATTGGGACATAAATACATATGGTTGACTATTGGCGCAAAGGTCAAATGTCATTCAAAATTCTAAAAAAAAAAAAATGCTTTTTTTTTTTTTTTTACTTTGACCCTCCAAATCTTCTTCCGCCAGAAGTGAACCACAAAGGTATGTATTTCAGTAAATGCATATTGAGAAAGCTATGGTAACTTCCTTAACTTTTATATAATGCGGCTCTATACTTTGCGGCTCTATACATGTTCAACAGCTTTCATTACTTTTTTTCAGTATTTATTACTATTGCATATAAAAATATTACATCAAAATTGCTTTAACTAACTGAATTACTATCTAAACATAAAACCTTCTTAATAACAAAAGCCCAAGATTCACGGGAATAACGCTAAAACTAACGTCATAGCTACAAATGTATATTGAAATAAAAACAAATAAATTTCTATCCCTGATTTGGAAGAAGGAATAAAATAATTTAATAAGGAGGATTTAACATAAAAAAAAATGACATCACAATTGCAACAGTGTATATACGTAACGTCTTCAAATTTTATGTAATGCGGCTTTATACTGTGTGATGAACACCTGTTTTGTAGTTCTTGTTAAAGAACTTTGATTATTTTATTTCAGTATTAATTATTATTGTGTATAAAAATATTACAAAATTTTCTAAGAGGTTTATCTCTCCATCTTACAATTTCTCCGTATCCGATCACCAAATCAAATGTTTTTATGGGAAAATTTGCTTTTTATTTTGAGTAATGCAGTATTCACAAGTTAAGGTTGAGTAGGTTTTACGTTGCACAAAAGTTACACAACGCATTCACAATAGTTTACAAGGTTGAAATTGAGTGAGTTTAACGTCGAATTAGGAATATGCAGTCGCCAGTTGGCGACAGGATTTTCAAAGTAGTTATTGATCATAAAAACAGTATTTGCAGTACTCAATTTTCAATTTGAGCTAATTATACTAGACGGTCTTCACTCGTCTGTTGGTCAATATTTCTAAATAAACCCATTTTTCAAATTGCCGCATTCGCCAAATCAAAAACAGTGGTCATAGGTCTGATAAAACTACATAAATAAAAAAGTTAAATGTTTGTTTGTTCAAAATCTTAATTCACAGAAATCTCTTAACTGATTCCTTTGAAAATTTGACACAACATTGCACCCGAATACGGGCGTGTTTTTATACGGGGTTCTGCGAATTTCCCAACCCCTTTTGAATCTTTAGAGATTAGACGGGGAAAAAGACAGGCCTTCCAACGTAAGTCTACCCCCAAATTATCCCAGGATCCACCTTACCCCTTTGAGGCGGGAAGCAAAGAATACGTTTCCAAAATGTAACTCTGCTGCAAATTATCTGAGAAAGACGGTGTTTTGGTGTGTGGCAAATTTAGCTAAACGTTTTGACTATAATTTCGTTGTTTTACATCATTTGTTTTAAATTATCTTTTATTCTTATTTGAAGTTTTTGAAATGACTGGTAAAATTTATTCTTTCTCAATACGTTGTTGGAATTGTGATGCCATTTTTTTTTTTTTTTCTTCTGCTAAATTATACTTCTTCCATCATTTTATTCATTCTTCCAACTGAGGACAAAGAATTTAATTTCATTATTTCAGTACACTTTCGTAGCTATAACGTTAGTTTTAGCGTTAGCCCCGTGAAATTTAGGCTTTTATTATTAAGATGGTTTTATGATTAGATAGCGATTTAGTCAGTTAAAGCAATTTTGATGTAATACTTTTATATTCAACTAGCTGACCCGTCCGGCTTCGCACTGATGAACAAATTTTAGTTAAAGATGGATTGATATGTAAAAAATCAAGAAATATATCAGTTTATATGTTATAGTCAGGAAATATTATTAACTGGAAAGTCAAAATATAATTTTACAATTATTTTTTTTTAATTAGTTGTTAAATGTTGGCAATTTTTACTTAATGCTATTTATTTATTTATTTATTTATTTCATAAAAAGAAACATTTCTTTACTCATGAATAAAAAATATTGAAAAATAAACCTATGACATGAAAATGTTTTTGATAAAATTGACGTCATAATAGCTTTAATTATTATTTATTTTTTCATTTCGCAAATATATTTAATTTTTTCCATAATTGATTATTATTTTAATAATGTATATTAAAGGAGAAATCAATAATATGAAACAATATTCGTACAATATATACTATTACAGAATCTGGTGTGAAACAACCACACGACTTCCATTACCCACTATTACACGTAATATATACAATTTTTTGGAGATATTACTTGCATTTTTTGAGATTTTCGAGTAAGAGAAACTTGATACACGTATAAAGACACATACAACAGAGTTTGCATAGCGAGTTAAAAAATAAGGGGAAAAAAATAGATAGTTATTTTTTTAAACACGAATTTCCGAGATCTAAAACTGAACCACCTAATCAGGATGACCGTTAATATTCCTGTAATAAGCACGTAATACTTGAGAAAGGTTATCTAAATTGGATTAAAGAAAAAAATTTCAAGAATACGTTAGAGCCGTTTTTGAGATACCAACTTTTACCAAAACTTAACATACTCAATTATTGACCTAAAAACAATAATTACATACAAAAGGATATTTAATAGGAAGTTAACATGGCGAGTTTGAAAAAAATCCGTACAGGCGTTTTTAAAGGAACGCACTTGCGAAGTCTGAAATTGAGCTGTTTATAGAGGACGCCTATCAATTTTCCTGAACTAAGCAACTTTTCAATCGAAAGGGCATCTAATATATTATTTATATAGCAACTTTGAAGAAAATCATTAGAGGTGTTTTTGAATAAGGGCTTAGGGTCCCATTTCTGGTTTTCGATGACCCAATTCCGATTTTTCAATTTTCACGAAAATTTGGAAAATTTATCTGTACACCAGACCTGAATCACTTGTGAAGTTTAGTAGTTCTATTTTTATTAGTTTTGGAGATATGACAGCCAGAAGATTACACACACACGTGCACATATACACACACACTAACCAATTGCCAAAACCTATAAAATACTTCCACTACCTGCGGTAGTAGGGTAATTGAAGTAAACACATACATCTCGTATTTACTACGATAATATACAGATTTTCGTATTACGTTTTCGATCGCCAAATACAAAAATCGCCAATGACGATAGATATCAAATCTATGCTTTGTTTTCAATTAAAATATTGAAAATTTTAATTAAAAATTTATTTTACCAAAATTTATTATAGCTTCTAGCACTTAGAGAGAGACAGTGTAACTTTTGATTATTGAAAGAAAAAAAAAAAAAAAGCAATCGGCTTTTTAGTTCTAGCGATCGTTCTCTACATATGCATATAAACCTTTCTTTTTTTATATTAGTATAGCTATAAAGCATAGGTATATTAAATAGGTTTCCAGTCAACATAATGTAACTCAAATAATTAAATGCTATTTACATTTCAGTAATGGCTGTATGCGTTATGTATATTGAGCTACTTGCCATAACTGTTAGTTGCTAAAAATAGTCGCCAAATAAATTTAAACATCTCAATACGCAAGCGAAGTATGACATCACTGACCGCCCGTGGATGCAAGAAAAAGATTTTCCATGTTAATCGCTCATTGGATTTTTTTTTTTTATTAAAATTCTAGAAGAATTATTTCCCGATTTTAATCCTCATATTTGGGTATAGATATGTATTAGTTATTGTATGCATGCGTTAGATTGAGTTATTTTGCTGTCAAATTGACAAAATTTTAATTTTAAATTTCAAAACTGTCACCCTTGTCGTTTTTTGTATTTGGCGATCAAAAACGTAATACGAAAATATACATGCCAGATGTATATTTTCGTAATATGTATTCTACGAAATATTGTTTCATATTATTCGTTACACTCTTAATGTAAGTTTTTAAAATAACCATGATTTTTGAAAGGAATTAAATTATATTCGCCAGATAATTTGGCGATATTTTTTTTTTCTGCCAAGGATGACGGATATCAAATCTATTCCGCTGCAACATATTAGTATATTATATCAGATACTTTATTTAGACATTTGAAAACAAATTTGACTTCAAATTATGATAGAATATTTATCCTTTCCCTTTTAATTAGTTTATTAGTTGGATGTTTATTGTGTAAATATCATCCTTTGTAATGAAATGTTTATGTTTTCAATCGAATATGGAAATTTGCCATTTTTTTCTAGAGTTTTGATATTTAAAATTCCAATTTTATCAATTTTACAACAAAAACAATTTAATCTAACGGATGCACATGATAACTAATACATATCTATATCCAAATATGGGGATTAAAATGGGGAAATAATTTTCCTCGATCTTTATTATTTTTTTACAAAAAATCCAGTTCACTTTTTATATTATTGTTCGCGTGAAAATATATTTTATTATATGTCTAAAAATAAATTAATTCGTAAATCTTTTTGGCAACAATTATAAATTAAAATATAATATTATAAAATAGAATTTCTTATTTTATTTTATTTTATTTATTTATTTATTTTTAAATTCCAATTTCGTTTACAAACATCAGTTTAAACCACGGAGTAATAAAGACTCCGTGGTTTAAACATTGATGCTTAGATATTATATCATATCATATCAAATTAAATTATTAGAAAAATAAACACTTTTAATTCTATAATGACGTCAGATTTAACGTGTAAGTTTAACAATTAAAAAAGCTTTATATGAATTTCAATTTAATGCACGTGCAAATATATTTCTTTTCTTTTCACGTCAAGATATTTTAAAAACGAAATGAATATGTAAATGTTTCTTTTATGTTGGCAGCAGCTAATTTTTTTAATATTTCATTATTTCCATTTCTATTACGGCTTCTATGGGGATTTTAATTAAAATGCTCAGATTTTAAACTAAAATTTATTTTATCAAAATTAAATATAGCCTATAACAATATGGCATACTGTAGCTTTCGGTCAGTGAAAGAAGTTTTTAAATCGGTTCAGTAGTTTCAGAGATTACCCTCCACAAACAAACAATTTTTTGCGCTTTATATAATGACTAGCTGACCCGTCCGGCTTCGCACTGATGAACAAATTTTAGTTAAAGATGGATTAATATGTAAAAAATCAAGAAATATATCAGTTTATATGTTATAGTCAGGCAATATTATTAACTGGAAAGTCAAAATATAATTTTACAATTATTTTTTTTAATTAGTTGTTAAATGTTGGCAATTTTTACTTAATGCTATTTATTTATTTATTTATTTATTTCATAAAAAGAAACATTTCTTTACTCATGAATAAAAAATATTGAAAAATAAACCTATGACATGAAAATGTTTTTGATAAAATTGACGTCATAATAGCTTTAATTATTATTTATTTGTTCATTTCGCAAATATATTTAATTATTTCCATAATTGATTATTATTTTAATAATGTATATTAAAGGAGAAATCAATAATATGAAACAATATTCGTACAATATATACTATTACAGAATCTGGTGTGAAACAACCACACGACTTCCATTACCCACTATTACACGTAATATATACAATTTTTTGGAGATATTACTTGCATTTTTTGAGATTTTCGAGTAAGAGAAACTTGATACACGTATAAAGACACATACAACAGAGTTTGCATAGCGAGTTAAAAAATAAGGGGGAAAAAAATAGATAGTTATTTTTTTAAACACGAATTTCCGAGATCTAAAACTGAACTACCTAATCAGGATGACCGTTAATATTCCTGTAATAAGCACGTAATACTTGAGAAAGGTTATCTAAATTGGATTAAAGAAAAAATTTTCAAGAATACGTTAGAGCCGTTTTTGAGATACCAACTTTTACCAAAACTTAGCATACTCAATTATTTACCTAAAAACAATAATTACATACAAAAGGATATTTAATAGGAAGTTAACATGGCGAGTTTGAAAAAAATCCGTACAGGCGTTTTTAATGGAACGAACGCACTTGCGAAGTCTGAAATTGAGCTGTTTATAGAGGACGCCTATCAATTTTCCTGAACTAAGCAACTTTTCAATCGAAAGGGCATCTAATATATTATTTATACAGCAACTTTGAAGAAAATCATTAGAAGGTGTTTTTGAATATGGCCTTACGGCCCCATTTCTGGTTTTCGATGACCCAATTCCGGTTTTTCAATTTTCACGAAAATTTGGAAAATTTATCTCTACACCAGACCTGAATCACTTGTGAAGTTTAGTAGTTCTATTTTTATTACTTTTGGAGATATGACAGCCAGAAGATTACACACACACGTGCACATATACACACACACTGACCAATTGCCAAAACCTATACAATACTTCCACTACCTACGGTAGTAGGGTAATTGAAGTAAACACATACATCTCGTATTTACTACGATAATATACAGATTTTCGTATTACGTTTTCGATCGCCAAATACAAAAATCGCCAATGACGATAGATATCAAATCTATGCTTTGTTTTCAATTAAAATATTGAAACTTTTAATTAAAAATTTATTTTACCAAAATTTATTATAGCTTCTAGCACTTAGAGAGAGACAGTGTAACTTTTGATTATTGAAAGAAAAAAAAAAAAAAAAAAAAAAAAGCAATCGGCTTTTTAGTTCTAGCGATCGTTCTCTACATATGCATATAAACCTTTCTTCTTTTTATATTAGTATAGCTAGAGAGCATAGGTATATTAAATAGGTTTCCAATCAACATAATGTAACTCAAATAATTAAATGCTATTTACATTTCAGAAATGGCTGTATGCGCTATGTATATTGAGTAGGGGTGGGAATCGATTAAGAGTTTTAACTGGGTTAATCGTAGTTCATTAATCGATTAATCGGTCGATTAATCGAATTTTTAATCGGTTTTCATTTTTCTTTATATAATTTTATTTCAATGATGAAAAAACTCTCATATTGTGTATATATATTATATACGTATTATTCATAAGTCTGACTGAAAAAAAAAATTAAATTTTTGTTTTATCAATTATATCTGTTTCATAGCTGAAATTTAAATCAATTTTCAGAGTAATGATTGGTGACTTTAAGTGTTAATTTTATATAAATATTTTCACTTGTTTATTTTGTTTATTTGTTTATGTATTTATTTATTTTTTAAAGTAATTTTTTTTTTTTTTTTTTTTTTTAATTCATTTTGAAAGAAACATTAAATGAATTTACACATATTTTAGTTTTATATTTGCAGGCCTTGTCCATCTCGCTTGTCTCTATTTTTAAACGAATTCTCAAAATTCCATATCATTATCATAAAAATCTCAAATTCTTATATTTTAGTTCTTCTTTGTCACTTCGGACTTCGGAGTAAAATGGTATTTTCTGTTTCTACTTCAATAGTTACTATCAGCAATTCTGAACAGACAATAAACGCTTGAAGATATTGTGAAACTCTGTTGACATTTCCCTCATTAGAGGGATAGTGGAAATCTCAATCCCTTCTTTTCTTTTATTTTCTTTTATCTTTAGCATTTCCATTTTTGAAAGCTTCTTGTTTCTGAGAATACTATTACCCTAGCGAACACTTTCTGTAGAAGGCTAAAGATAGGTGGTGTTGCTCCAGAATGCGCATGAAGCGGTACTTTTGTTTAATAACTGTCCTCTCCCTTTTCTCTATCAAAAAAAGTGCAAACTTCTTTTGAGAAGTTTTATTTTTTGCTTTTTCATTATTTGATGGATGTTTCTTAGAATGTTAGTTAGCAAAATATATATATATATTTTTTTAATTTTAATCGGATTTTGAAAATTTTTAATCGAATTAATCGATCCGATTAACTCGATTAAAAAAATTGATCGGGACTAAGCATTGATCGATTAACCGAACCGATTAATCGATTAATCGGCACAGCCCTAATATTGAGCTACTTGCCATAACTGTTAGTTGCTAAAAATAGTCGCCAAATAAATTTAAACATCTCAATACGCAAGCGAAGTGTGACATCACTGACCGCCCATGGATGCAAGAAAAAGATTTTCCATGTTAATCGCTCATTGGATTTTTTTTTTTTTTTTTTTTTTTATTAAAATTGTAGAAGAATTATTTCCCGATTTTAATCCTCATATTTGGGTATAGATATGTATTAGTTATTGTATGCATGCGTTAGATTGAGTTATTTTGCTGTCAAATTGACAAAATTTTAATTTTAAATTTCAAAACTGTCACCCTTGGCGTTTTTTGTATTTGGCGATCAAAAAGTAATACGAAAATATACATGCCAGATGTATATTTTCGTAATATGTATTGTATGAAATATTGTTTCATATTATTCGTTACACTCTTAATGTAAGTTTTTAAAATAATCATGATTTTTGAAAGGAATTAAATTATATTCGCCAGATAATTTGGCGATATTTTTTTTTTTTCTGCCAGGGATGACGGATATCAAATCTATCCGCGATTGTAATGATCGATAGATGGCGCTTTCTCAACACTGCAGTTGTTAGTAAACATTATAGACACGTGTGTTCCATTAGTGTTATTTGTTATTCTACTTAATATTCGTACTATAATTTCTCCGCCATTACATCATGGAAAATTGATTGCTTTTGGAAAAAATACTTCAGTTTATTCAAAGTTCGATCGGAAGTAGATTTTTAACTGAAGTTGAACAAATATTAGTTTAAAATCATCTGATTAATTCTTTACTTCCATTAGCCGAAGCAACAAAAATTTTAAATTTGTCATTTGGAAATAAATGGAAGCTCAATTCTGGATTTCTTGATCCTTTGGAGTTAGATTGTAGCACACAACAGTATGAGTTATCTTTTTTACTGTATTTATTCATTTTTATTCAATAAATATATGTGAAACTAAATATCGGCAAGCAATGGCGGCTGTATGGAATTCGAATTAAACCATGTTTATTGTAATTTCACCTTAGCCCACCAGAGGGCGAGCATTTCATTACAATCGCGGATTCCGCTGCAACATATTAGTATGTTATATCAGATACTTTATTTAGACATTTGAAAACAAATTTGACTTCAAATTATGTTAGAATACTTATCCTTTCCCTTTTAATTAGTTTATTAGTGTGATGTTTATTGTGTAAATATCATCCTTTGAAATGAAATGTTTATGTTTTCAATCGAATATGGAAATTTGCCATTTTTTTTTTTTCTAGAGTTTTGAAATTAAAAATTCCAATTTTATCAATTTTACAACAAAAACAATTTAATCTAACGGATGCACATGATAACTAATACATATCTATATCCAAATATGGGGATTAAAATGGGGAAATAATTTTCCTCGATCTTTATTATTTTTTTACAAAAAATCCAGTTCACTTTTTATATTATTGTTCGCGTGAAAATATATTTTATTATATGTCTAAAAATAAATTAATTCGTAAATCTTTTTGGCAACAATTATAAATTAAAATAAATAATATTATAAAATAGAATTTCTTATTTTATTTTATTTATTTATTTATTTATTTTTAAATTCCAATTTCGTTTACTTACACACATCAGTTTAAACCACGGAGTAATAAAGACTCCGTGGTTTAAACATTGATGCTTAGATCATTATATTATATCATATCATATCAAATTAAATTATTAGAAAAATAAACACTTTTAATTCTATAATGACGTCAGATTTAACGTGTAAGTTTAACAATTAAAAAAGCTTTATATGAATTTCAATTTAATGCACGTGCAAATATATTTCGTTTCTTTTCACGTCAAGATATTTTAAAAACGAAATGAATATGTAAATGTTTCTTTTATGTTGGCAGCAGCTAATTTTTTTAATATTTCATTATTTCCATTTCTATTACGGCTTCTATGGGGATTTTAATTAAAATGCTCAGATTTTAAACTAAAATTTATTTTATCAAAATTAAATATAGCCTATAACAATATGGCATACTGTAGCTTTCGGTCAGTGAAAGAAGTTTTTAAATCGGTTCAGTAGTTTCAGACATTACCCTCCACAAACAAACAATTTTTTGCGCTTTATATAATGATATAGATATAGATAGTAATAAATACTGAAAAAAGTAATGAAAGCTATTGAACATGTACCACAAAACACAATGTATAGAGCTGCATTACATAAAAGTTAAGGAAGTTACCATACCTTTCTGAATTGACCTTGTTTCTGCTTTACTTAAGGCTTCTTAAACGAATAATTTCGTACCAGTTGACTTCTGGTGCAAGCAATAAATGACCTTCAAAGTCATACAATTTTTGGTTTTTCGCAATTTCAAAGTCAAACATGTTTTTGCGCCAGAAGTCAACACACAAACTTTACTCTTTTTGAGTAGTTATTATCAGTATGTATTTACTGAAATATATACCTTTGTGGTTCACTTCTGGCGCAAGAAGATTTGGAAGGTCAAAGAAAAAAAAAAAAAAAAAAAAAAAAAAATGCATTTTTTTTTTTAAATTTTGAATGACCTTTGACCTTTGCGCCAAGAGTCAACTATAAGTATTTATGTCCCAATAGTTAGTCTGGAAAAGGAGAATACAAAATAACTATCAGTATCATGTTTCACTTCTGGCACAAAAAGTATTATCTTCCGTAAATAGGTATGTTTTTCGTAACAAAACAGAGGACTCCATCTTTGACCCCCAAAACTCCAAGAAATTTTTTGTTTTCGCAAAAATAAAAAAATACGTGTGTAATAATTTTACATAAAAAACATCTGAAAATTTCAGCAAAATCAAAAATATCAACTATCCAAACATGCCAACATGCCAAATTTGCCCGATTTAAAAAAAAAAAAAAAAAAAAAAAAAAAAAACTGGCTCTTAAACACTAGCATAATACTTTATAAACAGATCAAAATAAATTTAGAAACAATTTTATTCGATACATATTTTTTTGTGAAGAAAACTACGATTCCCCTCCACCCAAATTATCTGGTAAATTCGTAAAACAAGCCAGGCTAATTATGACATTTAAAAGTTTATTTTATATTAATCAGAGAATTTTTGCCCAAACCACTCTTTGACACTTAATTGGTTTATTTTGGGAAGTCCTGTATATTTAATAAAGAAGCATCACAAAACTGGCGTTGTAAAAATTATTACTTACAAACTTTGAATAAACACCGAGTAGCGAGTTTATTGCATTTTATGGTGTTTATTCAAAGTTTGTAAGTAATAAGTCCTGTATATTGTTTTAAATTGAATTTAAATTTATCTCACTGAAATAATTCCTATCACAACTTGGAATAATTTTTAAATATAATCTTTAACATATACGAATTCTTTCACTTGGACTTGTAAAAGATTGCGAAACATGTTTCATACCATGCTTTTCTATTTATAAAATATATATTTGTATATATTTTATTTCGTTCAGTGCAATCTAAAGATGTTAAAATGCAGTAACAAGAAATTTTGCTCTTAAATGCAATGTATTTGCATGGATACAATGCTTTTGAATGCATCTAATGAACTAATTGATGGATTTTAATGAAATGATTCAGGTAGTACTCCCCAATGATATACAGAATGCGGACTGTGGACTTCTTGCTAATATATGTTGTTGAATTATGCTGATATAAGACTTACAGATACATAAACTGACAAACCGTAAAAAAAACTAATTTTTTGTTTTACAAGATTTTAAAACATGTACAACAAAATCCCAAATTCGAAAATTTTATTCAAAAGAACTTTCTTTACCTACAAGGCTAAGAGAAAATAAAAATATACTAACATTTTGCTAATCTATATCATATTATAGATGCAAATGTCTTGATTAAAGTCTTGAAATACACCTTCCCTAGCTACAACTTTTTTTTTCCCCCAGAATTTCGATTTATTAGAATAGAACATTGCTCCAATCTTGTTGTGACAAAAACAAATATTTTTGGTATACTAAAGCTCTTTTGTGTGCATGTACCAAATCAGGAGTAAACATCCAAACCGTGTTTTCTAAATATATATATATATACTAGCAGGCTTTGCCCGCTTCGCTGGTCACTAAATTTAAAGGAAACTCTTTTCTATATAGCTTTATAAAAAAAAAAAAAAAAAAAATACTAAAATTGCTCAAAAGCTCGCTTCGGATCCCTGCTGCCTTCGGTAGCGATTTGGTCATCCGCTAAAACTCGGGCGCTTGTCCCTATTACCTGAGACAATGGTTTACCAATAGGCTTGCATTAAGTCCTTATTAGATAACAGTTTCGAAATAGATAGTATCGAAAAAAAAAAAATGAAGTATCCCCTTTATATTTGAATCCCAGTTACATATGAACAACACTATACGTGGTGCACATAATATTTGCTTTTACGTTATTCCCTATGTTTATTTTGTTTATCCCCAATCAACCATAAAAATGATAACAATTTCACGCTAAATATTATAATATGCTATGACCGGCTACGTCTGTTGCATGAGACAATTAATTTTTTGTGGTTATTAGTATTCATGGTTTGTAAGCATGATCATAGTACCGCCTTAATATAGCTCTCTTTGGCGACTTTTGAATTTTTGTCACCATTTTAGATTTTATCCCTTGTAAAAATAAGACTTAATACCTTGTAACAATATGCTATGAGCGCTATTTCTGACATATTTTAGACAACTAAACTTTTAATGGTTATATATATTTCCCATTAAGCATATTTTTATTTTCATTTATTTATTTAAATATTGATGAAATTTGAACTTCAATTTGGTCTAGTGTTGTACAGGCTGTATACTACACGTTTGTGTTTGTGAAAGAAAATTTATAAAATACATACATTAGTTAATTTTAAAAAATCTAATTGTCCGATCGATAAGCTGTTTAATCCGTTGGATTCACAAAAATTGCATCTTTCATTTGGTATCTTATTTGTAACGATACGACTGATATTTCTAATTTTTTTAATTTACTTTCCTCATTTTAAATACATGTAATTTTTATTGTTCACGTTTTTCTTTTTTTTTTTTTTTCCGTCGAAAAAATAATGAGAATTTTTTTGGCAACAATTAAATTAAGGAATAAAATTAAATATTTTAAATAAATGTAATTTTTATTGTTCACGTTTTTTTTTCTTTTTTTTTCTGTCCAAAAAAGAATAATTTTTTTTGGCAACAATTAAATTAAGGATTAAAATTAAATGGCCAATTTATCAGTTATTAGAAGGTTTTTATTTTAACATTTTAATTAATTAAAAGAAAACTAAAACAAAATTCGAAAATCCGGCTTCGAGGTGCATCAGGGGAGGTCATTACGAATCAACATGCAAATTTTTGTAGCTCAGCCATCAGCCGTTAGGAACACACCTAAACTTTATTGAATAGCAATAAAGTTCAAATTGACTCTAGAAAACGTTTGTATGGGAAATAGAAAAGGGCTGTTTTTAGGGTTTTCCCGGAAATTATTCGATTTTTTCTCGCCTTTTAAACCTTCCCTAGACCTCCACGAACATTTCAAGACTAAGATAAGATAAATCCGTTCAGCCGTTCTCGAGTTTTAGTGAGACTAACGAACAGCAATTCATTTTTATATATATAGATACACTCCGCGACAAAAAGATAGGTACAAAGGGTTTTTTCTTTGATTTTTCAGAAAATAGCATTATCTAAATTGTGCTTATCATTTATTATTATCATAAAATAACACTATTCCCGGACTAATTTTTGTTTTAAGACTAATTTAGAAAAATTTTAAGACTAAAACTTTTCTAATATAAGACTACACACCGCGACAAAAAGGTAGGAACAAAGGTTTTTTTTTTTTTTTTTTTTTTTATAATTTTTGAATATGATTATTTTGAATATGATTCAAATATTTAATATGTTTTTGATAAGTTAATATTTTGTTATGATAATAAATGATCAGCACAATTTAGATAATGTTATTTTATGAAAAAAAAAAAAAAAAACCTTTGTTCCTATCTTTTTGTCGCGGAGTGTAGTCTTAAATTAGAGAAATTTTAGTCTTAAAACTTTTCTAAATTAGTCTTAAAACAAAAATTAGTCCGGGAATAGCGTTATTTTATGATAATATTAAGGGGTTAGGGGTAGTCAGAGACACGAAAAAATGATAATTTTCAGTAATTTTTTTTCGCTATTAAATCATTTTATTTTACAAAAGTAATAATATGGCATTATTATACAATGTTTTGACTTGAAGTCACGAAAATTTGAAAAAAAAAAATTTATAATTTCCAAAGTTATAGCTGTTTCTGTTGACCCAGTCCAAAAAAAAGGTCCTTGCGGTGACAATGATAAGTCCTTGGAGATTCATCTAAAATCAATCGGATAAGAAAAATTAGTTTTATAAATAGATAATCCTGGGCCTGATCGAAGCTTTTTTTTTTTTTTTTCAAAAATTAAAAAAATGGCGGACTCAGGAAATTTTTTTCTAAATTTTTGGGAAAAAGTCAACAGTTAATTGGTCTTAAAAAATCGAAATTTTTGAAAAAAAAAAAATCCTTCGATCAGGCCCGAGTTTATTATGTATTCTAAAAGCTGTATAAATTTCATTAAAATCTACTGAGCGGTTTTCAAGTTACAGTTGTCACCAGTTCAAAAAACATAGTTTTGAGAAAAACGCATTTAAAGTTTCGCACTAGATTTACGTACAGAAATACGAATTATTTAATCACTTACACTGAGTCATCTATTCCTGGGCCATATAATAGTTCTTTAGCCATTGTGGAAGTTTCCAAAACATCAATTTGCCGTTGCCTACGAAGCATTCTGCCTTCCCGAGTGTTGTCGTTGGCGCGCTGATCTGCCACTTTCACACGTGCAGCATCCTTTTTTTTTGCATACTGATGGGAATTAGACCCACAACTTCAATCAACTTCAAATTTTCAGAGAATATTTATAAGATATTACACTTTAAGAAAATGCAAAAAAAAAAAAAATTGATTTTTTGAAAATCCTGACTACCCCTAACCCCTTAAATGATAAGCACAATTTAGATAATGTTATTTTACGAAAAATCAAAGAAAAAATCTTTTGTACCTATCTTTTTGTCGCGGGGTGTATATATATATATATTAGTTAGTCATTTTTCTTTAAACTTAATATAAAAATAGTATGTCTACATATTTTCTTAGTATCTTGTAATAAATCTAAACACACGATAAAATAGCTTTTAAGTTTAGTTATTTTTTAATTTATTAATTTTTTTTTGTCTGAAAAATTTTGTCCGAAAGAGAAAACGCGGTTTCAATGTTTGCTCCACAAATAGAAAGTATTAAAACTTATGTGAGACTTTTCTAAGGAACCGCTGTTCCAGAGTTTTGCACTGTAATGCAAGGCCACTGGATTTTAATTTAACTGAAAGTAACTAGGAGGTTCTTTGAAGAGTTATGGGACCATGCGATCCCTTTCTTAAATCCCAAACTTAAACCCATATTTAAAAAAAGTGAGATATATTTCCACAAATTTTCATTAACAGATCACTAACAATATCAAGGCTTGTTTTATATAGTTGGGAGGAGGCGATTGCTTGACACTCGGTTTCCCAACAATTCAATTTTTCAACGACATTTGTTCAATAGGTACGTTTGTTCGCCTGATAGCTCACTTACTCGACATGTACATTTCCTGGACATCTCACTTGCCCGATAGTTACATTTCCCACATAGCACATTTACCCGGTAACACTTTTTCCTTTGAGAATATTCTGAAAAAAAAACTGCGAACTCATCTTAATAAATAAATAAATAATATGGTACATATAAAACTACATTTTAACATAGTAAATAAATAAATAAATAAATCCTCCCCCCCCCCCAAAAAAAAAAAAAAAAAAAACGTTAAAACAATGAAAATAAGTATGCGTTTTAATCATTAGTAAAGGTGTTTATTTATAACTTCACATTGTGCTTAAATTTGATTTTTTTTCTTTTTTTTCTTTTTTGTTTTTGTTTTAACATTCCAGAATTTATACGCATTCGTTAACGCTTGAAAATGGCAAGTTTTCTGCATTGGAAAAGATAAAATTCGAAAATAATTACACTTTTTTCTTCTAAGATAAAGGTTTTTCACATTTATTTTAAAGTTTCTTTTTCCTTTCTCTCCCCCCACCCCACCCTACTTAAATAGAACTTTCTATGCATTGTGTTACTTATATATTTTTTAATGTCAAGTTTTATGTCTCATAAGAATGAACTAGAAAATGAAATAGATATAAAACAGATATTATACAAACGTACCTGCCAGATAAACATACTTGTATGCACTGTAAATGCAAGTGTCAAAAGTTCAGACACAAGTGTGTCTGAAATGAGGTGTTCAGTTTTAAGATGCATAAAAATGTCTTATTTATTTTGGACACTTGAAGTATTTTAAAAAGCACATCGTTTCACACACTTGATGCATCTGAAATTTCGCCATCTTTGATCATTTAGTTTTTGGATTGCACAGCGATTACTGCCCACAGTGAATATTTTTCCTAAATAAGTAAAAAGGTAGTGTGTGATTATATTTTTCTGTTAAATATAGATTTTAGAATCTCTTAGAGAGTATAAATAAAATATTATAATTTTTAAAAGAAAAATTCCAATTTTACGAGTATGGATTCGAATCGAGCGTCTTCCCAATCATAGCACTATGATAAACACCAAGGATTGTTTGTATGTTTATATACACTCTAGTATTCGTGAAACAAATCGAAGTTTTATCTTTTAATCGGTGCTTTTTGCAATAAAACTATCGATAATATATCTCAAATTTAGTATATATATTATTATCTTAAAATTTATGTGTAGTTGTTTAGAATTATTCTTTTGTAAAATGCATAGCAAATATTGGAAAATTGCAGCTGTGCTTGGAAAACGATTCCTTTTTTAAACTCAAATTAAAAAAAAGAAAAGAAAAGAAAGAAAGAAGAAAGAAAAAATAAACTATAATGTACATGAAAACCTGAAAATATTTTGTTTTACATTGAGCTGATCATTGAGGTAATCATGATGCGGAAGAAAAAAAAAAATAAATCGAGGTAAAAAAGTTATGCACAAATTGCTCAAGGTTGTTCAATTACGAATTCGCTTTCGTTGCTAAAATTTATTTAATAAATTCATCTCAATATTTTTGTTTTATTATATGAGAGAACTTTAAATAAATAAATAAATAAAGTTTCGAATTTAAATATATTATTCACTTAATTATTTCAAACATAATTCCATGCAAATAAGAAATTTCTTCTTATTCTTCGAAAATTTAATTTCATTAAGCTAACATAGTTTAAATAGCTGAGAAAGTTATTACATAAAATATTATTATATTTATTGAATGTGAATTGAAGTTTAAACAGGTTATGCATGTTGCTTGAAGTGAATTTCACGTGAAAAATTTGCTAAGTAGCACAAGTGTCTGACTTTCTACACTGTTAAAAAAATGCAGAAAAAATACAGAAATTCTCTGTAATTTCAGAAAAAAAGGCGTAAATTACGAAAAAATTACGTAGACAAAACGTATTTTACGACTTTTTTTCTGAAATTACAGAGAATTTCTGTATTTTTTCTGCATTTTTTTAACAGTGTAAGTGTCTAAATTGTAAAATGTCTTAATTTCTAAATGTTTAAATTGCAATGTGTCTTAATTCAGACGTATCAACCTTATGCAAACACTCATCTCAATACATAAAAAAAAAAAAAAAAACCGCACTTATGCATCTTAAATTTAGACGCGTGCGCTATCTGAAATACTTACGTGTTCCTGAAATTTTTGTGCCTGAATTGGCATTTTAGACACATTTTTGTATGGAATTAAGACGTTTCTATTTATAGTGTGTCAAGTAAGTGAGGCTTCGGGCAAGGTGAAATTCGGGCAATCAACCTGGTACGGTTGGGAAGATACCACATTTCATTTACGCAAATATGTTCTGGGAATATGATGCATCAAGCTTTGTCTACTTTTCAGCTATGCTATGCATATCACAAATTCTTATTTTATTTTCCTCGTGTTAAATTGCTTTATAATGAAAGAAAGGAATTTTCATTTAGAGTAGTGATACATTTAACATTAAGTAATAATAAATATGTGCTTTTTACTAATATATATCTTAATATATATAAATCTCGTGTCACAATGTTTGTCCTCAATGGACTCCTAAACCACTTAACCGATTATAATAAAATTCGCACACCATGTGCAGTTCGATCCAACTTGAGAGATAGGATAGTTTAAATCTCAAATTATAGTCGCAATTTTAATTTATTGCTAATTATTTGTCTGTTATTATTTGACAGTCACAATTATCTGTTAACTCCAAATGATTCTAACAGATGTCGATACCTTTCGACTGGGTTGAAATGAAAGCTGAAATATATTTGGTGCTGCCATCTACACAAAGAATCTTCAACTTTTTAACCTATTAATAAATTTCGTATAATTCAATTATTTCCACTTTTTAAATTTTTGGTGTTAGCATAGCCGGCCACGTGTTACTTAGACTGAAGTGTAAATTGAAGTCATATTATAATGAAGATAATACAGTGAAATTAATCCTGTTTTTTACTTATTTGTGCTTCATTGATCAAAACTTTATAATTTAATCTGTATATATATATAAATTACGTGTCACGATGTTTGTCCGGGGTAAACTCCTAAACTAAGGAACTGATTTTGATGAAATTTTGCACACTGTGTGCAGTTTGATCCAACTTGAGAGATAGGATAGTTTTTATCTCAATTTATTGTCACAATATTGTTTTATTGCAATTATTTGTTAATTATAGACCTTTATTAAAGTTGCTCCAAAATATCTGTGAGTTCCATTAATTTAATTGTTGCCAAAAAAAAAAAAATACGAGTTCATTTTCTTTCGACATAAAAATAAATACATTTAATCAAACGTGAACGTTAAAAAATTATAAAAAGTTAAATTATGCATCTCACGAAAATTGACGTCATAATCAATTTAAAGATTTTATACACATTGATAAAGTGCTAATGTAGTTCTATCATAGATATAGTAATATATATAGATCTCTCATCCCCATGTTATCGTAGAAAGATTTTTGATGCCGAAAAAAGATAAAAAATAAAAGCTTTGGAAACAGCCATTAAGTGGTATTGAAAAAAAAAAAAAAGAAAGAAAAAGAAAAAGAAAAGAAAGAAAGAAATATGAATTTGAAACTGTATCTGGAGTCTTCCATTCCCCTTTAGCAAATAAATTATTATAAATTTTATTTGCTAAAATATTAGTATGTATTCCCGTGTGTATTCACTCGGGGAAAGACGGCCATATTTTGGTAAAAACGTCGTCTTTTCCCAAATGAAAAGGAATAACTTTTTTCTCCCCAATGATCACTCTATTCTATATATGCTATACTATATCTATGAGTTCTATACGCAAGCGAAGTGTGACTCACTGACCGTCTGTGCAGCCAAGAAAAAGATTTCCTATGTTAATTGCCCACTGGATTTTTTGTAAGAAATTATTAAAAATCGAGGAAATTTATTTCCCGATTTTAATCCTTATATTTGGGTATAGATATGTATTAGTTATCGCGGGTGTTAGATTGAATTATTTTGCTGTCAAATTGACAAAATTTTAATTTTAAATTTTTAAACTCTGTCGCCCTTGGCTTTTTTTTATTATTATTATTATTATTTGGCGATCAAAAGCGTAACACGAAAATATACATGCCAGATGTATGCATTGTACGAAATGTAATATGTATTATTCATTGTACGTATGTATGACATGTAATATGTATTGTACGAAATATTGTTTCATATTATTCATTACTCTTTTAATATAAGTTGATAAAATAACCATGATTTTTGAAAGGAATTAAATATTTTCGCCAGATAATTTGGCGATATTCTTTTTTTTTCGCCAAGGATGACAGAAATGAAATCTATTCCGCTGCAAAATATTAGTATCTTACATCAGATATTTTATTTAGACATTTGAAAACAAATTTGACTTCAAACTATGATAGAATATTTATCATTTTCCTTTTAATTTGTATATTATTAGTATATTAAAATTTAAAAGCATGGTATATAAAAAGTTTTTTTTTTTTTTTTTTTTTTTTTTTTTTTTTTTTTTTAAATCTTATAATTATTCTTATCTTAATCCTCAATGTTTCCCATCTTTATTGACTTGAATTTACTATTAAAATTTTAACATACTCAAAAACTTCTCATCGCTTCGTTAAAATACACTAAACTTTTCCAAAATCTTTTTGTATTTAAAATGATACATGTATTTACTTTAAATGTCCAATATTTCATAAGATTTCCAATTTTAAAGTTTTAAAATATTTATCAAATTTACTTATTTTTCTGGTTTAGCCTTATTGTTTTCCCTTTTATAACTACAGCTGTTGCCCTCTTTAAAATATTTAAAATGATGAGGTCATTTAATAGTAAAATTATCCATTATAGCATATATTATATTTCACTCCTCCATAAAAATTGATTTTAAAATCGTCTGTTTCTTTTATACTTTTATTTTAATAGAATTTTAATAGAATTTAATTTATATATTAGTCATTTTAGCAATTTTATCCAAAGTAGCATTAGAAATAATATATATCACTTCTCCATTAAAATTTATAGGACCCTACAATAAAATTAATTTGTGCTTAATATCAACACTACGAAAATTTTTATCAATCGCTTCCAAATTTTGACCTAAGTTTCAAATCTCAACCCTGTGGGTTTTTACATCGGCTACAACGTTTTCGTCTTTGTTCGTAAATAATAATTTAACTGTACTAAATAGTTTACAGCCGTATAATTCAACGTATAACTTAGTCACAGCAACGCGTGGCCGGGTCTGCTAGTATAATATATATATATATATATATATTTTTTTTCTTTTCTGAAGAATTATTACGTGCACATTTGAGCATTAGGTTTAAATTCCAGAATATAGAAGCTTGTTTTTCTTCTAAATATTAAAAGCTGTATAAATTAATAGGTTCTATTTTTTTAGTTTCCTCCATAAAAATATATATGCAAATGCATAAACTTTGAAGTAAATGTATGTTTACGCTAGAGAATTTAGTAATTAGTATTAGTTTTGTTAAAGAATTACTTTTAGATATTTCTCTCGCAGAGTTACAATCAAGATTTGAATTCTATATAAATGTAGGCACAATAATGAAAAGTTGTCAAATAAATCTGTTCCGAAGCCTAATTTGAATTGCTTTAACATAGGTTTACATAACAGTATTTATAAATAATCTCTAAAAAATAAAGAGTTAAATTGAACACGTGTCATTTGTATTAAATATATTTAAAACACTTTAAATACACGTAAATATAAATTTATTTAAAAGATGTTAAATTTTTTTATCCAAAGCTTTTCGCTTTAATAATAAAGCATCATCAGGGATTTATGATTCGTTTCCATTGCGCAGTTTTAAATATGTTTTCTTTTTACAGTCAATAGTTAAGTCTTTTATATATAACGTGATATATTTTAAATATCAGCAAAAAACAATATGAATTCCGGTAGAGGTTGGACCAAGGAGTTAAGAAAAGTGAGAGAAGCTGGAACTATTGCATATCATACGAGGTTATTGCAGGAGAAAAAACTTCATGAATAAGCAGTAATAAACTATTAACTATTTTATAATATTGTGCCAAATTATTGGTAAAATTGCAGCATCTTTGGAATTTATTGCATTTTTGCATTTAATTATATGAATAGCTTCGGAAATGTAAAGTTCTTGGATATTAGATGGTGCTGTAATAATTTTGGCGTTTGTGTTGGCATAGATGAAGTCGACTAGAGTAGAACTATTTGCTTCTTTTATATTCCTTATATGTTCTTGTATTCTTTTATTTAAAGTCCTCTTGGTCTCCTCAAATTCCCATAGAAAGCAATAAAGAACTTTTCTATTATATTGGACAGACCAAGAGGACTTTAAATAAAAGAATACAAGAACATATAAGGAATATAAAAGAACAAATTCCCATAGAAAGCAATAAAGAACTTTTCTATTATATTGGACAGACCAAGAGGACTTTAAATAAAAGAATACAAGAACATATAAGGAATATAAAACAAGCAAATAGTTCTACTCTAGTCGACTTCATCTATGCCAACACAAACTCCAACCCTATATGGGATAAAGCCAAAATTATTACAGCACTATCTAATATCCAAGAACTTTACATTTCCGAAGCTATTCATATAATTAAATGCAAAAATGCAATAAACTCCAAAGATGCTGCAATTTTACCAATAATTTGGCACAATATTATAAAATAGTTAATAGTTTATTTCTGCTTATTCATGAAGTTTTTTCTCCTGCAATAACCTCGTATGATATGCAATAGTTCCAGCTTCTCTCACTTTTCTTAACTCCTTGGTCCAACCTCTACCGGAATTCATATTGTTTTTTGCTGATATTTAAAGTATATCACGTTATACATAAAAGACTTAACTGTTGACTGTAAAAAGAAAAGATATTTAAAACTGCGCAATGGAAACGAATCATAAGTCCCTGATGATGCTTTATTATTAAAGCGAAAAGCTTTGGATAAAAAAATTTAACATCTTTTAAATAAATTTATATTTACGTGTATTTAAAGTGTTTTAAATATATTTAATAACAGTATTTGTTATCTTTCCCCTTAATCTCCAATCTATATTTAGGATATTAAATTTCAAAGTAAGAGAAAGTTGTATGAGTGACACACCAGATCATTTCAAAGCATTTTATACTAAAATTTTATATGATGAAAAAGCAAATTGCTAATCCCAAACAATGATCAATATCAACTGATAATTGTATGGATCACGAATTTATTGTTGACGGCTATTGTAATTATCATGTTAAACAAAATTCTATTTTAATGTTTTGTTAGTTTCCGTGTTCAGGTTAATGCCTTCAAAATGTTTTCAGCAGGTGTGCGCTGAAGAGTTTCAAAACTCACGAACTGTTTAATGAGCTTTTAAGTTCAATGCATTTGCCGCACTTACATGTAAAGAAGATTAATACTAACCTTGCTACGCATAAATCGTATGATTATAAACGTAGTTGTAATATCTACAATTGCCAAAAACTCAGTGTACCCATCCTGTTCTGACTGGGAATGTTTTTGGTGTCTGCGTATCTGTATGTACAACGATAGTCAGATCATACGATTTATTTGAAATTTGTATAAAAATTTATGACTTCCCTGACATTTTTGCTGCCAGGGAAGCACTTTTTTTTTTTTTTTTTTTTTTTTTACAGTAATCTTTAACTGTAGTCATAGTAGCCATACCTAGGTTTTTCAGGAAAAACTTCGTTAAAATGGCTGTTTTATTAAAATAAAATTAAAGTCCTTCGAAACAAAAGATACATTTAAATTTAATTGTTCAATTATAATAATTATTTTTATTAAATGAAATAAAGTTTAGGCACATGGAAATGTAATGATATTTTAATTACATTTTTACCATTATATATACATATATATATAATAAGTAAATAATTAAGAATAAGAATAAAATAACAATAAGAATATTCTTCTACTTATAAAAAAATTAAAGAAAAACATAACAAAATATTTCTCTCTAGGAATAATTATCTTCTAAAATGGACGAACGCTTACGTGTGGAACTAATTACACTGTCATCCATTTATTTTTAATTAAACACGCTAAGAAAGATAAATTAAATGTAGGCTGAAATGATTATAAGGGCAGCCATGCACAGTTTTATTAAAGATTCATCTACACATGAATCGAAAAAATGGGAGCAAGACATGAGATTAAAGATGGGATAGATAAATTATATAAATTTAAATAGTAAAGTGGTTATATTAAGATAATGAAATACTTTCATTTATTCATTGCTTAAGGATTCGGTTCATCTTTCTATCTGTGTTCACGTTTAAGTAAATATTTTTCGAATGCCTGGAAATTATACACAGGGTGAAACAACATGCTGCCATGAGATGAACTTTATTTTTGTAAGCTTTCGTTTAAAGAAGAAAGAAAATGTCGTAATTGGAACAGTATGTATGCACGTAGAGTGAAACCTTTCTAAAAGTCTATCTCTATTTACTATATGTATCAGTTAATATTGCAAATTTTGTAAGCAAAGAAAACACGATTTTTCAGGTAATTTGTGGATACTGTACCTTACCAATAGAACTTTGTGTCCTTGGAGGCAACCCATTCAGAGACCCACTTTCCTACTTCTTCATATGTTCTGAAGTGCTGCTTAGAAAGTGCGTGTGCCATCTGGTCTGGTGAATACGGCGGGTGAACTAATATTTCCCAAATAAGGTCCTTTAACATGTCATTAAAAATTTTGAATTGTGTAATGGTACACTGTAAAAAATATGTCCTTTTTGCTACCGAAAATTCTCTGTAATTTGAGAAAATACGCGTAATTCACGAAAAAATTACGTTGTCAGAACGTATTTTTTCAAATTACAGAGAATTTCTGGCAGCAAATAGGACATACTTTTTACAGTGTGCATTATCATGAAGTAAAATTACCTTGTCGTGTCTTGCTTGTTTCCCACTGTGATCATTTGACTACCAGAGTATGATTTAGATTGACTATTTGTTGTTGATAGTGATCACTGTTGACAATTTCACCGAGTTTTAGCAGCTCATAATGCTTGAAGTTGTTCGTCTTCAAACTTTTTTGGTCGACCTGGGTGTCTGTTGTCGTCCACATCAAAATCTCCTCTTTTAAAGCGTTTAACCATCTTTCACAAGTATCTTGAGATGGAGCAATTGATAACATGTAGAACATGATTTTTCTCCCCTGATACAAATTATGTTTGCGAAGTCCTAAATAATAATAATAATAAAAACATATGTTTACACTGGGATATAATCCTTCTTTTTTTCCCCCTTTCTGTTAAATTATCTTTTTATAAAATTATTTTATTCATTCCAACCATGGATACAATTTTATTTCCTTTACGTCAAAACATTATTGTAGTTATAGTGTCAAAATTTCAAGCCGTGAGGTTAACAGCGAAATTGTGTTTGTCGCGAAAATAACGCTATTCTGAAAATGAAGATGCTTTAAGTATTGTTCTTAAGATAATAGGTAATTTAGCCATTATTGCACTTGTTTCTCTGAAACAAAAAGGCAGATTAAAAGAAATATAAATTTAACGCAAATAAAAACTACTTGGCATAGGTGGACTCTGCCCAGTTCCCCATCATATTTATGTTTTCATAAATTTCTAGTGCGAGACATATTATAATCATGTTAAAAGGAATGAATTTGACCAAAGCTTAATACAGTAACAGAATGAAATTCCCGCCTAATAGGCTATCCACCGTTCAGTTCGATATATTTATCTTATTCTAATCTATTAATTTATTTTATCAGGGTCAATTCCATTGTTTAGTTTTCATGCTACTATTTCCAGTGCAATAATTCTCAAAATTCATATTTATATGAAAAATTTACAATTTCGCTATGTTGATAAAATCGTGAATTACGAATAATTTACGAAATTTTCCTATTAGAATATTTGTATTCAATCATGTTCAAACAAGTAACATAAATGTAATTCTGAAGTTATCTAATGTATTTATGATCCTCTAAATGGAAGTTTATGCTCAATTTTGCCTTATTCTGACATGTTAAGTAAATCGTAAATTCCAAATAACTTACGAATTTTTTAAATTGAAAAAATCATAGTCTATGATATTCATGCCAGTAACCTAAATAATATTTCGAAAATGGTTTGGCATCTTTACGATGAAAATATCCCTCAAAATTGACGTTTATGTGAAATTTTGCTCTATTTGCCATGTTAAGAAATTCGTAAATTTCCAATAACTTACGAAATTTTTATATTTGAAAATTCATAGTGATTAATATTCATGCAGTGTCCTAAATAATATTTCACAAGTAGTCTGACATCTTTACGATGAAAATATCGCTCAAAATTGACGTTTATGTGAAATTTTGCCCTATATACTGCCATGTTAAGAAATTTGTAAATTTCCAATAACTTGCGAAATTTTCAAAGTAGCATATTTATAGTTACTGAATACTGATGTACATTGCAGCATCAAAACTGATATTTTAAACCTGGTCTGACATTTTTACAGTAAAAAGTTTCCGAGAAATGCACGTTTAAGTGAAGTTTTGTCCTATTCTCCCATGTTAAGAAAATCGTAAATTTCTAATAACTTACGAAGTTTTTAAAATCGAATGTTGCAAATGAATAGGGTTCTTGCCAGTGTCGAAAGTAATATTTTAAAACTGATCTGACCTCACTGCGACGATTTGTTCTTGAGATATCGTGTACACAGACTAACAAACTAACGGACTAACAGACTGACAGACTAACAGACACCCTACAGACAGACAACATACAAATTTTGTCATTTTCGGATTCCTCACACCTGAAAACGTGTAAAAAAGTCAAAAAACCGAGGTCGAAAATTTTCACGATTACCTAAGTTCCCCATACCTATAGTATGATGGGGAACTAATAATAATTAAATATTCATTTGTTGTTTAGTTAAGCTTCTCTGTGATTGGGTTAAAATGACACAATTTTCGCTAATTATCATGTGCTGTTAAAAATGATTCCCAAGTTTTCTGTGTTTTTGCCAAAATGGCGTAATTTTCACTACTTCAATGAAATTATTCCCTCACCCTCACACATATAATAAATATCAAAACAAAAACTAATCAGCATATTGTATAAGTTTTACTTTTTAAAATCGTTTATAACTTGTTCATTTTAACATGATGCCAAGGGTATGGAGGGTGGGAGTTGGTCCATATAGTCTATAAAATTGGTGACGACACAAAATTTCATATTCAAAGAGAGAAAATGGGGAGAGAGGAGGCTTTGGTATTAATAAGTAAAAATATTGAGATTCAGTGACCACATACCCAAGCAACAGCATATATTAAAAATGATTGACGTGAGTAAATTGACAAAAAATATGACAATAATAATATTAATTAATAAATAAATAAATATTATAAAATAAAGTGTCAGTTTAAATCAACTGTCATTAAAAACCAACCACCATATTATATTCGACTAATAGAGGGAAAACAAGCAAAATTATCAGCAATAATTCGTACATAATAAGCGTCATTATCTTGAACATGAGAGGTTTACGCGACGGTCATACGGAATTCCCTGTCATCATACCGCTATGAGTGAAGACACAAAATGACATAGCACCAGATATTACATCGAAAAACCCAGTTGAGCTGATCAGTATTCGATTCAAACCTGATAAAAATGCTCTCTCGCTTCGGAACAAGACTGGTCACGCATTCTAACTGCAAACAGTGAAGCAAGTTAACTCGTCTATCTTGATTACGGCAAAAAAAGGGTTAATTAGTATTCAGCTCACTTGTTTTCCGATTCTAGTGTTTCGGAGAATATTGAATATAAATATAGCTTACCGCCTCTGATTCCATTCATTTTTACGACGATCTGCTTCAAACTAGGTCATAAGGAAGGATTCATGAAGAATGTACATAAATTTTAGACGTTGAATAAAGCTTCAAGAAAAGTTAACAGCATAAATTACTAAATCACTACATAATTGTTTCGGATCGAAATAACTAAGCATAACCATTCATTAGGAAGAAAAAAGGTAAGTGAGAGTGCACCGTTTTTTTCTACCTGAAGAAATATTGTGCTTAAATATTTTGACCTGAAACAATTGCGTAGTGATTTTACAGATGCCTTTAGCTTGCAAAGTTTTCTTCCATCTAGGTCCTTAAAAGAGGCCTCTCCGCTTTTCGTCCCCAGAAGCCAGAGCCAATGTTATTCTATGAAGAATTTTGCCCCATTATAACTTATTAACTAATATATATTTTTAAATTCCGTTTTCACATTCAGAAACTTCATAACTATTAAACAATTCATCGCTTTCTAAAAATTATTTTTTAAAGTTTTTAATACTTTATTTTGAGGTTGTAGAATGCGAATTTTCACAATGTGAAATTTTTCATTTTTGAACTTAAAAATGAAATCTTAAAATTAAAAAAAATCAATTTTTAGAAAGCGATAAATTGTTTAATAGTTGTGAATTTTCGGAAAGTGAAAACGGAATTTAAAAATATGTATTAGTTAATGAATTATAATGGGCAAAATTTCCCATAGAATAACATTGGCTTCAGCTTTCGGAGACGATAGGTAGAGAGCCCCCTTAAGGGCCCGCTTCACTCACGGCCGCCGGAAGTCGAAGCTAATGTTATACTATGATAAATTTTTCTTTACAAATAACTTTTTAATTAATACATATTTTTAAATTCTGTTTTCACATTCTGAAAATTCTCAGCTATTAAATTCACGGACCTTTTTTCAAAAATTATTTTTTATTTTTTTTATATTTTATTTTGAAGCTGCAAAATACGAATTTTCAATATGTGAATTTTTTTCATTTTGCAATTTCAAAATAAAATATTAAAAATTAAGAAAATACATTTTTAAAAAAGGTCCGTCAATTTAACAGTTGAGAATTTTCTGAATGTGAAAACAGAATTTAAAAATATGTATTAGTTAATAAGTTATTTGCAAAGAAAATTTCCCCGTAGGATAACATTAGCTCGGGCTTTCGGTGACGGTAAGTAAAGAGGGCCGTTAAGGAAGCAAACTGGAATCAAGTACAATTAAACTTTATTATAAGAAGAATAGAAAGATGTTTTTTGTAATTTTTGGGGCTGGCTTATAAATTTTTTATTCATCTGGGCCTTTAAAGAAAAAATTGGAAATCCAATTCATTCGAATTATATTATAATGAGATTATAGGATATTTTTGCAATTTATCGTATTAACGTAGAAACCTTTTCATTCACCTTCTGCTTTTGTTTTAATTTTAGTACAGTGCAGCACGCCTCTAGACATGTCAACATTTTAGTCAATTTCATTGCATTCTTAGTACTCGCCTTTTTTCCCACACCACATTTCTTGAAAGGTATTGTCTTCTTATTTAATCGTAATTGCATATTGGAGAAAATTTCACTACAAATAAAGTAGTCCGTAAAAAAGTGGGTATTTGCAATGCTCCGGGATAAATTATAATGTTAGCATGTCTGCGGTACTATTTAATTTAGTGTATAAATTAGCTTACAGATTGTACCTTCGCTTCATCGCCATCGTAAGTACACTATTTGGTTTATTGATTTTACATCCTATAATATATAAAATACAAATATTTTTACTAATTGTAAGAATTTTCATCATTTTTATTATGTTTATAATACATTCGTGTTTTTGCACTAAAATATTTTTAATGTCATTTACTTTTTATTTCCAGACTTTTTGCGGTTTGTTCGCGATTTTTATTATCCACAAAACCCGTACCACTCAAATCCGCGGATAATCGGGAGTATACTGTATATATATACAGTAAAGCACCCTTTATACGTCTCTTGTTTATACGTCTTGTACATTTATACGTCCTTTTAGTGAAGTCTCGATTCAATCCTATTCATTTTAATGCAAAAATTCTTCATTTATACGCCGCTATTATCGTTTATACGTCTTTTCCACTTTACTAAATTTCGTAAAATTTCGCGAATTGTCATTATTTTTATTCTAAATAAGCCAGCTTTTTTCTAGAAAGCATCTTAAATGGAAGAACACAGAAAAGGTCGAAGAATATGTATCAAAGAATCAATTGAATTCACAGTAGAATTTTTAATACTTACTGACAACCAACAAATCAGACGAATATTAAAGATTTTTAATGTTGTTAAACCGTAACCGTAATGGACAAAAATCGTATGCTTATTATTAAAGATACGCAATATATATAATTAATATTCAAAATGTGTTTATGTGTAGTTCTTAAAAAATGTAATTTAATACTCAAAATATGATATGTGTAATTAGTACCCAGTCATGCATTAATTGTGTGATTTTTCTACCTTTTTTTTTATAATAAATCTTTTATTATTTTTATTATTATTATTAATTATTGTTTTAAAAAATATATAATATACATTTACTAACTTAAGGAACTTTATTAATTAGTATTTACATATAAATTTTGCTTAAGTATCATGAAATTTGTAGTAATCAAAGTTTTATTATTAAAATTTCGATTATACGTCTTTTCATTTATACGTCCTTTTACGTCAGTTCCTTGAAAGACGTATAAACGGTCAGTGGCGGATCCAAAACTTAACATTTTGGGGGGGCTAAGATTTTTCAAGATGTAATTCCAGATCAATGAAAAGTTTGCAATTGTACTATTCAGTTGGGAATGTCAGTACTTTCTTTTTTTTTTTTTTGGGGGGGGGGGGGCGAGCTTCAGCCCCCTACACCCCCCCCCCCCCCCTTTAAATCCGCCACTGTAAACGGTGCTTTACTGTATATTCTTTTTAACGAATGTTAAAATGGAATTTAATATTCACTCGTAGGAAAAGATCTTTTATTTATGTGAGAGGCGAATACATTTTAAAGTTTTTTAACATCTGAAAATGAAGAAAGAGAGAGAGAGAGAGAGAGAGAGAGTAATTATAGATTTTATTCATTAAAGATCTTTCAAGTTTATATTTCTCAGATATCATTTAGAATAATTTTCTCTCTCTGAAAAATGAGAGATGTACTCTGCACTCTGCTTGTGGTTTCTAACGAGTATACTTTACGGTTTTATTATATAGATTGTTCTTATTTCATTGATAAGTTCGGTTTGAAACTCATTCTACGAACAATGCATGTCTCTTGTGAACTTCTCAAGATATAATTCCCAGAATTTTTTTTTCCCACCGTGTCTTTCGGTAGAATGAAGTCCAAAATCCCATGAAGAACAGATGTAAAAATTAAAAACTTCATTGTTCTGTAAAACTAATTCGCATTTTTCTTTGACAAGAATGACAACGTATATGATGCTTTACTGATAATTTTAATCATTCACATGAAATTTTTAACCATGGAGTAGGCTTCTCTTTCCTGTCAATAACGTTTTAAATAAAAACATAGGGATACTCCTGATGATAAAAAAAAGTAAGTGTTGTCAAGAGTTGCCTTTGGCTGAATTGTGGCGATATGTGTAATATGAGCACACACAGTCGTATTCGTATAGCCAAAATGCTAAGACTCCCCACGTACCCTTATCATTATAGAATTCGAACTTTTTAATTACTTTATATTTCAGTTAAAGATTAAATCATCTTAAAAATTTTATCAGTTTGAACCATGAAGCAAAATAAATAAAATCAAGAAATAAAATTGTTTCCTCATTTTTTTTTAAACCCATATTTTGCGAATATACGACGTGTATTATAATAATGACTTTAATTTGGATTCTGTTAAACAACTTTACTATTACAACGAGAATGAAAAATGTTTTTACAGTTTACGGTGCCAACTCAAATCGTGTTTAACGGAGCTCTGTTATAAGGAATATTTTTGCTGTTTGCCGTGTTATAGTACAAAATTTTCATTCATCAAGATCTTTGAAAGCGTACAGTATTTACCCTCACCAACAGCCAAAGCTCATGTTATTCTTTGGAGAAATTTGTTTATAGAATTACTCATATATTTCTTCTTCTCTCTCTCTCTCTTTCTCTCTCTCTCTTTCCCCCCCCCCCCCTTTCTTTTTTAATTTCATTTCCACATTCAGAAAATTCACAACAGTTAAATTCGTTTATGCTTTGCAAACATTCATTTATTCATTTGTTAATTTAATTTTTAACATTTAATTGTTGAGCTTTTAATATTTAATTGTTAAAGCTTTTATTGCCATTTTAAGCTCCAAAATAATGTATTAAATTTTTGAAAATTCCCTTTTTTTTTAAAACAGAAAACAATTTGAAAGATGATAATTTTCCTGAATGGGACAACGGAATTTTAAAACATATATATTAAATGATGAGTAATTCTATAAAAGAACCTCCCCAAAGAATAACGTGGGATTTTTCTGATGTCAACGATGAATATTGTACGCAGCAAATGAAGTGTTATACCGCAATGGCGGATCCAGAACTTAACTTTTTTTTTTTTTTTTTTTTTTGGGGGGGGGGGGGGGGCTAAGACTTTTCAAAATGTTATTCTAGACCAATAAAAAATGTACAATTGCAATGTTCAATTGTGAATGTCAGTGTTTCCCCCCCCCCCCCCCCTTTAAATCCGCCACTGTTATAACGAGAATAAAGAAATCTTTTTGCAATTTATGATATCGGCTCATAAAATTTTCATTCATCTAGTTCACAAAGAAAAGATTGAAAATCAAGTTCGGTCGAACTTAGTTATATCAAAAATGGTAGGATCTAGAGATATTTAATCTGTTATTGATGTATTGAAATAACTACAGTGATAAGATAGTACAGACGAAAACTGCAAATTAAGATCAAGTTTAATAAATTAAATTAAATTTCGATAACTTTTAAAGGATAAATCGTACATTTCAAAATAAGCAAAATAAAATTGAACTACCAGTATGTGATTCTGAAATACAAGCATTTCAAAAGTCAAATTTCAGGCATATTTTTGAATGAATGTCTTTCTACATATTTTTGAAATACTCAGACATCTTGACGCAGGCATTGTAGTACTTCAGGCAGAAAATCGAATTAGGTCATTGATTTTTTTTTTTTATATAAGTAAGATAAATTTCAGAAAATCGTCTGGGAATCGGCATTTTAAATGAATATTTTGCCTATCGGTTAACTTCAATGACTGTCTCTTTTTACTATTCATATACTCATGTCCAAAATTAAAATCACAGCTTTTTTTCTCGTTTCCTTCTTTTGCGCATAATTTTTAAACAAATGAACGTATAAACATAAAATTTAGATGGCATGTTCTTTATTAAATTATTAATCGAATTTTACAGAACTTTAACTCATTAAGCAGCAATTTTTAAAGTGATACAAATTTTCTAAAAAGTAAGATTTAGAAAAGAAGAGAAAAACTAATCAATTTTTGAAAGAAAACTGAATGAAAAACGGTGTTAAGGATGCCTTATAGATAGGTAAAGATAGGTAAAAGTAGGCCTCGCAGCGTTCCCAAAATTTTAAGTTCATTTTATTATATTATCAACACTATTTTTAAACAATAATTTTTTACATAATAGTTTAGCATTAAAATATTCAAGAAAAATTTCTTTTTGACGATAGTGGTGACAATACAATAAAATGACAAGAAAATTTTAAGAATGCTGCAAGGGCATACCTGCCAATATCCCAATTAATATTCTGTAGTATTGTTAGTCACGTCTTTTTTCTCACACCAGTCTTTCATTCTTATTTAATTGCAATTACATTTAGGGACTATAACTCTTTAAAAATATTGGTGCTTTAAAAAAAAGAAAAAGAAAAAGAAAAAAAAAAAAAAAAAAAAAAAAGGACTAACAATACTATGGAATATGAATTAAGATGGTGGCAGGTATGTGCGAAGGTTGCATATGCCTCCAAATATTAAATTAAAACCAGACCTTTCATTCTGTATTCACTTTTCTTTTTCTTCCATAGCGGACTTTTTGAAAAGTTATAATTATTAATTTGTGAGCTATAAAAACCGCCAGAACAATAAGAATGTCAATGAGTAAAGAATACCTCATAAATAAAGAATATCCCATTGTATAACGACTATCTCATCCAATTTTCATGTTTGTATGTATCTTTTTAAAGAAGTTCTTCGCAAAAGAAGAAAAAGAAAAGGGAATAATGCACTGTTAAAATTTTTGTCTTAAGTGGAACCACAACAGGGTACTATAGTAGCTGTAACCATGAGATGGTGAATCGAATAAGAGTTTTAACTGGGTTAGGGGTACATACAAATGAAACACTGCCGGTTGCAAAGTCGGTTGCAAGCGTTCCAAATGTATGACTACAGTCGGCAGCAAAAGTATCCGACCACTAGCAAAAATTCCTATGTAAAAAAAGCACACTTAACATTGTTTTGTTATATAAATTCTTGTCGAATTCTGTCCTTAGACTGACTAAGAACCGGATTCGACAAGGATTTATTTAACAAAACTGCATTAGGTGTACTTTTTTACATAGGAATTTTTGCTAGTGCTCGGATACTTTTGCTGCCGACTGTGTTTGCAAAAAAAATTGCAAAATTTACGTCATCGAAATTGCAAGCGTTCCGTTTGTATGTAACCCTTAATCGTAGTTCATTACTCTATTAATCGGTTTTCATTTTCTTTATATATAATTTTATTTCAATGATGAATAAAACTCTCATATTGTGTACAGTCGGTAACAAAAGTATCCGAATACTAGCAAAAATTCCTATCTAAAAAAAATTAGAGTTAATGCTGTTTTGTTAAATAAATCCTTGTCGAATCATGTTCTTAGTCGGTGATCCCCAGAGGAATAGTGGGGATGGGAACATGGAGGACTTTGGGACCACGATAGATTTTATGTGCACCAGCCGCCATTAGTGTACAGTCGGTAACAGAAGTGTCCGAACACTAGCAAAAATTCCTATGTAAAAAAATTACACTTCATACGGTTTTGTTAAATAAATCCTTGTAGAATCCTGCTATTAGTAAGTGTAAGAACATGATTCGATAAGGATTTATTTAACAAAACCGTATGAAGTGTAGCTTTTCTATATAGGAATTTTTGCTAGTGTTCGGACACTTTTGTTACCGACTGTACACGACGGTCTTTGGCCGGTTCAAGTATCGAATCGGCAATCTTCCAATTATGTGCTCAGCGCTTTACCGACTAGGGTACCGCGGCCTGAAACCATGGACGTAAAAAACAAAGAAAATAAATATCATCTTTTTTTCTCTACTTTTCGAAAATCAATCTTCTTACACAGGAAAATTAAAATATGATCCACGGTTGTAGGTAGGTACTGTCGGCTGCAAAATTATTCGAGCACTAGCCAATAATTCCTATATTAAAAAAGTACACTTAAGACTGTTTTGTTAAATAAATCCTTGTCGAATCATGTTCTTAGACTGACTAAGAACATGACTCGATAAGGATTTATTTAACAAAGCAGTAGTAAGTGTACTTTTTTTAGACAGGGATTATTGCTAGTGCTCGAATAATTTTGCAGCCGACTGTAGATAATTAGGTAGGTTGTGATTGACGTCGCACCATTACTGCGTTATGGATAATTGGCGACGGTCTGAGACGCACCCCTACGGATGTTCCGGAGACATGCCACGACAGTTTTGGTCCTACACGAACGGGATAGCTCCCCAGCTTCGGTGGCCCTCAGAGGTATAATTTTGATGGGAACACGGAGGATATTGTGGCCACGACATATTTTACGTGCATGAGCCATCATTAGTGTACACGACGGTCTTTGGTTGGCTCGAGAACCGAACCCACAATCTTCATATTACGAGCTCGGTGCTCTACCGACTGGGGTACGGTGGTCCAGATTTAAGGTTGTAAAAAAGAAATAAAAAGGGTCATATATTAAAGCTGTAATGCAAAATGGTCTAGATATTATGATTTTCTTTCTATTAAAAAGAATATATATATATATATATATATTACATTTCAATTTGACATTGAATATGAGGATTTCGATAATAATTTTCTGCTTTTGTCTTGTCATATGCACTATTAATATTCCTTTTCAGTGAAAGAAAGCAGCGAATAGGCTGGCAGAGTTCTGCATGCGTCAATAAGTAAAGTGAGTCGGGGAGGAGGCGAAGCCTCCTTCGGGTATGTGAGCGGAGCGAACAGGCGGCAGAGCCCCCTAGTATTGTAAAAAAATGTAATCCAAAAAACCAAAAACAAATCTTAACGATTCATGGTACAAAATCCAGTAATGCATATTCCTGCAAAATTTTGCGTAACATATGCATATGTGTATATAATTCAAGTTTGTATTTTCACTTAATATGTATACCTAATAATCACATTGTAAACGTATCTATTATCTTAAGTGTAATTCCTCTAAAGAACGGTCAGACCGTTGTGAAAGAGGTGGGATCATTAAATAATGAAATTAATAAATAAGTATACATTTACTTTATGATTATTAGTTTATAAAATTTTATAAATTTTACCTACCTTGTTTTCTTTCACAGCTCTTCTACACAGGTTCGTTGTTGAAAGAAACTGCACTGAAAAAAATATATATATACCGCCTTCCTCCTGAAGGAATAAGTGGGCATTTTCTAAATCCCTTAACTAGAAATATAGATTTCCGAGCTATGCGCGTAAGGCCCACTAATAAACTGAATAGACGAAATTATCGAGAATTTCTAGTGTACACATTTCTAGATGGTGAAACAATATTCTGAATACTTTAAATATCCTGAATAATTTTTATTGCGAGAAATTCCCGCTTGATTTTCTAGAATCTGGTAATAAACCAAGGTTATAGTCGCTGAAACCCGCTTCTTGTAGTCTCATTTATTTGCAGAGATTTTTAATTAACTTTGCCCTCGAGAATATAGGCAAACGCTCTAGAATTCAAATAGAGGCTTGTAGAACTCGCTTTCCAAGGGGACTAGAATTTATAAGGATAACATGGAACTATTTTCTCTAGAGCCACAATTTAGATTCTAGATGTCAGTTACAGAATTGTTTCTCAGTGTGGGCTGTAGCAATTTTTTTCTCTAAAATTTTAGGTCATTTCATTTGAAAGCATTTGTGATATTAAATTAAGTATATGTAACCTTTTATATAACATAATAATATTAAGAAGAAAAAAATATTACTCTTAAAATCTAATCTATATTAATAAAATCAGACTTTTGTCTGTAAATTTGTCGGAATCAAAAAATTTTGCGATATCTTCACGTTTTAGACCCCATGAAAGCCGAAAATGACTTCAGAAAATTTTGCCTGTGTGTGTGTGTGTGTGTGTGTGTGTGTGTGTCATCGTGTCCGAATGTCGCTTTTTTTGTCCGGGCATCACTTGAGAACGGCTGGACGGAATTCAACGGCGCTTGGCAGGAATTTAGGTCTTCACCCAACTTAAAATTATATCTATCAACTTTTCAGAAATTCCCCCCCGTTCCCCCCCTAGGGGGTAAAAGACTAAAACACGTTTGTCCGGGCATCACTCGAGAACGGCTGGACGGAATTCAACGGCGCTTGGCAGAAACTTAGGTCTTCACCCAACTTAAAATTATATCTATAGAAATTTTCAAAATTATGATTAGTGTTTAAATTGTGGGTAAAAAACGCCTGCGCATGCGCCATAAATATTTTTTCACTAAAATGCTTTGAATGGAAAAATAAAATATAAAAATAATTTTTTAAGTTAAAGACTTTTGTATTCGCGTGATTCGCACTACAAATTATGAAAAGATTGAAATGAAGTGTTGCCATCTAAGTTTCATACTTTAGTTAATTTTAAAAAATCTAATTGTCATATCGAAAAACTGTTTACACCCCAGGATTCAGAAAAATCACCTCTTTCATTTGGTACTGAATTTGTAATGATAGGTCTGATATTTCTAATTTATTTTTCCCTTTATCCGTTTTTCCGTTGCCACTTAAATTTCATACTTTAGTTATTTTTTAAAAATCTAATTGTCGCATCGTTAAACTGTTTGAACCCCTGGATTCAGCAAATTCGCCCCTTTCATTCGGTATCAAATTTATAAATATAGGTCTGATATTTCTAATTTATTTTACTCTTTTTCCGTTTTCAACCCAGATTCGATATGGAACAGCTTTAGTATTGGATCCCTTTGGCAAAATTTGAAATTCGGCACCGAAGTAGCTCGGACGTTTCTCGCCAAGATCTTTAATTGCACAATTGAGATAGCCAATTCAGTTCATCGCAAAAAGGGCTTAAAATATTTAAAGTCACCAAAGGGTTCCGATACTTAAGCTGTGCTTTTTGTATTTATTTATTTATAATACTGTCTATTAAAGACTTCTGTGGTCACGAAATTTGGTGTGTAAATTGTTTGTATGCATCCGGCACTTATTGTAACTGCATTTCACGAAATTCGAAATCCCCCCCCCCCCTTCTCGGAGTCGGAGGGCAATAAACATGTGTAAAAACATGTTTTTCTGTTTGAATTCGCTTTGAATTATCTTAGAATGGCGAATTTTGGTGTGTGGATATTGATTAAGTATACGCATTATGTACATTAGTGGGATTTTGCAAAACTTCGAACTCACCCGCTGAGGGTGGGGAAGTAAGAAGTGGGTAAGTTGTGCTGAAGACAGTGGGGACCCAGACTCCTCACATTGGGAGCGAGAAAACCTCTACCAATCACAGCGAGAACTTAGGTTATTAATAAAGATATGGCATTTTGACAACTCATTTAAGTTTAATGTCCAGCGAAGCGGGCAAAGCCTGCTAGTTAACAATATTTTTGAAACAACTGTTTTGTTAAATAGTTGTTTCAAACAATGCAGTTGTTGCTGAGGCTTTTTTCTTTTTCCTTTTTAACAAGGTAGAAAAATGTTATTCAAGATCACTATCGGATATTCCCTATTGAAAATGGAGTACATGCCACTACTAGTTTGTGGACAGGGACACCTGAAAGTATTCCAAAGCATGACTTTCTATAAGAGATTATTTAATTGCACAAAGGAATGATTTCTATAGAATATAGTATGATTACCAATAAGATTACAGAGCCACACAAAAATCTATTAGTTACATTGCGGATTATTCTTGAAATAATTGCTGGAAATGCATTTTCATTTGCACTAAGCATTTTTAATACTTTCTAATAATTTTTAATTGTGAATATTATTTAAGTTAGTGCATTCGTTTGTCCTACTGTTCGTCTGTCTATCTGTTCGTTTGCCCGTCTTCAGCGGTTGTAAACATTTTCTTAAAAATGATATATGCTATTCAAGTTCACTATGGAATGTTCCCTATTTAAAATGACATTAATAGGTCCTGTGAAACTGGTTTGTGTACAGGGATACCCCAAAAATCTCAATGCGTAGGAGAAACATTTTGGTAAATCACATTTAAATAATTTTCTACCGCAAAAATCATGAATAAATTGACGTTTATTTTTAATATGCTTAAATAATGTTTAGTATAGAATATGACATGTTTAGCGTTCAGGTTTACAGGGCTACGCTAAAATATCTAGATGCATTAAGGGCTGCATTTCCGTTTGTGTTAAGCATTTTTCACTTTCTAACAATGTTCGACTGCTCAATCAACTGTTTTTTTTTTTTTTTTTTTTTTTTAATATGTATTTCACGGGAAAATGGGCATAGAGGTGGGGTGGGGGATTTTTAAAATTTATTGCATAATCATTTGTTATGCATTAAATCAAAGCTAACTCTACGTAGTGTATGTATTTAAAAAATTGTAGAAATATGTAGAAATTTGACCTCTAATATTAAAAACAAACTGTAAAAAGAAAAAAAAAAGTTCCCCCATCGCCTGTGATAAATTATGAAATATTATATACTAAACCTTTGATTATTTTGGAAAACACAAATATAGTGTACTGGATAAGATGTCACTTTATTTAAACGTCTAATTATATATAACATATTTCTTTTACACTATATCATGCCCATAACATTTTTTTTCCCCTTTCTTTCTTTTCTTTTCTTTTTTCTTTCTTTTTTTTTTTTTAAGTTATAGTAACTAAAATTCATTTGAAAAAATGGTATTATTTAACTTAACAGAATCTGTTTTGACTATCAAAAAAAAAAAAAAAAAAAAAAAAATCAGGTGTTTATGTTTATCATTGTAAAACTCTCAGAAAAACTTTAACAAACATAGATACCAGTGAAAAGTCGCGCCTCAAAAAGTCACTCCCGTCGTAAGAGTCTAAAAAATTAAAAAATAATAATAATAAGTAAAATTGTGTAACAATTACTGTAGAATGAAAAGTAGTAAGCTTAATTATTATACTATTTTTTATTTCCTTTTTAAGAAATGACTTTATAAAGTCCGCCTTTAAAAAGATGTTATAGTACTTAAAAATGACTCAAAGTGCTATATCTGTCTCCATGAAATGTTCGATATATTTAGAAAAGATATCCGAAGAAAAAAATTGTCGATCATCGATAACTGATTATTATTTTCACTAATTTTCACCACAAAAAATGTTGTCTGAAAATAATAATAAAGTGCTAATTGAAACAAATATTCAAAAATAAGTTCATTATTTTGCTTAAAGTGAAACAAATATTGTCAAACTAAGCAAATATTTTTGGTATTTTTGAAAGAGAGCATCAAAGAATAACAACATTGAACTGCGAATTTTCTCGGAAAGATAGATAATATTTTCTCTGCGGAAGTTATATTTTTACAGCTTCGGCGAAAAAAAAAAAAAAAAAAAAAAAAAAAAAAGATAAGTCCATAAATTTTTCTAGCCCAGGTCAGATGTCAGGTTGTTCGGTTTATTGGGGATACCGGATGTCGAAATCCAAAACCAAATGTTGTATAAATATGTCAGCGTGAGGATTGAATGTCCACCGCTTCTAAGAATTATCAGACGGATAGCATATCATTATAGATGTTTCTTATGCACTGCTAACAATCGCGCTTTAAATTCCATACTGTGAAAAACTGGAACTGTCCTTTAAAAGATGAAATTGAATTCTTAGATTAAAATAAAAGCATAAATATACAGTCAAACCTCTATTTTACAAAGTCGCTAAATCCTGCAAAAAAGTTTTTGCACGCAAGTTTGTTAAATAGAGATTCTATTTATTTATTTATTTATTTCTGCAATTTTCATAGTAATTTTTAAAATCTTTAAAGGGGAAAAAATTAATGAAACACTACTTTGTTTATGATAAAAAAAAAAAAAAATCCAGGAAATTTGTTTCAAATTTGTGCAACACTTTCTTGAAATTTAAGAAATTTTTACAGTGCACTATAAGACACTGTAATGTAAGTGTATTAATTGCTATATTTTATAGCATTGCGTACATCCAAATATATCAGTTATTTCTTACTGTAATTAAAATCTTACGATATCCCTTTTTGGATGTGGGGATGTTGATAATGTGGATTTTTCAATCTACGGGTTCCTGAAGCCGAACAAACCAACATTGATAACTATAATTTACAAGTACATAAGGCCCAAAATATAAACAGAATAATGTTAGTTTTTCGCGATATCTCAGTCATTTCTTAATAAATGAAACTTACATGTCATTGAACATAATTATGTTGCAGACCAGATTATTATTTTTTTTCATTCATATTTCTTAATTTTCATTTTACTATTATTGCCGTCCGTACAGTGTGGTGGTTGACGTCCCTGACTCCCACACGGTAGGGCCCAGGTTCGAACCCCAGGAAAGGCATGGATGTGTTTTTCCTTTTAGCGTTAGCGATGGCTGCCCATTGGGTACTTCAGGGCTGCCACTCAATGAAGACTCCAAAAATAGTCGCTTTAGTAGCCTTTCATAGGAAAAATATTCTCCTAAATAAGTCTCCTGAAGCAGAAAATAGTTTTTGTTTTACAACACCCCCCCCCCCTTTCCCAATTTTTTCTTTTATCCAATATTAATATTATGATTATATAAAATAATCGGAATAATTAAGCAGTAATTTTCACTAATGTTTAAAAAAAAAAAAAAAAAAAAAAAAAAAATCCTGAGTATTTCAGATTACTGAAATATATATATATATATATATAAATAATAGATAACGTAATAAAATTTAATCTTAAAATTTAGCAATTAATAGAACCAAAACAGTAACAGCACACTAAAATATAGAACTGAATTTAACATAGAGGAAAGAATGACACAAAAAGTTGCGATATAGATAAGGAACCAATGAGTTACCATATTAACTAAAAATACTTACGCCGACCTGAAGGATAATAAAAAGGACCATTAAATTTGTGAAAGAGAATAAACCGCATAATAAACCGCATAATCAATTGGATATAAATGCTTAAAATTAGAAGTATACTTATCAAGGGGCGCATACTTCATAAAGCAGAGAAAGCATATATATATATATATATCAGCAAAGCATAATATAACCAGACAGGTGATGCCAGCTGCTCTTGCAACCTAAAATTGGTTTAGCCTGATATTCACTTTCAATCCTTTGTTTACTTTCAAGCAACACACAATGGGTTGAATTTTAGTACTTTTCTAATATAATATTTCAAAAATTAGAAACCATAAGAGGTTATGTTTCTACTGATTGTGATAGAATATATGTGAATCATTTGAATTGAACTAAACAAGGTATATTTAAGTGTGAGAAAGATAAATTTCAATTTTCCAGATATTTACAATCAAATTTTTCTGAATTTTAAAAGACAATTCACATTTTCCATGAGATTTCTGCTAGGTTGGAGACTAAAACTTTAATTCTCTCAGCTCATTAATTCTAAAAGGTATTTGAAATTTAGAATTAATGAGCACCAATGGAATGTTCTTAATGAAGATATTTCTAAATCATCTATTGCTTTCCATTGCTGATCTGTTGCTGTTTTTACGAAGCTTTTCAGATCTTTAAAAATTAAATAAATGAATAAATAAAAATCCTGTTAATTTTTCTCCAATGCTCACATAACTTTCTCTTGCTAAGTTTCTTTTGTCCCCCGTCCCCGGCCCCCCATTGGTCACATCTATTTATTTATTTATAACACATTTTTTTTTCTTTTTATCTTGTCACACCAGTATTTATACTGATTTTCAGTCTTATTTATTTTATTTTATGCATTGCTGCTTTATTTGCTACACTTTACTTTACTCTTTGCCTGATGAAGGGTCATGGTACTATTTTGATCTGAAACAAATGTAGTTTTTTTTTTCTATGAAAGTAAGTCACTTTATTTTTACATAGAGAAATGGTTTTACCCTTAAGCACAGTATTTTGCTGCTTAGAAACATGCAAACATCAACAAGGAGACATGTTATGAAAAATAACATTGCAATGACAAAAGTTTCACCTTTTCATGATATACAGTGAGTGGGTAAAGAAGCAAATAGGAGAAAAAAAAAAATTCTTTGACCAAACACTAAAATGAAAAAAACTTCTTAATGTAAAGGCCTATCTAATTTATGAAATTAGCCTTGATGAAAAGTTATATGTTTGCCGCAAGTTTTCGAAACAGAAATAATTCACTGCTAATTAACAAAATTTATATTTAATTGCAATTGCATGCTGAAATGTGCAAATATTTCTTTTGATAATTAATAAAATTTATCCATTCATCAAAGCTGATTCCCAAAATGTATTATTACTAGCAAATCCAAGCGAAATTTTCGCAATTTCTTTTTATTTACCTTTAAAATTTGAAACTTATAAGTCTTATACCAATTTCATCACCCAATTTAAATTTTAATCCCTCAGAAGCTAAATTATTATTAGTTTTTGTAGGTGAAACGCTAATGATAGTTAAATCAAATCATCCAAAGAAAAATTTCAAAATAAAATTCATGTTTGACAACCCAGTTTTCATATTTCCCCAAGCAGGGCACATTAGTATAGGACCCCTTTGGTGATTTTTAAATTTTAGCCGCCATGTTTGTGATGCCTTTTAATTTTTTTTTTTTTTATTCATTCTGGCACAATTTTTTGTAAAAAGAAAAAAAAAATAATAATAATACTATTAGCACCTATTTTGATTATACTTTTAATTATTGCGTTTTTTAGTCAAGTTATGACAAAAGTTCCTATTTTACCATGTTTTTATTAATTTTCAATTCTTGTTTGTTTGTTTGTTCGGTAGAAATCTTGCAATCGATTTTTAACTAACTTCCCTACTAGCTAGACATTTGAAACTTTCAGAATAGTACAGAACCCGATGACAACACTGTAGTGTTGAAATCCATCACCGACAAATGATTTGTTTGAATCAATTCATCTTGTTGTTGCTTGGAGTGTTGTGCCGCTAAACAAAAATTTACAAGTCTTGAAAATTTAACACATTTTATTATATTTGTTAAAAGGACTCACATCATTGATCAATACAGGTTCATATTTAAAAATATTGTTCAGGAATCAAACTCCAGATAAATTCCGAGGAACAAGGGAGAGAGAGAGGGCAGCGAAAAAAACTTACGTCTTTACTAAAAAGTGAAAAAAACAAAAACTGAGGGTCTGCTCTTTTCGATCGCACGGGAGAACCATCTGGAAGGGGAGTCATATGACTGCATTATCATTATTTTCGCCAAAATGAAAGCCAACTTCAGTTCTTTGTTTTAGATATTATACTAATGTTAATTTTTGAATTTGTAATGACGGTTTATAATTGTATTAACCTTTTAATCGCCAATTTTTATGCCAAGCGACCTTTCGACTAGAGAAAATGACCGTTATGAACTGAAATCATTAATATTGGGTAATTTAAAATAAATTATATCCGGTGTTGCAATAATATAAATTCTGACAATGAGTTTTCTTTTTTTTTATGACTATTTGAGAACACTTTTTTATATAATTACGTTTAATGTCAGAATTTCCGTTAGATATTATTTCTTTTATTTTCTTTTTAATCCCATAAAATAAAGTACTTTTCTATTTAAAAAGATAAACATTTATTTATGATTTAGATATAAAAGATATACAATTTAGATTTCTGAATGATGTGTGTTATTGTTTTATGTTAATAAATAGTGTAGGTCGTATGTATAATTAAAATTGTGTAATTTTTAACGACATTTAAAAATAATTCTTTTTTTTAAATGCTTAAGAACAAATTACGTAAATATAATATTTCACTTAAAAATTTAATCATTCATTTATCATTAGATTTTATTTTATTTAAAAATTCAATTAAAATTTAACCAAATATATGTGAACACCTTCACATATTTCTCCCGGCGACCCAGAAAATAAAAAAAGATCTCTCTCACTCCCTAGTATGTCACATAATCACAATGAAAAACAAATAATACAAGAAACCTGCATAAGTCCAAAAAAAATGTATATCAATGCAATATTCAATTGTAAATATACGTATGCACATTATAAATTTGTTTCATCATGAAACATATTGGCATATGACGAATTTGCATCATTCTAAATATCATTGTGGGCACCACATTTGAAGAGTTCTGTTTTCTTTTAGAGTCTGGATCCAGATTTAATCGTCAAGAAAGCTTTCAAAATAATACTGTTCATTTTTATTTTTTTATAAAAAATTTTCTTTTCAATGTTCTTATATGTGTATAGAAATATGATGTTATACTTTAAAGTTATTTCATATTACACTGTAAACAATACTGAATGTGCATATAATACTGCAACATATCAAATAACATCAATGTTAAACATAGAAAAAAAAACAACACATGAGTACAAGTAAATTAAAAAAAATGAACATAAAATGAGAGGGAAAAAAAATAATATATAAATGTATATACAAATAATAGAAAATATCACAAAAGTGAGAAAAAAAATTTGTTCGTGTAATTCCACACAGGAGAGATTCAAAAACGACGCCTATTGGACAGTCAAAAAAAAAAAAATAATAATCTCCCCTTAATCTTGTATGTAGCAACAAGTATATCGACTTTGGCTTATGGCCATTGTCCTAGCGGGATAGGGCTTGTAGAAAGACCTGACCTGTTAGGGACAGGCCTCCGTCCCCCATCAAAGTCAAAGACTTCTGTAGGGACACCTCGCAAAACTGGGTATATATATATCAATTGAATTGTATTAAACAATTTTCAAAAGAAGTGTGGGGGGGTCTCATCACAATGAAATGCTACTCTCCCGGGTAAATTTTGAACGAGTTAGCATTATCATAGAGGGTAAAATTAAAAAATGAAAAAAAAATATATTTAATTAAAATTCTTAGTACTAACAAAATTTAGTGTGATGAGATAAAGACCACCAAAACAACTCACCAAACCCAATGAAGCATTTAAAAATAATATAGCATAATAACAATAATAATAAGGTAATTGCCACATATTCGAATTTTGAGATTTTAACTTTAAGTCATTGCACTATTGAAAAGTTTTGTGTATAGTATGTCAATAAACAGTATTGTAATTATCTGTTAAACTTATGATATATTAATATCTATCAAAATGTAAATATTGTTACACAAGATTTTTTTTTTTTTTTTTTTTTTTTTTTAAACTGAATTATAATAAATTTTATTAAATTTGTTGTTAAGAAAACTGTAATAATAATAACTAGAAAAGAGAAAAAATTATGTAATATTTCACATAGTGTTGTGTCATCCATTGTAATTAAAAAAAGAAAGAGAAAAAAAAATGCAGAGTATATTGGTCCAGCCAATTGCCTGCATACAATGAATGACATAACAAAAAAATAAATAAACATAAAAAGAAACCTATGCATCAGGATCCTTTCATATAATGCACAAGCCCTTGCAAAACACTACATAATATGATATTAAAATTTAATTCCTGTTTCTTAAATTATAATTGTGGCTTTGTCTTGAATTATAATTAACATTTCTATTATGACTTGCTTCATCAAGTAAGTGGCTGTATCTAGGTGGTGCAAGAATAAGTCTGTCAATATGGACTCTAAATGACAATCTATCAGGCGCTTGTAGTCTTTTAATTGTAAATGAAACCGGTGAGTGTTTTTGTAGAATAATAAAAGGTCCTGTATACTTTGGTTTAAACTTATCAACGGATTTTAAATAAACAATGTCATGTACAGCAACAGGTCTTAATTTAGCATGTCTGTGAAAGTGTTGATATCTCTTATTTTGATTATCTTTTATGTTAGAGTAAGCTTTAAGGTAAATTTTATTTAAATCTTCTAATAATTTATGTGTATCAACATTTTTGTCGAGAAAAGGTTGATTCATCTGTTGCTCAAAAGTGTCAAAAATTAATGAAATTTCTCTTCCAAAATGTAATAAGTTAGGTGAGTACAAAGTAGATGAATGTTTAGAGCCATTATACAATGATTTATGTATAAACAAAGAGTTTTCAAATGTATGGCCTTCAGACATTAAAATGTTTACTGAATATTTAATGGATTTATTAATCCTTTCGGACAAAGCGTTTGATTGTGGATGTGCTACAGAAGAATGTGTAATTTTTATACCAAGAGTATCATTAAAAGTGTTGTAAACATTGGATGTAAATTGAGGACCAAGATCCGAGAGGATAACTGAAGGTCTACCAAAGGTGGTAATATAACTAAACAAACATTTAACTATTTTTTCTGCTGATGTATCCTTTAATGGATAAAGTTCCATATGGCGTGAGAAAATGTCCAACACTGTGAGTACTGAGTGACCATTATTAAATGGTCCTACTAAATCAACACTGATGGTATGTCCAGGATGTGTGGGTGTGTATGTAGGTTGCAATGGAGCTGGAAGAGTGTTATGATGTTTAGCCTGTAGGCATCGTGTACATGAAGCGACAAAGTTTAATGTATCTGTGTAGATTCCTTTCCAAAAGTATTTGTTTGATAGGAAATTATATGTTTTATTTAATCCAAAATGAGATAAATGTGAAATTGTTAATGTCTTAGCTTTTAGTGAATTAGGAACAATAATAAGATATGAGAATGTTGAGCTATTGGGACATTGCTTTTTATACATCAGTACCTTTGTGTCTGGATGAATAAAATAGTTTGGGTATTTTCTTGAAAAACCTTTCTTTAGAATTTCTGTGTAAATTTTTGACAATACAGGATCCTTTATTTGTTCATTTACAAAAGTATTATTAGAGATTTCTAAAAGTGGGTCTTTATTGTTCGAATCTCCAGAAATTAAGCAATTAGTGTATTGTTGTTTGATTTTGTTACAATTGTTATCATTAAAATGATTAACAACATTACTATTATCATGTACTACAGGTAGAGGTTGTTTTTCAAAAATTAATTCAGGATTAGAGTTCAAATCTTGTTGATTGTGAGTGAAGTCACATCTCGAAAAATAGTCTGCTAAAATATTTGATGAACCAGGGATGTGTTCAAAATCAAACGAATATTCTGAAATTTCCATTAACCATTTTGTGGTAAGGTCTGTAGGATTAGTTGTTTTTTTGTATCTTTTTAATGGAGCACTGTCACATAAAATTGTGAATTTTCTGTTGTATAAATAGTATTTAAATGCAATTATTGATTTGTAGATAGCCATTAATTCCAGTTTTAGTGCAGGGTAGCGTTTTTCAGATGGCTTCAATGATTTAGAAAAGAAGGCTATTGGAAGTAATTTATTATCATGTTTCTGCATTAGTACCCCAGCAATGGAAATATTTGAAGCATCTGTATTAAGGTAGAAATCTCTATCCCAATCCGGTAGTCTGACCACTGGTGATTCAAAGAAAATTTTTTGAATTTTGTGAAAAATCTGTTGATGTTCAGTAGTCCAATGAAATTTTGATTTTGGTTTAGTCAGATCAATTAAAGGTTGTATTAGTTTAGAAAAGTTGGGTACAAGGGATTTATAAAATGTTACAACACCAATAAATTTTTTTAATTGCCTTTTAGTTGACGGTGTAGGAAAAGAATTAATTTTGACAATATTTGATTGTATTGGCGAAATACAATGATTTTGAATATGAAATCCAAGATAATTTACATCAGTTTTGTGAAAAGTGCACTTGTTAGGTGCAAGGGTTAAGTTGTACTTTATCAAAATTTCTAAAATTCTACTTAATTTAGTGCATGTTTCCTCAAAGCTATTCGAGCCAAAAATGAGGTCATCTTGATAGGCATGTATTCCCTCTAAATCAATTTCATCAATAATTGTGTCCATTAAAGCTTGATATTGAGAAGCAGCATTTTTCAATCCAAAGCATAGTCTTTTGTATTTAAAACTACCAAACATAGAAGTAAATGTTAATTTATCTTGTAAATCTTCAGGAAGTGCAATCTGGTGGTAAGCCTGTTGAAAATCTAAACATGTGAAGTACTTGTAGGCTTATAAGTCAGCAATAATTGTTTGTATTTTGGGTAAAGGGTATGAAGATCCTTGAATTATTGAATTAAGCATTCTAAGGTCCATTGCAATTCTATATTTTTGTTTACCTTCTGCGTCAAGTTTTTTTTTAACTAAAAGAATGGGGCAAGCCCATTCTGAACAATTTCTTTCAATAATTCCAGCTTCTACAAGTTGATTTATTTGACTTTTAGCTTCTTGTTGTAATGAATGTGGTATTGGAAAAGGTAATGTTTTAATTGGGAATTCAGTGATGAATTTTAAATTTGGTATAACTTTGTCTGTATGCCCTAAAGTTTTCATAGATTTAGAAAAGGCTGCAAAATTTGTTAACAAAATATTCTTTAATTTCTTTTCTTGGTCTCCTTGGAGATGTTCGACATCAAAATCCAAAGGAGAGAGTTCCTTTCTTCTTAAATTTAATATTTCATCAGAAGCTTGAATGTAATTCAAAATTTGTGTAGTTGAATCAGTAACAATTTTATTGTTGTTATCAATTTCTGTTTCCTGTGGAATAATTTCATCAATTTCTGTTAGGGTGCCCATTTTTGTACCTTTATTTATGTGTATACTTTCTTTAGTTAGATTTTTAACATAAATTTGAAATTGGCCTTTATTACAATTATTATCATTATCAAGCATTTTTGAAGTACTACTATTTATTACCGAATCTAGACACAATATATTTGCATTATTTTCTGTATTTTCAAACAAATAGTCCCTGTCAGACAAAAAAATTGTATTCACATCTATAAATGTTTCCTCTTCAGGTTCTAAAAATATTTTCTGAGAAGCCCTAACTGTCATTTGTTTACATTTTTGGGAAAGATTTTGATTTTTTTTCTGAGTTTCAGTATTTTTCGCAACACTACAATTGTTTAAGTTTTCATCTTCTACAAGTGTATTTGCAATGGGAATGCTTATATCTTTAAGTTTGATATTGTTTTTATACAAGTCTATTATTACATTATTTTGTTGAATAAAGTCCCATCCAAGTATGGCCTGAAACGTTGATTCATTAGGAATGTCAACTATAAAAAACTTCTGTGAGAAAAATGTGTTATTTATTTTGAAAGAAGTTTGAATACATGAAGAGAATTGTACGTTCGAATTTACAGTCTTAATCGTTACTGGTGAAGACAAGTGTTTATAAGTTAATTTCTCTTTTAAAGATTTAAAAGTGCTTTCAGAAAGCAATGATATCGAACTCCCTGTATCGATTAAACCGGTGATAGCATTTTTAGCTAAGTTAATTTCAATTAACGGTAGTGTAGGTGAAATTTTATTTACATTAAAAATATATTCATTTTGAATTTCTGTAGTTTGTGTGTATTTGTTATCAGCAATATTTATTTTATTCACAGTTTGTGAGGCAATTGAATTTACTTTTCTTGTACTAGATAGTTTCATAGTGTCACTTAGATTTGACAAATAAAAATTAGGATTAGGTGCTGATGTTGTCTGGTGTAGTTGAGATGCAAGGCCATCAGCTATTCTACATCTCGATTGTAGTTTAAATGCCTATTGTCATTTCTCTTGAAAAATCTTCCTCTCGAAAAATTATTGTTTTGGGTTTGGCTTCTTTGCCATTTATAACATTTATTAGCTACATGGCCTTTACGGTTGCAAAGCTGACAAGCAACACTATGAAAACCCTGTTGTTGTGATCCCCTAGCCTTATGTGTTTTAAAAATTTTTTTATAATCATTGTGTCGACTTCGTGCAACATGAGCATTTTGTGAATCTGACAAACTGTTTACTTCCTCTTTTTTTTCTTTTTGTCCAAACGACAAAGCATCTACTTTTTCCGTTAGTTCAATTAATTTTTCCGATAATGTGTTGACAAATACACTATCATTTTGTTTGAGGAGAATACTTTCATTCATGTTAATCTCTTGTAATTTTTGAGCGCGATTTACAGCTAATTTATAATCCGAAATTCCTTCTTCCATTATTTTTATACGTATGTTAGATGGAATGGAGGAGATAAACCTTGTAAATTTAATATTATCAAGTGCGCTAGTGTCCGTGATCTTTTCGTAAATAATGTTTGCGAGAATGTTCAATCTGTGTGCGAAATTTTTTATGGATTCTTGAGGGAGCAAATTCAGGTTGTTAAATTCTACAAGTGCTTGAGTGGAACTCATGGGAGTAAAAAAGGTTTTAAATTCTTCCTTAAGGAAGTCTAAATCATTTGATTTATACAACTGGGGGGATTGTGTTAAATATTTTAATGCCGCCCCAGACAATTTTCCTTTCATGACTGCCACTGCTTCTTCAGCTGACAGCCTATTTATTCTAGCATATGTAGACACCTGATCGAAAAAAAAATCAACTAAAGATGGTTCCCCATCAAAATTCATTAACTGAATATTGACTGTTTTGGCTTTCGCCATAATTAATACTTTTGCCTAACCAACTTAAAATATTGTAAATAAATTATATAATAAATATTGTATGTGACACAAAACAAAAATTGTTAATGCCAAGCATTCTTGTTTTTTTTTTTTTTTTTTTTTTTTTTTTTATTATTATTATTATTTACTTTGTTAATTAATTATTTTGGCATATAATTTTATACTATTGTATGCCATTTTTAAAACAAGAATACTTAGTTTTATATGCTCATATATTATTATCCAAAAAGAAAAAAATAGATGAGCATACAAATGATAAATATTGTGTAAAAATATAAAAATATCGTGAAATCAAATAAAATGTATTGAAAATAAAGAATTATGAATGAAATAAACCAATATTATGAATGAAAAATGTTAGAATTTGTACCAAGCATTTCTGCTGCTCTGATTTATTTATTTATTTGTTTTAATTAAATTTTTAGTTGATATTAAAAGCAATAAAAATATTGCATGACAAATCTCAGCAAAAATACTTAGTCTCTCTATATATATGCAATAATAAAATAAATATTTGTGTTCATGCCATGAATTATAAAATAAATATTTGTGTAAAAATGTAGTGATAATTATGCACTATAAATGAGAAAAATTGTGTTTATGAAAAATAAACATATGAATAAATAAAGTTTCAAACATAGCAAGCAGTTTTGCCCAATTTATTTCAATTTGCAATTAATATCATAATTATTATTGTTATTATTTTAAATCGATAGATTCAAACTATTACCCAAAATAATCGGCAAAACTACTTAGCTAAATGTATATTTAAATATATATATAAAGTATTATGCAGTTAAAAAAATATTAAAATTGAAATTACTTCATAGTCATTTATTGAATAACTAATTTATCAGTCTCCAAATTATGAAACTTTCAAATAAAAAGATTACTTACTGTTTCTCTTTTGTTTTATTATTATTTCACTTTAAAAAAAAAAAATATATTTATTAAAAATAATAACTTGAGCAGCAAAGTTTATACCGTTTATCAATAGTTCGAAGACTACGATTTTATCGCAATAAACTATTTACGTGCCTGGCTTTTTTTTGTATGAAATTAAAAAAAAAAAAAAACACTTCATAAAGAATTCACACACGCACGGTTTTTCTCCTGTATGAGTGCGTATATCTGTCACGCGCTGTGCACAAAATCTTGAAAATACACTATCACTTTAAAAAAAAATTTCGAAGATTTGAACTAAATGCACGTTCATATGGCTTTTCTCCTGTATGAGTGCACGTAAATTTATTCATTGTGCACAAAATTTTCCCTTAATTTTATCATGATGAACCATCAATTATCACAAGATGAAATGCATTATCGGTAAGAACTCCGCAGCCGAGGACGATTTTAGTCATGCAGGTATGAGATATCCGGAATTTTATAAACATAAAACCTATTTATATGTTCCTGAAAAGTACGCTCGAAGATTTGTCTCCTTGTCATGTTATGGAATGAGTATGAGATGTCTTCAGGGACAGGGAGATGAAGCATTCCTGGCCAGTGAGTGATCCGCTGATTACACTACACAGAGAAGGGTTCCGCCTTGGGAGCAGGGACCTTGTAACACCGATACGATCTCAATGAGCATTCTCTATCAGCACTCCATTCAGCATGGACGAGATCAGGAGAGGCGAATCCGTGCTTTGCAAAAAAAAAAAAAACGAACCTCCCATGATTCTAACAAAAGTTCGCTTTAGTTGTTATCCGAAAACCATGTTGCGCCGTTCCATGACTGCACAATCCAATCAGCCTCTTTCTAAAAAGTTCTGTTTATAAGCAGAAGAGCAGAGTATATATATTTTTTTTCAAATGCTGTCTTGCAGAAATTTAAAAAATGTTTGTCCATTATCATATAGCAGGAGAGGTGTATTACACGACGTTCTATAGTTCTGAGAAAATTAATTCAGTCTGCCTCTCTCTACAAAAATTCGAGAGTTCCGATAAAACAAACATGATTCAGTGCACCCCTCTCTCTCTCCATCGATGCATTCTCGGAAACCGGCCTTGAGCACCAAGTTCTGTAGTGTTGAAATCCATCACCGACAAATGATTTGTTTGAATCAATTCATCTTGTTGTTGCTTGGAGTGTTGTGCCGCTAAACAAAAATTTACAAGTCTTGAAAATTTAACACATTTTATTATATTTGTTAAAAGGACTCACATCATTGAATAATACAGGTTCATATTTAAAAATATTGTTCAGGAATCAAACTCCAGATAAATTCCGAGGAACAAGGGAGAGAGAGAGGGCAGCGAAAAAAACTTACGTCTTTACTAAAAAGTGAAAAAAACAAAAACTGAGGGTCTGCTCTTTTCGATCGCACGGGAGAACCATCTGGAAGGGGAGTCATATGACTGCATTATCATTATTTTCGCCAAAATGAAAGCCAACTTCAGTTCTTTGTTTTAGATATTATACTAATGTTAATTTTTGAATTTGTAATGACGGTTTATAATTGTATTAACCTTTTAATCGCCAATTTTTATGCCAAGCGACCTTTCGACTAGAGAAAATGACCGTTATGAACTGAAATCATTAATATTGGGTAATTTAAAATAAATTATATCCGGTGTTGCAATAATATAAATTCTGACAATGAGTTTTCTTTTTTTTTTATGACTATTTGAGAACACTTTTTTATATAATTACGTTTAATGTCAGAATTTCCGTTAGATATTATTTCTTTTATTTTCTTTTTAATCCCATAAAATAAAGTACTTTTCTATTTAAAAAGATAAACATTTATTTATGATTTAGATATAAAAGATATACAATTTAGATTTCTGAATGATGTGTGTTATTGTTTTATGTTAATAAATAGTGTAGGTCGTATGTATAATTAAAATTGTGTAATTTTTAACGACATTTAAAAATAATTCTTTTTTTTAAATGCTTAAGAACAAATTACGTAAATATAATATTTCACTTAAAAATTTAATCATTCATTTATCATTAGATTTTATTTTATTTAAAAATTCAATTAAAATTTAACCAAATATATGTGAACACCTTCACAAACACAATACTTCGAAGCCCAATTTTCGAATATTTGTTAGTTTTCTTTCAATTAATTAAAAAATGAAAATAATAACCTCCTAATAGCTTTTAAAATAGATATTAAAATATTAGCTATAATTTAATTGTTGCCAAAAAAATGTACAAGTTCATTTTCTTTAGACATAAAAATAAATACATTTAATTAAACGTGAACGTTAAAAAATTGTAAAAAGTTAAATTATGCCTCTCACAAAAATTGACGTCATTATCACTTTAAAAATCTTATACGCATTGATAAAGTGCTCATGTAGTTCTATAGCTATGATTCAACAGAAAATTTAAAAACATGGTATATAAAAAGTTTTTTTTCTTATAATTATTGTTCATATATTTAAAGTATTGTTTGGTTTAAAATGATGCTTGCAAAGATTGTAAAGATGCAACTTTAAAAATAGATTTTTCTATATCAGACAAATGTCGTCATTTGTTTAATTAGATCGCTGAATTGAGTCCATGTGCTTAAACATTGCTTATGTATTATTATTATTTTTTTTAATAAATTATTTTTACAGGGTGATTTTGTACAGAAAAATATATAAGAAAGTCTTGTGGTAGCCACAGTATACTAGTTTGCATTCGTTTTCATAGCTCATTCCCAAAATATTATTTATCCCCAAATAAAAACATTTCTTCTTTTCTAGCGCCCGATTGAGGAAATATGTCATGATTTGCATATGATTACTTAAGTAAACATTTTTTGTAAAAGATTCCTTTTAAGATAAAATTTTGAGAAGGGTTAATTTTGGACCAGGATTTGTTTTTAAATATAACCTCAGAAGTTGTTTTTTTTTAGTTGCTAAATGTTTAAAATAGTTGCTTAAATTTTTCAACTCATACCAAAATAGTTGCTTTTGCCTATATTTTGGCTAAAATAGTATAGTCTCCATAGTTGCCTTTCCTTCAAAATAGTCTCTTTAGTTGCCTTTTTAGTCGCCAATGACGGATCCCGGAAAAAAGGGCACCGGAAAAAAGGGCACGGAAGAAAGGGCACCCGGAAAAAAGGGCACCGGAAAAAAGGGCACTGGAAAAAAGGGCACCCGGAAAAAAGGGCACCGGAAAAAAGGGCACTTTTCCAATTCGCAAATCGCAAAATAATAAATATCAAATAATGAATTTAAAAAATGACTTTCAAACTACATTTTAGAAATTTCAATTGATTTGGTACAACATTCATTTAGTATATATGTCGGGGAAGAGGGGGGAGGGGGGCAGGCGCAGATCGAAAGAAAATAATTGTTTTTACAAAAACTCTTACAGATTTTAATGAAACTTTATATAATCACGCACAATTTGGGGAAAAAAATGACAGTAAGTGGCAGGCAAACTTGGGGGGGGGGGGGTTAAAGAGGGGGGGCAGAGGAAAATAAAATTATCTTTTATAGCACCGTTTTACCGATTTAATGATATATTCTATAATTATCACTTACTTTTTATGAAGATCACAATGAGTGCATTATATACTGGGGGGGGAAGGCAAGGGGGGATATGGAAATAGATTTCATTCTTCTTTAAACTACCCTTTTATCGATTCAAAAAGCCGTATAATCACGTATAATTTGTGAAAAAATTACAGTAAGTGTCAGACATATATATATATATATATATATATATATATATATATTTTTTTTTTTTTTTTTTTCGGGGAAGGGGAAAACAAAATGATTTTTTTATATCACCATTTTACCGAAATAATGATGCATTTTATAACTATCACTTAACTTTTATGAAGATAACAGTGAGTGTATTATATATCTGGGAGGGGGGGGGCAAGGGGGGTGCAGATGAAAATAAAATATATTCTTCTTTAAACTATCCTATTATCGATAAAAAAAATTGTATAATCACGCATAGTTTATGAAAAAATTACAATAAGTGTCAAACATACTTGGAGGGGGGGGGGGTTAGGAGGGGGCAGAGGAAAATAAATTGAATTTTTATACTACCATTTTAATGATACCAGTAAGTGATAGTTATAGAATATGTCATTAAAATCGATAAAATGGTGATATAAAAAAATATTTTATTTTCCTCTGTCCCCCCACTCTTTAACCCCCCCCCCCCCCAAGTATGTCTGACCTTACTGTGATTTTTTTCACAAATTGTATTCTACTATACAAAGTTTTTGTTTAAATCGATAATAGTGTAGTTTAAAGAAGAATATATTTTATTTTCATCGGTTCCCCATTGCCCCCCCCCCCAGGTATATAATGCACTCATTGTAATCTTCATGAAAATTAAGTTGTAGTTATAGAATATATCATTAAAATCGCTAAAATTATGATATAAAGAATTATTTTATTTTCCTCTCCCCCCTTGTTTACCCCCCCCACACACACACACTAAGTATGTCTGACACTTAATGTAAATTTTTAATAAATTATACGTGATTGTACAAAAATTTTTTTTATCAATAATAGAGTAATTTAAAGAAGAATATATTTTATTTTTATCAGCCCGCCCTTGCTCCCCCCCAGGTATATAATACACTCACTGTGATCTTCATAAAATGTTAGTGATAGTTATAAAATATATCATTAAAGTAGTTAAAACTGTGATATAAAAGATAATTTTATTTTCCTCTGCACCCCCCTCTTTAACCCCCCTCCCCTAAAGTTTGCCTGACACTTACAATAATTTTTTCACAAATTGTACGTGATTATACAAAGTTTCATTAAAATCTGTAAGAGTTTAAAAACAATTGTTTTCTTTCGATCTGCTCCTGTCCCCCCTCCCCCCTTCCCCCATCTTCCCCGAGGTATGTACTATATTAATGTTGTACCAAATCAATTGAAATTTCTAAATGTGTAATTTGAAAGCCATTTTTATATATCATTATTTGATATTTATTATTTTGCGATTTGCGAATTGAAAGAGTGCCCTTTTTTCCGGTGCCCTTTTTTCCGGGTGCCCTTTTTTCCGGTGCCCTTTTTTCCAGTGCCCTTTTTTCCGGGTGCCCTTTTTTCCGGTGCCCTTTTTTCAGTGCCCTTTTTTCCGGGATCCGCCGATGACAGCCCTGTACTTCTTCAAAAATGGCCATCAGTTCGGCGATCCCTGGGCCAATACTTAAACGGCAGTGGCGTCTCATTGAGAAAAAAAATCTGGAGTGACTCCACTCGACTTTCCGAACATTGAGTAATTAACAGTTTTGTAGATAAAGTAAAGAAAGAGTAGTTGTTAAACAAACAAAAGAGAGAAAACCATAATAGAGTGTTTGAGTATTTTTCTCCATCTATTACACGTTGTTTTATTTAACGCTACTGAACTTTGAGCCCATAGATCATAATGACAAAGAAATTTTCGTTGTGTCCCTGTAAAAACCTATAAATGTTAGATTCACCAAAATGCTTATAGTTAGTGCAACAGTGATTTATAATACTCATATAAATTTTCAGCTGAATTCAATAAGGCGTTTAGATGCTATCGTACTTTTAAAAATTTAGTCCCATAGGCCATAATGATAAAGAATTTTTCTTTGTGTCCCTGTAAAAAAACTGTAAGTGCTAGATTCACCAAAATCTATACAGTTAGTTCAACTGTGATCTATAACATGTGTACAATTTTTTTGCTCGGATTAATAAGGCGTTTAGACACTATCACATTTTTAAAAATTTGGCCCCATAGGCATAATGATAAAGAATTTTTCTTTGTGTCCCTGTAAAAAAACTATAAGAGCTAGATTCTCCAAAATCTATACAGATTGAGTATTTGTGATCTATAATATGTGTATAAAATTTTTGCTCAATTGAATAAGGCGTTTAGATGCTATCGCACTTTTAAGATTTTGCTCCCATAGGCCATAATGATAAAGAATTTTTCTTTGTGTCCCTGTAAAAAAACTATAAGTGCTAGATTCACCAAAATCTATAGGGTTCGTACTATGGTGACTTACAATATGCGTACCAACTTTCAGGTTAATCGAACGAAGCGTTTAGACGCTAGCGTGTTCACCCACAGACATACACACATACACACATACACACATACACACATACACACATACACACACACATACATACATCATCGTAAAAATAGTGAAAACGGACTCATGGGACCTCAAAACGTATAGAAACATCAAAATCTCGAATTCGGATTTTTGACATGATTACAATACTTTCCTCACTATAGTGTTCGGAAAGTAAAAAAAAAATCACTATTATTATTATCCTTATTATTGTTATTTTGCAAGCTCGTGATACATCGATAATTATTAGAACCATTAATTGCAAATGTAATTTTTAATTAGTAAAATTTTTTTATTATTAAATAAAAAGCACTGAAAATGGATTAAAAATCATACATAGTAAAATTGTTTAAATAATCGTCACAAAATGAGAATATTGATTTTTTAAATAATTTAATATGTTAAGAAAATAGTGAACATTTTCGGCGAGATAAATGAAAAGAGCGTACATCTAAAAAATCCTTTTTTAGCACTTCTTCTGTTGGACTTCAAGTTAACCAATGCGATTTGCAGGTGCTAGTTAAAGGGGATAAAATCTACAATTCCCTGTTTTTCACAAAGCCGATAATTCAGAGGGGGCATCCCCATTTCCGCTTTTACCTCCGGTTCACACACCTGTTTTGGAGGGGACACAATGTAAATATACAGTGAACAAAGGTTTAGAAAGAGGAACGAACTCTTTATTTAGTATTTATGCAAACCAAATAAAAAATAGGGAACTCTCGTTAACACGGATTCTCAAGCGCCAACGATTTTTGTTCGTATTAACGAGAGTTTCTTATAGCGGGATGTCATAGTCTAGTTCTATACGTCAGTATAAAATATGAAACTATGACCACAATTATGTAAAAATATGTGTAGTAAATGTATGAAAATTTATAATTTAAGTTTTTTTATATAACTTCTCTAAAAGCAATAACGATATGAGAAAACATTTTCTAAATGATTTTCTTTCTTTTCTTTTCTTTTTATTAATTAATTAATTTTTTAAATTCTAGTTTACGTTGTAAAACTTATTATCTCACACGGTGTTATAGAGTAGAATGTAAGAGATGAAATATTTTACCGCACCTTTGCTTGCTAAAAAACTTGAATTGAAAAACATTCTATAATAGACTTTTCTACAAAAAGTAAGCTTTGAGGGAAAAAAAAAAAAAAAAGAACTTGTATATTATAGCTATCACAAAACTTTCTTCTACACAATTCTATATGACAACGCCAGTTATCGGTTATCATATGTAAAAAATTAATATACATAGCTTATTAGAATACATATTTTACATATGCAAGTTTGATGCAATTTTAACTAATAGATGCTGAAATGTAGCTGTATGGAAAATCGCAGAAAGTGAATAATAGCGGCGATTGCTGTTGGTGAACATGCAACCAAATTAAGTCATCATTCTTTTTTTCATAATGTCTATTTCACATATGAAATTAGATACTTTTATACGCTATAGAAGCTGAAATATGGCCTTCTTGTACTCGGGGATAATTGCACCAATACAGCGCCATCTGTATGCTATGCACCCAATTTAAATAAGCATCGTTTCACATACATTATGACCCTCTTAAATATTAAGTTTTATGCAATTATACACTATAGAAACTAGGAATATAGCCATCCCGTAAATAGGGGTCATCGAAGCGGGGGAGTCATCCCCTCAGTAGAGGATCAAAATTGTGATGGCATATCTGTGGACCATTTTTAGGAGTGAGTCTAAGACTGTCTCCAGTTGCCCATAGTTGAACACTAATGCGACGTAAAACCCACTCAACTCCCATAAATAGAGAAATCTCAATATAGCGCGGCTATACCTATTGCGCGATTTGCGTCAAAAGTGAATTGACAACAACTGATGTGAAGGTGCAAGTAATAGAATTTTTTAAAGGTTGGTTGGTTGGTTGGAGGATTAAGGCCGATTGACTCCTTATGTGTCCTAGGCCAATAGGGGGAATGCCCTCCGTGGGGGTCTTTCTAAGGGGTCCTAGCCCGTATTTACGCGAGTTTCGGAGGAAACCACGGAAAACTCCGAACGGCTAGGTCGATGAGCGCGACCTGGGATCGAACCCGGCACCTCCCATCTACCAGCTTTGAGCGCAGAACCGCTCGGCCGCTGGTGGTCCAATTTTTTAAAGGAATTTTGTTCATTAGTTCTTGATTTAAAGCTCCATCAAAATTTTTGCCACCATACACAGATGGGAGATGGACATTTTCTAGAAATTGACAAATCGTGTTCAGAAGACCTCAAAACAGTATAAGTCCATTGAAAAACGGATGTCGAAAATGTGTATAAAACCAGTACTTTTTCCCATTATAGAAGAAAGTAAAATGTGTGCTTGCGTATTAAGCAATGTCTCATACATGTACATTCCGCAGCAAAATTATTCGAGCACTAGCAATAATTCATATGTAAAAAAAAAAAGTACACTTAATACTATTTTGTTAAATGAATCCTTGTCTAATCATGTTCTTAGGCTGAGAAAGAACATGACTCAACAAGGATTTATTTAACAAAGCAGCATTAAGTGTACATTTTTTGCATAGGAACTATTACTAGCGCTCGAATAATTTTGCAGCCGACTACTGTAATTCCTATATAGACTTTGTCCGGAGATTCTGTCCTTGTACATTAAAACGAGAAATCCATCATAAACGAGATTATCTTAATGAAAATTCGCTGTATTTCGATATTTTTGATACGAATGAATTATATCAAGCAATAATGAATTGATGTAAATGCAGTGATGTTGAATGACGATAAATAATAACTCTATAATCAAAACGATAAACTGCAAAAACACTTAACAACTATTATGAGTCAAAATATTTCAGCGCGTCTCTTCATCAGCAAGTGTTTTGTGTTTTACTTTTACACCTGGTGAACGGTTATACTTAATTATTTCGATTCGAAAGAATTGCAGGGTGTTTTGGCAATTTATGGCGTTTTCTTACAAAATTCTATTTATCACAAAATGAATACAAATTGTAAATTCCAACACCTGAATCATGTCAATAAGCTCAACAAAATTATTTAGCAACTGTTTGGAAAGTTAGAGAAACAGCTTTGTAATGTAAAAAACAAATTAAAAGATAATACAAACAACGCATGCGTATTCCGTTCTACTGCAGAAAGTTTCATATAATTTGGTATAGAAAAAATGAAATATATCACAGACGATATTTATTAGTGTCCGAAAAATGAGGGCCCACCAGCGGCCGAGCGGTTCTGCGCTCAAAGCTGGTAGGTGGAAAGTGCCGGGTTCGATCTCAGGTCGCGCTCATCGACCTAGCCGTTCGGAGTTTTCCGTGGTTTTTCTTCGAAACTTGCGTAAATTCGGGCTAGGATCCCTTAGAAAGACCCTCCACGGAGGGCATTCCACCCATTGGCCTAGGACCCTAGCGACCCAACCAACAACCAACCGAAAAATGAGATAATATTGAAGCATACTGTTTGTTCTTGATGATGAATTAATCAAAAGGGAACGGAAGAAAAAAATATATATGTACGCACATCAAACAAACACATAAACCAAAAAGTCATTGACAAAATAACTAACATTCTAAGAAATACAACTTTTAATTGTTAATTAACAATTATTTCCAAAAAAGTTAAAAAGTGTTTATATGACTTCGGTTCATCTGCCTGTTTGTCTGTACTCTTAACTTCCCTAAATGTTTTAAAATTTCTCCAAACTCACATATGTAATTCAAGTTCACTATTTTATGTTTCCTTTTGATTGTATAAAGAGTATGATTGGTTTGTATTCAGGAACTCCAAAAATCCCTTTTCGGCAAGCTTAAAGGCAAAGGTAGATTCCTTTACGTTAATGTTACAATTGTAAAGAAATTTTACGTATGCATTAATACCTAGCCAATGGCTTTGTTCCCACTCATTGCATTATTTACATCGCTATTCTGTTTTCAAGAAATTTAATTTTCAACTACAAAAAGATTTTATTCATTCTACTTAAAATTTTAGGCTACATTTATTGGTTTGTAAATGTTTCAATTTTTAAAAATTCAAGCTCATAATCATTCAACAAATAAAAGCCTTAAAGATATACAATCCCAGCAATGGTGAATCCCGGAGGGGGCTATTGGGCTACACCCCCCTCCCCACCCAAGCTTAATCAAAATTATAATTTTTATTTAAAATCCATATAACTGTTGTTCAACATCTTTCTTTTAAAAAATAGAGTAATAGAAACGTGAAAATGCACTTGTGACTTTACTATGGCCAAGCACTGGTAAGCCTGGCGTTGCTGGTCAAGTCAAATACAGGTAAGTGGTAGCGGTTTTTGGATAGTTATTTCATTGTAATTTTTATTAAATTATTGAAAGTTTTGTATTGTGTTTTTGTGATTCTTATTGTCAGATGAGTAAAAATTGTTAAGTGAAACTGTTTTGGTTCAAATAAGCTGGAACATTAACATTAACATTAGTTAACATTTGACCATTTGGCACCGCTGAATTTCAATGTTAATTGTTATGAATTTAGTAAATTGTATGATTTGGCGAGATTTTGGTGACAAAACTTGCGACTTAGCAATGAAATTTGTGATTTGGCGGCAAAAGTTGATAGTTGACGACGAAATTTTCGACTTGGCGAGCATGGCGATGGAAAAAAGGCAGCTTTGGTGTCATTATATTTTCTTTCCACGCGAAAACCTCATACCTCTTCACAGACCAATATCTTGTTTCGACAAGATAAACAGTCAAAGGAAGCTGTAACATATTACTCTCAATCGTAAATTTTAAATTCTTGCCTAAACTGACATTTTAAACTATTCACCACAAACGATATTTGTATTAAGATTGACGTATTACTTTAATTTTATATTTTTAAATGATTATATAAAAGTGTGTAATGAAAGCGTTTAACAAGGTTTTTAATTAACACACTTTTATTAACTTGATATGATGCAACTATTAATGTACGTAAGAGAATTTTGCAATTCAATTTTCGGCAACTTCTTGTCGTCCAAAGGACCAGAAATTTTGCACACGGCTTCATAATCAATGACAATACTAGATACAAGTGTTTCCAGGCACTTTTCCTATCAGGGGCAGGTTTCAAGGGCAAACAAAAAATCTATACTTATACAAAACTATCGTATGTGACACAGGATTTGGATGTATTTGTATAATGTCCAGTGGCAACAATTATTATTATTATTTTTTTTAAATAAAGATTTAAAAGTATGTAATAGTTTTCTAAAACCTTTATTAGTTCATTTTTCAATAAAAGAATGTTCTTTATTTTTTTTAAATGGTATAATTTTATTTATCAAAATAAGGGAATTCGAGTAATGAAATACTTTAATTTAAATTTAAATTTTCATGAAAATAAACTTCAACGGAAAATTCATTAAAATCGTCCCTAGTTCATTTGTTAAAGGGATACTTAAATGTCCCCAAATTTATTACCTTTTCTACCATGCCAGTTTAATTCGTTTAGCATCGATTTACAAGATTTTTTTTTTTTTTTTTTTTTTTTAAACGATGACATTTATTTTTTACATTATATCATCTATGGCAAAAAGCTAAGTCTAAATATGCTTAGCCTTTAGATATGTTGATTTTATTTACTTATTTTTTTATTAACTTTTATTTTATTTGTTTAAAATCACGGATAAAATTTTATTTCATTTTTCTCAGTACATTGCTGTAATTGTGACGTCATATTTTCTGTTAAATTAAACTTTTTTTTTTTTTTTAATCAGATTATTATATTGTTTAAAAACATGATTAAAATTTTATTATATTTTCAGTGATCTTTTTTATTATCATTTTCACGTGACATTATAAATTTTTGCAATCAAAGCTATAGAAAATGTCGGCTTCATCACAAGAAAAATCACTTTTCAACTTGTAACTTTTAAGCAATTGAAGTTATCGAAAAAGTTTAAATACAAAAGTTGTTCTTTAGGGTAAGGCGGTAATTCGCCTGATTTGAAGTATTTGCCTATTTTCAATATTAAAGAAATTATGGGCAAATGAAAATTTCCACCCCCCACCATTTCCACCCCCTTTGAGCTGGATACCCCATCTACGAACTCGACCGAGATTTTTACTGTCCTGACAACATATCCTGAGCTGGTTAAATTTAAATAAAAATTACTCCAGTTATCGTGTTCACAACTTAACATGGGAAAAAGCGTTATACATATATATATATATATATATATATATATATATATATATATATATATATAAACTTTTGAACGGAGGGTGGTTTTGGGTTCTAGGGGTCATGATCGGTGAAGATATGAAGAAATTTTCCGGAAGTCGTGTCATGAGAACCATTGCAATAGGTAGATCTCCTATAAGGAATCTACCTAAAAGAATTCCAATGTATTGCGTTCTGGAAACGACATTTTTTAAAATCACATTTTAATACTATTGCACTGCACATATCGTAGTGAAATTGATATTTATTACGTAAGTCTATAATGTAGATTATCTCATATTATAAAATTAATTTTTCTTTAAAAGATAGGTAAATTATCTAAATAAATAAGATTATAAATAAAATTATTTAATCTTATCAACTATTTTAAATATAACGGTATAACTATTTTTAATCTATAAATAATAAGTTTTCAATATGCTTTTTCTAATGTTTATATGTATCCCTTTCATATTTTTTCAAGGCACTGAGACAAAATCTTTGATTTTTTCCCAGTATTCATTTAATAATTCTAACGTAATGAAAATTCTTTTCGATTTGGAAAGGATATGTTTTCACTTATTTCTTTTCTTTTGTTTTGTGAAACCACATACTAATTGATTCGGCTTCATTTAATCTTATATTGGAATATAATTCGTGTGCCCTCTTGTCGTCTAATTGCCTTACATGATGCAGGCAATGTATTTGCTTAGCTGGTTATTTCTCAGGAACTAAAAACTTGGTGAAATCATGCCAATATTCACTAGCAACTGTCAATGAATTACTAATCACCTTTTCAAAAAAAAAAAAAAAATAAAAATAAAAAAAAAAAAATGCATAAGAATATTCGTAACGAATACCACAACTTTGCTCTATCAGGATCTTTAAACTTGGCGAATATAAAAGTAAGCGCCAAAAGCAATGCCATTTTTCGCTCCAGTTTTGGACCTTTAGACGGCCCTTACGATTATGAATTAGCGCTAAAAGAATTAGGGACTTGAGTCCCGCTACTGTTCCCCCCCTTCATATTATGATCGTTAACTTTATTAAACTTTTGATGGACTATGGTCACATTTCTTGGAAAATATTTCTGTTTATTAAAGAAACTAGCAAAGGAACAAAATGTGTTTCTGTGTGATTGCGAGCCTGGACCATTTAATTATCTTCAGAAATTAAGTTTTAATATTTTTATTTTTTCAGCTATCGTGAACGACAAAAATATTCTCTATACGACGGCCAACTTAATTCCGTTGTAAAGTTTACATCTAAAATTTTAATTTGATAATTTTTGTTGATCTTTATATATATATATATTCAGTGTGCTAAAACCGAAAATGAAGTCAGTTTTTCTTTATCACATATATATTTTTGCAATACAAAGTGTCTACCGACACAATTTCTTCCTGACTCTTCCAATAATATAATTGTGCGGTAACTTTATGTGTTGAAACCGAATATGGAACCAGTGTTTCGCTATCATGTACAGTCGAACCTCGTTAACGCGAATCTCAAGGGGAATAAAAAATTTGTTCATGTTATCAGTAGTTCATGCTATCAGTAACTCTGAAACTAATCTCATTTTGACGGGGATTATGAAAACAGTTCAAGTTAAAAGTAATTCAAGCTAAGCGTGTTCACATTAACGAAGTTTGTAAGGTGTGCCGAAATGAAAAGGAGACCTTAGCTGTAGCGGTGTTATATCAAATCTCAGTGAGTTAATGTGTTGGCCGATATATGGCATGGTGGTATTGCTACATGCACATGCGCAGTTAACGGATTCGAATCAATATCCTCATTCCTGGAGAGTCATTTCCGCAGTTCATTGCATGATGGATTCCTCCAGATCAGCACAAAAAGATCGTCTGTGCATTAGCTCATACGGCAGAATCGCCGGATCACCACACGTGAAATTGCTGTTGAACTGTCAATAAACAAAGGAACTGCGCATCACATAATCCACAAAAAGCTTGGTTATGGCAAAGTTTGTGCAGAATGGGTGCCCAATCATCTGTCAGAGAATCAGAAGACGGAGAGAATGGATGTTTGCCTGACCCACCTGTTGAGCCATCCACTCCCTTCCTACGCGCTGGGATCAGTGTATCAAATGGCAATTATTTATAGTTGTACTATACCACATGAACTGTAATTATAATATTGTTATTAAAATTTCTTCACATATAACTTTAGTCTCCTTTTCATTTTTGGGCACACCTTTTGTGCTGATCTGGTGGAATCCATCATGCAACGAACTGCGGAAATGACTCTCCAGCAATGAGGATATTGATGCGAAGCCGTCAACTGTGCATGCGCATGTAGCAATACCACCATGTCATATATCGGCCAACACATTAACTCGCTGGGATTTGATATATATAACGCCGCTACAGCTAAGGTCTCCTTTTCATTTGGACACACCTTATATTTTTGACAATACAAGGTGTCTACCGGCACAATTGCTTCCATGACTCTACCACCAATATAATTTACACAGCAGCTTTGTGTGCTGAAACCGAAAGTGAAGCCTTACTCTATCTCATAGAGATTTTTGTCAATACAAGGTGTCAATCAACACAGTTTCTGCCGTGATCCTTCCACCGATATTATTATATGGTAACTTTTATAGTACGTTTTTATGATTAATTATAATTAAATAAAAACAATTTTTTGGAAGAAAAACAAGATATTTTTGCTAGAATAGCAACAAATTTTATTTTGTTAATCTTAAATTTTATTGACACACATTTAAACTGAAATTTTTGTTGTGCACACCAAACGTTTGTTACTTCAAAGAAACTTTTCTCTCCGTGTTAGTATAATAATATATTTAAAAAAGAAGAATTTATGGACTTATATTTTAAAAAATGTAGTATATTACCATACCAGAGCTTATTACTTAATATTATAAAGGAATAGCAAAACAAGTTTACTATTTAAATTTTAATATTATTATTATTATTATTAATTTGTGTCGGTTGTGACTTTTTTGGCATACGAGATTTCACTAGCACCTATCATTCTTAAAATTACTGTGAATTTTTACTATGATCATTAGTTTTTCCTTGTTAAAACACATTACGGTAAGCAAAATAATACATTTTAAAAATGAATTTCCGTAATTAAAACTAATAAATAAATAAATAAATAAAATATTATGTGACGGGTGTGACATCGTGCAACTTTTTCTTTATAGCTATTACTACTAGAATTTTCATTAATGAAAACTCAATATAAGGTTGTTAACACAGCGATATACAACACATTTTATATTTAACTTTCCAAAAATAATCAAAGGTCTAAAATATAGTTATAATATCCTATTATTTAAAAGTGGGAGAGTGGAATTTTCTCAATAAATGCAGATTGCTTTACGCATGGTACAATATATGCCATGTTTTTCAGGTTAAAACTTATTAGGGCACTTACACATGTGTTTAAAAAAACCACACATTTGAACACCCCTTCTTTTAATTATTTATTTATTTTGGGCTATTTTCATACGTTTTTTCAATGCCTGAGTACAGTTTGTACAGATAGTGTTGTACAGAAGTTTGTACAGATAGAGTGTGTACAGATGTGTTATTATGGGAAAAAGTATATATATATATATATATTTTTTAATTCACATTCTACATAGTCAACAGTTACGTGGAACGGCCAATGTATTGCATAAGGTCATTAAATATTTAAATTTTATAAATTTGAAATTGAATTCCGCAAAATATTATTATTATTATTGTTGTTATTAGATAAAATTCTGAACCTTTTTCGTGATCCCCTTGTATTTTAAAGCTGTATATTAGTGAGATTTGCCCGTTTTTTCTTACCATATAATCCTAGAAATTTTTATTTTTTCGTACTATAAGAATATCTTATTCAAAAAGGTAGTTTTACAATTTCTATTTTTTTTAATAACATTTCTTGAACATATCGCCTTTTATCTTAGTGACCAATTTAAAAAAAAATAAACTTAATTTTTACTTCCATTACCTTACTACCGTAGGTAATGGAAGTATTGTATTTGGTCCAAAAATTCGATATCGAGATTTCACCTGATTTACCCGTTTTAAGGTCCCCTTAGTCCAAAAAAGTGGTTTTTGGTAATTGGTCAGTATGTGTGTATGTATATATGTATGTATGTATGTGTGTATGTACGGAATCTTCTGGCTATCATATCTCCGAAACTAATAAAGACAGAACTACAAAACATCAGAATTGAGACAGGTCTGGTGTACAGATGAATTTTCCAAATTTTGGTGAAAATTGAAAAACCGGTCCGTAAAGTCCGTATCTCAAAAAACGGCTCTAACGATTTTCTTCAAATTCGCTCTATTAACACTCTATGAGATGTCTTTTCGAATGATATCATTGGTTAGTTCAGGAAAATTGATAGGCGTCCTGTATAAATAGCTCAAATTCAGGTCTCGCAAGCGCGTTCCTTTAAAAACCGCTGTACGGATTTTTTTCAAACTTGCCATATTAACTCACTTTTAAATATCCTTTTGTATGTAATTATTGTTTTCCGGTCAATAATTGAGTTTTGGTAAAAGTTGGTATCTCAAAAACGGCTCTAACGATTTTCTTGAAAATTGTAATATAAATCCATTCCTTTTTATGTATTACGTGGTTATTAGAGGAAAATTAACAGTCATCTTGCTTAGGTAGGTTAGTTCAAATCTCGAAAACTGGTGTTTCAAAAAATAACTCTACCATTCCACTCCCCCCCTTCATTTTTTCCTCGCTATATGTAAGCTTCGTTTTAAATGTCTTTACATGTGTATAAAATTTCTCTTACCGGAAAATTTTAGGTTCCTACTACTTCTTCAGGTCACTTTTATGTCTGCTGATCACATTATCTCCAAAAAATAGATATAATACGTGTAATAGAGGGTAATGGAAGTCGTGTGGCTGTTTCACTTCAGTTTTTTTCATTTCATTAAGTAAAATTAGCACTCTAATTTTTAATTTTTTAAAATTAATACTTAAATTTCTTTTTACAAAAAAAGTGGTCACAGAGTTAAAAGGCGACACGTTGACAGAGTGTAATTAAAGAAACAGAATTCGAAAAACGTTTTTGATTGCGATAGTTTCATAATATGAAGCAATAAAATCCCCAGAGGATTACATAGAAATGGGAAAGAGTAAACATGATTGGTTGAAGTAGCTTTGTTTTAGAAATAATTTTTGTGAAATAAAATTGCCTCTAAAATATTTTCTGTTAATTGTAATATATTTTGGAAATGTTTGAATACAATACCTCTTTTCTTACATCTTAAATTATTACAATTTATACTAATAGTAATTCGGAGTGAAAGAAAGTAGTGCGATTGCTAAACAAAACAATGTTTCTTGATAGATTATTATTATTATTATTATTATTTATTTATTTACATATCCTAACATCTTGCTTATTTACATATCCTAACATCCTATTTACTTCATTATCATTGCAATTTATGTATATTTAGAAATCATGCATATATAATACAGAGTTAATTTTAATAAGCAGATTCTTTAGCTATGTTGTTAAAATATATGGAACATTACACGTTTCTCTAAACTAATTTAAATTAAAATTTTAAAAATCGATCCCCGGTTCTTACGTTTATTTTACTTTTTCCCTTTAAGCTCTATAATACTGCCCTCAAATATTTAAGTTATAGGGAATTGGAGAGTTCATATTAGAATAACAAAAGTTCCGATTAATTATCACAATTATCAATACGAATGACAATTTAAGTGTTTCAGTTTCATTAAAAGAAGCACACTTCAAAAACCGGAACTCAGAAAAACTTCAATAATAAAACACAGGGTTCAGGAAAAAATAATAAAATGTAAAAATTATTTATTGTTTATGAGTTTAGTTATAAAAAGCAGGTCATAAAGATACTTTTTCAGCACCTTTACACTGCGAGCATCTTCTGGAACGAGGACATCCGGCAGCTCGGCAAGTGATTAATCGATTCAACAAACTGTGTCTAATCACGAATGAAATTTAGAAATCGAGCATTTCGGAAAGACTTTAATAAAACTTTTGTTTTTGCTCTACAACAAGTTGATTTCTTTCTTTCTTTTCTCTCACCTTCCTCTATTTATTTATTTATTTATTTATTTATTTATTTATTGAAAGAGAGAGAGGCTGTAAATAATACTAACAGGACACGAGCTTAACAAACCTAGATGATTGATAAATCTAACTTTATACAGCAAAAAGTTAAGCGTTACCTGGAAGGTTAGGGATTTAAAATTCTTTTAGTAAATAGAATCAAAGGATTTACAACTAAACTGTTCTTTAAAGGATAAGCAATTTTTAATTAATTAATAATTAAATTTATAATGGGAACTACACAGGGGGTAGTGGTCGTTATAAACCATTTTCCTAAATTATTGTCCTAAAGTTATGAAAATTTACATTGAAATACGTTGAAATGTAACAATATTAAATTTCTGGAAAACTATTAATATATATATATATATGGTTCCCTACTAACTAATTTTCTCCTCAAATGAACATTACCATAGCCTAACAATATTTTTTAAATTTGGGTATTCTTTGTAAATTGGTATAGATAAGTTAATTTTGTGACAAGTTAATTTTTTAAATTAATTTTATGTTTGAAATGCTAAAAATTTGCATAAAATGTCAGCATTCAAACATAAAAAGTGGTAATGGTGTTGGTGTACTAGCGGTTAATTCAGACTAACTGCACATGGAGGTATCAGGAAAGACGTCCCCCACAAGGCATCCCCAGGAAAAATTTCCCCTGGAAAGAATGTCCTCTGAAAAATCATCCCTCAGAAAAAGCGTTCCCGGACGAAACGTCCCTTCGGAAAAAAAATTCCCCGGAAATAAATTATGAAATTTTCCAAATTTCACATTTATATCTTGTAGATCAAATTACTAACGAAGTTTATTTATTATTCAAAATTAAAAGCTGAATTATTAAAAAAAAAAAAAAAAACAGCAGGCTTTAGACATCACAAAACTTTCTTCTCGATCGATTTATATAATAGCGGTTAACATGCAGAAACGAAAGCGCCAAATTTCATTGGGGGTTCAATCGGTTTTGCTTTTTTCTGAGAGCCAATGCTTTGTTCCACCTCCTCCCATTTTCCTTTGCTATACAATCAAATTTTTCTTCATTCAAATTTATTGTTGTTGGCAAAATATTTGAAGGAACCTCTACTTAAAAAAATGTATATATTATTATTATTTTTTTTTAATAATTCACCTTCAGGAGGACGTTGTTTAATCGCAGAAAACTGCTGCAAATCACATAAAAAAAAAATGGTATCAAAAAATTGTAACACTTGCAAGCTGTGCTTGTGTAACAATAATTAAAATAAATTCTGTATTATTGAGCACAACTGAAATCAGAATTTCAAAACATTGAAGTACGCCCTTGTATATCACAACATTCAAGCTGCACTCGTGCCGACATTTTATCACCTGATGAACTATTGTACTTAATTATTTATACAGTAAAAAAAATGTTACATGTTATCCCATTTTTTGTGTTTGCTATTTGTTCTTTTATTCTGTATCAACATTTCTTAACATATTCGCGACCGCTGACATGAATTCACGTCGTTTTATAACTTCTAAAGTCAATCGCCGCTGGCGTAAATTCACGTTTTTTCATATTCTGTTCCTGGTTACCGCTGACGTGAACTCTCGTCAATTAAAAAATTTCTATGAAAATAATGTTTTAGTATTATTTATTTCGATAGTAATATTAGGGTATAAATTCTTCGATAGTATTATAGGTTAGTTCTAATATTATATGACTAATCTTCCTTTCAAGCTTCAGGTATTTGCAAGAGTAACATTTCAAAACATTACATCTAATTTTTATCCATGTCTAAACATCAAAAGTTTGCGGGAACTAGCTTGAGTTTGTTTCAATATTCCCCAGCAATCAGTTTTAGAAAAGGGAAAAGTATGTTGGTCGCGAAAATGCTAAGACAAAAGCAAACATACAAATCATTAAATTTGGAAGTAAACAATATGGGCTACGAACAATTTTTTTTTTTTTTTTTTTTTTTTTTTTTTGTAAATGATGTTTTCAATTTAAATTTTTTATAAAGGCAATACTAAAAACATACTAATCATACTAAATGCGGTTTGCATACTAAATGCAAATTATTCGTTTTTTTTTTTTTTTTTTTTTTTTTTCTTCTTCCTCTTTAGCAAAGTGAATCTGTTTGTTAACGAAGGATTGTTGGTTAACAAAGTTGTTGTAAGAAGATTTTACAAGTTAAAGTTAGCTAATATGTTGTATGCAAATTTAGGGAATAAAATTTTAGATTTGGGATATCTTGTATTCTGTATTGTATTATTAATTTCTCTTCTCGTCTTTGATTTTGGGGCATAAAATAAAATTGCTGTTCTGAAATATTTTCCAATCATGCCATTTTCTTTTAATTGGCAACAATCTTTCACTTGATATTGATCTAAAAAACACAGCAGAACACCCAAAATAGAAAATGTTACTCTTTATCTTTAATATAAATTTTTATTTAATAATTATAATTATTAAAAAAAAAAAAAAAAAAAAATCATTAAATTTCAATCAAGCAAAACTTGACTGCAAAGCAAAGGAGGAGCAGTGGAGGGGGGGGGGGGGGGGCAAAGCATTTCCTTTCCGAAAAAAAAAAAAAAGAAAAAAAAGGAAAAAACGATTGTGCACCCAATGAAATTTTGAAAAGTCGGCGCTTTTTTTTGCATGTTAACCGCTATTATATAAAATGGGCGAGAAGAAAGTTTTGTGATGGCCAAAGCATACTGTGTTTATACATATATATATATATATATAATTTCGTTTATAATTTTGAATAATAAATAAATTTCGTTAGTAGTTTGACTTACAAGATATAAGTGTGAAATTTTGAAAATTTCATAATTTATATACGGGGGGAAGTTTTACCGGGAGGGGGGGGGGCGTTTTTCCTTAGAACCTCATGTGGATGTTAGGACTGAGAGAAATGTCCTCGTTGGGATGTTTTTTTTTTTAACAGCCCATATGTATGTGAGTTTCAGAGAAAATCACAGAAAACTTTGAATAGCTTCGTCGACGAGCATAAACTGGAACAGAAGCCGGTACTTCCCAGCTTTAACAGCAGAACTCCTCTGCCACTGGTGGGGTTAAAAATGTTGAGAATGAGTTCAAAAGATAAGAATTGACACTGAGATTTTCGCTTAAATTAAAGTTTTATTAAAAAAAAAACATAACTTTTTATAATATATATCACACATACAAAGTTCGGTACAAAATAGAAGTTAAGTCATAGCCTTAGCGTGCACAAAAAAATTATAGTATAACAGTCATTTAAAAATAAATAAAAAAAATACGTGTGGCACTCGGGGACTGCCGCGATAAAGCTATTGCATAGCATTTTTTATCAACTTATGCAATTATAATTATTTATTTATTTTATTTTTTACCCTTCCGCTCCCTCCCCCCTTTCCCGCCCCTCCCAATAATTTTAAAAATTCAAAAATATCCGCAATCGATTTGTATGTATCGAAAACCTCGATGTACCAAATTTGAATGATCTAACTCTATTTCCTCTGGCCCCCCCTCCCCGGCCCTTCTAATAACTTTACACCCTCAAAAATATCCCCATTCGACTTGCAGGCCTCTAAAACCTATCTGTACCAATTTTCAATGGCCTAACTGTATTTCTATTTTTTTTTTTTTTGCCCATAGCCCCCCCTTACCGCCCTTCCTAATAATTTTACAAATTCGAAAATATCCGCAATCGATTTGTAAGTATCGAAAACCTCTATATACCAATTTTGAAAAATCTAACTGTATTTTTATTTTTTTGTCCCCCCTCCCCCCTCTCCCCTCCCCCTTCTCGCCCCTCCTAATAACTTTACACTTTCGAAAATATCTCCATTCGACTTGCAGGCCTCTTAAGTCCATCTGTACCAATTTTGAACAACCTAACTGTATTTCTATTTGTTTTTGCCCCATAGCCCCCCTTACCGCCCCACCCCCCCTACCCGCCCCTCCTAATAATTTTACAAATTCAAAATCATCCGCAATCGATTTGTAAGTATCGAAAACCTCTATGTACCAATTTTGAACGATCTGACACTATTTTTATTTTTTTGCCCCCCTCTCCCCTCCCCCCTTCTCGCCCCTCCTAATAACTTTACACTTTCGGAAATATCCCCATTCGAATGCAGGCCTCTTAAACCTATCTGTACCAATTTTGAACGGCCTAACTGTATTTCTATTTGTTTTTGCCCCATATCCCCCCTTACCGCCCTACCCCTACCCGCCCCTCCTAATAATTTTACAAATTCAAAATCATCCGCAATCGATTTGTAAGTATCGAAAACCTCTATGTACCAATTTTGAACGATCTGACACTAATTTTATTTTTTTGCCCCCCTCCCCTCCCCCCTTCTCTCCCCTCCTAATAACTTTACACAATCGAAAATATCCCCATTCGACTTGCAGGCCTCTTAAACCTATCTGTACCAATTTTGAACGGCCTAACTGTATTTCTATTTGTTTTTGCCCCATAGCCCCCCTTTACCGCCCAACCCCCTACACGCCCCTCCTAATAATTTTACAAATTCAAAATCATCCGCAATCGATTTGTAAGTATCGAAAACCTCTATGTACCAATTTTGAACGATCTGACACTATTTTTATTTTTTTGCCACCCCTCCCCTCCCCCCCTTCTTGCCCTTCCTAATTACTATACACTTTCGAAAATATCCCCATTCGACTTGCAGGCCTCTTAAACCTATCTGTACCAATTTTGAACGGCCTAACTGTATTTCTATTTGTTTTTGCCCCATAGCCCCCCCTTACCGCCTCACCCCCCTACCCGCCCCTCCTAATAATTTTACAAATTCAAAATCATCCGCAATCGATTTGTAAGTATCGACCAATTTTGAACGATCTGACACAATTTTTATTTTTTTGCCCCCCCTCCTCCCCTCCCCCCTTCTCGCCCCTCGTAATAACTTTACACAATCGAAAATATCCCCATTCGACTTGCAGGCCTCTTAAACCTATCTGTACCAATTTTGAACGGCCTAACTGTATTTCTATTTGTTTTTGCCCCATAGCCCTCCTTACCGCCCCACCCCCTACCCGCCCCTCCTAATAATTTCACAAATTCAAAAATATCCGCAATCGATTTGTAAGTATCGAAAACCTCTATGTACCAATTTTGAACGATCTGACACTAATTTTATTTTTTTGCCCCCCCCCCTCCCCTTCCCCCTTCTTGCCCCTCCTAATAACTTTACGCAGTCGAAACTATCCCCATTCGACTTGCAGGCCTTTAAAACCAATCTGTACCAATTTTGAACAGCCTAACTGTATTTCTATTTGTTTCTGCTCCATAGCCCCTCCACTTGCTGCCCCACCTGGGGGCTGAATTTCTAAAATTCAAGAAACTGGTTTTTAGATAGTTGCATTAGCTATATTTTAGAGCAAAAATTTCCCTTTTATCTATTTTTTTTGTTTGAGATATATAGGATTATGCGAAATCACGTTTTGCCCCCCCCCGCCCCCCTTGGGGACCGAATTTCAAAAATTCCAGAAACTGATTTTTAGACATTTCTATTAGCTATATTTTAAAGCAAAAATTTTACGGATATCTGTTTTTTTGTTTGAGAAATGAAGGATTTTGTGAAATTACGTTTTGAAGTGCCGAAGTCTGCCGAACTAACTGTCTGCCGAAGTCTGCCGAACTGTGTTAGGTTTTTTTTCGTTACGGAATTTCTTGATTCGGTCGCCGCGCTCAAAGCCCGCGATAGAAGCTATGCAATAGCTTAAAAAATAAATAAAATAAAATAAAAAATCAGAAGCATTATGCGTATTAATGGACAGGGCCTGAAAATGCGTTTACAGTTGTATAGGTCATTTTGTTTAAATTTACCAAATTTTAGAGCACTGTATGATGCCTATGCAATATATAGGTAATGTACTTAAAATCAACCAAATTTATTGCTTTATACTTAACATAATTGATAAAAAATTTTTGAATTATACCTTTCAATTATATTATACGTATCACCGTAGAAGTTAACTCTTCGGTTATGTGGTCGCACTTTTCTTTTCTTTTCTTTCTTTCTTTTTTTATAAATAAAAATTGAATGAAATGAAAGAAAATTGACAAAATAAAACCTCTCATTAAAAGATAATTCAATTAACTTTTCTCTTCTTCTTCTTTTTTTTTTTTTTTTTTTTTTTTTTAATTACAGTAATCTTTTTGAAGTTATAATTATTGCGCACAGCTGTAAAGGTTTTAATGAAATGTTAAAATTATATAGTAAACTTTAATGGCTACAAGTACAACCACCATACAAAACAAATATTTATTCACACTTGTTTGAACAAACTTTACTTAAAATGTAGAAAAGAGAAAAAAGAATCTACACAATAAATTATTATAAATAGCACTTTCCAACGGGCACAATAGTTAAAACTTGCGCACAATGTTAAAATTACATACTAGTAAACTTTAACCATTGCAAAATTACTATGCGATGTAAAATATTTGTTCACAGATGTTTGAATAAATTTTGCTTAAAACTTGGAAAAATAAGAAAAGTAAAAAAAAAAGTTTACATGGTCCATTTATTAAATTACATTCCCCTACTGCATTTATACATAAAAGATGATACAATGTGCGTGCGAGAATCACATTTGTTAAAATCAATAAAAGGAAAAGGAAGGACAAAAAGGATAAATATTCATGAAACACTGTCTAACAGAAATGGGCGATACGATTGAACAAAAACTAAAAATTAATAAAAGTAATAATAAAACACTGATCGCAGCAAAGTGATTATTAAGATTTTTAACTATACAGTAACTTTTTTAAACATAAAATATTCATATTTGTATTCTTCTATACAGTGCTGAAAAAAACGTTAAGGCCAACTGAAAAAACTGCATTATTTTTACAAATATATATTTAAAATTTATACAAATTTATGCACAATGCAACAAATTACAATTTCAGTTATTTTCTATAAAAATATTGCAAATAGGGACTACGTACATTTGAGCGGTGGAGATATCAGTAAAATGTGATCATTATTCCTTTTACAATAGCTTGAAAAATAATTATTTCTGAAACTTGTAATTTTCAAGAGGTGTTTAGAAAGAATTTATCGATCTATTACAGCTGTCAGAATAATTGCACATTTTAAATTTTATTTATTTTTTCTTAAAAATTTCAGAATTAAATTTTTGTATGTACGCAAGATTACATGCAAATATTACATCACATTTCATATTGTTTAATTTTATGCTGTTGCACTTCATATAATTTCAGCCCATATACCATAATGATTGTAGAATTTTTCGTTGCGTCCCTGCAAAAATCTATAAATACTAGAATCAGCAAAAGCTCTATACACTTCGTGCGACGCTGAATTATTATTTGTGTACAAATTTTTAGCTCAGACGAATAAGGCGTTTAGACGCTATCGTACTTTGAAAAATATGGCCTCATAGGCCATAATGATAAAAAGTTTTTCTTTGTTAAAACCCGAATAAACTACTACGTCAGAAACGCCAAAGAAAATATTTGAGATGCATACAGCTGTTTCGGTAGCCTTAAGCGTACCGTCTTCAGTGCAAAAAGAATTCTGAATCTGGGAAAGTGCTCGTATATATAGGAGAAAGACCGAATTTAGTTCAACCAATAGGATTACGGAAAAGGTGGGGAGTGAGGCCAATAGGAATTTAGGAATGTGTAGCTGTGTAAACAGTAGAAAAATTAAGAAAATGTGGACTGAATGTAAAATTTCCAACAGTCAGACAAATAGGGAACAGCGAAATCACAATTTACAAGGTTTTTAAATTTTTTATAAATATGAAAAGCTTCAAAGAAGTCGAGTTCATGAATGGATTTAGGTCTGAAAATTATTTTAGCTGAATTAAATTTAAAATTATGATTTTCCTCCCAGCAATGTTTAGAAATAGCCGATTTATTGGTTTCTTGTTTGCTGGGAGGAAAATCATAATTTTAAATTTAATTCAGCTAAAATAATTTGCAGACCTAAATTTCTTTGAAGCTTTTCATATTTATAAAAATATAAAAATTTTTGTAAATTGGAATTTCGCTGTTCGCTCTTTGTCTGACTGTTGGAAATTTTACATTGAGTCCACATTTTCTTAATTTTTGTACTGTTTACACAGCTACACATTCCTAAATTCCTATTGGCCACACTCCCCACCTTTTCCGTAATCCTATTGGTTGAACTAAATTCGGTCCCTCTCCTATATATACGAGCACTTCTCCAGATTCAGAATTCTTTTTGCACTGAAGACGGTACGCTTAAGGCTACCGAAACAGCTGTATGCATCTCAAATATTTTTCTTTGGCGTTTCTGACGTAGTAGTTTATACGGGTTTTAATACTCCAACGCCAAGTCTCCTGTTATTAATTTTTCTTTGTGTCCCTATAAAATAACTAGATTCACCAAAATTAATAGGGTTCGTGCTATGGTGATATACGACGTAGTACCAAATTTCAGCTTATTCGAACAAAGCGTTTACGTGCCACTCTCGGGCAGTCACATACATACATTATCGTAAAAATAGCAAAAATGAACTCAGGCGACCTCAAAACGTATAGAAACATCGAAATCTCAAAGTCGAATTTTTGACATGATTACAATACTTTCCTTACATATGTGCACTCCTGCTCAAAAGTTCAGTAAGTTTTACAAACGATCAGTTTTTTTTTTTTTTTTTTTTTTTTTTCAATTAAAAAACTTCTCTCTCGATGAAATGTTTTCAAACATTGGATATTTAAAGAACTGGGCCTTACTCATGTCTTTCAGTGAAGATTGGTTTAAGATAACATTTAGGGTGCCGGTAATAAATTGAGTAAAGTCAATAATTTTGTGATCACCCTGTATCTTTAAGTAAACGAAATGATCTATAACTTTAGGCTATGTTAACATAGACCGAGTACAATTTGTGTATAAATTTGTGTGACGATAGCATGTTAAATAACGGAGATATAAGCAGTTATTTAAAAAAAAAAAAAAAAAATCAGCATGCTTTTTATTTGTAATATACATAGTTATTCCCGTTTGCAGATAAATTTATAAAACACATTTGAAACAATATACTGCAATCAGATTACAATTACCTTAAAAAACTCATGAAATATGAGCATTTTATGAAAAACGTTTTCACGGCGCATGTGCGAAAGATAGAAACATTTTTATTGCATAGGTTGAAAGCAAGATATATTGGGCAACTTTTATCAAAAGTTCATTTGAATAGAGTAAACATTAAGCAAATTGTCGCCAAAAGAACGAACCAGATTTTAGTTATTTTCCAAGAGTTGAAATTTCATGAGGGGTTTTTCACATGTCGCATAATTAATTTGAAGATCCAATTATTTCATCCACTTTGCTAAAGTTCTTTTTTGGGAAAAACCCCTCATAATCTCACAAATATTAGTAAATAATCAGAAATATGTTAGAGTTACAAGCTTATAAGAGGTTTTTCACAAAAAGAACTTTTGCAAAGTAGTTGGAATAATTGGATCTTCAAATTAATTACGCGACATGTGAAAAACGCCTTATGAATTTTCAACTCTTGGAAAATACCTAAAATCTAGCTCATTCTTTTGCAGGCAATTTGCTTAATTTTTACTTTATTCAAATGAACTTTTGATAAAAGTTGCTCAATATATCTAGCTATAAAAATGTTTCTCCCACATGCTCAGTGAAAACGTTTTTCATACAAATACTCATATTTCATGAAATATTTCAGATAACTGTAATCCAATTGCAGTATATGGTTTCAAAGTTGTTTTTCCAAATTATATGAAATGGGAATAATTTTCGTTTAAAACTTTGTATACTATAAATAAAAAACATGCCGATTTTTTTTTTTTTTTTTTTTTTTTTTTTTTTTAGTTTTAAAATAAATGCTTACATCTCTGTTATTCAACATGCTATCGTCACACAAATTCATCCACAAATAGTACTGGGTCTATATTTACATAGCCTAATGTTACATATCATTTCATTCACTTAACGATACACGGTGGTCACACACATTATTAATTTTGCTCAATTTGTTATCGGCCCCTTAATTGTTGTCTTAAACTAATCTTCATCAAAAAGCATTAGGGAGACCCAGTTCTTGAAATATCCAATGTTTGAAAACATTTCATCGGGAGATAAGTTTTTAAATTGGGAAAAAAAAAAAAAAAAAAAAAAAAAAGAGCACGTAAAAAGACATCCTATGAGTAAAATGACGAGAAAGAATTTTGCTGAAAAGCTCCCTTCTTTTGAAAGAAATTATAATAAATATTATTAAAAAAAAAAAAAAAAAAAAAAAAAAAATCACTATTTTTAGCATACTTATGTAATAAATACAAAACTTTTAGTGTTAAAAGTCGAACTGTTCATTATTTTATACATTTATATGTAACGTAAGGCAGAGGGTGCGAAGAATCACAGGGTCAGCTGCCAAGGAATGAATATATGTACTTTAAATTGCAGGTCACAGATTTCCGAAGATAGACACCTTTAGCTTGAAGGACATATTACATGGGATGTTGTAGGTCTCAGGGAAGTTACAAGAAAATGTGAAGATTTTCTAGATTTAAAGAGTGAAAATATGCTTTACTATCAAGAAACTGATAATAGAAGATGCAGCGGAGTAGGGTTGTTGGTTAACAAGAACTTAAAAAACAGAGTAATAAAAGGTACAGGCTTTTCTGATAGAGTTGCAACACTCACTATCAAGCTCTCTAAGCGTTATAACTCTGAGATAATTCTAGTCTGTGCTTCAAACAGCATGTGTAAAAACCAAGTTATTGAGAAATTCTATGAGAATGTTACGAAGGCCCTCAGCAAGACCAGAATACACAATCTTAGAATCATTATGGGAGATTTCATCGCACGAATTGGTACCAAACATTCAAATGAACGTGTAGTTGGTGCATTTGGAAAGGGAACTAGAGATGAAAGAGGACACAGACTGATTGATTTTGCAGAATGCGATAAATTTTATGTCATGGCCTCATTTTTTAAAAGGAATCCAAAGAAGAAATGGACATGAAGAAGTCCCAATGGAGGAACAAGTGAAATAGACCACATTCTAACTGACAAGAAATACACTTTTACGGATTGTGCCGTTATAAATAGATTTAACTCTGGTAGTGATCACAGAGTGGTACGTTGTAAGGTAAAGTTCCAGGTTGCATTGGAAAGACAGAAACTGGTGCAAACTCGAAACAAGAGAATTCAACCACAGCTTCTAAAAGCTAAAAAACAAGAATTCCAGTTTCAATTAAAGAACATATTTCAGTTACTTGAGGATACTGAAGACGTCAATGAATTCACAGTGATTTTTGTCAGTGTTGTTCTGAAATCAGCAAAAAATATTGGTGGTTCAGAAGAAGATAAACCTGTTAAAAAAAATCTCAGAGGTGACGCGGCAGCTTATGGAAAACAGAAGAAAAATGAAGTATAACAAAGAAAATATTACTGCAAAAGTTGAATTTTCAGAACTATGTAAAACTCCGAGGAAAAGATTGTAGAAGACACCAACAAATTCCATTGTAATATGATCCAACAAGCCATTGAAGAAAATAAAGGTTTGAAGACTGCAAAGAGAAATTTGATGCTTGGTAAGAAAATAATTCTAGCTTTGAAAATAAAAAGTGGAAATGTCAACCGGAATCCAGAGCAAATTCTAAAACAGGCAGCAAATTTTTATTCAGAATTATACAGATCACATGAATGATTCAGTGGTTCACCTATCTTATGAAATACAAACGATACTATACCAGCAATATTGAAGAAAGAAATAGCTATGACAATAAAAGTAATGAAAAAAGGAAAAGTTTCAGGAAAAGACAAAATCACTGTGGATATCTTAAAAGAAGAAGAGAATGAAGCCACTGAAGTTCTTACTGAACGATTCAACAAATGCATAACATTATGTGATGTTCCAAAGGACTGGAAAAATAATATTACTCTCCAAAAAAGGAGAAGAAGAAGACAGTATAAACTATCGTCCAGTCAGCCTGCTCTCAATTTTGTATAAAATTCTGATGAAAGTTCTGACAAACCGCTTACAGAAACAATTAGATGTAGCGCAACCGAAAGAACAAGCAGGATTTCGAAGTGATTTTAGTACCATCGACCATATTCATACAATTGGAGAAAATATTGAAAGAAGAAATGAATACGAACTCCCTCTGTGTGTAACTTTTGTGGACTATGAAAAAGCATTTGACTCCATATTATCACTAGCAGTTATGGATGCATTTATTGAAACTAGCTGACTGCACAAAACCTTTTATCTTAAGGACTGATGCAAGCAACTATGCCTTAGGTGCAGTGCTTTTGCAAGGAGAAGACAGGACAACCGAACACCCCACTGAATACGCCAGTCGACTTTTTACACCGACTGAACAAAATTATTCAATCACAGAAAGAGAAGTGCTAGCTGTCGTATGGGTCCTTGAGAAGTTTCGTGACTATGTAGAAGGTCAAGAAATCACAGTAGCTACTGACCATCAACCGTTGAAGTGGTTGGTGAATCTTAAGTCACCGTCTGGAAAATTAGTCCGGTGGTCTTTGAAAATTCAGTCGTACAATCTAAAGATTGATTACATTTGTGGGAATTCAAATGTAGTAGCAGATATATTGTCTCGCCCAATCTGATACTGAAGTAAATAAGGGAGAAGTCTGCAATTTTGTGTGGACATGCCATCTAGAAGCCCTAGTAGCATCCGTGAAGCTCAGCTGAAGGATGGAAATTTAAAGAAAATAGTTGATTGTTTCGAAAGTAATCAAAGGGATGACCCTCATCTCGCTATCCTAGTAGGTGATGATCAGGACCCTTGACAAGAAAAAATACCAATACTCGTTCTGCCTTAAATCCATCCAAGTCAGATACCACTGGACATACTGCGGGCATTCCTGACATTTGGACGTGAATTACGAACAATTGATGATGTCGTATTTGACCTAAAGGCGGTGCTGAACAATGACAACTTCATTCCAGAGATCACGCCGTATCTAAAATGTTTATCCACGATCTCAAAAAACTGTAAAGGAACGTGTGGAAATGAAACAAGATCAGAGAAAACCTATTATGACAAGAGCCGTAGAAAACTCAATTTAACTCCTGGTCAAAAGGTTTGGGTTATGTTACACCCTATCACCGAAGCCCATAAAAAGAAAATATCGAAATTAATGCCAAAACGTGATGGACCTTATGTAAAGACCTAAGAAAAGTATTGCTGTTTTCAGTACGAGACGTGCTTCGTTAACAGAGGGGGGAAGATGTAATACCCAAAATTACATCTGCTAGCTCAGATCACCCTCTGAGACTGTTTTCCCAGCGAAGACCAATGACTAAACGGTTATGTAGAAGCGTTCGTTATCAAAACTCACGTGACCTCGCACCCAATGAAATTTAGTAATAAACTTTGTAGTCTGTTGCAGTCTTTCTTTCAAAAAGGCTCGCAGAGTTTCGTCTGCATGTTTATTTCTTTTGAAATGTTCTAAAGTATAAACTGTAGCGCCTCTTTGACAGTGCTGCTCATGCTTTTATTTAAAATGTAATCCTTGTATTCTGTATATATTGTGTTTCTGTCTTCATCAAATTTTGTCATGTTCTACATTCGCTGGAGAATTATTGTGTCCAATTCTTCCCCGTCATCATTTTGATTTAAATTGGTTTTATGGAAAAGCAAAAATAGTAAAAATCATTTTACTATTTATTTTACTAAGCACGTAAAAATTATTTTACGTGCTCTATCAAGCTAAGTTAACTGCCAGCAACATACAAGTAACATTTTTTCAAATTTTAGTTGGTCCCTAATTCCAACTTGTGGTTGCACTCGTGACTAAATCAATAAGGAAAGTGTGAGATTATAAATGTTCTTTGTATGTCTGAAGTTCAGAGCCATTTAGCCCAATATTTTTCTTTCTTTCTTTTTTTTTTTTTTTTTTCATTTTTAAAAAATAGAAAAATGTCAAGATAAAGGAAAAGAAAAATCTAATAATTTAATTACCTACTAAAGTGTATTTTATTATTTTTTATAGTTAATTATAATTGTGTTAGGATATAACATCATTTTGCTTAGTTCAAAATGTTACATCGTAGCCTTAGTAAAATAAATCCATTACGTGCAGCGAAACAATTTTCTTAATTTGTTTCTTTTGAGCTCATTCAATTGTTTTATTTAGGAACACACACAAATGACATTACAAAAACAGTAGAAATACCGTTGCTTTTATTTTAATAAAATGTTTGTATTTTATTATAGGTCTTTAATCTATTATTTAAAAGCGAGCATTTCTTTTCAACTATTTCAAGGTTTAATGTCATTTAATTAATTATTAATTTATTTATTTATTGAGTTTAAACTATCTGCATTTATAACTTTCTTGTCCTTTAGTGATAATTTAAGCATATTGTTTTCATTTTCTCTATTTTAGAAGATATGTGCAAATTATTTGCAAAATATGAAATATTTACTATTGAAATATTTATTATTCATGCAATAGCTGAATAAGATATTTTTAAGGGCCTGTCACTTCTAACACTGTAATAATAACTCCTAATTATTTATAAAGCTTAAAACATTTCAAATTTATCATAATTATATAATAAGCAAAATAAATAAATAAATAAATAAATAATATATATATATATATATATATATATATATATATATATATTGTTTAATTATTATAAAAACATTGAAAGAACAAATCTTTAGAAATATGTCTGAAACATTTGGTTTAGTAAGGAAATATCTGGGGGGACAGTAGGGAATTTATTAGTACATTATTTTATAATTTTTTTGTAAGCAGTGTTTAAAGTTAATTCCGGAACTTTTTATATTACTCTACTTTCCTTTATTCACTTATGAAAACAATACTTTCTCATCCATGTATATGGGTAAAAGAAAGTAAAATAAGTGTTTAAAATTTTTAACTTTTTTTTTTCTAAACCAAAAAGTAAAATTACCTACTTATTGAAGAATCACCCGTATAAACTTTTAATAGAAATTACTGTTAAAAAAAGAAACAAACTTTCTTGGAATACTAAAGCACTTATTGAAAAATAAATGCAATGATCATGTTAAATTCTAGATTATCGAAAAAGCTGAATATAAATAGATGAAATTCTATCATCTATTATGACCATTATGTAAAAGAAAAAGACAGGAAAAAAAAAAAAAAAAACTGAACAAAACATGTACTATCTGACTCTGTTATGAAGTTCTTCAAAATTATATATATATATATATATATATATATATATATATATATATACTAGCTGACCCGACAAACGTTGTTTTGTCATATAAATTATTTCTAGAGAATATATTGCTAGAAAAAAATAACTAACTTATTGTAAGTGTGTAAGGATGTGGTATATAAGTGGAAGATGTATGGAGCGCTGTGAACGGTGAAAGAATATAAAAATAACAAAACACCAATCATTTATTTTTTTAATTTATTAAAATTGATTCTTTAAAATTATATACATATCGCTACTTATAACAATATTACTAAAAAACAATATCAATCCCTTAATGCAACAGGGTGTACAATATTTTTTGTTATCCCATCTTTCGCCGATACAAACAAACTGGATGGTTTGCCCACTCGAGAGCCACGTGTGAAAAACATGATGTGCTCAAATCTAAGCCACAGACAGACATCGTTTGGCCCTGAGACATTGATAGTCATTGCAAATGCTAATCTAATTGGAAATTGAGGGCGTTTAAATTGAATTTATACATCTGTGGGTATAATAGGGATTCGCAGTAGTAATACATTTTCACCTCGGAATTTGTCATTTAAAATGATGGCTTCGATAACATTCTTCATTAATTTTTTTTATGACTAATCGCGTGCCGTTGCACAACCGTTGTGGGTTCAAATTACGAAGCAAAATAACCGGAGATCCAACCTTCAGTTGCCAATGCGATGCCATTATTTGATCGTATTTCGGCGAGAATTAGCGAAATAAGGAATGTTTTGCCAGTTCCACCTGGTGCACCCCCCCCCCCTTCCAAAAAAAAAAAAAAAAAAAAGAATCCACCTTGTCCTGCCAAAACTGCGAGCATGATGCGGTCGTAAATGGTTCTTTGTTCTTCATTCATTAGTGGGACATTGCGAGCAACAATCGCTGCCATTTCTACAGTATTGTATTGTAGTTCACGATTCAATTCAGTGCTTATTAAATCAGATGCATTTCGATTTGTTGAGTGCATACCGAAATGACTGAGTGGTAAGTTGGCAATGATAATGCAAAGATCTTCAATAGCAATCAATGCTTCATTTTACATAGCGTCACTGAATACTATCGTTAGATCGTTGCACCGTGAACGATGTTGATGCAATATATCATCAGTCATTGAATCTTTGTGATTATCCCATAATGTTTCTGCTCGGGCCGGGAAACATGTAGTCAACACTATAGCGAATAGTAGACGAATTTGTTTTGCTGTACAGTTCAGTCCTACTTCAGCAAGCATACACTCCCACTGGTTGTCGTCTTCCAGCAAGCCGAGTGCAAGGCATGCATCTTTATATGTTGGATACTGTTGTCCATTCACTTTACGTAAGTCTTGAAATGACAAAGGGCCGATGACATTAACCAATAACAGTCGAAGATAAAAGCACTCAGTCTGCCTTGGATTGACTGTAAATACTCGTCCCAAGGTGTTTGATTTGAATAAACCGGGACATGCATCAATCGATGTGCCTTGCTTGCGGGATTTTTTTGTTGGAACCCATGTGAAATAGCGTGGTACTTCTGAATAGAGTAATGTCCGTGCTAAAGCACAAAAGCATCCGCACGATTACACAATTCAAAAAATTCGGTGAGTGTAGTTTTTGGTGGATTTATAGCACGATCAATCGCTGTCTCGCTCGTGAAATATACGCGCTGGCCATTTTCAAGATGGACGGCTAAATGAAGAACTGCTGGATCTCGTTCATGAATTGGGAAACCAAAGATACGCCAAACAGCTTCATTGGAGCTGACGTACCGGCCAATTTGGTAAAGTGTTATTTCATCGTTGTTATTCACCGGAGTAGCATTCACATTGGTATTTTCAACTCGAAATACAGCCATATCACTGCTTTTATTCACATACTTGCAAATGTATTTGATGCTCTTCACTGAACTGCAGAACTGAACATTAATATAAGCACCAAAAATAAATTAAAAAAAACTGGCGTACAGACAATAGCAAGAAATTCAAACTTCTTCACACACCATAAATTTTAAATCAGCACAACCGGTTTCGAAAGGACGTAGCCTTTCTTCATCAGGTGCAAACACGTGCAACTGCCTTGGAGGCAAAAGCAAGACTGAAAGCAGGACAAAATCCAGAGGGGGAGGAGCAACACAAACAGCCAATAGGAAGCAACATGCAGGACAGGACCAATCAGAGAGGAACACACGTACACACACACCACAAAATGAGGAGGGAGGAAAGGAGTAAACAATTATTATTTTTTTTTTCAATAATATTAAACTAATAAGGAAATTTAATAAAATTTATCCATTAATTATTATTATTTTTATTTAAATTAGAATTATTTTATAATAACTAATATGATGTTATAAACATAATGAAGGAAATTATTTAATTGAATTAAACAAATTTTTCCAGGCTGTAGACAGCAAAGTGGAATCAGATTTTTCATTGACAATTTTATCACTTTGTTTAATTCAATTAAATAATTTCCTTCATTATGTTTATAACATCATATTAGCTATAATAAAATAATTCTAATTTAAATAAAAATAATAATAATTAATGGATAAATTTTATTAAATTTACTTATTAGTTTAATATTATTGAAAATAATAATAATAATAATAATTGTTTACTCCTTTCCTCCCTCCTTATTTTGTGGTGTGTGTGTACGTGTGTTCCTCTCTGATTGGTCCTGTCCTGCATGTTACTTCCTATTGGTTGTTTGTGTTGCTCCTCCCCCTCTGGATTTTGTCCTACTTTCAGTCTTGCTTTTGCCTCCAAGGCAGTTGCACGTGTTTGCACCTGATGAAGAAAGGCTAGGTCCTTTCGAAACCGGTTGTGCTGATTTAAATTTTATGGTGTATGAAGAAGTTTGAATTTCTTGCTATTAATATGAGCATTGAATGTTTTGCTCAGCAGAGGCGAATATGGGACCATCCAACGGTTATCAATGTCAATATCTATGTTGTTGACATAGATGACCGCCATAGATGATAAGATTGTCCGCCATTATCGGGATTTCTTCGACGATATATTGGATATCCGTCAACATTTGTGATCGTGAAATTTTTCGGAAAACTTTTAGTACATTTTCCATCTGCACAAATAATAATGGCCTAAAAATTCATTTTTCATTTTAACATAAAATAACTCCGTCGGATATTGACGAATTTTTTAAAAGAATATACCATTTTCACTAATTTTAACATTTTAACAATATTAACGTTGAAAAAATATTTTGAACACTTACGGTTAAAAATTCATTTTTCATTTCAACATTAAATAAATTCTGACATCGTGTTTACGATTCTAAAATATTAACTTTGAAAAAAATTTTAAACACTTCGTAAGATATGGTTAAAAATTCATTTTTCATTTCAACAATAAATAAATTCTGACATCGTGTTTACGACAACTCACGCCATCTAGGTGGAAAAGTTGTTGAAAGATTTGGTTAAAAATTAATTAAGAAAGAACTACTTAAGTTACAACTTTCATTTGTAAATCTAAACCATTCTCGAATCCACCTGAAGACACACAAAAACTTTCATTAAACTCAGTCCAGCCGTTTAGGAGGAGTTCAGTGACATACACACGCACAAAAGAAATATATATATAAAGATATTATATATATATTTTTTTTCATCGATACTTTTGTATACATTTTAATCAGCGTTGTTTTTAAAAAATAAGCATAAAAAAATAATATTTAATCATAAACTAAAAATTATTTTGGCATTAATTACTAAATATATGATAGCGATTTATTATATCATAAAAATGTTAATAAACAATATTAATAAATGAATTTTTCCAAATTGTACCCATTATACATTACACACTTCTTTTAATGAATAATTTTTGTTTCAATATTTTTCATCAAAATAAATAGATTATATTCGTTTGCTTAATAACAATATTTCTATTTACCCATTCTAATCAACCATTATTCCTCTCAGAATATTCCCATAAGTTGTTAAAATTTCGTTCCAAGTATTCTATTTTTAAATAAATAGATTTCCATCTATCTCTACAATATTTATGACAACTCGTAAATACTAGTTTAATTTATAAATTCTTTGCAGCAGTCTCAGACAATCCCAGAATAGAATTTAATGATTTTTTCTTGCATGAAAACAGGCCAGATTTTAAGTTTATTGTACCAACTCTTTTTAGAAGATTTTACCAGAAATGTAATTTCTACATATAAATCAGCCCTGTCCTTCAACTTTGGTACATGTGTGCTTCGCATTTCACATACAAATATAGATTGGAGATATATTATTGAAATCTTGGTCGAGAATGTAATTAAAACTTCTGCAGCTTTCAACTTCTTTTATGAGAAAACACCTCGCTGATAAAATGCTAAGGACGTCACCACTTTCATCTTGCCACTTTAATAGACTTTCAATAATTACATATTGAAGATCACCAATTCTTCTTCATTGCTCCTTTAATATTTTTAATATCGATTCTTTGCTTTGCAGAGTGGAATATTCCAAACTACCATATATATTCAACGAAATATTGTTTTCGCAAACGATCATGAAAATTCCAAAACAACAGTTAAATATATCTATAACATTTTAGTATATAATTGCATGAAACAAAGTTATAGTATTAGATAATTTATTATCTTTTAAAATCTTAGATTTAAATCAAATTTCCGGAAATCACGAGATTGTAGTTTTGACTGTTTACTATTATTATTTATTTATTTTATTTATTTATTTCTTGGAGCAACCTACCTGAATTTCGATTCTGAATAAAACTAGTTGGCATAGGTGGACTCCGCGCAGTTCCCCATCACGTATTTGTTTCCACACATTTTAATTATTGTTAAAAACTATCAAAGTAAAATTGGCTTTTAAAGGTTTAACAGCGAACGCCAAAGTTTCTGAAGATGAAAATATTTCCAAACATTTATGTACCCCTAAACTTTAATCCAAAATCTCTATATCGATTTCCGAGTAAACCCAGTTTTGGCCATATGTTAAAATTGGCCGATAAAGGGTTAACTGAGAACGCGAATTTTTCTGAAGAGAAGGGTAAATTCAATCGCTTTATCACCTCCGCGAAAACACTTAATCCCCAACTTTCAGCAAAATCGCCATATCAATTTCCGAGTAAACCCGGTTTCTGCTGTGTTTTGCGATTGACCGAGAAAGGGTTAACTGTGAACGCGAATTTATTTGAAGATGAGATCCAAGCGTTTTTTCTCATCAAAAATCCCTAACTCCAAACTTTCATCAAAATCGTCTTCTCCATTTCCGTGTAAACCCAATTTCTGCCATACGGTGCAATTGGCCTTTAAAGGTTTAACTGTGAACGCGAATTCTTCTGACGATGAGGACAATTCCAATCGTTTAAGCACCCCCAAAAGCACTTAATTCCAAACTTTCACCAAAATCCTTAAATCCATTTCCGAGTAAACATAATTTCTGCCATTTGCTGCCATTGGCCAATAAAGGGTTAACAGCGAACGCAATTTTTTCTGAAAATGAGGGTTAATCCAAGCACCCCGAAAAACACTAAACTATAAACTTTTTTGAAAATCGCTATATCCATTTCCGAGTAAACCCAATTTCTGCTTACAATGGGCCGATAAAGGGTTAACAGCGAACACGAATTTTTCTACCTTGCAAAATTTTCAAAGTCGCATGTTTATAGTTAATGATGTACATTCCGGCATCAAATGCAAAATTTTCAAAGTCGCATGTTTATAGTTAATGATGTACATTCCGGCATCAAAACTGATATTTAAGAGCTATTCTTACATCCTTACGATAAAAATATTTCTTTATATGCACGTTTAAGTGAAATTTTTCCCTATTCTCCAATGTTAAGAAAATCGTAAATTTCTAATAACTTCTGGAAGTTTTTTAATTAGAATGTAGCAACTAAATAGGGTTCTTGCCAGTGTCATAAATAATATTTTAAAACTAGTGTGACCTCTCTACGATTATTTGTTCGTGAGATATCGTATAAACAGACTAACAAACTAACGGACTAACACACTAACGGACTAACACACTAACGGACTAACACACTAACAAACTAACAGACACCTTACAGACGGACACCATACAAATTTTGTCATTTTCGGATTCCTCACACCTGAAAACGCATAAAAAAGTCAAAAAACCGAGGTCGAAAATTTTCACGAATACTTAAAACTATTATTATAGGTGGTACATGAATAGATGTTCAGGTATATTTTTTATTTCTTGAGAATTCAGTTGCAACATAATTATTTCTATGTTGCATTGAAATAAAAATATTACAAAACTAATATCAATGTTTAAAAGCATACTATTTCGAAACAATATTTACTTAAAAATACTCTTAAAATAATATGCTATTCTTTTAAAAGGAGATAAAAACGATAACATTTTTTCACCATGTGATTAATTTTATAAATACAGTTCCCGCTGCTTATTAAAATCACATTCGTTCTGAGCCAAAGTGATTTTATTAAGCGGCTGATTTTTATATCCGACGAACGTTCCTGCCCTTTAGGAAAAGGTATTACTACCCTGAATTTCGAAAAAAAAACTTTAAAAGGTAACGAATAATATAATTAGTAAACAGTATTAATTAATTTTTGGTAGATAATTAACTGTTTCTTCGATATAAGTAAATTAAACGCATTGTAAGTTCCCGTGCACTTTTGTTAGAGGAAAATCATCATTACTTTTCCAAAAGTTCACGCTGTTCTTATAAATTTAAAATTTTTCCGTTTAAACCTCATGAATTATAGTAATTTCAAAATAAGAACTAGAAATTGCCTTCTAATAATTAGAAAAAAAAAAAAAAAAATCATTTCAAATCAAATTTGCATTTTATTACCGAGCTTTGAAAAATACGTTCCTTGAAATTGTTACGAAGATAAGTTGCGGGGCGTGTTTAATTTGTAACTGTGCTGCAAGTATAAAATCTTGAACAATGAGCGATAACGGTGGGTTTGTTGTGCTTTAATTTCTTTTTCTATTTAAAAAAAAAAAAAAAAAAAAAAAAAAAAATCACAATGTAAAAAAAAAAAAAATAATAATAATAATAATAAATAAGTGTGCATAAATGATATTTTTGGCTGCTAAGAAGATATTTTTGAGTTTATTAACCGGCGATGCTGATTTTATTAAGCGGCAGCTTTAAAAGTAGTTTGTATTGATTTGATTCCGGTCCTGGCGATTTGATCAGATTAAGCGGCTGATTTTATTAACCAGTGATTTTATTAAGCGGCGGTTACTGTACTATACAGCAGTGGTAACGAATCTATGACGAATCTATGCGTCAGACACTGACTCACAAACGCTTTTTTTTATGACTCGTACGATATATTTTTTTATAAAAGCAGTAATCATGTCATCGATTTTTTTTTCTTTTAAAAGTACCACATTTGTAAAACAAATTCCTTTTAAAACGTCTTTCTGTATGTTCAATATAAGTTCGAAAACTACTAAGAGTATTCTTTGGAATGGAACAATTAAATTGCCGTATCTCGAGGACGATTTATATAATATATCATATAGGAATATACCTGATATTCTTGATAATGATATTTTGATTATATGAAATTTTATGATTATAAATAGCAAATCAGTGATAATATAAGGCTTTTGTGGGGATAACCACCACTTTTAATAGTTTGTTTTTTATCATACCCACATGACCTAGTTTTCTAAGTAAAACTTTTGCCGCAATTTATAATTTAAAATTGACGATTGTGCACTTTTTCTTAAGTACTACTTTTATCCCCACTGTTTATTTAGAAAAATTTGATCACCTTAGAATATCAACTTTTTTTTTCTCCCCCCCCCCCCCCCAAACATTTCAATTTTAAATAACTCGCGGGTTTTTCTTTTTTTTTTTTTAATAAGTTATTTTTATCGCTAGAAATATTTTTTCATCTTTTTCTTTCATTCAAAGAATTATTTATTTAGTTTACGTCATTTTTACGTCAGGAGTAATTTTTGACTTGAATTATTGCGTCAATACTGTGTAGTTATAAATTTATTTTCCTTAATTTTGAAGCTTCTTTAATATAAGAAAAAATCTGGAGTGACTCCACTCGACTTTCCGAACATTGAGTAACTAACAGTTTTGTAGATAAAATAAAGAAAGAAGAGTTGCTAAACAAACAAAAGAGAGAAAACCATAATAGAGTGTTTGAGTATTTTTCTCCATATATCACACGAGGTTTTATTTAACGCCACTGAACTTCGAGCCCATAGATCATAATGATAAAGAATTTTTCGTTGTGTCCCTGTAAAAATCTATAAATGCTAGATTCACCAAAATGCTTATAGTTAGTGCAACAGTGATTTATAATATTCATACAAATTTTCAGCTCAATTGAATAAGGCGTTTAGATGCTATCGCACTTTTAAAAATTTGGTCTCATAGGCCATAATGATAAAGAATTTTTCTTTGTGTCCCTGTAAAAAAATTGTAAGTGTTAGATTCACCAAAATCTATAAAGTTGGTGCAAATGCGACCTATAACATGTGTACAAATTTTTTGCTCAGATTAATATGGCGTTTAGACGCTATCACACTTTTAAAAATTTGGCCCCATAGGCCATAATGATAAAGAATTTTTCTTTGTGTCCCTGTAAAAAAACTATAAGTGCTAGATTCCCCAAAATCTATAGGGTTTGTACTATGGTGACTTACAATATGCGTATCAACTTTCAGCTTATTCGAACAAAGCGTTTAGACGCTAGCGTGTTCACTCACAGACATACACACATACATACACACATACACACATACACACACACATACATACATCATCTCAAAAATAGTGGAAACGGACTCAGGTGACCTCGAAACGTATAGAAACATCAAAATCTCGAATTCGGATTTTTGACATGATTACAATACTTTCCTCACTATAGTGTTCGGAAAGTAACAATGAAACGAAACAGTGGAATGAAATATCACAAATAATGACATTTTGTCGCATTAACAGTGAATTCTTTCTAAATTACTATTTTATTAGTAGAAATATTTAATTTTTTATATGACGTCAATTCTATCAGTATCACTTTACAAGCGCTCATTTATCCACATTTAAAATTATCAGATCAAGGCACACGTATCGATAAATTATTATTATTATTATGTATGTGTGTCATTTTTCACATCATTTTCCACACAACATAAGTTTCACTCACCATGTAGCTGTGCGTTCGAAAATACTGCATATTATTAAGATATAAACTGAAATAATTTCTTAAAAATTATCATCCATTGTTGTTTGAAAAAATATATAGTAAATATTCAGAGCTCTACATTTAAGAAAGTTTTTTTTTTTTTAATCGTTTTCATTAATAATACAGCCCCCTCCCCCCCCCCCCCCAAAAAAATAAAATAAAATAAATAAAATAAAATAAAATAAAATAAAATAAAATAAAATAAAATAAAAATAAAAATAGTCGCATAAAATTGTTTTAAAAAAAATTTATGTTTTCAAGAATGTTGAATCTGCATTGAACTAAACATATTGAATCTTATAATTAAAAAAAAAAATTCCTTTAAGATATATTTAATATTCTATGTTTCCTTTTACTTTTATTTCTTTTCTTTTTTTAATCTGTGAAACCATTTCTTCTTTTTCTGAAGCCTCTCTGAACACGCTTTCACTTTAACTTTTTTAACTGTAAACAGCTTTTTAAGAAATTATTACATGCTTAATATTATTAAGTATATTAAAGTAAAATAAGATCTATAGTCCTACTTGCAGTCATTTGACTACATGAAAATTTTGCCGAAAATCGTAACACAATTATAACAAATTCTGAAATGCATTCTTCTGTGAGTGCACTTTATCCATTCCTTCCTTCAGGATGAAAAGATGTGATTTTGTGTTAAAATAATTTTTATCATTTTAGCATCATCAGCGCATTTTAATCATTAGCGCATATAAACCGTGAACTGACTCCCTCCACCCCCAAATATGATGTAGAAATAACATATATTTAAAAGAATTTCTATTTAATTCAAATCTATTTTAACACTTTATATAATAATCTATTCGTATATTCAATATTAATCTTTAATAACCGCCGAATTGTTTCTCCATCAATAAAATAAATAAATAAATAAATCTAAAAGAAAAACTCTGCAAGCAGAATCTCGTAATATAATTCTGTCTGATAAAAAATGACAGCTTATTTCATTTTTTTGTTAATCCTAAATTATAATATCGCCAATGTACTTTTTCCAGTTAATCAAAATTATTCTTGAACATAATTAAATTATATCTGATATCAGGGATAAACGTATTTTTAATTTCTGCAAGTTATATTTCAAAATTTCATTTGATCCATCCAATAAAATGATTTATCTATTTAAATTACTCTTAAAACAAACACAGGTTGTGAAACGTATTTCATGTTTGTTGATTTATAACACTACAGTAAATGTTATATTACATTGCTTTCAATAACGATTGTAATAAATATAATATAAATGACATTTAGATAACTTCAGTTAAATAATATGTTTGGCGAATTTTTCTAAGGTTAATGTGATGACACTTCTGTCTTGAGAATTAAAAATTACTCAATAGATTTAAGTTTAACGTCTTTTTTTTTTTTTTTTAAACAACTTTTTGTGTATTCTTGCTGGCAAAAATTATATCCCAATATGTAATGAAAATTTTTAATTTGGCTTTGGTTAGAGCCTTAGCAAAATTAATGAAGAATTCGGAGCATCGGAACGTTACTTCTTCACCAAAATGTAAGACATTAAGACGTCTTTGTTGGGGCTTTTGGCTCCCCCTCCACTCCGTAAGAACTTTGAAAATTTATTAATTTTTGCAATCACCTATATGGTCACCACAGTTGTTTAATATTTTTAAAAATATTTAAATAAAAGTCAAGTGCACAGCAGATTGAATAATGTCTATTTTTGAAGCGTTCCTGAGTTTTTGCTCTACTTCGCATGTACTCTCACAACTCACAAGTTATGTTTTTTTTTTTTTTTTTTTTTTTTTGTCTTCAATTATACGTCAGTATATCCGGTTATCAAAATCTATTTTACACCAAACAAAGAAATCGCTAAATAATGTTCAAAAATAGATCTTCTCAATGTAGAAAAATTATTACATTGTCTGCGGTGTCACATACAAACGAAGTCAACTACGTTACAAGTTAGCAGCAAAAAAAAAAAATGAAAATGAAAATGCATTTTCATTTGTGTTATACGTTTCTTCTTTTTTTCTTTTTTTTTTTTTTTTTTTTTTTTCTTTAATTAGCAAATTTTAGGGCATTGTACACTGCATGTACAATTTTAGACAATATGCAAGAGCATGCACTAGAACATATTGTTTTCTTGATGTAACAAAAGGGAAAATTTTAAAATTTTGCTATACATATCACTATATTTTTTTACTTTGATTGTACAGTTTTAAACCAGCACCTTTTTTTTAACACGCTTTTATTAGCTTCACCTGTATGTATGTTTGTATGTATGTTTGTATGTTTGTAACCGCTCTGAGAGCAAACAAAAAATCTATATTGTAAAAAAAGACTTTCCCTACGTGAACGCCGTGGCGTTGAGGTATAGCTTGGCACTACGAACCTAAAGGTCTAGCGTTCGATCGCAGTCAGGGGAGATTTTTTAAAAATGGTTTTTGTTTAATTCTAAATTATTTTAATTAAAGATTTAAATGTATGTAAATATTACGGTGTGTCACTCACACGATTTTCTCTTACCCTGCATTTTAATACTAAGATAGATATTTTGTGCTTTTTAGTTCGCATTTCTATAAAAGCGCGTTCTTTAATTTTTTAAAACTATAATATTATCTTCTTATTATTAGTGATTTGTACAGGTTAAAAGAAGGAGAAAGTAGATAAATAATAGTTTAGTTATAAGATTTTATTGTTAATCACGTGTCTACAGAAAGCAACTCACAAGCAGTGCTTGTTAGACCATCTGCTATCCCATGATTATATTTAAATCTCATCTAGATGAAGAACATGACTATTTTTCATTTCTAAATGATAGTTGTTAATGTAATTTGAATTATTAATATTTGGGGAGAAAAAATGCTATCATATACATCTCCCTTTCCACCCAATTGAATGAAAAATTAATTTAGGGAAGTGTAAGACATGAGTATTTGTCTCTATACAAAAGAGGATAAACAATATATTGTCATAAAAAAATTAAATTTGATGCTATTACTGTGTCCACAATTCCAACCATAAAAGTCACTGCAGAACCGTCTCTGAACTTTAGATTTAAAAAAAAAAAAAAAAAAGAATTACACTTGAAAGCTTTTCTAAACATACTCTAATAAATTTGTACAAAATATATCGCACAAAAATATATTATAGTATTCATAATATATACAGGGTGATTAAAAAAAACGTGGACAAAATGACATGGTAGGTCAGTCATACAACAAGGATAAAAAATTACATAGGAACCGAGGGTCGCAACTGTGATCCGGAGCCGCTACAGGGCGTCTAAAATAATACATAACACAAAGAGAAGGAACAAAACCATTACAGATAATTTTATTGTTAATTACTCACTCACATGCGACTAATGCAAGCCAAATGTTGAGCCTACAGGAGATGCTCAAAGTTTTTGCCAGATGCATCGAGACACGCCTGGCATCTACGTTGCATAGAACGCCGCACCTTCTCAAAGATACCAGGTGTATCTCGAACACATCCTGCTGCCACAATGATTCTTCCTACCAAGTCTTCCGGTGTTGCAACAGGTGTTTCATACACAAGTCCTTTTAAAAATCCCCATAAGAAAAAATCCAAGGGAGACAGGTCTGGTGATCGTGGTGGCCATGCGATTGGTTCACCGCGACCAATCCAGCCGCCAGGAAAAGTAGCCTGCAAATAGGCTCTGACGTCTGTGCTGAAATGTGCAGGAGCTCCGTCGTGTTGAAATCGAATGCGTTGACGAATAGGCAACGGAACATCATTCAGCATTTCACGCAGAACCTCTTACAAGAATGTTAGATAAATGGGACCGTTAAGTCTTTCTGGGAGAATGTACGGACCAAGTAAACAGTCTCCTACAATGCCAGCTCACACGTTAACGGAAAATTTTCATTGTGCGCCGTGTGAACGTGTAGCATGCGGGTTTTCATCCGCCCACGTATGCAGGTTGCGAAAGTTCATCACACCTCTAATGAGAACGCAGCCTCATCCGTGAAGAGAACACTTGCTGCGAAGTTTCGGTCTGCAGCACTTTCTTGCAAAAACCACCGTGCAAATACGATAGTTGTACTCTCCCAGTTCCAGTGCCTGGACGCGTTGTAAACGATAAGGATGTAATCTGTTGGAGAGAAATTGTTAATTTAAGACATTCTCCAAACTGTACATTGCGTTCACTACATCAAAATTACACCCAAGTTCTTTAAATATTTTTAATGGGTCATAAAACTTATCTATTTATTAAGGAGATAAATTCAAATTAAAATAAATTTTCCAAAATAAATAATCCCTTAATTAATAGATAGACAAAGAATTTCATTAATAATGCATTTTATTAAATATTTTGGTCTCTTATACAAAACTAATATTTTATTCAATTCAAGTTTAATTTTATTCAAAACTACTTTAGGTAGTACTCAGACATGATTGAATAATAGAAAAAATGGGGATAGATACACAATTAAATATTTTCTCTTTTGTTTTAGACTATAAAATTCTGACTCACCCAGATGCGCATTATAGCAGTTAATCAAGCTCCAATGATTGTATGAACAAAAGAGGGTATTAATTTTCTTAATTTGAAGGCACCTAGATTCCGGGATTTGAAGTCACAGCTGGATCCAGGAAGAGGGATCGCCACTCTATACTCTATCAGATAAATTATTCCCCTGGAAGAATCATGGATGTTTTGGCAAATTCCTCTGGCTTCTCATGTCTTTAGTATTTATAATTAAATACTATCAAAAACAGCTGATGCGGGAGGAAGCAGGATTTTTATATTTTGAGAACCACCGGGAGAATCCATCACTGTCTCGCCGAAAATGTTGACCCAGAAGCCGTCCTCGCACTTCCAAAAAAAATGCACTTCTTAAGTCGAGGGCTGGAGGGAGAGAGAGTGTGTGCGGCGTGCGGGTGGCCTATAGTTCCCCTAGCCTGGAGTTGTTTTTGCGATGCTCCATTCAAGTTTTATGAGTCCTATAAACTATCGTCTTTCCATCTTTGTTCTATAATGTCACTGGGCAGCCAGTTAGTCTAAGAGATTCCCTATCTCATTTTTTCCCTTCTCCTTCAATTTTACAAGCAGCACTTATAAATTTATCTTATTCTTATTTAAAAGCAAACAACTTTTTTTATCCAAATATTTACATACAGATTAATAATTACTTTCCATTATTCTACCACAAAAAATATTTATGCATAAATAGCTATATACTTAAATGAAAAATCATTTATGTATCTATATATATATATCTAAGTGTGTAGTTTTAATTACAACATTTATATACCTCAACTGGATAGGCACCATATCGCTTACTGCTTGTTTTACAGTGTTGGAGAGAAATTGTTAATTTAAGACATTCTCCAAACTATATCGTACATTGCGTTCACTACATCAAAATTACACCCAAGTTCATTAAATATTTTTAATGGGTCATAAAACTTATCAATTTATTAAGGAGATAAATTCAAATTAAAATAAATTTTCCAAAATAAATAATCCCTTAATTAATAGATAGACAAAGAATTTCATTAATAATGCATTTTATTAAATATTTTGGTCTCTTATACAAAACTAATATTTTATTCAGTTCAAGTTTAATTTTATTCAAAACTTCTTTAGGTAGTACTCAGACATTATTGAATAATAGAAAAAATGGGGATAGATACACAATTAAATATTTTCTCTTTTGTTTTAGACTATAAAATTCTGACTCACCCAGATGCGCATTATGGCAGTTAATCAAGCTCCGATGATTGTATGAACAAAAGAGGGTATTAATTTTCTTTATTTGAAGGCACCTAGATTCCGGGATTTGAAGTCACAGCTGAATCCAGGAAGAGGGATCGCCACTCTATACTCCATCAGATAAATTATTCCCCTGGAAGAAGCATGGATGTTTTGGCAAATTCCTCTGGCTTCTCATGTCTTTAGTATTTATAATTAAATACTATCAAAAGCAGCTGATGCGGGAGGAAGCAGGATTTTTATATTTTGAGAACCACCGGGAGAATCCATCACTGTCTCGCCGAAAATGTTGACCCAGAAGCCGTCCTCGCACTTCTAAAAAAAAATGCTCTTCTTAAGTCGAGGACTGGAGCGAGAGAGAGTGTGTGCGGCGTGCGGGTGGCCTATAGTTCCCCTAGCCTGGAGTTGTTTTTGCGATTCTCCATTCAAGTTTTATGAGTCCTAAAAACTATCGTCTTTCCATCTTTGTTCTATAATGTTACTGTGCAGCCAGTTAGTCTAAGAGATCCCTATCTCATTTTTTCCCCTTCTCCTTCAATTTTACAAGCAGCATTTATAAATTTATCTTATTCTTATTTAAAAGCAAACAACTTTTTTTATCCAAATATTTACATACAGATTAATAATTACTTTCCATTATTCTACCACAAAAAATATTTATACATAAATAGCTATATACTTAAATGAAAAATGATTTATGTATCTATATATATATATCTAAATGTGTAATTTTAATTACAACATAATCCTTCGTCGTATACAATTCGCCAGACGGTAGCTTGGGGAATATGGGTCTTTCGGGATACAGCTCGTGTACTCGTTGAAGGATTACGCTGGAGTTCTTGGACAACTCTTTCTTCAGCATCAACTGTCCGAGTTATTCGTTGGCGACCAGCATCCGGCTTGTGCACGTCGAACGAGCCGGTTTCACATAATCGTCGATGCAAAGTGGCAAAGAATGAGCGGCTAGGCACCTTTCTACCAGGATATTTCTCACAATACATTCGCCAGGCTTCTCGTCCATTGCAGTTGGCCATGCCGTAAATTAAATGCATGTCAGCCATTTCGTGGTGCGTGTAACTAGCCATGTTATGCCCAACGCATCCACGGCTCGAATGAAGACAATCTCGAATCTCCGTTTGCTCAGCTCGTGTTTGTATCGCAACGTCCTCTCGTAGCTTTAGCGCCCTCTACAGGCGTTTGCGACCCCCTGTTCCTATGCGATTTTTTATCCTTGTTATATGACTGATCTGTCACATCATTTTGTCGACGTTTTTTTGAATCACCCTGTATATATATACACACACGCACACGCTCACAGATAGGTATGCCAATTTAAAATTATAATTTCTCCTGAAAATATATGTATAAAAATGCAATAAAATGCGATAATATTCAACATGCATAACCATTAAAATATTTGTGTAATGAAATTTATCTATGCCTACATATTTAACCAGGTACAAGCATCTGGTCTGGATATTACATAGATTTTGCATAGATCTTTTTACATAGATTATTGTGTATTATTTTTACACAATAATTTTATCTACAAGTATTTTATTTTTTCAAAAGCTATGGTGTTGCTCTGGGCATTTATTAAAAAGAATACTGTCATTATTTATATATTTAATGAAAAATGTTCAAAACGTACATTTGAAAGTATGCGAAATATGTATCATTTGAAAATTCGAGAAAATTATTTATTACAAACAAATAAATACTGCTAGTAATGTACGAATGTATATATACATCTTAACATACTGGGAAATTTTTGAATGTGTGTAGAAAGCGTGTTAAATAAAAAATATACTTAAAAAATAAAAAAATAAAATAAAAAAGAATTGTTTAATATTAAAAATAATAAAACAGGGATGAAAGAGTTCCATTTTTTTCTTCCACCAGTATTTCTATGCAGAAGTTTTTCTCATCTTTTCCATCTCTTTTTGTGATCTTATAGGGTATAAATTCTTGTATGAAAACACTGATGGCAAGAAAAGCAGAACCCTTTCATCCCTGATAAAAGCAATAATATTTTTTACGAAATTTTATTTATTAAGTATGTATAAGTATCAATTATTTTTTATTTCATAATCTTTTTGTACATTTAAATTTTTTGCTTATATTTATATGTTTTATAGTTTTTAAATGCCCTTTATCTTCAACTTACTTTTCCTGCATTCCAATATTTTATGAAAATTCATCATTAACTTATTCTTTTATTAGACAAAATATATTTCATTTCATCTGTGCAAGAGTATTTATTATCCGTGGAGAAATATAGGTTTAGTTAATAAATTCTTCGTAACAGTGTCTGAATATCCCAGAATCAAAAGTAACGAAGTTGCTTTGACATCAAACTGGCAACTAGATTTCTTTTTTAACATAATAAAACCTGTTGAAATTTTTTTTACTACATATACTATTTTAATATATTAAAATTTCCTTCAACTGTGATTATATATATATATATATATATATTGAGAAAAAAATATTCCGCCTTCATCTAGAAGGAATAAGTAGTCATTTTCTAAATCCCTAAACTAGAAATATAGATTTACGAGCTATGCGTATAAGGCACGCCAATAAGCTGAATAGACGAAATTATCGAGAATTTCTAGTCTATACATTTCTAGATGGTGAAACAATATTCAGAATCCTTTGTATTGTGAGAAATTCTCGCTTGATTTTCTAGAATTGGGCCATAAACCAAGATTATAGTTTCTAAAACATGCCTCTTGTATTCACATTTATTTGCTGAGATTTTTAAATAAGTTTGACCTCTATAATATAGACAAACGCTCTAGAATTCTAATATTGGTTTCTATAACTCGCTTTGAAAGGAGACTAGAATTTATAAGGATGACAAGGAACTATTTTTACTAGAGCCACAATCTAGATTCTAGATGTCAGTTACAGAATTTTTTCTCAGTGTATTTAATTACCCACAGGCACAGGTCAGTTGGCAATATTTTAAGAAATTGGTACAAAACTTTAAATAAACACCATAAAATATAAGAACTCGCAACAATTGTTTCTGGTCCAAAGAAAACACAACTCTTCGTCACGCGAATAAATTAGGCATTTTTAAAGTATTATTATTATTATTTTTTTTTTTAAACAAAATATTCTGCAAAACCTATGCTGTATTTCTTTGTTATAATACACTTATGTTCTGATTCCATATATATATATATATATTCTTTTTCGTGATTATTGCTTCATTTTTTGAACTGTTATTTCAAATAATCACCTATCTTTATAATTTTGAGAGGCACTGTATGTGATTTTCATATCGCAATTCATACACACTCGCATATACATACATGCATCAGTGTAAAAGGGAAAACACTGTTGAATTGTTTACTAACTGAATTAAAATATTTAAGAGCTTTTTACGTTTATGAAAAGAAAATTAGAAAAATATAGTGCAGAAAATCTGAGCTAAAAATTCTATATATAGTTCTAATATTACAAGCTAAAAGTAAGAGAAATATAACATACATTCAATGTAATTTACAAAGCATTCTCAAGATGCTCCCATTAAATTCCTCTTTATACTTCTGCCTAATTTAAAATGCCTCTTAACTTGTAATGTAATAGTGCTAGTATTTTTTCAACAACATTAATTTGAAAGCACAGATTATCTTATTAAAGTCAATTGCATTGAATAGGTAAGTAATGTAAAATCCAGTGTTCGTAGACGACTCCATAATCAAAGGGGTTCAAATTAGCAAATCAGGAAGACCATTCTGTGGGTTCTTTCTAACCAACACTCTATTTATCGAAGTTCTTATATATCTTGGTATGCAAGCGCACATCTTCTTCATAAAGTCGCGGTTATTTACAAATGATAATATCACTACTGAAAATTAAAAATAAGAATAAATAAATAAATAATAATTAGAGAACAATTTAAAACCTGTCGCAGATAATTAGGCATTTTTAAAGTATTATTATTATTATTATTTTTTAAACAAAATATTCTGCAAAACCTATGCTGTATTTCTTTGTTATAATACACTTATGTTCTGATTCCATATATATATATTCTTTTTCGTGATTATTGCTTCATTTTTTGAACTGTTATTTCAAATAATCACCTATCTTTATAATTTTAAGAGGCACTGTATGTGATTTTCATATCGCAATTCATACACACTCGCATATACATACATGCATGAAAACACTGTTGAATTGTTTACTAACTGAATTAAAATATTTAAGAGCTTTTTACGTTTATGAAAAGAAAATTAGAAAAATATAGTGCAGAAAATCTGAGCTAAAAATTCTATATATAGTTCTAATATTACAAGCTAAAAGTAAGAGAAATATAACATACATTCAATGTAATTTACAAAGCATTCTCAAGATGCTCCCATTAAATTCCTCTTTATACTTCTGCCTAATTTAAAATGCCTCTTAACTTGTAATGTAATAGTGCTAGTATTTTTTCAACAACATTAATTTGAAAGCACAGATTATCTTATTAAAGTCAATTGCATTGAATAGGTAAGTAATGTAAAATCCAGTGTTCGTAGTAGAGGTGAGTTCGGGCTCTATTTTGGCAATCCGAGCCCGCCCGGGCCCGAAACATTTTTGAACTGAGCCCGCCCGAGCCCGAAAAATTTTGTGTGATCAGAGCCCGAGCCCGCCCGAGCCCTATATTGAAAGTGGTACGCTATGCAACGCATACACAATAGTAAAATTAAATACCGTTTTCATTTTCAAATTAACTTTCTTTTTATCAATCCTCAATTTAAATAACTATAAATGTTATTATAACAATTTATAATGTCTGTGTCTGTGTATACATGTATATATTTATATAATAGATATTTACAGTGCAGCCCATTGTTTATAACGTACCTATCGGGGGAAATTTTTTTTATCCGAATGAGTGATATAAGGAGGCCCGATATAACGAAGGAGGAAGGATTACTGTATAACACTATGACATAATATGCATCCCGTTGAAAAAAAGAGTTCTATTTAGAAAAAGGAAAGTGAAAGCTACTAAGGTTTGCAAAATTATTTTGTGATTTATAACCTATCATGACTATTATGACATTACTAAAGATGCTCTCAAAATGAATAAAATTTCTTTCTTTCTTTTTTTTTTTTTTTTTTTTTTTACATTTTCCAGTTAGTGAAGAATAAAATAAACGGAACTTTTAGCTTGAGTCCGAGCCCGCCCGGAGCCCGAAGACTTGCGTAAGATTTGAGCCCGATCGGGCTCGGTCCCGGGCTCGGGCTCGGGCTTACGGGCTCGGGCTGAGCCCGTCTCATCTCTAGTTCGTAGACGACTCCATAATCAAAGGGGTTCAAATTAGCAAATCAGGAAGACCATTCTGTGGGTTCTTTCTAACCAACACTCTATTTATCGAAGTTCTTATATATCTTGGTATGCAAGCGCACATCTTCTTCATAAAGTCGCGGTTATTTACAAATGATAATATCACTACTGAAAATTAAAAATAAGAATAAATAAATAAATAATAATTAGAGAACAATTTAAAACATGTCGCAGATATTTTGTTGCTCTAAAAATGCTTCTTTAAAAGAGTAGAAGTTTTGCATTCCAAATTTAGCAATATACAAACAAAGAAAATATCCATTGGTTGTGGTTATATGATTCATTTTATTGGGATAATGATTGTGTACATGTAGTTTGTTCCATTTTTAGTACCTAAACAAGGTAATTCCTCTATAAGCAAAATCGTGCAGTTAAAAGAGGTATGCGGATAACCGCCAAATTCGGTATATGAACTATACATTAGATGCGCTTAAAAAAAAAAAAAAAAAGAAAAAGAAAGAAAGAAATACTCAACAATTTTTCACTCTGTGGTGCTTTAAAATTACAAATTTAGCAAAGCAATGACCCTCACGGAACGAAATACTAATGATTATTCAAATTGTTTGTTTATTATTTGTTAACTAGCTGTTGTAATTAAAATTACACATTTAGATATATATATAGATACATAAATGATTTTTCATTTAAGCATATAGCTATTTATGTATAAATATTTTTTGTGGTAGAATAATGGAAAGTAATTATTAATCTGTATGTAAATATTTTGATAAAAAAAGTTGTTTGCTTTTAAATAAGAATAATATAAATTTATAAGTGCTGCTTGTAAAATTGAAGGAGAAAGGGAAAAAATGAGATAGGGATCTCTTAGACTAACTGGCTGCCCAGTGACATTATAGAACAAAGATGGAAAGAGGATAGTTTATAGGACTCATAAAACTTGAATGGAGCATCGCAAAAACAACTCCAGGCTAGGGAACTATAGGCCACCCGCACGCCGCACACACACTCTCTCCAGCCCCCGACTTAAGAAGAGCATTTTTTTTAGAAGTGCAAGTACGGCTTCTGGGTCAACTTTTCGGCGAGACAGTGATGGAATCTCCCGGTGGTGCAATCTCCCGGTGGTTCTCCAGATATCCTGCTTCCTCCCGCATCAACTGCCCTTGAATTTTAATCTCAAAATATGAAAAATATGAGCAACCCGAAGAGACCAAAACACCTATGATTCATCTCTGGAAAGAATCTATCGAATGGAGCATCCAAGTGTATTACTATTCCAGGATCTCGAAGCGCAATTGTTAAATATAGAAGCCCTCTATGATTTGCTTGAGAGTTAATATAAAGAGGAAAGATATAGAAATATCCCACTGCCGTTTACGATGGAGTAACCTCTATAATGCTCATCTGGGTGAGTCAAAATTTTATAGTCTAAAAAAAAGAGAAAATATTTAATTGTGTATCGATCCCCATTTTTTCTATTATTCAATCATGTCTGAGTACTACCTAAAGTAGTGTTGAATAAAATTAAACTTGAATTGAATAAAATATTAGTTTTGTGTAAGAGACCAAAATATTTAATAAAATGCATTATTAATGAAATTCTTTGTCTATCTATTAATTAAGGAATTATTTATTTTGGAAAATTTATTTTAATTTGAATTTATCTCCTTAATAGATAGATAAGTTTTATGACCCATTAAAAATATTTAAAGAACTTGGGTGTAATTTAGATGAAGAGAACGCAATGTACTATACAGTTTGGAGAATGCCTTACATTAAAAATTTCTCTCCAACACTAGTCCATTTTTGCTCGCCTATCAGACAATATTTTCAAATGAAGTTTTATTTTCAAATTTGACATATTCGTCAAATTAAAATCAATGGCCAGGTCAGGATAAATAACCGATAATAAAATCGGGGAAAAAAATTGCTTAAAACTTAATTTTGTTTTAATCAAAATAATGGAATTCGAATCATGAAATGTAATTTAAATGTAATTATTTAGAGAAAGAAATTAACTTCAGAACAAAGTAATTAAAATCGTTGCTAGTTTATTTGCCGAAGGAATAATAGTAATACCTGGATACCCAAAATTTGATCCTAATAAGAAAAAAATATCAATTTTTTTATTTGTTTGTTTGTTTGGATTTATTATCATTTATGTTATTTTTAATATTATTAAAATTTTAATTCCATTACCTGACTACCATAGCTTATGGAAGTATTGTATTCGGTCAAGAATTTCGATATCGAGTTTTCACCTGATTTGCATGTATTAAAGTCTCCTGAGGCTAAAGAAATGGTTTTGGTCAGTGCGTGTGTTGTGTATGTGTTTAATGAAACTTCTGATTACCATATCTCCAAAACGAATAAAGATAGAAACGAAATTTCAGAATTGAGATAGATCAAGTGTACAGATGATTTTTCTAATTTTTAGTGAAAATCGGAAAATTGGAAAATAGAACATTCCAAACCGGAAACATAAATATGTCCCTCAAAAATGGCTCTAACGATTTTCTTCAAAGTTGCTATATAAACACCCTATTAGATATCCTTTTGTATGTATTAGTTGGTTAGTTCAGAAAAATTGATAGGCGTCCTCTAAGTAGGTCAATTTGAGGTCTCGCAAGTGCGTTCCTTTAAAAATGGCTCTACACATTTTCTTCAAATTCGCCATATTAATTCCCTTTAAGATATTCTTTCGAATGTAATTCTTACTTTCCGGTAAACAGATGACTTTGCTAAATTTTAGTTTTAGATTGCCAATTTAGTGTGTCAAAAGACGTCTCAGCCAATTTTTAAAAACTCGTTATGAAACTCGAATTTTATATGTCGATGCATTTTCAAGAGTAATGTTTAAATAAAGTAACTTTTATCTTAAACCTTAAACTGCAAAAATCTGTTGTTATAGAAATGTATAAGTAATGCAAGTGCCGTTATAGAAATTTATTTAGTTTTAATTTTAATTTTAAGTTAGTTTTAGCTTCATTATATTTTTGTACTGATCAGCCAGTGTATACTGTAGTTTTTGAGAAAGCCGACAAAATTTAAAAGAAATAAATATTATGTAGATACGTAATTAGATGCCTCCCTTTTTCATTCGTGGTTGAGAGAGTGAACAAACAACATTACACACGACGTATTACAGTTCATTATACTACAACTATACACCATTATATCAATTATACATCAACAAAATTAATTAAACACAATAATTGGACAAGGTATACCGAAAATTCCTATCGTCTATATAAAAGAAAATTTTGCAAAAAGATAATTAGCTTTTCATATGATATGATTGCCATAATAATAATAATAATCTCCCCAGCAAAACGAATGCACAAAAAAAAAAAAAAAAAACAGAACCCCTTCATAGCTTTTTTTTTATCTATTGGCCTAATTTTCATACAACATTCACCGACATGATTCATAATTAATCAAGTGTCGTGCAGGGTTCTGTAATAGTAGGAGAGTATGAATCATTAGATAGGGGTTCGGTTACAAAGACTATAATTCGTAATGTTGGAAATTGATTAAGATATTCCTGAAGAGAAATTTTTAGGGTTTCTAAAAGTTTCCAAAATATGTTCCTTAAGAAATATAAATTTCTGTCCATTATAAGTAGCACCAAATAATGCTAAAAAATTTTTTTCGCATTCAAGTAAATAAACTGAGCCATATAGAAGAAAAAAAGAAGATACTTTAGGAACAAATCGCAAAGAATTTAATTTTTAATTTAATTTGCATATTGAAAAATGAATAAATCCCGAGAAGTTAATCAAAATGGGCAAAGTTAAAAATAGAAACAAACGTCGGTGTTGAACGGTATAGATTTATTTATTTTATTTATTTATTTATTTATTTTTGACAAGTTCTGGTGTTATTTTAACTTATTTTGGATATAGTTATGATTAAATTTTAAACTAGTTTCACACAGTTTTGAAACTTCATTAATAACCAGTCATTAAAATGAACATTAAAGAAGCTTGCTTTTAATTTCCTTTGTCATATTTCTCAAATACTTTGATATACCTTGATGGTTTTTCATAAGAATGTAGGTCATTTTTTGTAAACGACGACTTTTTTAATGTAAGGGGGAAAAAAATAATAATAAAGTGTTAGTGAAACATATTGATCAAGTTGATTAATAAACCTGATCCCTTACATGAGCAGGGTGGATATCACTTATATAGATAATGTATATATTGAAGTTTAAATAAAACCGGTCTTAAATACGAATTTAAGAAGTGAAATAGAAATTTTCAAATGACCGAAACTTGAAAACAAAATGGCCAAGCAAGTCGTTCACTTTTGAAGCTTTTTCCTTTAAAATATTCATGTGTTATTTACAGAATAAATACAACAGATCATAAAGAAGCCTACAGTAGAGAGTGTCTTAAAATTAATAATATAGTATGTACGTTATTTATTTATTTATTATTTTATTTAAAGAGAGGACGTCTGACGTAGTACTAATATGTGATGGCATTTTTTTATTCCCTCCCCCCCCCCTTTTTTTAATTAATGCGAAAAGGGAATCAACAAATTTGGATAATTCTGAATTTAGAACATTTATGTATAATGAAATTACCTTCCTCTCTAATGGTACCTTAAAATCTTGTTACGAAGTTAATGGCCATTAAAGAGCAACCAGGCAAACTTTTTATGGAAAAGCCGATTAATGCTAAGACATTATACCAAAACACGGCACATTTTCAGTACTTAGAAGATTTACTAAAATGTGAGAGAGGATTACTATTTTTTTTTTTTTTAATCTTATTCATATTTTATGCTTTTTCTTCCTTTTTTTTTATTTTAATATTGAATATTAAAAAAAAAAAAAAAGAGAGAGAGAGAAATAAGAGGAAAAAAAAAAAATGAAATTCAGTGGCATAATTATATATATATATATATATGTGTGTATGTACGTATGTATATGTATATATATGTATGTATTAGCAGAGAAAAACCCTCTGGGGTAAATTAAAATGTACGCATTATATAAAATTAAAATAAGAAAAAAAGCATTTCGATAGGTTAAAAGGGTATATCAGAACTCTAGTAAAATGAGATAGAGAGAGCGGTTATTAGGTCTAACCCAAAGAGCAAAACTTTAAAATTGAATATGATAATTCTTCATTTTATTGGTACGAATTTATTTAAAATTTATTTGTCTAAACACGGTACAAAGTTTAATATATAACGTTATTACTTTGGGCACATCTACAGCTACGATGAATATTACGATCAAATACTTTTATCAATGAAAATTCAAAAAATATTTGTGAGATTACGTTAAAATTTACACAAAAGGTATGTATAAGAGAAACAAAGAAACTATCGCATATCTAAGAAAAAACTTCAAGCAATTTAGAAATTTGATTTAAAAAATCATAAAGAGAGAGAGACAAATATTCATATGTGCGAGGCATAGTCAATAAGTTCGGGGGATAGACTACCTTTCCCCCACATGCCCAGTGTGTGGGTGAGCCGAAATAATGATGTGGTTTGCAGTTCTGGTTCTCTGCACATGCTTGAGACGTCACATGACGCTTTGTGAAACTAATAGGCACGCAGCTCTCCATTCGATTGCAGACTGTCAGACTGCAATATCGATGGAGCAAAATGCCCTTTTTGGAACAACGCTCTAACATTAAATTGTGCTATAAATTAGGAAAAATTGCAGCAGAAATGTCACGGTTATTGCAACTAACATATAGAGACGAAACATGGTATTTCGTATACGATCGCCAAACCAAGCGTCAGATGTCCTTACGGAAATTGCCGCAGTCACCACAGTCGAAAAACTTTCGAATGTCTTACTCGAAAGGGAAAATCAAACTGAAGTTGTTTTTAGTCAGGGCACCATAAACTACAAGTTGATCCCGTAAGGTCTTACTGAAAACAACGAACAGTATATACAGGCCCTTCGTCGTCTCCAGGTGGCAATCCGTCGCACCTGTCCAGACGTATGAAAATCCCACACGTGGGTGATTTTTGCATGGCAGTGCCCTAGCGCTCCGATCCTTAATTATGCAGCTTACTAAACATGGCACAAAAGTTCTGACCCATTCGACATATTTCCCAGACCTGGCTCACAGCGATGACTACCTGTTCCCAAAACTGAAAGATCGCATCAAGGGCAAGCAGATTGTAAATGTCGAAGCATTGATGGCAACAACGACAATCGCTTTATGATAGTTCTCATACAATGGTTTCCACGACTGTTTCCAGAAGCTGTATTAACGCCGGCAGAAGTGTACAGTTGTGGAAGAACATTATTCTGAAGGTGATTGTACTTAGAATAATTTGTAAATGTATTGGTTGTTGTAGTAAATAAAGTCCCCGAATTTATTGACTGTATCTCGTATATAGAGTTAAGAAATCAAGTGCATCATTTTCACCAGCTGAAGCTTTCGTAGACATATGGAATAAATCATGTATCAAACCCTTGTTCACACATTAAGTATTGAAAATTTCGATTTGAATTATAGGTTTTAAATATTATAGCTTTTAATTTTACACAGCGATTGTATATATGTATAGGTATATAAAAAAGGAATATTATTTGAAAAGTTAAAAATTCTAAAATAAATATTGAAAATACATTATATTCACATACTTAAAGTAAGGTAATGCAATAAAAGAGAAGATATGTATGTAAATAGAATATTAAAGTAAAAATCAAAAGGAATGCAGGCAAAAATCTAAAAGTGAAAACAGGCAAAAGGCAAGACAGAAAATTATGATCAATACAAAATACATTAAGGACATCGATCGTCAGGGGAGTCGCTTATACAAGTAGTAGTAAATAGTATGCAAGTAGTATAGTAAGGTAATTCAAGAGCTTCTAGTAAAAATAAAAAGCAGCTTAGCCCCCTACATATTCCCAAAAGATAAAAGAACCAATCCACTGCTGTTCAGAATACAAAATTTAAAAGGAAAAAATTTGAAAAATATATAATGCTAGCAGGCTTTGCCCGCTTCGCTGGACACAATACTGAAATGAGTTGTCAAAATTCCATATCATTATTAATTAACCTGAGTTAAAGTTCCCGATGTGATCGGTAGAGATTTTTCTCGCTCGCAACGTGAGGAGTCCGTGTTCCCACTGCCTTCGGCAGCAACTTACACGATTCTTACCTCCCCTTCCCCAGTGGCTAAGTTCGAAGTTTTGCAAAATCGCGACAAAGTACATAATGAGTACACCTAATCAACATCCGCACACCAAAGTTCTCCAATCTAAGATAATTTAAGGCGAATTCAGTCGGGAAAACGTGTTTTTACACGTGTTTATAGCCCTCTCGACACCAATGGAGTAAGGGGGGGATTTCGTAAAATTCCGTTACAATAAGGGTCGGATACATAAAAATAATTTACGCACCAAATTTCGTGACCGTAGTCCCATAGAATTCTCAGGACAAATTTAGTGCTAAAAGGTGTGTCTGGAGTTTGCCCCCTCGTAACACCCCCCCCCCCAAAAAAAAAATAAATAAATAAATAAATAAAATAAAATAAAACGAATAAGTAACCCATACAATAAAACTTTCCTGTGAAGAAACACTTATAAAAAAGCAAACATTTACACCACTTAACAAATACACAATAACAGTTACGGATGGCGGTTAAAATGACAGAGCAGCAACCGTTTAATATCCCAGTTTTAAATAAATTGCGAAATGTCGACTCAAAACTATCGCAATTATTGCAAAATCTAGCAAATATACTTTCCTTTTATTTTGAGAATAGAGATGTTTGTAGTTCGGCCTTCTTTTACCTTACATGGAAATGGAAATTTTGGAGCCCAGTAGTCGCGATCTCTGCATTAGAGATTAGTCAAAATTCTGCTTATCTTGCTAATTCACACGAACTAATGTTCGTGAAAGTATGCTAGTTTAACAATAACCATTTCCAGTGAATTTCTGTTGGCTTTTTTAAGAATTATATATGCATATTCATAGCAAAAATAGCAACCATGTTCTTTCTACAAACTTTTGAACTTGGTGAATGCAACAAGCGGACAATTTTTCTCAATCATCTTCGCTCACTTAATTTTGAGTCATAATCCGAATAGCTATTATCGTATTTTTGTTTTCTTCACTCCACTTCATAATAACTATTAATTTAGTAAGTTTTATAAATATAAATTATCACGATCCATATTTAAGCATAATTCAAATTCTTTCTCACTGAAAATGTTTTATAAATAAATTTACTTACTTACCCATTTTGTAACAGTTATTTCTTTCTTTCTAAAAACTTAACACAATTTCGAAAATAATAATAATAATAATAATAATAATAAATAATAATAATTCTTATAAAACTGCCTAACCTAAGTATTTTTACGAGTTTGTGACTTCTGTCCCAATAAATATCAATCCTATACCTTTATTAATAAAATTTAAAACGTACTTGAATTTATATCAGATAGGATAACAAAAATTATATCGAAAGTTCACACAAAAGAAAATTTGAATACTACAGTTGTTATGAAGTTCGTTGTTCCTGTGATCCTTTTCTAGTGGAGAATGCTGCAAGGAACGGTAAACAAGAAATATTACCAAAATAAGTTATTGCAGTCATCAGGATTTTTTTTATTGAAGAAATTTTCCAACAATATCAAGGATGAATAATTCCAACAAATTGGTACAGAGCGTTGTAAAACATTTAATAATGGTGTAGGGGAGACTGGGGCACTGTGGACCTAGGGGCACAATGGACCACCCCTATTTAAATCTCTTAATATTTAACTCTTATAGTTTATATTGAGACTCATAGATGGAAGCATGGTACTACTTCTATACATCCAAAAAAACTCGTGGTAAATGCTATGGTAGCCATTTTATACAACTTTTATGATTTGAGCTGCTCAAAGTAATTTTTCAAGTTTGAAGTTTTTTTTAATTTTATCAGGACAGAACTATTGACTACAAGTATTGGATAGTTGTTATGAAAAGCTAAGATATTGTTGTTTTTAAATTTATAAAAATTATTAGCATATTTATAGTCTATATAGAATTTTAATATTATTATTTGTTTTGTTTGGACATGGGGCACAGTGGACCACATCTATATGGGGCACAGTGGACCATCTTCCAATGTGCCTAAAACTCCAAATTATATTTATTACATTATTTTTTTGGTTGAATTTACATATACAAATATAATTTAACTCAAAATAGTTAATAAAAAAATAATAATATTAATATTATAATAAAATAAATTTCTGAAAAGGGAAAGTAGTTGAATAGTAGTATAACAATTATGAATATCTAAATTTAATAACTAATTGAATTGTTTAATAAAAAAAAATGATTATGTGATATAATAAATAGTAGGTTATATAAATTTATTGTTGTTGTTTTTAGAAATAATATATAAAGATAAAAGTAGAATAATTTTAGTTAAACCTATCTCACAAATATAATGTAAAGTATTAATATCTCAAAATAATTAATAAAAATGTTTGAATAGTAACATAATGTTTAATTATATCTTTCATAATTTTTATAACTATATAACATTAATAAACAAATTAAAAATATATCTTATTGTTTTAAGTGATGGCACGTAAAAGACAAAGGAAATCTGACATAGAATTCTTACTCTAATTTGATTTCTAATTTTTTTTGTATTCCTTTAAATTTTGGTAATTTTATTTCATGAAAATGTTCGAATTATGTTATTTAGACTAGAATTGCATAAGAATCTAATTTTTGAAAAAAAAAATGAGCAATTTATATTAATAAATATGAACAACAAAGGTTGGTCCACTTTGTGAGTGCACACAATTTATTTTTTTATTCGTAATGTATTAGAAGTATTGTTATTGTAATGTATAAGAAGTATTGTTATAATAAAAATTAGGACATGTCAAGAAAGGTTCAAAGAATGTTTGCTAATTTTTTCAGGTACCTTGCATTTTTATTTTTGGTGAAAAAAAAGTTAAAAGTGTAAAGGTGGTCCACTGTGCCCCAGTCTCCCCTACATAATTCCAGGGTTAAATGTTGAGATAGTCGAATGAGATGGGGGAGAAAGCGAACGAAAATTCGACTTAGTTATTCGATGATCTGGAGCAGTTCTCAATTCCTTTCACTAGAACAGATCTGAGATGTCTGAAGTAAAAAGCCAAATTTCACATTACAGTACCAAATACTTTCTTCGTTTCTCGAATAAAATGATATAAATATTTTGAAATCAAAAGTTCGTTATAAAAACTTATAGCCAATTACTTCACCATTAAAATAAATCATACGAATCAAAATCCGGTACATGTGACGATTGGACCATAACTGTAATTTAGAAACTAAATCATTTCTTAATGATTTAACTGACAGAGATTTTTAAATTTAGCTATAATGAAGTAAACTTGTGCTGATATAATATTTCATGCTGAGTTTTCTAAAAGAGTATCTATATATTAATAGGCAAGCATAAAAATTGTTATCCCTTTTTAACATATTAATTATAGGAGTAGAGGGTTGAAAATGGTATCATTCGAAAGGTATAGTTAGCTGGAAGGTGCGAATACAAATATTATTTTCTTACGATGTCAAGAAGGTATTCAAAAATACATTTATTTTTTATGCATTTTCCCCCATTTTTCCCTTTTATACACGTATTCCTTTACATTAAAAAATACCTAAAAGTAGAAATTTGTTAAATCTGGCAATTTCATAAAGCTCAAATAAAACCATAGACACAGTAATTTGTATAGTGTAGCATCACTATACGCAAGCAAAGTGATGACGTCACTGTCTGTCCATGGAGCCATGAAAAAGCTTTTCTAATCGTCCATTGGATTTTTTGTAAAAAAATATTAAAAAATAACCGAAATTATTCCGAAATTTAATTCCGATATTTGGGTATAGTTATATATAAGTTACTGTCTACATGCGTTTGATTGAGTTATTTTTTCTGTAAAATTGATAAAATTTTAATTTAAAATCACAAAACTCCAGAAAAAAAATGGCAAACTTCCAGTTTCGAATGTAAACATAAACATTTCATTTCAAAGGGTGATATTTAAATAATAAATATTCAACTAATATACTAAATAAAAGAAAAATGGATTTGTTACTAACTGCTGCATGTATAAGTATACGATACGGAAAAAAATCCGATTTCCGTTTTTTGCTGAATTTACATGTTTTGAGTTTTCTTTACGTTTCAATTAACTGAAATTGGCTACTTATTTTTTAAAAAAGTGTCTTTATTGCTAGATTTTGTGGGTACAAGAAGCAAGTAGAAGATACATAAAAACTTTTGATTTCCGGTTTTCGATGAATTTACACGTTTTGAGATTTCCTTGCATTTTAATTAAGTGAAATTGACTACTTATTTTTATTTTTTTAAAAGTGGATTTATTATTCTTTCCTCTACATATGTAAGTAGAAAATATAAGATTCAGAAAAGTTTTAGATTTTCGGTTTTCGATAAAGTTACACGTTTTGAAATTTCCCGAACTCAATTCGACCATTTTTGAAAAATATCTTTTTTTTTTTTTTTTTTTTTTTTTTTGTTCAAACACTGTACTTTATGAACCAATCGAATTAATTTAACAGAATTTGATAGTTAGTTGGGCCTTGGTTTGACATGATACCTATTAGCTTCTGGGCTGTATCACACAACAAGGGGCGTTTTCACGTTGCGATTTTCTCTCATTTCAGGAAAGGCTAACATCTACAGAGAGAAATAGTTATATTAAGTAAAACTCTGCTGATTCAGTTAGAGTGAATATCGGCAAACAGTTGCCGCAGCTGTGTTGCAATTGCATTCTTTTTAGGACAAGGCAATAACTTTCCTTTGCCTCGCTTTGCAAAAAAATGGTCGAGTTTCGACCACTGGGCGATACTAGTTTTATTTAATAAATAATACTCAACAAGTTATTTATTAACCAAAATTGCATAAGTTAATGGTATTTGTTCAACAAACCAAGTAATAAATCTTACTCTTATTTATTTGAGTTTAACGGAAAATACAAATTGTTCTCTTTCAATCAATCTTTCTTATGATATTAAAAGAAAATTTGCATTATTCATTTAAATGAATTGAAAGAACTGATATTAATAAAAGCGAGCTTCTCAGATAATTTCGAATACATTAAGTAACGTAATTGCGAATTAGATTTAAATTAAATTTATTTATTTAATTATTTAACTGATAATTTTATGCTTATAAATTTAGAATAAAATGAGATGTATTTAAATAATATGTGATTAACTTCCTCACAACAACTTTTATACAGTAATTTTTATTGAGTGTTGAGCTATAGAGGGTGTTTATATAGAGTGCTGCCTATATAGAGAGTTGAGCTTCTCTGAGGTAGAAATCATCTGCATTCATCATGGAAAATTATTATAATAAATAAAAATTTTAAGAAGCAATTTGTACAGTGTGAAATTGCAAAATGTAGAATAAAGTCTTTTAGTAGGTATTGTAATTTAACTAGTATTATTTCTTAAATAGCTGAATGAACTAATCTACTTATTTTAATATCGCCCTTAAGAAAGGATGATGCGTGTACTTTATCAATTATTAATTTGTACTGCGTGAAATTGCAAATTGTAGAATAAAGTATTTTAGTAGGTATATTGTAATTTAACTATTATTATTTTTTAAATAGCTGAATGAAATAATCTACTTATTTTAAAATCGCCCTTAAGAAAGGATAATGCATGTACTTTATCAATGACTGATTTCTTCTCATTAATATATATTCATTTCTGTTTTTTTTTTTTTTTTCTTGATTTTTAGCGCGTGATGTAGACAGCATAGACAGGCAAATGCATAGACAGATGTTGGACAAAATGAAGGAAATACATTCATTTTTTAATGTTTTGTCACATATCTCAAAAAATACTTAATGTATTAAAACCCGAATAAACTACTACGTCAGAAACGCCAAAAGAAAAATATTTGCATCGCAAATATTTTTCTTTTGGCGTTTCTGACGTAGTAGTTTATTCGGGTTTTAATATTCCAACGCCAAGTCTCCTGTTATTACTTAATGTATTGTTCTCGAATTTTATGAATAAGGAAAATATGTCTTTCCTCATATTTTCCAGCAAAGATTTCTTTATGAAGGCCTTTAAAGGGTGAACAACAAATCCAATAAAATAAAAAAGATATTTGTGATTACCCTATAACTGGAAAAGCGTTCATTCGTCTGCAAATTTTAGATGTGATTATAAGTGTTTATATTTATACGTATGTAGAGTTTTGCGAGGCTAACTGAAATATTTAAAGAATTATGAATATTTTATTAAAAAATGCAAAAAATTTTCGCAAGTTTTTACTTTATAACTGTAAAGTTTTTTTTTTTTTTTTTTCCCCAAAATTTCATAAAATTTTCAGAAAAATGACAATATATCCCTAAATCATTGTACTATAGTTTAATACAAATACATTTAATATTCAAAGAGATATGGACAGTTGTAGTAAATAATTTATTACTGGCATGCGCGGACTGTAGCAAAGTGACTTTGATATAGTTTAATACTCAGCTATATAGAGTACCTTACCAAAAAAAAAAAAAAAAAAAAACCAGTTAAATATCATGAATATTCATAGAGATATCGGTTATTAAATGAGTTGTTTTTCAGCTGGTTTCTAAAAAAGTTTTTACAATAAGGGGTCATTCAGAAAGGAAAATTTGTATCAGAAAAAAAAAAAAAAAAAAAAAAACTGTTACACAATGAAACTTAGTACAATAATTGTGATTCTTTTTTCTTTTTTTCATAGGTATGTACTACATACCTATTAAAAAAAATAATTGTTTGAAAAGAAAAATGAAACTTTTTTTTTTTTTTTTTTTTTATGGAACAAATTTACATTTGTGAATGAGCCTTATCGTAAAGACTTTTTAGAAAGCAGCTGAAAAACATCTCATTCAATCACCGATATTCAATGAATTTTCATGATATTGAACTGGATTTCTTTTATAAGGTATTCTATACTGTTGAGTATTATTAAACTATATCAAAGTTATTTTGCTACAGTTCGTGCTTGCGCAGTAATAAATTATTTACTACAGCTGTCCATATCTCTTTGAATATTTAATGTATTTGTTTTAAACTATAGTTTAATGTATCAGGCATATTTTGTCATGTTTTCTGGAAGTTTCATGAAATTTCGAAAAAAAAAAAAAAATTTAGAGTTATACAGTAAAATCTTCCGAAAAATTTTTGCATTTTTAAATAAAATATTTATAACTCTTTAAACATTCGAGTTAGCCCCTGAAAACTCTACACACCTATATAATATAACATTTATAACCACATCTAAAACGTGAAGATGAATGAACGCACTTCTAGATACAGAGTAATCACAAATATTTTTATGTTATTGGATTTGTTGTTCGCCCCCTAAAGGCTTTCGTGGCAAGATCTTTGCTGGAAAACATGAGGAAACATATGTTTTTCTTATTCCCAAAATTCGAGAACAACACATTAAGTATTTTTTGAGATATATGACAAAACGTAAAAAAATGAATGTATTTCCTTTATTTTGTCCAACATCTGTCTATGCATTTTATCACGTGCTAAAATTCAAGAGAAAAACAGAAATGAATACATCTTAATAAGAAGAAATCAATCATTGATAAAGTACACGCATCATTCTTTTTTTTTTTTTTTTTTTAACTATGTAACAATTGCATAATTGTATTTACAAATTACAGATATCACTCAATATTTTATTACTTTACGTAAGTAATATCTTATCACTGATTTTATCGTAAAATGGAACTAAGAAGTATAAGCAACGAACATTCTATTAATAAACTTCGACCTTACTAGCAGTTGTGTTAATCATAAATCAAAATTGACATTGAAAATTCGAGTACTCTATGGCGTCATGGATTCCATTAAAATAATAATATATTATCGGCATTCTGTTATTGGATTGTCCTTGTGATTTTAATCATGCTGTGACCATTACAAAATCTTCTTTTGTATATAACAGCGGCATCTTCCGCTCACCATGCTCAAAAATGCAATCAATGTAGCTTCTTAGATTAAATATTTTACGCATATAGTTTGGTGCAATTTTAACCAATAGATGCTGAGATATAGCAATGTGGAAAATAACAGAACATTAATAATATCAGTGTCACCTGTCATCTGATATATGACTAATTTAAATCAATATGAATTTTCATAATATTTATCTCACATATCAAATTTGGAGCATTTATATATCATGGAATCTCAGCTATAAACATCCTGTACACCCTTAAAATTGTAACATGACAGTGTCAACTGTCGGCTGGCATTGAGAGAAACTTAGAATCCTTTTTCTTAATCATCAAAACTTAGTATACTTTTTCTTAATCACCTTCTTATGTATCAAATTTTGAGAAATTATATACGATAAAAACTTAGATATAGCTTTCCCGTAGTTGGAAGAAATTGCATCATAGTGCGCAATCTTTTGGGCAATATTAATATATTATATTAATCAAAATCTAACCAGCATTAATTTATCTCAAGTTTGTAGAATTACGCGAGATACAGAGCCTACAAAATTTTGGTAGAACATAGACAAACACATACGCAAATAGACATTTTTTAAAAATGGTCTAATCGTGTTTAGGACATCTTAAAACACGAAATTTTACGGAAATTTTCAGGTTGAAAATATTCATCAATGTAATACTTTTCATCATATATACATAAAATATTAAATGTTTTTTTTTTTTTTTTAAATAAAAATGAAAAAATAAAGCGACTAAACATAAAAGCAATTAAATTCTGCAAAGTAATTTATTTTTCTACAGCTAAATAATCGATTATTGCTAATAAAAATTGTTTTAAATATTTTGAGAAAATGAAATTTGACAGTTTTGCAGTTTTCTTTCTATAGAAATGAGTAAACGTTGTTTCCAACCATTGTTTTAAATAAATTATTTTAATAAGTATTTTCTTACACAATTTAATTTAGTACATATTACGTTCTTATTATATAAAATTCTAGATGGTCTACTACAAGTGGCGATGATATTTTTGGCATGTTTGAACGAAATAGAATTCTAGTTCTTAAATTATACTTATTTGTAATATAATATAATATATAGAACATTCGTTCCCATTGAAATTTTTAAGCATATATAAAACTGCTTAAAAATTAAAAGTATTTCTAAATTATAAAAGTAATTAATAAGGTATTTGTTCAACCGTTTAGCACAGTTTATACTAATGTGCACCAGGAAATACGAAAATGGTGATTATTTTACCAAGTTTTGTAGTCGTAAGCTGTACTGTACTTCCTAATATTTTCTTCACTCAATGCAATTATTTCGCTGCAGATTCCGTGGAATTAAACTAACAAAGAATTTTTTAATAGAAAAAAAAATTCAGCAGACATTTACATCATTAGAGAAACTTTTTTAATCAACAAAATATTGCTGTGATGGAATAAACTAAGTTAATGGTGGTTTCAAGTTGGGCACAATTATTAACAAAGGATTTAAAAAAAAAAAAAAAAAAAAAAAAGTTCATTACATTACTGTTAAAAAAAATCTAATTTCAAAAAGGTTACATTAAAATTCAGTGTATGAATAATAAAGAATTAACGATCAGAGAGCAGTGGGTTATTAAAAAAGCAGGCACGAAGCAGAATTCGGTTGCGTAGCAACCGTCTCATAGCAACAAAATTCTTTTTTTAGCTTTAAAATGAGATTAAATGGGTAGGTTGAGAGTTTTATATATCTTTTAAAAAATATGGCTACTTTTAGAACTTTCGCCTATATGTTAATAATAACAAGTTTGTTCTTGCGGGAAAATTGTTACGTGTTTGATATGTCGAACCAGTTTTATATTTTCCGAACATACTTTTACGAAAAAGACTATTTATATGTGTAGTAGTTGATAATGGAAGCCGTGTTGTTGTTACACACCAGATTTCTTAATACTCAATCTTTTAATTATTATTATTATTATTATCATTATGATCGAGATCTATACTTAGTATTAACTACTATGATTCGCTCATCGATTCAATATATTAATTATGATTTCAGCTATGTTATTTTAACCAAAATAATTTTTTTTTATTAAACAATTATATGTAGTAAGATGGTTTTGTCCGTTTCTCTGGTCATTTTATTAACGGGTTTATTTATTTATTAACTAGGGTATCCGCCCCCCCCCTCGCCAACATGCTTCGCTCATTATTTCCTACGGCGCTCTACACGCCTATTCACATATTTGTCTGTCACTGAATATGAATATTAATAGTGCATAACACAAGACAAAAGCAGAAAAATATTTTGAAATCCCGATGCTTGATATCACATTGAAATACACAATATCCGATACTATATCTTTTTTTTTTTTTTTTTTTTTCTAATAAAATAATCTGTTAAAAATCTGTCTTAACATTCCGCAATTTAATAACAATTTGCAACCATTTTAGGCGGAAGCATATGCTAGACACACAAAAAGAACAGCGACGGCACTAACATTTTTTTGTGGCATTTTTTACTTCCTTATACAAAGTATAAGGAAGTATAGTAATCCCGATTTGCGAAATGGATTTTGTATTTCACATTGCTCGAAAACGAATGATCGCTGAATGTTGCCAATTTATACGTGTGACTGTCATGATGTATAGTTGTACACCTGCAAGTGTCGTCTGAACACGAGCTCTCGTTTTAGAGATATAAGCGAATTTACACGATTTTTCGTGACGTCTGTATGTGTGTGTGTGTGTGTGTGTGTATGTCACATAACTCAAAAACGGTTGGACGTAGAAAGTTGCGAATTGGTACATAGGTTTGTTATAACATCTAGTTGTGCACCTCCCGTTTTGGACTTTGTATGATTTTCCGTTTTGAAGATATTTAGGAAAATTAGGTTCATAATGACAAAAATACATAGGTTTTGGCCATAATGTATCAAAAAACGGTAATAACTCAAAAACGGTTGAACGTAGAAAGTTGCGAATTGGTACATAGGTTTGTTATAACATATAGTTCTGCACCTCCCTTTTTGGACTTTGTATGATTTTCCATTTTGGAGACATTTAGGAAAATTAGGTTCATAATGACCAAAAATACATTGGTTTTGGCCATAATGTATCAAAAAACGGTAATAACTCAAAAACGGTTTGGACAAATCTTGCAATTTAACTGACTTCCCGACTAGCTAGACATTTGAAACTTTCAGAAAAGCTCAGAACACGTTTACAATGCGTTTTTTTAATATTTTTGGCCAACTGTTTCCGATACCTGCTGCCTTCGGCAGCGTTACCAGTACAAATCTTGCAATCGATTTTTAACTAACTTCCCGACTAGCTAGACATTTAAAACTTCCAGAAAAGCTCAGAACACGGTGACAATGCATTTTTTAAATATTTTTAGCCAATTGCTTCGTGTCACTGCTGCCTTTAACAGCGTTTATATGATTCAACAGAAAATCTATTTAACTAACTTCCCGACTAGTTAGAGATTTGAAACTTCCGGAATAGTTCAGAAACACGGTGAAAATGCATTTTTTAACACTTTTATCAAATTGTTTCGGATCCGAAGTCCCCCCCCCAAGGCACAACTTTGACATGAGTCCCCCCAAGGCACAACTTTGACATGAGTCCCCCCCCCCAAGGCACATGAGTCCCCCCCAAGGTACAGCTTTGACATGAGTCCCCCCCAAGGCATAACTTTGACATGAGTCCCCCCAAGGTGCAACTTTGAAATAAGGCCCCCCAAGGCCCAACTTTGACATGAGTCCCCCCAAGGCACAACTTTGACATGAGTCCCCCCCCCCCCAAGGATTTTAAAATGAGTCCCCTCAAGGCACAATTTTATTTATTTATTTTTTTTTTTTTTTTTACGTATGCATGCATTTTTTTTTAAATATTTTTAGCCAACTGTTTCGGGTCCAGTGACAATATTTTTTAACATTATGTATATTTCTAAAAGTGTATAAGGAAGTCATGTGGTGCCCACATCAGATTTTTCTACAATATGATTTAATCAGAAACATTGAAAATATGTAATTATTGTAAATATGTAATTTATGTAATTATTGTAAATATTTAATTTTTATCGTCATTATTATTTGCAGTTTTTTATAATTTATCTATTTTTTTAACGCACGGCTAGAGTCAAAATGGCTATCGTAGTCGTGGAAATGAAGTCTGTGGCTACTTCACCGCTAAATTTTAAAATTCGCTAAATGGTGATAGAATTCACAGAAGAAACTTTTATCAAATATTTAAATTCAAGATTTATATGGTAAGTAAAATGCACTTACCCTGTATATGAGTATCCTATGAGGCTTGCAGAACCAGATGAATTTATTCCATGTATGAAAAGAAGAACCAATTTCTATTTTCTTTTATAAACATCTTTTCTGCTAAGCTGTTCAAAAGATAATTTCAAATATATAAATAATGATGTTTCAATTTAATTAAACCAGCCTCATTTAGCTTGGTTTGTGTATTAGGAAATTATATATTATTTTATGTTGCATTATTTTGTGGGAATAAAAAATGAACCCACGTATTATCACTTTAATCACATCTTTTTATTATGAAAAACTGAACATCGAAGAAGGAGAAAAGAAAAAACGAAAAATACATTATTACATGTACATAGAAACACAGACGGCCAATCAGAAAACAAATGCGTCATAGCGTCGTCACAATGTAGATGTATATATGCATGAAGAAATAAAAGAGTCAAATGAAATGTTTTTAGAATAATATGAAAAAAGATAGTTTTTTGTAATTATTGAAAGAATGTCATTTTGAGTTTATTTCTCACCAACACCCCTGCGTAAACTCGATGACATTTAATCACAGTTCAACAAGGAAATTCGCAATTTTCGAAAAGAATGTCTCGGCAGAGGCTTCGTGAGCACATCGGCGATCATATTTTCCGTGCTTACATACTCAATCTTTATTGTGCCCTGCTCAACAAGGTCTCGAATCAGATGGTATCTTAACTCGATGTGTTTAGTTTTCTGTCGAAATTTATCATTTTCGGCCAATTTGATGCAAGAAAGATTGTCTTCATAGAGTGTAATAGGACAATTTTGTTGCATATCAATTTCTTCAAAAAGGTTTATAAGCCATTTTACTTCTTGCGCGGCACTTGCTGCAGAAATATATTCCGCTTCCGCTGATGACATTGATACAGATTTTTGTTTTTTGCTTGTCCAGTATACAGTATTTGCTCCTATGCAGAACAAATTTCCTGTTGTAGACTTACGATCACTGGGATCGTTTGCCCAGTCGGAATCTGCATATACCCTCAAGACAGGCTCTTCAATATTATTATATGTCAATTTAAGATTAATTGTACTTTTTAAATATCTCATTAATCTTTTTACCGCTTCCCAATCTTTTGCTCTTGGGCGCTCATTTCTTCTACTCAAAATATTTACCGCGGCGCTAATATCCGGACGTGACACGGTTGAAATATATAACAATGCGCCTACAGCCTGTCTATATTGTGTATTTTCTGGTAAAAGGTTTTCCTCGTCATTTAATTTTATGTAACCTGTGTCCATAGGAGTGTCTGTAGGTTTTGAATTTTCTAAACCGTATTTGACTATAAGTTCTTGTATTTTGTGTGTTTGATCAAGAGTCATTGTATTTTCATTAGGACGATTAATATTTATCCCAAGATATTGTTTTGCTTCTCCCAAGTCTGTTAACGGGTATTCTTGTTTTAGTTTGTTTACAATTTCATTTATTTGTTGATCATTCCCCGCTATTAACAAATCATCGACATACACAAGTACATAAGTAGTTACATCGTTTTGTTTACGTTTATAAAGACACTTGTCGAATTGACTTTGAATAAAGCCTAAGTTAAGTAATGACTCATTCAATTTTAAATTCCATGCTCTCGCGGCCTGCTTTAGCCCGTATATTGCCTTTTTTAATTTACACACCTTATGTTCTTCCCCGGATACCACGTATCCTTCTGGCTGATGCATATAAACATCTTCACTCAATTTACCGTGTAAAAATGCAGTCTTGATATCAATATGTCTAAGACTTAAATTCTTATAAAGACTCATTGCCAAAAAACTTCTCAAGGTTGTGTGAGACGCCACTGGGGCGAAAGTCTCATCGTAGTCTATTCCATATTTCTGTGAAAAGCCCTTCGCAACCAGCCTAGCTTTGTATTTTTCAACACGGCCCTGACTGTTATATTTTGCTTTGAATGCCCATTTGCACCCTACTATTTTCATCCCTGGTGAAACCTCAACTAAATCCCAGGTGTCATTCTGCTTGAGTGAATTTATTTCATCTAATGTAGCATTGATCCAATTTTCCTTTTCTACAGGGTTTTCCATACTTATTATATCATCCCAGCATTTTGGTTCACTTATTCTTTCATTGTGTAATGTGAATGCGAATCTATCTGGTGGTACCCCTTTATTAGATCTTTGTGATCTACGTGGAGTATTTTGAGAATTATCTGACACAACACTATCATTAGTTTCATCTATCTCTGAGTCTATTATTTGCAAATTTGGTGATGGATTTTTATTATCACTTTTCTCATCATTGTTTTGTGATGTTTCATATTTAAGTATCGCTTGTTTTTCATTTTCTACAAATTTTACGGTTCGACTAATAATTATGTTTTTGCCATTTGTACAGATCCTATATCCTTTACTTCTATTGTCGTACCCTACGAATATACCTTCCTGTGCCGTATTATCTAATTTTCCTCTGTGTACCTTTTGTACGTATGCATAGGCACGACAACCAAATGGTTTTAAAATTGATAAGTCAGGTTTTCGACCTGTCCATAATTCATAAGGTGTCAATTCACACGAAGATGTTGGGAGTCTATTTTGCAAGTAAACTGCGGTATTTATTGCCTCCCCCCAGAAAGAATTTGGTAAATTGCCATCTTTTAATAAACAACGTGCCATTTCAACTAAGGTACGATTTTTACGTTCAGCAGTTCCATTTTGAGAAGCTGAATAGGGAACAGTGAATTGGTGGTCTATACCTAATTTTGTTAAGTATTCATTTAATTCTGTCCCGGTATACTCTCCTCCGTTGTCGGAGCGGATTGCATGCAAAGTTCGTCCGAATTTATTTGATGTCATTGCGATATATTCCCTCAATTTTGCAAAAACTTCATCCTTTTTTCTCAGTAGGTATATTACTGTAAATCGACTAAAATCGTCTATAAAAGTTAAAAAATAGTATTTTCCACCGACCGTGGGGGTTGTCATTGGTCCACACAAGTCAGTGTGTACCAACTCTAGTGCTTTAGTTGCCCTAAACTGAGCCTTTTTGGGATAAGGATTGTCCGTTAATTTAGTTAATATGCAAGTTTCACATGCATTATCATGTTTGCAGTTGTCTAGTTTTATCCCAACTGCCATGTTGTTGTTTACCAATCGTTTTATATGACTAATGTTTCTATGGCCTAATTTAATGTGCCATTTATCAATGCAATTTGTATTTTCACATATTTTTACCATGTTTATAGTGTGTGTTGTATCATAGTTAACTTTGCATTCGTATAAATTGTTGTTAATGTAACCTTCAATGCATGTTTCTCCTTCATGCATTATTTTGCATGATTTGTTTTCAAATATTGCTACACAACCATTTTCAGTAGCTTCTTTTACAGATATGAGGTTTGTCTCTATCTCTGGTACATATAAAACATTTTTCAATATTATAGTATTATGTGTGTTATTGGAATTTATGGTGTTTAATTTCACAGACCCATGACCCAGGGATTCTATCTCCTGTCCATTTGCGATTGTTACGCGTGAATTATTATGATTAAATTCATGAAATTTATTCCTATCATTGCATACATGCGTTGAACAACCTGAGTCTACATACCAATTGTTAGATTTCTCACCGATAAATAGAGTGAATATTTTATCGTTAGGTTTTTTATTTTCACTCTCAGTAATAAGAGCCCTATCCGCGTTATGTCTGTCTTGAGAGTACATACCAGATTTGAAAGTTGATCTGGCATTGCTGGCTTTTGTTTGTTTCAGAGTCTTTTCTTTATTTTTATTTTTAAGATGCCAGCATTCTTCAATTGTATGCGATTTTTTTTTACAATAACGGCAGAACTTTGAATTTTCTGGTTTCGGTTTAAATTTAACCTTTAACACTGAATTATTTTCAGATTTGTTTTCTTTTCTTTTAGAAAATTCATCAATCAATTTCGAGCGTATAAACTCTGGTACAAGATCCTTTTCATCACGCGATTCTAAAGCGGTAATTAATACATCATAACTTGGAGGTAAGGAACAGAGCATTAGGGCTGAAAGGTGCCTGTCATTTATTTCTTCTCCGAGCGATACTAACTTATCTCGCAATTGATAGATGTTAGTTAAGTGGTCTATCATATCGCCACCTTCAGTTAATTTCGTAGAGTAAAGCTTTCTAAGCAAAAATAGTTTACTGCTGAGGGTTGAACGCTCATGTACAGCTTTTAAGGCATTCCAGCATTCTTTAGCGGTCTCAAGATTTTTGACATGGATTATTTGATTATCCTCTATTAAGAGGTTTATAATGGCTCGTGCTTTTCTATTTTTGTTATTCCATGTGTCCGTAATAGGATTCGGAGCATCGTTAAGAACCACGGAATATAAATCTTCCTTTTGGAGAAACATTTCTAATTTAAATTTCCACACATCATAATTTTGTGCGTTAAGTTTTTCAATTATAGTGTCCTTGAGGATACTCATTTTAATATTTCAATTTTGTTTTCTTTCTAGTTTATAATAACTACAATTTTATATTTAATCATTCATATGTTTATTTTAAACATTCTTTTATTTCTATACTTTCGTTTTCAAGAAACAAAAAGAAAACATATTTATTTATTTTCGCTTACATTTTTTTATCATTATTATTAGCAAAATAATATTATTTTAAATGAAGCAAATGTTTCTTCAAATATGCAAAGAAAAAAAAAACTGTCAAGAATAAATTCAAAGTTTCGATTTAGCGCGTCAGTAGCATAATCTGATAGAATTCACAGAAGAAACTTTTATCAAATATTTAAATTCAAGATTTATATGGTAAGTAAAATGCACTTACCCTGTATATGAGTATCCTATGAGGCTTGCAGAACCAGATGAATTTATTCCATGTATGAAAAGAAGAACCAATTTCTATTTTCTTTTATAAACATCTTTTCTGCTAAGCTGTTCAAAAGATAATTTCAAATATATAAATAATGATGTTTCAATTTAATTAAACCAGCCTCATTTAGCTTGGTTTGTGTATTAGGAAATTATATATTATTTTATGTTGCATTATTTTGTGGGAATAAAAAATGAACCCACGTATTATCATTTTAATCACATCTTTTTATTATGAAAAACTGAACATCGAAGAAGGAGAAAAGAAAAAACGAAAAATACATTATTACATGTACATAGAAACACAGACGGCCAATCAGAAAACAAATGCGTCATAGCGTCGTCACAATGTAGATGTATATATGCATGAAGAAATAAAAGAGTCAAATGAAATGTTTTTAGAATAATATGAAAAAAGATAGTTTTTTGTAATTATTGAAAGAATGTCATTTTGAGTTTATTTCTCACCAACAAATGGTTGCATACTAAATACTGTTCCCATTTAACCAACCGTTTAAGTATGTTTCTAGTTCAAAACTAATTCTTTAGGGGTTGCCGGGGTAATTTTTAGACAAAAAGTAAACTTTTGTCATAAAAGGGTTTCTTTGGATATAGTTCAACTTTTATATTTTTGTATTATTAATATTATATGAATTATCTTATAAGAATACTCAATTAATGTCTTTGTAAATAAAGAAAAATTAAAAAAAAAAAAAATCGTGTCTAAGAATTACCCCCAGCAATTGCGGTGATTCTTAGAAATGCACGGGGTAATTATTAGACACTGGATTTCTATGTTTAATGAATAGAAAATAAGATTTTCACAAACAGTACTAGTCAGTCAGTATTTGGTTATATTGTGTACTTCAAATAGGGTAAAATAATTGGCAATTTAATGCACACACAAAATTTACATGTTTGATTTCACACTTTATAACAATTTATAAAAATCAGGGAAAACATGTCAATAACTAAAAACATAGTTTAATTATTAAATCTGGATGTACTAGATACGAGGTAAATTGTGGTGATAAAGCAGAAGAATTAAAAAGTAAATTAACTTAAAAAACAGACTTTATTAACATGAAGTTGTTATCCATTTCAACTAGAATAACATAAATAACTTCAATTAATTTTTCTTAGTTCATTCACAAAAACATCCTTATGGAACTTCTTAAGGGTTCTATAAACGTCAGCAATCTAATCATTGCTTGGAATTTTAAAGGAATTGACAGAATCTGTCTGAATTGGACCATAAAATAGATTCAAGAACTTTCTCAAAATCTGGTACTGAAGGTCACCAAAATTTGTTGTCCTCAGACCATTTCACAAATTTCAATTCCAGATGCTCTTGTTATTTTCTTTAAAGATCCTCCAACACTTTCTCAGTATAATATGGAGTTTCAAAGAGCAACAAAATTATCACGAGCAATCTTATTTATTCCATTTCTTAAGTGTAGCTTCAGTTGATGTGGACTTTTTGGCAAGACATATTTTTTAATATTAATGGTAGCATCACAGTTGCCTATTAAACTCATATCAGACGATGCATCGCTGTGAAAACTTTCATCATCTGAAGAATTTCCTAATTCTTCTGGTAAAACCTTTTTGTTTGAAGTATTGTTCTTTTTTCTTTAAGGAAGCATCCCCCCCCCCTTTTTTTTTATATATATATAATCATCAGCTGTTATAACAACAACTACATCCATATTTATTATCATCTTAAAATGTTTTAGTTACCAATACCTTACTTTAAGGATAAATAAATAACCTACTTCCATCTTTAGAATCACTTTCAAGTTCTCTCACAAAAAGTAAATAAAGACATCAGATTATAATTAACAAGCTATAATCTATATATTAATTGTAATAATCCAATGTTTTTGACTGTAACTTAACCTTTTTGTTCACTTGAGTGTTACTGTATTATGAACTGTAAATATAATAGTTTAAGTTATCTGATTTTTTAATAAAGTATTTACAGTTTTATAATATTTATTGATTTATTTTTAAATTGTGCCTAATATAATCACTAAATGGATAATCAATAGTAACTGGGTTCTTTAAATATTTTTTTCTTTTTGACATTGTATTAAATTTACCTTTGATTAGAACATATAAAAAATAATTTAAACCCATTTTTTCATTGTCTAAGAATTACCCCAGGATATCTAAACATTACCCTAAGGATTGTCTAAGAATTACCCCAGCATGAAACAATACAACAATGCCTTTTAGAACGGCCTTTACTCATCTCAGCTTATGAATTCTGCAATTTTCTGTTAATAAATTTGAAAGTAATGAATTTCTTCTTTAATACAATTTAAAATCTGCAACTAAACTAAATAAATATATGCAATAAGCAAATTTGGAAATATTCAAAGTAAAAGTTGATAGGTAATTTATCAGAGACATTTTTCTAGTGACATGGAAAACTTGCTAACATGTGTATTGCTGCTTAGGAAATTTTTATACAATGAGAAAAGACATTTAAAAACTTAAATTCAAATACAAAATCAAAAAAAAGTTAATAGTTTTTAAACAACAAGTGCGTCTAAGAATTAACCCAAAGTTTTGGTGTCTAAAAATTATCCCGGTTACCCCTAAGAATATCGAATTAATAACAGGAGACTTGGCGTTGGAATATTAAAACCCGAATAAACTACTACGTCAGAAACGCCAAAGAAAAATATTTGAGATGCATACAGCTGTTTCGATAGCCTTAAGCGTACGTCTTCAGTGCAAATTTCTTTTTGCACTGAAGACGGTACGCTTAAGGCTACCGAAACAGCTGTATGCATCTCAAATATTTTTCTTTGGCGTTTCTGACGTAGTAGTTTATTCGGGTTTTAAATATCGAATTACTAAAGGCATGTTGCAAGTCTGCACGCATTCTTTTACCAAGAAAAAAAAATAAAAAATCAGAACTGTATGTGTATTTTTTTTTTTTTTTTTTTTTTTTTGTACGTTGCACACAGAAATATAAACACTTTCTCTTTCATTAGCATAGCTATGCTCTCTGAAGAACGTACGGTCTTCGTGGAGATAATTCTGCAGTTTTTGAGAGTTTTTCAACTTTCAATAAAATTTATCATTGTACATTTTTTTAGGTTAAAGTTTTTTATGGATAGAAATTTTTTTTTTCAGTCAATTTGTAATTTTAATGTGTTTCTTATTAGCGAATACAGGTATTTCTGTTTCATCATAATGTTAGTATTGTGAATTATTTCATTTTTTCATTAAACTATTCCTGGATTTATCCATTTCAGTTCTTATGGATAAATTTGGCATTTGATTATATGTAAATATGAAATTATTCTACATCGTCGCTATCCAGAGTTAAACATTTCTGCCTGCATTTATGCGCCTTTCGAAGGTCATTATTATAGAATCGGGCCGATGTAGGATGTTTCAGTCTATAAAACACTGAAAACCTTTTAGTTAGGTCCACCACGAAAGACCCTAGGACCAGATTCCTATAACAGAGACAAATAGCCTCAATTTATATAACTCCAACTCCACCGCATAGCATACAATCGCCTTTAACCCATACACCAGTACATCGTTTCATACTACATATTATAACGGAAAACTTGTCGACTTTCTTGTGTAAAAAAAAGTAGTTCGTAAGGAAACAGGCTGTTTCTAGTCGATGAATGCACTTTATTCTACTTAACTTCTCGAATCTGTACAACAAAATTGTGATTATAACGAATATTCTCGAAGTAGTCCAATAGAACTGTTAATTCTTCGAATATTCTGAGAACAGTCATAGAAAGCAGTCTCTTGTTTCACAAGAACAAAGCAAATAACGTCAGATCCTCCAGAGCAGGAGCTTTCGCAAGCTCACGAACAAAGTTCAGTCGTGAAGTCGTGTGGAGCGCTGTCTCCAAAATGCAATCGCTCAGAATAACTCTCTGAACATGAACAACACTGACTGGCAGTTACTTCAATCTCTCTGTAGATGTCAACTCCCTTCTATTCGTACTCTTTGGCGATGGGGCTTGCCGATAATTCAATCAAGAATCCCATGGAAAGCTCTAGATCTCGAGTACTGTGATATAGAAAATTGCATATTCCTTTAAAAATTTAATTACATTTAATTTCTTAAATTATTCATTTACCCTGTTTTAAAAAATCTATTTCTACGAAAAAGAGTTAGAATCATTTTTGCGATTTCCTATTATTCTCAAAGTGAAATAATTAATTAAGGTTATGTCTGTAAATCTTTTAGAGAAAGGCGATCGTTATTTTTATCGATAGCCTTTTTCATAGCCTTGAAGTCTATAGCCTTGAATTTTCTCTTACTTCCAAAAAAAAAAAAAAAAAAAAAAAGATAAGCGCACATGGCTGAAAGAATGAGTAATATGTTTTACATTATATCGGCCGGTTTCTCTAAAATTTAAAATGCCATTGTATTTGCAGATATTAATACATAACATATGGACAGATCTTATCGTTCTCATGGGAAGTCTAAAGTAATTATTGGCGATAAATCAATGCACCGCAACATTTAAAAATAATATATACAAATATATTTAATCGACTAAAAAAACTGATGTTGCTTAGGCGAATTTTCCAAGCTTATTTTGACGAAAGCTCTTTTTGAGGTTAATGTTTTTGTCAAACTTCGTGAACACTTTTTGATCTGTCTGTGGATCTAAGAAGACCTTTGCTTTTTTCTTCTTCCAAAATTCTATACTCATCGTGCCCTTCGAATTATTGGATTAATCATTTTTATTAAATGATCTTCGAAGACATTGCATTATTATATCAAGAAGAAGAGAAGCCTTATGTGTCATTCTCCTCAATTATTATTATTACCATGTTTATATTAACTTCTATTCTTGTTTGTTAGTGTGTTTGTCCGGTACAAATCTTGCAATCTATTTTTAACTAACTTCCCTACTAGCTAGACATTTGAAACTTTCACAGTAGCTCAGAACCTGGTGACAACACAATACTTCGAAGTAAGATTTTCTAATAGTTTTCTTTTAATTAATTAAAATATGAAAATGTTAAGCTCCTAATAGCAATAAAAATAGTCAATAAAATATTAGCTATAATTTAATTGTTGCCAAAAAAAAAAAAAAAAATTACGAGTTCATTTTCTTTCGACATAAAAATAAATACATTTAATTAAACGTGAGCGTTAAAAAATTGTAAAATGTTAAATTATGCATCTAGCAAAAATTGACGTCATTATCATTTTAAAGACTTTCTACACATTGATAATGTGCTAATGTAGTTCATAATGCAAATATATGTTGTTCGGAAAGGATTAATATTTCATTTTTAAAACCAACTTTTTTTTTAAATTCAAATTTCCCGTAACTCTTTAACCAATCACATTAGAACGTCCATCTTTGGAATATCGATAATAAAGATTTTCTCACCAAAAGTCATAAAAAAAGTCGCCAAGAGCAAAAAATCGCCAAATTTGGCGCCAAATCCATTACTTGCCTATTGGAGCTCTTTAATGCGTTTTAAAGGGAAGATTAAGCTATTTTAACGCGAAAAAGAACTGGAAATGCAGAAAATTGACATTTTATCAACTTACTAAGCCTCTTTGAATTAATTTATACAAAAATAAATACGATTATTTGCAATTTCGTAACAATACGCATTGATAAAGTGCTAATGCAGTTAGTTCTATAGCTATGATTCAGCAGAAAATTTAGAAACATGGTTTATAAAAAGTTTTTTATCTTATAATTATTTTTAAGTTATTTTTACGAGAATGTTTTTTTTTTTTTTTTTTTTTTTTTAATTGTATGATCTTTGACTGATAAATAGACTTCAATAAATTAAGAAATTAGAAGATTTCGCTTGCCTGTGTTTTTTTCCCTCTACATATCGTAGGCAAATGGTTCATCTTCACGGCTAATTCAAGAAGTGTATATTTACTAGAACTATTCTACATTAGGAAGTCGTAAATAATTTGAGATCTACTTTTTGTCAAATTTTTTATCAGCTCTAATACAACCACCTAATATAAAGTTGAAGTTATCATCAAGTTTGGCAAAAACATTAACCTCAAAAGAGCTTTCGCCAAATTAAGCTTAGAAAATTCGCCTAACCAACATCAGTTTTTTTTAGTCGGTTAAGTATATTTGTATAAAATATTTTTAAATGTTGCGGTGCATTGATTTATCGCCAATAATTACGTTAGACTTCTCATGAGAAAGATAAGTTTCGTTAGATATGTTATGTATTGATATCTGCAAATAAAGTGGTGTTTTTAATTTTTCAGAAACCGGCCGATATAATCTAGAACATATCACTCATTCTTTCAGCAGTGTGAAATTATCTTTTTTTTTCCATGTATATATATATATTATTTTGTTGGAAATTAGAGAAAATTCAAGGTTATAGACAAGGCTATAAATGAAAATGGAAGTCTTTCTCTAAAAGACTTACATACATAACCTTAATTAATTTATTCATTTTGAGAAGAATAGGAAACCGCAAAAATGATGCTAACTCCTTTTCGTTTAAAGAGATTTTTTAAACAGGTAAATGAATAATTTAAGAAATTAAATGCAATTAAATTTTAAAAGGAATATGCGATTTTCTATATCACAACTACTATTCGTAGGAGAGCTTCGAAAGTTCGGGAATTCTCTTTCGCCAAACTTGGTCGCCATGTCGCCAAATTTGTCACCAAGGCTGACCTCACGAAAGTAAATGAACCGCTACTTTGTTTTCACTTTGCCTGTGAAAATACTTTCACTTCAGCAAAACAATTGATGCAAAGGAAATGTCTTAATCTATTGTAGCATTGCTCCCCTCTTTGAACACCGCATGTCCCATGCAGTTTCTCCACATTATTTCATGATTTAATTAGCTGCTATGCGTCGGAGAGCTTCGAAACTATGGGATCCCTAAACTACTATTTTTCGTCAAGTTTTATCGTCAAGTCGCCAATTTACTCACCAAGGCCTGTAAAACTATTTTCACTGCAACAGAACAACTGATGCAGAGGAATAGACTTCATCCATTGTAACAATATCTATATTATTTCCGCATCCGAGTATTTCATTATTTTAATAAAATCCGTTACTCAGAAAAGATTTTAAAATTTGTTCTCTCGAATAAAATTGTGGTACTTATCCGTACATAATATCCAGAAAGAAATATTTTAAAATTAAGATCTTTTTCTTTTGCCATTATTTTATTTATTTAGTTATTTTTCTGAGACTGCATTCAGGATATTGAGAAAATATCGATTTTCAATACAATTTGTTGAAAAACTGATAATCAATACGACAGACACTTATGAAACTGTTGAGCGCTTCAACCAAACCGAATAAATCAATGAAATCGTAGCAGAGCCTGATGAGACTATGCTAGAGGTTGGCGAGCGAAAAATGAAGGCAATATACAGATTTCTGCAAAGTGGAATTTTGTAGAAAATGGATAGAATGTATTGAATTCCAGCCTTAGATATAAAATATTATACTTATTATTAAAAATTCAGTTTATTATTATTATTATTAAGAATACAGAAACACAGTTTGTTGTAGAAAAAAAATGGATTTGCGTTGTTTGATAACAATTAAAATAAACTAGGGTGACACTCACACCTATTTTCCTTTACCATGCTTTTTAATTGAATACATTTTCTATTAACCGCCCTATATTCTTATTTAAAATATACTATGTAGATTTTGTATTGATAGTTTTCCCACACAAGTATGATTTTGTAAAGCACTTCCATTCATTACACACAGGGTGATTATAATTAAAGTTAACGATTTCAAAACGATATAATTTTAAAACTACCCATCAGAGCGATTTGGTATTTTACCAAAGCAATCGTGAGGCAATGAAATTTTGTTTGGGGGAGGAAAAAAGTAGTTATAACCTTTTCCTACAGATGGCGCTGTCGGGGTAATGTCAAGGGAAACGCCTAAATGAACTCATTAAAAACAGGAATGTTCTTAGCAACACAATGGAATTGCAGAAAACAATAGACTTCAAAGATTTACTACAATTTTTTTAGCAAAAAGACAAGAATACGTGTTTACAGCGGAAACAGTCATAGTGAAAAGAGAAAAAGAGGAGCTTCATGAAACAAATACTTTACGGATAATTAACGGCACATTTTGGAACTTTTTTTTTTCTTTTGCCAAGCAAAATTTCATTACCTTACGATTGCTCTGGTAAAATATTAAATCACTCTGATGGGTAGTTTTAAAATTATAGCGTTTTGAAATCGTAACTTTAATTATAATCACCCTGTATATTAAATATCCCACTACAGACACCAAAATACTATCAATGCATTTCTAGTGTTCTGTTCATAATTGTGATCTCTGATAAAATCAGTTTTAACATGCGTCCAATTGAATGTGGTGACACTGCTTAAATTTAATTTTAGAAGAATGTATTCATTTTGCCTTAAATAAGGGTGATTTTATTTACGATAATAGCAGTTTTCAACTGATTCTTTTTTAAACCTCTTCATAAAGTATTTTTCCTTTTTAGACAGTTGAAGTTAATTGCAAATAAGTAATACACGGGCTATCTAGTGTCTACAACAAAATATAGCAGATGCATCATAATAGCACCTCGTTCTCATCTCTAATATTTTTAATAAAGATAATAATTTTCATTACAAATAAAATAAAATAAAGCCCAAAAAATTCTGAAGTTTCGTTCTTTCATTTATATAGCTGTTTCGGTAGCCTTAAGCGTACCGTCTTCAGTGCAAAAAGAAAGCACTGAAGACGGTACGCTTAAGGCTACCGAAACAGCTGTATGCATCTCAAATATTTTTCTTTGGCGTTTCTGACGTAGTAGTTTATTCGGGTTTCAAATTAATAACAGCCTGGATTTCTTTCTTTCTTTCTTTTCTTTCTTTCTTTTTTTTTTTTTTTTTTTTTTTTTTTTTTTTTTAAGTAATTGTGTGCAATGAATTGAAAGGAGGGTTACGGGGGGTAGTAGGCCCCCTCACACAGAATTACATGTCAAATAAAAATGTTCCTAAACCTGTTTTAGATTATTTTAAAAGTACATTGAACTTTATTATCTTATACAATTGATCTTAATAAAGACTTCATATGCAATCTATCAATATAGTATTGAAATGCAGGTTAAGCGAAAATCGTTGAAATGCAGGATAAGAGAAAGTCGTGTGAGTTATACTCGATACACACACACACACACACACACACATATATATATATATATATATATATATATATATTATGCACTTGACTGTACATAATAGCAATTCTATAGTTTCTACATTCTATAGTTTCTACAATTAATTAGTTTCTACATGCAATTTTTTCAGGCTAATATTCTTCACAACATCACTAATGGGTAAGGAATTTTTTTTTCTCATACTCATATTGCAGAAATATTTTTTAAAGTTCGATTTTCAATGTTTTTCTTTTTTTCTAATATAACGTTTTGTGGTGGCGCCATGAAAACAAAAGTCAAGTTCTTAGCGGTTAATCTATATTTATACATATTAAATGAATAACTTTAAAACAAATAACAGCAGGAATTGAAATTTGTTATTTTGAAGTTTATATGAGTTTGCCACTTCAAAACGGAAGCAGGAAAATACGTCCCCAGAAAAAAGTCCCTTGGAAAGACGTCTTTAGCAAAGAACATCCCCGGAAAAAACGTCCCTCGGAAAAAAATTCCCCTGGAAAAGACGTCCCCAGGAAAGAATGTCCCTTGGAAAAAACTTCCCTTGTGAAGAAAGTCTCCAGGAAAGAATGCACCCAGAAAAAAACGTCCTTCGGAAAAAAACTTTCCTTGAAAATAATAATAATAATAATAATAATAAAAATAAATAAATAAATAACATATATATATATATATATATATATATATAATTTGAAATGTTTAGTACCGTTGTAACACTCACCAGACAAAAGATAGATGAAGATACCAACATAAAATAAATTTTAATTGAGATTTAGTTCGATTAAAATTAGTTACAGTATTAATTTAATTTGATTACCAATGATTAGTAAAAACAAGTTAAAGTACTTACTCAGAAGAGAAATGACACTAACATAACACATAAGCCTAACGATGAGAGAATTTGTAAAAAATTTGAATTATTAGTAACAGTCAACATTTGAGAGAAAAGTTGAAATGATAAAATCACCAAAGAGTTCCGTTCAAAGGAAAAAAAAATGGAATTCATATATATATATATATATAGTATAGTGTCATTTCATCCTATACCTTACAGGTCAAATTATTGTCGAAGTCTATTTATTATTCAAAATTAAAAACGAATGTATATATACATATATATATATTAAAATATAACATAGCGTGTTCTGACCACCACAAAACTTACACTGTCCTATCAACACAAAACCCGAAAGCTTTCCGACAAGATTTTGGTATATGAACTAAAACATTGTTTTTAAAGCGTTTCTTTTGTTTATTTATTTTTTGAGAAGAGCAGATGTCTAATGGCCAGAAAAGTTTATTAAATGAGCAATATTTTTCTCAGACAAGAATGTTAAATTTTAATCAGAACCATAAAGTCCAGAAATATTATTGCAAAGTATATAGATCTTTGATGCTAAACATTTTTTAGTGTGTGTGTGTGGGGGGGGGGGGCTGATGGGAATGATTTGTATGGATACCAACACAATATTTTCAGTTTTGTTTTCTGAAATGTTTAAAATCTGCTTCTGTGTACAATATTTATATATTTGATATAACAAAACAGAAACAAGCAACATAGAAAAACTAATAAAATTGTTTCTTTTCCTGCAGCGGGAATAAATGGGGGAAGTGGGAAGGAGTTAAATTACACTTTCAAACTTGTTAATTTTCTGTGTACAAACTGATATTCAGACTGAAAACTTAGCATTAAGTTGTATGAAGAAATGTTCAAATGAATGCGAAATTTTATCCAGGTTACATTTTTCGAACCAATTCAAAACTACAATTTTCAAAAGCTAATGCACATGTGTTTTTTGTGCTTTTGTGTCTTAACGACAGTCATGATAATATTTCGTCCAGAAATTTACTTTGTAAGGCAGAGATAGCCGAAATGTCAATTGGCCGTAATTTAAAACTACTTTTTCGCTAAAATAGATGTAAGTGATACTGTCCTATCAAAACTGGGCCAGAAAATATTCCGACAATTTTTTACATAGACCAAAAATTTTTTTATGTGAGGTGGGGGGGGGGGGCATGTTGAAGAATCAGAAAATTTTGTTCTGAGGATTAGACAGTTTAGGGATGCTTTTAAGTGTTTACTTACAGGCGGTAATATTTCTAAATATTTTAATCTGTTACCTGTGATTTTTGTTACTTTTTTCTATTTATATTTATAGAGAAAGTATTAGATTTGTGAAAATTTTCGAACTCCAGTTTTCGATGGATTTACACTTTTTGGGATGTCCTGAACACGATTTGACTGTTTTTAGAAAATGTCTGTCTGTCTGTGTGTGTGTGTGTGTATCACAAATTTTCTGGACGCTGTATCTCACAAACCAATGAACGGAATTTAACCAAACTTGTTATTTAGTTGGACCCTGACATGAACTGTTGCTGATTAGATTTGTGGAACAATGGCTCAGCAGGTGGCGCTGTGATCGCATTTTTCTAAATTTTTAACATGGCAGTATAGGACAAAATTTCGTATAAATGTACATAATGAGAGTTATTTTAAACGTGTGATTGTAAAATTAATATAAATTCTTGATAATAGTAGTCGTTAACCAGGGAAAAAATTATGTGCATGTGGGGGCAACGTTCGCTCCCCCCCCCTCCCCCACACGGGAGTAAATTTTCAATATGGGTATCTTTCGAAAGATCTCGTCAATGCCTTTCAAACGAATAGTTGAACTATAGATCTGTGATATATTAAAACAAAGATATGCATTTTTTTCTTTACTTTTAATGAAAAAAACTTGGAAAAAAGTCATTTCCTTTGATTTCGAAAAAATTGACATCTTTCGGCATTTAGTGATAATGTAATTCTGTCAGATCAAAATCGTCTTCATTTATAATGGAAAATAATTTGATAACAAGTAATTTGTATTGAATAAATTTTGTGTAAAATTATATAGAAGGAAGTATTGTGGTGGCCACACCATACTAGTTTTTAGTTTAATATCGTCTGAAACTTCTATATATTTTCCTATATATTCCTTTAAAACAGCCTCTTCATGTCATTAAAAATGTTTGCTGGCATTTGCTGAAAGACTAAAAAATAATCTGGATTACCTTAAATCAATATAGCAGGAATTGAGGAAAATGTATGTCATTTCCACATTATATATTTAAGTTTAAATAATAAAAAATAGGTAAATTTAAAAATCGAAATACAAAATAAAGATTTTATAAATAGGAGTTTTATATGACAATTTTATTTTTATTTTTATTTTTATTTATTTTTTTTAAGGGAGAGGGGGACTTGTTTGTATTCTAAACCATCCAATGTTTTTAATTTTGCTTTCTGAAAATTTTGAAAATCTGCTTGCGTATGTATATGTATGCATATATATGCACAAGTTAAAAAACAACAATGCAAGAAAAAGAAAATGATTGTTGCTGTTACCGAGCAATGGGAATAGAGGAGTGGGTTGAGGGACAAATTAAATTTTTTGACAAGTTAAGATTTTTCAGAATACAATTTCATAGTTAAGGATTCAAAGTACTGAGTGTATATGAAATTGAATGAGAAAATGTTTTAATTAATACGAAATTTTATCCAGGCTGCTACATGTTGCTGACTAATTTATATCTCAAAATAACCGATCCACATAAAACGTTACTTTTAAGTACAAAATCCAACTGTGTTTTCGAAATATCCTAGATGAATATACCATAATCACAGTGATGCCAGATGGTCGAAAATTATTTCCCCAAACAGGTCTTCAAATTTCCCCAAATCAGGGGTTTTCTTCAAAAAAATCCCCAACTTGATTTCTACTAAAAAGGGAAAAAAAAAAAAAAAAAATATCAAGCAAATTTAAGTGGAATTAAGCTCAGATTTTTCCCCAAATGAAGGCAATTTTTGAAAAAAATCCCCAAATAACAATAAAGCTATTGAAAATCCCTGGTCGTAGGGATAAATCATTACGTTGCCAACATTGACAGAAAGTTGAAAAACTTCCCAGATTTGTCCCCAAAAATTTTAGAATTTCTCAAAAAAGTCCCCACAAACATTTGGTCCCCAAAATTGTCCCCAGAAGCCTGACAAATCCCCAAAATGGGGACAAAATCCCCAATCTGGCATCACTGCATAATCATAAGCATGCCAAGACTGCGGTTACATGTTTATGTAGAGAGGCGGACGCAGACGATTGTGGAGTAACTGCAATTTAAAAATACAGTTTCACTGAAATATAGCTAATAGATTCAGTTTAATTACTCATTGGCAGAAAACTTTCAGACAAGTTTTTGCATTGACAGAAATAATTTTTGTTAAACATGATTTTTTCTTTTCCTTCTTTTCTTTCTTTGTAAGGGGAAGATTTTAATAACTGGACCGTTTTAAATTCGGAGTATTATAAAGTTAACAGTGTGCTTGGAACTAAGGCCGATCTACTACTCAAGGGTCCTAGGCCTCGGGTAGTGTGCCCTCTGAGGGGGGATATTTTTCTAAGGGGGCCAAGCCCAGATTTATGCGAGTCTCGGAGAAAACTACTGAAAACTCCGAACGGCTGGGTCGACGAGTTAGACCTGGGATTGAACCCAGCACTTCCCGTTTATCAGCTCTGAGTCTAGAATGGCATGGACACTCATGGAGACGTACAGTTTAGAGATGATTCAGGAGCAGTTCACTCCCTCAGGAGACAATAAATTGTTTTATTTCCATATTCAAAGGGTGAAAAACTACGTAACATCCCAAAACCCTAAAAACTGTTATTTGTATACAAAATGAATCGTGAAAGAATAGATTAAGGTTATTATTAGTGGCTATTATTAAAATTGTTTATTTATACCCATAATAAATTATATTTGTAGAATTCTTAAGGCATTGTAAAGAAAAAAAAAATATGGAGTAACTCCACTCGACTTTCCGAACATTGAGTAATTAACAGTTTTGTAGATAAAGTAAAGAAAGAGGAATTGTTAAACAAACAAAAGAGAGAAAACCATAATAGAGTGTAAGTATTTTTCTCTATATATTACACGATGTTTAGTTTTATTTAACGCTACTGAACTTTGAGCCCTTAGATCATAACAGGGATGGAACACGGGCGCAGAATTCATACCGGAATCCGTTTAAAAAATGTCTCGACTTATAATATCGTTGATTTAAGAAGTAGAAAATTTTCTTACAACGATAGTGGTATGAATTCTGCGCCCGTGTTCCATCCCTGTCATAATGATAAAGAATTTTTCGTTGTGTTCCTGTAAAAACCTATAAATGCTAGATTCACGAAAATGCTTATATTTAGTGCAACTGTGATTTATAATATTCATATAAATTTTCAGCTCAATTGAATAAGGCGTTTAGATTCTATCGCACTTTTAAAAATTTGGTCCCATAGGCCATAATGATAAAGAATTTTTCTTTGTCTCCCTGTAAAAATACTGTAAGTGCTAAATTCACCAAAATCTATACAGTTGGTGCAAGTGTGACCATTAACATGCGTACAATTTTTTTTTCTCAGATTAATAAGGCGTTTAGACGCTATCACTCTTTTAAAAATTTGGCCTCATAGGCCATAATAATAAAGAATTTTTCTTTGTGCCCCTGTAAAAAAACTGTAAGTGTTAAATTCACCAAAATGTATACAGTTCGTGCAACTGTGACCTATAATATGTGTACAAATTTTTTGCTCAGATTAATAAAGCAATTAGAACTTATCGCACTTTTAAAAATTTGGCCCCATAGGCCATAATGATAAAGAATTTTTCCTGGTGTCCCTTTAAAAAAACTATAAGTGCTAGATTAACCAAAATCTATAGGATTCGTACTATGGTGACTTACAATATACGTACCAACTTTCAGCTTATTCGAACAAAGCGTTTAGACACTAGCGTGTTCACTCACAGACATACACGCACACATATACACACACACACATACATGCATCATCGTAAAAATAGTCGAAACGGACTCAGGGGACCTCGAAACGTATAGAAACATCAAAATCTCAAATTCGGATTTTTGACATGATTACAATACTTTCCTCACTATGGTGTTCGGAAAGTAATTAGGGGGGGGGGGGTGTCTGGAATTAAAGATAGCCTTTGAAACTTTCACCTCTGATATTCTTTTATAATCTGCTACCGTTTGTTTTCAATTTTTATTTTAATATTCTTCAAGTTTTTTTCGTATTCTTTGTACAACTCTCTATGCCATTAAAAATGTTTACCGTTATATCTTCTACGTGAAGACTGAAACAATATCTGAATTTTCGAAATCAAAATGCAAGAATTTGAGTAGAATGAAGTAAATCGCCTAAATCTTTTATAAACAATAGTTTAAGTATTGAAAATTTTATAAATTTAAAAACCGAAATACAAAATAAAGATTTTAGATTTAGAGAATTTTTATTCATCAAGTGATTCAATTTTTATTTTATTTATTTATTTAGTTTTTAACTTTTAATTTTCTTTTCTTTCTCTTGAGGGGTTTGGGGGGGGGGAAGTTAATGCTTCCCCACCGGAAAGTGTTTTGATTAAATATTTAAATTTTTGGAGATAGAATATTTAAGTAATTATCATAATGTTAATAATGAATATAAAGAAGAATGTTAATTAAAAGGATTTATCTATAGCTTAAGAACATAAAATAATTACTCTAATGCTAATAATAATAGTTACATAAATATATTAATTACATAAATCCTAATAATAATTACATACTTTAATAATTACATAAACTAATGTAAATAGTAACATTAGTTTATGTAATTATTAAAGACCAAATAATATTTAGAAAATCATTTTTAAATATACTTAATAAACCGGAAATATTTCGTAATTGAATTGTATAAAAAACAATCTGCAGCAGAACTATGTATTAATTCATATTACTATAATGATCCAAAAGACAAAAATGGGTCTAGGGAACAGGAGGATCTGTTCTTGAAGCTGGTAGACGGGAAATGCCAAATTCGATATGTAGTCACGCATGCGGTCCTAGTGGTTCGGTGTTTTCCAAGGTTTTGTCTGAAATTCATGTAAATATGGGCTAATATCACTTAAAAATCAGCGCACGGTGGGGTTTTCGGTAATAAATTGAGGCTTACTTAAAACTGTCTAAATTATTTTCAATATTTTTTTTTTTTTTAAATGTCGTTATATGTAGTTATCAAAAGTCCCACTTTACTCCCTGTACCTTGGGAATGTCTCGACATTTCTGAAAACTTTAAGGCACTTGTTAAAAAAAAAAAAAAAAAAAAAAAAAAACGGGCTGGGAACACAGGCTGAAACTTTAAAAATGTCATATAGGAAGGGGGGACAGTCTTTTAAAAGCTCGGGAATAAAGTCTTTTCAAAGTAGGTCTAGGATCTACAACAGTTAGTCGGCCTTATTCCCAAATCCACTCCAATCTATATTTGTTTTTAAAATAAAATACTTCAAAAATATTCCTGTTACACTGGCGTTCATAAAATGGTACTTAAATATCTTATGATTTCATTATATAAGTGTTTTTCCCCTGTATTAATGTTTTAAAATATCATGTATAGCTACTTTTATTTTCTTTAGATGAATTTTCATTATATTCTTTTTGGATGGAGTATATAAGATACACTTTAAAATTCGCTTATGTATATTCAATTTCGTTTTTAGTGCCATGGAATTACAATCCTTTCTTTTCATTATTTACTTAAAATGTCATAGGATGTAGATTTTGTTTTAAAAAGTTATAGTTGAAGTGTTTTTCTACAATAGTAATTTTTCATCATTTTTCTTTTTTCTAGTTATAATGGAAATTGATCCTGATATAAGAAACGAAACAAGTTGTCTAAGAAATATGAAAATAGAAAATGCCGCAAAATACCCTCGTCAGAGATATTTGCAAATTGTATTCAAATATTATCCTGTTATTAAAGACACTTTCACCATTTATCTTTTATTAATCTCATATATATATATATATATAAAAAAAATCAGTGTTATGTTAGTAGAATAAAGTTTAATTTAAATCTAATTCAGTATGTTTTATTTTTTAATTATTTTTAATTGTATGTTTTCTTTGCAGCAAAAATGTTTTTCTTCTTAGTGAGCTTTTTGCATTGATTCTAGTAAATTACCGGGGTACTGCTTTCAGGTGTAAAAGCGAAGTATTTGTTTTTTCTTTAGATCCTATTCTGTAGAAGAAAAAATGTTTTAAAATTTGTTTTTGTAAAAAAGAAGAAAAAAAAAGTCGAAATTTTTTAAAATTCAAAATAATCTAATGGATTCTTTAATAAACAGTTCTATATTTTAAAGATTTGAATTTATGGAATGAATGACGAAAAGCAAAAGAGTACCCGATTTCCATCTGCATTGAACCCTAAATTAATATTTAAAAATATAAAAAGCTCTATATTTCTTTATCTACTGTTTAATACGTACAGTAGGTAACAAAAGCGTCCGAACACTAGCAAAAATTCCTATGCAAATAAAGCATACTTCAAACGGTTTTATTAAATAAATCCTTGTCGAATCCTGTTCTTAGTCAGTGTAAGAACAAGATTCGATAAGGATTTATTTAACAAAACCGTGTGAAGTGTACTTTTTTATATAGGAATTTTTGCTAGTGTTCGGACACTTTTGTTACCGACTGTACGTGCATTTTCTCTCCACTTGCCGTCTATCTAAATATATTTATATCCCAGAAACTGCAATAATTAAGGAAATTATTCTACACATTGCAATAAATTAATTATAAAAAATAAAATTATTTAGGTATCAAACCTTTGCTATGTTCCTATACTTCTACGATTACTCATTAGAAATCTGATCTGAAATGAGAATTTTTATTTTCAAATAAAATAACCTTGAAAAACCAATTTTATTAAAAACATAATATTGGAAAATGTTCAAATTGTGTTAAAGTTCGAAATAAAATTTGCATTACATTTGTTAGTCTTGGTTTAAGTGACAAAATATGCATTTCATTAAAATGTTGCACAAATTTACTTTTTTAATACATTACAAAAATTGTATACATAGTTTTTAAGAGAGTCCTTTATATGGAAATGAATTAGTAAATTTTTTCTTTAGCTAATATAAAATCAATGTGAGTATTTAAATTTCAAATTCATTTAATACACTACCTTTCCATAAATGACCGGACACTTTCGAATTTAGATTTGTTTTAAAAGAACTCAAATATAGTACTAAACAAATCATCTTCAAACTTCAGGAATGTAAAAAACATGTTATACCTCATGTAAGTCAGTTATTTGTTTTTACTAAAAGTGAAAAGGGGACCATTAAAAAATTAAAGAAAGATGAGAGTATTTGGCATTACCCAGTATAAAGTAATTCTCGAAATACAATCTGGCTGTAGCATAGGATTATGGGGCTCATTCTCATTTTCTGTATAAATTTTTAAGTCTCTACCGCATGTAATCAAGGAGATATAAGATTTCTTTAAAAAGTTGGCAAACAAAACTTCAGTGTTTTTTTTTTTTTTATTAAAGCTATAACTTGCACGGTATTAAACGCAGTACAAAGCTATATTCGGAAAACCCAATATACAGCATTAGACACAACATACTGCAATCAGAATGAATAAAATAAAATACTAAATATCTAATGAAATGTGAGAATTTTTGCTAAATAACTTTTAACTGCGCATGACTAAGTTTTAGCTAAATTTCATTTGTATAATTTAGTAGCCAAATGCATTAAACCACTTATATAAAAAACCCAAACAAGTATTGTGTAAACCCAAAAAGTTCTATGCCAAAGAATGAACTGGTCTTCAGTTACTCTCGAAGAAACGCTAAAGTATAAAGAGTTCTACTCACATTTTTATTTTGATTTAATGAATGGTAATGCAATTTTCTGTGATTGTAAATAAATATTGGGAAAACCCTCTTAAAAATTTCTCTTTTGGAGAACAGCTGAAATTCAGTTTATTCTATGATGTAGAACTTCTTGAGTTTACACGATATTTGTTTAGGGTTTTTATATAAGTAGCTCAATAAATTTGGCTGTTAAATTTTGAAAATGAAATTTCGCTTAACATTTACGCATGCGCAGTTAGAAATTTAGTAAAAATACTCATATTTCGTTAGATATTTAATATATATATATATATATATATATATATATATTTACTCTGATTGCAGTATGCTGTGTTTAATATTGTATGTCGAGTTTCCTGAAAATAACTTTGTACTGTCTTTTAATACTTTGCGCGTTATAGCTAAAAAAAAAATGAAAATGTTTTTTGCAATTTTTTATAGAAACCTTTATCTCCCTTATTATATGCGGTAGAGACATATAAACTTAAATAATTAATGAAAAAGAATCCTACTGCCTACATGCTACTGCCATATCGTATTTCAAGCATTAATTATTACAGGGTGAAGCCAAATACTTTCATTTTACTTTAATTTTTTACTGGTCCTCCTTTCACACCCCTTAAGTTTCAAAATGATTTGTTTAACATTTTTTGAAATACTTTTAAAAATGTCTGAAATCGAAAGTGTGCGGTCATTATGGAAAGGTAGTGTACCTAACAATTTTTTAATACTACTACTTTTTCCTTTTTTTTTTTTTTTTTTCCATTTAGAAAGTTTACACCTTTTTAAGAGCATAATGCATTTTAAACGAATAGTGTTTTAATTAAATTCTTAATTGTTTTAAATTAATATCCAATCAAAATTTATACATTTGTTAAAAAAAAAAATAAAAAAAAAAAAAAAAAGTGTATTTACAAATTGGATGTATTTTTTGAATGAAAGAAACTGAGGTTAACACAGATCTACAAATATAATGTTGGCGAAATTTAATTTGTTTATTTTAGCTGATACCTATATTTTTGATGTGCTGAAGCCGAAAACGAAGCCAGTTTTTCTCTGTCACATATAGCTTTTGCCAATACAGGGTGTCTACCGACACAATTCCTTCTCTTTCGGTAGTTTCTAGTATCAATCCATGATTAATTGTAATTAATCATGGAATCATACTATAAAAGTCACCGTTTAATTATATTGGTGGAAGAGTCATGAAAAAAAATAGCGCACCCTGTCTTGATAAAAATCTGTATGTGATAGAGTAAAAACTAGTTTCGGTTTCAGCCCAGCAAAGACCATCGACATCAGCCAAAATTATCAAATCAAAATTTTAGATTTAGACCTGTGAGATCTTTCACTATTCAGTCATATTAAATGAGGGAATTAAGTTTTTAATTTTGTTATGGACTAAATATAACAGAGCAATATTAAGCAACCATATGACATATTTTGCAATTATTTCTGATCATTTTATTAGAAGTAACATAATATAAATCAGCTTTTTTTTCAAATTTTATATTAAAAGTTTAATATATGCAAAATGTACCACAACATTAATAAAAATTGTAGTTAAAAACATGTTAAAGCGCATCATTACAAATCCTACCATAAGGTACTACAAGCTTAGACAACTTTATACCTCTGAATTATAATGTAGTTTTGATAACAAAAATATATAGCTTGTCTATATATGTAGATACTAAAGTCCGGTCATCTTGTCCCATCAATTTCCGAGGAGTTCTGTTCTCAAAGTTTGAAGGTGGGAGGTGCCAAGTTCGATCTCAGGTTGAGGTTTTCAGCCTACCCATTCGAAATTTTCCAAGGTTTTCTTAAAAACTTTTGTAAATAAGGGAACATCTTAGAATGATCTACACATAAGACATTCTATACAGGCCTACAACTCTGGAATAATTAAAGTGATTTTACCACTACAATACTATTACTATATTTAGAAGCCTATTCAAGACATAAGCTGACGCGCATTTAAAATAAATCCCAAGACTATGAATTTACAAGTACAAAAACGTCCAACTTTAAGTTTCTCTTTCTTAAGTTGTATAAGAATCTGTACTTATGTAACGTATTTACTAGATTCTTACATATATTCTTGAATATAAACTTACTCTTGGATATTTTTGTACTTCTAAAATGATAATAATGGAATTTATTTTAAGTATATGCCAATTTAGAGTATCTTTAATACGCTTGCAAACGTACTAATATTTAATCGGCGTTGGTTAAAGCCGATTGGCTATGCTAGGTTTCTAGACCTGTGGGAATTGCCGTAAGTGTAGGTCTTTCTAAAATGTGTTATCCCATATTTATACAAGTTTTGGAGAAATCTGCGGAAAATTCTGAAAGTGTAGGTCGAAATTCGCAACCTTGGATCGAACCAGGCACTTCTGCCTTTAAACATTGAGAGCAGAGCTTCTCTGCCAGTGGTGGGGCCTTCAAATATTAGGTATTTTTACATGGATAAATTTACTGAGCATTTCGTAATATTATATACGAAATTTACGGAGACTTGGGTGTTCTTACATAAGTAATTTTACAGAGACTTGGATGTTCTTACATATGTAATTTTACAGAGACTTGGATATTTTTACGTATGTAACCTTACAGAGACTTGGATATTTTTACAGTGGTAAATTTACAGAGACTTAGATGCTTTTACATGCTCGAATTTACGGAGACTTGCAAATTTTTACATACGTAGATTTACAGAGACTTTGATGTTTTACAGATTTAAATTTACAGAGACTTGAATATTTCGATCTATGTAAATTTACAGAGACTATGATTGATTTACAGAATAGTTTCTCTGCATTTTGACAGAATCTCTTTGTTTAATTCTCTGTGAATTTACATAAGACTTAATATAATTAATTACCAATAGATTCTCTGTAAATTTACAGAAAAATTTTTAACAGTGTGGAGCAAGTGAATCGAGTCAGTAAGTACGGGCTGGATGGTAAATTGTTGTAAGTAATTTTTACAAGTTAAAGCTGGATCTAGTAAATCGTAGCTCTAAAATCCAGATTTAGGATTCCTTGTGTTCTGTATTGTATTATTGTTGTCCCGTCTTACAATTTGGGAAACAAAATGAAATTATCGTTCTGAAATGTTGTCCTTCAAGTAGTTTTCTTTTAGGTGCAACAATCTTTCATTTGACATGGACATAAAGAACACAGCAGAGTGCTCGAAACAGGAAAAGTTACCCCTTATCGCTGATATACATTAATAATAATAATAATAATAATAATAATAACTTTAAAATTTTTGAAAAGGAAAAACGACGTTGAAAAAAAAAAAAGTAAAAAAAGATTAAGAATTCTGAAAAAGACAGAATTTAATTTAGTACAAAGGACTATTAATTTCAATCTGTAAAATTTTTATTTTTTTTTTTATCTCATTATTTGACCATAAAACTGGGTCACGTACTTTTTAAAATGACTGAAATGAATTAAAATGAAGTGTTTCCACCTAAATTTCATACTTTAGTTAATTTTAAAAATCTAATTGTCGTGTCGAAAAACTGTTTGCACCTCTGGAAATATCTGGTACCAAATTTGTAACAACAAAACTGATATTTCTAATTTATTTTGGTGTTACAGAAAAGTGGTCTGCAAACACTGGTGAATAAGTTTTTACCCAGATTGAAACTAATAATCCTTCTAGTCCTAATAATAATAATAATAATAATAATAAAACATTAAATTCATTCCTATGTTTGAGCACGTAAACTGCTATTACAGTGGAACCTGTAAAAGTGACCACCTTGGTAAAGTGACCACCTGACTAAAGTGACCATTTTCCTGACTAAAGTGACCATTTTCCAATTTTAAAGAGACTTTATAAAGTGACCACCTGCATATAGTGACCATTTTAGCCGGTCCCTAGGGTGGTCACTTTAGACAGGTTCCACTGTATATATACCGGGTGATCCAAAAGTCAGTACAAACTTTAAAAATGAATAATTCGAAAACGAATCAAGATACAAAGATACGGTTTGCACCAAATGGATGAAAAAGAATCCGGGTTTTGTGTGGCAAAGGAAAAAAATTAGTTCTGTTGGCGACCAACAGATGGAGCTATAGTGTTTTATTTCATCAAAAGATGATTTACAAATGAAAAAAAATGTTGACAACTTACAAGTCAGTTTAATTACAGTCATTTAGTACTACTACAGTAACTGTTCAATGTCCATCATTCAGAAGTACAGCTGTGAGATGATTCACCACATCGTTCACAGCATTTAGTAGCATTTCTTGCGTTATGGCAGACACATTTTGGCGGATGGCATCTTTCAGTGCTGCTAGTGATGACGGTTGGTCGCGATACACTTTTGACTTCCAAGAATCCCCACAGCCAAAAGTCACAGGGTGTCAGATCGGGAGATCTTGGAGGCCATGCGTGATTAAAGTAGCGACTGAGAATGCGATATTTCGATGCATATAAGCTTCGACTACCATTATCTGCGCTGTAGTTGTTCCTTTTTATATCGTTTGTTGCTTTGCATAATCCTACATCAGAAATACAACAGCGCCATCTGTTGGTCGCCAACAGAACTATTTTTTTCTTTGCCACACAAAACCCGGCTTCTTTTCCATCCGTTTGGTTCAAACCGTACCTTTGTATCTTGATTCGTTTTCGAATTATTCATTTTTAAAGTTTGTCCTGACTTTTGGATCACCCGGTATATATATATATATACAAAAGAAAATTTTGTGATAGCCAAAACATACAGTTTTTTCTCTTTTTTTAAATATAATTTCTTTTAAATTTTGAATTATAAATAAACTTCGTCTATAATTTGACCTATAAGGTACAACAGTAAAATTAAAAAAAATTCAGGATTTATTTACGGGGACGTTTTTTACTAGGGAACGTTTTTTCTGGGGAACTTTTTTTTTTTTTTTTTTTTTTTTTTTTTTCCCTAGAGGATGTTTTTTTCGAGGTATGTTTTTTCTAGAGGATGTTCTTCTAATGGGACGTTTTTTCCGAGGAATGTTTTTAACAGGGGACGTTCTTTCGAGGGGTTGTTTTTTCCAGGTACGTTTTTCCCTAGAACCCTTGAAAAGTTTGATCAAGATTGCAAAGTTTCAAGGCAAATTATAACAGCCGCGATTAATATATATATATATATATATATATATATAACTGTTGGCACTGTACATGAATTAGGGATTGAAGGGGCGGCAGCCATCCTCACACATAATTATATGTCAAATAAAACTATTCTTAAAACTCCCTTCTGATAATTGGAGTGGAAGGCTGATTTTTACCAACATATGGGAAAAATACCAGAGCTGGGAATCGAACCTCAGCCAGGGTAGCTCAGTGGTTTAGAGCAGGCCTGTCCAACCCAAAACACTTAGTGGGCCGCATTGGAAATCCATTTTATTCATTCGGGCCGCACCGTATGTACAGTCATAAAAAAGCTCCCCACTAGTTTCGCCGTAAATTAGTGTAGAGACATGCGTCTGGTGCCGATCGATTAACAAAAAGGCCTAGTTTAGAACACTAAATTTTGCTTAATTTGTGTTTACATATTAAAACTGGCATCAATTTCATTTTTTTCAAAGGCAACCCCCTATTTCGACAAGCTTTTCTATTATTTGGATCAAATCAGCCCAAAAAATGTTATAGTTTATACGTTTCTTTCAGTTTTTCACAGAGTTACAATTTGTTAAAATATGTAGATGCTAATGTTAAATGAATGTAACAAACATAAATTCATGTCTTCCCAAAAAATTAATATATTATTATTATTATTATTATTTTTTTTTTTTAACGTTAGAATGAAGTAAGCTAAATTTATTCCATGCATACTTTTGATTATTATTTTTTTTTTTTTTTTAATTATGAAAATTATTAATATTTATATTTCAAAAAATTATGAGTTATGGCCTACATTAATTTTTTCTCGAATAGAATGGGCATCATAAAAAGTATGGGTTTCTAAATTTACATTTCATTCCAAACATTATTTTTCGAATTATAGTGATATTTCAATTTTTATTGTTCTTAGGGGGTTGTCACTTGTTATCATTTATGTCATATATTATTTTGCTTACGCATGATTTAAAATAGTTATTCAAGTAAGTTTAAACGTGCACATTATTTCTTAATTAGCATTACTTTACTTTATTTTATATTTAAAATTGTTGTACTTCTTTTCCGGTTATTATCTGAATGGATATAATACTTTTCTCTGTGATATCTTAAATTAATTTTCTGAAATATAGAGATTTACCACTGATCAATTTTTGGTTGTAACTCTATGAAGACTTAATATAAGGAATATGAACTATATCTTTTTCCGAACCGCTTTGACCTCAAAAATTTGAATTTGTAGTCAAAAATGGGTGTTACTATTCGAAAAAAAAAAAAAAAAAAAAAAAAAAAAAGAAGAAGAAGAAGTTTGTGCAAGCTGTAATATGTAGATTACACCCTAAACAAAATTTAGCAATTGAATTTAAAACTGGATGTTATTACCAATCGTCAGGCATCAGTTGCTGGTCGGGGAAGGAAATTATTATTATTTTATGACCGTTCATATGCATATGTGCATATATGTTTGTGAGTATATGATTAATGTATTTATATACTTTTTTTTTTTTTTTTTTTTCAGAGAAGGGCAGGGTGAAAATTCGGAGCAGAATATATTAATTTAAATTATTTTCATTCATAAATTAACAATAGAATCATGAAAAATTTATGACTATATATTAAAACTATAATAAAATAAATGAATAATAGATCTAATCACATTTCATTACCACAGTTCTTTGAAAACACAGTTCTTTACTATAATCTTTGAAAAGTATTTTCACTTCGAAAAGTCAGAACGTATTTATTAATTTTTGATCCGTTAACCAAAGTTGTTAAACTTTAAATATCGTTAGTCTCCTCGCGAGCCGCAATAAACTACGCGGTGGGCCGCATGCGGCCCGCGGGCCGCGGGTTGGCCTCCCCTGGTTTAGAGGATCCGCGCGTTAAGCGGATGGCCCGGGTTCGATTCCCAGCTCTGGTATTTTTCACATATGTTGGTAAAAATCAGCCTTCCACTCCAATTATCAGAAATGAGGTTTCAGGGTTGATGTTTGAAATTTCTATATTCCTAAAACTATTTTAGATTATTTTTTAAAGTAGATTTAACTTTATTTTCTTGTCTTATTGAACTTGCGTTTCAATCTGCAATTTGTATTTAGAATATTGAAATGCAGGGTAAGAGAAAGTCGTGTGAGTGACACATTAGATTATTTAGTTTACACTATGAAACTAAGAAATTTGTTGACGCAATCATGACGTGACTATACTGAACCGTGTAGTTTTACTATTATTAAAAATACTAAAAATAGATATCTATTTAAAAAAAAAAAAAAGCCCTTGGTGTTTCAATGAAATAATACTATATTTAGAAGGTTTATATTTCAGCGCGCCCAAAATCAAGCCTTGATGTTTCAATTGAACGTTGTTATATTAGCAGGATTATATTTCAGTGTGTCTTTTACGCAGTGTTGAATAATATTTGAAGCCATTTTATTGATGTAATTTTCAGTAAGTTTATAGAAAGCCTCTTAAAATCCTTCCATTAAAAGTTTCTAAAACTGTCTAGTCCAACAAGTCTCAAAATTTCTGATAGTCATAATCTATTTTAGTTTAGGAATATGTGACTTTACTTTGTCCTCTGTCTATTTTTACTCTTCGTAAAAGGAATCCAGCTGGAAAGAGGAGATTAGAGGTAATTAAATTGCTATAATGCCGTTTGACGGAAAGGGCATTAGGAAAAATTGTCTTAGCTTTTACAATATTGATTGGTAATATACTTTAGATAAAATGATGCTATATAAAACAAGAAAGCAATTTGATATTATAAATCACATGTAAAATATTTCTTTTTATTAAAATGTTACTTCTTAAGTTTAATTAAAAGCAATTAAAAACATTTTAATTTCACTTTTAATTTCAGATTACAAAAGAAAACAATTTTCAATCTGCTATAAAACCCCCATCACCAGCCGCTTGAAATAAAGTAGGATAAAACACCTTCCCATATTATCGGATATATATATTAGTTACAAATTGCGAAAAGCGAAAAAGGGAGAATTTATTTTAATTATGCACATTTACACCATGTACAAAACAAATTCTTACACTACAGTATATAAAATTATGCCTCTTTCATATATAATCAAACACTTTCTTTTAATAGAAAAGAAATAAATCGCCCATATAGGATTTCGATTTATATATTTATATATGTTTGTGTGTCTGTAGTGTACTATGCGGGCCTTTTGTATTGACCACACTGCCAATATCTTTTTAGGCCACCTCGAGGCCTTGATTCTTTCCACTCTGGATTCTTCTAACCATGAATTCTATAAAATCTTGATAGGTTGTTTGTAGAATCTGGGACTATCTTTAAAGAATAACATTTTCCAGTGATGTGAGATTACACGGTCGTGGATCTAGATGTCGGCTGGCTCAACTTCATCCCACAAAAGCTTAATAAGATTGAGATCGGATCCGTCAAACTCTAACTCGTCCATCTGCAAGATGTAATTCAAAATGGCGTTCATTGGACCGCATTACTATTTTCTAACAGTCTACCGTCCAATTTCTGCGTACCTAAGCGAATTTGTAATATTTTATCTTGTTTGCTGCAGACAGCAAAGCCACTTCGGCTCCTACAATCCACATGGTTCAAGTTACGGCGAACAGTGCGCACTGAATTTCACAAATACAGCAGTTTTGTTATGATACTTGCTTCATACATTTAAACTCCTACTATCATCCCATGTTCGAAGTCTGACAAATCACGCTCGCGTTTTTTCCCTACAAATTTGGAAGCAATTTATCTATACTATACCAGTGTCTTAGGAACTCGGCTTTCTTTCTTTTCTTTTCTTTTTTTTTTTTTTTTAAATATTTCCATTGCGTTTAGCACCAACACCGCTACACAATAATTCATTTGCATAAAACTGTCAAATGGTCATAATAACGCTAATATATATGTATACATATATATATCATCCTCCCAACAATTTCAGCTTTTATCAATCCATTGCAAGATGAAGGCATCTCCTAGAGTCCTAGGTGATTTCTATCTACCCTGTTTTTTTGCAATTCTTCTCCATTCTGCTCTTCCAAACTTCACAATTTCATCTCTCGAATGACACAGTGGTCTCTTCTTTGGTGTTTTCGTATATCTCGGTATCCAAAATAGGACTTTGGTGGTCTATCTATCATTCTTTCTACATCGCCTAGCCTAGCTTCATTTTAACTCCTATCAGTGACTTTGGTTTGCTTCCTAATCCAAGTGTTTCGCTTTCTGTCTCTTCGGGTTAATCCTAACATGCATCTCTCTATGTTTCTTTGGGTTGTTTGAAGTTTTTGTATCGTTTTAGACGTTAATGTCCAAGTTTCTGAAGCATAAGTTAAAACAGGCAAAATGTACTGATCAAAAACATTTTTTTTTCAAACAAATTGGGAGGTCACTTTTGAATATAACGCTATTTCTTCCAAATGCTTGCCATACAAGTTTAACTCATCTGTTAATTTCTTTCATGATGTTCCCGTACTTCGTAAGGACTTGTCTCAGATAAGTATAACTGCATACCGTTTCTAACTCATCCATATCAACAGTGATCTTCAGTGGAGAAACAAAGAAATTTCACATAATTTTTATCTTACTGAGGTTCCTTTTCAATCCACTGAGTTTCCTTTCTTTGTTTATTTCCTGAAGCGTTTCTTGCAGTACAATTTCATCCACAAATCTCAAATGATTCACAAACACCCCATCAATTTTTACGCCGTTCTCTCTCTTCCCAATTTAATTTGTTAAAACTTCTTGAAGTACTGAATTGAAGATTAAAACCCGAATAAACTACTACGTCAGAAACTCCAAAGAAAAATAATTGAGGTGCATACAGCTGTTTCGGTAGCCTAAAGCGTACCGTCTTCAGTGCAAAAGGAATTCTGAATCAGGAGAAGTGCTCATATATATAGGAGAGGGACCGGATTTAGTACAACCAATAGGATTACGGAGGAGGTGGGGAGTGTGGCCAATAGGAAATTAGGAATGTGTAGCTGTGTAAACAGTGTAGCTGGTTGTACTAAATCCGGTCCCTCTCCTATATATATGAGCACTTCTCCTGATTCAGAATTCTTTTTGCACTGAAGACGGTACGCTTTAGGCTACCGAAACAGCTGTATGCACCTCAATTATTTTTCTTTGGCGTTTCTGACGTAGTAGTTTATTCGGATTTTAATATTCCAACGCCAAGTCTCCTGTTATTATTACTGAATTGAAGAGTTTATGTGAAATTGTGTCCATTTCACCTAATATATATTTATATATGTAATAATTTAAAATAATATGGAATAAATGTGACATCGGACTCCTGATCTGCATATCCACTAGTATATCAGTATATATATCGCACTATAGAGTGCATAAGCAATTTTTAGATAATATAGAGGGTTTCACAGGAACAGCTTATTTTATTCTTTCTCTTTGATAAAAGCCACAAAGTTAGATTTTGTGACATTTCTTTTTCCATAATATAAAACAAGAAAGATAAAATACGGCTAATATCAAACGAGGTAATGAGTAAGAATAGTTGGAAAAGGGTTCTAGATCTATGCAATTTGCACGATTTTTCTTTAATGTTATTTTTTAACTGGCATATATTGTTTACAGCATTCCAAGGTGATTTGTTATTTTATTATCGCTCTCATTATTACATGTTTGGAAAATATTACATCTCTAAACCTTAGCATTTCATATTTAATTGCATATATAGTTTCAAACTATATAGTTAAAAAATATATATGTTTTTCATCTGTTTTATTTAACAGTGTTTTACATAGTCAATCTTTTAAAATCAATCCATTTATTATATGTTTATTTATTAATTCATTCATTTATTTATTTATTTGTAATTTTCAGAAAATAATAATTGTTTTGGAAAATACTTAAAACACAAGTATTATGATTCGGCATATTTTCATTTGACAATAAATGTTTCATCAAATCACGATGCTAAGGAAAGAAAACGAAGCAGACTGTTTTTTTCACGGTCTTCAAAGAAAAACGTGTTTTTTCGGGAAAGTGGGTTACGTAAACAGACATGAAAAATCTTTTAAAAGTAACAAAAGTCTGGGAAAAAATGTTACACACGGTTCAAGGTCATTTGCTTGCGTACAAATGTGTTTTCGCTGCCTCGCAGTTAAAAATACGTTTCGCTGCGTTTCAGTTCATGAATAAAATAGTAATAATAATAATTCATGATAACAATAATAGGGTGTAGGTAAGTTCCGGACCAAAAGGAGGGAGTGGTGCAATTCCATGGTTAAATTCCGGACCGATATTTAGTCCGGAATTTACTTATGCTTTTTAGAAAGGATGGAAGAACTTTCTTTTTGATTCATAAAACGCGTGGGATCACTCACAAGTTTAAAAGGGGGACTTCAATTTTTAAATGTTTTGTAGCATAAGTTTAATAAACAGTCTTGTACTGTTAGTTTGATACATGCATATGCGTAAAATAATCGTTCTGGTTATAATGTAAGTCATTTTCCTTTCTATTTAATTTCCGTATGAATGACAATTCATTCATCAATGTGTAAATAATACTCAGATTTCATAGAACTCAATTGCAGCAGTAATAATAAAGTGTAAATACAATAAAATACAAGCGCAGCGCTATTTACATATGATACATTAAAGATATGTTATTTTTTATAAACATATGATACGATCAACAATTAAAACACAAAAATTTCATTTGATTTATTACCATTTTACTCCGAAATAACAATACAGTTATAAAACAAGAATTTAAAATATGCACTGCAAAATATTCTTAAGAGATATGTTTATATTGCAGCGTATTTAAACATTACCGTATTGTTATGCTTCTAATTCCAAAATCAACTCTAAAACAAAAATAGCCGCACAAAATATAAAAAATATAAGTAGTGTAACAGAAAAATAATCTATCTGTCGACTGAATACACACAGATCAAAAGTTGTGCCCTTATTTACAGTAGAAGATGACAAACAAAATTCAAATAATTGAGAAAATTTTAAGATAACATTCAGATAACACCACTTGTCGGTGTCCCGTCAAAAACCTATACCGTCAAAATTCAAAATCTATAAATAAGCTTGAATCTGGTTAGAAATAGGAATTTGTAATATTTGCCATATTAGTTAACATCTAAGTATTAAGTTGATTATAAATTAACAAATTTTACAACAATTTGTAGATGATAATTAATAAAAATTTAGGTAAATATACTGGATTATAACATAAGAAATATATACAAAGCATGCATAGACATATTTTGTATATTTATATTAATATTTACGAAATTCTGAAATTCTAAACAATGAATTCTAAATTTAAGTTATGCTGATACAGAAATATACACAGATCAACCATTAAAAACCGTTGATAAATCAAGTATTGATTTTCGTATTGAGGAGACCTCAAAACGCGTAACTAAAGAAAAAAATATTGAAATTTAGAATCCAAACTAGTACTTTGTATACCATAGATATGAAAAATTAATTATCATTCCTTAGCAGTTTTCCTCTGGAGTTGGAAAAATTTAGTAAATAATAATTATTATTATTTAGTAAATTATTTAGTTAATTATTTTCAGTGAAAAACAATGTATTCACTTAAATAATTCAAAAGTTTGGGTAACCCTGCATATCGTCAATAAATTAAGTATACACCATGCACAGTGACCTATAATTTAGCAAAGAAGCAAAACATGAAAAACTCATAATATAACTTAAAATGCACTTCCAGCAATTTCCAAGTATGATCTTAATATATCCGAATTCTTTTCTGTGGCCTTGTAATGAATGGCAAATGATTTTCGTATTATATTCTATACTAAATATGTTTTCATGTATATAAAAATTATCAGTTCATTTGATTGTGTTTAGTGCAGGGTAAAGGTGTAAACCTTATCTACCAGAAATTTCACCCGTAGGCATAATGTATTTGAATTCTTTTAAATGTTAGTGTGCAGAAATCATTTGCTCGATCTCAACGAAAAGTTTAGTTTAGCGTCTCTATATGATATAAATTTAGAATGTCGAGTTTGGACTTTTTGCTACTATTTGATCTTGAGTTACAGTCGGCAGCAAAAGTATCCAAGCACTATCCAACAATTCCAATATCAAAAAAGTACACTTAATACTGTTTTGTTAAATAAATCCTTGTCGAATCATGACTAAGAACATGACTCGACAAGGATTTATTTAACAAAGCAGTATTAAATGTAGTACTTTTTTAGACAGGGATTATTGCTAGTGCTCGGATACTTTTGCTGCCCACTGTACGCTGATACAGGTACACAGACAGACACACAGACTGACAAATAAACCGACACACAGCGGCTAAAAATTTGATTCTCAAACTTAAGGCACCTCAAAATGTCTAATTATACAAAAATTCAATTTCGAAAATTTGACTCGGAAATGTTACTATCACTACCATTATATGGCTAATAGAAAAAAATAATATTTAATTAAATTCAAGGTCGTATTTTTTTTTTTTTTTTTTTTTTTTTTTAAATAAAAAAGCTAGCTTTAAAATGAAAGAGCTTGTTATTATTTGACTTCTTTAAAACTAGTATCTAAAATTTTGAGTATTTTCAAACTAATGTGTATATTTATTTCATTATTTAATCATAAATAACACACAAACAAACACATAAACCCACAAACCAATCGACGAAAACCTGATTTTCGTATCTATGGTATCTCAAAGCGTGTAATTATAGCTAAAACTCCATTTCGAAAATTTGACGCGAAAACAAAAGTTTATCTTAAATAATCTCTAAAAATAAAAGTTAAATTGAACACGTGTCATTTATTAATTGTAGTAAAAACACTTTAAACACACGTAAAATTAAATTTTATTTAAAATATGTTAAAAAAAATTATTTTTACCTGTTTTTCTAACATATTTTAAATAAAATTTAATTTTACGCGTGTTTAAAGTGTTTTTACTATAATTAAAAGTTTATCTATTGTCATATGAATAGGAAAAGGTAATAATATTTAATTTAATTCAAGCTTTTTTTTTTAACTATTTAAAATTTTAAATATGTTCAGACTAATATTAAACAAAAATGTATGTATATTTTAAATATTTGTTTGATGATTTACTCTTTAAAAATGTATTTTCAGTTCTGTTAGAAAATTATAGTACTTAGTTTTAATTTTAATGTACAACAGCAATAGGATAATCTCACTAATATGGATTAGTTAATTTTTGAAACTATTATGAACACAATACTAAGCAGTATAAATTGTTAAATCACTTGTGACAATCGTTACAGATTTAATTTTTATTTGTGAAACACCCCTCACTTTGCAAGAGTAGAGTGGAAACGCATAGGTAAATTCCGGACCAACGTTTGGTCCGGAACTTACCCATGGGGTTGGTCGTGCGAAAAGTTGCATAATTAGTCTGGTCCGGAATTTTCCTACTCCGCAATAATAATTAGATGTAACTGCTTGATAAATTCTTTATAGCCTTTAAAATCAAAAAACTTTTTTTTAAATAACCGAATTATAAAATATTGATTTCTAACTTAATAAATAATATTATAGTTTTAAAAAATTAAAGAACACGCTTTTATAGACATGTGAACTAAAAAGCACAAAATATCTATCTTAGTATTAAAATGCAGGGTAAGAGAAAATCGTGTGAGGGACACTACATTTAAATCTTTAATTAAAATAATTTAGAATTAAACAAAAAACATTTTTAAAAAATCTCCCCTGACGGGCTCGAACGCTATACCTTTAGGTGCGTAGCACGACTCTACCTCGCAGCCACAGCTTTCCCGTACGAATAGTCTGTTTTTTTACAATATAGATTTTTTGTTTGCTCCCAGAGTGGTTACAAACATAAAAACATACATACAAACAAACATACACACAGGTGAAGCTAATAAAAGCGTGTTAAAAAATGGAAAGTATACTAACCAAAAAAGAAATGAATAACTGGATGAAGCCTGGTAGATATTATAGTTGGATTTTATAATAATTCAAAAGAAATGAATTCTACTACAAAATGAATTCTACTACCACCAACGCCCAAGACGTTCTGCTTGTAGACGAAAAGTGCCGGGTTTGAAAGCAAGTTGCGATCGTAGGCCTAACTATTCGAAATTTTTCGTTTTTTTTTTTTTTTTTTTTTTTTTTAAGTTTTATGAATACGAACTAGTATCCCTCAGAAACGCGTCGCACGGAGAATGCACAACCCCAAATTAGGAGCATCGTGTATTCAATCGGATTTGACATGGAAACTGTAATTTTTGCAAGCCAAAAATATGCACTTTCTAACATGATATATGTTGATTTGTGCGTAACAATTTATTTTTCAACTGTATAAAATTCGAAAAATTTTGCATTTTACAACATAAATAAATAAATAGTAGAAAAAATAAAATAAAATGTCAATTTTTGAAAATATAAGTGCTTATGTGACTGTTAAAGTCATGAATTTTCTGAATATGAAAACGGAATTTCAATATGTATTATGTAATAAAACAGACAAATTTTCCCATAAGTTAAAATAATAGGTTTGAAAGACTTTCTCTGTCACTGCTAGCGACTCTACCTCTTATAATTTCTTCGTCTCTGGCAGTGGAATATTAATATTAGGTTACTGTGATGGGAAATTTATTACAATAAATACTCATTACCTAATGAATTTTTTAAAATTTGGTATTTCGCGATCACAGAATTTATTATCAATATATATTTTAGTATATTTAAGCATGATTAACATTTACAGTATGTATATACACTCATGTTTGTGAAAATTGCAAGACCATGAAGGGATTATGCAAATTGAAACAAACTTACAGGAAATGTAAAGTGAGGTAAGGCATTCAAATTATTAGAATTACAAAACGATTGCGTATGCATGGAACGAGAACCGACTCCTTATCAGTCACTTGTTCCAGGTATATAAAAGACTGTGAAGGTACGTTGAAATCTGTTTATCGTCCTCTGTCTGCGGTAAACGTTTCATTGGTAGTCAATATGCCTCGTCAAAAGCGGAGGGTGCCATACCAACAACTAACGGAGTTCCTACGAGGCCGCATCGTTGGTATGCGAGAGGGTAGATTTTCGTATCGAGAAATCTCAACTCGCACGCAGTGTAATAGCACAACAGCGATGCATGTTTGGAAGAAATGGACAGAGGAGAATCAAACAAGCCGAAAACTTGGCAGTAGGGCACGCAATAGAACAACGGCACGAGACGACAGACACCTCATCTGCATGGCTGTGACGGACCGTACAGCGTCCTCTCATGTGTAGCACAACGTTGGAGCACGGCTAACGGTGTTTTGTTGTCTAGCTCCCCGGTTCGTCGCCGTTTGCTGCAGCATGAACTGCGTGCAAGGATTCTTCTACGCAGGACTCCCCTCTCGCTGAATCACAGACGCCTCCAACTTCAATGGGCTCAGCAACACAGCACGTGGCGTGCAACAGTGGCAACAACTTGATTCTCCGATGAATCTCGCTACAATCTGCAGTACAATGATGAAGAGTACGCGTGACACGTTACGAGAGGGAACGTCTGCTCCCACAGTGTGTTATCCAGTGTCATACTGCACAAATGCCTAGCATCATGGTGTGGGGAGCTATTGGATATAATTGTCGACCCTATCTAGTGCACATTGCGGCAACCTCAACAGTGATCGCTACTTAAGGGACATTTTGGAGCCAGAGGTCCTTCCCATTCTTCGACGCATTCTGGGTGCTGTATTTCAGCAGGATAATGCCCGTGCACATGTTTCTCAGACTGCACAAGCCTTCTTCAGTGCACAACAGGTTTCGCTTCTTCCATGGCCTGCTTATTCCCCGGATATGTCGCCCATCGAGCATGCGTAGGATTTCATCGGTCGACGACTCGCTCGTACAACTGGTGGGGCGCACAGTAAGATTGAACTTTGATACCAAGTCGAAGCTATCTGGAATGCCATTCCCCAGGATTCCATTCAGAACCTATATGATTCAGTGCCACGACGTGTACAGGCTCTCATCGCTCAGCGTGGCAGACACACAAAGTACTGATTTCAGACGTTCTTTTTGTTTTTTTGTCTGAAAATTTGGTCGTTTATTTTTTACCACTATCAGTAATATGTGGAATAAATTTCATTAATTTCTGACAATTCTTTCATGGTATTGCAGTTTTTACAAACATGAGTGTATATATGTGTGCGTGTGTGTAAAAATTATGTTTTTTTTTTTTTTTTTTTTTTTTTTTAAATGATTGAAAGAGTTGAAAGATATGTAATGTTAAAAATCGCATATTATTTTATCAAAATCGTATAGTAGTCTTCATTAAATTTTATCTTGAAATAACACGTCAAAATGTTAGAAAATGTGATTTAGCTTATTTAAAGTATGATGAAATATACTGACGAATCTATGGAACTTCTTTCCAGCTTGAAATCAAAAACGGCATAGCTCATCCGTTTTTATTTATATTTTTTTTCTTCTTGTTTTCTTCACTGCCCATCAAGGGTATGCGCGATATGGCCTTCTGTTCATGAGTTTCTACTTGTCTTCTAGAAGTTTCCCTCTTAGTATATTCCTGACGCATGGCCTGTGCATTATTTCAGGTTATTGTAGTTTTCTAGCCACTGTCCGTTAAGCATCTGTACCAACTTATCGCGGTTCGTCAGTTTTCTTGGCTATTATTGGCACGTTTGACACTTAACAATGCACCTCGCTTCTAGCTGTTTCTGAATTTCTTAAAATAATCTAACCTGTAGCTAAATAGTTTTTTTTTTTTTTTTTGCTTTTGTTCTTTTTGTAATCTACTTTGTACTGTAGTTCTTTTGTAGCAAAAAACTTCACATATAAAAGACTTTTTTTTGAGGCATATAATCTAAATTTATTTATAAATATATAACGTAGGTTTTTAGTAATAGTTAAGTCTTGGTATCAAAACTATTTAATTTTGAAATTAAGAAGAAAAGAAAAAGAGAAAGTAGCAAAATGATTCATTAAATACACGGCCTTAATAAAATCCAAATGATAAGTGAACGTTTATTCATTTATTTATTCATTCATTCATTCATTTATTTATTTATTTTTTATAAAAAGAAATATATTTATTTACACATTAATAGTAAAAATAATTTTCTTAATATACATCAAATTTTCAAATTTATAAAGTCGTCGATTTTGTCAGATGCATAACAAGTTTAATTTTTGATAAACTTTTATTTTAGTTTTATTATTCACATGTAAATAAATATATTTTTATATTAAAATATAATAAAAATTATTATAGTATTAATTATAACGAGAAATTTTTTTGTACCAGCTTAAATTTATTTCAGTTATTTTAAAGCTAATATAAGGTTATTAAAAATCTTTTTAACTAATTATCCAGTTAAACTGAACTAAAAAAAAAAAAAAAAAAAAAAAAAAAAAAACAGCTTTAGCTAGATATTTAACTGATTAATAAGCGTACAAAAGTTGCAGCTTTGCATAATGAACTAAAGAATCAGACAAATTCACCGACAGATTCACAATGTTAGTATATGTAGAGAGAGAGAGAAAAAAAAAAGTTCGTAAATATCTGTAAAACTCATTTCTTGGGGCCATGACAAAACTGTCTTTTTCATTTTCTTATGCAAAATTACGAAATGCAAAACGGGACAAAAGCACCAACTTTTAGGCGATATGCACCAAAAGTTGATAGGCACCAATGCACTGGGTTTCAAAATGATATGAATACCAGAGTTTTCATGCATAAAAAAGAAAATAATGCTACAAAATAAACTAAATGTGTATCAATGTTAGAAATAGAACAAATATTTTTATCTTATAATAAAATGTAATTCAAATAGGCGTTTTTATATTAAAAAAATTTAATTTTTACTTTTTGAGGTGTTGCATAATGGACCACAAATAACACGGACCAAAAATATGGATTAGTGTAGCCAATGTATGCATCAGATTTTCTAATTAATTCAAAACGCAGTTGGGCTAGAACGGATCAAGTTTGTCAATGTATTTTGGTCGAATTTTTTTTCGGGGGTGGGAAATGATAAAAGCTTTTAATTCTGAAATTGTGGCATATTGCTTTCTATTTACATAAACTGTTCTTACCAGTAGGCTCTAAACGTTTGCTATCGGGTTTAAATGAGGAGAAATTGATAGCGAAGAAATTACTTGCATACCATTGTTTACGAACCATTCCGAGGGCTATTTGCCTTGTGGAATAGCATTGTGCAGTTGGAACATCCAGAAAGGTCAGCCAATTTTCTTGAAAACAGGCAATAATTTTTTTTAAGTACATATTGGTACATTATTACATTTATTCTGACAGAGAGAAAATCAATGTCGACTTTACCACGGAATTAAATGCAACATGTACGATGAGTGACCCTCCACTTTGCTGCCGTTATGAAAATGTTTCAGGTTCTTTGCGCAGATCGTGCTAATAATAAATAACAAAAGAAAAAAAAACAGTCAGAATCGTCTAAATTGAATTTTTTTTCATCGGAAAATATTATTCTTCCATATTCTAACTTTCAGGACGTTTGAACTTTCGATTAATCCATGCGATTCGGCTGGTGCTTTTTAGTCATACATCATTGGGATTTTATTTTTTTGTACTTCAGCACCTTAGAGATATTGACTGTTTTGGACAAAGTACTTTTTGACATTGCTATCGCTGGATCTCTTGTAAGTTCGCATAAATTTGTTTTCCCATTTCTTTTTATAATGACACATTTTTCCCTTTTCGGTAGCTTTGGTGCACATCCCGAAGGTTTCTTTGCACGACAACCCTGTTGTAATTAAAGAAAAATCCATATTACACCTTTGGATCTTAACAATTTTTTTCCGATTAGCTTTTGCTGAAAGTCCTTGATCATAAACAGCCACAATTTTGCTTTTCTTTTCTCAAAAACGGTCGCAGCGCTTTTATGACCAATGCTGCTAGAACTCAGTTTGCGGATTCGTTTGAAATTTTCCAAGCCTGCGATGAACATTTATACGCTAAACTTACTTGCATATTTAGGTTTCTTCTCGGAGTCATATTCAATATTTCTGATCAGTTTAATGCTCGTTTAGTGGTAATTTCGATCAGTGTTCATATCATTTTGCAACACCATTTTTTTTATATTAATTTATATTTTTAATAAATTTAAAGTTTTATATTTATTTTATGCTTATGTATTAGATGAGATTATCGTACTTGTCCCCAGAAGAGCGTTTTCCGATAATTATTTATGAATTTTTGACTTGATATTACAAAATTACAAGGTGTTCATATAATTTTGCAATCCAGTGTATATGTTAAGGTGTAACTAAATATAGCTGTTTATGAAATTCTGTGCATTAGTTCTAGAGATAAAATAGGTAGAATTTTTTTCTCATAGACAGACATTTTCTAAAATGATAGATCGTGTTCAGTTCATCTAAAAACATGCAAATCCTTCAAAAACCGGTCAAGAAAGTCAAAAGTTAAAAATTTTTACGAACGAATGTCAAAAATTGTTTGAAAATGTCAAAAAAAATTACAAATCTAATACTTTCTTCTATTGAATATAGAAAAAGTAGTACATAAGCACGAATGTTATATATTCAAGTTCAGTAATAGGCTATTTTTCAGTTTCGCTCGTCTATTATCAATCTCGACAGGAGACAACATCAATTCCTAAAAACAATTTCGGCCCCAATGTATCACAATGAACAGGTTTTTGAAATGTTACGCTCTGCTCGGTAATATGGAAAACGTTGTTGCAGGAAAATATTCCCATAGTACATGAAAATTTCATTTATGTGAGTCACACCTAACATATAACGGACAACCTCGAGTGGCAAGCAATATCAAGGAGAATCATACGAATTTTTAATATTTGATAGGGAGAGGATGGAGGCACGTTGGTTTCCATCAAAACTAATATTTTATACTGAATATAAAACTATGATAATAAATGGAAAACATAAAATAAAATTTCAGTTACTGTTTTATATTGTCGGGCCATACATTATTAATTAAAGGACAAATTTCAATATAGGTAATATATATATATACGCATATATATAATTTGAGTAATTTAGTACCTTTGTAACACTCAACAGACAGATAGATGAAGATACCAACATAAAATTAAATTTTAATTGAGATTTATTTCGAATAAAATTTGTCACGGTATTAATTTAATTTGAGTACCAATGATTGGTAAAAACATGTTAAAGTACTTACGCAGAGGAGAAATGACACTATCATAACACATAAGCCTAACGATGAGATAATTTGCAAATACTATGAATTATTAGTAACAGTCAACATTTTAGAGAAAAGAGAAAGGATAAAATTACCAAAGAGCTCCGTTAAAAGGAAAAAAAAAGGGGGGGGGAAATTCATGAATTGAAAATTGGAATTTTAAATGCTGAAAAATAGAAATGTTCACCCATCGGGAAACTTGCATTTCTATCAGCATATGCAAAACTTCGGAAAACTGTATAGCTAATTCCAGCAAATATACAGCTCAAGTCTCTATCTTGCAACAAAACAAAAGAAAAAAGGAATTTAAATTAATCATTAACACAAACCAAAATTTAAACAAGGAATAAGTAATTTAAGCAATCCATATGTTAAACGATACATACGGATATAGTAGAAATAAATAGGTTGCCAAACGAACATTAGTAAAAAGAAAAGATTAAAAGCATAGAAACGATTAATCGATTTAGGTGCTACTGAATTACATTAATTGATTTAAAAATGTATATATTATACGTTATATTAAAGTTGTAAAACTAGATTTCTTTTTCTTAGTGGAATTAACTTTTTCTGGTAATTTTTACTTTCTCCTAATTATATAATGGTATAGAGAAAGTATCCCATACAGCCACTCATATCCATTAGACATCTAAATTACATCAATAATCCATAAAAGGTACGAAATATCTGAAGAATGTCCATTAAAAGTCCTGGATATCCTATACTAATTATAGATATCTATTAAATGTTTAAATATAGACGAAATTTAGTCGTGCATTTTTCAATGTCCAATACATGCAAGATGTTAGATCAAAACAAAATTTAGATATTTACGATATCTATTAGATCTAACAAGTCCAGTTATCGGATATTTGGAGGTTCATTGGATATGTAACAGACATCTAATGGTTGTAAAAAAGAGTAACATTTGCCGTGCTAGATATCTGTAGGATATTTATAGAAGTTTAGTGGATCATTTTCAAAAACTTTCATACGTGCTTATAGATGTCTTATCGATGTAAGTGGCTGTGTATGGTTGTTTTCGTGTCATTTTCAGAATTAAGCTTTTGCTACATTTGCTCGTAATTGGAATACCCAGGATCAGAAAAATGAGATTTTTAGCAGTTGATCTATCTGTCGATTTCTGTGTATATCATCAAGAGAATAATAATTGCTCACAATGGCGGATCCAAAACTTAACTTTTTTTTTTTTTTTTTTTTTTTTTTTGGGGGGGGGGGGGGGGGCACTAAGATTTTTCAAGATGTTTGTTATTCCAGATCGATGAAAAGTTTGCAATTGTAATGTTCAATTGTGAATGTCGGTACTTTTATTTTATTTTATTTTATTTTATTTTTTATTTATTTTATTTATTTATTTATTTTTATTTTTTTTTTTTTTTGGGGGGGGGGGGGGCTCCAGCCCCCTAGCCCACCCTCCTTAGATCCGCCACTGATTGCTCAACATTCTATAAGAGTGTATTATTCACAAATTCGAATATAATTATTTTAGCATTAGCGGTTATATGAAAGAGCATATAAATTTTCTGAAAAACAGTAATAAAATTGCGCATAATATCGTAATATAGTACTCACTGTATAAACCAACGCTTCACTTCTCTGGCTTTACCAGTAATCCGGAATTTTTATGTAGACAGCTACTAAATGGATAGACTATTGACAAAAAACAGTACAATGTAGTATATAGTAAATTAAATTTTTTTCTTTATTGTAGTTTTTGTTTATATTAACACTTCTATCGCGTGTATGCATTAATATGCAACGTAAAATATAATATTGCATTTGCATATATATATATATATATATATATATATATGTATAAAATAAAACTTATGTGTTTAAATGGGTCATTATTAGGTCATTATTTCCAGTAATCCGGCGTTTTGGCCGTCCTTCTTGTTTTTTGGTCTGCGTCTCGTGCTTTGGTCCGGTATCTGCTGGAGTACCGAGAACCGAGAGACCATGTTATATACGATTATTTTTTAATGTCAAAGTATAAACAGTATGGCGGGTGCACGACGGGCTTCAAACAGCATGTAAAATACTATAAAAGACTAAGAGACACATATCTTCATTAAAAATGATAATTTACAAAAATATTTGTTTAAATATATTTTGAAATAAATCATCTATTATGACCAAACAAAATTCTGGATTAATCTTTCAAAGATTTCTTATACGAGTATATCTACGCACAAAATTAGATTGAAACAGAATATTTAATTAATTATTATTAACATGTCACGAAATATTTGTTTGAAAATAAGATACTTAAAAATAATTAGTACACAGAAGTGACTTTTTATAGTTTATTTATAATTTATTATTAAGAATTCATGCAATAGATGCTCTCTATAACATCACCATCACCCCTATTACACGCTACACACATAATCAGTCAGAAACAGAGAACTTATTTAAAATTAATTATAAGATAAAAAAAAACTTTTTATATACCATGTCATAGCTGCCAACTCTTCCGTTTTTTGGTCCTGTCTCCCGTTTTTACGTTTTAATGTGTATTTCTCCCGTTTTTCTAATATTTTCGAAAAATCGGACTAAAAACGGTAATTTTTGACAATTCGTAGGTGCCATCTTTTCGGATTTACGAAACGCTTCCTATTCACAATCTTTTTTCATCCACAACATAAATGTCAATATTCATTTAAAACTTACTTTATGACATTTTAGAATCTCTAAAGAAACAGAATCCTACAATATTTCTCGCTCACATAATTATTTTTACCCCCCCCCCCTCCGTATTCTCTTATCTCCAACTAGCGATTGGTGATAAAATGCTCTATCGAACTCTTGTTTCCCATTCTTTCTCCATCCACAAGCCACAACAAAAAGATCATCATCCACTTTAATCTTACTTTATTAGATTCTAGAGCCAATAAAGAAGTAGAAATGTTAACAGTTCACACTCATGTAATTATCATTTGACCTCTCCGATTTTCCTTCTCTCCAATCAATGATCAAACATCCCTTGATGCTCAAACTTTCTCATTCTACAACAAAAGAATCAAGCATCCCCCCCCCCCAGGTTTTAAAAAATGTAAGGAAACATACTTTTTTTAATGCTAGAAAAAAAAAATGCACTTTTTTAGATTTTTGAGGACAGATTTGAATTTTTAAGGGAGTATTTCACATTTAAAATCTAAACACTTAATTTAAAAATTCAGTTATAAATTTGCATACAAAAAAGAAAAAAAAGTCTATGTTTTAATTTTTTTTTTACTTGTTGTTAATATGCTGATTGTTACCCGCAATAGTTTTATTTCTATTTACAGCATTTATCTTCAGTTTGTAGGTTTTTTTCTACAAAGGCAGTAATGGGGGAAAAATACATTGGGGCAAGAAGGGTGCTTTTTTTTACTTTCTTTTCCAAACAAAGAGCAAGCAAGTCAAGTCAAGTCGACGATGTGCTTCGGAGTACCTGCATTTGGTCGCAACCAATGCTTACCTCCAACGAAAAATGAGAAAAACATAAAAATAATTTTCCATAAAATAATTAAAAGCCAAAGGGGTGAATTTAGAATTTTGATCTCTGAATAAATCTCCGCGTGAGCAGAGACCAATCAGAGTGAAGCACCAGGAGTTTAAAAAATAAATAAATAAAATAAATAAAATAAATAATAAAATAAATAATAAATAAATAACTCCTTGAAAAAACCTAAGTGTAACAGTGAAACTGTTACGTGCGTTGACGAGACGGTCTGGACGGCGAAAAGGAATTAAGAGTTGAGCAGGGCGTCCAAAGGGGCACAGGAAACCGCTAACAATAATCAGAGTCCCGCAATTAATAAAAAAAAGGGGGGGGGGAGGGCATACAATTTCTTTTTCCTATCATAATTAAAATTCAGGAGGATTAAAGTGAAGTGCATGCATGAATCCTACGAAAGTCTCAGTGTCCAGCCAGAAACTAAGTTCTGAGCTGGATCTGCGGACCTCTCAGAGACCCACATAGAGCAGGCAAGGTAGCATCCTCCTGAAATTATTTGGGGAAAACTCTGGATCAATGTTCATAAAAACTTGTTTTATTAGATTTTAGAACCAAGTGAAGTGATAGAAGTGCTCAATATTCTTTACATATGTAGTTATTTTTAGATTTTGTTAATGAACTTGTTAACTATCCCCCCCCCATTAGATTAAAATATAAATTACCAAATAAAAGTTATATTAGGTCTTTTTAGTTAAAAAAGTATCATGTATTGAATAAAATAGTTTTTTTCCCCCCCTCCACGAAACCGTAAATCTCCCCTTTTCTCCCTTAAAATTACGTAAAATCTCCTGTTTTTTTTTCCCACCAAGGTTGGCAGGTCTGCCATGTTTTTAAATTTTCTGTTGAATCATATAAACTTGACAATTCTATGTATTAATAAATACGTATTTATTTATTTATTTATTAATATTATTATTATTATTATTATTTTTTTTTTTTTTTTTTTTTTTTTTTTTTGATGAATTATCCTATCAACTTCAAAGAAAATGATCACATGCGTAATAAAGACAGCAATTATAAAAAAAATTCAAGCGTTTATTAATCGAATAAAAGTATTAAAAGAATGCATTGTCATCGAAGTCTGAGCTATTCTAAAAGTTTCAAATATCTAGTTAGTCGGGAAGTTATAGCTATAGAACTATATTAGCACTTTATCAATGTGTATAAAATTTTTAAAGTGATAATGACGTCAATTTTTGTGAGATGCGTAATTTTTTTTTTTTTTTTTTTTTTTTTTTTTTTACAATTTTTTATTGTTCACGTTTAAGTAAATATATTTATTTTCCTGTCGAAAAAAAAAAATAAATTAATTCGTAAATTTTTTGGCAACAATTAAATTATAAATAAATCTTAAATAGCCAATTTTAAAGATATTATGAAGTTATTATTTTAACATTTTATTAATTAATTTAAAAATATATATATCATTAATTTAATGAAAGTATTAAAAGAATGAATTATGATGGTGTTCGGAGCTATTCTAAAAGTTTCAAATGGTAGCTAGTCGGGAAGTTAGTTAAAAATCGGTTACAAGGTTTGTATTGGACAAACAAACAAACAAACAAAAAAGCAAGTTAATAGAAACATGGTAACTAGTGGTCTACGGCCGCCTAGCGCTCAATCTTTATACAGGTTATTTCCAAATGTATTTCTTCTTGCAGTTCAAATTACTAAATAATGGCTCTTATGATACATAAAGGGGAAAAAAAAAAACATGTTTTGCATCATAATATTTACATGTTCTAGAGTCCAAGCGCCCTCAATAAATTAAAAATAGCATCATTATCTTTAATTCAAGTTTTATAACCACGTGTCTATTCATTTATATTATTAATTTCTCGTGACGTAGCTCAATTCTTCATATTTGATTTAATATTATTATTAGCCCATCATGTATGGAAATTCCATGTGTATTCTAAAAATAGAAATTGCTCTCAATTCAAACCTCCCTTCAATCTGATTCAATCCTTGTTTAAGGATGAAGAATTTTTGAAAAATTTCAGGTTATTCAAACTTTGTTTTCAGCGATGGTAACAACCATATTTATACACTATACCGAAATAAAATTTTAAATAGCATAAAATAACCATAGTAAATGAACCAATGAATTTTTTATGTTTAATTTATTATTTGAATCAATGAATGAAACCTCTAGAAATATGCAAACCATGGGTAAAAATTTATTATTATTATTATTATTTTATATCAATGCATTTTTGCATCTGTGATGCAAGTTTTCCCGTTAAATTAGCCTTTTTTCATTACAATAAAGCATCGACAATCCGGCATCGGTGGGAAATAGACATTACCGGATTTCGGATTTTTCCGGATTATATGTGCTTCGAAAATGTATATCGAAATCATATCAGTCACATCATCTAAAGAAATATTAAAAAAAAAAAAAAAAAAAAAAAAAAAAAAAAAATAGCTTTAAAAAATGAATGCAAACCCTTATCAAAAACGAAAATAATTAAAATAACATTTGAAATAAACTAGAAAATTTTAAAATAACAATTATAAAACAGTAATACACATCATTTATTTTTATACAAATAATAATAATAATAAAATTTACATTAAAACTAGCTTAATAACAAATAAGATCAGGAATTTGACAAAGCTGCATTCTATTAAATATGTTAGTCAATTTCATTTGTTTCATCCGTTTTAACACGCTTTTATTAGTTTCACCTGTATATATGTTTGTATGTTTGTAACCGTTCTGGGAGCAAACAAAAAATCTATATTGTGAAAAAAGACTTTACCTACGTAAGCGCCGTGGCGTTGAGGTATAGCTTCGCGCTACGAGCTTAAAGGTCTAGCGTTCGATCCCAGTCAGGGGAGATTTTTAAAAATAGTTTTTGTTTAATTCTAAATTATTTTAATTAAAGATTTAAATCTATGTAAATATTATGGTGTGTCACTCACACGATTTTCTCTTACCCTGCATTTTAATACTAAGATAGATATTTCGTGCTTTTTAGTTCACATGTCTATAAAAAGCGTGTTCTTTAATTTTTTAAAACTATAATATTGTTTGTTTTTCAGTTTGTCGTTGACTGATTAACGTATGCACGTTCATTAGTTGGTTATCGCTGATAAAATCATATTTTCCAAGTCCTTCTAAGAACTGTTGACCGAGATTTCGGGTCTTCGTGTTTATTTTGCTTTTCGGTATCAGGAATAGAAAAAATCTCTTTTATTAATAACTTTTGGATTTCCCATAAAATTTCGTTGTTCTTTTTCGGAATTTTTGCCATCATTCTAATTACATTTATTAATATCACACAATCAACAGATTGTGAAGAAAATCATATTTATTGAAAATTTATTTTTCCAACTGAGTGAAAATAATGCCTGGACCGGGAGTCGAACCCCGGATCTTTGACTTACGAGGTCAAGGCTCTACCAATTGAGCTATCCAGGCCGACAACCGGTGGGCATTACTCACTCAAACTACAGTTGTCTGAGTGAGTAATGAACACCGGTTGTCGGCCTGGATAGCTCAATTGGTAGAGCCTTGACCTCGTAAGTCAAAGATCCGGGGTTCGACTCCCAGTCCAGGCATTATTTTCACTCAGTTGGAAAAATAAATTTTCAATAAATATCATTCTAATTAATCTGTAAAAAATTAACGCTAGTCCGTAAATCAATAAAATTGAATGAAAATCCGTAAACTTTACTAACGATCCATAAAAGTTGGCACGCATGCTGCGAATAAGAAGTTGAGTACTACTACGATTTACGGGCGGAGGTTTGAAAAAAAAAAAAAAAAAAAAAACGATAAAAAGTCATTAGTGCCGGTTTATGGGTGTTGCCGGATTATAAAATTCCTTATTATGGATGCTTCACTGTATTTTATTCATTTGAAATGCACGCATGGAGACCATGCGTGAGAACAATTTTATTATTATTAATACTATTATTATTATTATTTTAAATAAAGCTATAAATATTTTTTTAACCCCTTAACGCGCGCTGTCCTCGCTGCGAGGACGCAAAATTTAAGATTCAGCTACAAAAATTCATCCCGGAAATTTTTTAGCAAAAAATCACGTATATAACATATCAGAAAAGGCCGGTTTTTTAAACCTTAAAATTAAAAATTTCTTTTAGTTTAATTTAGTTCATGAATTCCAGTGGCAGTACAATTTAAATGTTTCCATTGTCTTGCGCGTCAAAGGGTTAATATATAATTAAAACAAATCTCATTTTTAAGATGTATTATGGAGATAAAATTATACTAAAGTTTAAATGACGTAACGTGTAAGCACAATTGTTTTAGAATCTATGGGAAGCGCATGATTTTTCTTTCTTGTTTTTTCCAACCATTCAGCGTGCATTGACGTTTTACATGTGTATTTCAATATTATTAACCCCGAAAACGCTTATTATTATTATTATTATTATTATTATTATTATTATTATTTTCAAAAATATTGGATATTTCAATACCATTGCATTATTACGAAAGAGGACCTGGGATATTTAAATTTTACACTTCTGTAGAAACTAAAATATAACATTCATGCTCAGAATCGATTTTGTTACCACAAACTAACAATTTAACCTTGAGAAATGGCAGGTGAAGCACGGGTGGGGGGTCTTCAAACAGGTTTCTCCATTAAATTATGGGTTACTTTTGTCAGCAAAAAAAAGGGAGCATATCTCTTCAAAAATCAGGATAGAGATAATAGAGGGGTGGTATTTAATATGTATAATTTGCGTTTCTTCAAGTAATGTTTTGTAATGTGAAATTAATGACATACCTGAAAAAGAAAGAATTACCTGTTTTTTTGTAAACATTAGTATTAACTATAGCAATTTTATCTGCTGTGTCGCCGGTTTTAAATGCGTGATTTGAAAAACCCATGACTAAACTGAACTGAGTAGTAAACATGGGAAAAAAGATAGTCATGAGATAGTTTTTGTCGTGACATTTATTACATTTTTCTATATTCAATAAAAGAAAATGTTGGATTCGTAAGAAAATTTCCGACTTCCGGTTTTCGATGGATTTATTCGTTTTGAGAGTTCCAGAAAACGATTTTAACATATTTAGAAAATACAGTCTGTGTGTGTGTCTAACAAAAATTTTGTTAGCTTTAGCTTAAAAATTAATGCATAGAATTATCTGGAAATTTATATGTAGTTGCAACATGACATATGTTAGTGCCTATCAATTTTTGGTGCAAACAGTCCAGCAGGTGGCGCTTTCATTCCGATGTACGCAATGAGAATTATTTTTAATCAGTCACTGCACTGTTACAAATAATTTTTTTTCCTTTAAGTCAATAACTATAATAATAAGTAAAATAATATTACAGTCCAAAAATATCTATTTCATTTTGTTTTACTTTTTTACGTTTGGTATAAAATTATTATTTTTATTTAAAATTAAAATTACAATGACTTTACATTCATCGAATGTTTTTGATATTGCCTCTTTACATTGTTTCAAAAATTTCTTCAGAAATAATTTCTTCATGCGGTAGATCACATAACTTGTTAAAAATCTTTTAATATAGGATACTTCCGTTAAATGGAGAATGCATTTTACTGTTTTGAGGTTATTTTACAAGAGAATTATTAAATTACTCTTAATTCTAAAGAAACGTCCGTAAAATAGAGAAATTCGCAGATAAGAGGTTAATTAAATAAAAATCCAACTGAATTTATTAAAATCGAACAGAACAGCATCTGATCACTTTAATTTTATTGATTTGATCAGTTTATTTCTATGATGGGTAAGACCTACTTTATTCCAGATTACAGTTAACAAAGTTGTCACTGAAGATTGATAACAATATATCCTTTGTGGGCTACGTATAGTTCTGACAAAATGTTAATAATGTGTATTGAATTTTAATATCTCCAGTTGGCTGTTATATTCCATTAAAAGGTTAGAGTTTGCATTTAGACCCCAGAATGAATGCTAATGTATACTGGCGTGTAAAATTCAAGGAACATGTTTCCCCATTCTCTTCTTTTCTACATAATTTTTAAACAAATGTACATATTACAGTAAAATTAGGATCCATATTCGTTATCAAATCGGTAATCGAATTTTATATATCTTTAACACAAGAAATAATTTTTGAAGTGATATTACTTCAATTTTTTCAGAAAAGTGAGTTTGAAAAAAAAAAAAAAAAAAAAAAAAAAATGAAAAATAAACAATTTTAGAAAATAAAAGTAAATACGAAATGGTGTTAAGAATGCATTACATAGAGGTTAAGATATACACGTGCTGTTAAACTAAAACTCTTTTTTTCTTACTGTATTCAGTTTCCTTTTCTTCCAGAACAGACTTTTTCAAAAAAATTAATTATTGATGTATAAACGTTGAGCATCGCCAGAAAAATGAAAATGTTAGTAAATAATTTAAAACAAACATCTCATCCAGTTTTCATGTTTATATGTATGTTTTTTTAAAAAAATATTGACGTGACGAAAAAAAAAAGAAGAAGAAGAAGAAGAAGAAGCATTTAGAAAACTGGTTGGCATAGGTGGACTCTGCTCAATTCCCCCATCATATGTATGTTCTCATAAATTTCTTGTACAGGACATATTATATACATGTTAAGAGAAATGAATTTGACCAAACGCTTGACACAGTGACAGAACGAAATCCTCGCCTAATAGGCTACCCACCATTCAGTTCGATATCTTATTCTAATCTATTAATTTATTTTATTGGGATCAATTTCGTAGTTTATTTTCATGCTACTATTTCCAATGCAACTTCCCCAAAAATGCGTATTTATATGATATATCGCCCCATTTTGCTATGTTGATAAAATCTTAAATTTCGAATAACTTACGAAATTTTCCTATTAGAATATTTATAGTCAATCATGTTCATACAAGTATCATAAATGTTATTTTGAAATTGTCTGATATATTTACGATCCTCAAAATGAGCGTTTATGCCCGATTTTTCCTTATTCTGCCATTTTAAGTAAATCGTAAATTCCAAATAACTTAAGAATTTTTTTAATTGGAAAATTCATACCCTATGGTATTCATGTCAGTATCCTAAATAATATTTCAAAAGTGGTCTGACATCTTTATGATGAAAATATCCCTCAAGATTGGCGTTTGTGTAAAATTTTGCCCTACTCTGTTATCATAAGAAATTCGTAAAATTCTAATAACTTACGAAATTTTTATATTGGAAAATTCATAGTGAATAATATTCATGCCAGTATCCTAACTAATATTTCTAAAGTAGTCTGATATCTTTACGATGAAAATATCCCTCAAAATTGACGTTTATGTGAAATTTTGTCTTATTCTGCCATGTTAAGAAATTCGTAAATATTCAATAACTTGCGAAATTTTTAAAGTAGCAAGTTTATTGTAACTTTCATTCCGGCATCAAAACTGATATTTTAAAACTAGTCTGATATTTTTACAGCAAAAATTTTTCATTTAATGCAAGTTTAAGTGAAATTTTGCCCTATTCTCCCATGTTAAGAAAATCGTAAATTTCAAATAACTTACGAAGTTTTTTAATTCGAATGTTGCAAATAAATAGTGTTTTTGCCAGTGTCGAAAGTAATATTTTAAAACTGGTCTGACTGCCCTGCGATCATTTGTCCGTGAGATATCGTGTAAAAAGACTGACAAACTAACGGACTAACACACTAACAGACACCCTACAGACAGAAACCATACAAATTTTGTCATTTTCGGATTCGTCACACCTGAAAACGTGTAAAAAAAGTCAAAAAACCGAGGTCGAAAATTTTCACGATTACCTAAGTTCCCCATACCTATAGTATGATGGGGAACTAAAAATAGAAAAGTGAACACAGAAAGAAAAATCCTAGTTTAATTTAACATATGGATGCATGTATACCATTACCTATCTGTAATGCATCCTTAACACAATTTCTAAATTAGATTTCCTTGATAAAGTTTTAAAAGATTTCCGCTTCTTTCAAAGCTTACTTTTGAGAAAATTTGAATTATTATCAGTTTAAAAATTATTACGCACGTTAAAATTAGGTAAAATTCGATTAACGTTTTTATTAATAACACGTTCTCCAAATTTTATGATCTTATGTTTCAAAATTATGAGCAAAGAGAAAACACGTAAACAAGTTCTTTCTTTAATTTTGCGCGCCAATGTATATGCTAATTTACGTAACTATACATTTTACTTATTTCATTATAGAGCATTTTAGGAATTTTGTAAAGTCTTCTAACATAATGTTTTGATATTTCTAAAATTTTTGAATTGTGAATGTTGTATTTTTAGCATTTGACCTCGAAGTGCGCCGCTCGACATGTCCTACACATTGAATGCATATTTTACGGATGACTTATATGCTCCTCGCTAGTAGTAGAAAGGTCATTTTTAAATTATTCTTGCTTGTGTTTGGAGATAAATTTATGATCGAAAGCGATGAAAAGCTTAACAAGAATCCTTGACATGGATGTTATGAACGGTCATGTACACACACAAACAAAAACAATGGTCTATAATAAACATTCTTTAGTTTTATTATTATTTTAAGAGACCAAAAAGAAAAGAAAAGAAGAAGTATACTTCGCATGTATAAAATTTTGCCTTAACACATTTAAATAAAAAACTAGTAGTATAGTGTGGCCATTGCAATTTTTTTTTTTTTTACTATACAAAATTCCTTATTAAATTTACTAGCTGGATCCCGTCGAATTCGACGATCACATTATTGACCGTAATGTTTCAAAAATCGTCGTATCATTATTTAAATGTATTTAATGTTAAAACACCTAATATAATTTACGACATTTCACTTGAAAAAAAGAAAGTCAGAAAAATGCTTATAAATAGAAATACTATATATGACATCACTTTCTACAAAGTACTGTCAATGTGACGTCAAACTGACACCAAATAAACAGATGCTATCTTTTATTTTCTATTTCGTTTAGTACTAAGCCTATATGTTAGCTGACCCGTCCGGCGTTGCCCGGGCCCATCATACCTTAAATGAACCTTAAATTTGTATTATTTTATAACTTTAACTCGATTTTGTTTGAATTTCTATTTTTAAGTAAGAGCATTGCGAAAAAAAATAATCAGCTGTAACAAAGAAAATTACATCGAACCGAACGAAACTCAGCCTTGCGACCCCGGTGCCTGCGGCAGCGCATACACGGGCCGCTAATACCATGAAAAAATTCCAAAAAATTAACCTGGAACGGAACGAACCCGCCCAGCATTAACCTTAAACACCTTAAATTTTTATGGTTTTATATCTTTAACTCGATTTTGTTTGAATATCTATTTTTAAATGAAAACATCACAAAAAAATAATCATCTTAATCCCCCCCAAAAAAATACCTCAAACAGAACGGAACTCGGGTTCGTGACCCAGTGCCTGCGGCACGTACATGCAGGCCGCTAAAAACATGAAAAAATTCTCAAAAATTAACCTTCAACCGTACGAACCTCTGACTCGTGTTACCGCTGCCTGTGGCTGCGTCAGGCATGCTACGCACGCGCTGCAAAATCCACTTTCCTCCACCAGAGAGCGCAGTATATTGTATACGAACATCACCAATCGCCTTGAATTTCCAAGACCTTTCAAATAAGGTGTCACATGGTGGTGTCAACTGCAAAATCCTTTAGTTACACTTTCCACCGCCCAGGGACACAGCGTGTTCTATGCGAACAACACCAATGGTCAGGAAATATCAAAACTTTTAAAATAAGTTGTAACATGATAGGGTTAACTGCAAAATCACCTAGTTCCATTTTTAACCACCAGGGGACACTCTATATTGTATAGAAACATCCCCAATCAACATGAAATTTCAAGACCTTTATCAACAATCGCCTTGAATTTCCAAGACCTTTGAAATAAGGTGTCACATGGTGATGTCAACTGCAAAATCCTTTCGTCGCACTTTCCACCACCAGAGGGCACAGTGTGTTCTGTACGAACATCACCAACGGTCAGGAAATACCAAGACCTTTAAAATAAGGTGCAACATGACAGGGCCTACTACAAAATCACCTAGTTCCCTTTTTCACCTCCAGAGGGCGCCCTATATTGTATACAAACATCCCCAATCAACATGAAATTTCAAGACCTTTAAAATGAGGTGCTACATGTGTGGGTCTAGAACGGATTTCCCTCTCAAACTAATTTCCCCCCTTCCCGACTTTAAATGTACTTTCCTCCTTTTTCCCTCCTTTAAAATTGAAAATTCCAAAATCAGAGATAGCGATTTTTTAGTATTCGAGTCCAGTCCCCCCATGTACAATTTCTTCACCGTGAAGTAATTTGGAGCTGAGTTATGTTCGCCAACGTGTGTTTAACCCCTTCCCCTCCCTGGGGGGGGGACGTTCAAATTTTTTTAATTTTCTCTTTCATAACATATCTACAGACCAAGGCCTTTTTTCAGACACCTCAACCAAATTTTTACACCTAGCCGGTATCTCAATTTAGTGGAGACAGACAAAAACACGTTTCAAATTAATATATAGATTTTCCATAATGGATACAGGTGATTTTCTGTTCAGAAAAGTTTAACATTAAATGCTGAGAGAAAGTCAATTTTGTGCCCTACAAAAGACATCTGAAAAATGCATTTTTTTTTTTTTTTTTTTTTTTTTTTTAACTTCCATTACTACCGTAGGTAATGGAGCCGTACGAGTTTCTTCAAATTTGCTATATAAACACTCTTTTAGATGTCCTTTCGAATTTCGAATGATATAGTGGGTTAGTTCAGGAAAATTGATAGGCGTCCTGTATAAATAGCTCAATTTCAGGCCTCGCAAGCGCGTTCATTTAAAAACGGCTGTACCGATTTTTTTTTTCAAACTCGCCCTATTAACTCACTTTTAAATATCCTTTTCTATGTAATTATTGTCTTCCGGTCAATAATTGATTTTTTGTAAAAGTTGGTATCTCAAAAACGGCTCCAACGATTTTCTTGAAAATTGTTATATAAATCCATTTCTTTCTCGTGCATTACGTAGTTATTAGAGGAAAATTAACAGTCTTCCTGCTTAGGTAGGTCATCTTCAAATCTCGAAAATTTGTGTTTCAAAAAATAACTCTACCATTTTTTTCGCTTATTTTTTACCTCGCTATATGTAAGCTTCGTTTTATATGCCTTTATAAGTTTCTCTTACCTGAAAAATTTTAGGTTTCTACTTCTTTAGGTAACTTTTATGTTTTCTGATCACATTATCTCTCAAAAATGCATATAATACGTGTAATAGTGGGTAATGGAAGTCGTGTGGTTGTTTCACACCAGATTTTTTTTTTTTTTTTTTTTTTTTTTTTTTTTTTTTTAATAGAAAAAAAAATTATAATTTTGTTTCAAATTATCACAGATCTATAGTTCTACTGTTCGATTTAAAAGTAACTCTAACATAATTTTATTTATTTACCAAGATTTCTAAGTTCATAAGGAATAAAAATTATTTTTCACAATGTGGTTGAAATAATTGAATTTCCAATTTAAATACATGGTATGTGGAGTGTCCTTTTGAAATTTTAACTGTGGGAAATATCTAAAATTTAGCTCATTATTTTGCTGATAATTTACTTAATTTTTAATGCATTCAAATGAACTTTTGACATACAGTCCAACATATATCGTTTCAAACATATGTAATAAAAATCTGGTGTGAAACAACCACACGACTTTCATTACCCACTATTGCACATATTATATGCATTTTCTGTAGATAATGTGATCAGAAGACATAAAAGTGACTTAAAGAAGTAGAAACATAAATTTTATTCGGTAAGAGAAACTTTATACACATGTAAAGACATATATAACGAAGTTTGCATGTTGCAAGGTTTTTTTTTTTTTTTTTTAAAAAAAAAGGGTAGATTTATTTTTCGAAACACCAATTTCCTAGATCTAAAACTGACCTACCTAAGCAGGATGACTGTTAATTTTTTCCTCTAATAACCATGTAATACATGAGAAAGAAATGGATTTATATAACAATTTTCAAGAAAATCGTTAGAGAAGAAGTAGAAACCTAAAATTTTTCAGGTAAGAGAAACTTATAAAGGCATATAAAACGAAGCTTACATATAGCGAGGTAAAAAATAAGAGAAAAAAAATGGTAGAGTTATTTTTTGAAACACAAATTTTCGGGATTTGAAGATGACCTACCTAAGAAGAAAGACTGTTAATTTTCCTCTAATAACCACGTAATACACGAGAAAGAAATGGATATATATAACAATTTTCAAGAAAATCATTAGAGCCGTTTTTGAGATACCAACTTTTACAAAAAATCAATTATTGACCGGAAAACAATAATTACATGCAAAAGAATATTTAAAAGTGAGTTAATCTGGCGAGTTTGGAAAAAAATCCGTACAGCCGTTTTTAAAGGAACGCGCTTGCAAGACCTGAAATTGAGCTATTTATACAGGATGCCTATCAATTTTCCTGAACTAACCAACTATCTCATTCAAAAGGACATCTAATAGAGTGTTTAAATAGCAAATTTGAAGAAAATCGTTAGAAACATTTTTGAGATACGGACTTACAGTCCCACTTCCGGTTTCCGATGTCCCGCTTCCGGTTTTCCAATTTTCACCAAAATTTGGAAAGTTTATCTATACACTAGACCTGTTTCAATTCTGAAGTTTTGCAGTTCTACCTTTATTAGTTTTAGAAATATGATAGGCAGAATATTCCACACATACAGGGGACCTTTAAATCGTGGACTCAGGGGACCTTAAATCGTGTAAATCAGGTGAAATCTCGATATCGAATTGTTGGACCGAATACAATACTTCCATTACCTATGGTAGTAGGGCAATGGAAGTTAAAAAAAAAAAAAAAGAGCTATCTTTCCCTCAAGTGTAGTAAAAATTTATTTACTTCAAATAATTATATCGCAGTCAAAATTAAATGCGTGTCTTTAAAGTTTCACAGTAATGTTCCTCTGATGTTTTAGGAATTTTTTCTGCAAATTAAATAAAATTTTGTTGAAATACAAATTTACGTGAAATATTGCTCTAATATGCTATCTCATAGAACCTTTTTAGTTCCGAATAACTTAAAAAGTTATTAAAGTTGAATGTTGATATACGATAATGTTCATATCTGTGCCATAAATGATATTTAAAATTTGTCCATTATGTTTATGATTAAAATAATCCTCATAATGCACGTGTATTAGAAAAATTGCCTTATTCTTTCATGTAAATAAATAAATAAATAAAACTTCCGATTAACTTACGAAGTTTCTTAAATTAGAGTGTTGAAAATCAATAAGAATCTTGCCAGTATCATGGGAAATATTTTAAAATCGGTCCGAATGCTCTACGATCACTGGTTCTTCAGATAGTATCTACATAAGGTAACAAACTAGCATATTAACGCACTAACAAATTAACTAACAAACTGACTAACATATAGACGGATCTGACATCGGTTTTGTGATTTTCGGATTCCTCAGACCTCAACACGTGTAGAAACTTTTAAAAACCGAGATTCAATATTTTCTCAAACATTAAAATACGTATTACATTATAAGTATGCACTTCGTGTGTATCATGGTGAGAAACTAAAAAAAAAAAAAAAATGGGGAAGGGCTAATAAAAGCTGCTTTTGTTATTAACTGTTTAAAATAATAATAAATTTAAAAAACAAGGAAATTAAAAAAAAAAAAAAAAGAATAAAACTTTATTTTTATCGATTTTGCCCAGTTGCTTAAACAAAAATTAAATGCATATAAAAATAAAATTTAAAGAACCAAATTCGCCGAAACTGTAGTTCAGTCTTATTTAAATCTTATTCTCAACCCTTATTTACGTATTCAACGAAAACACTTAATTTAAACACACTGTTATTCTTCGAGTACCAACTATTACATTTATACAGCTGGCACCAGTATTTGGAAAGTGCAGTACACACTCGATTTCATTTCAATTCATGTTTGCTCTTCAATAGAAACCTTATGAATGTTTTCTATAAGCCGCAGCAAACACAAATTGATTACTTTGAGAAGAAAAGCTGGTTCTGACAGGATCCGAAATAAACATTCGTTTTAAAATAGCGATAAATAAATACTGGTTATCATTTCTTGGAGCTACTTTTTACTTTCCCTTACCGAGTCGTAAAAAGCGTATTGTTTGGGATCAAATTTTCGAAACGTAGATTTTGCTATATTTACACGTTTTAGGGTGTTCTGAGTCAGAAAAACATGTTTTTTTTTAGAGATCGGTTTGTGTGGATATGTTTGTCAGTATGTTATCTGCATAACTCAAAAACAAATGTTAGCCAGAAATTTAAATTCAGTAGTCTAGATTTGCTTTATATAGTGATAATATAAAGCAAAGTGATATTTTTCTAGTGATAATTTTATTGAAATTCGACAAATGATTCGTCTAAAGCAGAGGGGTGGCCAACCCGCGGCCCGCGAGGAAATTGGCGATAACTTTGATAACTTTGATGGCGATAACTCTGATAACTTTGATTAACCATTAATAAATCCATTCTGAATTTTCGAAGTGAAATACCTTTCAACGTTTACTAAATAAACAAACTACACACTTTTGTAAATATATATATTAAATTCATTATTCAACCTTTCTATTATAGCTATTAAAATATAGTCATAAATTTTTGGCGGTTCTACTGTTAATTTATAAATGAAAATAATTTAATATTAATGTATTTTCTTTGCTCTAAATCTTCACCGTCTTCCCCCTCCCCCCCAAAAAAAGGATATACATACAGGATCCATACATTCACAAACATATATAAACACATACATACATACAGAGCGGCCCGCCTGGATAAAATAGATTTCCAATGCGGCCCGTTGGACAAGCCTGGTCTAAAGGAACATACAAAAGGTTTCTGATACATTACTTCTAAGGGCAAAATTTCTCGTTGGTGCGTTTTAAGCCTTTTGATTACATTTACCAATGTTTAAAACTTCTGCTTTATCAGTTAAACGAACCAATGTCCACTATTAGTGACGTGACGTGACGGTAGACGTCGTCTGTAATCATTGACCAACAACGAATTTCATATTTATTTATTTCATAATGCGATTATTTATTTATTTCATAATCGTTTTTTGATAAAACTCCGGCTGAAAAAATGTATCCATTTTAATATATCGACAACCGAAAAGGAAAATTCTCAAAAGAGAGGGAGTGAGAGAGAGAGAGAAGTTTCTTTAAAACAATATATTAAAATAGTATAATATATATATATGTATTGCATATTCCTGTTTAACCCCTTAACGGCCCTCTTCACTTACCGTCGCCAGAAGCCCGAGCCAATGTCATTCAATGGGGTAATTTTCTTTATAAATAACTTATTAACTAATACATATTTTTAAATTCTGTTTTCACATTCAGAAAATTCCCAACTGTTAAATTGACGGACATTTTTTAAAAATGTACTTTTTTAATTTTTAATATTTTATTTTGAAATCGCAAAATTTAAAAAATTCACATATTGAAAATTCGTATTTTACAGCTTCAAGATAAAATATTAAAAATTAAAAAAAATAATTTTTTTAAAAAAGGTCCGTCAATTTAACAGTTGGGAATTTTCAGAATGTGAAAACAGAATTTAAAAATATGTATTAGTTAATAAGTTATTTGTAAAGAAAAATTTCCCATAGAATAACATTAGCTTCGGCTTCCGGTGACGGTGAGTGAAGAGGGCCCTTAAGTACTGCCGATGTTTATATACTCCAGAGGCATTTACCACAGGCGAGTTCCTTTCGTTAAATAATGTAATGTTTTAGAGGAGCGCCTAAAGGCGGAGTTTACTTTTCAAAATAAGAAAACATGTATTCGGAAATGCACTAATTAATATTATACTTCTCACAGTCTGGTTAATATCGAAATAGTAAATCAAAGCGTAGACCATAAACGGAACTGTGCTACACATGTATCCATCCACCCACACACAAAATGTCATGGAACGTACTTCACTATTGACAGCTGGAATCACAATTATGACCCTCGCACTCTTCCGTACTTCATATCCTTACGGATGTATGCTTCCCAAAGATCATTGTTTGCGGAGAAAATGATCTGGAGGTTTTAACAGAGATAGGAAAGAAAAGAAAAAAAAAGAAACTCTCCATTTTTTGACTGCGAGAAAAGAACAATATCGACTTTCGCTCTTCTTGGTTGGATGAAATTCTACAATGTAAGAAACTGAGGAAGTGTTCTTATTTTATTTTATTTCTTTTGAAGTTGAAACGTCCAAATCATGCATATCATGCATTAATATATGCACTGAGTGCATTTGATTGCTTTTTGGTATAACAAAGTTATTTTACTATTGTATTTATGGTTAGAATCCTATTAAGTAAGATAAATGAACGACTTGAAAATAAAAACGGAATTAACTTTTCTTTTTTAAAATAGAGAATTATACAAAGGTAGTATAAGAGAAATTTTCTTATTTAAATATTCCGTTTTAAACTCTCAGCTGGATAAAAAGCTCTCTAAGTGAGCATCAAGGTCATTCTAACCTCGTGTTGACCTATGGGAAAATAATCCCAATAGTTATTCATAACATAATATTCGATAGTTTTAAATTTTGTTTTCACATTCAGAAAATTCAGGACTGTTAAATGATTCCTTATTTTCCAAAAAATGATTTATTAGGACTGAGGGCCTATTAGTCTCAATCTGGGATTTTTGCGTTGTCGATTTCGATAGTTGGACATTTGACGAAATCTAAAATTTATCGAAAATATAATTGAATAATTTAAAAGCGATGAATCTTTATTATTATTATTGAAAGAAAAAGAAAAGAAAATTAATAATAATCATTATCGTTACAAGCGATATCGAAAAAGTTTTTTTTAATAATTTTGAATTAGGAAATAAAAAGTGCGCGTGAAATAATATGAAATAAAAATAAGTAAAAAAATGAATTTAATGATTTAATGTTTTTGTTTTTCGGGGGCTGCTCATGCATATAAAAAATGCGTATTAAATCGAGTCGAAGAAGGAAGCGAAATAAGTATTGAGTTATATTACGATAAATACGATATATAATATGATATAGTATTAGACCTATTGTCCAGGGTTAGTAGGCATTTTCGTTGAAAGAAATAGTTTGTTCGTTCGGTGCAACTTGCACATTAGTCCCGTGAGGTACAACTTTCACATTAGTCCCTTGAGGTACAACTTTCACTTTAGTCCTGTCAGGTACAACTTGCAAATTAGTCCCCCTTTTTTTTTTTTTTTTTTTTTTTATTCTTATTTATTTATTTATTTATTTTAATTCATTTTGTAAAATGTAAAATTTCACTTAGTAAAATTTCGTATTTTACATCTTCAAAGTAATAATAATAATAATAATAATAATCTATTTTTGAAAAACGACGCACAGTTTGACCGTAATATATTTTCTCAACGTGAAGACAAAATTTAAATTTATGCATTATGCAATGTATAATAATAAGAATTATTTTTCCTTTGTTTACCATGTGGTCTGGACGAACTTGAAGCTCACTAGTTTAACCAACCTTACATATTAAACTATAGAAAAATATTCCATATTATTAATAATAACAGGAGACTTGGCGTTGGAGTATTAAAACTCAAATAAACTACTACGTCAGAAACGCCAAAAGAAAAATTTTTGCGATGCATACAGCTGTTTCGGTAGCCTTAAGCGTACCATCTTCAGTGCAAAAAGAATTCTGAATCTGGAGAAGTACTCGTATATATTGGAGAGGGACCGAATTTAGTTCGACCTATAGGATTACGAGAAAGGTGGAGTGTATGACCAATAGGAATTTAGGAATGTTAGCCGTGTAAAAAGTTAAGAAAATGTGGACTGAATGTAAAATTTCCAACAATCAGACAAACAGGGAACAGCGAAATCACAATTTACAAGGTTTTAAAATTTTTTATAAATATGAAAAGCTTCAATGAAGTCGAGTTCATGAATGGATTTAGGTCTGCAAATTATTTTAGCAGAATTAAATTTAAAATTATGATTTTCCTCCCAGCAATGTTTAGAAATAGCCGATTTATTGGCTTCTTGTTTGCGGACGTAATTCATATGTTCTTTTAGACGAAATTTAAGACTGCGTTTAGTTTGGCCAATATATGATAAACCACACTGACAGGAAATACTATAAATGCCCCAAGAATTATGCATATGAATGGGATCTTTTAAGTGAGAAAAGGTGAGTTTATTGGAAGGCGAAAATATTATTTTAAAATCATATTGTTTGAGAATTTTAGCTATGGTTTGACTAGATTTAGAAAAATGGGGTAAAACAATACTGATATTAGAAGAGACTGATTTAGTAGACGAAATACGAGGGAGCTGTAATTTTTGGATGGCTTTGTCTATAATGGAAGGGTCATAACCTCTGTCAATTGCAATGGCTTTCAGGTATTTAATTTCAGATTTTAATAAAATAGGATTTGAACAAATATTAATGCACGGTTTACAAAAGTTTTGAAAGCAACCATTGTGTCACCCACCTAACCAAAAAATAGCTGCTTTCTATACTTTTGAAAACCGTGCCCTTAATATTTGTTCAAATCCTATTTTATTAAAATCTGAAATTAAATATTTATTGAAATTTAATTTTTCCGACTGAGTGAAAATAATGGGACCGGGACTCGAACCCCGGATCTTTGACTTACAAGGTCAAGGCTCTACCAATTGAGCTATCCAGGCCGACATCCCGGTCAGCATTACTCACTCAGACAACCCTTTTGGCAGAAACAATCTGGTCTATCATTTAGATAGCTCAACAGAAATTAGCCGCAGGAAATGGAAACACCAATAAACAATGGGAGAAAGAAATACAATTTTTAATAAAATCACACAATCAACTGTGGAAGGAAATCATATTTATTGAAATTTAATTTTTCCGACTGAGTGAAAATAATGCCTGGACCGGGACTCGAACCCTGGATCTTTGACTCACAAGGTCAAGGCTCTACCAATTGAGCTATCCAGGCCGACATCCCGGTCAGCATTACTCACTCAGACAACCCTTTTGGCAGAAACAATCTGGTCTATCATTTAGATAGCTCAACAGAAATTAGCCGCAGGAAATGGAAACAAAACGGAAATTAAATATCTGAAAGCCATTGCAATTGACAGATGTTATGACCCTTCCAATATAGACAAAGCCATCCAAAAATTACAGCTCCCTCGTATTTCGTCTACTAAATTAGTCTCTTCTAATATCAGTATTGTTTTACCCTATTTTCCTAAATCTAGTCAAACCATAGCTAAAATTCTCAAACAACTACATTTCAATTTGAATAAATTTTAGGCCTCCTCATGTTGAGGGTCTGGTACTTTCTTTTGTGTTCTATATATCTTTTTCATAGCAAAATGTTACATTGAAATAAATAATAAAATTAGTAAATAATAAATAATTTCAAGCAAATCAAGATAATGTATAAAGGTACGAATATAAATAATATTTTAGTTTTGTAATTATTGATTCCCTATCCCCTTGCTTTCAATTGGTCATACATTTTCAAGAAATATTTGTTGGTTAAATACATTGTCATACAGCTGTGAATTGTTATATTTTCTACATTCCATTGGATATTTTACATTTCTGTTATCATGATTTCACTATCCATTACTGCATGATATGAAAGATAACTACGTCTTGTAATAACAAGTTCTAGTTAATTACTGGTGTTATATAATTGATGTTTAATTTTACATTATTAGCCGCTATATAATATTAAAAATAGTTTGAAGTCATATGCATTTTTATTTAAAAAGTTATTTTCCAAATTGTTGTATGTATTGGTCTTGATGCGAGAGAGAGCGATATATTTTTTGGTTACCTTTCTATTTTTTTTTTTTTTTTTTCTTTTTAGGCGAAGGGGAGAAATATGGGAGGAAGTTGCTCACATATTATTTAAATACATGTAATTTTATTCTAGATTTATTAAGTATCAAATTATCCGTTAAATGATTAATTAAATAAGTAAATAAATTTAATTTAAATATAATTCGCAATTATGTTACTTAAAGTATTCGAAATTATTTGTGAGGCTCACTTTTATTAATATCAGTTCTTTCAGTTCATTTAAATGAATAATACAAATTTTCTTTTAATATCATAAGAAAGACTTGTTGAAAGAGAACAATTTGTATTTTCCGTTAAGCTTAAATTATTAAGTGTAAGATTTATTACTTCGTTTGTTTAATAAATAGCATTAACTTATGCAATTTTAATCTTTTTGGTTAATAAATAACTTGTTGATTACCCATCAAAATCAACTAACTCACAGTTCAGAGTATTATTTATTAAATAAATTACACTTTTAGAAAACTCAGCATCAAATATATTGCACAAGTTTATTTCATTATAGTTACATTTAGAAATCTCTGTGAGATAATATCATTAAAAAAATGATTTAGTTTCTAAATTACAATTACCCTAACAACATACTTGTCCATAATACATCCTGAAGATGTCCATAGATATAAGTTTCATCCATGGGACATCTAGATGATGTCATTTGGAGAAGATGTGCTGTTAGGGTATACTGCAATCGACAGATGTAACGGATTTTGATTCGTGTGATTTATTTCATTGGCGGAATAATTGGCTATAAGTTTTAATAACGAATTTTCGAATTTAAAATATTTATATCATTTTATTCGAGTAACAAAGAAAGTATTTGGCTGTGTTTTTCTGAATATAGGCTTTTAACTTCAGACATCCCAGATTTGTTCTAAGGAAAGGAACTCAGAACTGCTCCAGATCATAGTATAGCAAAGATGTAATTACTTTCGCTCATCCTATTTGACAATCTCAACGTTGCTCCCTGGAATTATTTGTGTCATTATTAAACGGTTTACAACGCTCTGTATCAGTTTGTTGGAAATATTCATCCTTGATATTTTTGGAAAATTTCTTCAATAAAAGACATCCTGATGACTGCTATCTCTGTATTTTTGTAACGTTTCTTGTTTCATTTTTCTTGCAGCTTTCTTCACTAAATAACGATCCCTGCAGCAACAAACTTCATAGCAGTGTAAAGGTATTCTATAAAATCTAATAAAATTTAAGTTCAAATGAGATTTTAGCTCAAAAATAATTTGAGTTCATAGAACATAATAAATACGAATTCTTTGTGCTCCTGCAAAAGTCCTACATCGAGAAAATCTGTACAGATTGTGTATCGATGACCTATAAAACTAGTTGGCATAGGTCGACTCTGCTCAGTTCCCCATCATATGTGTGTTCTCATAAATTTCTTGTACAGGACTTATTATATACATGTTAAGAGAAATGAATTTAACCAAACGCTTGACAGAGTGAAAGAACGAAATCCTCGCCTAATAGTCTACCCACCATTCAATTCACCACCGCCGATTCACCGATATCTTATTCTAATCTATTAATTTATTTTATTGGGATCAATTTCGTAGTTTATTTTCATGCTACTATTTCCAATGCAACTTTCCTAAAAATGCGTATTTTTATGAAATATCTTCCCCATTTTGCTATGTTGATAAAATCGTAAATTACGAATAATTTACGAAATTTTCCTATTAGAATATTTGTATTCAATCATGTTCAAACAAATATCATAAATGTAATTTTGAAGTTGTCTAATGATCCTCAAAATTGAATATTTATGATCCTCAAAATGGAAGTTTATGCTCAATTTTGCCTTATTCTGACATGTTAAGTAAATCGTAAATTCCAAATAATTTACGAATTTTTTAAATTGGAAAAACCATAGTCTGTGATATCCATGCCAGTATCGTAAATAATATTTAGAAAGTGGCTTGACATCTTTACGATGAAAATATCCCTCAAGATTGACGTTTATGTGAAAATTTGCTCTATTCTGCCATGTTAAGAAATTCGTAAATTTCCAATAACTTACGAAATTTTTATATTGAAAAAGTCATAGTCATTAATATTCATGCCAGTGTCCTAAATAATATTTCAAAAGTAGTCTGACATCTTTACGATGAAAATATCGCTAAAAATTGACGTTTATGTGAAATGTTGCCCTATACTGCCATGTTAAGAAATTCGTAAATTTCCAATAACTTACGAAATTTTCAAAGTAGCATATTTATAGTTACTGATGTTCATTCCGGCATCAAAACTGATATTTTAAAACTGGTCTCACATTTTTACAGTAAAAAGTTTCCATTTAATGCACGTTTAAGTGAATTTTTGTCCTATTCTCCCATATTAAGAAAATCGTAAATTTCTAATAACTTACGAAGTTTTTTAATTCGAATGTTGCAAATGAATAGGGTTCTTGCCAGTGTCGAAAGTAATATTTTAAAACTGATTTGACCTCTCTGCGACAATTTGTTCTTGAGATATCGTGTACACAGACTAACAAACTAACGGACTAACGGACTAACAGACACCCTACAGACAGACACCATACAAATTTTGTCATTTTCGGATTCCTCACACCTGAAAACGTGTAAAAAAGTCAAAAAACCGAGGTCGAAAATTTTCACGATTACCTAAGTTCCCCATATCTATAGTATGATGGGGAACTAATATTACTGCATCTGAACTTAATCTAATGGCCATATCACACGGGAGCATATATACTCAACACAACATTATACGCAACATGTTGACTATGCTGAACGAACGAGAAACCGGTCAGCTTTCCGCAAGGTACCCCCGAATCGATAGCGGGATGTATTCCCTTCTCTAGAAAAAAAAAAAAAAAAAAAAAAAAAAAATCCTGTTCATTCCTCCTGTTGGTCAATTTTGATCAGCACGCTCAACATACTCAACTTTTTCTAAACGGTTTCGTAAAAGTTGATCTTCCGAAAACTTGCTGTCCTTCAACAAAATCAGGCTGAGTATGTTGCGTATAATGCTGAGTTTAGTAAAATGCTGAACGAAAGTCTCTCGTGTGATATGGGCATAATACAGCGTTTATTACGCCACCATTTTCACTCATACACATGCATACGCACATATACATTCATCACCTTATAATTCAGGAAACCTCAAAAAAGTATTGATATACTAATGTCTAATACTCGGATTTTCGCGTAATTGTGATATTTTGCTCGTTTAGCTTACATTAGAAAAGCAAAAATTTATAACGTCGCTTACTTTTTCCGATGCATGTAGAGTCGTAATAAATCGTTTCCAGACAAAACATATTTTGCGTAATACACTGATGGAAAAAAAAATCCCAAAACCAGGAAGGAGCTGTGCTAGATAAACGAAATTTGGTAGGCGTGTTTATACATCTGAAAGATGACGTCGATTCAAATTTCGAGCTACGCGCATAAGTGTGGCGTTAGTAGTGACACTATGAACATGCAAATGAGGTTTGCTTTAAATAAGCGCTGTAAGGTTCGTGATCGTTATTTACAGTTGAGATTTGACGTAGTGGGTTGATGTTAGTCAAGGATGCCTCTAAGAAGACGAAGAAGCCATTATCAATAAATCACTGAGCTTGAACGAGGTCGTGTAGTAGGGCTACGAGAAGGTGGGTTTTCTTTCCGCGATATTGCAGAAAAACTTGGCAGGAATGTATCCACTGTGCATGAGTGTTGGCAGCAGTGGTCAAGGGAAGGTACTGCCTCAAGAAGACCGGGTTCCGGGCGGCCAAGTGGCACTACTGAGAGGGAAGACCGCCGTGTTCGGCGTATGGCTGTGGCTAATCGTACTGCGTCTGCAGCTGAAATTCGAGGTGGAGTTGACAACGAACTGTTACAAATCGGTTACTTCAAGGACAGCTCCGAGCCAGACGCCCTGTAGCGTGCATTCCACTGACTCCAAACCACTGCCGTTTGCGACGTGAGTGGTGTCAAGCTAGAGCTCATTGGAGGACGGAGTGGAGATCTGTTGTGTTTTCTGATGAAAGCCTGTTCTGCCTTGGTCGCAGTGATAGCCGTGTGTTCGTTAGAAGGAGGCCAGGTGAACGCCTGCTAGCGACCTGTCTACGGCCTAGACACACAGGGCCTACTCCTGGAGTTATGGTTTAGTGAGCAATTTCGTATGACAGCAGGAGCACTCTCGTGGTTATCCCACGCACCCTAACTGCAAATTTGTACGTCAGTCTAGTGATACAACCTGTTATGCTGCCATTCATGAACAGCATTCAAGTGGGTGTTTTCCAACAGGATAACGCTCGCCCTCATACCGCTGTTGTAACCCAACATGCTCTACAGAGTGTCGACATGTCGCCTTGGCCTGCTAGATCACCAGATCTTTCTCCAATCGAGCACGTATGGGACATCATTGGACGACAACTCCAGCGTCATCCACAACCAGCATTAACCGTCCCTGCATTGACCGCCCAAGTGCAACAGGCATGGAACTCCATCCCACAAACTGATATCCGACACCTGTAGGACACAATGCATGCACGTTTGCATGCTTGCATTCAAAATTCTGGAGGTTACACCGGTTACTAATGTACCAACATTTCACATTTGAAATGGCTGTACCTGTAATCTTGAAACTTTAATCAATTAAATATGTTACCTAGACAAATGTATAGCTGAAATTTCATTACTGTACAATAATTTTTTCTTGGTGTTGGGATTTTTTTTTCCATCAGTGTATATGCTATTAATCGTGTTTGCTTGATAAGCTTTTTATCGTAATCATTCAACAGCAGTATTTCTACACACTTTACTGCTAACTGATAGCATATCTTTTCCATCAATATGATGTCACTTTTACATCAAACTAATAAAGTCCTTTCCTTATTGAGAGTTTTTAATACACATGAAAATTTACTGAATGTTTGAGATTAAGGCCAACTGGAGGCGCTCGAATGCAAGGCCTGGATAGGATGACCATCTATAGGGGATGTTTCTAAGGGAACCTAGCCCAAATGTACGCGAGTTTCGCAGAAAAACACGAAAGCTCTGAATGGCTAGGTATTTTAAATTTCCAATTTGTATATATTTCTCATTAAAAAAAAAAAAAAAAAAAAAAAATAGAAGAAGAAAGTGCGCTATATTCTAAATATATGACCTACAAAATTGTAGCATTGTATTATAAAAGGACCTAAAGCTATATCTCCAAGAAAATTGTCGAGAGATTAATCACAAATCAAAATTTAAATATTTTGTTTTTTACATTATTAATATTTTCACTCGTAATTGTGTATGACACCAGAAAAACGCTTTGACGATATCCTTTATTAAATTGTAGAAATTACGCCGAGGTATTTTAATATTTACGTCAGCATTTTTGTCCTCTCACATCTCTCGGATTTTTCTTCGTACAGTGCTGAATTTTCCCACTATGATATGGAAAATCACATGGCTGAATATCACATAAATGTGCATTTTAGTGTTTCAGGTCTTTATTATTAATTTTAAGCAAATAAATTGTAAAATTTTATTATTATTCTTTAGAAGTACCTTTTTAAAAAAGCATCCAATCATAAAATGTGAGTTTATATCAATTTTAGTATTTTTTAGAAAATTTTAAACCTTAAAAACGTCATTTTCGTGACTGTCTCCAAGACCAAATGTTTACATACAAAGTATGTTTTTTACTAAAAAAAATAAAATGATAATTATAATAATTGTTAATTCTTGTAAAAAAAAAAACTATTTGTTTTCAAAGGAAATTTATTTTTTCTTTTTAATTGCGTTAATTTTCATGCATGAGTAATTAAAATGCTTGTATGCAAGTCTTGATGTCATTTTCGTGACACGTGAAAACAACTTCATGTATCATCAAGGGATGGTGCCACCATTCACTTTTTTTAAAGTTTAAGATCAGAAATCAACATTGACGATATGTGGGAAAATAAATCTCAAGAAAATTAAAAACAGGTAAGAGTTAACATTATTCTTATTCTTATTGTTTACATGCTGTGCGTATTTTTATTGCTTGTCATTTTCGAGATGCATAAAAAATAAAAAAATATTACTATAAAATTTAGAACAAAGTTTTATTTTAATATAGAATGACGAGCAGAAGAAGAAAATGTGACGATATCAGCTTAGTGAAAGCATGTTTTTCAGTACAGAACGAATTATTGACGATTTGTCATTTTCGTGACAGTCATTTTTGTGACGTCACGAAAATGACATTTGTTGCAGATTTACTATTTTGTAAGCCTTGGATTTAAATAATTTTTTATTTTGAGTTAAAAGATTTGTTGGTGTAGGATAAGCTTTCTATTTAAATATTTAAAGTACTTTCCGGTATCCAGGTAAATATAAAAAAATTACATACGACATTAATATTAATATACAATTAAAAAAAGCAAACTTTTAATTTTTTTTTCTCCCTTTAAGGTGTCATTGAGAATGTTACTCAAAATATTTTACTTGTGTCATTTATGGCAAGATGCAGAAAAAATAAGTTTGCATGGCCTGAGAAAGAGGATGTCCATGAAATTCAAGTGCCACATATTCTGTGCAAAATTAGGAATTCTGCTGAACCTGCTTCAAATAGATATTTTAAACTTCAGGATGAAGATTTTAATAATGTTCAAAATGCTTTTTCTTAATTTAATTCAGTTAATCATTAAACTTGTAACTACAAGGATTTTAATACAATAAAATTGCTTGATATTCTCATCATTGCTCTTTCTTTTCCCTTCACAATCTTTTCTCTATTGTTCTAATATTTTCCATTTTTAATATTATATGGTCGTATTTCATTGACAAACAATGTTATTTCAGTGAAAAATAGTCATTTTGACAAATATTGTCATTTCAGTGACAAACAGTCGTTTCAGTGACAAACATTGTCATTTCAGTGACAAACCAGTCATTTCAGTGACATCATTTTTTGACATCTTTAAATGCTATAATTAAAAATTTAATGCAAGTAAACTAATTATTTCCAGTTTATAGTCAAGAGGTATGCAGTCTATGATATTTCCCATTGATATAATTTATGTTTATAAAAAATTAAATTTAAATTTATTTATTTATTTATTTATTTTTTTAATTTAATATTTTTGGGTTTTTTATTTTATTTTATTTTTTAAAATGGGAAGAACTTTTTAGAAAAGCCTAAGTCTTGTATTTTTTAATGAATCTGAACCACAAAAAAAAAAATTTAAATGGTAATTTTGATTTTATAAGATAATTAAAATTATAAATTTTTATTGAAAAATTTCAATAAAATTTTAAAAAATTATGATCGATCTCTGTCAAACTCAGAATTTATTTAAGATGTACTTACGGACTTATTTTAAAAAATTCAAATTAAAATACAAAGTTTGAAAAAAAAGTTTAAAAAAATCCAAAATGCACACTTATGTGATATTCAGCCACATATTCTTTCTTAAAATTTAATTGCATTTAACTTCTTAAAGTAATTCATTTTCCCTGTTTAAAAGACCTCTTTAAAAGAAAGAATGAGATTTATTTTCTGCGGAGGCGAGCGTTACTTTTTTCATATATCGCAGATTAAAAGGCTAGCCTTGAATCATCTTTTCATTCCAACAAAAAAGTAAAAATATAAGAACGGAAAGAAAATCATAAACACCATTGTATTTGTGGCTGATCGTGATTAATTAATGCATACCAAATAAGTCCAATAATTCCATCAACAGTTAATATACATAATAGAGAAATACCCCACTAAAAATAATCTTTAGATTTTCTACAAAGAAAATCTGCAGAATATCTTAAGATATTTAGGCCCACTTCTTAAGTTAGTTTACAAAATGTTTTTTATGATGTATTCAAAATTTCTGCAGATATTTTATGAAAAAAGATAAATTTTCAAAATATTTTAAAATATTTGAAGAATGTCTTCAGAAAATGCTATTTTCTGAAGAAAATCTTCGGATTATTTTTAGTAGGGTAATTTTTGAATCGCGAGAAAAAAAAGTCACTATTATTTTCATAATACTCAAATCTGACAAACGTATTTCTATAGGATCGTGAATCAAAGAAATGAGTATAATTACATCTTGCGGAGGCATGATTTTTAACGTGTAATTTGACTCGATCTTCCGTAATGTCAGAATTAAATGAAGTGATGAAACGATGAGATTTATCACCATAATTCAACAGATCTTATGGTTCTCATAGAAAATGTAACGTACTTACTGATGAAAAAAAAATCTGAGCCATAATATTTGAAAATAATATATAAAAATGTTCCTAACGGACTTATAAAACTGGTGTTGCTTGGGCGGCGTAATTTGGCGAAAGTTCTTTTTGAGGTTAATGTTTTTGCCAAATTTTTAGATCACATTTGCTCTGTTCATTCGTCTAATAAGACCTCTATAAGATAGATTCTGATTAACTTGAGATAGGATAAGAGTCGCAATAAAACTCCAGGAACAATAAACTGTAGGCCGTGATGAAGAAAAACTATTAATTTTGCAGCAAATATCTTTATTAGGCAGCATGGAAATCAAACAAGTTCTTTTAATAAAAAGTATTTTAAAAAGTCTATTATTAAGTCTAACAGACATACAGAGGGTTAGATGAGAGAGAAAGAGGGCTTCGCGATTACGTGTTTTTACACCAGTCGATAACAAGCGAATTCTGTAGTTGACTGAGACGCAATCCAGACCGGACTGCTGAATTACACCAAGATTATTAAAATATTGCCAAACTTTCCAGCCAAAACTAATCCATTGTTTCTAGATCAAATTAATATAAATATTTTGAATTTAGCAAAACCGTTACAGAACTAACGCCAATCATCTACGCCAAATTTTATCGCCAGAAAACCGTTGAATAATAGAGTCATAAAGTCTGTGAAATATTGCACATCCTGCCATAAAAAAATATAATTACCTTTTAATGATATCATAATGTAAATTATAGCATAATTTATTTATAACAAAGTGGACTTGCGCAATTTTAAAGAATGAAAATGTAATTATGTATCCAACGGTTTATACTGAAAATAATATTATTTTTTATATTTTATTTATTAAATGATTCATAAGAGCTTATAATTCTGAGAGATGTCATTTAAAAGGAATATGTTTTTGTTCTCAGAAGATTTATTAATAGCATAAGGGATAAAGTATTATTAGAATTAAGATATTTATTATAGACAAAAGCGAATAAATAAAAGTAATTTAGAATTTCGTTATCTATTTTTATTAGCCATTTAATTTATTGAAAATATAATAATTACTTATTGCCTTTATTTAAAGTTATAATTAAAACTCATATATGTGAAGGAACGACTTCACAACCTCTCTGTTCATCCTCTCAAAATTTATGTTCTCCCCGTGCCCCTTTGAATTAATTCAATTTTTTTTATTACTAACTAATCATGGAAAAAATATTGCATTTTTAAATAAAGAAGAAACCTTATGTTGCCAATTTATTCAGTTATGACTTTTTGAGGTTTACGAGAATGATTTTGAATTGTATGATCATCAACTGATCATCATCTGCAATAAATAATCAATTCAAGATTTCGTCGCTCCTGATTTATTTGCCTTACATAACGCGTCTTACAGTTCATCTTCACGGCTGTTAAAGGAAATATATTTTACTGTTATGATATTATAGGATATAGTAATCCTCGTCTAAGAAATTTTTCTCATCCTGAGTTGACATTTAGTATTACTACAATGAAATTATTCTACAGCACCAAAACAACCACATAACGCCCACATCACTTTTTAAATGTATAATGCATATTTCACTGATTGAAAAATTTTATTAAAGGCGATGTATAAAAATTTAAAATTTGTAATTATTAAAATCCCTCCCCTGGAATTTTTTATAGGTTTTATATAATAATCTACATTTTCTACACTACCCTTCGTTAAGTAATTTACGTTTAAGATGAATGTTTAAAAAATTAAAGGCATGGCCAATGTTACTTTATGAATATTAAATTAACAATATTGTAAGTATTTTTTTTTTTTAAATACAGATGTTAAACACTTAATTAAAAAAGTATTTCTATAGGAGGTGTAGAGGAAGTCCGACATGAAACGCCATTTTGCTAAGGTTGTGCGGAATTCGTGTGGGCCATAATCTCCATTCCTCAATCTTAATCTTAAAGATTAGCTTAATTACTCAATTAGATAATAAGAAGAGCTCGAGACAAAGTTAAATATAAAATAACAAAGTTTATTAATGCTTAATTTCAAGGCGGGTGTTGGGCTAATTCACTTTTAACTCCCAAATGACCTCAGGAAATAACTTCAACAAAGCATAAAATAAATGGTAACTTATCTCACCAATACTGATCTTGTCAACGGCTGCTCTCTGTTACCACTAACTATCCTCACACCAGAATCGTCGGCTGGATTCCCTAGGCGCGACAGATTCTTCTTTTACTTTATGCTACAACACTACATCTCTCTATCATCACTTAACACCCGCATAAGAACTATCACCACCAACATTACTCTCCTACTATCCACTTCACACACACCACACTTTTCTTCACCTCTTCACACTACAATTCTCTACCACTACCAATTCGCTATTTTCATCTACCAAAACAATCTCTATCTTATACTACATTCTACAACTTCCTTTCTCTTCATTTCAATCAAAACCTTACAAATCGTTTTCCATTCATCTAACTCTCAGAACCCAATTCTTACATTGCAGCACCATGTCGACATAAAACTCATCCGACCAAAACATTCGCCGAGTCACTGGCGACGAAGTGATTTAACCGTTCCAACTTTATAATTTGCTGGATTCAGCTTAATTTCAAACCAACTGTGGAGACATTCTGTAGTCTCAACCTCACAAGGTAACATGCTAAAAGAGAAAGGAATTAATATCAAGCAATATATACCGGAAAATGTAAAGTCATTTTGACTTTTCAAGACATATATAATTTATTTGAAACAGACAATACAGCGAGATGTCAGGTTTTCGTCATGGAGATTTAACAAATTTGATATTTTTACAGCACTAATACATTGAAAGAGAATAATTTCTAGAATACATTCATTATCAAGGCTTGATTAATTATCTCTCCAAATTGGCATATATATGTGGGATGACGAACACACATGTATAAAAGTTAAAAATCAGATTAATATATAGAAATTACATCTGTGATAATATTATCTCATGAGAGCTATGCTGATGAACACGAAACCAAGTAATCGATTTTTATGCCAAAGAAAGTTTGTTAAATTTCCTTACAAGGATGGTCCGCAACCGTTGCAAATGGCTTACAAATAAAACTGAAATTTATGCACCGCCAGTACAATAGAGAATTTGCACGTTTTCTGATTTTATTCTTATATGATAGAAAATGAAAAGGTAAGAAAATAAATACATACATTTTTATATTTGAAATCTAATTAACGGATTTATAACAATTTTAACATCGCACTATTTACTCTATCGAGAAAACGCAGTATAATGTATCATGACGTCACTCTTTATGAGAACCACGCGGCCAGACTCTCTGGCCGTGATCAAAAATTTTTTACTACGGTAGTACAAGTTCTTTGGCCGTGATGACAAACGAAAAATCTGGAGTAACCGTTGTTTACATTCGATTTCGTGCTTTGCTTCTTAAAGCAGTGAAATAGGTTTTGTATTTTATAATAATGTCGAATATTACGAAATCGTAGTATAAATATTGTATTTTACCACTCTTCACTAATACAACGGCTAATGCTTCTCAAAAGCTATTCTTTAGCGTTCCACAGGATCTTATTAAAAGAAAACATTGGACAACCACCATGAAAAGAAAACAATTGAAAATACTGATAATGGAAAATGGTGATAATGATATTAAATGATTATAAGATGTAAAAGAAATGCTCAGAAATCACATAAACGATCGATAATTACGTAAGTTAAAACGAATTGCTGCTTGCTAATTAGGCTAACAAAATGTAAACATTGAAGCATCATAAAGTGTGACGTCAGGTAGCCTTTTAAAGTCACGTGATTTTTGGTTAATTTTAAAGTTATTTTTAAAATTAATGAGGGCTTTTTTTGCATTTTTAATAAACTTTTTGAAATTTATGGGCCAAAACTACCAGAAAAATAGGATTTGTTCAAATCCCCCATGTGTGCAAATTCCCCATTGCAGAGATGAAATGAAACGTCTTATAAAAAAATATTATTTACCAATAAACTTTCACGACTTGTCAGAACATCTGCAAAGGTATTAATGATATATCAATAATTACAGAAAAATAGATGCTTTGAAAGACTATTCCGTAAATAAATTTAATACATTTATTTTAATGAAGGGAATTGAAACTACACTGAAAAAGAATTATGTCGCAGACATCTCGAAAATAAATTGTGGCTCTAGAAAAATAGTTTCATGTCATCTTTATAATTTCTAGTCCAATTTGAGAGCGAGTTCTAGAAACCACTATTAGAATTCTAGAGCGTTTACCTATATTATCGCGGTCAAGCTTATTTAAAAATCTTTGTAAATAAGTGCAAACACAAGAGGCGAGTTGTAGCAACTATAGTTCAAGTATATAATCCATTTATAAGAAATCAAACGAGGATTTCTCGCAATACAATGTAGTCATAATATTCATAATATACATAATATTGTTTCACCATATAGAAATGTATAGACTATGGATTCTCGATCGCCGTCTATTCAGTTTATTAGCTTGCCTTATACGCGTAGCTTAGAAATCTATACAGTCGAACCTCGTTAACGTGAATCTGAAAGGGGATAAAAAATTTGTTCATGTTATCAGTAGTTCATGCTATCAATAACTAATCTGCATATGACTATATTAATCTTCCTTTTGATGGGGATTGTGGAAACAGTCCATGTTAAAAGTAATAATTCACATTAACAGTGTTCACGTTAACGAGGTTCGAGGGTATTTCTAGTTTACAGATTCAGAAAATGACTACTTATTCCTTCTAAATGAATGCGGTATATAGATAGATATATCTATCTCAGTGCGTTAAATACGAAATTATTAATTAAGTGAATATGGAAATGTAAAATAGGTATAACTGAAAAAAAAAAAAAAACGAATTTATTAGTATTATTAATTTATGTTTTTATCAAGATGGTATATCAATATTATCAAGATTCAGTCAACCGAATAAAAAGTTTTAAGATAAATTTATTTTTATTTTTCTGCAGCGTTTCAAAGGTAACAGCATACAAATACCTAATAAGCACCTTCATTTCTTTACTTTCACATTTCTCAGAAAAAGAAAGCAAAATTTTAACATCAGTCAGATGTTGTGACACTTCAAAGGTTTCTGTCAAGTTATTAGGTTATTATCATGTTTTCTATTTTTCATACTTAAAGTTATTAGAATTTTGCATACTTTGCGCAAAATATGAGTATAAAAAATATTTTTGTAATTGTTTGTTAAATGTAAAGAAATTTAATGAATGTTTTCGTAGAGTGAATATGCACTACTAATATTCCACATTTTTTTTTTTTTTTTTTTTTTTTTAATATGTATAAGAGCAGTTAGAAAAAAAATAAACACAATATAGTTTTTTGTTTTGTAACATTTTACAACATTGTTAAAAATTATAATAATAACAGGAGACTTGGCGTTGGAATATAAAAACCCGAATAAACTACTACGTCAGAAACGCTGTCTTTTTGCACTAAAGACGGTACGCTTAAGGCTACCGAAACAGCTGTATGCATGTCAAATATTTTTCTTTGGCGTTTCTGACGTAGTAGTTTATTCGGGTTTTAATATTGCTAAAAATTGTTTATAAATCAGTTTGTTTGTCTGTCTATTTGTGTTATCATTTCCTTTATTCGTATTACTGTTATTGCATACCATTGTTCTTTGCAGGCTTTTAATATATATATTTTCTCTATTTTCTCTATTTTTTTTTTTTTTTTTTTTTTTTTCCTAAATCGACATTCTGCCATTTTCAAACAGTTCAGAACTTTCCGAGTCTTCAGGTTGAACAATAAATTACTCACATGATGGGCGTTTCCTTCTGGCAATTTTCGTGAAGGGTTGCGCTTAAAATTATGCTTCTTGGTTTAAATTTATGGTTCCAAAATCGTAGATTTTTTTTCCGCCTTACCTCCGAAAAATTGACTGAAATCTCAATGTATCATATTTTAAATGAAATATGAATCTTTTTTGTTTTAGAAGTTGTCTAATGAATGCTAAACTTTTGTGGCCTAGAAGCAATTTTTTTTTTTTTTTTTTTAATACATAAATTATTTTAAGAAAAAATAATAATAATAAATAAAATTAGGTAGTTAGTAAAATACAACTGCTGTTAACTGATTAAAATTTTTAGCTTTCTCTTTAAACTGCTATTTCTTTAAAACCGTTGTTTCTTATTCGTTTAAAACTGTTATTTAAATATTATTTGAAACGGTACAAAACTTGAAACTTTCATGTTAACTTATAATATTAAATGGCTTTTAGAGGATTATTTTTTATGTTATTAATTTATTTAAGTTATTTAAGTTACATAGATTTTAATCCATCTTTATATATTAAATAGACAGAAGACTAAAACTTTTCTAATATTTAGAAATCAGAAAACTTTAAGAGAGATTCAATTTGAAACAAGTTTTTAAAACCTAATTTCGAAATCCCCCTAAAATTCTCTTTAACATTTTCCAACAAAGTTGAAAAATGTTTGTGAATTCTGTGTTCATCTGTCTGTCCGTCTGACCGGTCTTTTATTTTGGTATAAATTTAAAGAATGTCCTAAAGCTATTATGTTATTCATTTTCAAAACCATTATTTTCGACTGAAAATGGTAGTAGTAGCACTTCTATATATGTAAATATCATTATTGTGCAGAGACTATCAAAAGAAAAGATGCATTACAGTGGATGAGAGAAATTTCTCTAAACATGTATATTACTCTCTTTTTACTGCAATAACGTAATTAATAAACATTATTCGTATCCATCAGTGCACGTTACTTGTAGAATATGGTATAATTAGCACTTATGATTGGTTTATAAGACCTTATAAAGTTATAATAACAGGGGGCTTGGCGTTGGAATATTAAAACTCGAATAAACTACTGCGTCAGAAATGCCAAAAGAAAAATATTTGCGATGCATACAGCTGTTTCGGTAGCCTTAAACGTACCGTCTTCAGTGCAAAAAGAATTCTGAATCTGGAGAAGTGCTCGTATATATAGGAGAGGGGCCGAATTTAGCTCAACCAATAGGATTACGGGAAAGGTGGAGTGTGTGGCCAATAGGAATTTAGCAATGTTAGCTGTGTAAGCAGTAGAAAAATTAATAAAATGAGGACTGAATGAAAAATTTCCAAAAATCAGACAGAGAACAGCGAAATCACAATTTACAAGGTTTTTAAAAAAATTTTAAATATGAAAAGCTTCAAAGAAATCGAGTTCATGAATGGATTTAGGTCTGCAAATCATTTTAGCTAAATTAAATTTAAAATTATGATTTTCCTCCCAGCAATGTTTAGATATTGCCGATTTATTGGTTTCTTGTTTGCGGACGTAATTCATGTGTTCTTTTAGACGAAACTTAAGACTGCGTTTAGTTTGGCCAATATATGATAAACCACACTGACAGGAAATACTATAAATGCCCCAAGAATTATGCATATCAATGCGGGATCTTTTAACTGAGAAAAAGTGAGTTTATTGGAAGGATAAAATACTATTTTTAAATCATATTGTTTGAGAATTTTAGCTATGGTTTGACTGGATTTAGGAAAATAGGGTAAAACAATACTGATATTAGAAGAGACTGATTTAGTAGACGAAATACGAGGGAGCTGTAATTTTTGGATGACTTTGTCTATAATGAAAAGATCATAACCTCTGTCAATTGCAATGGCTTTCAGGTATTTAATTTGAGATTTTAATAAAATAGGATTTGAAAAAATGTTAAGGGCACGGTTTACAAAAGTATAGTATTCTCCAGATTCAGAATTCTTTTTGCACTGAAAACGATACGCTTAAGGCTACCGAAACAGCTGTATGCATCGCAAATATTTTTCTTTTGGCGTTTCTGATGTAGTAGTTTATTCGTGTTTTAACCTTATAAAGTTGTTCACAAGCATCTGATGGAAGAATATTTTATAAATGAATGCATGAGTTCGGAGTTTCCTCAAATTAGTTATTTAAATATATTTATAACAAATATTTCTTACTAATAATTCTTTACTAAAACAACAGTCATATAATTAAATAAAGTTTAGCTTACCTGGGTTGTCACAGGTAATTGTTTATTCCATTGGTGAAGAGTAAGTAAATTTCCTTAATATGACTTCTGTATTAAAGACCAGCAACTACTTTTCCTATAATGAATCTTGATTAGACTGAGAAATTCTTACATAATATGTAGATCAATTGTTATTTAGGATAATTCACTCGTTGCTGCGTAATGAAAGAAAGCCTAGATGTTTTTTACTTTAATTTATTCATCTTAGACAAAAAGAAAAAATTATGATTAAATAGAATAAGAAAATGGAACGTCAGTTCCGAATAACGAAAATTACATGATTGAAAAAAGTATTACAATGTACTTGTAGAGAGACGCGACACATCGTCACGTGATACGCAGGTGCTCCGAACAATCAATTGGCGGGAAACAAAAAACAAAAAGAGAAAGTCCGGAACAAGAAAAACGAAAGTTAATAAAAGAAAGTTCTGAAATTAAATATCACAACACCCCCTCTTAAGCTCAGAAATTTTTCAATTGTTCATTAATGCATTTCTATGTCTATTAAAATCAGTTTTTGGCAGAGCTTTTGTGAGGGTATCGGCGGTCATTTCTTTGGTAGGTTTGTATTGAAGCTTGATTAGGCCTTCTTGTATTAGGTTTCGCAGAAGATGATATCTCAGCTGTAAGTGTTTTGTTTTTGACTGGAACTTATCATTTTCAGCAATCTTGATGGTAGATTGGTTGTCCTGGTACAACACTATAGGACATTCTTGCGGCAAATTTAAATCATCCAGTAGTTTGTTGAGCCACTGTATTTCAAGTGCAGCACTCGCAGCTGCGACGTACTCAGCCTCTGCTGAAGACATGGACACACAGGACTGTTTCTTCGAAGTCCAAAATATTGGATTTTTTCCTATCTTAAATAAATTTCCAGAGATAGACTTTCTATCACTTGGATCATTGGCCCAATCCGAATCCGAATATGCTCTAAGAACAGGTTCACCAGAGTTACAAAGTTTTAATTTAATATCTTGGGTATTTTTCAAATATCTAATAACCCTTTTAACTGCCTCCCAGTCTTTCGCTCTAGGATTTTCGTTTCTACGGCTTAAGATGCCAACGGCAACACTTATATCAGGTCGCGATACTGTAGAAATATAAAGTAACGCGCCTATAGCCTGTCTGTACATTGTGTTGTTTGGTAAGAGATTGTCATTATCAGTTAATTTTATATACCCTGGTTCCATTGGTGTGTCAGAGGGCCGTGCGTTATCTAGCCCAAATTTGGTTACAATGTCTCGTATTTTATTATTTTGATCAAGCGTAATTACCCCTTTACAAGGTCTTTCTATATTTATTCCGAGGTAATATTTGGCTTCCCCAAGGTCGGTTAATGGATATTCTTCCCTAAGTTGATTAATTAGTATGTCAATATTGTGATTTTTACCAGCTACAAGTAGATCATCAACATACACAAGAATGTAAGTTTCTGTGTTATCTTTGTTACGTATATATAAACACTTGTCGTGTTGACTTTGTTTAAATCCTAATTTACACAATGTTTCATTAATTTTCAAATTCCACGCTCTAGCGGCTTGTTTCAAGCCATATATCGCTTTCTTTAACTTACATATTTTATTTTCTTCGCCCTGGACAACATAACCCTCGGGTTGATGCATGTATACATCTTCTTGCAAATTTCCATGTAGGAAAGCAGTTTTTATATCTACATGCCTTAGATTCAAATTTTTATATAGTGACATGGTCAAGAAACTTCTTAGAGTGGTATGCGATGCAACTGGTGCAAAAGTTTCGTCATAGTCCACCCCGTATTTTTGAGAAAAACCCTTGGCAAGAAGCCTGGCTTTATATTTCTCGACTTGTCCTTGGCTATTGTATTTGGCCTTGAACGCCCACTTACACCCTACTACTTTGGTCCCTGGTTGAGCGTCAACAAGTTCCCAAGTATTATTTTGTCTGAGTGAATTCATTTCGTCGAGTGTGGCATTCAGCCAATTTTCTTTTTCAGCTGGGTTTTGAATTTTTAGTATATCATCAAAACACTTAGGCTCATCAATTCTTTTGTCATTTACTGCAAATGCAAATCTGTCGGGCGGAACACCTTTATTTAATCGTTGTGATCGTCGCGGCAGAGTTTGCGTGTCATCCGGACTATCGTTATCGCCCGCTATATCTATATTTATATCAGTATCTAATATTGGTAATTTGGACACCGGAATTTCATCATTTGAATTTTCATTCTTGATTTGTGATGTTTCATTATTGTGGGATTCTCTATTCTCATCTTCCAAAAATTTTACTGTTCTGCTAATTATTACATTTTTATTATTTGTGCAAATTCTGTAGCCTTTGCTACGATTATCATATCCCACAAAGATTCCTTCTTGAGCGGTGCTATCCAGTTTTCCCCTATGTATTTTATGTACGTATGCGTATGCGCGACATCCGAATGTTTTTATATTTGATAAATCGGGTTTACGGCCGGTCCATTTTTCGTAAGGAGTTGAGTCGCATGAGGAGGTCGGGAGCCTATTTTGTATGTAATTTGCAGTATTTACGGCTTCCCCCCAAAAGGAATTCGGTAAATTACTGTCTTTAAGCAGACAGCGAGCCATTTCGGTCAGCGTACGATTTTTACGTTCTGCCACGCCGTTCTGAGCACTAGAGTAAGGAACGGTAAACTGGTGCTCAATTCCTTCTTTATTCAAAAATTCATTTACTTCCATACTAGTGTATTCACCCCCGTTATCGGAGCGAATTGCTTGCACTTTCCGGCCAAATTTGTTTGCGGTCATAGCCACATATTCCTTTAACTTAGAAAATACCTCAAACTTATTTCTTAGCAAATATATAATAGTATAACGACTGTAGTCGTCTATAAATGTAAGAAAGTAATATTTTCCACCTACAGTGGGGGTTTTCATAGGGCCACATAAGTCTGTGTGGACCAGTTCGAGTGGTACGGAGGCTCTAAATTGTGCAGCTTTGGGGTAAGGTGAATCAGTTAATTTTGACATTATGCATGTTTTACATTCAGTATTATGTTTGCAATCATTTAATTTTATACCCACAGCCATGTCCTTGTTAACTAAATCTTTAATGTGGTTAGTATTTCTGTGGCCAAGTTTCACATGCCACTTGTTTATGCAATTTTCGTTATCACAAGTTTGTATTACAATGTTCGCTGTGTGTTTGTTTTCAGAATAATTTAATTGACATTCATATAAGTTATTTTTCACATATCCCTCAATGCATGTATTACCCTGATTTACAATTTTACAGGTTTTATCATCAAATACAGCGATACAGCCATTCTCTGTTGCTCTTTTTATAGAAATTAAATTAGTTTCTATTTCAGGGACATAAAGAACATTTTTAAGTGTTATTTTGTTCTGTGTGTTTTCCGAATTTACGGTATACAAATCCACAGTACCGGAACCCAAAGATTTTAGCTGCGTGCCGTTAGTGATAGTGACGTTAGAAACGTTATTTTTAAGATCGCGAAATTTTAGTTTATCATTGCAGATATGTGAAGACGACCCTGAATCAACCACCCAATTTACAGTTTTATCTCCAACATAAAAAGAATACAATTTATCAGCTTTTGGTTTATTGCTCCCCTCTGCAATTTGAGCGCTATCTGGCTTCTCATTGTTCTGAGAGCATATGTTGGATCTGAAGTTGGGTTTTTTGTTGAAATTTTTACTGTGACTTTTAACAGCAGAATTATTTTTATTTTTTAACTTATAACATTCTTCTATATTGTGGTTACTTTTCTTACAGTATTTGCAGAATTTCTCCGATTTGTTATGGTATTGGACTTTTAACGCTGTATTTTGAATAGTTTTGTTTTCAAGCCTTTTGGCATATTCATCAGCTAATTTGTTTCGTATATACTCAGGTGTCAATTGCGCTTCGTCTTTCGATTCGAGACTTGTTATGAGAACGTCATACGAAGGAGGGAGTGAGCATAGCGTTAATGCAGCTAGGTGCGATTCATCTATGACTTCACCTATGGCGGTGAGTCTGTCGCGTGTTTTATATATGTCAGCTATATGTTGGTTTACATCACCACCTTCCATTAATTTTATGGAATAAAGTTTCCTAAGTAAGAAAAGCTTACTCGTAAGCGATGATCTTTCGTGGACTTGGCGCAGAGCATTCCAGCACTCTCGTGCTGTATCTAGATTCATAACATACACTATCTGTTCATTATCAATAAGTAGATTTATAATGGCTCTGGCCTTTCTATTTTTTGAACGCCACTGATCGGTTATTGGGTTGGGAGGATCGTCAGTAATGACTGTAAAAAGATCCTCTTTTTGCAAGTACATCTCGATACGAAACTTCCACACATTATAATTTGTGGAGTTCAGCGGTTCAATTTGTATATCTTTTGTTGCTGACATACTTAAACAAAATTTTTGTAATAGTTTTGTTAATATTTGTTCAATTCGTAAATATTCATTTAATATTTTAAATCAACACAGTTCGGATAAATAGTACTTGAAGAAGAAAATAAAATTAAATAGTTTTCATAAAAATAAGCACTTTTCAATACTTTCGATTTAGTGTCACTTCAGTTTTGAAGAAACAAAAACAAATATTTTCGCTTACATTTTCATTTTTTATTTTATTATTTTAAATGTAGCAATTTCTTCCCATGTGCAATGAAAAAAAAAAATTTGTCAAGAATAAATCTAAATTTTCAATTCAAAATATCAGAATCATAATCTGATGGAAGAATATTTTATAAATGAATGCATGAGTTCGGAGTTTCCTCAAATTAGTTATTTAAATATATTTATAACAAATATTTCTTACTAATAATTCTTTACTAAAACAACAGTCATATAATTAAATAAAGTTTAGCTTACCTGGGTTGTCACAGGTAATTGTTTATTCCATTGGTGAAGAGTAAGTAAATTTCCTTAATATGACTTCTGTATTAAAGACCAGCAACTACTTTTCCTATAATGAATCTTGATTAGACTGAGAAATTCTTACATAATATGTAGATCAATTGTTATTTAGGATAATTCACTCGTTGCTGCGTAATGAAAGAAAGCCTAGATGTTTTTTACTTTAATTTATTCATCTTAGACAAAAAGAAAAAATTATGATTAAATAGAATAAGAAAATGGAACGTCAGTTCCGAATAACGAAAATTACATGATTGAAAAAAGTATTACAATGTACTTGTAGAGAGACGCGACACATCGTCACGTGATACGCAGGTGCTCCGAACAATCAATTGGCGGGAAACAAAAAACAAAAAGAGAAAGTCCGGAACAAGAAAAACGAAAGTTAATAAAAGAAAGTTCTGAAATTAAATATCACAACACCCCCTCTTAAGCTCAGAAATTTTTCAATTGTTCATTAATGCATTTCTATGTCTATTAAAATCAGTTTTTGGCAGAGCTTTTGTGAGGGTATCGGCGGTCATTTCTTTGGTAGGTTTGTATTGAAGCTTGATTAGGCCTTCTTGTATTAGGTTTCGCAGAAGATGATATCTCAGCTGTAAGTGTTTTGTTTTTGACTGGAACTTATCATTTTCAGCAATCTTGATGGTAGATTGGTTGTCCTGGTACAACACTATAGGACATTCTTGCGGCAAATTTAAATCATCCAGTAGTTTGTTGAGCCACTGTATTTCAAGTGCAGCACTCGCAGCTGCGACGTACTCAGCCTCTGCTGAAGACATGGACACACAGGACTGTTTCTTCGAAGTCCAAAATATTGGATTTTTTCCTATCTTAAATAAATTTCCAGAGATAGACTTTCTATCACTTGGATCATTGGCCCAATCCGAATCCGAATATGCTCTAAGAACAGGTTCACCAGAGTTACAAAGTTTTAATTTAATATCTTGGGTATTTTTCAAATATCTAATAACCCTTTTAACTGCCTCCCAGTCTTTCGCTCTAGGATTTTCGTTTCTACGGCTTAAGATGCCAACGGCAACACTTATATCAGGTCGCGATACTGTAGAAATATAAAGTAACGCGCCTATAGCCTGTCTGTACATTGTGTTGTTTGGTAAGAGATTGTCATTATCAGTTAATTTTATATACCCTGGTTCCATTGGTGTGTCAGAGGGCCGTGCGTTATCTAGCCCAAATTTGGTTACAATGTCTCGTATTTTATTATTTTGATCAAGCGTAATTACCCCTTTACAAGGTCTTTCTATATTTATTCCGAGGTAATATTTGGCTTCCCCAAGGTCGGTTAATGGATATTCTTCCCTAAGTTGATTAATTAGTATGTCAATATTGTGATTTTTACCAGCTACAAGTAGATCATCAACATACACAAGAATGTAAGTTTCTGTGTTATCTTTGTTACGTATATATAAACACTTGTCGTGTTGACTTTGTTTAAATCCTAATTTACACAATGTTTCATTAATTTTCAAATTCCACGCTCTAGCGGCTTGTTTCAAGCCATATATCGCTTTCTTTAACTTACATATTTTATTTTCTTCGCCCTGGACAACATAACCCTCGGGTTGATGCATGTATACATCTTCTTGCAAATTTCCATGTAGGAAAGCAGTTTTTATATCTACATGCCTTAGATTCAAATTTTTATATAGTGACATGGTCAAGAAACTTCTTAGAGTGGTATGCGATGCAACTGGTGCAAAAGTTTCGTCATAGTCCACCCCGTATTTTTGAGAAAAACCCTTGGCAAGAAGCCTGGCTTTATATTTCTCGACTTGTCCTTGGCTATTGTATTTGGCCTTGAACGCCCACTTACACCCTACTACTTTGGTCCCTGGTTGAGCGTCAACAAGTTCCCAAGTATTATTTTGTCTGAGTGAATTCATTTCGTCGAGTGTGGCATTCAGCCAATTTTCTTTTTCAGCTGGGTTTTGAATTTTTAGTATATCATCAAAACACTTAGGCTCATCAATTCTTTTGTCATTTACTGCAAATGCAAATCTGTCGGGCGGAACACCTTTATTTAATCGTTGTGATCGTCGCGGCAGAGTTTGCGTGTCATCCGGACTATCGTTATCGCCCGCTATATCTATATTTATATCAGTATCTAATATTGGTAATTTGGACACCGGAATTTCATCATTTGAATTTTCATTCTTGATTTGTGATGTTTCATTATTGTGGGATTCTCTATTCTCATCTTCCAAAAATTTTACTGTTCTGCTAATTATTACATTTTTATTATTTGTGCAAATTCTGTAGCCTTTGCTACGATTATCATATCCCACAAAGATTCCTTCTTGAGCGGTGCTATCCAGTTTTCCCCTATGTATTTTATGTACGTATGCGTATGCGCGACATCCGAATGTTTTTATATTTGATAAATCGGGTTTACGGCCGGTCCATTTTTCGTAAGGAGTTGAGTCGCATGAGGAGGTCGGGAGCCTATTTTGTATGTAATTTGCAGTATTTACGGCTTCCCCCCAAAAGGAATTCGGTAAATTACTGTCTTTAAGCAGACAGCGAGCCATTTCGGTCAGCGTACGATTTTTACGTTCTGCCACGCCGTTCTGAGCACTAGAGTAAGGAACGGTAAACTGGTGCTCAATTCCTTCTTTATTCAAAAATTCATTTACTTCCATACTAGTGTATTCACCCCCGTTATCGGAGCGAATTGCTTGCACTTTCCGGCCAAATTTGTTTGCGGTCATAGCCACATATTCCTTTAACTTAGAAAATACCTCAAACTTATTTCTTAGCAAATATATAATAGTATAACGACTGTAGTCGTCTATAAATGTAAGAAAGTAATATTTTCCACCTACAGTGGGGGTTTTCATAGGGCCACATAAGTCTGTGTGGACCAGTTCGAGTGGTACGGAGGCTCTAAATTGTGCAGCTTTGGGGTAAGGTGAATCAGTTAATTTTGACATTATGCATGTTTTACATTCAGTATTATGTTTGCAATCATTTAATTTTATACCCACAGCCATGTCCTTGTTAACTAAATCTTTAATGTGGTTAGTATTTCTGTGGCCAATTTCACATGCCACTTGTTTATGCAATTTTCGTTATCACAAGTTTGTATTACAATGTTCGCTGTGTGTTTGTTTTCAGAATAATTTAATTGACATTCATATAAGTTATTTTTCACATATCCCTCAATGCATGTATTACCCTGATTTACAATTTTACAGGTTTTATCATCAAATACAGCGATACAGCCATTCTCTGTTGCTCTTTTTATAGAAATTAAATTAGTTTCTATTTCAGGGACATAAAGAACATTTTTAAGTGTTATTTTGTTCTGTGTGTTTTCCGAATTTACGGTATACAAATCCACAGTACCGGAACCCAAAGATTTTAGCTGCGTGCCGTTAGTGATAGTGACGTTAGAAACGTTATTTTTAAGATCGCGAAATTTTAGTTTATCATTGCAGATATGTGAAGACGACCCTGAATCAACCACCCAATTTACAGTTTTATCTCCAACATAAAAAGAATACAATTTATCAGCTTTTGGTTTATTGCTCCCCTCTGCAATTTGAGCGCTATCTGGCTTCTCATTGTTCTGAGAGCATATGTTGGATCTGAAGTTGGGTTTTTTGTTGAAATTTTTACTGTGACTTTTAACAGCAGAATTATTTTTATTTTTTAACTTATAACATTCTTCTATATTGTGGTTACTTTTCTTACAGTATTTGCAGAATTTCTCCGATTTGTTATGGTATTGGACTTTTAACGCTGTATTTTGAATAGTTTTGTTTTCAAGCCTTTTGGCATATTCATCAGCTAATTTGTTTCGTATATACTCAGGTGTCAATTGCGCTTCGTCTTTCGATTCGAGACTTGTTATGAGAACGTCATACGAAGGAGGGAGTGAGCATAGCGTTAATGCAGCTAGGTGCGATTCATCTATGACTTCACCTATGGCGGTGAGTCTGTCGCGTGTTTTATATATGTCAGCTATATGTTGGTTTACATCACCACCTTCCATTAATTTTATGGAATAAAGTTTCCTAAGTAAGAAAAGCTTACTCGTAAGCGATGATCTTTCGTGGACTTGGCGCAGAGCATTCCAGCACTCTCGTGCTGTATCTAGATTCATAACATACACTATCTGTTCATTATCAATAAGTAGATTTATAATGGCTCTGGCCTTTCTATTTTTTGAACGCCACTGATCGGTTATTGGGTTGGGAGGATCGTCAGTAATGACTGTAAAAAGATCCTCTTTTTGCAAGTACATCTCGATACGAAACTTCCACACATTATAATTTGTGGAGTTCAGCGGTTCAATTTGTATATCTTTTGTTGCTGACATACTTAAACAAAATTTTTGTAATAGTTTTGTTAATATTTGTTCAATTCGTAAATATTCATTTAATATTTTAAATCAACACAGTTCGGATAAATAGTACTTGAAGAAGAAAATAAAATTAAATAGTTTTCATAAAAATAAGCACTTTTCAATACTTTCGATTTAGTGTCACTTCAGTTTTGAAGAAACAAAAACAAATATTTTCGCTTACATTTTCATTTTTTATTTTATTATTTTAAATGTAGCAATTTCTTCCCATGTGCAATGAAAAAAAAAAATTTGTCAAGAATAAATCTAAATTTTCAATTCAAAATATCAGAATCATAATCTGATGGAAGAATATTTTATAAATGAATGCATGAGTTCGGAGTTTCCTCAAATTAGTTATTTAAATATATTTATAACAAATATTTCTTACTAATAATTCTTTACTAAAACAACAGTCATATAATTAAATAAAGTTTAGCTTACCTGGGTTGTCACAGGTAATTGTTTATTCCATTGGTGAAGAGTAAGTAAATTTCCTTAATATGACTTCTGTATTAAAGACCAGCAACTACTTTTCCTATAATGAATCTTGATTAGACTGAGAAATTCTTACATAATATGTAGATCAATTGTTATTTAGGATAATTCACTCGTTGCTGCGTAATGAAAGAAAGCCTAGATGTTTTTTACTTTAATTTATTCATCTTAGACAAAAAGAAAAAATTATGATTAAATAGAATAAGAAAATGGAACGTCAGTTCCGAATAACGAAAATTACATGATTGAAAAAAGTATTACAATGTACTTGTAGAGAGACGCGACACATCGTCACGTGATACGGCAGGTGCTCCGAACAATCAATTGGCGGGAAACAAAAAACAAAAAGAGAAAGTCCGGAACAAGAAAAACGAAAGTTAATAAAATAAAGTTCTGAGATTAAATATCACAACAGCATCACAGCATATACAACGAAATTACTCGACCTGGATTTTGAGTTGCATTATGAATTTTTTCATTATTATTATTATTGTTATTATTTACCAAATTTTTAGTACACTAAAAATAATATGGAAAGAAACTTTTAAACATATTTTGTCATATCTCCTTTGAATATGTTACTGGTTAATTTTTATTTAATTATTTATTAATTTATTTTGTTTCTTGTGAATTAAGATGGCATTTTATCATTTGTTTTTCTACTTCGTTGTTACCAAAGGTCACATCTAAAGGGGGAGGGGGTTCGCAAATTTGATTGGAATTTTCGAGTTATACTCAGTATTATGTACTTAATATTATGTACTTAGTATTATGTGTTAGAGCTTGAATTCCGTCTAAATTTTATTTATTTATGTATTTATATAGATAGATAGGTTAGATTATGATATAGTGATAAATAGATAAATAAATGCAGATATAGACAGATAGATATTGGAAAACTGGCAAAAATCTTCAAGCAGATAATCCTATTTATGACGAAATACAGGTAGCTCTTGTTTTATACTCTACTGTGCTATCTGATTATACGCTACTGTGTTAATAAATACATCAAAATTATTTTTAAATATTTCACTACATTTTTATATGTGATCGAGCAAGTTTAATAGGAAGTATATCGCATGAAAATTAAGTTTAAATTAGATTAGACTCTTGTTACTTCCGTCAAACTAGTGAAAATCCTGTTATTCTCCCTATAATTCACATTTAAATAGTATACGTATAATATGATTAAATTAGAAAAGTAGCAGGGAGGAGTACAAATTAAAGACATAAAAGTAGCCTCTATTACACATTGCTGCCTCGTTTAATCAGCAATTAAGGACTATAGAACTTCCTTAATTACATCAACAAGTTTTAATCTAGTTTTAGAGACAGAAATTATAAGTTTTATTTTATCGCTCTAAGTGTAAGAAAATATTATACGCTACGAATGATACAGTGTATCCCATTCAAAGTCAGATTGAAATTGAATTAAAATAAATTACGAATTCGTTATCGAGATACTTATAATTGGATGATCAGTTTATTATATCGAATGCTTTATTGTTTCTTTCGAATGCATTTTAAATAAATTTAATTTAAACTACATTGTTTTTTTTTTTTTTTTTTACTAAAATAAGTAACAATTTAAACGCTAAATTATATATATATAATCATGCGATTATCATAGACAATTGACGACTTGACTTTCTGTCGTCACTCGACGTCATGATGAAATTTAACCTATAGGAGTCTTAATTTAGCCCACAAATAAAGGACTATAGCCAATCATAGCGCAGCTTTTCCCCACAAACAAAGGGAAACTCCGCCTCGTTCTAGTCATCCATTGCTCAACAAATCTTTTGACTTTCAATTTATTTTCTCTCACAGCGTTGCCATTCCCTTATTTTATTTATTTATTTAATAATTTTTGAGGAATAAGTCTAACTAAAACCATATTTACAGCTTTACTTTTAAAGAGAAGGCATAAAATAGTTATTTCTGTGTAACCCTGCATAGGATCTAAAAGTTGCATATACACCTTATGTATAATAATAAATTTATATTTTATAAATTTAGTAGTAAAAAAAAAAAAAAAAGAAGAAGAAGAAGAAAGAAAAAAGAAAAAAAAAAAAATCTAATACAATTAAAAATGCACTTCAACACATTATCTTTTACGTATTATTTATTAATTATTTGTAATTATGTTAACCAATCATTAATGGTAATGGTTAATTATACTATACTTCATGGAATACACGCTTTTCTTCATCTGAATAATAAATGCAATTTTTATTATATTTTACGGATAGCAAAATATGGGCTTTAAAAGAAATACCTCTCATGCTCATGCACTGTAACGTATCAGAATTCTTTGTGAGTTTCAGTACTGAAAATTGTAGTGTTGTATAAACGGTTTTCAATACCTGAAAATAATTTTACCGCACTTAAATAGCATTAGTATTAATTTCAAAATATTGTAAAAAAATACTTAGAGAATTGCCACAAAGACCAGTGGGCAGACAGACATAATGGGTAATATCCGGTTCTGTATGTAAAATTCAAAAAATAAACTAAATGACAAAATATACAACAAATTTCTCTTTTAAAAAGAAACCATTATCTACAATTACACAAAATAGGATAAAAATAAATATATATATTAAAAATCTTAAACCATTGTTAAAATAATTTGTTTTCCATTCATTATTGTAAACATAGACAAATGATAAAAATTACATAAAACTTCAATGTCGCAATTAATTTACTCAAATAATTTGGAAACGCTCAATTAAGTATAATTTAATTATAGTAATATGAACTCGTTAAATTAAATATTTAAATATTACACGAAACAGAACAAACAATGTATGATTATTTTCTTACTGCATTCAAAAAAAAACAAAACAAAGAATTAAAAAAAATTGGTATTCTGCCAGTTGAATAACGACCGAACATTTACATTAATGCAAGTCACGCAAAATATAAAAATAAAATCTCAGCAATAAAAGGAACATGGTAACATTATTAGAAACAGGACAGATATACATCGCCCCAAATGACTGGAATGACTAGAAAATAAAACAGTTATCTGTTTTTTGTATGAAGGGATATAGTGGCAGAGAAGAGAATTTTTATTAATGTGGGCGTGATTTGGGCGTTTTAAAATGTGATATTTAAATATCTTATTAAAAATTGAAATTTATGAAAATAAAAAATATTTCCTACATTAGTTTATCTGAATGTTTTAATAACATTAAAAGATAAAAAAAAAAATGCAAGTTATCTATAAAAGTTCCAAGTTTTTTTTTTTTTTTTTTTTTTTTTTTAATTATGATGTTATTTTATTTTTTAAAAAAAAGATCGTTGTTAAAATAAAATACGAATTGGATTAAGTATTTCGAAATAATTTCTTCTTCCGTTATAAACCTTATAAAATATAAATAATTCAAAGTAGTAAATTATAATATTCGTTAATTAATTAATAATACATTAAATACGATATATAAAATGATAATTTTCATTTTGGTATACTGATTAGTGTGAAAAAATTTAACAAGGTTCATAAAATTAAACAATTTCAATTCTGGAATTTAAGGTAGTTTCAGCTAATAAAACACTTTAGGCATGATAAGTACTTATCGTGGAGCAAATTTGTAGAAATAAACTGGTAAGTAGTATTTAAAAATAATCTATTTAAAAAAACTTCTAAAACTCAAATTCTTAATCTATCGTATCACACAAATCTTTTCGAAGTTAGAATAAAATTTAATTTGAAAAAAAAAAAAAAAAAAGAGTAACTTTTTTGCTTATTAACCAAACAAATTGATGAAATTTGAAATGCAAGTTGGTCTTGTGGGGTACAGGCTGTATATTATATTTTTATGATCGTGAGAGAGAGAAAATTGAAAACTGCAATTTTTAATCCCACTTCAAAAACATATGACTTAATGTGAAGCAGATTTTTTTTCTCCTTACGGTTTCCATACAATCTTCTGCTGTTGCCACCTAAAATTCCTACTTTAGTTAATTTTAAAAAATCTAATTGTCCGATCGATAAGCTATTTTTCCATCGGATTCACAAAAAAATTCCCTTTCATTTGGTACCTTATTTGTAACGATACGACTGATATTTCTAATTTATTTTCCTCATTTTAAATAAATGTACGGTTTTTTTTTTTCTGTCGAAAAAAAAAATATATATATATTGGCAACAATTAAATTATGTTGAGATACACAAACATACCGTAGTGAAAGACAGTAAGTACATAAGAATGTGTGTGTGTGTGTGTGGGGGGGGGGGGGGGGGGGGAATAATCGAACATTTCTTTTCACAATATGAATTTAAAATTATGTATATAGAAATAGAGTTAATTATGCTCTTAATGATAAAAGCCTAAGTTTCCAGGGTATAAAGCTAAAAACTAAAGCCGTAGCTACAAATTGTGCTGAAATAAAAAATAAAAATAAACAAATAGATTTTTACCCTTGTATTGGAGGAATTAATAAAATAATAGAAGAAAGATGATTTATTAGGGGGGGGGGGGAAATGACTTCACAATTTCAACAATATATTGAGATAAACTTTATTCGCGATTTGAAACAAGTAAAATTAGAATGAAAGATAATTTAAAGAAATAGACGTAATTAGATGTAAAGACCGACATAAAGATTCACTGATTTTTTTTTTTTTTTTTTTTTTTTTTTTTGGCCACCACTATAAAGTGCCAAATTATGGCCAAAACATTTAATTAGATTAAAGAAAAAGTAAAAGTATAGTTAAAATTATCATAATATAATTATAACATTTAAAAAAAAAAAAAACTTTTTGTATACCATATGTTTAAATTTTCTGTTGAATCATAGCTATAGAACTATATTAGCTCTTTATCAATGTGTATAAAATTTTTAAAGTAATCATGACGTCAATTTTTGGGGATGTCTAATTTAACTTTTTATAATTTTTTAATGTTCACGTTTAATTGAATGTATTATTTTTATGTCGAAAGAAAATGAACTCGTATTTTTTTTTATTTATTTTTTTTTTTTTCAACAATTAAATTATAGCTAATATTTAAATGGCTAATTTTAAAGTTATTAGGAAGTTATTATTTTCATATTTTAATTAATTAAAAGAAAGCTAATCAAAAATTCGAAAACCGGGCTTCGAGGAATTGCATTGTCAACGTGTTCTGAGCTATTCTAAAAGTTTCAAATGTCTAACTAGTCAGTAAGTTAATTAAAAATCGATTGCAAAATTTCTACTGGACAAACAAACAAGAAAGCGACTTAATAAAAGCATGGTAAAATAATAATTAATTTAATAGTAATAATAATAATAATAATAATAAAATAATAAAAATAATAATAAATTCAAATCGAAAAAAAAATATGGTACATTTACGTCGCCGGATTCAAGTAAAGTAAAGTAAAAAAAAAAAAAAAAACAAGACCTTCCGGCTTTTTCGGAAGGGTAGGTTGATTTCTTTTTCCTTATCAAGTATCATTTTGTTTCAAAATGGCGGCTGCAAATTATTAATGCACTTGGTAGAAATCTTGATGTAGGCTATGCACATATGGAGTTTTAAGCAAATCGGTTCATAAATACATTTTTATGTGAATTTAAAATTTTCAAGTGGCCGGCGCTTGGAAACAATAATGGTGGGTTAAGTTGACAGACATATGAAATGTATTTGTGAGATAAGTCTACTGTACACATATAGTTCGAATTAATTCAAAATCTCATAAATTCGAATTAATTCAAAATCTCGTGTTGAAAAATTAAGTGGCTGCCACTTCGATCAAAATGGCAGAGAAAGTTGCTCATCTAAGATATCATTGCAAATTCGAAATTTTTTTTTTTTGCAAAAGGTTGATAAAATGTTAGTTTTCTGCATTTCTAGTTTGTTTTAGCATTAAAATAGCGTAATTTTTTCTTAAAAACGCATTAAAAAGATCCAGTAACGCAGGAAATGAATTTGGCGCCAAATTTAGCGACTTTTTCCCTATGGCGACTTTTTGGCGACTTTTAGCGAAAAAATACTTATTATCGATATACCTAAGATGGGCGCAATAACGTGATTGGTTCACGAGTTACGTGAATTTTCTAGATTTTTGTTGTTTGAATGATTAGTCCAATTTTCAACTTTGATTTGAATTGATTAAGTATTTCTAAAGTGTGATTTCAAGTGGCTGGAACTTAGAAACAAGATGTCGGGACAAGTTGCCCAGTAAAAACATTCAAGATAATTATATGATAATATCACTGTCCAAATTTGGTTCGATTTGGAGTATTATTTCAGAAGTTATCGTGATTTTAAATTTTCAAGTGGGAGCCTGATTTTAAGTGGCCCGCTTAAATTAAGATATCTGCCACTTTATTAAAAATGGCGGATATAGTTTACTAATAAACTTCATTAAGATCCTTACGTGGTCTGTATTTACATCAAAATTCAAACAATTTCGGAATACTCTTTTTACAATTTAAATTTGAAATTTTCAAGTGGTCTCCACTTGAAAACAAAATGACGGAGCAACTTGGTTAAAAAACTCATCTAAGATATTTATAAGATAAGTTAAGACACTGTTCAAATTTGGTTCCATGTGGAGTATTATTTCGGAAATTTTAATGGTTTTAAATTTTCAAGTGGTGGCCTGATTTCAAGTGGTCTCGCTTAACTTCAGATATCCGCCACTTTATTAAAAATAGCGAATAAAGTTCATTAATAAAGTTATTTGAGACACTTGTATAATCTATGTATGCATCAAAATTAAAAAAAAAATCGGAATATGCTTTTTAGAATTTGAATTTGAAATTTTCAAGTGGTCTCCACTTGAAAAAAAAAATGGCGGAACAACTTGGTTAACAAATTCATCTGAGTTATTTATAAGATAAGTTAAGAAACTATCCAAATTTGGTTCAATTTGGAGTATTATTTCAGAAGTTTTTGTGATTTTAAATTTTCAAGTGGTAGAATGATTTCAAGTGGCCCCGCTTAACTTAAGATGTCTACCACTTTATTAAAAATGACGGATAAATTTCATTAATAAACTTCATTGAGACCCTTATGTGGTCTATATTTACTTCAAATTTCAAACAAATTCGGAATACGCTTTTTACAATTTGAATTTGAAATTTTCAAGTGGTCTCCACTTGAAATCAAAATGGCGGAGCAACTTGGTTAATAAACTCATCTAAGATATTTATAAGATAAGTTAAGACACTGTCTAAATTTGGATCGATTTGGAGTATTATTTCGGAAGTTATAGTGATTTTAAATTTTCAAGTGGTAGCCTGATTTCAAGTGGTCCCACTTAACTTAAAATATCTGCCACTTTATTAAAAATGGCGCATAAACTTCATTAATACACTTCATTGAGACCATTATGTAGTCTGTATTTACAACAAAATTCAAGCAAATCTTGCTTTAAATATGCTTTTTACAATGTCGGTTTGAAATTTTCAAGTGGCTGCCACTTGAAAACAAAAAGTCGGTGCAACTTGGTTAACAAATTCATCTGAGTTATTTATAAGATAAGTTAAGACACTATCCAAATTTGGTTCGATTTGGAGTATTATTTCAGATCTTATTGTGATTTTAAATTTTCAAGTGGTAGAGTGATTTCAAGTGGCCCCGCTTAACTTAAGATGTCTATCACTTTATTAAAAATGACGGATAAATTTCATTAATAAACTTCATTGAGACCCTTATGTGGTCTATATTTACTTCAAATTTCAAACAAATTCGGAATACGCTTTTTACAATTTGAATTTGAAATTTTCAAGTGGTCTCCACTTGAAATCAAAATGGCGGAGCAACTTGGTTAATAAACTCATCTAAGATATTTATAAGATAAGTTAAGACACTGTCTAAATTTGGATCGATTTGGAGTATTATTTCGGAAGTTATAGTGATTTTAAATTTTCAAGTGGTAGCCTGATTTCAAGTGGTCCCACTTAACTTAAAATATCTGCCACTTTATTAAAAATGGCGCATAAACTTCATTAATACACTTCATTGAGACCATTATGTAGCCTGTATTTACAACAAAATTCAAGCAAATCTTGCTTTAAATATGCTTTTTACAATGTCAGTTTGAAATTTTCAAGTGGCTGCCACTTGAAAACAAAAAGTCGGAGCAACTTGGTTAACGAACTCATCCAAGATATTTATAAGATTAGTTCACTGTCCAAATTTGGTTCCATTTCGAGTATTATTTCGGGAGTTATCGTGGTGACAAAATTTTCATTATAGATAGATAGATAGATAGATAGATAGATAGATAGATAAACGAAGTGATTGCAATAGGTCGATTTCTAAAGAAATCAACCTAAAAAAAAGGATATTTAGGTATTAACTCTTTGGCAGATAAACTAGGGATGCTTTTGATGAATTTGTGCTGAAGATAATTTTCATAAATAATTAAGTTTGAATTACATTTCATTACTTGAATTTCATTAGCATGAAAAAACATATTTAAATTTTAAATTATCACTTTTTCATTATTGGGTATTTATCCAGACATTTGGCTCCTGTTTTTGATTTGGTGAATATTGTAAATTTGAAAATAGGTTTATTTGGTAATATCGATCTCTAGGCAAGCGAAGACCTACTAGAATATTAAATAGTAAAATTCTTCTCTGAAAAAACAGGTATTGTCAATAATTACTTAAAAATTAACAAGAAACAGGAATAAAATGTTAATTAATTCATTACTCCATTAATAAAATATTTTGTTGTTCATTCACTTATGCAAGCACTATGATAAAAATTGTTTTAAACTCTAATGTCTAAATAACGAATTTACTGAAATAATCTGAAAAGGCTCAATTATGCATAATTTAATTATGATATGTTAATTATGACTTGTTAAGTTAAATATCACACAAAAACACAACAAATATTTTATGGTTATTTTATCAATCTTTTCAAAAAATAAAACAAGTAAAACAGCAAAATGTTTGTATTCTGCCAGTTGAATGACGTATATTAATGCAAGTCATGCAAAATATAAAAATAAAATCTCAGTGATAGACGAAACATGGTAACATTATTAGAAACAAGATAGATACTAGATGACGAGATTCAATTAAAGTCTCTCTAATCTCTGTTCTGTATGAGGTTGAGGGAATACAATGATAAAGAAAAGAATCCTCATTGCCAAAACATGAGTAAGTAGAAATATTTTGAAAATTCTAATGTAATTTCAATTACTGTTAGGCGTTCACTTGGCCATAGTAAAGAGAATATTTTCGTTGATGGCGATGACTGAAAAGTAAAAACATTATTAAAACTTAATATCCATTTAAAGTCCAGGATCGGAATGACATAGTTTGTTCTCTTGCAAGTTTATTCAAAAATTTTCAATGCACGTGACCATAGACTATTAAAAGAACATAGTAATAAGTTTTTTAACGAAAACATTCTGGAGTAGGGAAACAGTACCGAGAATCAGGCCGGGCCCCAGGCCCAAATCTCTCTTGAGATCTTACATGGGCGATAATCAGTAAGAAAGTGTGAGCTCCAAAACTGGAGCAAAAAAAAATGATAATGCATTTGGCGTTTAATTATAGACGCCAAGTTCAAAGTTTAAGATAGAGATTGATTGAAGTACGTAAGGAATACTCATAGGTATATTTTTAAAAAGTAATGAGTAATTTATTGACCGTTGTTAGTGATTGTTGGCATGATTTCGCCAAGTGTTTTAGTTCCTGGGAAACCACCAGCTAAGCAAATATTTTATCTAGCTGATGATGTAAATTAGGCGACAAGAGGGCGCATGAGTTACATTTCGATGTAAGATTAAAAGAAACCGACTTAATTATTTTCTGGTTTCACAAAACAAAAGGATAGAAATACGTCAAAACATGATCATCTACAGCACGAAAAGAATTTTCATTACGTTAAGATTGGTAAGTGAATACTGGGAAATGATCAAAGAATTTATTTCAGTTACATTGAAAAAAATTATGGAAGGGAAGATATAAAAATTAGAAAGCGTATATTGTAAATTTATTATTTATAGGATAAAAATAGTTATATCGTTATATTTTAAATAGTTGTTTAGGATTAAACAATTTAATTTATAATTTTATTTATTTAGAGAATTTACATATCTTTTAAAGAGAAAAATAAATTTTATAATATGTAATAATCTAGATCACAATTACCATATTTTAATTTCATGTTAATAATGGTAGAATGCATCTTTCAATCACCGTGCACATGAATATTTTAAGAATGCTAAAAAAACGGAAAAATTCCGGTAAAAGGTTCAATTTTGTAATTTTTCTGCAAGTTGTAATACTGCTTTGTAACACTTATCATATCCATATTTTTTCTATAATATAATAGCATTATATTGGTATTTTCTCTATAAAATATGAATTCGGAGAAGTATTTTGTGATCATTTCCCTTTAATTTATATAAAAGTTAAGACTTCCAAAAATAAAAGACAGAGATAAAAAAGAAAATGAAGTAATAAGTATGTCACATTCCATTTACATATATATTAAGAAATGTTAAAAAAAAAAAAAAAAAATTAAATTTTTCAAAAGTTAATCCTCAGTTTAAAAATACTGTCAGATAATTAAAGGTTATAAACATGATAGGCAATAATTTAAAACCAAAATTAAGGTTTTTGAATTTTAATTCATAAGTAAAGAATTAATTCTAATTTTTGTTTCTACAAATTAAACTTAAGTGTTGCTTAAAAAAGCCATCTAAATTGTATTACATACAATATAACTTTTTGCTAACAAAAACCAAACACAAAAATCAACACAATTACTTTTAACATAGAAAATTAACTGCCAAACAACTTACTCCGTTATTAAGATTTTTCTTTTTTTTCCTCATTCGTTTATGCAAACACATATAGGAATAAATAGAAACTTTGCAATAATTTTACGGAATAATCTGAAAATGCTGAATTAAATACAATACACGAACATATTAAATAAAATATTGCATTTAAAAAAGAAAAAAAAAGAATGTTTTTTGTTATTTTCTTGGTGATTTCGAAAAGCAAAACAAACAAAAACAACATAAAATGCGCATCCTGCCATTTAAATAACGATCAAATACTCATAGTATCACGCAAAATATAAAATTAAAATCTCAGTGATAAATGAAACACAGTAACATTATTAGCAAGACAAATATACATAGTTCTCACCAAATGACTAGGATGACTAGAAAATAATGAAGGGATATAATGACAAAATAAATAAAGAAAGAAATAATAACATTTATTATCACAGTGTTTAATTTTTTTTTTTTTTTTTTTTTTTTTCGTTTTAATGTGACATATAGTGAACTGACCAAAACTGGTAAGTACGATTAAAATTGTTTAATGTTTACTTCATGATACCTTACTACAATAATTTATCGTAAAAGATTTTGTTTATCCATCGTTATGTGTATGTATGTATATGTATATAAATTACTTCAGTTCGTATATTATGTCACACCTACAAAATGAAGTGAAGGAAAATTTAAGTTTTATTGGTGATCACTATAGGTAAGATGACACTTTTGAATTGAAAAATATCGTACAATTTTCAAAGACTGACCAATCTAAAATGTATTCTTTAATGAAGTATTTAAAAGAACATACGTTTAAAAAAAAAAAACGAAATCAGGCAAAGCTAAAATGCTGGAAAAATGATAGCGTTTTCACATTATTAATTTTTATATAACTTTTTTTCTTAAAAATTTCCGGTGTGAAACAGTAAAATTTTCTCTAATTTTTGTAGGATCTTAATTTTATTTTTCTAGATTTACAAATAAATCCCTAACACATTTTTGGTTACAACTCTATGAATAATAAAGTAAAGTATACACGCTGTATACTTTTCTGCGCTGCCACACTCTCAGGAATTCATTTATGAAGTCAAAATTGGGTGTTGCTATTGAAAAATTCAAAGTTGGAGCTCATTTTAATATGTATATAACCCCTAATTCAAATTTTCACATCATTTTCAAAAAGTGCACTTAATTTCCTGTTGAATGGTATTTATTAGATTTTTCTGCGAAAATTAATAACAGAATTACAGCGAGTGTTGCGGTTTTTTTTTCCCAACTATACATTCTTAAATATTTAATACTAGCCGCCTTCGGCGACCAGCTGCTTCGCGATCCCTGAAAAATCCGACTTTACGAAACTCCCACTCGGTGGCGCCTGCGGCGCCTTTTCTAGGTACCCTATATATAGAGAGACTGGACATTGACCGAAAGTCGGCATCTTAGTGCCAATTCGGAGAGATCCCCGTAGAACGTAATGCTTTTTTCTTCGCGATTGACGCTTTACTATACAACATAAATGAAAGGAAATTGTGCTAAATTTGTGCAGAAGGTAATGCAGAATATAAATATGTAATTTTTTTCGTCTTAGAGAAAAAGAATTTGAAGAAAAACGAATTTTGTTTTAACCTTTGACATGGTTACTTTTTCAATTCCTATCGGAAAACAGAGGAATTTTTTGTTGTATATTTCTATATTAAGCAAAATACGTTGATTGTGAAAGCAATTTTTTCTGAGGACATACATTCTATACATAAAAAGTTAGAAATTTTTTTAACAAAAATATGGTAATCTTAGTTTTTGTGAAGTAATTCATGAACAGATGTAAAACTACGGCGGAAGAACAGAAATTATTTTTTATTATTTTATAAAAATATTTACGTAATATTTTTACAAGCTAAAAATACATATTTTATTTATTTCAATTACTCATTATTAATAATAATGACTTAGTTAAATGTTAAAGATAAAAATTTTATTAATAATAATTTGTAAAAATCTTAACTAATATCTTTAGAAATTAAAAAATGTTTTTATTTATTTTATTTGCATATGCTTATTTCATCGATTTTTTTTTCTTTTTTCAGTTCTTTTAAATATTATGTAAATAAAAATAATTACTTATTTGAATATTATTTATAAAATTTATTATGGCAATTATTATTCAAAAGAAATTTATATTTCATATGTTAGCAAATAATATACACCTTATTTTCTTTATTTTTAATATTTTATTTTAAGAAATCTGATACACTTTGCGTACTAGCAAAAAACCAAGAAAAAATTATATAGTTATTTTAAATATTATTTTAAAATATATCAGATTGAGATCTAACATTTTAAATATATTGCACAACAGAACTTAAAAACGAATAGCTAGCAAATAAATAATGTAATTATCTCATATGTTAGGAAATAAATGCGTAAAACAGCATGAAATAAGAGAATTCAAAGTATTTAAAGCATGATATAAAATAAATAATTATGCATTTTTATCTTTTAAAAGTATTCCAAAATTAAAGCAATTTATCTCCCAACAAAGTAAAAATGTAATAAATAAGTTCTTTTTCGATTATGACGTAAAATAATCAAAATTTCTTCTCAGCGTAATGGTAAGCAATGGAGCAACTGGCACTAAAATGGAGAATTTCGTCAAAAAGCCGGCGCGCCAATGTCCAGTCTCTCTCTATATAGGGTCCCTACTTTTCCTCGTTTCAGGTCTAATAACAGCTTATCGATATATCGTGAAAATAGCTTATTGAAAGCGCAGTAAATTCTCGTGCGGTAGGGCCTTCGGCGCCCTCTTTTCTTTTCAATATCTGAAACAGCCTGTTCGCTCACCATGTTATGATCTTTCAAATTTCTGACTTTAGCTAAGTCCCGCTCGGTGGCGCTTGCGGCGCCGTATGACATTTTTTTAAAAGATTTGTGTCTGACTTATCTGTGGTTTTCTCCAAAATTTGCTTAATTCCGGGCTATATATCGTTAAAAATTATTAGTACGAAATGTGAGCGAAAATCTGAATTTGAAACTCTGTAAAATATAAAAGAATAAAAATTTTCTGGTTTTTCCGTAGTTTTCTCCGAAAGTTTCGTACAGAATTTGAACGGCTTATATCATTTTAATAGCCTGCAATAAAAATACGTTAAAATATCTTTTGAATGATGCATTATGTATTACAATAATGAATATCTATGATATATTTTAGACTGACTGGTCAGTCCTAGACACCTTCAACAACTCCGACCACAATTATATAACATTCACCATTAACACACAACCTTTCCTCTTACTTCAAAATTCCACACAACTAACAGACGAAATCAAATCAATAAACAACATCCCCCAACTTGAAACCTTTACAAACAACCTCAAAGCTACCATCCAAAATGCTGCCACCTCGGCCTTCAGACTTAAGAAGTCGGGACGTCGGTTTGCTTACTCCTTCTGGTCTCCCCAGTTACGTTCCATGCGGAATCATCTGACTGCTCTGAGAAGACAGTCAAAATATCTCGAACCTACACAAATCCAGCAACACAAACAGAAAATTAAACTACACTCGGCCCTATTCAAGAAACGCATAAATGAAGCCAAACACGCCGCATGGAAAAAATTCTGCACTTCACAAACACAAACCTTTGGTACTGCCCAAAAATTTTATAGCAACAAATTCTTCACACCCACAGAACTGAAATTGGAACGTCCTCCAGGCCAATCCTCTAAAAGACAAAACTTAGAATATCTAACAAAAACCTTATTCCCACAAACAGTTTACCCTCACCAACAAGCACCTTCATACTCGGCTCCCTCGGATGTTCCCTTCACGGAGTCTGAGGTAAAATCCACTCTATACGGTTTCAACATCAACAAGGCTCCTGTCCCGGACAATATTGACTTTAAAATTCTACGCAACCTTCATAATACAATGCCTCAAATACTCCTGCAATGGGCCAACTTATGTCTCAAACACCAACACTTCCCAGAAACACTCAGAAGAGGCGAAGTGGTGTACTTTTTGAAGCAAGGGAAGCTTCCCTCTGAACCCTCTTCCTACAGACCGATCTGCCTCCTCCCCACTTTAGGCAAATTGCTAGAGAAACTCATAGTAACCCGACTTAACTTCTTTCTGGAATCTAATAATCTGCTTCATCCTAACCAATTTGGGTTCAGAGAGGGCAGATCTTGTGACCAAGCCTTGCAAGCAATCAAAAGTTCCTGCGCCGTTAGCTGTAATGCATCAAACTACACCACTATCGTCTCGCTAGACATTAAAGGAACATTCGACAATGTGGAGTGGCCACACATTCTTCACGCACTACAAGATCTTGACTGCCCGGGCAATCTGGCCGGAATCATCTGCTCATATCTCTCCCGTCGTAAAATTTTAGTTAACTGGGGTGATGGCTTCACGGAACACCCTCAAACAAAAGGCTACCCTCAGGGCTCGTGCCTTGGGCCAATCCTTTGGAATTTAGTAGCGGATGGCATTATCAAGCGCATGAACTCTGCGGGCTTCACCACATATGCCTATGCGGATGATTTCTCCCTGATTCTCTCGGGCCGTGTCAGGAAAAACCTGGAGGACCAGGCCCAGGAAGCTTTGTCCCTCTTTAGTAAGCTACTCAAAGAATTCGACCTTAAGTTATCCCCCTCCAAAACTAATGCCTTAACACTAGCCCACAGATTATTATACAGATAGGACACTCCCGTATATTCTTCGGTAACCGGAATTTGACTGCAACGACCCTATTGTCAAAGGCTGTAAGTTTCTCGAGCTCTCTAGCTTAAGCAATCGCTCGTCTTATTTTTATGTATCTATGTTCATATCGTAATATTAGTGCAACGTTAAACCCAACATCCAACCGACTAACCATTTATTGATGTTTACGTTTGGCAATTTTGTTATTGTTTACGAATTTGATTGTCGAAAGCAATTTATTTTAAGAAGCAAGTACTAAATATTAAGCAAATAATTTTCGAAAATATACATAAACCAGAAATATTTTTTTCATTTTAAAGCATTTTGTATTATTTACACCAAGCAATGTTAAATAATTAAGATTTCATACCATACTGCTATTTCAGCATTACAGTTTGTTATATTAATTTGTACTCTTGAACACGAATGTGTTTGGAAAAATTTATTTTCAAACATAATAAAAATTAAACCAGGAATAAACTACTACGTCAGAAACGCCAAAGAAAAATTATTGAGGTGCATACAGCTGTTTCGGTAGCCTAAAGCGTACCGTCATCAGTGCAAAAAGAATTCAGAATCTGGAGAAGTGCTCATATATATAGGAGAGGGACCGGATTTAGTTCAACCAATAGGATTACGGAAGAGGTGGGGAGTGTGGCCAATAGGAATTAAGGAATGTGTAGCTGTGTAAACTGTAGAAAAATTAAGGAAATGTGGACTGAATGTAAAATTTCCAACAATCAGACAAATAGGGAACAGCGAAATCACAATTTACAAGGTTTTTAAAATTTTTATAAATATGAAAAGCTTCAAAGAAATCGAGTTCATGAATGGATTTAGGTCTGCAAATTATTTTAGCTGAATTAAATTTGAAATTATGATTTTCCTCCCAGCAATGTTTAGAAATAGCCGATTTATTGGTTTCTTGTTTGCGGACGTAATTCATATGTTCTTTTAGACGAAATTTAAGACTGCGTTTAGTTTGGCCAATATATGATAAACCACACTGACAGGAAATACTATAAATGCCCCAAGAATTATGCATATCAATAGGATCTTTTAACTGAGAAAAGGTGAGTTTATTGGAAGGCGAAAATATTATTTTAAAATCATATTGTTTGAGAATTTTAGCTATGGTTTGACTGGTTTTAGAAAAATAGGGTAAAACAATACTGATATTAGATGTGACTGATTTAGTAGACGAAATACGAGGGAGTTGTAATTTTTGGATAGCTTTGTCTATAATGGAAGGGTCATAACCTCTGTCAATTGCGATGGCTTTCAGGTATTTAATTTCAGATTTCAATAAAATAGGATTTGAACAAATATTAAGGGCAATTTCAATTTTATTGAAATCTGAAATTAAATACCTGAAAGCCATCGCAATTGACAGAGGTTATGACCCTTCCATTATAGACAAAGCTATCCAAAAATTACAACTCCCTCGTATTTCGTCTACTAAATCAGTCACATCTAATATCAGTATTGTTTTACCCTATTTTTCTAAAACCAGTCAAACCATAGCTAAAATTCTCAAACAATATGATTTTAAAATAATATTTTCGCCTTCCAATAAACTCACCTTTTCTCAGTTAAAAGATCCTATTGATATGCATAATTCTTGGGGCATTTATAGTATTTCCTGTCAGTGTGGTTTATCATATATTGGCCAAACTAAACGCAGTCTTAAATTTCGTCTAAAAGAACATATGAATTACGTCCGCAAACAAGAAACCAATAAATCGGCTATTTCTAAACATTGCTGGGAGGAAAATCATAATTTCAAATTTAATTCAGCTAAAATAATTTGCAGACCTAAATCCATTCATGAACTCGATTTCTTTGAAGCTTTTCATATTTATAAAAATTTTAAAAACCTTGTAAATTGTGATTTCGCTGTTCCCTATTTGTCTGATTGTTGGAAATTTTACATTCAGTCCACATTTCCTTAATTTTTCTACAGTTTACACAGCTACACATTCCTTAATTCCTATTGGCCACACTCCCCACCTCTTCCGTAATCCTATTGGTTGAACTAAATCCGGTCCCTCTCCTATATATATGAGCACTTCTCCAGATTCTGAATTCTTTTTGCACTGATGACGGTACGCTTTAGGCTACCGAAACAGCTGTATGCACCTCAATAATTTTTCTTTGGCGTTTCTGACGTAGTAGTTTATTCCTGGTTTAATATTCCAACGCCAAGTCTCCTGCTATTATAATAAAAATTAGTTTTATTTCTTAGAAAATAGCTGTGAATGTTATGATTTTGTAAATTTAAAAGTAGTAGAAAAAGTGAAGGAAAGAAAACTGCACATACGTTTTCGTTGGCAACTTTATTATTGTTTACAAACTTGATTGTCAAAAACAATTTATTTTAAGAAGCAAGTGCTAAATATTAAGATAATAAACTGTGAAAATATACATAAAATAAAAACATTTTTTTTTCATTTTAAGGCATTTTGTATTATTTAAACCAAGCAATGTTAAATATTTAATGATTTCATACTGCTATTTCAGAATTACAGTTTGTAATTTTAATTTGTACTAAAATATGAATATGTTTCACAAAGCATATTTTTAAACATTATAAAAAATAATTTTTATTTCTTAGAAGAATAGCTGTGAATGTTTTGAGGATAATTTTGTGAATTCAAAAACAATAGAAAGTGAAGAAAAAGAAAACTTATACTAACCTGCTACTAACTACTCGCGAAATAGAAAAACAATTTTCGATCAAAGATGCTATTCATGTAGACTTAACACATGTAGTTCCCCTCTGTTGACACTAGTGGTGCTACTATATTTCCGGTTCGCGTTTTAGCTTCATTGTCCTATCTGTATGATAATCTGTGCACTAGCCTTCCCTAAAGCCCTAAAACGAAACCGAAATCCCAAGATGCGGATTGACGGCATCAGTGTCAACCACGTAGAACAAATGAGATTACTAGGTATCACTTTTGATCGGCACCTCAACTGGCTGGCACATGTTAAAGAACTAAAATTAAAAACCCAAAGCATATATCACAATTCAGCAAGAATGGTGGGAAAGAGGTGGGGTATCTCCACCTCTTTCCTTAAGTTCTGGTACAAAAAAATAATAGAAAAAATAATAACCTACGGAGCCGCCATTTGGGGTGGCCACCTAAGAACAGATGCCATAACAGACCTCAATTCTGCCCAACGACCATTCCTCTTACAAATTGCAAGAGGATATAAAACTATTTCCACTGATGCCCTCACCGTAATCACTGGGATTCCCCACGCCCACCTGCAGGTCTCCCAAACGTACATTAAAACTCAAATCTTGCAATTAAAAGACCCTGACCTAACTAATATTATCTTCCCAGAAACCCCCATTCAAACTTTGACCTGCAGTTGGTATAATCACCCAGGCAAGGATGTTGCGCCAATGTTAACCAACTGTCTTAAAAATAACTTTTCTCCCTCTGCTCCGGTGGCGATCTACACGGATGGTTCCAAGACAGATACCGGGGTTACAGCCGCATTTTGCGTGCTGGAACAGGGTGTCGCGGGCCATCAGTGGGCTTGCAGGCTCGAGGACTTTAATACGGTATTTCAAGCAGAGATCCACGCGATCGCTGAGGCCATACAATGGGCCAGTGTCGCATACTCTAATCAAAGCGTCAATATCTACAGCGACAGTCTCTCGGGCCTTCAGGCAATAGCTCGACATCGGAGCAGACATCAGCAAATTCAGCGCATTAAAAAACTCCTAATGAATCTCGACTTAACTTGCACCCTGGCACACGTTTCTGCCCAAAGGTGTGTCGTAGGCAATGAACTAGCTGATTCCCTAGCAAAAGAAGCCACTAATTTCCCCACAAAATGTTCTTCAATTCCCGCTCCCCCCTCCTACGTCAAAAGTAAAATTCAAAACTTAATGAATCTCAAATGGCAAGACCTGTGGGAAAGGGATACATACCTTCAGTTCAGAGAAAGGGATACATACCTTCTCACTGATTCCACGAGCCCGCACTAACTCTTGGACTTTAATTCCCCCTATTACCGCATTCCTAACAGGCCATGGGCCCTTCCCTTCCTATTTACGAGTTTCATTGCCGACGCTCACCCTTGTGTCCATGTGGAGAGGAGGGTACTCCACTACATTATTATTTCCACTGCCCCCTAACAGAAAATTATCATTTAAGAAATCCCTCCCCTAGACCAATTAATTGGCTAGACGAAATTCTAACAAGAAAACCGCTAATAAATAAACTAAATAGCATCTTCTCCTATGTAATGAACATTTAAAACCATCAGATTAATATTAAATTCTACTAATTATAATAATAATTCTCTAGTCAAAATTAAATAACCTTAAGTTTCTTCTTACTGTTATCTTCCTCCTGTTATCTTCCTGTTATCTTCCTAGTGGTCGTCCGAGTTGCTGCTGAAGATATCCTCATGTAATATCAGTTCTAGATTCCAAACGTCCTGAAGTTGCAGATTACTCAGAAACTTCACCAGTACCCCGCTAACCATCCTAACGTCACCAGCAGTCAATCAAGGACCGACTTGAGCCTCAACGTGAATCTATCTACTTACAGATTCTTTCCATGATGGTCAGCAATTAATGCTGATTAAATCCATGCATACGCATGAACTGTTTCTACTAAAGGAACTGCCATTCTCAACCTCAGAATCTGCGTCATCAATTATCAACTGGTTTCGACTCTACAATATCAACTATCGTCAGCATGCCATTTGTCGCGTGGGGCCGGCTGGGCCCGGCATGCCGACCAAATACTTTATGTACATAAATATCTGTAAATAATCATCGCCCTCTATCGCTGGTTGGCTAAGCCAGGCGATGCATGATGTAATTTTTTTTCTCAATAAATGTCGGAGCAGCTCACGTGGATTATCCTAGAAGCGCTCAACACCGTTCCTCGAGCGGCGAGCGGGGGCTGCTCCCTGTTAGATATATTTTAGACTCAAAATGGCTAATCTATCAAGGGCGATTAACGATTTCTATTGAAATCCATCTAAAATTTAAGAATTCCAAAACTGCTTTTTTACAACCGAATTCATAAAAATAAGGGGGAAAAAAATCAATATTATTCTGTTAAAAGTAACTCATTAACAGATGAAATAAAAATGAATTTAAATAAATATAATATGTCTATTTATTTTATTTTTAAAACTATGCTTTAGATTTTTTAACTGCATACAGATGAGCCATAATGACGAGCAATTTCGAAGTTCTGCTTTTGATCGATTTTAAATTGAAAAAATTCAAAAACTGCTTTTTTTATTTCCAGTATACTTTGTCACGTGGGCGAAAAACCAAAAGCAATTTTCCCGACCTCTAGCACCTGGCACTGAAGAATCTTATTCTCTCTTCTCTGTCAAGGTCAGTTGCAAGAGTTTCACCAGCAGTCAATCAAGGACCGACTTGAGCCTCAACGTGAATCTATCTACTTACAGATTCTTTCCATGATGGTCAGCAATTAATGCTGATTAAATCCATGCATACGCATGAACTGTTTCTACTAAAGGAACTGCCATTCTCAACCTCAGAATCTGCGTCATCAATTATCAACTGGTTTCGACTCTACAATATCAACTATCGTCAGCATGCCATTTGTCGCGTGGGGCCGGCTGGGCCCGGCATGCCGACCAAATACTTTATGTACATAAATATCTGTAAATAATCATCGCCCTCTATCGCTGGTTGGCTAAGCCAGGCGATGCATGATGTAATTTTTTTTCTCAATAAATGTCGGAGCAGCTCACGTGGATTATCCTAGAAGCGCTCAACACCGTTCCTCGAGCGGCGAGCGGGGGCTGCTCCCTGTTAGATATATTTTAGACTCAAAATGGCTAATCTATCAAGGGCGATTAACGATTTCTATTGAAATCCATCTAAAATTTAAGAATTCCAAAACTGCTTTTTTACAACCGAATTCATAAAAATAAGGGGGAAAAAAATCAATATTATTCTGTTAAAAGTAACTCATTAACAGATGAAATAAAAATGAATTTAAATAAATATAATATGTCTATTTATTTTATTTTTAAAACTATGCTTTAGATTTTTTAACTGCATACAGATGAGCCATAATGACGAGCAATTTCGAAGTTCTGCTTTTGATCGATTTTAAATTGAAAAAATTCAAAAACTGCTTTTTTTATTTCCAGTATACTTTGTCACGTGGGCGAAAAACCAAAAGCAATTTTCCCGACCTCTAGCACCTGGCACTGAAGAATCTTATTCTCTCTTCTCTGTCAAGGTCAGTTGCAAGAGTTTCAGAAGCGTCGATTCAGAATTTCATCGAAAACTGCCGCGATACTGAAAATTAAAAAAATTATAACTCATTCAGTTTTTGAAATTTTCTCTCAAATTTTTGGGTATTCAATTGTTGAAGCGAGATCTATATAAAAAAAAAAAAAAAAAAAAAAAGAAGAAGAAGAAATGATTTATCTCTAAACGTTTTTGAGTTATAAAATGTTTTGTGAAAAAATCGATGTTTCGTAAAATTTAAAAATATGGATCGCTAATCCGTATTTTGTAAAAATGTTTATATGGTTCGAAAGAGGATTAAATGTCCTTTCCAAATATACCAGTTGTTAAGAAATGGAACAGTTACTCGGTCGTACAGGGCGTTTCAAAAACGACAATCGAGAAAAAGAGAAATTTTCGACCCGTTTTAAAACTTTTTTAAAAAAATATAAAAAATCCGTATTTTTTTTAAAAAAATTGTACCGTAAGAATCGGTAATAAATGCAGTTTCTCGTGGTACAGGTGTATTTTCGATATTTCCAACAGATCTGCAGCGATCGCTTTAGAAAAACCCGCGAAATTTTTCTCTCTCTGCTTTCTCTTTTGAGGAACACGCCGGAGGGCGAAAATTATGATCCGCTCGCTTTTTAATTAGGCATTGGTCGACGTTTTAATTAATATCTCCGGAACTAATTAAAATTTTTAAATTCTTTTTTCACTATCAAGTCGAGAAGGCTTCTGAGCACCCGTATGTCAAATTTTATACTTATGCGTTCAGTAGGGGCTGAACGTATAGACGCACAGACAGACAGACAAACATCTTCTTTTATTATTATAGAAGAGCACGCGAGAGTGCACATTTCCAACGTAAACGACAAACCTACATGAGGATTTAAACAAACAGAGAAAATGCCGTAAAAATGTGGAAAAGGTAATTACCATAAAATCACAATATCACCAAAATGTAAAAAAAAACTCGTCATAACAGCATTTCCGTTTTTCGCACGTTAGGGAAAATTCTATGCTTTATTTAAAAAAAGAATAAGTTGGTGACAATAGAAGCTAAATAATTCGATGAGAATACATTATAGTTTTGAGATTTCCGTTATACCTTTTTTTTTTACAAAAGTTGTATCTCGGATATTTTGTAGTCCTAATTCTTCAAAGAGAATTCCTTGTAATATTTGATCGATTTTATAAAACCCTGTGCCTTATTTAACGAATCTTTGTAATTTGATATCTAACATTAATATGTAAGGAATGGAAATGGAGGTTAAAGTTTTTGGAACATCCTGTATTTTCTTTTATGAAAGGATATAAAAATGCAAGATACGTATCAAACATAATTCAAAAACTCAATATTCATCTCGAAGATGTCAGTTTATTTTCAAATTTTTCCTTTTTTTTTCTTTCTTTTCCCTTCTTTCTTTCTTTCTTTCTTTTTTTTTTTTTTTTTTTTTTTTTTTTTAACATTTAATTTTCTAAAAGTATATATATACACACAGATGATAAATTCTAAATTCATTTTTTCATTGACAATATCTAAGATAACGTTTTTTATTTATTTGCAGATGATAAATTCCTTTGTTACTAACAGTAACATTAACATTTATTCTTATTTATTTATTTATTTATTTTACACCTTTGATCACATTTTAATTTCACAAAGTCCGAAGTTTTCCTTTTAAACTCGTAACTGCTAGCTATCCTTCGTACAGTACTTTAATAAACAGAGTGAAAACTTCTAACTCGACTCGACTACTATTCCCGACTCCTGTTTTGTGAACTTCTTACGAAAAACTTGAAGCCTCACAATTTTTAATAGGTGAGTTAATTTCCTTAAAATTATAATATTTGATATTTGACAATTTTTTTATTTTATGTACTAAGTCTAATTTAAATTTATCAAGTAAAATGGATTTCCAAGCATTGAAATATTCTACAAGTTTATTATAATCTGTTGCAATTTTATATATAAATAAGTCAAAATCTATGTTGGTTGGTTGGGTTTAACGTCGGACTGTACTGCGCAGTGGATAATTGGCGATGGTCTGAGACGCACCCCTAAGAACTCTAAATCTAGGTTAAATTGCATATCGCAAAATATATTTATATAATTTGCAAGAGGGGTGACGATTTCGGTTCGTACTCATGCAAATAGCAAGTTGCGACCTGATTTTCATACTTTAGTTAATTAAAAAAAAAAAAAAAAAAATCTAATTGTCCGATAATCTGTTTAGTCCGACGGATTCAGAAAAATCGCCTCTTTCATTTGGTATCTTATTCGTAACGAAGTTTTGATTAGATTTTTAAAAATAATTAAAATATGAAACTAATAACCTGGTAATAACTTCAAAATTGAACATTTAAATTTATAATTGTTGCCTAAGGTAATTAATTACCTTTTATTTATTTATTTTTTTTAGCATAAAATGAAATATGCTTTCACGCGAAAAATAAAAAGTTGTAAAATATTAAATTTGCTCATACATATGAAAATATGAAACTATGAAAACGGAGTAAACAAAACAACAACAACTATAACCTTTTTAAATATACTTCAATTTTAGATTTTTTTCTAAAAGAAAAAAAAAGAAATAGTATGTTTTTTGGCACGGATGTATCGCGCTTGGCATGAAAGCTAGTTCATTGATAATACTGGGTAATATTTTAAAATTTTGATGCTGAAATAGATCGGGCATTTTTCGCCAAGGACTCTACTTTTGTGAAAGCCGCTTTAAGCCAAGTTAGCGCATCAAAAATATAAATAAATTATAAAATACTGAAAAACAGAAAATAAAGAAAAGGAAAGGAAAAGGAAAAGAAAAAGAAAAGAAAGAAACATAAAAAAATAATCACATAAATTATGTATTTTTGTCTAAAATGGCAATAACAATTAAAAAGTCGACAAGGGGAGCTATATTAAAGCTGTACTATGATCAGATTTACATATTTGATTAATTATTTATTTATTTTTCTATATACCAACTACTATTAACTAACTCAACTACTATTATAACTACAAAAAAATAATTGTCTCATGGGATAGATGTAGCCGATCATAGCATATTGTAATATTGTATTTGGCGTGAAATTGTGACAATTTTATAGTTGATCGGATAAATCAAATAAATATAGAAAATAACGTGAAAGAAAATATTATGTACACTACGTATAGTGTTGTTCATATGTAACTGGGATTTAAATATAAAATTGCTACTTCAGTTCTTTCGATGCTGTCATCTGATATACACCCAAATGGAAACCCATTGGAAAGCTATTGTCACAGGCAATAGGGACAGGCACCCGAGAGTCTGCGAATGAGTGGTCGCTGCCGAAAGCTGCGGGGACAGGAAGCGAGCTTTTGAGCAATTTCATGATTTATTTTTTATTTTTTTTTTTTAATAAAGCTATATAGAAAAGAGTTTTCTTTAAATATAGTGACCAGCGAAACAGGCAAAACCTTCGTTGATTCACTACCTTAATTGATTTCACATTCTGTCATTTTTGACGGTGGTATATACAGTATCGTTAATACTGTGCTTAGAATAAATACGAAATTTAATGCCAAATTCCATTAAGTTTCTTAAGGTTTGATTTTCTACAATATTAATATCATTAGTAATTATGTAACTTATATATACATATGTAATATACAGTCGGTAACAAAAGTGTCCAAACACTAGCAAAAATTCTTATGTAAAAAAAGTACACTTCATACGGTTTTGTTAAATAAATCGTTGTCGAATTCTGTTCTTAGTCAGTCTAAGAACACGATTCGATAAGGATTTATTTAACAAAACCATATTAAGAGTACATTTTTAACATAGGAATTTTTGCTAGTGTTCGGTCACTTTTGTTACCGACTGCACAGTCGGCAGCAAAATTATTGAAGCACTAGCAATAATTCCTACTTAAAAGAAGGGCGTATAATGCTGTTTTGTTGCGTAGATATTTGTCGAATCATGATCTTAGTCTTATACTGTTTATAAAAAAGTAAGTTAACGATAAAAATTAGCGGTCAGACTAAAAAATATATATATATATGGAAAGTGTAGATGTGTGCTTCAATAATTTTGCTGCCGACTGTATACATGTACCTATATTTTTACATATAATATTTCAATATATGCTCCCCCGATTAAGTATTGATTATTGTTATACTTTTATACCTTTATGGATTTTCATCATGTTATCTCTCCTTTTTCAGACATACTTCTTTCAAAGCAATATGCTATAGGAGTATTTTTTATAAATATATTAATTTTATTTTGCATAACTATACGAAAGAATTTGTATGTATAATTTTAAAATACTTCTGTTTAAAGTAGACTGTAATAATGAATTACATTATTTTTAAGTCAAGCGAAATTTTAATATATTAAAAGAAAAATATTTTTAAGTAAATTAGTAGATTTTCATGACAGTGTCTTTATTATGAACCATCACATAGTTTAATATAAAAGTGCTGAAATAGTAACGAAATTAAAATATATTATTACTAGCAAGAAAATTTTCAGACATGTCTGGTAAAAAAAAAAAAAAAAAAAAATCTTTGACTGGTAAGATTTTCTAAAAATTCCTAACCCCTGCTTATAAGTATACTGCACATTTATGCAAGAGAGGCTGACTTAATTTTAATAAAAGCATAAAGTGAATTGAATCGAAAAGTGAAATGAATCGAAATTGAATGTTTTGACCTAACAGCCTAATGCTGTACAACTAAACTTATTCAGAGGAGCATTGATCTATCATTATACTTGAAAACCAGACTTAAATTAGTTCTAATTACTTTCCCCTCTCATTGAAATAATTAAGATTAACCATTCACCCAATTAATTTTCAGGTTAATTTAATTTTGTCTTTCTTTTCAAAATAGTAAAAAAAATTTGGCAAATCTTTCTACTCATTAAATAAAGAAAAAAGCAACAGGTTGATAATATTTCTAACTTAATATGAAAAATATATGCTTAATTGAAATATCAGTCATTTTTTACAAACTTGCTAAAAGTCTGTCTTTTTAAATAAATAAATAAATAAAACTTTCTCTCTGTGCGTGTGTGCATATATATATATATATATATATATATATATACAGGGTGTTTATAAAGTCCCGGACCCATTTTGATGTTTAATAACTCATAAAATAATAAAGATAGATTAAAATTAATAACACAAATGGTTAGACAGACTCAAAAAGTTTCATGACCCTTGTCAATGAACTTCCACGTGTGCCCCTTTCGTCGCACGGAGAATATCAAGTCGATAGTCAATTTCACGCCAGGTAGCGGCAAGCATGTCGGCATGCACAGAGGCTATTGCGGTTGTAATTCTGACTTTTAGGTCATCAATGTTCGACACTTTCCTCCTGCATACTTGCCAACCAATTTTAATAAAAAAAGGGAAGATTTTTGTTGAAAAGCCAGAAGATTTCATAAAAAAAGGGAAGATTTTTTTTTTTTTTTTTTCTATTTGACGTATTAAACAATTACAATTGTAATATTTTAAATTTTACAATTTTAATATTTAGAAGCAATCTATAAAAACGTTTTACTATAGATTGATTATACTAAATATATAAAAGTTTTAAATGAAGTTATTCCTCTTCAACATATAAATATCTACAAAACAGAATCTGTAAGAAATTTATTTAACAATAGACAAAAAAACTTAGTTAAGTTAAAGTATAACTAATTTTTTAAATAAATATAGAATATGATTTCTATGTATATACATTATTCATACATATAAGAAAAAGTAGCAGTAGCTGTAACGTAGATTTTCTTGTACAGAAGGTAAGATAATATTTCGTAGGATAATTACAGGTATGTAGAGAAGATTTTTGCAGTTAGTAGCAGGTAGATAAAATGTTAATAGAAGTTTCCAGTTCGATGGTCTCCATTAGGCCATATTCTCGTATAGGTGAAATCTACTTGCGTTGATTGCCGCTAGAAATATTATTTACAATTCTTCCATTAAATAACCAAGATTCGATCCAGAGGTGTTAAAAATAATGAAATTCAAATATCAATAAAGATTTGACAAAAATGTGCACAGTTTTCTTTATTGACTTGCTGCATAAAATAAGGAGGGAAGGTGCCCCTAACGTATAAATATTTTAGGAACTACATCCGTATCTTCTAAGCAGGAGCGATCAGAGAAGAATGATTGATGTTTCAGCCAAATTCAAATTATTGTTACATATTGGCATTTAATTTCATCGCCAGCAAGAACACATAAAAGTGGTTTTTTAAAGATACGTTACACTGAAATTAAGCTAACAATTTTGAATACAGAGTAGGATTGCCATAATATGATAACCCTATCAAAAATCACAAATTTCGCCAGAGATTCATCATGAGAAAAGTTAACCGCAAAGAATATATATACATAAAATATAGCTATAATTTAATTGTGTTCATGGATAATTTTGTCTAACTGAATAAATTACGTTAGGAATAAGGCTACTGTGATTTAAGAGGAACATAAATAAAATGGGCCATGTGTTACTCTTTATGATAGGAAATGATGAGAATATGCAAGGAGATTGATTATCTTTTACATTTTTTTTATTTTTTATTTTACTGATAGAAGAAGAATTCGGCAGTTATTAAAGATTAATATTGAATACACGAGTGAATTATTATAAAAAGCGATAAAATAGATTTGAATTAAAATTAAATAGAGAATTTTTAAAATATATGTGATTTCTACATCACATATTTCTCCCCTTCACCCAGAAAAAATTTTACGAAGGAAGAAAATTTTTTATATGTTCTTGCTGTTACATGAGTAAATATTTATTATAATACTAGATGATATTACTGTTATATGAGTGTAATTTTCTCTAAAAATGTAAAAATATAAAGAACTTCAATGAATATTATACGAGGCACACATCCCATACAAAAATATAAGAAATAAAAATATAGTCATGACATAAAATAATTTTAAAGGATCCACATCAAATTATGCATAATCTTTTGCATAATAAAAACAGCTGTAGCATATATATATTATTCAAAATATCTGGACATATATAATAGTCCGTATCATATTTACCCATATTTGGTAAATTTAAATGACCTGTATATATATATTTTTTTATTTATTAATAAAACAAGCATATGCATTTATTCAACATTGGGCCCAACAAAACAGGTCACATGTCAGCTTATCTGACAACATTATGCTTAAATATGAGCTCATTATATATATATCATTTTGTTATATAACCTTTTGGCATACATTTGCAAAGCATGATATAAAAACACATAACATATATAATAGTAACATATAAGCATTAGTAAGTAATTGTGTTAATAATAATTAGGTATGGCTGCAGTATGATAAAAATTGACATAAAATGTTTTTTTTTTTTTTTTTTTTTTTTGCATAAATTGTTGGTATTTACATAGGTGAGAGAAAATGAATATTTAATAAGATATGATGATGTTGATTTACTAAAGTGACATATAATAATGCCTGAAGTAAAAACAATGTGCATGTTAAATCTCTGTAGTGTAATGTGAATTTCTCTTTTTTACTACTTTTTCTTTTTTTTATATTTATAATAAAAGATTTTTTTTTTTCATGTATAAAAGTGTTAAGTATACTTTTAATAATCATATAATTCACAAATATTTAAAATGTGAATGTTCATGCTGTAATTGTAATCGAGGGAAAATATTAATCATCTGTGCAAGAGTCTAGAGTGAATATTTTTTTTTTTACAGTTTCAAGCTAAGGCAAATCAATCATGCAAAATGATTGATCAACAATTTACCAACGAAGCTTAAGTAAATTTTATGTTAAGTGTAAAAAATGTGTAAACATGAAAATATGTGTGTGAATGTGTGAAAAGGAAGCCTTATTGAAACCTATAAATATCACAAAAATACAATTGCACTAAATAAAAATATTATGGACAATTAAAAAAAGTGTGAATCTGTAACGATTATTAAAACTTTTGATTTGTAAAAAATGTAATCATAATGTGTCCAAAATTATCATTAAAAATATTTACACCTGGTTATAATTTATTGAAAAAATTAATTATGTATGAAGTGTGAATGTGTAAGTGTGTTATAATTATCATAGCCTATTTATTTTTAATTAACAAAATAAGTGGAAAACTGTCATGTAATGTCCAAATTTTAGTGCCAAAGATTTAAATATATAATACATACCTTTTATAGTTATGAAGGTTCTTTGACAAAAATTGGGCAAACAAGTTTAAAAAGTGAAAGTAATATGAAAATGTGTGTAGCGTGAACTGTAATTCGATTTTAAAAAAAGTTATCTCATGCGTAAATGTTCGAAGTAAGTATTTTTTACAGTTACTGGACAAGGCAAATCAATCATATGTATGATTGATTAATCATTTACCTAAAATAATTGTAAGGTAAATATCTTTTTTTTTTTTTTTATGTTGTGTATAATGTGTAAACGTGAAATAATTGTGTGAATGTGTTTATAAAATTTGTGAAAAACGAGAAACCTTGCCAAATCTAACCTATAAATACTACAACATAAAACAATTACACAGAGAAACCTCTTAAATCATCAAAAGTTAAATAGTTCTTTTTTTTTTTTTTTTACACAATAGTCTTTTTTTTACAGAGAAAAAGGTAAGTGTGAAACTATGATCTGTGGTGATCATTATTGTAAATTTTTGAAAGATGGTTATTTACACAATTTTGTAAGTGTTATGTCAACAAATGTATGTGTACAAATTTCGGTTAATTGGTAATACACCATGAAGTAGAAAAATAATGAATATATTCATACATACCAAATCTATATACACCATAAAATGTAAATTCTGCAAATACATAAACCATTCATTTGTGTAAGCATGTGAAAAATATTGAGAAATATCTGTGTTAAATTAATGTGTTTGTTAAAATGTAAAACAACATGAGTAACACAAATAATCACATAAAAATTTAAAAGAAGAAGTACATGCAGTGTTTATAAAGTATTAAAATAAATTTGATGTTTGTGAAGCATAAAATATTATTGAATATAACCATAATTTTGTAAATAAATAAAACTTGTTGAAAGAAAATTCAAATGGATAGTGTGTGTGTGTGTGTGTGTAACCGCAACTAAATTGAAGTGCCTTGAGTGAAACAAGATGATCGGATAAATAAATCTTCTCTGTTCCTAAGCACCAAATTGCATAAATAGATATAAATATGTGTAAATGTATAACAACAATAAAAATAAATTTATATTTGCTAAAAGTGCATATAAACATTGCCAAAAAAAAAAGTGTATGTGTGAAACAAAACTTATATATGTGAAGTAACTATGTAAATGGAAAAATGCCAATGCATAATTTCCAGAAAACAGCAAAGATGTGACATTATCAACATGTAATTCTGTATATATGTATGCATGTATAGCAAAACTTGTAAGTTGAAGTGAATCCTTTAAAAATATTGTAAAAAAAAGTATGAGTAATTATTTGAAATATATGAAATAAATATAAAATTAACAAATAGTTATCAATAAATTCATAACATTAGCATTAAAATTTTGTTGTTGTTGTTGTTGTTTATTTGTTTATTTTATTTATTTATCTATTTATTTATTTTTTAACATACTGCAAGGTAAGGTCATGTGAATTAATGTTAAAGATGCATAAATTATCATCATTATCATTTATTATTGATTCCTCTTTTATGAATCAATAACTATATTTTATAACAAAAGCACTCAGATTACACTATTGCCGATCAAGTGATATGTGAACACTTGACATGCCAAATAATTAAGTCAGAGAAAAGTGTGTAAACTCCGAAGAGAACATGCCTGAATAATTGGGTTGTGAGGCCAATTATAACATGCCTTAGTGAGTGAAATGTGTAAAAACGTGTAAAAATGTGGAAAAGAACTATTGAAAAAATTTGCCATTCAACCGGACCCCAAATTAGTCAAATGACAATGAAGTTCTGACTCAAAAATAACATGTATAAGAACACATGTACATAATCAGCAAAAATATATACAGAAAGAAACACATAATTTTGTTACTTACTTGTGATTTTTTTTTTTTTTTTTTTGCAAATTAATATAAGTAATACTTTATTGCACCTTACTTTATTTATTTATTTGATTATTTATTAATTCACCATGCCTTCCTTTGATGTAATTTTACTTTGAAGTAAGTAAGAGAAAAAAAACTTCAAAAATATCTAATATTTTAATTGGCACAACTACCTTGCAAACATGTAATAAGAAACATTTAAATGAACTTAGATTTACATCATATTTTACCAATAACATTTAAATCAAAATGTAAATTTAATTATTTTAATATTTTAACCATAATTTACTTCAACATGAAAAAAAATAAATGCAAATAGCAGTATAATTTGTGTATTACTGTGTTACGAAATACTTTGTGTATTACCTTGATACGAAATACTGTCATTTAAAATTGTGCTGAATTTTTAGAAATATTATACATATTCTCTTATATGCTCAAGATTATAAATATATATCTTTTTTTTTTTTAATATATCCACATTAACATCATGGATGGATTTTAAAAAATGTGACATGTGAAACTAGAATGTGTGTGTAAATTGATAAGAAAATATACCATTCACTGTATGTCATTCCAACAATTCCGAGTAACAAAATGATTAGTCTATGAACAATAATCTAATATTAAATATTTGTCCACACAGAAGAAACATCTACAAAATTAAGTAAAAAGAAATACTTACCACAAGAATTACCGGAATCATATCGGCATTTTAAAACATTTTGAACAAAAGTTTATTTATTTTCTTACGTCTTACTGTTTATTATAATATACTTTTTCTTTAATCAGAGGTGTGGAAAAAATTATTCTTAAGAACATAATATTTTAATATGAAAATTACTCTGTAAATATGCAGAAATATAAAAATATATATCCTTATTTAAAAATATTTACTATTATTATCTTATATCAATTGATTTAAAAATGCATAAGAAAATTATATAACCAGTAATTAAATAATATTATTAATATATATATTTTTTTAAAATATCATTGCTACCATTATTTATAATTATTTATTTTAACCATATTTTAGTTGAATGTTGCCTGAAAAAGAAATATGAAATAAAACAAAAGTACGTAACTTGTGTCTTGCTAAAAATACAACAAATTTCATTATAAAATTGAGAAAAATAACTATGAAAATAAAATAGTATGATAAGATTTAAAAATAAGTTCAAAAATCAAATTAAAATTTAGTAACAAATCTTGCTGTTGTATTAAAACATATATGCATATATGAAATTATTATTATCATTACATAATATATCTGTTTCAATCGAATCCAATAGGAATATGGATTATTGCATTAAAAATATGGATGTGATAAGGAAAATAATCAAAATATGCCAAATGATTTTCAACTTGTTGTGCAAAATGTATCCTTGTACATGGCAAAACCATCCAGCCGTATATTTCCATGCAAAGGTACATGCAACACAACAAAAATATTGCATTCCCGCGCGCTTGAGATTGCAAGAAGAAAATCAATTGACAATTAAAAATTTAAGTTGCTTATATTATAAAAACTGATGAATATCATTAATATGTATATTCTTTTTCATTGGCAATAGATAGAAATGAAAATAAACATTCAAGTAATAAAATACAAAATTCAAAATTTAATTAATATCAAAATTGTGGTAAGATTTTATTATTATTATTATTATTATTATTATTATTATTATTTTTACCCATTATTTTGTTAAAAATGTGTATATATAGCCATACCTAAAAATAAAATTTTAATATATTTGATAGCAGAATATGTAAGCAAACTGCTGTAGCAAAAATAGAATAATTATAAAAATGAATGTATATATATATTTTATATCAAGAAATGAATGTATATTTATCATCTCAAGAAATATATATCAAATAAAAACTGCTGTATTAAAAAACAAAATATGAATAAAATGTACCTATATATATCATACCAAGTAATAAGGAAGCGCCTAATAACTCCCATAAAATATAAAATAAAATAAAAGCAATTAAAACATTTCAATAATAAAACATCAAATATTATACATCAATCTTTAAATGATATGTGTATCAATATTAAAAGAGTTCTTCTCTTTACATATACATATCATATATATTTTTCTTTTAATATATTGAATTATTTCCTTGAATAATAATAAAAATTGAAGTAACTGAAATATTAAACTAACTTTATATTTTATAGCATTATTCTTCTTTTTTTTTTTTTTTTTTTTTTTGAAATTATTAGCATTAAAATATTTAAATCCTACATTAAAGATTAAAAATTCAGACATAAAATATAAAAGAAACTACCTTTTTCTTTGATGATCCATAAAAGCGGTAGCTAAAGATTTGATAAATCGATTTATTTATATAACTCCATAATTTAAATTCACAAATCCTGGAACCATTAATACGAAAAAGTATAGCGAATGTTTTGACTGGAGAATTTCTCACGACAATGTAGTTCTCCTCTGCAGGATCAGAGTTCAAGACAAACGCGAAAATCGCTGAGCGAAATAAAAACGTCCATAGGAGAGAAACATTTAATCATTCGAATCGAATACGATCTCCATGAATACGGAAAATCTTCTGACGCCCATTAAATAAAAAATCGGATAATCGAAGATGATTGTATTATCTTGAGTTAAAAACAGTTCGGAAAACTCCATCTAATGAAGTTCAAAGATGATCACTTTCACATAGTAGTTTCATATAGTTTTGATCAAAATACAGGAACCATGTAAAAATGCATTCAAATATCTTCATAAAATAACATGGCGAAAAGTTCAAAAATATCCAGTGAAGTAATAAAAGTCGATAATTTTCATAATTTTTTTAAAAATCCATTTGAAAATATTTAATCGCGAAAAAAGTCATTTTTAGACTAAAATATATATTTCCTTCTATAAAGCCGCATATTATATGCATAATATTTGAAAGTCTATTTTAGCACATAGTTTTTGTTTATTTTCTTGGAGTACTTTTCTTGAAGACACCAGTTCAAAAGCAAAGCTTAAAGGAATTAGGAGAATCTTCATAAAAATTACTTGCTAGAAGTACATAATTGTCCTGTATTAATGCTCATAATTTTATCGAAAAATAGCAGATGATTTTATTATTCATTTCATCAATATTAAAATAATTTTGTTTCCTTGGGGGGCACCTCCCCGAAATAAATGCTAAGAACACCTCTGGCTCCTAAAGTACTTGGCACCAGGTATGTAACGTAGATTTTCTTGTACAGAAGGTAAGATAATATTTCGTAGGATAATTACAGGTATGTAGAGAAGATTTTTGCAGTTAGTAGCAGGTAGATAAAATGTTAATAGAAGTTTCCAGTTCGATGGTCTCCATTAGGCCATATTCTCGTATAGGTGAAATCTACTTGCGTTGATTGCCGCTAGAAATATTATTTACAATTCTTCCATTAAATAACCAAGATTCGATCCAGAGGTGTTAAAAATAATGAAATTCAAATATCAATAAAGATTTGACAAAAATGTGCACAGTTTTCTTTATTGACTTGCTGCATAAAATAAGGAGGGAAGGTGCCCCTAACGTATAAATATTTTAGGAACTACATCCGTATCTTCTAAGCAGGAGCGATCAGAGAAGAATGATTGATGTTTCAGCCAAATTCAAATTATTGTTACATATTGGCATTTAATTTCATCGCCAGCAAGAACACATAAAAGTGGTTTTTTAAAGATACGTTACACTGAAATTAAGCTAACAATTTTGAATACAGAGTAGGATTGCCATAATATGATAACCCTATCAAAAATCACAAATTTCGCCAGAGATTCATCATGAGAAAAGTTAACCGCAAAGAATATATATACATAAAATATAGCTATAATTTAATTGTGTTCATGGATAATTTTGTCTAACTGAATAAATTACGTTAGGAATAAGGCTACTGTGATTTAAGAGGAACATAAATAAAATGGGCCATGTGTTACTCTTTATGATAGGAAATGATGAGAATATGCAAGGAGATTGATTATCTTTTACATTTTTTTTATTTTTTATTTTACTGATAGAAGAAGAATTCGGCAGTTATTAAAGATTAATATTGAATACACGAGTGAATTATTATAAAAAGCGATAAAATAGATTTGAATTAAAATTAAATAGAGAATTTTTAAAATATATGTGATTTCTACATCACAGTAGCTAATTAACAGTTTCAAACGTGCATAAAACCAACTGAGTATTAATTTTCTTAAATTGATTTGGGAAAAATTTTCCTACCTGAAAAAATTATTCTTCATTTTTTTCCCATGTTTACACATTTGGTATAAATATGACATACAAATATTTAATTTAATTGAGAAAAAATAAACAGATTCATTAAATTCAGCAATAAAGATCTAAAAATAATTACATACATGAGAAATATTGAGCACTTCCATTGCTTTATTGTTTCTAGAACTGATCACAATCCGGTGAACGGATTGGGGGGGGAGGAACACAAAAATAATTACAGAGTAAGAAATATTTAAACTCTTTCAACTCTACTTCTAGAATCTAATATAAGAACTTTAAAATTAATATTATCATTTATGTTGCAGATGAATAAAGATTAGGAAACAAAAGACTTCTGCAGAACACTTGATTGCTGATCACTAGTTGGAGATAAATAAAGGGGGGGGGGAAATAATTACATCAACAAGAAATATTTAACAATTCTATTTCTTTAAATGTTCTAGAATCTCATAAAGCAAGTTTGAAATGAATATTGACATTTATGTTATGGATGGAAAAAGATTGGAAATCAGGAGTTTTCGTAGAACATTTGGGTTTCTTTTTAAAACGAACGATATCCGCGACTTTTTTAAAAACGGAAGATTTCATCATCTTTCCGGAAGACCGGAAGATACGTTAAAAAACCGGAAGTCTTCCGGGAAAACCGGAAAAGTTGGCAAGTATGCTCCTGTAAACATTGTCCTTTACAAATCCCCAAAGGAAAAAGTCCAGCGGCGTTATATCAGGTGATCTGGGTGGCCAAGAAATTGGACCTCCTCGCCCAATCCATCTTCCTGGAAAATGGTCATTCAAAGAACTACGAACGATGGTTCCCTAATGAGGTGGTGCACCATCTTGTTGCAAAAAGACATGTGGCTGAAGCTCTTCTAGTTGTGGAAATACGAAGTTTTCCAACATGTCTAAGTATACGACTGATGAGACCGTCTTTTCTGTAAAAAAGAAAGGCCCAATGACTCTGTTGTGCATTAGTCCACACCACACATTAACATTTGGGGAACCTTTGTATGTGCCTCACATACAAAAGTACTTCATAGAACAAACACATCAAAAGTAAACATAACATTGCAATAGTTGCCAAAAACAAAAGAGAAAAAAATGCAATTAATAAGCAGACGATATTTAGAAAAGTACATATATTTAGACTGGAAAATGAAATTATCTGAAATTAACCACACGCGCAGACGATATTTACAAAAGTAAAGATATTCAAACCTGAAAAGAAAATATATGAGTTATTCCATCAATAAATGCCATAAGTTTGTTTATATCTTCATTATTTTATGAGTTATTAAACATCAAAATGGGTCCGGGACTTTATAAACACCCTGTATATATATATATACATACATATATATATATATATATATATATATATATATATATATATATATATTTTTTTTTTTTTTTTTTTTTTTTTTAAGGCAAAACTTTTTTTTTCTTTTTTGTCTTTATAAGACCAATAATTTTTTGAAAAAGTTTTACTTTAAAAAAATATTCATATGGATATTTATCAGAAAATAATGATCTTAATTAAAATTTTTGTTTAGTTCCATCTCTTCTCTAAAACTGACACTTTTTTCTTAAGTAATTAAACTGAATTTTAATTCATGCACTGTATAAATTTGAGCTCTAATTCTATAAAATCTAAATAAAAATTTTCTCAAATGTATACAAATACAAACAAGTATTAAATTTTTATAATTTTTTTCCTCAGCTTACCAGACTCTGGAGGAATTAAAGTCCGATTTCCATTTGAGCTCACTGGGCGGCTTCTATTCAGAATCCTTTGATGTGGTCACCTCGGCTCACGCCAGCTCACGCCAGCTGAAAACCCTGGAACGGGGTCCCCTGCTGAGATAATTGCGGGGCTGGGGGTAGATTTCTTTGTCAATTTTGCATGCTTTCCTTTGAGGTAACTGCCCAATCTGATAAGAAAGGGCTACAACTGATGACAAGACATTTGGCTCTTTGTGTCGGAAGCGTGATTAATGACATTTTGAGCGTTGATCTTGAGCCTAGTCCGGTTTCCATTTGCGCTCACTGGGCGCTTTCTATTCAGAATCCTTTGATGTGGTTAGGCTAGCTCACAGGAGCTCAAAGCCTTCGGATGGGCTGTTTCTAACCCCCTGCTGAGATAATTGAGGGGCCGGGAGGCAGATATCTTTGTCAATTTTGCATGCTTTCCTTTGAGTTAACTGCGCGATCTGATAAGAAAGGGCTACAACTGATGACAAGACATTTGGCTCTTTGTGTCGGAAGCGTGATTAATGACGTTTTGAGCATTGATCTTGAGCCCAAGTCGAAACTGGCCTTAATGATGGAAGATAAAATAAAATCTGTGAATAAATATACAGCTATATTTTTTAGTTTCATTACCAGATTACTGTAGATGATGGAGGTATAGTATTCGGTAAAAAAGTTTGATATTGAGTTTTCACCTGATTTACATGTTTTAAGATTTCCAAAGTCCAAAAAAGTGATTTTTGGCAATTTGTCAGTGAATATGTGCATGGGAAATCCTCTAATTGTGATATCTACAAAATGAATAAAGATAGAATGACAAAACTTCAGAATTAAGACGTCTAGTATGTACAGATGATTTTTCCAAATTTTGGTGAAAATTAGAAAAACATAAACGGGATCGTAAGTTTGTATTTCAAAATCACTCTAATGATTTTCTTCAATTTTGTTATATAAATATTCTACTCTAGTAGAAGTAAGTCCTTTAGTATGTATTAGTTGGTTAGTTCAGGAAAATTGACATCTAACCTGTTTATATAAGTCAATTTTAGATATCGCAGGTGCATTCCTTTATAAACGACCCTATGGATTTTCCTCAAATTTGTCTTATTTAACTCCCTTTTAGATATCCTTCTGTAAGTAATTCTTGTAGTAACAGATGAGTTTACCAAGTTTTGATGAAAATCTGAAGTTGGATACTTCCGATAGAAAGTCGGTGCCTCAAAAAATGGTTCCAAAAGTTTTCTTCAAATTTGCCACAAAAACCCAGTATTAGATGTCTTTTCAAATGTATTACTTAGTTACTACAAGAAAACTGACAGTTGTCTTGATTATGTAGATTAGTTTTAGATTTTAAAAACTGGTGTTTCATAAAACACCTCTACTGATTTTTTTCCTCACTATTTATTTGTTCTATATGTATTTATGACATGCGTATGTTTGCTCTTACAGAAAAATTGTTACGTATCTAATTTGTTAAGTCCAATTTATGTCTTCTGACCACATTATCTCCAAAAAGAGTACATGATATGTATAATAGTGGGTAATAGAAGTCTTATGGTTGTTACACACCAGATTAATTTTTTTTTCTATATGATATTTTAATGCATTCAATAAGAAATAAATTTGATTCATATTTTGATCATGTATACCTACTGTTTCATCAATTCTTCTATTTCAGGTCTGTGAGTATTTCGAGTTCAAATAATTAAAATTAAGGTCAATTAAAATAAAAAACTTTAATTAACTAATTTTTTTCTCTGTGTGTGCTTGTGTGTGTGTGTTAAAATTGTCACTACCTAAAGATCCATCACAGTGATTCACATTTTAAAAATAGAAACTGACAGTTAAAGTTTCAGTCGATTTCTTCTTAGATAAAAATAAACAACTTGTCACCAAATTATAAATAAATAAATAAAAAATAAAAATATTAATATAATTTATTTTGACAGTATTTACACTTCCCACAAGTGCGCATTTCATATTGATAAATAAAACCGATTTCACGCAGACGTCTCTACACGTATAAGACTTTTTGACAGCATTTTTACAAACGCAGAAGCGCCACAAGTTATTTCACTTCTCACCAATGATGAGAGAACCATTTTTAATCTCGCCCAAATAGAAAAGAACAGTCAATTTACCTTCGCCGAGAGTATTCTGCGTTAAATGAACGCATATAATGAAGCGGTAGCGAAATGTTTTTCAAGTTATTTGCTTTCCTTTTCACACGAATGGATGGCATTTACCGGAAAGGAAAACAAAATTAAATGTTCCTTTGGTGAAAGTTAATTTAGATGAATAAAAGGATATTGATTAAACGTTAAGTGTGTTTTGAAATTGCGATATTCTCGTGGGATAATCTAAAGAATTCTAATGAAGCATAATTTGACTTCATTAAACAGAATTATGGCATAATTAATACGAATAAACAAGAAATTAAATAAGAGTTATTAGTGTATGTAAATAAGGAATTAACGCTGCCTAATGAATTCAAGTAAACAAGAAATTAAAATCTTAAAAAAAAAAAATTAGCGTTATCATTAAAAAAAAAAAAAAAAAAAAAAAAAATTATATGTCCACTATATTTAAGACATTCATTTTATGTATATTTATATATACAGATCCATATATATTGCTCAAATTTTAATTTATTATTTTAATTCGTATTTAATTCATAATATAAATACGAAATTAAATAAATAAATCCATATTCAAATACGCCTAAACTTCGCTTAATTTCTTTTATCTGTCATTCATTATAATAACTATAACGATTTTTGATTTTTGAATGAAAAATGATTTTACCTCCTTATTTATCATATTGTGAAAAAAAAAATCAAATATATATATATATATATATATATATATATATATATATATATTAAAGATATTTTAAAGATATAAACCATAAAAATTACGCATATTTATCTCATTGTAGAAACTACGAACGATTTAGTGAGTGGTACATTAGTGGTGTACCATTGGTACAAATAGGTCGAGAAACAAAAAAGTGTCAACTATAGTGGATCTAAAGATCCTGAGCCTCAACATCCTATCTGTATCACTCTGGACATTAGATCATTTTTATTTATTTCGTATATATATATATATATAACTAATTTGCTACCTAACCAGATACATTTATGAGGTACTGTTGTCGCCCCCTCAACCTCCCATGGCACTTGTTTGTCTATACCTATCTGTGTAGTTTATATATATATATATATATATATATATATATATATATATATCATGTGATTAATAACCTTGTGTTAACACTTTGTAACTCATAAACAGTTGTGCCAAATTTCATGCCGAATGATTGCATAACATATCAAAATTATTTTGTGTACCCCTGTAAATGAATTACCAATTCTAAGCCTACCATTTTCCTCAGAAAACATGCTTTTGAACTTTCCAATAACAGATGTTTATTTCATTACGTTTAATGATGTGTAACCATGTTAAAATCTAATTATGAGAAATACGTCTATAGACTGTAATGGTACGAAAATCTTTTGTATGTCTCTGTACACGAGCCATAGCTATTATATACTCCAGTAAAAACTATACAACTAATTCCTTATAATTCATTAATATTTGAATCAAATTTGACATTATTTGGATGTTTACAGATTGTCATCGGAATTCTTTTGTGTGGTCCTGCAAATATTTTTTTTTTTTTTAGTCTATACATGCTTTTTTTTTTTAAGGAAAACATGCTTCTAAGCAATAATAATAATTGTTAATTCTATAATGTTGAATGCAGCATAAATGTGCTAAAATGTGCTTAAAATAATCTATCCATAGCCTCTAATACAACCCTGAAATTATTTTCTGTGTCCCTGTAAACCAGCCATAAACATTATATGCACTTGTAAAAACTATAAAACTTATTTTATCTACTCATCAATAATTGTTCAAAATTTGACATCATTCAGATGAATAGGTGATATTTCCGGAACACTTTTGTAAAGTCTGTTAATTATTAAGTCTAAGCACACATTTTCTACAGAAAACATGCTTTAAAACATCTCAATATTACATGCTAATTCATTTTATTGAATGCAGTGTAACCATGTTAACATACGAAATTCTGCTCATAGGCCGGATGGAAGATAAAATAAAATCTGTGAATAAATATACAGCTATATTTTTTACTTTCATTACCAGATTACTGTAGATGATGGAGGTATAGTATTCGGTAAAAAAGTTTGATATTGAGTTTTCACCTGATTTACATGTTTTAAGATTTCCAAAGTCCAAAAAAGTGATTTTTGGCAATTTGTCAGTGAATATGTGCATGGGAAATCCTCTAATTGTGATATCTACAAAATGAATAAAGATAGAATGACAAAACTTCAGAATTAAGACGTCTAGTATGTACAGATGATTTTTCCAAATTTTGGTGAAAATTAGAAAAACATAAACGGGATCGTAAGTTTGTATTTCAAAATCACTCTAATGATTTTCTTCAATTTTGTTATATAAATATTCTACTCTAGTAGAAGTAAGTCCTTTAGTATGTATTAGTTGGTTAGTTCAGGAAAATTGACATCTAACCTGTTTATATAAGTCAATTTTAGATATCGCAGGTGCATTCCTTTATAAACGACCCTATGGATTTTCCTCAAATTTGTCTTATTTAACTCCCTTTTAGATATCCTTCTGTAAGTAATTCTTGTAGTAACAGATGAGTTTACCAAGTTTTGATGAAAATCTGAAGTTGGATACTTCCGATAGAAAGTCGGTGCCTCAAAAAATGGTTCCAAAAGTTTTCTTCAAATTTGCCACAAAAACCCAGTATTAGATGTCTTTTCAAATGTATTACTTAGTTACTACAAGAAAACTGACAGTTGTCTTGATTATGTAGATTAGTTTTAGATTTTAAAAACTGGTGTTTCATAAAACACCTCTACTGATTTTTTTCCTCACTATTTATTTGTTCTATATGTATTTATGACATGCGTATGTTTGCTCTTACAGAAAAATTGTTACGTATCTAATTTGTTAAGTCCAATTTATGTCTTCTGACCACATTATCTCCAAAAAGAGTACATGATATGTATAATAGTGGGTAATAGAAGTCTTATGGTTGTTACACACCAGATTAATTTTTTTTTCTATATGATATTTTAATGCATTCAATAAGAAATAAATTTGATTCATATTTTGATCATGTATACCTACTGTTTCATCAATTCTTCTATTTCAGGTCTGTGAGTATTTCGAGTTCAAATAATTAAAATTAAGGTCAATTAAAATAAAAAACTTTAATTAACTAATTTTTTTCTCTGTGTGTGCTTGTGTGTGTGTGTTAAAATTGTCACTACCTAAAGATCCATCACAGTGATTCACATTTTAAAAATAGAAACTGACAGTTAAAGTTTCAGTCGATTTCTTCTTAGATAAAAATAAACAACTTGTCACCAAATTATAAATAAATAAATAAAAAATAAAAATATTAATATAATTTATTTTGACAGTATTTACACTTCCCACAAGTGCGCATTTCATATTGATAAATAAAACCGATTTCACGCAGACGTCTCTACACGTATAAGACTTTTTGACAGCATTTTTACAAACGCAGAAGCGCCACAAGTTATTTCACTTCTCACCAATGATGAGAGAACCATTTTTAATCTCGCCCAAATAGAAAAGAACAGTCAATTTACCTTCGCCGAGAGTATTCTGCGTTAAATGAACGCATATAATGAAGCGGTAGCGAAATGTTTTTCAAGTTATTTGCTTTCCTTTTCACACGAATGGATGGCATTTACCGGAAAGGAAAACAAAATTAAATGTTCCTTTGGTGAAAGTTAATTTAGATGAATAAAAGGATATTGATTAAACGTTAAGTGTGTTTTGAAATTGCGATATTCTCGTGGGATAATCTAAAGAATTCTAATGAAGCATAATTTGACTTCATTAAACAGAATTATGGCATAATTAATACGAATAAACAAGAAATTAAATAAGAGTTATTAGTGTATGTAAATAAGGAATTAACGCTGCCTAATGAATTCAAGTAAACAGGAAATTAAAATCTTAAAAAAAAAAAAAATTAGCGTTATCATTAAAAAAAAAAAAAAAAAAAAAAAAAATTATATGTACACTATATTTAAGACATTCATTTTATGTATATTTATATATACAGATCCATATATATTGCTCAAATTTTAATTTATTATTTTAATTCGTATTTAATTCATAATATAAATACGAAATTAAATAAATAAATCCATATTCAAATACGCCTAAACTTCGCTTAATTTCTTTTATCTGTCATTCATTATAATAACTATAACGATTTTTGATTTTTGAATGAAAAATGATTTTACCTCCTTATTTATCATATTGTGAAAAAAAAAATCAAATATATATATATATATATATATATATATATATATTAAAGATATTTTAAAGATATAAACCATAAAAATTACGCATATTTATCTCATTGTAGAAACTACGAACGATTTAGTGAGTGGTACATTAGTGGTGTACCATTGGTACAAATAGGTCGAGAAACAAAAAAGTGTCAACTATAGTGGATCTAAAGATCCTGAGCCTCAACATCCTATCTGTATCACTCTGGACATTAGATCATTTTTATTTATTTCGTATATATATATATAACTAATTTGCTACCTAACCAGATACATTTATGAGGTACTGTTGTCGCCCCCTCAACCTCCCATGGCACTTGTTTGTCTATACCTATCTGTGTAGTTTATATATATATATATATATATATATATATATATCATGTGATTAATAACCTTGTGTTAACACTTTGTAACTCATAAACAGTTGTGCCAAATTTCATGCCGAATGATTGCATAACATATCAAAATTATTTTGTGTACCCCTGTAAATGAATTACCAATTCTAAGCCTACCATTTTCCTCAGAAAACATGCTTTTGAACTTTCCAATAACAGATGTTTATTTCATTACGTTTAATGATGTGTAACCATGTTAAAATCTAATTATGAGAAATACGTCTATAGACTGTAATGGTACGAAAATCTTTTGTATGTCTCTGTACACGAGCCACAGCTATTATATACTCCAGTAAAAACTATACAACTAATTCCTTATAATTCATTAATATTTGAATCAAATTTGACATTATTTGGATGTTTGCAGATTGTCATCGGAATTCTTTTGTGTGGTCCTGCAAATATTTTTTTTTTTTTTTAGTCTATACATGCTTTTTTTTTTTAAGGAAAACATGCTTCTAAGCAATAATAATAATTGTTAATTCTATAATGTTGAATGCAGCATAAATGTGCTAAAATGTGCTTAAAATAATCTATCCATAGCCTCTAATACAACCCTGAAATTATTTTCTGTGTCCCTGTAAACCAGCCATAAACATTATATGCACTTGTAAAAACTATAAAACTTATTTTATCTACTCATCAATAATTGTTCAAAATTTGACATCATTCAGATGAATAGGTGATATTTCCGGAACACTTTTGTAAAGTCTGTTAATTATTAAGTCTAAGCACACACTTTCTACAGAAAACATGCTTTAAAACATCTCAATATTACATGCTAATTCATTTTATTGAATGCAGTGTAACCATGTTAACATACGAAATTCTGCTCATAGGCCGTAATGATAAGAAAAACTTTGGTATGTCCCTGTGCACGAACTATAAACAATATAGATACCGAAAATTATGCAGCTATTTCTATATAACACCTGAACGTGTGCACCAATTTGCACATCAATCAGGCGATTGTTGAGGCCGTTATCGCAGTCTGTCCATAGGAGGTAATAATAAGAAAAGCTTTGGTGTACTTCTGTACACGAACTACAAACACAATATACACTCAAAACTATACAGCTAATTCTGCGTCGTTCATGAACATGTGTATCAATTTGCAACTCAATAGAGAGATTTTTGCAGCCGCTATCGCAAGACATACAGACAGACAATAGACACCCAAGACTTTGAATAAACACCATAAAATGCAATAAACTCGCAACAATTGTTTCTGGTCGAAAAAACACACGACCCTTCATCAGGCGAATAAAGTAAGCACGTGTGCTGCAGTCAAAGCGGCAACGCACAAAATCGTTTAAAGTGAAAAGAAGAACTTTGACTGCAGCACTCGTGCTTACTTTATTCGCCTGATGAAGGGTCGTGTGTTTTTTCGACCCGAAACAATTGTTGCGAGTTTATTGCATTTTATGGTGTTTATTCAAAGTCTGTAAGTAATAATTTTTACAACGCCAGTTTTGTGGTGCTTCTTTATTAAAATAGACACCCAAAATATTTTTGAGTCCCCACATGGAAGCCTCTACTGATGTTTCGGCAACGAGAAAAACGAAATTTTTTTCCGGTAAATTTATATAGTTTCATAGGATATAATTGTGGTTATTCAAAGTAAAACATTCAAGTTTTGAGAACAGGCATATAAGCAGAAGCACTCACTTTAAATTCTTTCTAAATATTTTCTTCATATCCAAGGGGGAAAAAGATCACATAGTTATTTATAAAATCTTGGAAAATATACTTCAACTAATATATCTGTGGTATTTATTATTATGAACTATGACCTTTTCAAGCATTATTAAAAGTTATTATTACAATTATCATTTCGTGTTCTTTTAGTAATTATACACATAATATAATGAATACTTGATTAGGATTTCAACATATCCTATGAAACATGGAAAAAGTTAATCATCTTTAATTTATAATGTACTAAATTTCCATACCAAATCCATTAAATCTATAAATAAATGCACAAATTACATTATCGTCCTTGACCTTCAAACCATTACAATCATAAATTTTGTAAATGGATCCAAATAAAAATTTTCTTAATATAGCAATGATTAATGATTTTACTCATTATTCATAGAACATCATAAAATGAAGAAAATCGAGCATAGGATCATTATAAATTAATTTTCAGTTCAGAAATATTTATAGTCAATAAATAACATATTTTTTTAATACTAACTTCGATGGTTATTTTTCTTCTATGAGAAAATAGATCAGAGTTTAATATTTTCCGACAAAGGTTAAAAACTTATCACGTCAGTTCCTCTCCTTATCCTCTCTCATTTATGCAAGCATTTTTAGAATGAATTGTAACAAGTTTTGCACTTAAAGCGTAAATGCTCCGTGTACAGAGAATCACAAATAAATAAATAAATACATTACTGTCTAAAAGAGGTATTTCTTATAAGAATTTCTTTTCACAAAACATACCTAAACTAATATAATTATTTGGATGCCCAAAAATAAGTTTACTAAATGATATCTATAATTAAAATGATTAGCGTATAGAGCTTAATCAGGGTTAATTATGGGTAAGATTTTACCCGCTCCGAATCCACAATAGAGAATTTTGACGACTCGCACCCGACACGAACCCGATTTTTTTACACCCGAAACCCGACTTCTTTTTACTCGAACCCGGCCTGAAACTCAAAAACGAAATGAAAATTAATAATTCACCTAAAAATCATGCAAAACTATCTCAAGGCGACTTTATACCTTTGATTTGGCCCCACTGAAGGTTTCTTATAAAAGCTTATATTTATATTTAATAATATTTATACACTGAACTCTATTAGATTTTTTACTTTCTCTTACCCATAAGGTAGAGAGAGTATTGTTTTTGGGTCAAATTTTCGAACGTGAGTTTTTGTTATATTTACATGTTTTGAGGTTCCCTGAATGCGAACATCATGTTTTTAGCGAATGGTCTGTCTGTCTGTCGGTCTGTGTGTCTGTTATCAGCATAACTCAAGAACAAATAGTAGCAGAAAGTCCAAACTTGGTATTCTAAATATGTATGATATAATGATGCTACACTCAGCTTTTCGTTGAGATGAAGCAAATGGTTCGTGTACAGGGACGACCAAGAGAATTCAAATATATTACGTCTATGGGGAAAGTGCTGATAAGTAGAGTTTAACATCTATACACTGCACTAAACCAAATCAAACGAATATATATTTTTTATATGCGTAAAAATATGTCTCCTGTAAAATATGGTAGGGAATTATTCACTGTTCGTTTGCAGGGCTACACAAAAGGACTAGATAAAAGTGTGACAATAGTTGCAAATTGACGGACGTGTATTTCAGGCTGGGCCATGTATTGTTACTATAGGATTATATTTAGGTGCACAATGTGGTCTATATTTTATCTTCAAAAGATATACCGGGCTGCAAATATTTAAGCGATAACATTCTTTTTTGTTGTTAGTGGATGTGCTTTACTAATAATATTTTACCATTTCCAGGAAAGCTGTTCGGGAATTGAAATGAATTCTTCATAGAGATATGGTAAATAATGTATGTTTTTAAGCTAAATATTCCTTGCTTGTTTTTAGAAGGTTTTTAATTGAAATTGACTTGGTCATCGTGTCTTCGTGTCACGCTAGTAAACAAGGCGCCTTCATTTTAAAGTAAATATAAGCTGTTTCATTTGCACTCTGTGGCTTAGTTGGTAAAAGCGTCTCGTTAGTAGCGCGGGTGTCGTGAGTTCGGTCCCCGGAATTGTCCAGCGTGTTAATTTTTGCAGATAATTTGTAGAAAAGGTGTCAATTGATACAAGAATATTTTTCGTTGCTTAAACTAAGAATTTTTTGAGGAGTATTTTTAAAAAAGCATTTTTTTTTTTTTTAATTTAGATATTGGAAAACACAAAACATTTTAGATATTAAATAAGCACAAAATAAAATGTTTTAAGTAAAAAATACATAAAAAAGATATTTTTAGAAGCTTTATATATATGTATATATTACTATTATATGAAATTGAATTTGTCATCGGATTTTTGTCACGTTAAGAAACCAAGACGCTTCCATTATACATACATTAAAAAAAAAAAAAAAAAAAAAAAAAAATAAATAAATAAATAAATGTAAGCAACTCATTGAAACTCTTAATGGATCAGCTGGCTCCAGCGTCATGTTGATAACGTGAGTGTCGTGCGTTCGATCCTCGCCGGGCCGAGGTGTTATTTTTTGGAAATAATTAATAGAAAAAGTGTCAATTGATAAAAGAAAATACATCGTTGTGTACACAGTATCCTAATAATTTTTCAAGAATTTTTTAAACGGATTTTTATGTAGTTACAAAAGACACAAAATAAAAATGAAAGTAAAAATAAATAAATAAATACATTTTTTAGAAGCTTTTTAATGAAATTGGAATTTCTCACCGTGTCTTCATGACACGCCAAAAAACAAGGTGTTTCCCCTTTAAAGTAAATATAAGCAACGCAATGCATTCCTCGTTAGCTCCGTTGGTTAGAGCATCATGTTAATAACAGTTAGTTATGAGTTCGATCCTCGAAAGGCCGATATGGTAATATTTGGAGATATTTCATAGAAAAGGTGTTAATTAGTAAACAAAAAATAGTTAAGTATTAAAAAAAAAAAAAAAGAACTCAGTCCAGCAGGAGATATGCGGTTGAAATAGTTTAGACCTGAAAGTGATAAATCTCCATTTTTCAGGTAAAATATTTTCACCCATTTTAACTAATTTTTATTACATGAAGTTGCATTTGTCATCGCGTTTCCTGTCACGCTAAAAAGTAAGACACTTCCACATAATAATAATAATTAAAAAAAAAAAAAAAAATGTAAGCAATTCATTGCATTTCTTTCTCTTAATGGCTCAGTTGGTTAGAGTATCATGTTAATTTTTCAAATAATTAATATAAAAGGTGTCAGTTGATAAAAGGAAATATTTCGTTGTGTACACAGTATCCTAATAATTTTTGAAGAGTTTTTTAAATAGCCTTTTATCTAGTTACTAAAAAGCACAAAATAAAAATTTAAACAAAAATAAATAAATTAATTAATTAATTAATCATATTTTTTAGAAGCTTTTTATTGAAATTGGATTTCTCTATCGCGTCTTCATATCATGCTAAAATAAGGCACCTCAACTTTAGAATAAATGTCAGCAGTCTTTATAGTCGTTTTTTGGCGCAGTTGGTTAGAGCATCAAGTTGCTAATGCGATGGTGCTGAGTTCCATCCCCGAAGGATCGATGCGTTAAAATTAGCAGATATTTAATAGAAAATGTGTCAATTGATAAAAGGAAATTTTTCATTGTCTACACAGTATTCTAAGATTTTTTGAAAAGATTTTTTGAAGAAGCTTTTTTTTAGATACTGAAAGGCACAAAATAGAAAGTTATATATATATATATATTATTCTTTTAGAAGCTTTTTATTGAAATTGGATTTTTATCAGACCTTTTTAAACAGCCCTTTTTCGTCTCTCGTTAGCGCATTTGATTAGAGCGTCATGGTTATAACGCGATGCTCGTGGGTTCGATCCTCGCAAGCCGATGTGTTACTTTTTTGCCGATAATTAATAGAAAAGATGGCAATTGATTAAAAAAATTCTTTCATTGTCTACACAGTGTCCTAAGGAATTTTGATAGTTTTTTTAAAGAAGCTTTTTTTTTTTTTTTTTTTTTTTTTTTTTTGAGTTACTAAGCGCACAAAATAAAAATTTCAGTAAAAAAAAAATAAAATAAAATAAAAATAACACTGAATTTTTTTTTTTATTATTGTGGTGTCCTAAAAAGCCTAAAATAAAAATTTATTCTTGCAGAGACATGCTATAAAATCATAAAAGTTTCAACCACAAGAAAACTTTAAAGAAAAATGTAGACATTTCACTTTTACAAAACATGAAAAATTTTAACTATTCCAAATATTTTAAAAAGCATTCGAGAACAATATTCCTTTTGTTTAAGTATTTTTTAGACTTTTCTATAATGTTCTATGATTTTTCTTGACAGTTCTTAGACTTTTGGCTAGAGCGTCATGCTGATAACGCGATGGTCCCGGATTCGGTCCTCGAAAGACGATATAGTACTCTTTTTGCAGATAAATAATCGAAAAAAAAAATGTCAATTGATAATAGAAAATTTTCCGTTGTCTACAAAATATCCTAAGAAATTTTAATTAGTTTTTTTAAGAAGCTTTTTCCTTTTTTGGTAACTAAAAATCACAAAATAAAATTTAAGTAAAAAATCATTTTTTAAAGTTAGAAGCTTTTTATTGTGAAGCTCTAAAAAGCATAAAACAAAATTTATTCTGGCAAATACATGCTACAAAGAAATGAAAGTTTCAACAATAAGAAAATTTTAGAGAAAAATATAGGTACTTTCCTTTTCCAAGAGATGAAAATTTTTTTATGTTCAAAATATTTTAAAAAGCTTTCGAGACATTTGAAATTTCTGGCCTAACGAAGAATAACTAAGAATATTGGTCTCGAAAGCTTTTTAAAATATTTTGAACATTAAAAAATTTTCATCTCTTGCAAAAGGAAAGTACCTATATTTTTCTCTAAAATTTTCTTATTGTTGAAACTTTCATTTCTTTGTAGCATGTCTTTGCCAGAATAAATTTTGTTTTATGCTTTTTAGAGCTTCACAATAAAAAGCTTCTAACTTTAAAAAATGATTTTTTACTTAAATTTTATTTGTATATTTACACGTTTTGAGGCTTTCTGATTACCGTACTCAAGTTTTTTAACGTTCGATCTTTGTCTGTGTGTCTTAGAGTAACTTATAAACGAATAACTTTAGGAGATACAAATGTTGTATTTCGAAATTAATATAAGTTTGTTACTGGAAAAGCTTGATCAAGATTGATAAGTTTTAAGGAATGTTGCGTGTGAAAGTTGTCTGAATAATTTTAAGTGAACTTTAATTTTAATAACAGATTTAAATTCTATATAAATATAGGTGCAGTAATGAAACATTGGGTTGAGGGGGAAATGAAACCCTCACACAGAACTAATTACCATATAAAACTCTTCCGAAGCCTAATTTGAATTGTTTTAACATAGGTTTACATAATAGTATTCGTTATGTTACCTCTTAGTCTCCAACATGTATTTATAGTATTAAATTTCAGGGTAAGAGAAAGTCGTGTGAGTGACACACCAGATTATTTCAACAAAATATATACTCAGTCAACAATTCTTATGGTTTTTGATTCTTTTTTTTTTTTTTTTTAACAGATCTGAAATCTTTAAATTGCGTTTTCTCAGTGTGCATTTTTTTTTTCCCCTTATGAATTCATGAACTGGATTTTAAAATTTATTATTTAGTTTTGAGAAAAAGATTAAAAAGTGAATGTGTGTGTGTCAGGGTAAGAAATCTAAAAAAAGAAAGATGATTTTTGTTACATTTTTAATATTTTTTTCTTTTAGAGATATTGGAAAATCCATCTCGAATTCTTTTAAGTATGGTTTTATTAAACACCTCACACATACACACACACATATATATAATATATATATATACCTGCTCTCAATTTTGTATAAAATTCTGATGAAAGTTCTGACAAACCGCTTACAGAAACAATTAGATACAAGGATTAAGCAGGATTTCGAAGTGGTTTTAGTACCATATCGACCATTTTCATACAATTAGAGAATTTATTGAAAGAAGTAATGAATACGAACTCTCTCTGTGTGTGACTTTTGTGGACTACGAAAAAGCTTTTGATTCTGTATAATGACAAACAGTTATGGATGCATTAAGGAATACTAATATTAGTTCAAGATATATTTGCCTTATTGGAAATATTTATATAGAAGCAACAGACATATTAAAACTCCACAAAACGAGTAATGCATTCAAAATTAGAAAGGGTATTAGACAAGGGGACACAATTTCACCCAAACTCTTCAATGCAGTTTTAAAAAATTTAGATTGAAAGCAGAAAGGCATAAAAATTGATGGAGAGTTTGGAAAGCATTTCAGTTTTGCGGATGATATTGTACTGCTTGCCTCCTCATTTGAGGATTTGCAAGAAATGCTTCAGGAATTAAACAATGAAAGCAAGCTTGTTGAATTGAAAATGAACCCCAGCAAGAAAAAATGTTATGTCAAATTCCTTTATTTCTCCACTGATGATCACTGTTGATATGGATGAGTTAGAAACGGTATGCAGTTATACTTATCTGAGACAAGTCCTTACGATGAACGGGAACATCATGGAAGAAATTAACACAATTTGTTTACATACACACTCGGCCATACTTTGGGACATACACACTCTGCCAAGGTAGACCCCATGATAGCGTAAAATAAGAAAACACATTTGTATTTCAATTTTTAATTATTTCCTTAACAATTTTGTAGCAAATATTCATATGATACAAATCTGAAATTTTGTAGACCAATTTAAAGTAAGGGCTATTTTTTATTCACTGAAACTTTTTGATGAAAACCGTATAAAAATTAGTTAAGTCTTTTAAAATTGAATCCCCTAAAACTTTTTATAGATTTTACAAAATTATGCTTTTTAATGCAATTCTTAAATTTGTTAAATATAACTAAAATAAATAAATATTTATAGAATAAAAATCGAGAATTGCTTTAAATTCAAATGCCGGTTTAAAAAAACAAAATCAGTTTAAGATATTGATATCGATTTTCCATTCTCTAAAAAAGTCTACATATCTAAATGTCAGTATTCTAAAATCGATATTGTAACAAGTGTATGCATCTAATGAATTCTATACATAGATATGTATTCGTGAAATTAATAACTTAACAAATTCACCTTTAACGTCGATGAAAGGTATTTCCTCTGTTCTGTCAAATATCTGTACGAATTTCTGTTTACATAAATTTATGAATAAATTTTATATTATTCTCTATACGAATAATTTAAATACCACCCTCAATCTAATTAAACGTGTATGTAAATTTTCTATTCAGTTTATATAAATGCCTTTTTGAAAATTACCTCTACATAAAGTTTTAAAAATTCTTTGTTCTCTTTTAAAATTATTATTTTTTCCCTCACTTGATATTAATTTGTTTTTCACATACTATTGAATTTGCTCTATTCTAAATTAATTTAAAAATCTTATTGACAACAACCTACTTTACAATTCTTTGAACAATAGCGCTTATTTAAAACGATGTATAGAAATCCTGAAGTATTTGTTTTTCAAAGTATATTTAATTTTGAAAATGGTAAAAGCCTAAACCAACTGCATCCTTCAGTAAAAACTTTTGAAAAATAATTACGTGCGTGGGGAAGCTTTGATGCTTTTAGTAAGTGCCTGCATTATACAGGAAAAATTTTCCTTTGTTGCCCCAAATGACATATATTACCATAAAAAAAAAAAGCCTAGTTCTAATTAAGCCGAACAAAGAAAGGACATTAGCAGATGATAATAGCATAGGTGCGGTAAATTATTTAATGAATAAACTTTTAATTATATTAAGTAGTTTTTTAATTTAAAATCATAACGAGACCTCTTTACAAATTCTCACAATTATAATACACAAAAACTTTTGAAATTTTATTCTGTCCTTCTTCTTCTTCTTCTTAACTTTCTTGTATAAACGAAAAGCAGTATTATAAAACCGATTTGAAAAATGGATTTTTTTTTATCGGAAATAACAAAAAAAAAAAAAAAAAAAAAAAAAAACTGTTTGCCAAACAATATTGCAATAATATTCAATAGAGTGTCCGCTGATTGTAAACAAATATTGATAAAAACCCCTATCAACTTTCTCTTTTTTTTTTTTTTTTGGTGGGGGGGGGGGGGGGAACTGAAATTCTGTTCATTTTATCTCTTATAACATTTAGAATTTACACGATATTTGTTTGGAGTTTGCATATAAATTGCTCAATACTTTCGGCTATTAAATTATACAAATGAAATTTTTATAAAACTTGCTCAGTTAAAAACTATTTTGTAAAAATGTTCATATTTCGTAAGATATTTAACATTTTTGCATTCTGATTGCAGCATGCTGTGTCTAATGTAGTATACCAAGTTTCCTAAAAATGACTTTGTTCTGAGTCTAATACCCTACGAGTTATAATTTAAAAAGTGAAAAAAATTTTTGCAATTAAAAAAAAATAATAATAACCCGTTATATCTCCATGAACCATGATATATGTGGTATCTTCATAAAAATTTATAGAGATAATGAAATAAATCCTCATAATCATATGCTACAGCCAAAACGCATTTAAAACATTACCTTTTACAGGGTGATCCAAAACATTTCGTTTTTTGTTTAATTTTTTACTGGTACCCTTTTCCTCTTCAGCACAGAATTTTTGCTGAAACATATGAGGTATAACATGCTCTTTACATTACGAAATTTCAAGATGATTCCTAAAGAACTTTTTAGATATTTGACCAAACGTCTAAATTCGAAAGTGTCCAAATACTTATTGATAGATACTGTAAATTAAATACAGTTTTATTTTTCAACAAACTAATACATAGCTAAATAGTTTTAACATTTAAATTTCTTTCTTTTTCTTTTCTTTTTTCTTTCTTGTATTTGCAACACGCGTCCATTTACAATTTTATACAGCTCTAAAGTGACAAAAAACTTCTACGTATATTTATCTACAATGCAAGTTTTATAATCTTTTCCTACGATTAGAAATTTACTACAATTTATGGAAATATTTCAACCAATTACTCTTTTTTTTTTTTTTTCCTCTCTTAAAAAGTATAGTTAAAAACCCTTAAAAATTAATTTGGGCCCTTTGAAATTCAAAGTGTAGATCTGGGACTCACGCACCTATGTGTTAAAAAAACACTACCAATGTTACCTGTATGCAAATACATGCCAAAATCTAATCAACTCTAACTTAAATCATGGTCTAACTAAATTAATTGTTTCATAATCGTTTCCGGCAGTTAAACACCATTTATTCTATGGAAAAACTTGTTGTCAAAGTTAATTATTAACTAATGTACTTTTTAAATTTCATCTGAAACATGTTTGAACATTGCAGTGTGATATTCAAATATTGCCTCAATAATGAAGAACAAACATTCATCAGAATTTTATATATACCCATGAGTTTATTTCATTATTATTTAATATTGTTAAATAAAAAATTAACAGTAAAGTAAAGAAAATTTAATCCTATCAGGTTATCGCTGGCACCTTTTCATTTTATCATGGGTCGCTGAAGAACCATGCAATGTTAGAACACGCTATTTTTAATGAAAAAAAATCTGATAAAATTCTTGAACACTCTTGAATACTTCTACTTTAAAGGTAAACAATAATATTGCAAAAATAAATAAATAAATAAACGTATATTTTATTTTTTATTGGAAATACACCTATTTCCATAAAATGCAGGAATTCGCTAAAAAAATTCATAACTTTTGAACAAATTGAGAAATCTGAAAAATTCAAATTGCATAATAAAATTTCAGAATGGTATTTTTACGGGAAAAATCATGGATACGATGGATAGGTATTTCTTCTATATTTAAATTCTGAGGGATGAAACAAAAGAAAAAGGGCTAGGATCTCCAATGACCCACGATTACCTGATCGGGTTAAGTTTTTATTTATCCATTAACAATTTTGTAAATGTTAATGGATAAATTAATACTATAAGAAGAGTAATTTTCCTTAAATTAATTGTTTAAATTTTATGATTTCAAGTGTCACACCCCTAACGAGCATCTCCCCCACCCCCGCCCCAACTTCATATTTTAGTTAAAACCTACTATTTTTAGTTAATTTTCTAAAGGAAGGGGGAGGGAGAGGCTGATGTAACGCATAATGTGTTTCCAAAAAGGAAAATGTTATTGGAGGCCCTTCTTTCCAGTCTCATAAAAATGGCCCGGTGGAGTTGTCCCGTGAGAGGCAAGGGGAGGTAAAAGCCGCGGCGAAATTGCCCTATGGGGGGAATATGTAGATAAAATTCTCAGTGAATTGTCCTGATCCGGCAAGAAACATAATACATACGGTACGTAAAACATAAGAGTTCTATTGGATTAAACAGAAGTCTGCCTGCAAATAAAATTTCAAAACACATTTTTGCCACACTCGTTTTATAACATTTGGTTAAAAAAAAAAAAAAAAAAAAGTATCTGCAATCGTGGGACGTGGGACCCCGTCAGGAATGAAGTTCTTCACGCCTTTTCTCCAATTCCGAATTCGATTTGATATAGAGATCTAGATTGTTCATTCTCTCTCACTATTTTATCATTTTTTTTTTTTTTTTTTTTTTTTTTCCTCAATGCAAATAATGTAAAGTAAGTAATCAAATTAAAAAGTTGCATTTAATATTTTAGCAAAAATATTTGTTTATTAAAAATTAAATATAAAAAAATGAATTATAAATTATATTAAAAAAAGAAAATAAAACTAAAACAAAACTAGTATGTTATGGCCACCACGAGACTTTCTTCTATATTTTCTATAGAAAGGGCAAATAATTTATTAAAACTATCTAACATGGTGAATGCGAATGATTTTCATCTGAGAGAAAACTAACACTAAATATCCAAAGAAAGACAGTTTTATTGTCTATAAATAACATCTTAAAAAATACGTTTTTATAATGGTTATCTCACATATCAAGTTTCGTACATTTTTATGCCATACAAGTTAAGATACAACCTTCCCTTTATCGAGGACATTTCCAGTATAGCAGCTCCATCTATTGGCCTAAAAGCATCAAACTTGAATCAGCATAAAGTCTCATAATGGCCTTCTCACATATCAAGTTTTGTTTGATTATACGCCATAGAACAAATTGCAGAAATCGCTGTGTCGCACCAAAAGTTGATAGGCACTAATTGATGTGAAGGTACATCTACATATAAATTTATGTACAATTCTAAGCAGTAGTTCTGGCGATACAACTGCCGCAATCAAGCGTAATGGTTTTTCGTTACGTGACGTTTTCAGCTAGTTAACTCCCTAACGCAACCCGCGTTAAAGAACTTCGTTCCAAAAAACAGTTTAATAAAATACAATTGCTGAATTTACAACAAAAGATATATCGAGAGATGTTTGGAAATAAGGTCGACGCTTAGTTCCTAGACGTGGAAGGAATGCCTTCCATGAGGGTCTTTCAAAGGAAACCTAGCCCTATTTACGTAAGTTTTGGAGAAAACCACGGAACACGAGACCGATATATCGAGATGACTGTAATTTATCTCCGTAGTTCTACCTGCATTTTAATAAATAAATTTTAGGTAGAACTACTTTAGGTAGATGTCTAACTTTTTCTATTTTAAATTCTAATATTTTAGTAAATTCTACTTAACTTTCAATTAAGTTAACTAAAATATACTTTTAGGAAGTGAAAATTTTTAAATGAAGTAATTTTACCATCTAAAATAGCAGAGTTAATCTCTAGAGGATAGTGTCTGATATTTCGTGAATAAGTACTTCCGAAAGGGGAGTGGGGGAGTAAAAAGAGTCTGCAGACTTAAAACAATGCAGTCGAAGGCATAGAGAAGCTGATCGACAAGACTGAAGAGTTCTTGACGGAACGAACATCTGGCTTCGATCGATAAGTTTTCCTTCACGTTTTGCAGCTGCAACAAAAGAAAACAAATTATCCATCACATGCAGGCACTCCAAAACTAAAGAACGCCTTCTTTGTTTTTCTGAAAGATGCCTCCGATGGACGCTGTTTGCGTTGGGCACACTTATAATGATAAGAAACACGAGTACTTTGCATCAAAAATAGTTCGTTTTTATCGTCTAAAACAAACATTTATTCGAAAGACTATTAGAGAGTTTTGAACTTTAAATATTATGAGAATTATTATGACTGTATATGTGTATAAAATATGACAATGAGACGAATTCTCGATGACGGGGGTTGTGTTGCGTTATGGGGTTTAAAGCCGATTGACTTCACTAGGGTCCAAAACTTATAGGTGAATTGCCCTCCGTGGGGGTCTTTCTGAGCGGGTTCTAGCCCGCATTTATGCAAGTTTCGGAGAAAACTACGGAAAACTCTGAGCGGCTAGGCCGATGAGCGTGACTTGGAATCGAACCCGGCACTTCCCATGTACTAGCTTTGAGCGCAGAAACGCTCGACCACTTGTGAAATATTCCTGATGAAGAAAACACGTTTAAAACTGTATACTATTTATTAATATGCACCTTTCTGTTGTATGAATATTCCGTTTAAGCGCTTTTCTTTAACCTCTTTAGAAGAAACCAAAAATGTTCATCTGTTACCAAGCATAAGTTGTAAAAATAAATTTTTTTGTAAAAATTTCTGGTTGAAGCTTCTAACAACTCGAAGTTTGAGAAAGCTTGCGTTTATAGTTGAGGCTTTACAAGGAAAGCTTCCCTGTAAAGCCTCAACTAAACGCTAGCTTTCTCAAACTTCAAGTTGTTCTATGGTGACCCTGAAAAGCTTCAACTAAAAATTTCTGCAACTTATGATTTATGGACTGACTGATCGACGCTTGACTGTAACTGTTATGTAGCTTTATTATGATATATATAGTGAATGTGTCGCGCTGCACTTGTTATCAAACTTTGTTTTAATCTGTCCTGATGATGTTCAGATAAGCTGGGCGAAAAGCTTTGACCAAATATGTTGGTAAAATTTTAAAATGATTTTAATTAAAATATATCTTTTTTAAAGAAAATGTATATGCGTTTTTAAAGTGTAATTTTTGACTAATTTATACAATGACACGTGATTTTAAATGTCTCTTTATGAGATGTGATTTCCTATATAAGTTTGTAATGATTAATTATTACTTCCCATTTTAATTTATTTATTTATTTGAATATAATAGTAAACGTAGGTTTTAAACATTTATATTGCTGTTAAATCTTAGTATCAAATTTATGTAAATGTTAAAATTGAGAAAAAAAATATATATGTAATGAACATAAAACAGTAAAATGCTTCACTAAATATACAGCTTCGGTAAACTCCAAATTATAACTACATGTTTCCAACATAAAACAAATATATATTTATTTATTTACTCGTGAATGATAAAACTGAAATGCAATTTTTTCAAAACATGTGTAACATTTTTAAATGATATTCATTCCAATTTTTACTTTCTTCTATATGTAATATAGAGAAAGTATTGGATTCGCGAAAATTTTCGACCTCCGTTTTTTGACGGATCTACACGTTTTGGGATGTCCTGAACACGAATTGATAGTTTTTAGAAAATGTCTGTCTGTGTGTCTGTCTGTCTGTCTGTGTGTCTGTCTGTCTGTCTGTGTGTCTGTATCATTTTTTTGTGGACGCTGTATCTCACGAACATATGAATGAAATTTAACCAAACTTGGTATTTAGTTGCACCCTGACATGAACTGGTGCCCATTAGATTTGGGGATCAATAGCTCAACAGGTGGCGCTGTAATCGCATTTTATGCAAATTTTTAACATGGCAGCATAGGACAAAATTCCGTATAAATGGGCATAATGAGAGTTATTTTAAACTTGTGATTGTAAAATGAATTTGAATTATTGATGATAGTAGTAGTTAACTAGGAAAAAAAAATTGTGCATGGGGGGGCATCGGTTCCCCCCCTGGGGGGGAAGTACCCCCCCGGGGGGGTTAAATTTTGAAGATGGGTATCATTCGAAAGATCTCGTCAATAACTTTAAAACGAATGGTTGAACCATAAATCTGTGATAATTTAAAACAAAGTTATCGATTTTTTTTACTTTTAACAAAAAAAAAACTTAGAAAAATAATCGTATTTTTTTTTTTTTTTTTTAACGAAATTTTACCAAACTTGGTATTTAGTTGGTCCCCGACATAAACTGTTGCTGATTATATTTGGGGATCAATAGCTCAACAGGTGGCGCTGTGATAGCATTTTATCTAAATTTTTAACATGGCAGCATCGGACAAAAATTCGTATAAATGTGCATAATAAGAGTTATTTTACACTTGTGTTTCTAAAATTAATATGAATTATTGATAATAGTAGTACGTAACTAGGAAAAAAATTTTGTGCATGGGGGGGCATCGCTTCCCCCCCTGGGGGGGAAGTACCCCCCCGGGGGGGGGTAAATTTTGAAGATGGGTATCATTCGAAAGGTCTCGTCAATACCTTTAAAACGAATGGTTGAACTATAAATCTGTGATAATTTAAAACAAAGTTATCGATTTTTTTTACTTTTAACCAAAAAAAAAAAAAAAAAAAACTTAGAAAAAAATTCTTTTTTTTTTTTTTTTAAATATTGTTAGTGATTGAATATGTATTAATTTTCACAAAAAAAAAAAAAAGGAAAAAAAAATCTTTTTTTTTTTTAAATATTGTTACTGATTGAATATGTATAGGAAAATATAGAAGAAAGTCTTGTGGTGGCCACAACATACTAGTTTTAAATGGATGAGCAAATTTAATTTTTGATAATTTTTTTATTATTCAAGTGTAAATAAATATATTTCTTTTTATGTAAAAAAAAAAAAAAAAAAAAAAAAAAAGAATGCGTAAATATTTTTTGGCATGAGCTTAATATGTTTTAAAACTAATATAAGGTTTTTATTTCACATTTTAATTAATCTGTAAATAACTATTCAAAATTCAAAAATCGGGCTTCGAGGTACACCAGAAGAGGTCGAAACGGACCTCAACGCAAAATTCTGTAGTTCTGCAATCAGCCATTTTCGTACAAAGCGACCAACAAACATACACTACACACACACAAACATCTTTTATTAAATGTAAAAATTTCAAAAAATGGAGGAAATTTTTTTTTCTCAATATGTTTTTATTGCTGTAAAATCCTTTTTGTTTTCTGAACATACATTATGTAAGGAAAGTATTGTTATCATGAAAAAAATTAGACTATGAGATTTTGGTGTATTGATAGTCTCGTGATTTCATTTTTGCTAATTTTAAGGTGATCTTTTATGTATATAAGGGAACACGATAATACGTAAACGCTTTGATTGATTGAGCTGAAAGTTGGTAGGTAACCATCGCAGTCAGCATCGCATGAACTGTATTGATTTGATGAATCTAACACTTTCTTTTTTTTTTTTTTTTTTTTTTTTTTTTTTTTTTAAATACGGATTAAAACAGAAAAAAAAATTCATAGTCACTGTAGTCTATGAACTAAAATTATTTAAAGTGCGATAATGTCAAACCGCCTTATATTACTGAGCTGAAAGTTGACAGGTATGTTATTGGTCACCAGCGTACGTACTGTAATAATTTTGATAAGTGTACCATACTATCATCATATTTCATACTATCATCATTAAAATTTATTAAATCTTCATTGGTCTGTGGTCACAGTCTTTAGTTAATATTCTTTCTTAATAAAAAATCTTTCCTGTGCTTAAAGACATAACGAATGTCTCCGATTTCGTATCGAGCCTTGATCTTTTTATTTGACTTTAAAGTTAAGTTTGAATATTATTTTTATTTTTTAAGCTATCGGCAAAGAAGAACAATAATTCTCCATACGACAGCCAAAATAATTATCATCATAGGAAGCCATATTCGCTAAATCAAAAACAGCTGCCAAATGCCGTAATAAACAGCCAATAATGAAAGAAAAAAAAAATTGCTTGACATTTAACTGGGCAGTTTTATCAAAGTAATGGAATTCGAGTAATGAAATGTGATTTTAATTATTTGTGAAAATAAACTTCAGAACAAGTTCATCAAAATTGCCAAGTAGCATTCTTTACATAGTATATTACATTTATTCTTTTAAAATATCACTTAGACTCATTTTATTTATTTATTTATTTATTTTCAAATCACGGGTAAAATTTATTTTTTCTGAATACTTTGTTGAAAGCGTTACGTCATTTTTTTCCTGCGAAATCATCCTTCTTTTATTATTTTATTTATTCCTTCAAACTAAGAAAATTTATTTTCTATATTTCAATAAAAATATAAAATTTATTTGATCTATCTCGATACATTTTTATAGCTATAACGATAGATTCGAGCGTTATTTCGGGAAACTTGGGCTTCCATTATTAAGGAGATTGTTATTTAATTTTAAAATTATTTTAAATTAAATAGAAACACGGACGTTCAAATATGAAAAGTTGAAATATAAAAAGAAATAATGTGATTTTTCTTTTTTTTTAATACATTGTTAGAAGTGTCACGTCCTTTTTTTTCTCCTAAATCATCCTTCTTCCATTATTTTATTGATTCCTCCAAACTAATAGTAAAAATTTATTTTCTATATTTCAATACATTTTTGTAGCTATAACATTGATTTCGAATGTTAACGGAAAACTTGGGCTTTCATTATTAAGAAATTATTGTTTAATATAAAATTTGTTTTAAATTAAATAGAAACACGGACAATCAAATAGAAAAAAAATTAATATGAAAAGAAATAAATTATTATTAATTTATATATCTTATCATAATGACGAACAGGGGGGGAAATTAATATTCTTATCTTTTTTTTTTTTTTTTTTTTTTTTTTTTGTAAATTCAACGATAGAAGGCAATCAACTAGAAATTAAATTTAATAAAGAAAAAAGAAAAAACCTATAAATAATCCCCTTTCTATGTGCTATTAAAAAGACCGTGTGCTCTCTTCATCGATTTAATTAATTAAAAGTAGAAAAATGCGAAAGAAGATTTCGGTAGAGATGAGTACTTTTAACTATGTACTTTAATGAAAGGCAAAGAAAAAATAGTTTCTTTACTATGAAATTTGAAATTTTGCTAAAAAGCAAAAGTCTACCTTTTCCAGAAACGGTCTTTGAAAACTAAAGAAATTTTCAAGAAAAATAAAGTGAAGCTATAAAAGTGTATGAGTTTTCACTTCGTTAATTATATAGAAATAAGACGCTTCTTACATAGATATGTAGATGTATATTCATATAAATAAACATTTTAAAAGTAACATCATTTGATTAAAAAGACTAAAAAAGTTTTTTTTTCTTTTGTAAAACATCAATACATTTATAAATGTAATATTTTTTAGGTATAAACAGGCCCAAACTAACTTTATAGGAAGAGTATAGATGTAAATGTTAAGGCCGAGTGACTACACGAGGGACTCTGGCCTAAGTGGAGTACCATCCGCGAGGTTTTTCTAAAAGTGATCCTAGCCCTTTGCGCCTGTTTAGGAGAAAATTCCGAACGGCTAAGCAGGGTAACCTGGTGTTGAATTCGGCACCTCCATTTTACCTTCTGCGAAAATAGAACTTCTCGGTCAGTGCTAGTGCCATTGTAGGAAGAGTAGTGGACAGCTATGCAGCTTTCAAAAATAATGATATATATTTACGAGATATCATACCCATTGTCTTTTCATTTTTTCCTGAACGTCAAAATAACATCCAAATTTTATCCTCCAATATTTTTTTAATCTTCTCGTTTCATTAATTACGTTTTTAATAATTATCGCTGTCTTTTTATTTTGGTATAAATACCTTATATATATGTGTGTGTGTGTGTAGGAATATAACAAATGAAATGAAATAAACCACCAAAAAACAGAGAGCTGTTTATCTAAGCAGCTTTTAGCGCTAGCTTGCTCTGTTTTACGTTTTATTATAATAATTTTTAATTTTATATCATTTTATATCATATACATATTCTTTTTAAAAGTTTCTTATATATATGTACATATATATAATCAAATCAAAAGAAATATATTATCTATATATATTATTTTAGATTAATCTCCATTTGATATGTCATTTCCTTTTTAAATGTTTGATTTTTTGGCCTTGTTACTCATAGTTTTCATAGTTTTCAGTTGTCTTATACGTATATAGTTATTTCTGTTTTATTTGTATTTTGCCCTTGTTTTACACACACACACACACACATATATATATATATATATATATATATATATATATATATATACTGTTACAAGATTATAGAAAGCAAGAAAAACAGATGGTCAAATGCCAAATTATCCACAACAACAAAAAAATGGAGATATCCAATAATTGTTTAATAAAATATGTGAAAAAATGAACAAAACTCACATAATAACGGACCATAAATACTCTTATTCACTAATAATGAAGTGATTAAAAATAACAAATTGGCAATAAATAAGGAAGTCTATCTACATCAAATTCTTTGACATCAAAAAAGGTACAAGGATAAATTTAATTAAAAGTTGAAAAAGGTCAAAATCTGAAGAATTGTCTCTTCAGGAATTGTACAATTCTTCAGAGAACAAGATTTCAAACTATAACAGCTATTAATTGCCGAAACGTCAGTGGAGGCCCTACATTGAGACTCAAAACGGTTTTGGGCTGTGTCTGTCTGTCGCGCGATAGCGGCCGCACAAATAGCGCTATTGACTTGAAATTTGGTACACGTGTTCATGAGCACCACGAAATCAGCTGTATAGATTTTGGTATGTACTCCATTTGTAGTTCGTATACAGGGACACGCCAAAGTTTTTCTTATCATTACGGCCTATGGGAGGAATTTGTATGTATCGCGATAGCGGCCACAAAAATCACGCTATTGACTTGCAATTTGGTACACGTGTTCATGTGCCCCACGAAATCAGCTGTATAGTTTTGGGTGTGTATTCCATTTGTAATTCGTGTACAGGGACACGCCAAAGTTTATCTTATCATTACGGCCTATGGGAGGAATTTGTATGTACCGCGATAGCAGCCACAAAAATCATGCTTTCGACTTGCAATTTGGTACACATGTTCATAAGCCCAACAGAATCAGCTGTATAGTTTTAGGTGTGTATTCCATTTGTAGTTCGTGTACAGGGACACGCCAAAGATTTTCTATCATTACGGCCTATGGGAAGAATCTGTATGTACCGCGATAGCCGCCGAAAAAATCAAGCTATTGACTTCAATTTTTCCCGAAACGTCAGTGGAGGCCCTCTGTTGAGACTCAAAAGGATTTTGGGTTCCGTCGGTCCGTCTGTCTGTCTGTCTGTCGTGCGATAGCGGCCGAAAAAAACACGCTATTGACTTGAAACTTTGTACACGTGTTCATGATCCCCACGAAATTAGCTGTATAGTTTTGGGTGTGCATTCCATTTGTAGTTCGTGTACAGGGACACGCCAAAGTTTTTTTTATAATTACGGCCTATGCGAAGAATTTGTATGTACCGCGATAGCGGCCCCAAAAATAACGCTATAGACTTGCAATTTGGTACACATATTCACGAGCCCAACGGAATTAGCTGTATAGTGTTAGGTGTGTATTCCCTTTGTTGTTCGTGTACAGGGACACGCCAAAATTTTTCTTATCCTTACAGCCTATGGGAAGAATTTGTATGTACCGCAATAGCGGCCGCAAAAATCCTTCGATTGACTTGCAAATTGGCGCACACATTCCAGCTTTCCATATAAGTAGCTGTATAATTTTCATTGCTATATTTTTTATAAACTGTGTACAGGGACACGCCAAAATTCTTAACATTACGGCGCATGGGGTGAATTTCGCTTAAACGCATTTTAATATCATTACTTTGCAATGAAGAAAATGAAACTAGAGTACGTGAGTAAGATGCTTAAACTTATGTTGCTTGAAGAAAATATGTGCTCTTAAGCTTTCTAATTAATGTACAGGACCTTACAAAAGTGTTCTGACAATGTCACTTAGTCATCCAAACGATGTTAAATTTGGAACAATTATTAATTTTAAACGCAAAATAAGCTGAATAGTTTTTACTGGTGTATACAATGTTTATGGTTCGTTTACAAAGACACACGAAAGAATTTCGTAACATTAGAGCCTATGGACGAATTTTTAATTTAAGCGCGCACTTTAATGCGTTTATGCTGAATTGAACTTAATAAAGTTAACATACATTATAAAGATGCTTAAAATCATGTTTAATCTAAAAAAAGGTTATGTATAGACTAAATAATTTATGGGATCACACAAAATAATTCCGAGTATGTACTGTAATCATCCAAATGATGTCAAATTAGTTTGAAAGATTAATGAGTTATAATTTATTAGATTTATTCTTATTATTGGCGTTTAGAATGACTGTGGCTACTTTTCCGGGATACATAAATGAATTTCGTACTTTTATGGTGTATAGTCGGTATTTCTTAAAAGTGTATTTTAACATGGTTACACCCCATCAAATATAATGAAATTTTATTAGAATTTTAAAAGCCTGTTTTCATGTTGAAAATTGTGGGCATAGAATTGATAATTAGTTTAAAGGCTTCGCAAAATATTTCCGATATGCTATGTAATTTTTTTTGTATGAAATTCGGTATTTATGAATTTCCGGGAAATAATACAAGACCGTCGTTTAATAAGAATGCATATTGTTGCGTACTTGGGGGTTTGTAAGTTGTCCGAGAATGAAAGGCGAAACTTGCAAAAATTCAGTGATTTATTCACAGAAAGTTCCAGAAGAATACAGGTCTATAAACCAAGTATCAGCTTCAATTCAACCAGTAAACATAGCTTAAACAACAGCCGTTAACAGCAAAACAACAGTACAAACTGTTTAGCAATAACACATAAAGCAAGTCTCATTCAAAGAGGCTCAAAGCAAAGCAAGCATTTGACGAAACCGACACAGGTCTGAGATTGGAAGCCTTGGCTAAAAAAATGCTCCTTTTATACTATTCTATCGAACACAGACTGTTCTGGAAAATTATCGTATCTCATCAGCCAATGAGATTAGAGCTTCCATATTTGGTATATCCCTAATAAGGATTTTCTCGCCAAGGTCGCCAAAAAAAATCGCCAAGGAGGGAAACAGTCGCCAAATTTGGCGCCAAATCCATTTCTTCCCTTATTGAAGCTTTTCAATTCGTTTTTAAAGGAAAATTAGGCTATTTTAACGCTAAAACGACTAGAAATGCACAAAATTAGCATTTTATCGACTTACTAAGCCTCTTTGAAAAAATTTATACAAAAATAAATGCAATTATTTACAATTCCGTAACACTTTATATGATATATAAATAGGTATAGAAAGAGAGATACAGCGGGGGGTTGAGGGGGGCGGCAGACCCCCTCAGGAATGTATCTGATTATGGTAATAAGTCGATCGAATCAATATATACTATTATATAATAAGAAATAAATAAAAATGACCTATTGAAAAATGTCTGATGCAAATAGGACGTTGAGGCTCCTGATCTGCAGATCCACTAGTATAAAGTAATGATGTTATCTTTGAAAATACATTTAAATATAATAAAACCATATTTTCTATAACGTTTATTGAACAAGAAGAAAATTAAAACAGTGCTAAAAATTAAAAGAGTTGGAACGTTACGACACCTAAAGAGAAGCAATATGTTTACATACAATTACAAATTTAATTGAACAAGAAAAACTTTTAATTAAAAAAAGATTAATTTATTTTAAATTATTATCATACGTAAGTTATAAATAATATGTATATTCCATTAAACCAATAAACAAAAAGATAGCTGCTATCAATTAAAAAAGTACAATACGAAGTTCAGGTAAATTTAATTTTTTTTTAATTTCGTTACAACTTGAACTTTAAAAATTATACCGATCATATAATGAAGATTTGTGCATCATAAAAATTATTGTATATACCTTATACATATTGTAATGAATAAATCGAAATTAACGTAAAATTTTTCACTAAAAAAGGTACATTTTTATCGCCAGTTACATGTCTATGTAATACAATTCTATTATCAAATTATGACTATTATGATGTTATAATAAAAAAATTTGTATTTCCTTCAATTTTTTCATAGGTGGTTTCTACCATATTAATTGTTGTAATATAGATTTAAATGGGGAAAAAATCTGTTTGTTTTGGACTGGCCAAAAAAAGCCTGTCTTTCATTAGGCTGACAAAACTCACGAAAACCTTTTCTTGAAAATATCTTTTTCTATATACGTATCGCCCTACAATGGTCGAGCAATTCTGTGCTCAACGTTGGTAGACGGGAAATGCTGGGTTCGATCTTAGGTCGCGCTCGTCGACCTAGCTGTTCGAAGTTTTCCGCGGTTTTCTCCAAAAAATCACTTAAATACTGGCTAGGATCTCTTAGAAAGACTTCCTACGGAAAGCACACCATCCTAGGCTAAGACCCTCGTGTAGTCAACCGGCCTTAATCCCAAACACGATATCCGTATCTTTCTCTTTCACACACAGATAGAAATACACAAGTTCCATACTCATATTTTTGTCGCTAGCGTTGCAGTGTGTTATGATCATGTGATATCTTCTTCTGAAAGGGCTTGCATAGAATTAACTATACACCTAAAAAAATATCTTATTAAGGTCTATAGGTATAAAAATTAAAATCAAATATCATCCAGCAGGTACTGATTAGTCATATCTGTTTCTAAAAGTACATGGAGTAATGATTTGGCAGTAATTTTTCCATGAAGATTCAGTAGAAAAATACTTTATTTTAGTATTAAATCTACAAATAATACATTCATGAAATTCTACATAGTATGCTCGACAGTGAACTATAACAGTCAGAGGAATTTCAGTTGTTCACAAATACACACACATCCATGCATGCATATAAAAAATATCAAAAATAAATTTCAGGATATTTCACAACGTATACATACACCAAAGTCTCACAGTCGAGATTTTATTTCCAGATTATAATAAATATTATGTTCATAAAAAGAACATATGATATATACATATTATGATATATATATATATTATGTTCATAAAATGAACATATGATATATACATATTATGATACATACATATTATGTTCATAAAAAAAATAGAGATGGCACGTTTTTTTGTCGAGACATACGATGTATACAGAATTGAACGCATCCGAAGGCAATTCCGAAATTCCGAACGCATCAGTTCAATTCCGAACGCATCAGAATTGAACGCATCTTCCGAATTGAAGGGCGTGGAAAGTGATACACTGTAAAAATTTCTGTAAATTTACTGAAATCTTTATCCAGTCTCTGTAAATTTACAATAAATCTTAACTAAAAATAAATAATCGAGATTCTCAATTTTTATTTTGTATTTTTATCTATTTTTATTATTTAATTTCTCAATGTCAATTAAAAAATTAATGTTTCTACACTGTTAAAAATTATGTCCTACACTGTCAAAAAAAAGTCCTGTTTGTTGCAGTTTGCTGCCAGAAATTTTCTGTAATTCAGAAAAATACGTTCTATCAACGTAATTTTTCCGTTGACAGAACGTATTGTTCTGAATTACAGAAAATTTCTGGTAGCAAACTGCAGCAAACAGGACTTTTCTTTGACAGTGTAGATACTGTAGTACCAAAACATGGTACTACAGTAGCTGCAACCATGAAATGGGGAAATCTTTTACCATGATTTGGTACTAGGTTCTACTGAAGATTGGTACTATAGTTGTTATAACGATAAAATGGGGGTGATCTTTTATCATGATATGGTGCTTTTTTTTACCAAGAACTACCATGATTGCATCTAACTGTGGTACCAAGTTTTGGTTCAACCTTGAAATGAAATTTTTAACAGTGTGCTTTAGAAAAATTATTCTAAGTCACAAATATATTCTCGCCATTAATTCATTAAATTAATATATGTCATTAAAATGTATATGTAAAATAGATATTTAGCACCTCCGTTTAATTTTCTCTGTAATTTTAAATAAGACTTAAGATAAATGATTACCAGTAGTTTTCTGTTAAAATATTCAGCACTGCATATTAAATAATAATAAAAATAATAAAAATATCACCTTAACCTAAATAAAATCGACCGAACATTAATTTAAGGCGCAGCTAGAGATTGACATTTAACTTATTTTAAATTTATTTATATCAAAATGCTAAAATTTAGAGCACACATTCTCTTAGGTTATACTGCACGCAACAGAGATAAACTGGGCGAAGAGCCAAACTAAAAAACACCTTTCCTCGCCTCAGTTTACAAATATTATTCTTTAAGAAAATATTTATATTAACAATAAACTTTTAACATGAAAATAAAAAAAAAAAAATCTGACATAATCCACGTGGTACATAATGGTTATTTATTATTAGTATTAATATATATATTATCGTCAATGAAAAACAGATAAGTTTTTTATTTTTATAGCTATATTAGAAGTTTATTAGTTTTAAGGGTTCATAAAGTAATTTCAAGTATCCTTTTCAATAATTACGTTCTTTTTTTTTTTTTTTTTTTTTTTTGTTATTTATCAATGGTGAAAAAATATTGAAATATTATTTGTAAAATTATAGAAATTTTTTTTTAAAGTAAAATTGTGTTTTGATCTTTCCTTCTTTCCTTTTACACAAAGAGGAACAAACAATTTGGATACGTTAGTATCCATTATACGAAGTCATGTTGGTTGGTTGGTTGGTTGGGTTCTACGTCGCACTAGTGTTGCGCAGTGGGCGATTGGTGATGGTCTGGGACTCACCCCTAGACCTAGAGGTGGTCCGGAGACATGCCATCACAATTTTGATCCTCCACGGAAAGGATGGCTCTCCCGCTTCGGTGACTCCCAAAGGTATAATTTTGATGGGAATATGGAGGACATTGCAGCCACGACAGATTTTACGTGCACCAGTCACCATTAGTGTACACGATGGTCTTTGGCCGGCTCGAGTACCGAACAATACGAAGTCAGGAAAAAAATATTCATTTCAAAGGCCATATTATACATTGTACTTCTCTTTATTTACTGTTGACTGATTCAAATTTGTTTACACGCTTTGTTAACACTATTACTATATCCTCAAGATGTCGAGTGAAATCACTCCTGATTTTTGTTAGTTAAAATTATACAAGAGATATATACTGGGTGATCCAAAAGTCACAGAAAAAAAATAAAACTTTTATTATTCAGAAAATGTTGATCGTAGCGCTATGCGGCTTACACTAAAATGCACAGAAATACATGGAATCTTTTAAGAAGCAACAAACGTATTCTTTTATTGCAAAATTAGTTTTTCTCCATCAGTTGGGCATTTCAACTGTAAAATTATTTTTTTTACAGTGGCGCAGTAAATTTAACAACGCAACTACAACTATGTGTATAAATGTTCAGTACCATTCATAGAATGGCCGTTGGACGCAGCGCATAGGAAACTGATATTTAACATTATAAACTACAAGTATTCGCAAAAGTTGTTTCAAGTCAAAATAATAGCCAGCACTTCATTAAGAGAAAAAAACTAGACAAGAGTGCATCACCAAACCAGCAAGGCACATTCGCGCCTAGTAAGAAAATTCGAGTAGCTTATGCATTTCGCTTCTTTTGACACACCATTTGTTAAATTTTGGAGTAGTGATGCTATCTACCAAACAAAAAAGAAACAAGAGTTCAGAAGTCCATTAAAACAAAGAAAAAACATTAAAAAAGTTCCGCATTAAATAAAATGTTTAATGATGTCTAATGTTTGGTTTCGCTGCGAAACTAATGAACATTAAAGGGTTAAGTTATTTAAAAGAGAATGAAACTGATAAACTTTAGAATGTTTCTACATTATGGTCATTACTGAAAAGTGTGCGCACTATTTATAGTGCTTTGACATTTTTGGATGTAAATATATGTATATATATATATATATATATATATATATATAAACACATTGCAGTCCATTTTATAAATATATGAACTTGGAAGGAAATATTCATAAACGCTATCATAATTTCTCCTTTCGTTTATTCATTTTTTTTCTCTTTTATTGATTAAAAAAGAAAAAAAGAAAAGAAACACCTAGTAACTGTTAAATCGAGAAGAGTCACTCTAGGCATTTTTACGGGTTCTGTACCATGCCGCGCTCATCAACCCAGCCGTTCGCAGTTTTCCGTGGTTTTCTCCAAAACTTGCGTAAATACTGACTGGAACCGCTTAGAAAAATCCCCACGGAGAGCATCCCACCTAAAGGCCTAGAGCCCTAGAGTAGTCAATAGTCCTTAAACCTTACAACCCCAACTAACTAGATTTTTTTACATATCTGAGTTAATAAGATAATGATTAAGAAATGCTTTTACAGATTTTTTTTTAATGGTTTTAAAAGCTGTTGCACCTTGATGATAATGATTTTTCTTTAAGAATATTAAAGTAGAATTCCACTAAACTCCCATTTTATTTTATTGTGTTAAGTAACAGTCGTGCAATATTTTAAGTTATGATTTATAACTTATGGGCATGATTCATTGAATTATAATGTTATTTATTAATTTGTTCCACCTAATTTGATATAAAGAACCTAAGAGCTTTTATTAGGGAGAGAAATTGTAGAAAATGAGATTTTGTTAAGGTGAAATTATTGTACATTAATGAGATTTTAATGTGAAGAGTAGGAGTGGGCGATGTCACTATTTCAATATCACGATATATTGTGAAAGCAAAATCGCGATATCACGATGTTTCACGATATTGGACTTAAATATTTTTTAATCCCTTTCATAATGCTAATTTAAATGTCAATTCTAGATATATATATATAAAAAAGCTCGAATTGAATGTGACAGGCTCATTATATCATAAAATATATAGAATACACCAACTTCTTTTATATGTACAACTTCCTTTTAATGCAACACCATATCAACATCAATATAGAAAAAACAAATAATGGAAATACATTTATGCACAAATTTAATTCATACATTACTGTGCTGTCATGTAGCAGTATTATATTATTTAAACACATTCAACCGTCTCAGAATTTTACTTAAAAAATGTTTCTAAAATACATAATTAAGGCAATAAACTATTGCAAAATCTTCTTAATAAGAAAAAAGCCCAGGTTTGCTCGAGATAATGCTGAAACTAATGTCATAGCTACAAGAATAAAGAAAATATTTTTTTTTTTTCCCCGTGGTTTGGAGGGATGAATACAATAACTCAAAAAGGATGATTCAACAGAAAACAATTGACGTCACAATTGCAACAATGTATTGATAAAAAATAAATTTTACCTTCGATATGAAACAAATAAATCGAGAATAAAAGACAATTTAAATGAATAGATGTAATTCTATGTAAGGACCATCAATTAGTGATATACTGATTTTCTTTCTCGGCCACGACTGTAAATTGCCAAATTGTCATAGCATAGTTTTTCAAAATATCCATTTTACATTCTAAGTTTAGTACATTTATATATAATAGAAGTTGATATATTGCTTTCCCGTAAACAGGGTTACATTGCATCATAACAGCATTACGTCTCAGCCAATATGCACACTAATAGAATAAACATAGCTTTTAGTCACGACTCTCCTATCAAGTTTCGTGCATTGATACGCTATAGAAACTGCGATATAGCCTTATCTTAAATGGCGGAAATTGCATATAATGTATTTGGGCGGTATATTTTAAAATCTAATCAGCAGTAATTTAAGTGAAGGTTGAACCAAATATAAAGCAGGGTGGCTAGCAGTCAGGGAAAATCCAAGAATCAGGGAAAAGTCAGGTAATTTAGAAAATCTGGAAAAGTCAGGGAATAGTCAGGGAATTTCCTTTAAAGTCAGGGAATTTTGTCAAATTTTGTGAAAATAGCTATATTAGTCATTAAATTATTAATGATATTTTAAATCGCTAAATTTTTTGCTACACAAAATCCCTTTATTGTGCATGATGCATACACATATACCTAACTGACACATTAGAAAATCGGGATCGTGAGATTATTTGAAGCAGAGTTATGTTTTAAAACGTGTTTTTTAGCTCCCTCCCCCCCCACCCTGCTCTTAAAAGTAAGAAGGATGAGGGAATTTCGCAAAACATCTTTATATTATGAGTTAGATACATATAACTGACCTACACATAGAAAACCTCCTTGTATTGAGTACGCATAACGAATCAACCTATCAAAAATCGCTTTCATGAGAAAATTTGGAGAAGAGTTACTCTTTAAAACATGTTTTTGCCCCTCCCACCCCCCGCCCTTAAAAGGGGAAAGGGAAAATTTCTCAAAATCCCTTTATAATGCACGTTGGGAACGCATAACCAGCCTGTACATAAAAAGTCGCCTAAGATAGTTCCAAGCAGAGTTGCGCATGGAAACATGATTTTGCTCCCCCCCCCCACACCCCAGGGGGGATAATGTGGAGTTGTATAAAATCCCTTTGTAGTGTGCGTCTTGAGTACACATAACCAATCGACATATCAAAACATCGCTATTCTCAGATAATTTGGAGCAGAGTTATTCTTAAAAGCGTTTTTTTTTTTTTTTTTTTGCCCCCCCCCCCCGTCCTTAAAGAGGAGGAGGGAAAAATTTCGTAAAATCTCTTTATAATGCGTGTTCGGAACTCATAAATAACCCACACGTAAAAATTAATCTTACTGTGAAAATATGGAAACATGTTTTTTGCCCCACCTTCACCCCCAAGGGAGAGGATAGGACGAAATCTTACAAAATACCTTTGTAGTCTGTGTCTTGAGTACGCATAACCAATCGACGAATGAAAAAATCCCTATCCTGAGATAATTTCAAGCAGAGTTACACTTATAAGCGTGTTTTTGCCCCCCCCCCCTTAAAGGGGGGGAGGGAGAAATTTCGTAAAATCATTTTACAGTACGCGTTGGGAAGGAATAAACAACCCACATATAAAAATTAATCTTGCTGAGATAATTTGAATCAAAGTTATATGCTTGGAAACGGGTTTATTGCCCCCCCCCCAACCCCCAAGATATATAGATAAAACTGCTTAGAAAGATTTCCACGAGGGGTACTTCACTCAAACTTAAGCCAATCGCATTGTAGTCGGTTTTAAAATCTGCAACACAACACAGCGCAGCATAAAAATTTTGAGACTACAGTAGATACTGCCATAAGACTGTTAAATATTTTGACACATTTTTGTGCATTATGGGCGCCCTGAAATTTAGTTATGGTGAAATTTTTCATCGTGATACAGTTACAACTGATGAAGTTTCAAAATTTCATACCATCTGGCAACAGATTTTCAACGGCATATGATAAAAAATATCAGGAGTTTTAATACTTGCTGCAACCCAGTTTATAGAATGATTCCTCTATTTGACATGATATCATTTCCTGTTAACTTTATCGTTATATTAATGACATATTTTAATTTGTTCGACATTTTCACATGACATGGAATACAAAATTAATTTTCATTTTATACCAATTTTTGCCATCATTTATTTTTTAAACAATGTATCCAATATTTCAGTTCAACAATTGAATGAATAATTGCAACAACTATTTAATAAAAAATAATTGTTTGATAAACAACAATGTTTATATATATACTAGAAGATCAGCCCGTGCAAAGCACGGTGGTAGTTTCGTTATAAAAATTTCTTTCAAATTTTTAAAAATCTCATTGAACACTTTCACGACCGCATGCTTTTGTCTTCTTGACAGTAAGGTCCACCTATGGGCGTTATTCTCCCAAGTTACAATATTTCATTACAAAATTTTCTAAGTTCACATTTATATTACAAATGGATATACATTATAATTATATTCTTCCCAATCAAATTATTTATATCCATATTGTTGCGAGTTTGTAAATAATTGTATTCATTCTTGAAGAAATTCTTTCAAAGAGGCTTAGTAAATCGTTAGAATGTTAATTTTCGACATTTCTAGTTGTTTTAGCGTTAAAATAATGCATATTATATTATAAAAAGAATAATTATATTATAAAAAGAATAAGAAAGCGTAATTTTCCCTTAAAAACGCATTAGAAATCTCCAATAAGGCAGGTAATGGATTTGGCACCAAATTTGGCGACTTTTCCCCTAATTGTTGATTTTTTTGGTGACCTTGGCGAGAAAATCCTTATTAGTGATATACCAAATATGGATGCTGAAATATGATTGGCTCAGGAGATACAGAAATTTCTGGAACATTCCACACTTTTCTACAGGGGTATATAAGGGCTGCGTTTTTCGCCAAGGCAGTCAGTTCAGTTCAGTCTGAAATCAGAGTCAGGCAGTTTCGCTAATGCTTGCATTGCATTTCAAGGAGTTCTAAGCCTCTTTGAATGAGTCTTGCTTTATGTGCTATTGCTATACAGTTAGTACTGTGGATTTACAGTTGACAGTTGTTAATTAAGCTGTGTTCACTGATTGAATTGAAGCTGATACTTAATTTACAGACCTGTATTTTTCCGGAACTTTCTGTGAATAAATTACTGAATTTTTGCAAGCCTCGCCTTTCATTCTCGGACAACTTACGAACCCCCGAGTACGCAACAATATTACATTTGACTGTACAAATTTGAATACTGGGTATATTCTTCAGAAATAAGTAACATAAAAACCCTGAAAGAAACGCCCACTGGTAGAGTTACAGATATCAAAAATGACGTGAATCTACGTCAGCGGTCGCAAAAGTGTTAAGATATATATGAAATACCGATAAAAGAAATATATATAAATATATGTATAAAATAAAGTTTAAGCATTTAACTATTAATTAAATAACTTCAAATGAAATGGGTTGTGAAAAAGTACTTAAGATGTTTAGCCGGAGCAAATCATGGTGGTAATTTTACAATTATAAATATTGTAAAAAAAAAACAATTATTGTGGATATATAAGAGTAAATAATTATAAAACTTCTCTGAAAACGACATTTCTTGTAAAAAAGTTTCTGCTGTTTCCAATCTGTCCTTGTGCGTCTGTTGGCTGAATATGAAATTTAATGTTATTTTGATTTCGTGATCGGGATAAGGCAACATATAGTTGTCCATGAGAGAAAACGGTTTCATCAAGATAAATTCCTACATGCTGAAATGTCTGACCTTGAGATTTGTTTATTGTCATTGCATAGGCAGGAATGACAGGAAATTGGCGACGTTTTAGGATGAATGGAAGAGTGACATCACTTGGACACAAATCAACTCGTGGCAAGAAAACTGTTTCACCATGATGACACTGAGATAAAATTTTCGCAGAAATGAAATTTTCATGCATTTCAAGTATTGATAAGCGAGTCCCATTGCAAAGACCCTGATTTGGATTAAGATTTCTTAGCAACATGACTATTATACCTTTTTTTTAAAATTAGCTGATGAGGTGGCATGCCAGAAGGAGTTTGCTCATGTAAAAACTCTGTTGGATAATTTAATATATCATTATTGTCTTCAGAAACAATAGAATCTACACTGTAATACACATGTGGGTCTCCTTCAATTCTTGATATTATTTTCATGTTAATTTCCAGAGTTTTCCTATTTGTTGGAGCTAAAATAACTCTGTTTCCCAATTCTTCAACCTGCATGGTGGCTAATTGACTGTAAATTGCTTCGATGATGTTATTTTCAATCATGTGTTCAGGGATTTCTATGGAATCGGTGGGTAATTCGGGGATGCTAGGAAGAGTTCCTTCTCCTACATTTAAGAGCCAAATATTGTGTTGGTCTTGTCCGGCACTTCTCATGTTTGAGATGAGTGGAAGGTGGGTGAAGTATCTCCATAAAGGTGTAGATTTGATACAGGCTTCTATGATATTTGCTGTAGATCCTCTTGGCACAACTGGAAGTGTCTGTCTGAAGTCTCCTCCAATAACGATAACTTTCCCTCCGAAAGGCTTATCACTGCTCATGATTTCTTTCAGAAGGGAATCGATACATCGAAGACCATCTTTTGTCAGCATCGTTATTTCATCTATAACGATGAGCTGAGCTTTGCGAAGGTTTTCAGCTTCTGAAGTATTTGTCCTCATTGAGGAAACTGATGTGTCAAGAATAGGAATAGGTAACTTGAAACCGCTGTGAACTGTTCGCCCACCTTCGAGAAGTGTTGCTGCAACGCCAGTAGTTGCAAATGGAAGTGCTATTTGTTCTTTTCCCCGAATATAGTGCAACAGGGTTGAGTACAAATAAGTTTTTCCTGAACCCCCAGGACCATCAATGAAAAAATACCTGTCCATTTTATTTATGTCTTCGATAGCTTTGATGATTTTTCTGAAGGCTTCTAACTGTTGTGGATTAAGCGATGCAATCTGAATTTCTGCCAGTTCTCTTTGTTCGACTGGGTTGTAAAGCTGTATTTCAATAGGATTTCCTATTGGCATTGGAAGTTCAAAAGATTCGCATGTCATTCCGTGTTGCTTGAGAGTTGCATTGATATCATGTAGAGCCAGATTAAAAGAACTTTCATTTTTGTTACACTGAAAATCCATAGCCATATCAGAACAATAATTATTCCATAGTTCAAGTGCGTTAGTAGGATTGCATAAAATCAGTATGAAGGCAAAAGTCTGTCTCAGTTGTTTTGGCATCTGGTAAACAGCAGCTTCCCTCAAACAGTGATTCCATTCTTCATCAGAATCAAGTAAATGTCTGTGAAATGCTGCTTCTTTGAAGGTATCATAAACAATACCATCAACAGCTTTTAAAAATTCAAAACTTGTAGCACCGGGTACGTGAAGAAGCAACATCCGTAGATAGAATCGTTCTTCTTCTTTAGCACTAACAACATACATTCTTGGCACTATCTTATTTCCACCTCTTTGTCTTTTTTGCCATTTGTTCTTTTTGTATACGTAACTGTAGGGAATATCTGAATACAATATTGTTTCAGTATCCGGGTTGGTTTGATTTAATTCGAACCATGCCTCAAGTTTAGTTTTCCCTGTTCTTGCAGCCTGTAAGGCTTCTTCTTCTTCACCTTCTGTAAAGATTATGCGCTGCTGATTTGGCAGGTGTACTGGCAATCTCATAACTGCATGTGACCTGTCATGCATTTTAAACTGGAGCAATCGCCACATGGCTTCTGGTGCACTGACATACCTCGCATGAATGTAATTTGCAATTTCATTGTTTTGAATCTCCCCAGCACTGACAATTATATTCGCACAGTCAAAACCTTTATAGATGTATTTGTAAATATATTTCACTGCTCTCATAGATGTACAAACTTCGACATTAATATGTGCATCATATTTCAGAAGCAGATAGGCATTGTAAGGAACAACGAATCTGTTGTCCATTGTGGTTCCACGTACAACAACTGTAGAATTCATGCATCTCTTATACTTAGGATAGCCATCAGCACTCAATAAAGTTTCTGTTTGAAAATCTTTTGGGAAACCTTTTCTACACTTTCTAGCTTCCATGCAAGGAGCTCGAGGATTGTTTGAACCGCAAGGGCCATGAATCATACAGCGCGTGACGATTTCATGCAGGCGTCGATTTAAACCAGGATCAGGAATCTCAGCACTAATTAAACGATCAATATGTTCTACCGATGAAAATTTATCTTCTGCACGCAAGACAATTAAAATATGGACATGTGGAAGACCTCTCTTTTGAAATTCTATTGTGTAAACATGAGCCGTTGAAATTCCTAAAACACCATGCACTATCAAATCTTCAAGAATGGATTTTAGCTTTAAGTTATAAACTCGTGAAACCAAATCAGGACGGTCACTTGGCTCTTCACCTTTTCTCAAATTTTTTGTAATTTCACGCCACTTAGGATTAGCTGTGAAAGTTATGAAAAGATCTGGCGGACCAAATTTTGCAAATATTGACATAGCATCAGCACACCTCTCACGCATGTTTCTTGGTGATCCTTCAAATGATGAGGGAAGAATGACTGGAATCCCAGCTGCTTGTGCATTATTGACTCTATTTTCAATGTGATCTGCTAGTCCTTGGCAGAATTCTGTTCGCAGCTTCTGCTGGTGTGTTTTAATGTAGTTCAAATTATTGGCTTCAACTTGCAAGTAAGAATCCACTATGAACTGCTGTGTCAGTCGTCCCGCACTAATAACTGGATTGAAGTGTTCTCTTATGGCCAACAAAGCTGCTTTGTACTGCAGCATAGTAACATTATTTCTCGTTCTATTTGTCTGTGCACCCTCATAAGCCTCGCAAGTCCAGTTAGGTTGCCAACCTGGTTCGCCATACGGGAATAAAATGGGATAAACCATTGGGTCCAAGTTAGGGCTGAGAATGTTGATATTGACAAACTGCTGTCCTGGATTTTCTGGGTTTACTGGATAAATTCTAATGTCTCTGTCAAAAGGAGGCTCACCATGATCATTAACAAAAACCATTGCAATTTCATTTGCTGTAGGTGCATTATACCTTCTCTGATCAGTATGACGATCTCGTCGAAATACCAGATTCACTATGGGAATATCTTGTCCTGCTTCATTCGCTTCATCGATCGCTTGAGCTTCAACGTCCCTTAGCATACGGTAAGTGTGACAAAATCGATTTGTCATTCTGAATAGCCTGTCCAATTGGTCCAGAAGACGGGGAATGCATTGTTGATTAGCAGGATTAAGAACTCTGCATTCTGTTGCCTGAGTGCTATCTATGACATACAGTTGGGCATACTGTCGAGATTGTTCACTGCGTGGTTCTAGATGGCTGGTCCTGTGACATATTTGACCATGAACTTTAAACACGTAAGGTCCTCTTCCACTGAAATTTAATACTTTGGCTCCCATTGATGCAAAAGATAAAGCACTGTTATAAGAGCGAATGTTATCTCTAAAATTCTTGTAATCAGGGTTCTCATGATTCATCAACAAATCTTGAAGAACTGGTGGAAAAATCAACTGATTTCCTTGAGAATCCGTTGGTTTAATCAAAGAAACTGTCCCTTTCCGGCAACAACTGCTGAATTTTTTGTCTAGAGGTCGTTCAGCGGCAAAATTCTTCGAACCACAGAATTCACAAACATCGATCATTGGTCCACAGTAATGTAATTCATCATTCTCATTGGTATTCTCAGTATTCTCATACTTCTTGAACTCTACGACTATTTCTTTCATTTCTTTGATCATGGGATTCAACATCAGCTTGCCTTCGCATTTGTGCTGCAAACTCGGATTCTCGTTTCCTCCGTCGCCTTTGAATATCAGCATTATTTTGTCGAATTCTTGCCAATGACTCTGGACTTTGTCTTTGTAACCATCTTCTTTTCCTCTCATTTTCCAAACGACGCCGTTTTTCAATGAGTGTTTCAGACAGATCCATTCGGAAAAAAATTAAAATCTCACATTAAAAAAAAAAAATGTTCAGTTTTGAAAGATTTTTCTAATGATGTAAGGTTTATGTAGATTAATTTAGAAGAAATACACAGCATTTCTTTAAAAAGAAAATCGCTGCCAAAAGTTGAAAAATGATCATTTCATTTTATTTATTTCTCACTTCAATTAATTCATTTGCTAGTAAGACCGTGCGAAAATTTCACGCTCTATTTATCTCTTCGACAACTTTAAAATTTAAAATTATTATTATTATTATTTAATAGATGTCATTTTCTCATATGCATGAGCTAATTTAATATTTTAATATTTTTATTTATTTATTTTATTTTTATTTATTTACTAGCAGGCGTTGCCCGCTTCGCTGGACATTAAACTTAAATGAGTTGCCAAAATCCCATATCTTTATTAATAACCCAAGTTCTCGCTGTGATTGGTAGAGGTTTTCTCGCTCGCAAAGTGAGGAGTCTAGGTCTCCACTGTCTTCGGCACAACTTACCCACTTCTCACTTCCCCTTCCTCAGCGGGTGAGTTTGAAGTTTTGCAAAATCACACTAATGTACATAATGCGTACACTTAATCAATATACAGTCTGGGTCCCCACTGCCTTAGGCACAACTTACCCACTTGAACTTCCCCTTCCTCAGTGGGTGAGTTCTAAGTTTTGCAAAATCCCACTAACATACATAATGCGTACACTTAATCAATATCCGCACACCAAAATTCGCCATTCTAAGATAATTCAAAGCGAATTCAAACGGAAAAACATGTTTTTACACATGTTTATTGGGAACGACTTCAGTATAAACCCACAACGATATTTGGCGATTTTTTTTGTTGGCGATTATGGCTAAATCATAAATCTAAAAATCATAAATCATATATGATAAATGATAAAATCATAATCTAAATCCTAAATCCAAAATAAACAAATTATTAGGCTGCCATATTATATCGCAAACAGTCCAGAACGACATCGTTATCCTTCAAAACAACGCCAAAGAAAAATCGCCAAATTCAGCTGTGTGGTTATACAGAAGTTATACCGTTTATTGCCCTCCGACTCCGAGAAGGGGGGGGGGAGATTTCGAATTTCGTGAAATCCAGTTACAATAAGTGCCGGATGCAAACAAACAATTTACGCACCAAATTTCGTGACCACAGAAGTCTTTAATAGAAAATATAAATAAATAAGTACAAAATGCACAGCTTTAGTATGGGAACCCTTTGGTGACTTTAAATATTTTAAGCCATTTTTGCGATGAACTGAATTGGCTATCTCAATTGTGCAATCAAAGATCTTGGCGAGAAACGTCCGAGCTACTTCGGTTCCGAATTTCAAATTTTGCCAAAGGGATCCAATACTAAAGCTGTTCCATATCGAATCTAGGTTGAAAACGGAAAAAGGGTAAAATAAATTAGAAATATCAGACCTATATTTATAAATTTGATACCAAATGAAAGAGGCGATTTTTCTGAATCCAGGGGTGCAAACAGTTTTTCGATGCGACAATTAGATATTAAAAAAATAACTAAAGTATGAAATTTAAGTGGCAACGGAAAAACGGAAAAAGGGGAAAATAAATTAGAAGTATCAGACCTATCGTTACAAATTCAGTACCAAATTAAAGAGATGATTTTTCTGAATCCTGGGGTGTAAACAGTTTTTCGATACGACAATTAGATGTTTTAAAATTAACTAAAGTATGAAACTCAGATGGCAAAACTTCATTTAAATCTTTTCATAATTTGTAGTGCGATTCACGCGAATGAAAAAAGTCTTTATCTTAAAAATTTATTTTTGCATTTTATTTTTCCATTCAAAGCGTTTTAGTGAAAAAATATTTATGGCGCATGCGCAGGCGTTTTTTACCCACAATTTAAACACTAATCAGAATTTTGAAAATTTCTATAGATATAATTTTAAGTTGGGTGAAGACCTAAGTTTCTGCCAAGCGCCGTTGAATTCCGTCCAGCCGTTCTCGAGTGATGCCCGGACAAACGTGTTTTAGTCTTTTACCCCCTAGGGGGGAACGGGGGGGAATTTCCGAAAAGTTGATGGATATAATTTCAAGTTGGGTGAAGACCTAAATTCCTGCCAAGCGTCGTTGAATTCCGTCCAGCCGTTCTCAAGTGATGCCCGGACAAACGTGTTTTAGTGTTTTACCCCCTAGGGGGGGAACGGGGGGGAATTTCCGAAAAGTTGATAGATATAATTTCAAGTTGGGTGAAGACCTAAATTCCTGCCAAGCGTCGTTGAATTCCGTCCAGCCGTTCTCGAGTGATGCCCGGACAAAAAAAGCGACATTCGGACACGATGACATACACACAGACACACACACACACACACACACACACAGGCAAAATTTTCTGAAGTCATTTTCGGCTTTCATGGGGTGTGAAACGTGAAGATATCGCAAAATTTTTCGATTCCGACAAATTTACAGACAAAACTCTGATTTTATTAATATAGATTTATTTATTTTGTCCGTAAAAGCATATTCAATTTTATGCTGGAAAAAAAAAAATGAAGCTTGATAAAAATAATTAAAGGCTTTAAATATGTTTCTACAAATATTTTAAGAGTTTTAAGGCTTTAATATGTTTCTGAAATATTTTAAGAGTTTTTTTTTTAAATAAAACGGTCAAAGAGTCATTCATTCGGGATTAAAGAGTCATCCACTTGGAATTTGTATTTTCTGAATGGCAACCGTTTTGGTTTGTTTTTATCAGGAATTGTGTTGTTTATAATAGCCAGTGATCCATTATATGTAATTTATATACCTTTAAACATTCCAATTGAATAGTTTTTCAAGGTATTAAAGGAAATAAGAATAGGTGTGATAAAAAATATATTATATGTATGTTTTCGTAAGTTGAGCAAACAGAAAAAAAATAAAATAAATAATAATAATAATAATGGCTTCCAAAAGTTTCAGTTTTGAAGCGGTACTAACCGGATTCGTTCATGACAGATGACAGATGAGGATCATTATATATATTAATATTTTTTTACAACAATGAAAAGCTTCTCTTTTTAACAATTTTCTTCAGTCTAATTACTGACCTTCATCTGAGAATGATGTATCTTTCGTTCTTGGGTGTTTTCTTCGTGAGTTACTTTTTGAAAAAGTTCCTCATGTGGTTTATTTTTAAACTTTTCGAGCATCATCCTATGGATGACGCTCGGGAAAGGTATGCGTGTCCAGTGACTTCCATCTTTGCTGGACGTTATTTGTTAATGAATAATGATAGTCAAAAATTTTATAACCCAGCTTTACATAAAGCTCGTATTCGCAAGCATCCAAAGTTGGATATAAAAAAACTGCCAAAAGTTGATAATATTATTTCACTGCCTGATACTGTTACTGATGAACCTCCGTTCCAAACCGAAGTGGACTCAGTTCAGTCTCAGGTAGTGGACACACTCGATGAAAAAGAAACAGTTTCTACTGCACTGCCTGATAATTCTACTGACGAACCTCCGTTTCAAATCGAAGTGGAATCAGTTCTTTCTCAGACAGTGGAAACGATTATTGAAAATCAACAAGTTTCTGTTTCTCCACAACATCATAAAAAAAAGAAATTCCGAAAATTGAGGAATTTTCTGAAAATATGTTGTTGCTGTTGCATTCGTAGTGCAAAAGACTAAATTACCTCGGGATGCTTGCTGGCAGTAGGCAAGGGGGCCTGCCTTATCAAAACTCCCCATGAGAAACAATGCATGGCGACCTCCACGTGGTGTTTCTCGGGTAACGCTAACAGCCATGCGCATTTAATTTAGGTAAAGTTGTTATAAGGTTTCGTTCGCGCGTATGTGTGTGTGTTATGGTTATTGTTATAACATATACCCAGTTTTTTTCTGTAATGAATATCCGCTATTTAAATTACAAATTTCTGAAATTTCCATTTTTCGTATATTTATAACCTACTTGAAACTCAATATTACAAATTTTAAAGTAAAATTAAACTCACACATTACATTTTTACATATAAAGAATATCATTTATACCAATAAAACTACATAAAAATTTATTTTTTGAGCATGCTTAAGCTGAATAGTTCACGACAAAAATTTTAAAACTTTAAAATATGTTATATCAACCAAGTTCTATAACAGTAGTACCTGTAAGAAATAATAAAATCGTATTACAGTTTAATATTAGAGAATACTTTTAATTTAGGCTTTATTTTCGAATTTTTTGAGAATTATTAGATGAATTTTCGTTCAAAGTCGCCAGTGTAAACAAACAAGATAGAAGTACCATTTTATCCATTAAAACTTTAACCACGAGAGAATTTAGGGAACCAACGATAAACAAAGTAAGAAAATAATTATTTGTAATCAATCAGTTTCATAAAAAAAAAAAAAAAAAAAAGGAATGATTTGTATTAATGTGACGTTATGTGCAAGGGAGGATCTACTCCCCCTCCCACAGAAATAAATGATGAATGCTTGTTTTCGTGCATTCTCATGTATAAAGCAAATGTTGCTGCCTAAAAAATACCAACCCACATACAAATAATTTTAAAAAACTCATTAATTCAGTTTAAGGATCTTCCCATTATGTCCCTTTTTTTTTTTTTTTCTATATTTAAGCTCTAGAGCATCGTAAAACCCATTCTTCCTTAATCTTGCTATATTTATTCGCTTAATTTCATCCACCTTCGTACTATAGCTATAATATATTATACTACGTCATGAATTCATTTTTTTTTTACTTTCTTCTGCACTCAACAGAAGAAAGAATTGGATTTATAAAAATTTTCAACTTCCAGTTTTCGATGGATTTACATGTTTTGTGATTATATCTAGAACACGACTGACCATTTTTAGAAAATGTCTATCTATGTGTGAGGAAAATTTTGTTACAATTGTATCTCAGGAACTATTACACTGCACAGAATTACATGTAAATTTATATGCAGTTGCACCATGATATACAATAGTGCCTATTGCTTTTTAATGAAAATCGTCCAACAGATGGCGTTGCCATCCGGATATTTCTAAGTTCTTAACTTGGTGGTATAGACCAAAATTTCTTATAAACGTACACAATGAGAATTATTTTTAACGAATCATTATGAAATTAAAAAGAATTGTTTATAATAGTAATAATAATCAAGTGGGGAAAAAAAATTGGACACGAGCAACGCTTTCGTCCTGGGGGTTAGTTCCCTCCGAGAGGGCAAATTTTCGATATGGGCACCTTTTAAAAAATTTCGTCAATATATCTTTAAAACGAATAATTGAATAATTGATCTTTGATAATTTAAATAAAAGTTATCGATTTTTTTTTTTTTTTTTTTTTAAAGTTTTAATTAAGTTATTTGTTTTGAGTAAATTTGTATAGGAAAATATAGAAGAAATATTTGCGTGCAAGGGACGATTAAGAAGAGGCTTGCGGGGCATGTGACCTGAGTAGCAGAAGGCCATAAAACTGGCCCTGAAAATACCATTTTGCCTTTTATGCCTAAAAATGGGAAAAAATGGTGTCATATAATGCAATTTCTGCCGTATTACTCCTATAAAAAGGTATATATGTGCTGATTGGTGCTCAGAGCGAGAGGGAGGCGGAGCCACGAAAAAATGTGTTCCCCGGGGCCTAACATGAAGTTAACCAGGGCCCGTTTGTGTATGCGTATGAGCTTTTCTTTGTGTGTGCGTGCGTACAAAAAATGTTTCGTCTTATCAAAATGCTACGTCTCAGATGGTTTGGGCCGCTATTTCCAAAAGAGGAAAACTCCCGTTAGTCTTCATTGATAAGGGGTAAAAATCAGTGCACCAAAACTGGGTTTTGGAAAAAGTTTTGCTTCCAAATGTCCAGAGTAGGTATGGGGCGGAATGTTTCTGCTTCCAACAAGATGGTGCCCTTTCTCATACCGCACGTGTGATTCAGGAGTGGTGCAGTCAAAATTTAGCTGACTTTTTTCCAAAGGCCGAATGCCCCTCCCCCCCCTCCCCCCCCCCACACACACAACTCCCCTGATATGAACACGTTTGATTATTTTGTGTGGTCTTATGTGCTCTCCCAACTGAATAACTATAAAATCACCAATTTGAGCAAATTCAAAAATGTAATCCAAAAAATATGACAGGAAATGTCAATGGAAGCCGTGATAGATTTGAAGCTCGTTAAGAAATTAAAAGGCGGAATTATTCCAAAGCATTTATTGAAAAGATACTGAATGATTGCTACTTTAATTTGATGCAAAAAGTTTTTGCATAATTTATTTTATATTATTGTAATAAAAATTTGAAAGTGTATATGAGAACTAATTATTGGTCACGATGTAAAAATCTAAAAATAAATAACACCAAAATTTCGCTATATTGATCACATATAATAAAATATTTGAAAGAAATTAAATAATTGTTAAAATATTAAAAACAAATTCAGTATAAATTGATGAAAAAGCTTTTAAAAAATTATTTAAATCAAAACAGTTAAAATCTTAAAAAAAAAAAAAAAGATTAACATTTTTTTTTATTTTTTTTAAAACAAATATGGATGTAAATAACTGACGAAGTCGTTCAGCTATTTCTTTATAAAATTAATTACCTCAACTATTGTTAATTGTATTTATAGGCAATAATAGTTTTGTATTAATATTGTAATGGGGACAATGAATATTCATATCGTAGCAGCGAATAAAGAAACGGATGACTATCACGCAAGTATCTCAGTCATATCAGAGTCTGATTATCACGCATGCGTTATTGCTCAGCTGATAATCGATTCCCAATAAAGCAAAATCATGATCATAAAAGGCGATAACGAATATTCAGATCTCTTTCAGAATATTCAGATTTCTTTCAGAACTCTCAATATTCTTTGAGAAGCGATTTCAGATTAAACCAATGTCTAATATCACGCATGCGTTATACGTGTATCATCCGCTCTCCTTCGTATCAACGATTACGGGATGAAAAGTTGGTCTCACGAAAACTGATATGGTCGCTCGCAGTACGTTCACGGCTGAGTTCCTGATAAATACTGATAACCGTGGCGCTTGCGATATATCGCCAACCGAAAGATTTCGTTATCGGTTTCAAATTGCACGCCTTAAATCGATGTTTCGCGATGAAACGATGTATCGCCCAGTCCTAATGAAGAGATTCATTGCACAGGAATTTTCTAATCCATAAGATAGTCTACTTTTAATATACTATTTCAACCTGCTTTGCCATATTATGGGATATTGTTATAGTAGTTGTATCCCATTGAAAGTGGAAATGAAGATACCAACTTATTTGTAAAATAAATTCATATCACAATGAGATAAATAAAAAGTAAAATAATGCATCACACATAAATTATAAAATATTTTCCAATACTATTGGATATAGTTTTAAAAGAATGCTTATTTGAAAGACTTTTTCACACTAGTTTTCTATATGTATATTTTTCCATAGCAAACTAGTATGTTGTGGCCACCACAAGACCATCTTCTATATAATCTTATAAAAATTCACGCAGTACAACATTTATATGAAGTTTTGTTCAATACGCCATATTAAAAATTTAGAAAGAAATATGTTACAGCGCCACCTGTTGAGCGATTGATCCCCTAATGTAATCAGCATCAGTTTAAGTCAGGGTTCACCTAAATACCAAGTTTGGTTGAATTTTGTTCATTGGTTCGTGAGATACATCGTCCACAAAATCTTTGACACATAGACATTTTCTAAAAACACTCAAATCATGTTCAGGGCTTCTCATAACCTGCAAATCCATAGAAAACTGGAGTTTGAAAATATTTACGAATTCAATACTTTCTTCTTATATATATAGAAGAAAGTAAAAAGGGAAAAAATTATAATTTTGTTTTTAATTCTCTTATTATTATTTTATTAACCAGTGACTAAAAATAATAAGTATTATAAATTTCAAGCAGATGTCTGTCTGTGTGTGTGTCTGTCAAGCAGATGTCTGTCTGTGGTATTACAATGCATAAACAGGGACCAATATCAAAGAATTTTTTTCTGATTTAAACGGAATGATTTTTAGCTGTGTTTGATGAAAGTCTATCTGATAGATTTTTTACATTAACGAAAATATTTTTATTTTTATTAGTATTATTTCCTGTTCACTTCGCCTTGGTATTTTAGCATATTTTACATCAGTAAATCTTTTAATTTTCAACTCATCTTAGATAACGAGTCATGTCCTTTTTGGGATTGGAGTATGAAAAATCTTTTCTTTCTAAATCACGAATTTTCAACCGATTTTAACAAAATAATTACAAGATTAAAAGAACTTTTTATATACCCCGTTTTTAAATTTTCTGTTGAATCATATAAACTTGACAATTCTATGTATTAATAAATACTTTAAAAAAATGTTTTGGTGAATTATCCCATCAGCTTGAAAGAAAACGATCAAATGCGTAATAAAGAGAGCAATTATAAGAAATTTTCAAACATTTATTAATTGGATAAAAATATTAAAAGAATGCATCGTATTCTGAGCTATTCTAAAAGTTTCAAATATCTAGCTAGTCGGGGAGTTAGTTAAAAATAGATTGCAAGATTTGCACTGGACAAACAAACAAGAAAGCGAGTTAATAAAAACGTGGTAAAATTGAAATTAATTAGAAATCATGTTTATGAGATCTGAATCCAAAAATCTCTAAATTCAGTTGAACAATGCACATTTTAATATATATTTTATTAAATTCAAGTTTAGCTATGCGTTGATATAATGCAAGCTTATGTTCTTCGATTTGAAATACATATAAGTTATAGAAAAACCTGTTTAATTAAATTTACGTTCGGACGTTTTTATAAAGCTAATTTTATTCATGGTTATGTCTTTCTAGAAATTCTGAATAATAATAATAAAAATAATAAATTCCTATTGATTTTAATTTTTCTTAATATCATCATCATAATATTAATAATGACAAAAGCCAAGGACTGACATCTTTTATGCTTCGAAATAAATTATGCAATTCAATTCATTCCAGCGTAATAAATATATTCCAACATTAATAAAATAACGTTCTAAGACTGCATAATTTAAATATACGCATTCAGGGTTCTCTAGATGTTCTAGATTTATAGCATCATGGAGAACAATAACGAAATAATCTAATAAAAGATATTGTTGTAAGGCTCTAGATAGACATTCTTTTGAATTTCAGCCATAAAAAATTATTGAATGGGAAAAAAAAAAAAAAAATAGCGACAAAATTTTATTGCTTGTGTAATGTATAAAACAAAATTCACAACTGTAATTACTTTCATTTTTAAGACAATATTAAAAAAAAAAAAAAAAAAATATTTACCACAATTCTGTTTTGAACCCAACTTATAATGATAAAAGGAAGGATCTGGCGATCTGCTGACAATTTCATACAATTTCAGGTAGATCTATCGGATGGCATTCACTAGATAATTTAAAAAGGATTTCGAAATATTTTTTTTCATAAGACTATTTATTTATATATACTTTATTTATTTATTTATTTATTGAAAATTATAGTTCCAACATTCATTAATTTTCGCTGGATATTTTTCCCTCTCCTGTTTTTTTTTTTTTTTTTTTTTTTTTTTTTTTATCTCCCTTTTCATTGCTTTTGAAGATCACATAATTTTTGTTATTGCTCTTCAAAATAAAGCAAAAAATTTACTTTTTAAATGAATTTTCTTGCCATTTTATGTTTTTTTTATTTTCGATTTTTCAATGAAATATTGCTTCTTTTGATTAGGATAAAATGTCATGTCCAACTTCATAGATCATCCACTGCTTCCCTGATCATCTACTGATCATCCACTGTTTATACATCATCCATTTGTTTTTTCCATTATTCTATATACAGAAAAGACTAAAAAAATTTTGAAAATGACTCCTTGGTTTAAAAGTTAAATAACTTTCTGGAAAGTCATGAAAATCATCTACGGAAATGGAAAATTAGTTACAAAGGTTACCGATGGGTGTCACTGAAAGTTGAAATCTCTACAAAGAATGTTCTAAGGACAGGACAATTCATTTTCGCATTGTTACACATCAGTTGACAAGGCCGTAGCTAGAATATAATTTCGGATGGGGTTCAAGCTTTTGTAAATAACGTTGAGCGTTAAAAATTAAGTATAACTCCAAAATTTACGACAAAAAACTGCATAGGGTACTGAAACCATATTGCCATTTCAAATCTAATGTTAATAAATCTCACCAGTTCGAGCTATGTGACAACAAGATTGATTTTCGATTGACGTTCTCACAATGATTGGTGGTGATGAGTTCATTGTTTACAAATCAGGGTTCACAAATACAATACATTTTTACTTAAATGATTTGTATAAACAGACAAAATTAGTGGATTTTGTAAAAAGAAAAAGGTCGCACCTTTAGAGCAATTTTTATCACTACATTCCAGTAACAGTTTGGCTTGTAATATAGAAAAATGCGCGACGTATTAGGCGAGATGTAACTAACTCTTCACGATAGCTTCAGGGCCCCGAGCCCTCACCCTTCCCTAGCCTATTTTGACCTTATATTTCTTCCATTCCAGTGTTAGCATTCTTCTTCTTCTTCTTCTTCTTCTTCTTTTTTTTTTTTTTTTTTTTTTCACACGCTTGTGATTATGAGTTTTTTTGTTTTTGTTTTTTTCGCTCGCATCTCATGCAATTTACTATGGATTTTTGTTCTTTTTTCCTTCCGAGAAACGATTTGTTTTGAAAAATATCTTGCAATTTGAAACATTTTATTACTAGTTCCATAAACTTTGGTGGATTAACCAGACACTCCATGGTTAATGTAAGATGAAGTCAGGACATACCATACCATATAGATGTTCGCATTTTTTCGGTAATAGACTCTTTGCTTTGAATGAGTCTACATACATTTCATTCGAACAGGTATGGATTACCTGTGTACTATTGGGGGGCGGATTGAAGGATAATGATTTTGTACAGTTCTCTGCCGGTAATATATTTCCGGTAGAGTTGCAGTTGATTATTATAACTCTAGGGATCTACTAGAGTTAACTGTCACTGTTCATTTTGAATATTACAAATTTTATCTTATTATTAGGGACGAAATTACCAAGGAAGCATTTATTTAAATTTTTGAAAAATTAATTATACATAAAGAAATTAAATAGCATTTTTCCCGCAGGGGTATTTTGAGTGGAATCTATGCGCACTCATATTTACTTAACGTTGCATTGTTGCTTAACCTTTAACCCTTTTAAATCCTTAATTTGCCGGCCGCGGTAGCCCAATCGGTAGAGCACCGGCCTCGTAATTCGAAGATTGCGGGTTCTGTACTGGAGCCGGCCAAAGACCGTCGTGTACACTAATGGTGGCTGGTGCACGTAAAATCTGTCGTGGCCTCAATGTCCTCCGTGTTCCCATCAAAAAGTATACCTCTGGGGGTCACCGAAGCGGGAGAGTCATCCCTTCCGTGGAGGATCAAAATTGTGATGGCATGTCTCCGGACCACCTCTAGGGGTGTATGCCAGACCGTCGCCAATTGCCCATCTGCGCAGCACTAGTGCGACGTAAAACCCAACCATCCTTCCTTATTTCCCGGGCACATACACTGCAAAAAAAAAAAAAAACTGTTAAAAGTACAGGAAAAATCTGGCAGCTGGGGGGCCAGTATTTCTCCGTCAAATATACAGTTAAAAACCGTAAAATTGTATCAGTGACATATATTTCACACTGGAATCCTGTAAATCAAACAGTTTTTTTTTTTTTTTCCTTCCTTTCTTTCTTTTTTTTTTTTTTTTGTTAAAAGTACAGTTTTGTTCTGTATATTTGACGGAGAAATAATGGCACCCCAGCTGCCAGATTTTTCCTGTACTTTTAACAGTTTTTTTTTTACAGTGTATATCTGCCTCGCTAAGTCGATGCGTTAACTGCGCGAATATATCGCTTTTCCGAAGTATGATCCTTTGATTTGCGCTGCTACCAATGAAACTAGTCCCACGGCTTCAGAATGTAATAAAATGATCTTAAATGTGTCTTTGATAGTGTTCTCTGTGGATTTACTTATTACATAGAAGAGGACAGTGGGAGGAATTGGAAAAGGAATGTTTCAAAAGCAGTAAATGCATAACTACGCGCTACTGTGTGAAAAACGGTGGCACTGCGAAGCAAATCTCTTAAATTATACTCGACAAGTAAGGGGTTAATGTGCAAATTTATCCAATAATCCAAAACTACAAAAATTCATTCCTGAGTTCTTAAATAAATTTTACTTTTATAAATTAGCTAAAAAGCATTTATTTATTTTTTTTTAAATTTGTTTGTAAATTCTAGTGGCATTCTATACTAAACAAACAAAATTACCTTGCCGCTCAAAGGATTAAAAAAAGAATTAATTTAAAACTCTTTTCCTGAGCGCTTCATATTCAAAATATTCAATTTGCACTTGCATGTATCTATGCCTATCCTGCATTTCTGATGGGAAATATTTTTGTTCGTGTTAATGCTTGCTTTTTATATATTTTTCTTTTTCTTCTGAATGATGAGTTTTACACTCGATTTTAGAAATTTTATTTATTTATTTATTTTTCAAATTCTTCAAGGAAGGTAAAAGCAATTCTCCAGAAATTTACATTTTAGTTACCCGAAGTATTACATATAAATACTATACTGCTCTATAGTATATTGTATTACTAGACTATATAAAGTATAAGATGTGTCGAAATGAAAAGGAGACCTTAGCTGTAGCGGTATTATATCAAATCCCAGTGAGTTAATGTGTTGGCCGATATATGGCATGGTAATATTGCTACATGCACATGCGCAGTTAACAGCTTCGCATCAATATCCTCATTGCTGGAGAGTCATTTCCGCAATTCGTTGCATGATGGATTCGTCCAGATCAGTACAAAAGATGTGCCCAAATGAAAAGGAGACTACAGTTATATGTGAAGAAATTTTAATAACAATATTATAATTACAGTTCATGTGGTATAGTACAACTATAAATAATTGACATTTGATACACTGATCCCAGCGCGTAGGAAAGGGAGTGTATGGCTCAACAGATGGGTCAGGAAAGCATCCGTTCTCTCCGTCTTCTGATCCTCTGACAGATGCTTGGGCACCCATTGTGCATAAACTTTGCCATAACCAAGCTTTTTGTGGATTATGTGATGCGCAGTTCCTTTGTTTATCGACAGTTCAGCAGCAATTTCATGTATGGTGATCCGGCGATTCTGCCGTATGAGCTCATCCACAGCCTATCTTTTTGTGCTGATCTGGAGGAATCCATCATGCAACGAACTGCGGAAATAACTCTCCAGCAATGAGGACATATTGATGCGAAGCCGTTAACTGCGCATGTGCATGTAGCAATCCATATATCGGCCGGCACATTAACTCACTGGGATTTGATATAACGCCGCTACAGCTGTTTCCTTTTCATTTGGGCACACCTTATACAACAATTTTTTTTCCACATATTATTTTTTTTTTTCAATAAGTTTTTTGAGTATAATAAGAATGGATTTCAACAAAATTTTACAAAACTTGCAGAAAAATTCACAAGTAATTACAGAACCATTATTCTAATTAATAAAATGCACACGTGTAATTTTCGCTGAGGTATGAGTATTTGTTGTATGCATATATATATATATATATATATGTATGTATATGAAAGGATAAAATTAATTAAGATTTTAAATTATTATTTTATTATTTTAAATTAATATTGAGTGATAACTTAAAGAAAATCCATTAAAAATTCTTAACTTGAGTTTAATTCTAAAGGTTCCCCTGTAAATTTAATTTCGGGGCAAAGCAAGTTCATAACGCAAGTTAGAAAAATGGACTACTTTTAGAATAAAAATTGCTTAATCGTATGTAATTCTCCATTCGGCCATAATCACTCCAGACTGTAACCTGTAACACGCAGCCTCTGTAATCCTCATCGAAAACCAATTGTTGTTGATAAAGAGGATCAAGGGTCTTCCGTACAATTGAAATTTTCTGCTTTGCTACACATTTTCTCTCTTTAACTAAGGATACTTTAACATAAAGCGCAGGAACAACCTTTGTTTCAGGTTTAGCTTGTAATCCTGCTCTGATAACTTATACTTCTGACTTACGTTTCTTATCACCCAAGCTCAGTTGAATATCTCCTAAGCTAGGTGATGCTAACACTTGACGTCCAACTAATTATCCTGGTCCAAGTTCTTCTATGAAATTTGAAAATTCTCTTTCAGGAACTAACCTTATTGATGGTAACCACACAGAGTTGTCTCCACTTAAACTGCCTTCACCATCTGAAGACATACTACTGGCTTGTTTCACAAGTTCTTGTTTGTAAATATGCCCTGCAAAGAGTTGAATATACAAAAGTTTGGTTCCATTTGAGCGAATTGGTTTGGGCAATTGTTTTGGTTCGTCTTTTACTTTTTTACTATGATAGGGATGTGAAAACATTTTTACGTATGGATTTCTTTTTAACCGACTTCAAAAAGGAGGAGGTTCTCAATTCAAACCGTATGTTTTTTTTTTTTTTTTTTTTTTTCGTTAGCTCATAACTTCTGAACGGATGCTCCGATTTTAATAATTTCTTTTATTGTAAAGATCTTGGCATGAAATAGATACCATTATGAATTCATTAAGATCTAAACAAATTATAGGGTGCTCACAAAATTCCGTTTTCACTCTTTTAAATGCTGAACGACTGCAGCTACACTCATAAATAGTAGTATAATAAAGTGGCAATGGGCTACGAAATGCGACCGCTTACAGCGCCTTCGGTGGAAAATAGCATAAAAAGCGTTTCTATATCGAAAACATTATGAAGTAGGAAAGAAACGTAAATTACAAAGTTCTAGAGCATCATCGATTTAGTACAGAATGACACTTTATAGATATGAGTGTTAAAAACAGAACGTTTTTAACGTGCATTTGTGTATTCGAATCGAAAATTCCTGCACTGTAACATGTCAAAACAATCTTAGAAAGCAAAAAGACCTTTATTTCGATGTTTAAACTTCTATCTGTAAGCTGAAATGCATATTTGGATCTTTGTACTATACGTTGCGCATATCCAAGTGTAGCAGGTGACACGTACGCTCTGTAAAATTCAATCGTAATCCAGACATGCATTGCTGTCGAGTTTAACCGTTATATCGTTTCTATGTCTGTTTTAATTTAAAAAGAATTAAAGGTATACGCTGCAATATTTTCTCTGGAGCCTCATTTGATAGCCTCATAACAGAGAGACATTGATTTTTTTCAAGCTGCTTCTCTTTTTATTAACCGACTTCAAAAAAGAGGAGGTTCTCAATTCAGACCGTATGTTTTTTGTTTGTTTGCTTGATTGTTTGTTAGCTCATAACTTCTGAACGGATGCTTCGATTTTCATACTTTTTATTTTGTTGTAAAGGTCTTGGTCTGAAATGGGTCCCATTGTAATATCTTAACGATCAAAAGAAAACACAGGGTGCTCAAAAAAGTGAGTTCCGACTCTTTTAACTGTTGAACGTCTGCCGCTATAGTCATAAAAGTGGTATGTAGGTATAGTAAAGTGGTCATACGCAACGCGATTCAACCACCTGCAGCGCCATCTGGTGGAAAACAGCGGAGTTAGTATTCCTATCTCGAAAACGGTTCAAGATAGGTAAAAAAAGTGAATTAGAAAGTTACAGGATATCATCGATTTAATACGAAAAGACAGTTTGTAGACATTAATGCTAAAAATAGAACAATTAAAACGTGTATTTGTTTGTCTGCAATTTCCTATTTTGTGCACACTTCAATGACATTGAATACGTTGTAGCGTAGCGGGTGACATTTATGCTATGTAAAATTCAAAGTATGGTTATTGTAAGCAGTTATATCAATTAACGTATAGACGTTTTAAACGGACTTCATAAAGGAGGAGGTTCTCAATTGAAACCATGCTTTTTGTTGTTGTAGTTGAGGTTTGTTAGCTTATAACTACGTAAGAAATGCTTTAATTTTAACACTTTTTTTTTTTTTTTTTTTTTTGTCGTAAACATCTTTATGATTATGGTCTCATTATGATTTCATTAATATCTAAACAAATTAAAGGGTATTCACGAAAGCCCGTTCTCACTCTAACTGCTGAACGGCTTCTTCTACACTCGTAAAGGTAATATGTAAGTATCGTAAAGTGGCCATGTGCTACAAGATGTGACCGCTTACAGCGCCACCTGGTATGAAGATAGCGGAGTTAGCGCTTCTATCTCGAAAACTATACAAGGTATGAGAGAAAATGTAAATCGCAAAGTTGTACGGCATCATTGATTTAGTCACGAAAAGACACCTTGTAGACATAAATGTCAAAAACAGGATGTTTAAATGTGCATCTGTTTGTTCGCAGTTTTCTACGCTGTAAACGAATCAAAAAACCTTTATTTCGATGTTGAAACTTCTGTTCGTCAGCTGCAACGCATATTTTTATTTTTGTTTCAACTTTACGCTGCACGCATTCCAGCGTAGCGGGTGACACATATTCACTGTAAAGTTCAATACATGTCTAACCGAATTTTTGGTTATGAATACAGCGTATCCGTACTTTACATTTCTAAAGGCTTTTTAATTTAATGTGTTGTCATTCAATAGATAGTTTTTGATATATCCGATAAAGGCAAGAAAGATGATACAGCTTAAAGATGCAGTATTTAAGAAAAATCAACTTAAAGATAAGGCATATTAATTAGAATAAAACTGACACAATTGTCGCTCGAGTGGATAATTTTTTTAGATGGAGATGTAATTTTTTTGTTCATATTGGGGGCATTTCATATATTTTTGAGTGACATAAATTCGAAATTACCATTTTTTGAGGTTTGTCACTTTTCTTGTGGGTTGTGATTTTTTAAACCGTCGTTGAACGTCTTCTGATGTTCTGCTACATGAATAAATTTTCACTGAAAAGAAAAAAATAAAATCTTTTTGTAGAAAAATAGAACCGACTGCAAAAAGCAACTACTATTCAAACAACTAAAAATAAAAAAAAATTGGCATAAAATGGAACTGTAAATTGCGCCTAAAAGTATAAAATAATTTTCTTCGCAAACAACCTAAACACTACAGTTAAACATAACTTTTGAAGTCGGCGCAAAATTAAATAAAAATTGTAACCTTATCAAATTCTATTAAAATATACATCTCACTTTAGCATCTGCAAAACACAGCCGAAAACTACTTTGATTCAAATAAAGAAATAAGATTTCATAAACTGCAAAAGTTGACGGAGCAGCTGGTATCTGGCGTCCTTGGTGAAAACAAATCGCCAAATTATATCAGTAAACATATTTAATTCCTTTGCAAAATCATTGTTATTTTAATAAGGTATATTAAGATAACAATCAAGAATATGAAACAATACTTCGTACAGTATATATTATAAAAATATGCATCTCGCGAGTATATTTTTGCATTACGTTTTGATCGTCAAATCCAAAAGCCGACAAGGATGATAGTTATCAAAATCTTACCAAGTTTGCAAAGAAAACTTTAGTAATTTCGTAGAAACATAAATACCGAATTGCGAAGAATGTTCACTGTTCTATGTAGATTTACTAATAGACCAATTGTAAACAGTGATAAAATAATAAAGAAAACATGAAAATGGATCATTCGAGACAACAGCATTTGTAGCTACCGGTCTAAAAATAAATCTTTAAAAGCAAATTAAATTTTATTTAAATTTGCGCCAACTTCAAAAGTTATGTTTAATTGTAGTGTTTAGGTTGTTTGCGAAGGAAATTATTTTATACTTTTAGGCGCAATTTACAGTCCCATTTAATGCCAATTTTCTTTTATTTTTTGTTGTTTGAACAGTAGTTGCTTTTTGGAATCGGTTCTATTTTTTTTACAAAAAGATTTTATTTGACTAGGTGGTCCGGGTGACAGTCCCGCTGCCTCTAGAATGGTTACCACTAACTGTAGGGATATAGCATCGTACCATAGTTTCACCTTAATCCTTCCTCCTACGGAAGCATGGTGAGGTCTTAAAGGCAATTTGTCTGGCGAGCTTAGGGATGTCACCAGAACACGGATCTTCTATCTTCTTGAAGGCTCATTTGTTTTCTGGTATATAAAGTGCCGATCCAATCTGTTTCTAATATGGTAGTTTTAGCTTCAATATGAGTATGACGTCTCAAAGGCTGGTCCCTGTCAATTCTGATATCCCTTATGGGGCGTGTAATAATAATTCCAACTTGAGATTCATGTCTTGAATCGGCAATTATCTGGTAAACCTCTTCATAAGATTTAGTTTGAAAAAGTCTTCCATTCCATTCGATGACTTCATTCAGCTGGTTTTATCCTTCCAGCAGTTTCAGCAATGCTTTTGTGCCACTTTCTCAACTACAGTGAGTTCGACTATTTTCTTCGACCTTGCCCACAGTTACTTTGAGACCAATCATAGTTGCCCCAGAGGAAAATTCCATGCGATCTTTATAGGGCTTCTTTAAAATCATGTGACCGATCAGTCGCTGGCCGTCCTTCGAAGACCCCCCAAGACACTGCGTGCTCAAGGAACTTTTTAATTTTGGCATCTAATAATACTTCAGTTTTCAGTTTAGATCCTGTGATATCTATTTCACCTTTTTCACTAATGCTTTCGCTTCTGGCAGCCCTCTCTTCGCAACTAGTACACTTTGGAGTGAATCTTATCTCATCGTCTGAACTACTAAGAGACTTATCAAAGCTTTCGACCCCATTTTTTTTTGTGAGGTTTTTCAAGGCGTGGTCGAACACTTTCCGAGTGGTCTGAACTTAAAGAATCGTTCCGATTCTACATTTTTTTTTTTTTTTTTTTTTTTTTTTGTGTGTGTGTGGGGGTGAAAGGATAAAATAATTAAGATTTTAAATTATTACTTTAAATTAATATTGAGTAATATCTTAAAGAAAATCCTATTAAATTAGAGGTCTGCACGGGCCGAAATTTTCAGGCCCGGGCCCGGCCCGTTTCTTTTTTACTAGTGTACGGTAAAATAGCGGACAAAAAGCGATAAAATCAGGCCCGACCCGGCCCGGCCCGACTCCAAAAATATGTAAAATTAAAAAAAAAAAACATGCCTTTCTACGAAAAAGATTTTAGCACGTGTTTTGCAGATGTTTTATATAGCTAAGCAATAGAATGTTCTTTAACAAAACTGCTGAATGTTTACAAGATATTTATATATAAACGGTATTTCATTATTACAGACGTACAGAAGGCACAAAGACAGACAGAAAGTCAAATCGAAAATATTAGCATTCCTCAAACAATATAGGAAGATATTTAAAATGGTTAATAGTACTAAAAATACACTTTCAACCACTTCCTGTTATATTCCATAATATATCCGAATCTTTCGTGATCCGGTAAACAAAACTTTAATGCTATACCAACCATATTCAATAGAAAAGATGCTTTTGCACATGCTAAAATTGATGCTACTTTCATCCTGTGCCCCGGAGAAAAGAAAAAAAAGCCTTAGAGGAAAAGTTACAGCGGAAGGATTTTTATAGCCTTCATACCACCTAAACACTACAGACCATAGAAAAAAAAGCCTTATATACAGTAACGTATCTAATTTCTTTTGTTTGTTACATGTACGCAAACTGGTAGTAACATGCATATTATTTTGAATTAGAAACCATCTAATATTACTTTAAATAAAATATATTAATTTCGAGACATGTTTAAAATATTTGCAGAAAATCAGATCGAGAACAGTCAAGCAGATAGAAAATTAAATTGTAGTTACAGACACCTTTTAACAAAATTAAATTTTATGTGACATACCAGACAGTAAAATTATGTAAAATAAATGACTGAAAAAGTATTTTATCATTTTCCTTATTCGTTGATTAACGAGGAATTTAGAAAAAGATTCGGGCCGGGCCGGGCTCAAAATTTCCTCCAGGCCCGACCCGGCCCGAGTACACACAAAAAATATTGAGCCCGAGCCCGGCCCGTCCCGAGCCTACAAAAAAATTTCAAGCTCGAGCCCAGCCCGGCCCGAGAGCAAATTGAAAAATTCGGCCCGAACCTGGCCCGAGGGTCGGGCCGGGCTCGGGCCGAAAGCCCGGTCCGTGCAGACCTCTACATTAAATTTCTTAACTTGACTTTAATTCTAAAGTTTCCCCTGTAAAGTTAGTTCTGCGGCAAAGCACGTTCATAACGCAAAAGTTAGAAAATTGGACAACTTTTAGAATACAAAATGCTTAGTCGTATGCAATTCTCTATTTCTTGCGGTAAAATGATGCATGTTATTGATTAATCCTGGGTCTACGATACGCGGCTCAGCTAAACCTCACGACTGTAAAATAAACTGTAATATGTCCAAGAGCCTCAAATTAACAACTGCGTAAAACAACTGGACTCGTTAATAAGTGAAAGCCATTCTTCATCATGGATAATATGTATCATTAAGTAATATTCGTGACATATATATATATACATATATACAAGGTGGTTATAATTCAACTTCCCCTACAAACAGCCTCCTACAGCGCTAACGGCTGAAGGGAATGCAACGAAATTTGGTATATAGACTATACACGAGATGCGCTCACGGAATTTCGAAAAAAAAATTAGTTCCAAAATGTCCACCAGAGGGCGCTTTTTCCGAAAAAACATTAAATTTAACACAATAAACGACCAAAAAGGAATACAGAAACAATATTAACAATCCAGAACAAGATTTATGAGTAATAAAATGTAAAACCGGGAAAAGCTGTCAGTTCTAGGAAAAAAATGTTGAGATTTGCTTGCTTGCGAAGAAGAGGAAGCTGTATGCAAAACAGGTTAGGGTATAAAACGTTTGCAGACGTTGTCATGTTTTATGTCGATGTTTCCGGTTGTAATGATGACGGTATCTTTAACTGAACGTCCGTTATTAGTGAAGCTGTTTAACGAAAACAAGGGGAATGTTTTTGCTCCAGTTCGTGTATTTCGTCGTATAAAGAACCAATGGCGTGGACCAGTGTCTACTAAAGTTATCCGGGCCATGATTAAGAGATCTGAAGGGACGGGGAGAAGTTCAACCTGAAAGAGGCCGTAAACCAGTCACACTGGTACTTGTTGATGCCGCCAAGACAACTGTTGCCGCACAGTCATAGACATCAGAGTTTCGGGGCAGTAGCGCACGTGCAGTTTCTCGACAGACAGGCTATTCTTGCAGATCAGAAACATAATTCACTACTTCCCATACAAGATCCACCATATCCAAGAGTTGCTTGATAGGGAGAAGCCATAACGTCTCTCATTCGCAGTCAGTTTTCTCAACAGAAGGACTGTTGATTTGTCATTGCCTTGGAATATTCTGTGGAGCGACGAGGCTCATTTCTACCTCAATGGAACAGTCAACATACAGAATTGCATTTGAGCTAAGGAAAATCCGCGGATGCACACTGAAATTCCCCTACATTTTCCAAATGGGACTGTCTGGTGTCGATTCACGGCGATATTCATCCTTGGACCATTCTTCTTTGAGGAAATAACTACACGTGGTCCTGTCACATGTTCCGTTACAGGCCGTCAATACCATGACAGACCGCAACTACAGCAAAGGCGAGTCATTAAATCGACCATTTTCATGCTGGATGGTGCGCCCCCACATACCCATGAAACCGTGAACATTTCTCCAACACTACACGGCCGAACGTGTTATTAGTCGCTTCTTTCGTAATCCATGGCCACCACGTTCGCCGGATCTAAATCCGTGCGATTTCTGGTTATGGGGCCACTTAAAAAGTGTGGTGTATCGTGGTGTTGCGACGTTGAATGACTTAAAAAACTCCATAACGCTTCATGTGCGAAGCATCACAACTGATCTCTTACGATCTGCTGTTGAACACACTGTCCATCGACTTGAAATTTTGCAGGTGAATGAGAGAGGTCACGTGGAGCACCTTTCCCTACATCATCCAAGACACGATTAACAACTGCTCCTCTTGTGCAATTTCGTCCTAATCTGTTCTTGTTCTGCAAACTGAAATGTTTTTATTTTTTTCTTTCAAACAGCGTACTGTTGTTTTTTTCCTTACCTTTACATAATGTGATTCGATGACAAGGTGATCAGAAACTAGTCAATAAATGTTAATATTGTTTCTGTATTCCGTTTTAGTCGTTTATTGTGTTAAATTTAATGTTTTTCTGGAAAAGCGCCCTCTGGTGGACATTTTGGAACTTTTTTTTTTTCGAAATTCCGTGAGCGCTTCTCGTGAATAGTCTATATGTTACCGTTAAAGCTCGAAATCCGTTAATGTGCAGATTACCTAGCTAATCTGCAGATTAACTAAATTGACCCGTTAAAGTGCGGAATCAAGAGTTTTCCGTGTTTTAACTAGGTAATCTGCACATTAGCGACTTCTGTGTCATTAAAGTTGAAATGTTTGTTTCGAGCCTTAGTTTTTTTTACATTCACTATGACGTCAAATAGTCATGTGATACAGATACGCGAATGACCTTCAAAGACAAACTAGAATTTTTATTCCTTCCGCTTCGCTATGATAAAAGATAAACGGTAAACACAAAACGTGGAGCATCGAAGCCATGATTGGGATTCTTATTATGACCAACACAAAATTTAAAGTAACAAGTAAGTTATAATTGTTTTAATTTTGATTTTATTTCTTCTCTTTTTTAATTCTGTCAATATAAGTTTGATAAGGGTCTGCATTTTATTAATGAAATTTACAACACAGTCATTATTTCCTCCCGAAATAAAACTATTAAACCACAAATTTTTAAAACTAATTTATTTTAAAATTGATTTAAATTACTATTACTTACTCAAAAAAAAAAAAAAAAAAAAAAAAAAGATGTATTAATTTTTAACTCTGAAAAATATGGCATTCAATATTATGGCATTATTTAATAAATACTTAATATGAATTTTTTATGCATTTTTTAGCATTTCATTACTTTTTTTTGTTGTTGTTGTTTCTTTCAATTTCAAGTTTCCTTTATGTATGTTTAAATATCATGATTATATTTATTTTTATTTTGTTCGCTTTTTCAGATAATTTCGTTGTAGTTCATCACATAAATGAGTTAATAAAGTTTTTTTTTTTTTTTAATTGTAAAATTAATATATTTGCTAAACTTGCACAAATATATGCATGCTGCAAAATATAGTTTAATAAAGCATTGGAAAACTGTCATTTTAATTTTCATGCGTTATAAAAATTATTAAAGCAGTTTCAAATAATTACCAGTACTTCAAATAATTATATTTGAAATACTTCTTAAATAATGCTTCTGATTTGTCTAATTTAATATTTCTTTAGCGAATTAAAATTGGTGCATAACTTTTTTTAAAAAATAGTAATAGCAATATAAGTTGTTAATAAAACATATATATATATATTTTAATTTAAATGGTTAAATATTTTCATTTTGAAAAAAAATCGTTGCTAATTACAATTCTAACATTCATTTATAAAATAGAATTTATTGAAAGCTATTAAAGTTATTATACTTCATATTAAAAATGCATAACATCTTCAAACTTATATTGACATAATAAAAAAGATGAAATAAATAAAAAAAAATAAAATATATATAACTTTAAAAGATATAAAAATTAAAACACATACAGATTAAAGTAAGTAAAGAAAGAAAGAAAAAAAAAGAAAACTAATCTTTTTTTTTTTTTTTTTCTTTTTTCCTGAATGATCCACAATCTACACCTGAATGTATTGGAATGTATTGGACATCTATGGATACGGAAGAAGAATTACAATGTTTTAAAAGTTTTTAAGTTGATTGTTTTTTTTTCCTGAATGATCCACAAATCTACACAGCGTGCTGTAAAATTACAACACCAGAGATCTTATTTTCACTTTAACGAGTGCCTAGAGGTAATGTGCAGATTATCTAGGTAATTCGAAGATTGCCTAGGTAATTTGAGAAATGAAACAATTTTCTTCACTTTAACGGATTACTCTAGTTAATGTGCAGATTACCTAGCTAATCTGCAGATTAACTGATTTCTGCACTTTAGCGGTAACATATTGACAGAATAAAAAAGATGAAATAAATAAAACAAATATAACTTTAAAAGACATAAAAATTTAAACACATACAGATTAAAATAAGTAAAGAAAGAAAGAAAAGAGAACTAATCTTTTTTTTTTTTTTCCCGAATGAAAAAAACAAATACAGCACACGTGCTCTAAAATTATAACGCCAGAGATCTTGTTTTCAGTTTAACGAGTGACTAGTAGGTAATGTGCAGATTATCTAGGTAATTTGCAGATTACCTAGGTAATTTGAGAAATGAAACAATTTTCCTCATTTTAACGGATCACCCTAGTTAATGAGTAGATTAACTGATTTCTGCACTTTAGCGGTAACATATATACATATATATACATATATATATATATATATATATATATATATATTAACTTCAAAATAAATGATAAAAATTATTAATTTGCATAAAATAGGCGCTAAAGCAGCACTAAATTTATATACAAAAATAAAACTATGAGTTTAAAGTATTATAAGTGAAGATATGAAAGTGGAATGTAAAAACAACAATAATAATTTCAACAATGTTAATAAACAAGAAAATAAGTTAAATTTAACACTATTCAAGCTAAAAATTTCAATTTATGCTGTGTTTTCTTCGTCAGCAGGTGGAACACAGCTATTAAAAGAACTATGTAGTACTAGCAGGTTTCTGAACATATGTCAAGCTAGCATACTCTAGAATATATTTTTAAAAGAATAGTAAAGAAAAAACTTGAAGTTATAAAGACAGAAATATGATTTATTTGAAAAGCATTTAATTTTAAATCAAATACAATTACTTGTGAGTGAAACTATAATGAAATTTTATATCAGAAATTAAAAAATTGTTTTATTATATGAATTTTTGGAACGAAAATGCTAGCAAGAACATGCCCACACCTGAACCTACTAGAAAAAGATAGAAAAACTCACCACTTGCAAGAGACAACAACTGCAAAATTTCATTTCAACTTAAAAACTTTTAAAACATTGTAATTCTTCTTCCGTATCCATAGATGTCCAATACATTCCAAGTCTGGCAGAACAATAAATTCCATTCATCAACCCACGACCTTCCTAAAAAATAGGCTTTAAGTCGTTAGCATCACACTGAACACCTATATGGACCATCAATCAAAACAAAGCTAGTAGCTGCGAAGCTGTCACTAAAAATTTAATACTAGAATAATAAGAAATAAAACTTAAAGCATATAAATTTTTATAGTACAATAAAGCTTGAAAATTATATATTTGTTTATCAAAATTAAATTTAGAATTGAATAAACTCTTAATTCTTAAAAGTTCGTAGACTATTATGTTTATGTAATTTTTGTGGCTCAGATTAGAATACCAATGCGGCATACAGTTAGTAACAATGTTGAAGTTTTCTCTTTTATCATATAAATCAGTATATAAATTATTATTTTTTAAAACAAAGGGAAAAAAAAAAAAAAAAAAAAAAAAAAATCTGCTTCAAAATTATTAGTATTGGCTTTATTTAATTTTAAAATATCCGCATATATTAAATTAAAAAAAATATCAGAATTAGTATAAAAAATAATTACGTCATCAATATAGCGATAAACATGTAAACAGATATTATGAATTACAGTGAACTTGTATTCAAAGAAAAATAAGAAAAGATTGGCCGTACTAGAAGAATAATTAGTTCCCATACCAATACCATGCGGACTGTTTAAAAATTATATTATGAAAAAAGATATAATTATCATTTAGACAAAAATGACATAAACTAAAGAAAAAATCTCTAGGGATATTTAATTCATCTTCAATATAAAAAATGTCAAAAATCTTTTTGATGATATATATACATTTATACAGGGCGGCTATTAAGTATCCGGAAAAAGTATTTGATAATAAACAATTAGTCAAATGGCAAACAAATTTAAAGCTTCTATTTTTGCAACAAGTAATGTCTAATAATTATTTTTTACTATCAGTTTTCGAAATGGCGGTCATCGGCTTTGATGCAAGCTGCAATCTTCTTCGGAAGTGAGGTGACGGTGCGGCGCAAGTAGTTTGGATCTAAACCATTCTATACTTTGCTCAGGGCTTTCTTGAGTCTATCAAATGCATGATTTCCCGTGTTCGCAATTGTTCTTCTAAGAACCCACGCACTGAAAAATCCATTGGTCCAGAGTTGTTAGAAGAACACAGATTTTTGGTCAGATACCTTTTCACTTTGACATCGATTAAAGCAAACGCAGATTTGGCTCCATGGGCCAGAGCACAAGGTTGGGGAAAGATCTTAGCTAGATGATTTTGCTTCCATGGAAGTACAGCTTTCTCTAAAATGTCTTTTTGATAAACTTCTCCATATTTTCTACGTTTTCTTCGAAAAAAACCAGTTGAGTCTTCCCATTGTTGCTAATCTCAGCCCAAACCATCAAACATTTTAGAAACAAAGAACGTGTTGCATTTTTTCGTTTTCTGGTGTTCTTGAGAGCTATCTCCAAAAGTTTGGGATGATTCTGAGAGTTTTTAGCGACTTAAACAATAAAACGTTCTCATCGGACCACAAAATAGCTTATATGCGCCACACTTTGAAAAAAATCACGAAACTTTTTCATTTATCTAATAGATTTTGCTTTCCCTGATCGCTCAAAAACTACCCGTTGAGTAATTTCAAATTATTTTAATAAATAATATTTAAAAATAAAAGCATTACAGCAACAAAAAAAGTGGTTATAATGAAGTAGGTAGTCCATAAAAGCTCCTCAAATTTTTTCCGGATACTTAATAGCCACCCTGTATATTATATGCGCAATATATATTTACTATTAATGGCTAAGTTGCATGTAATTATATTTAAATTTGATTTGTATATCTCTCTGTCTCTCTCTTTTAACGGCCCTCTTCACTCACCGTCGCCGGAAGCCCGAGCCAATGTTATTCTATGGGGAAATTTTCTTTACAAATAACTTATTAACTAATACATATTTTTAAATTCTGTTTTCACATTCAGAAAATTCCCAACTGTTAAATTGACGGACCTTTTTTAAAAATGTACTTTTTTAATTTTTAATATTTTATTTCGAAATTGCAAAATGAAAAAAATTCACATATTGAAAATTCGTATTTTGCAGCTTCAAAATAAAATATAAAAAAATACAAAAACAATTTTTTTTTTTTTTTTTTTTGAAAAGGTGCGTCAATTTAACAGCTGGGAATTTTCAGAATGTGAAAACAGAATTTAAAAATATGTATTAGTTAAAAAGTTATTAAAAGAAAAATTTCCCATAGAATAACATTAACTTCGGCTTCCGGTGGCGGTGAGTGAAGAGGGCCCTTAAATGTGTGTGTATGTTGAGTATGTGAAAGTGAGTAAATTTGCAATATTAGTTATCAAACAATTCAAAAAGGAAGGAGATAAATTAAAAATGTGTCTATGTAATATGTCTATAAATAAAAAATGTGTCAAGCGCAGACTATGAGATCAGTACAAAAGGATGAGTTCAAAACAAGCGCATTAATTCCCATCATCTTATCATCATTGTGAGAGGAAAGAAGAATTTCAACTATCTTTCTAAAACGCTCTTTCCCGTCTTATAATCATTAATCAGACAATAATGGAAATAAAGTGCATTCACTATTGTTTGTAGGATGATAAATTGTGAATGCAATGGCGTTCTAATTTAATAAGACTGAAAATTTTCTTTTCATATACGAAGACTTAATGATCTTAAAATATGGTAATAGCATGAGAATTTCTAACATTGGTCATCTTAAAACAGCAGAAGTTATTCGAAAGCAAAATTTAGAATAAAATGTATATTTTAAATGGAATATTAAAATATAACCGAAAAATATCTCAATAAAAAAAGTTTTTTTTTTTTTTTTTTTTTTATAATTGGCTCATCCTTATTAGAAAAAAAAAAAAACTACAAAACGCAACATTTGAAAATAAATAAGTCTATTCATGTTAGTTGTACAAAAATGCTTCTCCTTCCTCATTATTACTTTCCGAACACTACAGTGAGGAAAGTATTGTAATCATGTCAAAAATCCGAATTCGAGATTTTGATGTTTCTATACGTTTCGAGGTCCCCTAAGTCCGTTTTCACTATTTTTACGATGATGTATGTATGTGTGTGTGTATGTGTGTATGTATGTGTGTATGTATGTGTGTATGCCTGTGAGTGAACACGCTAGCGTCTAAACGCTTTGTTCGAATAAGCTGAAAGTTGGTGCGTATATTGTAAGTCACCATAGTACGAACCCTATAGATTTTGGTGAATCTAGCACTTATATTTTTTTTACAGGGACACAAAGAAAAATTCTTTATCATTATGGTCTATGGGACCAAAATCTGAAAAGTGTGATAGCATCTAAACGCTTATTTAATCAGAACAAAAAAATTGTACACATGTTATAGGTCACAGTTGCACGAACTGTATAGATTTTAATGAATTTAGCACTTACAGTTTTTTTACAGGGAAACAAAGAAAAATTCTTTATCATTATGGCCTGTGGGACCAAATTTTAATTTCTTCTATATTCAATAGAAGAAAGTATTGGATTCGTAAAAATTTTCGACCTCGGGTTTTTGATGGATTTACACGTTTTGAGAGCTGTAGAACACGATTTGACCATTTTTAGAAAATGTCTGTCTGTTTGTCTGTCAGTCTCTGCGTGGGTGTGACAAACTTGTGCGGCAACTGTATCTCAGGAAGTACTCCACAGAATTTCATACAAATTGGTATGTAGTTGCACCTTGACATAAATTAGTGCCTATCAAGTTTTGGTAAAAATTGTCTTACAGGTTGCGTTGCCATCCCGCTTTTTCTAAATTTTTAACATGGTGGTATAGTACAATATTTTGTATAAATGTGCATAAAGAAAATTATTTTTTAATAATCATTATGAAATTTACCAGAATTATTTATAATAGAGATAGTCGACTGGGAAAATTTTTTTGTAGTTGTAGAAGCTTCGCCTCCCCCTCTGGGGGGGGGGAAATCCGCCCTCGAGAAAGTCATGTGGTGGCCACAACTTACTAGTTAAAAGTGCAATAGCATCTAAATGCCTTATTCAATTGAGCTGAAAATTTATATGAATATTATGAATCACTGTTGCACTAACTATAAGCATTTTGGTGAATCTAGCATTTATAGGTTTTTTACAGGGACACAACGAAAATTCTTTATCATTATGATCTATGGGCTCAAAGTTCAGTAGCGTTAAATAAAACATCGTGTAATATATGGAGAAAAATACTCAAACACTTTATTATGTTTTTATCTCTTTTGTTTTTTAACAACTCCTCTTTCTTTTCTTTATCTGCAAAACTGTTAATTACTCAATGTTCGGAAAGTCGAGTAGAGTCACTCCAGATTTTTTTTTTTTTTTTTTTTTTTTTTTTTTTTTATGATAGTGGATCAAGATTATTTTAATAAATGTAAATATAGAGACCTGGGGACCATACAAAAATTTGGATTTACGTATTTTTTGCAAAATTGATTTTGTAATTTCTTTTTTGCGTAACATCATTACTTACTTCACTTAAGATCTTTAATTTTAATTTTAATTTTATTTATTTATTTACTTATTTAATGCGAATGGAAGTATGTCTTTTGATGAAAATCTGCAAAAATAAAGCCCCTAAAAATTATAATAATGATAACATTTTGCGCCCTCTATTTGATGTTATGCCTTTCCATTTCAACTATTTAAATATTATTTTTCGGACCGAATCATAATTGTGGAATTTAACGATTCACATTTATTTATTTAGTCACATCATACTTTTATACCACACTTTCTTAGGGCGAAAAATATACAATTAATGATTTAACCGTGCATAGAAGATTAGTGTTATCACCATGTAAACAGACATCTACTAATGGCTTGTTGTAACAGAAGAAACATTATTATTGTGGAATGACCTAATATTTCAGGTGAACTATTTTGCGTCCATTCAACTTTATCCGTTTATAAAGATTTCTATATTTAAGCTGGCTGAAACTTATAGAATCGTATTAGCTGAAAAACAATAGACGTTATTGTTGTGAAAAATATGGATTTGTTTTATTTTATTTATTACTTTCTTCTATATTCAATAGAAGAAAGTATTGGATTCGTAAAAATTTTCGACCTCGGGTTTTTGATGGATTTACACGTTTTGAGAGCTGTAGAACACGATTTGACCATTTTTAGAAAATGTCTGTCTGTCTGTGTGTGTGTGCGTGACAAAATTTTGTTGCAACTGTATCTCAGAAACTACTGCAGAGAATTTCATACAAATTGGTATGTAGTTGCACTTTGGCATACATTAATGCCTATAAACTTTTGGTAAAAATTGCCTTACAGGTTGCGTTGCCATCCCGCTTTTTCTAAATTTTAATGTGGTGTTATAGGACAAAATTTTGTATAAATGTGCATAAAGAGAATTATTTTTTAATAATCATTATGAAATTTACCAGAATTATTTAGAATAGAGATAGTCAATTGGGAAAATTTTTTTGTATGTGTGGGAGCCTTGAATCCCCCCCCCCCTCGAGGGGAGTAAATTTTCATGATGGGTATCTTTCAAAAGAGCTCGCCAGTATTTTAAAACGAATGGTTGAACCATAGATCTGCGATAATTTAAAATGAAGTTATCGATTTTTTTTTCATTTTTAACAAAAAAAAAAAAAAAAAAAAAATTCTTTTAATGTAATATTGACAATAAAATTTACTTTTTTTTTTTAAATTTATTTATTTACTGTTATACTACTTCTCTAATATGGAAATCGTCTGCATTATCATGCAAGGTATTTTTTTTTTAAATAATAATTTTAATAAATTGTTTTTACTGAAGGAATTTGTATAGGAAAATATAGAAGAAAGTCATGTGGTGGCCACAACATACTAGTTTTTTATTTATTTTTAAAATCACTCTTAGGTTTCTCTATGGAATTTTGCATAAACTATTTTAAGCTATAAAAGTTTATAAAATGTTATTTGAAAAGTTATTAGGTACAGTTATTAATACAGTTAAATGAAAAAGCAAACTAATTCAATAATATTTTAATGTGTCCTGACTAAAAACATTAGTTAATAGAATAACCTGGTGTGGCACTCACACTGCTGTCTCTTTCCATGTTACAGAAACAGTTTCATTTGGCATGTGTGAGGGGGAAGCTGCTGACAATCCCTCTTACGAATATTCTACGTACATTCATAAAATATTTAAAATTGTTATTAAATTTGAAATTTTACTTCAAATTATTCAGATAACTTTAGCCATACCATTTCTTGAAACTTACCGATTTTATTCAAAATTTTCAAGTAACATTCCCAAATAATCTTCCAAATACTAAAACTGAACAACCTCATTCATATCTTTTAATTATAACAATCAGATAGACCACTAAAAAATGTGCTATCTATATTCAAGGAAGCTGAAAACGAGTAATCTTAACAAAAACCCAACGTCTAAAAATTGGATCTTTAAACAATATTTTGTTTGCCATATGAATAAAAAAAAGTAATTATGTCTTCTAAACATTTTTCTGGATTTGGTATGACTTGATAAAGCATTTTTTTATTATTATTATTATAAATAATACAATAGAATATATTCGTTTAATTTTGGGCTGTCTCATATACTGTCAGTAAATTGTATACGCAGCACCTAGTGTGATTACATTTAGAACAGTAAGAAAAAAACTCTAAATGCATTTTTAGAAATTTCCAGCTTTTTTTTTTTTTTTTTTTTTTGGGGGGGGGGGGGGGAGGGGGGGGTTGCTTTCAAACATTTTGCCAATTTTTCTTTCGTAAATTACAACTGGAAAATCGAAGCTGCAATTTGACACGACAACTTTTCGCACAGTTGTTTAAGCCAAATTTCCGAAAGAAATCGTACAAACACTTTGTGTGATAGGAAATGAGAAATGAGCTATTGTCTCAACAATTTTTTTTACTTCCTTCCAAAATTGACCATACCCGATTTAAGTTCATTTAACAACTAAATAAATACCAAACACTAATTTTAGTTTATTTAATAATTAAATCTTTTTTTTTTTTTTTTTCATTATCCAGTCGAAAAGAAGTGTTTTAAAATCTCTATTTCAAGAAGAAGTTGTAATTATTAATGAACGATGATAAAAATGTAAAAAAAAAAAAAAAAAAAAAAAAAAAACCTTAATAATAAAATAACACACATAAATATAAAAAGAAATTATTAAAAAAATAATGATAATGAGATCGTATACTACTAAAAGTTATCAAAAAATAAATATACGTTTAAGATTATATTCAAGATTCGTCAGTAAAGAAGTACGAAAAAGGAATTTTGATTAGAAAGCATTTTTTTTTACAATCCTAAGTTTTCAACAAACTATCTTTTATTGTTTAAGGTATTTAGGGGAGGTCAACGACATACAAATCCTTCAATGTGGAGTTTTCGTCTCTCTCTGTATTATTACATCATACATTAATCTGCTCCAGACAACAAAAGAATAGCTTTCTTTTCAATGTAAAGCTTCGGGGAATTGCCCTTTGAAAAAGCGCTGCTTTCTTTCGCCCAGAAACTAAAAAATATTCTTAAACGAATTTCGAGATTATTTCGCAATTATTTCCGACTTCTAGCGATATTAATTAAAATTCGATTCATCCTCGGCGAACCGAGAAGAGAAGAAGGAAATATTTCTCTAAGCTAAGCATTCACCGTAATCAATTTGAAGAGTCTTTAACGGAGATGGCAAAGTGTCAATGATTTTAAATTATAATTGAATGACACTTTATTTATTTATTTTTTTACTTTCTCATATTACTTTCTCCTCTTTTTTTTTTTCTTTTTTTTTTCTTTTTTTTTTTTTTTTTTCATATGGTAGAGAAAGTATTATATTTAGATCAAATTTTCGAAATTGAGATTTTATTATATATATATATATATATAACACTTTTTGAGGTCCCCTAAACCCGAAAAACATGATTTAGCTGTTGATGTGATATGGAAAATCATATAATATGTCTTAAAATTTAATTGAATTTAGTTTTTTAAATTATTCTTTTGCCCTGTTTAAAAGACATCTCTTTAAACAGAAAGAATTACATTTATTTTCTGATCTGCGGTTTCTTTCTTTCAGTCAAAGTGAATTAATTAATGCCTATGAATCTTTACTGGAGATAGGCTGAAGTTCCTTTTTCCGTTTACAGAACCCAGGTATCACAGATCAAAAGACTAGCCTCGAATCAGCTCTTCATTCCAACAAATAAAAAATAAAAATAAAAAAGGGATATAGCACAGATGTTCAGGAATAAAGTAGTAATATGTTCGAATAGTATCAGCGACTTCTCCTAAAATCATAAACACTATTCTTAATTGGCAAAATTCTTATGGTTATTGAAACGGATCAGAAATAACGAACTTTAAGTTTCTCATAGAAATTGTAAGCTACTTATTGGCGTACATTTTAAAATAATATAGTTTTATCCCTAAATAAATAAATAAATAAATAAAACTGATGTTGCTTGGGCGATATTAGCGATATTTTGTAAGTGAATTTTGGCGATAGTTTCAGTGATGCTAAGACATTTTTTGCCAAACTTGTTTGGCACTTTTGATCTGATTATCGGTCGATCTATTCTGATTATTGGTCAGTTTTGTTTCTCTTCTAAGCTTTCGTCTCCCTGTGCACGCCTGATTGTTTCTAATCAACAAAAAGATCATATATATATATATATATTTGGAATTATGAATCTTCATGTAACTATTATTCGGATTAATCTACATAGTTTATTAAGTAATGATCGTTCGAGTATCGATTATTTTGGAACAATATCTTATTTCTAATTAAAAATTTTGACTTTACATCAATAAAAACAACGAAGCTTTCGAAAGACTCTGGATTATTGCTTACAACGAACTTGTTCCTTTTATTTTTACTTACTACCATGGCTCCTAAAGGAATATAAATTTTTTCAACGGGAAAAAGATATTTTGGTATTAGGACAAGGAAAACAATCGACTGTACGAAAATAACCACTGTACAGTTGGTCTGTGTGCCTATGTGCCTTTTATCAGCATACCTCAGGAACGAATAGCAACTTCGTATTCTAAATCTGTATCATATTGGAATGCTACACTAAACATTTTGTTGAGATCAAGCAAATAATTAGTCTTAGAGTACAGGGACACCCAAGAGAATCCAAATATCCATTCAAAAGAATTCAAATACATTACGTCTATGAGCAAAATTTTTGATAGATACAGTTTAACATCCATAGTCTACACTAAACAAAATAAAATGAATATACAGTCGGTAACAAAAGTGTCCGAACACTAGCGAAAATTCCTATGCAAAAAAAGTACACTTCATACGGTTTTGTTAAATAAATCCTTATCGAATCTTGTTCTTACACTAACTAAGAATAGGATTCGACAAGGATTTATTTAATAAAACCGTACGAAGTGTATTTTTTTTACATAGGAATTTTTGCTAGTGTTCGGACACTTTTGTTACCGACTGTATATTCTTTATATGCATAAAACATGTTTTGTGTAGAATGTGGTTTGTAAATCATTGATCATAGGGCTTCTCAAAAGAATTTGGATATATTGGAACTATTCTTTGAAATTGCTGCAAATATATATTTCAGGTTGTGTTAAGGTGTTTCATGTAGGATTAAATTTAAGTACACAGTGTGACGTGTGCATAAACTATAGACAATATACAGGAATACTAAAAATTAAGCAAGAGCATTCTTTTCTATTTAATGCAATTTATGGAAGTGCTTTACTACATTTTATCATCTGCTCAGTAATAAAAATTAAGTTCTGATATAGTATACAAAGTATTTTTTTAATTCAATTTTCAGATCTCTTTTTTTTTTTTTTTTTTTTTTTTGGTAATATTGCGTTTTGAGGTCCCTGAATACGAAATTCAAGCAGTTGATTTATAAATGTAATGTGTATTATCAGTATAACTTAAAAACAAATAATGGCAGAAAATTCAAATTTGTAATTTAAAATTCATTTTTCAAATTTAACTGTTCCTAAACAAACAGTTTCATATGCCAAATAAAACTGTTCCTAAATGTATTTTGGATTGTTTTTAAATTAGGTCCATATATAGTATTCATTATCTTACTCCTTAATCTGCAACTCTATACACATTGTATTGAAATGCAGGATTAGAGAAAGTCGTCTGAGTGACATACCAGATTATTTTAGCTTTCTTCTGTATACATAAATCCATTCGTGAAATTTTCGGAAGAAGTTGCTCACGTATTATTTAAATACATCTAATTTTATTCTAAATTTATTAAGTATCAAATTATCAGTTAAATAATTAATCTTTTAAAATAAATTATTTTAATTTAAATCTGATTCTCAATTAAGTTACTTAAATTATTCGAAGTTATATGAGAATCTTACTTTTGTTAATATGAGTTCTTTTAATTCATTTAAAGGAATAATACAAACTTTTTTAATATTATAAGAAAGACTTATTGAAAGAGCACAGTTTATGTGTTTTCCGTAACAACGCTTTTGAAAGCTCAAACAATTAATTGTAGATTTATTACCTTGTTTGTCGAATAAATATCATTAACAGATGCAATTTATATCTTTTAATGCCGAACTTTTGAATTCAAAATATTTATATCATTTTATTCGAGAAACAAAGAATGTATTTGGCACTCAAATTTGGTTATCTTTATGAATATTGGCTTTTTTTAGTTCAGACAGCCCTGATCTGTTCTAAGGAATGGAACTCGGAACTGCTCCAGATTATCGCAGAGGATATACGCTGATTTTCATCACTCTCTCTCTCTCTCATCCTTTGCAGTCCCCGAACAGAATGTACTGTTTTGGTTTTTGCATTACTATGGAGCCACTTTACATGTTTTCTGATGTTCAGTTATTTTGTCTGCTAAATAAAAACTGTTTTTAACACGCTTTTATTAGCTTCATCTGTATGTATGTTTGTATGTATGTTTGCAACCGCTCTGGGAGCAAACAAAAAATCTATATTGTAAAAAAAGATTTTCCCTACGTGAACGCTGTCGCTGTGAGCTAAAGCTTCGGGCTACGAACCTAAAGGTCTAACGTTCGAGCCCAGTCAGGGGAGATTTTTTTAAAAATGGTTTTTGTTTAATTCTAAATTATTAGTTTACATTTCTATAAAAGCGTGTTCTTTAATTTTTTAAAAGTATCATTTTTATTATTTTTTATCTTTTCATTCCGAAGTTAAGATTCTTTACGGGCAATTTAGTTTAAAATCATCGAACCTGATCGATCAATCTTTGCTATTCTACAAGCAATTTCGTCCGGTTAGTTTTCAACTAAACATTTCGGTTTTCGGTGGATTTATATATTTTGGCACATCACATGTGTCTTGGATATGATGTTACCAATAGTTTGTAGGATCTATAACTCATGTACAAATAGAAGGGATTTTTCAAAATTTTATATTTGTTGGATCTTGATATAAATTGGAAATGATTAAATTTTGGCATATATCATCTAACATACACGCGGATGGCGGATATGCTGCAATTTCCTCCATTTAAGGGCAGGCCTCAGATTCTATAGTATATAAGTGCACAAAACGTGATATACAAAATGGTTATTATAAAAAGCTATGTTAATCCAATTTCGGTGCAAATCGCCCAGCAGATGTCATTGTTTTGCAGCAATATCTTCCATTTATGGAAAGGCTATATCAGCACCAAATTTGATATGTCAGATGGTCACTATAAAAAATTATGCTAATTTAATTGACTGTATTTTGACCGACAGGTGGTACTATCACGTTGCCGTTTTCTCCGCTTACAAGTAGACCATATTAATTTGAAATAACCTATTTAACCTGTATTTCTTACCAATTCTATATAATCAGCATACATCTATATACATACATAACCAGTAGGCCGAATCTGCAGTCAAATTAAATTATTTCAAAACACCAAACAATAGAGCAGCAATTATAACTAACGTAGGCACAAATCCGCTCGAACTAGAGAGTACAGAACACGCGATTGCGATACTTATCGAAAATGTTAAGGAAAAAATTACACTAATAAACACCTATGCCCCCCCTAGCTCAAACTTCACAATGGTCCTACAGGAACTAGATCAAATTCTACTTAGAACACAGGGTAGTGTCCTGCTGGCAGGGGACTTTAATGCCCACTCCACCCAATGGGGATACGGAGACATAGATACTCGGGGAAGGCAACTGACAGATTTCCTAGCGCAACACTCGCTGCTAGTAAGAAACGATCAGGGAGCACCTCCAACGTTTCAGGCGGGCAGGTTTAGGGGCTGGCCAGACCTCACCATCACAACGGCCTCACTACTGAACAACATCAAAAACTGGGAAGTGAGTGACGATCACTCAGGCAGCGACCATAAATTCATTAAGTATACACTCGACTATAGCAACCATAGCTACCGCCGACACAGGCTAGAAACCAAACACGGCAAACACGCCAAATTCGAAAAACAAGTTAAAAAACTGAGTAAAAAGTATATCGTTCAAATCGACAGCACAACAGATAGGGCCACGCTAGACAAAATAACGGAGGACCTCCTGAGTGAAGTGAAATCCCTAGCCTTTACCTGCTACAAGCAGCGGAAAACCCCAGAACTAAAAGAGCCGAAATGGTGGACGGACAAGATTAAGGCAGCCAGGAATAGGGTGAGGGCGTTCCGCCGTAGGTACCAATCCCAGCCAGACCCCAGCATTAGAAGTCAGCAACATATCCTATACAAGAAAGAGCGAGCAATATACAAAAAACTAATCAAGAAAGAAAGGTCGAAGGCATGGGTAGCTTTCTGCGAGAGCGCCAAAGATACCTACGGCCCTCAATACAAAATCGCCTCAGGCAAAATGTCAGCCCCTGCTAAACTCTGAAACATACTAGAAAACAACGACCAAGTAACAATAGATCGCACTCTAAATAAATTCTTAGACTCGCTATACCTAACGAACGAAGACACCCCGCACAGACTAAGCACTCTACCCCCCCCCCCGCTTCGACGAAGGTAGCCCGCGCAGAATCACCTCACAGGAACTAAACAGGATAATCAACCACATAAAGCAAAACAAAGCCCCGGGTCACGATTATGTAGACTACAGATTAATCAAAAAAATCAACCACGTGAGCCAGAACCTCCTCCTCACACTTTTTAATAAATGCCTCCAGCTGGAACATTTCCCCAAACAATTCAAACACGGTATAGTAGTTCTGTTCCACAAAGAAGGCAAGGATCCCAAAGACCCAAAAAATTATAGGCCAATATGCCTCCTTCCAGCTATCAGCAAAATACTAGAAAGAATAATTCACGGCAGAATTAACCACCACCTAACAATTACAAACTATTGGAACCCAAATCAATTCGGCTTTAAACAAGGCACCTCCACAGAAAATGCACTACAAAAACTGATAGACAACATAAACAAGGACAGAACAGATAGGAAACAAACACTGCTAATTTCAATAGACATCAAAGGTGCCTTTGACAACATTCGTTGGCCGACTCTGATCAACAACCTCAAAAACTCCAGCTGTCCAACATATCTCGTTAACTGGATAGTAAGCTTTCTGGAAGACAGGTATGTGACACTGGAGGAAAATGGAATAATAGTCACGAAACAAACATTCGGAGGCTGTCCGCAAGGAAGCTGCCTAGGGCCCCTCCTTTGGCTATTAATAGCTGAGACAGCACTCAACCATAGCTGGGGGAACAACACAAAGATCCAAGCCTTCGCAGATGACTTCATACTGACAATCTCAGCAAAAAACACAGAAACACTCATAAACACTGCAAACACAGCAATACATAAATTCGGAACTTGGGCAATAGAAAACGACCTAACCATTAATTGGAGTAAAACGGAACTGCTATACCTCAACAGACCACGACTAGGAAACCTCCCGACCGCGTGCTCCCACAAACTAGAAGGGATACACTATAATGGGACAGCGCTAGAGACTCAAGAAAAAATGAAGTATCTAGGTGTAACTATCCACAAAAACCTCAGATGGCAACCCTACATAGAGAACCAAACAAAAAAAATCTACAAGTCCTTCAATCTGTTTGGACGTATGGTCTCAAGGGGATGGGGACTAAAGCCAAACCTGGTAAAAACCTGGTACAAAACAGTAGTGGAAAAAACACTGACCTATGCATCCCCGATCTGGGGGAACAATCTAACGCAGCAGAACAAAAACAAACTGCTCAGCTGCCAAAGGCACTTTGCGCTGGCCATCGTAAGGGCATATAGAACAGCCCCAACATCGGCACTTCTGGTTCTCTCAGGCCTGATTCCAGTACACCTCCAAGTACAATACGAGGCAGCATATGGCACAATCACAAGGCTCCACAAGAACTACAACCTACACAACAAAATGTTCAACCACACCGACTATGTCGCGAAGCAAAACATTTGGCGCAAGCACCCAGCCGACACACCAGAACCACAAATCGGCTCTTCAGAAAACGACATACAAATTTACACGGATGGTTCGAAGCTGGAATCAGGAGCTACAGGCTCGGCCTATGTAGCCTTTGAAAAAACTTCCAAAATCTACGAATGGTCAGCGCCCCTAAGAAAGTGCAACAGTGTCTTCCAGGCCGAACTACTGGCTATACTCAAAGCTGCGGAGTGGGGAAATACAAAGGGCATTTCATATAGCATCCACTCGGACTGCATGTCAGCCATACAGGCCCTCTCCAAACCATTTACGACAGATAACATGGTCCATAAAATTCATTCGGAAATCATAAGATCTAACAACACCTTCAAAATAGAATGGGTTAAAGCCCACGTAGGAATATACGGGAATGAAGAGGCAGATAAACTAGCAAAAACAGCAGCGGAAAACAATACAAACCGCAACTACTTCCACCTTGAAAAACCGATTTCCCACTTAAAGAGAAGCCTAAAAGGGTTAACAATGGATCAATGGCAGTTCGAGTGGGACTATGGGGACACGGGCAGGCTAACACACAGATACTTCCCAAAAGTGGACACAAAAACACTGGTCAGCTGCAAGCTATTAACACAAGTCTACACAGGACATGGGGCCTTTCCGGCTTACCTCCATCGCATTAAGAAGAAGAGAAGCCCGGACTGCGCCTGTGGTGCACTAGGCACAACAATTCACTATCTAACAGCCTGCCCCCTAACGGATAAACACCATCTGGCCCAAATAACACAAGTAAATGAAACACTATGGTACAAACAGCTAGCACAAAACACACACGTACAGAACAAGGCAAAACACATAGTCAGATGGCTCACGAACAACATAGATGACATCTCACAATAACAAAAAGCAGTGTCAGCACCTCCCACAACTAACTCCTTCTAACCTTCTAATACTGTCTACAACCTTCAGAGGAAATAGTAACAAACAACCGAAAGAAGAGGACCTCCCAGCCAATAGAGGCACCTACCGCTACCGCCACTTTTTGTTTATTTTAGGTCATGAACGAGGCCCTTGTTGTTAAAGCGGCTAGCATCGATATTACTTGAGGCCCGGCAAAAATAAAAATTTTAATATTATAAAATCTTTGTAAAATAAAAATTATTAAAAAAAAAATAAAAATGTATAAAAAACTATTATAATAAAAAAAAAAAATGTATAAAAAATTATAAAAAATAAAAATTGTATAAAAAATGTGCATATAAATGTAAACGGTCCTCGGTCTTAATTGGTCTGTAAGTCCGCACCACGCTCATGACCGCGCATGAATGGGTTATGTAACCAAAAATTAAGATAGTATAATTTTTAATAATTATATTTTTTTTTCTCATAGAATCAACAAAGTAACTTAATTAATTAATCTCAGTTAAGTACAAAATCCAGTTTTTTTTTTTTTTTTTTTTTAGCTGTATGAATGGCGTGATCAAGAAGCTAGGCACTACCGCTCAGCACACCGCTTTGGATTCACCTATCAGCATTCTTAGGTCCGAACAGAAGAAGTACAAAACTCCAGAATCCCAGGAAGGGTCCCAAAGGTTGAATCCTCGCATCGGGCCTCGCAAGCCACCTTACGTCCGTAGTGCCTCATTCGAATCTTGGTCATGCACCTTTTTTTTTTTTTTTTTTTTTTTCTCTCCATAAAACAATTTTAACTGAATTAACTAATTACTTAACTGTTATATACCATTAATAATAATTTTTTTTTTTTTTTTTTTTTTTTTTAACTCTCTCCTCCCTCCCTTCGGCGGGTTAGTTTGGATAAGTGCGGGGAGCGGTCAGAGCCATAGTTTCCAGCTCAGGACCCCGGGTTCGCCCCCTCGTGGGTGCCTCCCCCCCCCTTTTTTTTTTTTTCTTTTCTTTTCTTTTTTTTTTTTTTTTTTTGGGCCCCTTGGTTTTCCTGAACCGGACCCTTAAATGGGTAAGGAGACCGGGAGCCAAGCTTGTGCGGCCCTTCCCACCCCCCCCTTTTTTTTTTTTTTTTTTGAGCCCCTTGGTTTTCCTGAACCGGACCCTTAAGTGGGTAAGGCGACCGGGAACCAAGCTAGAGCGGCTCTCTCCCCCTTTTTTTTTTTTTTTTTTTTTGGGGGGGGGGCCCTTGGTTTTCCTGAACCGGACCCTTAATTGGGTAAGGAGACCGGGAGCCAAGCATGTGCGGCCCTTCCCACTCCTCCCTATTTTTTTTTTTTTTTTTTTTTTTGAGCCCCTTGGTTTTCCTGAACCGGACCCTTAAGTAGGTAAGGCGACCGGGAGCCAAGCTTGAGAGGCTCTCCCCCCACTTTTTTTTTTTTTTTTTTTTTCTCCTCCCCCTCTTTGGGCCCCTTGGTTTACCCGAACCGGACCCTTAATGGGTAAGGAGACCGGGAGCCAAGCTTGTGCGGCCCTTCCCACCAACCAATTTTTTTTTTTTTTCAGAGCCCCTTGGTTTTCCTGAACCGGACCCTTCAGTGGGTAAGGTGACCGGGAGCCAAGCTTGAGTGGCTCTCCCACCTTTTTTTTTTTTTTTTTTTTTTTTTTTTGTTTGTTTGTTTTTTTTTTTTTTTTTTCGAGCCCCTTGGTATTCCTGAACCGGACCCTTAAGTGGGTAAGGCGACCGGGAACCAAGCTAGAGCGGCTCTCTCCCCCTTTTTTTTTTTTTTTTTTTTTTTCTCTGGGCCCCTTGGTTATCCTGAACCGGACCCTTAAGTGGGTAAGGTGACCGGGAGCCAAGCAAGTGCGGCCCTTCCCTCCTCCCAATTTTTTTTTTTTTTTTTTTTTTTTTACTCCCGGCTCCCTGCAAGCTCCGCTGTTCTCTCCTCGCCTCCCCGCAGTTCTCCGAAGCCCCGAAGGTTTGGTTAACAACAACAAACCGCAACAATAATTATAAATTTATTCTATCTATTTATCTATTATTTTTTTTTCTCTCTCTTTTTATCCAATATTATTATTCATATTACCTCATTTTATTTATTTATTTAATTATTTATTTATTTATCTATTTATTTTTTTTTTTTTTTTTTTTATTATTTACTATTATTAATTCATTTAATCATTTATTCTTATTTTCTATTTTTACTATTATTATTATTATTATTTTTTTTTTTGTCAACGATCCGAGGGTGTGGCGGTGTCTGGTCCTCGTAAAAATGTGCTGCACCGTCAAGTGCTCGATGGGGTCGTTAAGCAGTCGTCGGGCTACCAACGCGGGGCACCATCCCCCCGTGGTGGATCAAAATTGCGATGGTCCCTCTTTCCTCTCCTTTTAGGCCTTTAGCGCATGGTCCCATTCCCCCCTTTTTTTCGCCCAGCCACTTCAAATCTCTAGACTATGCGCTACCAAAGTTTTCCTTCCCCCCACCAGTGGCAAGAATTAAATTCCTTTTTTTTTTTTTTTTTTTTTTTTTTTCTTCTCAAGTTTGTCGTTCAGCAGTCTTGGTGTTTAGCTCCCCCCCCCTTACTCTATTTAGCCTCCTCATTTTGGCATAATTCAGAGTGCACAACTTATCATTTTGGCTCCCCCTGAAGTTCCCCCCCCCCACTCCAAAATTCAAAAATCCTTTTTTTTTTTTTTTTTTTTTTTAATTAACTATAATAATTTAATTGTTTTTTTTTTTTTTTGTTTTTTTTCCCTTTGGCTCACGGATAGTGTGCACATATTCAAAATTCTCGCATCCAGGTAGCGTGACTGTGCGCTTCCTACCTTGTGCGATCTGGAGGTGTGGTGTGTCAGTCGAGCATAATGTGTCCAGAAGAAGATGTCGCAACCCTGTCGTACCAGAGCTGTCTGTGATGTCACCCTGTTCCTTAGCTGAAGAGTGGTCATCTCCTTGATGTTAGAAGTCTGAACGAGCCATAGGACACAGCTCATTCTCTGTTGCGTCTAGATTACTGTCTGGCAGTAGGCGGCTATCATGCAGTGATCCGGCGATTTATTCGCTCCGGCGGACAGCATCCAACCCGTTAAGCTTGGCACGTCCAGGCAGGCAGGGGCTGTCCAAAGGTTTGAATGAGTTTCAATGAGTCAAATTAAATTAGCACTTTTTAATAATGGCCATTTCACATATCAAGTTTTCTGCTCTTATTTTCTATACAGTTGTTTCGTGTCAAAAATAGTAAAAATCTAGCCTTCTTCAGGCGAAAAGAAATATCCACGAGGGCAGTATGAAAAGTAAGTGCATTGCTGTTTTCGTGCCTACATCCTTTTTCCTGATGAAGAGTCCGTTTCATCATTGTGATCCGGAACAATTTTTGAGAGAAATTCTTTCATTGCAATTATGAGTTTTTTAAATAAGTTTTTTACTTTACTCTTTAACACCAGTTTTTAGTTGAATTTATTTCAGTTAGTTGAATAGTTTAATGTGCAGAAGAGCCTGCTTTAAGTAATGTCAAATTTACGTGTTTTACTTTTTTGTACAAGATTTAATATTTAGAAAAAAAAGAAAAGAAATAGTACGCTATGGCCATAACGTAAATTTCTTCTATATCATTCGGCATAACAATGTCACATTCTGGTTAAGCTACACAAAAAATTAATTATCATAGCTTCTCACATAAAAAAATTTATGTATGTAGTGTAGTGCAATTTTTACTAACATAGATGCTAATATAAAGGGTTAAGAAAAATCGCAAAAAGTGCATAAGGGTCGATGTACACCCAAATTAAATCAACATAATTTTGTATAATATCTATCTTAGGTATCAGGTTTGGTGCATTTAAATATTACAGAAACTGAGATACAGTCTTCCTGCAAATGAAAAATATTATAAAGCCGTAGTGCCACTTGTCATCCGATATGTATTTAAATTGAATTAAGGTAGATTTTTTTTCCTTAAGGTAGAGTTTTATTTATTTCTGAATATTAATTTTTAACCGTCGAAAACACAAAACCATTGCGTTGGCAACTTCAGGATAAGCTGTAAAAAAAGTCAAGTTAAAAGTTAATTCTAGATGAAAAAACACTACCCAAGAAAGAACAAATCCATGAGGCACTATATTGGATGAGCAGTTCAGACTAATTTATCGATAACTTTGAACAAAATATTTTGTGACGTGACCAAAAATATGGGATGTACATTATAACGTATTATAAAATTTATTTTTGCTTTAAAAGATTGATACATTCTCTAAATAAATTAAATTATAAATTAAATTATTTAATCGCAAACAACTATTTTAAATTTAACGACATAACTATTTTTAACCTATACTTAAATAATAAATTTGCAATATACTTTTTCTAATTTTTACAAGTATCCCTTAATATTTTTTTTCAAGGCAACTGAAACTGAAACAAAATCTTTGATCTATTCCCAGTATTCATTTAATAATCACTTAATGAAAATTCTTTCCGCTCTGGAAATTATACGTTTTGACTCATTACTTCCTTTTGTTTTGTGAATCCAGATAATAATTAATTCGGCTTCTTTTAATCTTACATCGAAATATAACTTGGGTGCCCTCTTGTCGCCTAGTTTCCCCTCATCAACTAGAGAAATGTTTGCTTAGCTGGTTATTTCCCAGGAACTAAAAACTTGGCGACATCATGCTAATATTCATTTAGTGGAAGTGTGGGCAAAATGGTGTGGTAGGGCAAAACGGGGTTTTTGATAATCCCGCTTATACAGTGATACCATTTGTATGTCATTGCTATAGGTTGTGGGCGCCGCGCCGTATCTGATTTTCATTTCCACGTGAGGTACTGCTTGCAGTGTGAAAACAGATACGCTACCAAGATTTATGTACTTTTTTATTACCCTGATATAAGGTAAGTGTGATGTTTGGATATTTTAATTGTTAGGTTAGCTTGCAGATACGAACGTGACAGTTTGTATTAGCTAAAAGGGATGTTTTTTAAGTCAATTGCATGAAAGAGTTGAACTACATTCAGTGTGATTTATTATGTCGGGCTAGTTATTTTGCATGGCTGCTTGTAGGGCAAAACGGGGTATCTCGATGTGGAGTCAAAAGATAATGGTCAAAGGGTCAAATGGCAAAAAGGTCGGGTGTCGGACACTTCACAAGCCAAGAGAAGTCGCGTTCCTTATACCAGCAGACGACATATCGTCAGACAGTGATCCAGACGATGTAGATGTTACATACTCGCACTGTCACGAAATATATGCAAGATCAGCACAAGGAGAAGGATGAATCAAGTGCAGTGAATGTAACAAATGGGCTCATGACTTGTGCGACGGTGTTCATGAGGACGATGACAGGTTCGTATGTGAATTGTGTCAGTAAAGTTTGTTAAGTTGAGAGGTACCCCATTTTGCCCTATCCCGTAGGGTAAAATGGGGAAGTTAGCAGCTTTGAATATATTCATATGCTGATCATAAAATATGCGTTGTATTTCAAATTTCAATACAGTGGAATAACCGCTAATATTGTAAAATTTAAATAAATATTACTTATTGATTTTCGTTCTATTTGTCACAGAGTTATTGACCAGAATAACCTTAAGTACTCCATTTTGGCCACCCTTCCCCTATTGGAAGTACCTCCAATAATCCACATTTTGTGATACATGAAATTATTGTCATTTACAAGAAATTAATTTTTTTTAAACTATATTAAAAAATTTGTCGCAACTTCAAAAAAAAAAAAAAAAAAAAAAAGAAAAGAAAAGAAAAACTTAATAAATTTTGACGATAACAGTGTAGAGTGGGGAACAGCATCGGGCACAAGGCTCTAAACTTTCTTCGTCTAAATCATGATCGTAAGTGCCGTCCAAAACTGGAGCGAAAAATGACATTGCATTTAGGAGTTTAATTTTATATACGCCAAGTTCAAAGTTCCAGAAAAGCAAGGTTACGGTAATCGTTACAAACATTCTTAAGTAGTTTTTTTTTTTTTTTTTTTTTTTTTTTTTGAAAAGGTGACCAGTACTTCAGTAGCCGTTGTTAGTGAATATTGGCATGATTTCGACAAGTTTTTAGTTCTTGGGAAATAACCAGCTAAGCAAATATTTTTCTAGTTGATGATGGAAACTAGACGACAAGAGGGCACCCGAGTTATATTTCGATGTAAGATTAAAAGAAGCCGAATTTATCTGGATTCACAAAACAAAAGGAAGAAATGAGTCAAAACATATCATTTCCAGAGCGGAAGGAAATTTCATTACGTTAGAATTGTTAAATGAATACTGAGAATAGATCAAAGATTTTGTTTCAGTTGCCTTGAAAAAAAAATATATGAAAGGAAACATATAAAAATTAGAAAAAGTATATTGCAAATTTATTATTTATAGGTTAAAAGTAGTTATATCGTTAAATTTAAAATAATTGTTTCAGATTAAATAATTTTATTTATAATTTTATTTATTTAGAGAATTTACCCATCTTTTAAAGCGAAAGCAAATTTTATAATATGTGATAATCTACATCACATATTTTAAGTGCTGTCCAAAACTGGAGCGAAAAATGGCATTGCATTTTGACGTTTAATTTTATATACGCCAAGTTCAAACTTCCAGGAGCTCTCTATTCTCGTCTATACTCGGGGATCGCATAACTTGTCAGTATTGCAAAGGCTACAGTACAGAGACCTGTTTACGCACTTGGCGATAATTGGGTTGCGATATCGGGCGATTTAGCGATGATTTCGGAAAGTTTTTTCTTTTTCTTTTTTTCGATTAAAGTAAAAATATTTTTTCAGAGTATATTTTTTAGTTTCTTTATAAATGAATTTACACTAAATTCATTACTTACAATTTATTGTAAATCCATATTACTGCAAATTATGTAATATACTACATTTTACCTTGAGAGAAAAACAAAACAAAAAGGTTAATACTTAAATATTTTGAAAAAGGAAAAAATTAAATAAAATATTATCTGAATGTACATTTTTTGTCTTTGTTTTCTTTAAAGAGAAACTGATTATTATATATATATATATATATATATAATTTAAAAATATACTTTTAAAATATTTCGAATATATTTTGGCAGAAAAATTATTTTATCATAAGATTTAAACTGTGATTTTTAAATGGCAGTATCTTCTGTGGAGAAAATGAACAAAAAGTTCTAAATGAACAAAACGTAATAGATTTTCAATTAGCATTATTATTTACCGGTTAATCAGTAAATGTTAAAAGCAGTAAAAAAATGAGAAAGTGGAAATAGTTTAAAGCTTTTATGAAAATATTTAAAAAATATTAATTTAAAATAAATAAATAAATATAGTGAATTTTCATATGCAGAGGGAATCCCTGTTTACAATTTGTTTATACATTCATTTTGTCTGCATCCCGATTTTTTATGCTAAATGTGAATATGAGAATTTTTAAATATTTATTTCTGAATAAAATTAAGAAACTTACAATTTATATGAAAGGGAAGCGAATTTTAATTTACTTGTAAATATGATTTGTCTTGATGTATTTATTTAATACTGATAAACACACACCTTTACGACTGCTATTTTTAAAAACTGAGTTGAAACATTTATTTTCATAGCATTTTTAGGAGGTTGGAATGAGATTTTTATAGATGAGAAAGAGGGAAATGTTACGTTATTCGATTCTTTGGAATAGGAATGAAAGCATGTCATTTCACGCATTTTTCAATTTATTTTGATATATTGAATGGATAAGCATGCTTTGATATTAATGTGTGATATTAAATTTAAAAGCAATCTTAAAAATTTCAGAAACAATGTTTCCACTTTTTTATTGAGGACTATTTCTTTCCGACAGCATAGACTAAATAAAACGATTTATCTTTTTATTTTGTGATTTTGTTTTCCCTTTGGCACAGTTAAAAAAATATTAAAGGTAAAATTGAGAGATAATGTTCGACAGAAATTTTCAGAAATTTATATAGTAACCGTTTCAAAGGGCTACAATTTATAAACAAAGTTAAGAACCCCCTCCCATTTTTTTAACGATATTTGTATATTTAAATCGAAAAATAACTATTGTAGTAAATTATGTAGAGCAAATTGCAGAAAATGAGTCACAATTCCGTCATACTTGATACTGAAAAACTTAGCAATTGAATGAATACCAATTTTGTAGCCATATTTGGAATTATTTTAGGTATCTGAAAATAAGTTTTTGACATTTGTGTAGCTTTTGGAAGAACCTCGAGGCATTTTTATGAATTTAGGAGGCTCTTGGCTCTAAATTCAAATCTCAAAAGATAGATTTATAAGGACGAGAGAACTATTTCTTTCAAAGAGCCAATAATAATAATTGTGTCGTTAAAATTTTGCGGTAGACTACCTTGATTAAAGCAGGCAGTGTCAGGAGTACATTTTCATGCATACACAATAAATAAATAGGCCACTTTCACAAAATTATACTATGTGTAGGACAGAATTTAAATTTCATTTCAATTCACTTGACCACTATCAGCCTTTATTTATTTATTTATTTATTTATTTTTAATTTAATTTAATTTAATTTATTGTTTTTGTTAAATAATATAGTTTTTATTCACTTGATGAAATTATTTTACCAACTAAATCCACGGAATTATAAGTAATAATTCTATTCAATGTAAGCTATTTCTAATCAAAATTTTTTATAATGATATCTTTAAAAGTAAATATTTTAAACTGCAATATAGAAAATCCTACATAATTGCTCTACATATCTTTAAAATTTTGTAATTCCTCTCCAAGGTATCGATCAATTTGTTATAAAGTCTCAAACAGTATTTATTTCCCAATTAATTTTCTTTAAGTAAATATCCATTAAAATAAAATTTGTTTTACAATGTAATGCTTGCTAATTATGTAATTTCGGCTTTAAATAAATGATCTGTCTCCCATTTATATATAAATTTTACATATATAAGTCTGATATATATATATATATATATATATATATATAAATGATAATTATTATTATTAAAGATAATTATGTTTTTCTTTTATTGTTCTGTTCCAGAAAAAAAAAAAAAAAAAAAAAAAAAAAAAAAGTAAAATCTTTAGTATATAGTGCATAGTATAAATTAATGTAAACACTATTAGTTGTTTGTATTGGAAATAAAAATATTTTATATAACAATGCGTAAACGAATTGAAATTATATTATCAATGTAATAATAATAACGAAAAAGAAAAAGTATTTGTCGAAAAATATTTTTCCTTATTCCTGTTAGCTTGAATATTTCATTGACATATTTGGTGTGAATCTGGTGTGAAAATTTCCCAAAAGTTCAAATCCGTCAAAATTTTTACTCTATTTTTAACAGTTGTGAAATTAAAGAAGCGGACTGTGCATTAATTATCTTCAAATTTTCGAAAATAAAGTACTCTATTAGCCCCACCAAACTGTTTCGCACTCACAATAAAGGTTAAAAGGTTGCTTCCGGTATTCCCTCTTCCGCCAATATTTCGCCAACAGACTTTCTTCGCGAAACAATACATTGATATAAATTTTATGCTTATCTATTACAAAGAATACCATGTGTTAACATAAATACGATTAGTTTAAATAAACAATCATTTTTCACTAACCAGAATTTAAAAAAATCGATTAAAAAGTTTATTACACTTAAATATAGTAAAGAACTATTTTCTATCGCGGAAGTACAAATTCTACAGGCTTGTACACACTGTCAACTTATCCTTTCCCCGAGTATAGTCGTTACGCGGAAACCGGTTGTTGAGAAGCGAGACAACGACGATTTGCTATTCTCGTCCAGTTGCTTCGAAATCTTGACAGTTTGTTTACAGTCGTTAAGTTACCGACAGCTAGGAGGCAGTTGTTCAGCTGAAAGATCGTCGTTTATCACAATGAAAATGGGCGCGTCTGTATAATGTTTTAGTTTGCTCACTTAAAGGGACATTTCACATTTTCCACCATTGAAAACCGGTTGTCAATATCGCTATTCAACCTTTCCCCTCCCAAAACGGATTACGAATGATCCCTTGCAACTGATTGGTTTAAAATGTCACCCTCGAACGCAGAGATTTTTTTCTTCCACTCAAGATAACAACGGGAGGCCAAAATAGCACTTAGCCGGAAGATGGTTATTACAGTGGGTAGATAAGTCGTTACAAACTGTCGTTAACGATTACAAGTGGTGGTTAATAAGCAACTAGACGAGAATAGAGCCCCAGAAGAGCAAGGTTACAGTAATCGTTACGAACATTCTCATGTAATTTTTTTGAAAAAGTGATCAGTACTTCAGTGGCCATTGTTAGTGAATATTGGCATGATTTCGCCAAGTTTTTAGTTCCTGGGAAATAACCAGCTAAGCAAATACTATTTTTCTGGTTGGTGGAATCTAGGCGACAAGAAATCACCCGAGTTATATTTCGATGTAAGATTAAAAGAAGCCTAATCAATTATTATCTGGATTCACAAAACAAAAGGAAGAAATGAGTCAAAACATATCATTCCAAGAGAGGAAAGAAATTTCATTAAGTTAGAATTTTTAAATGAATACTGAGAATAGTTCAAAGATTTTGTTTCATTTGCCTAGAAAAAAAAATATGAAAGGAAACATATAAAAATTAGAAAAACTATATTACAAATTTATTATTTATAGGTTAAAAATACTTATATCGTTAAATTTAAAATAATTGTTTGAGATTAAATAATTTTATTTATAATTTAATTTTTTTTTTTTTTTTTTAGAGAATTTACCTACCTTTTAAAGCGAAAACAAATTTTATAATATGTAATAATCTACATCACACTCTTGTGCACTATATAAGCTAAAACATAGTATTCCTTTAAAAAGAGGAAATTTTAGAATAGTAGCGCCCCTTTTTGAACGATATATATCCGAAAATCTAATTAGCACCAATTTAAGTCAAGATCCAACCAAATGTGAAGTTCTGTTGAATTCTGTCCATTAGTTCTTGAGATGCAGCTTTCACAAAATTTTGGTACCACACAGACACATAGACAGGTATTGTCTAAAGATGGCCAAATTTTGCTGAGGACATCATAAAACTGAAATCATCGAAAACCGGGGGTTGAAAATTTTCCTAAATGCAATACATTTTTTCTTTTCTTAAAATAGAAATAGAGATAAGTAAAAAATATGTATTTTTAAATATCCTTTTCTAACATGTGTTGGTATTAAAGATTAAAAATTAAATTCTTTAGATTTTAATAAAATGAATTTCCTGGTTTTAAATGCAACGCAAACGTCACATAAAATCATTTCTACTAAAGCATAATAAATTTTTTAAACATAAGGCGTATTAATTCAAATTCCAAACAGCCTAGATACATTAAAACTGGTTTTTTCTTTGTAAAAACAATTATCTAAATGTATTCATGCACGCAGCGCATTTGATGGTGACATTATATATAATACATTGGAAACCATTATTTTCCGTCCGAGTTTAATAAAGCAGACCTAAAATCTATTATAGCATTGATCGATGTCATATGGTTTGGCAGTTAAATTTATATTGCTCCAAGCAAATCGATACTCTATACAAACCCCCCCAAACTCTAGGCACAGAAGAGGTGGGATAAAGGCTCAGGGGGACTAGAGTTTGAAAATAACCATTCGATCGACGTTCATACGCATGCGCAAAATGCAAAAGAAAAAAATTGCAAACATCCTGCATAGGGGCAGTAAAAGTTGATTGGATTTTCATGTGTACAGATGGCACTAAACACATTTACGACGCGATGGGTCACATACTCTCAGAGGTAAAATATAATTCATATTCCATGTCATATATTGTTAATGCATCAGAGGAAATAGGGAAAAAAAGAGTTCTCATTAAATATAGAAAAAAAAAAATAAAAACTTGGTACATTTTCTGAAAACTTTTAGACCTCGAAAGTATAACAAAAATAGGAAGAAATAATTGGGAGTTCTCATACTTTTCAAAGTACACGAAGAGAAATTAAAATTTCGATTTATATAGCACAGAACATCTTAAACTCATAAATATCTATTTTATTTATTTTTCTTTATTTATTGCTTCTCTTTTTTTATATTACCTCTCTGTTACAAAGTCTTTAATGTCCACCTCTCAAATTCGTATTTTATTAGACTTTCTATTTTTATGGCAATTAAAGAAAATAGAAAATAATTAGAAAAATGGGAGTGACACAAAATATGAAATAAGGGATTAAGAGAATAATTTCTTTGACTTTCTTTCAGTCTGTAATCCGACTGAATTGATAAACTTTTCAAACTGGCAAGGCCCGACTAACAAATTTTTGTGGCCAGGGCACTTTAAATTTTTCGTGCCCCCTTAGAAAAGACAAATTTCTCCCCCTCTCCCCCCCCCCTAAAAAAAAGCTGATTATTGACATAACACAATTTTTAGCATGCAGAAAAGTAGACTGAAAAATGTTATTTGTTCAAAAAAGTAATCTGTATCTGTTTTGAGCTCTAAAGACAAAAAAAAATTACCCCAGTCAGCCTAAAAACAGATTTTATTTTAAAATTTTATTCAAGTTAGTGAAACACAGTTGAATTAGGGGAAAGAAATTAAGAGGAAGATTTAGACTATATATTTTACCCATTAGTAAAATTTTGTGTCCCTCAGAAATTTTATGCCCAGGACACGAGCCCCGGGTGTCCATGCAATAGTGAGGCCTTGCAAACAGAACAGTTAGAAGAGTTGCTTCGAGGCACTGCCTTCATATTTATTCTTATCCCAGCTTAATATTCCTCGATATAAAACATTATCTGTATGCTTTTATTTTCCATTCATTTCATGCTCTACTTCACATAACTATATATTTTGATCGTTCTATTTTGTAAAATACGTTGAATGCAAGCTAAGGTATTTTATATGACGGTATAAACATTTAATTAGGAATTTTCAAAATTGAATGAAAACAGCGTTATAAGTTTTTTTTAATTAAGGCTATAACAATTAAATTTTATAGAAAAATTTGCTTATTTATAAAGCAAGATATATTCAGTTGTTTACAAGTAATCAACAAGAGGTTCGAACCCAGGTCATGCTCGTCAACCTAGCAGCTCGAAGTTTTCCGTGATTGTTTCTGAAACTCGCATGAATACAGGTTTGGACCCCTTAGGAAGACGTATACGGAGGACATTCCACCCATGTAATCAACCGGTACTTATGCCTATAGTCAGTCGTCATTTATCTAAAAACACGAACACAAACACGCCAGTAGTAAACACGTTTTAAATATTAGAAAAAAAACTCCAGTTTAAATTTAAATCAAGGATCTTAAACATACTAGGGACCGCGGTAACCTGATCGATAGAACACTGTGTTCATAATTTGAAAATTACAGGTTTGACACTCAAATTAGCCGAAGACCTTCGTGTACATTAATGATGACTTGTGCACGTAAAATCTATCGTGACCGCATTGTTCTCCATATTCCCATCTCAAATTATACCTCTAAATGTCACTGAAGTGGCAGACATACCCTGCATGGAATGGAGAATCAACATTGAGATCGCATGCTTCCGGACCATTCTTAGGGATAAGTCCAAGGCCGTCGCCAATTGCCCACAACGAAAAAGAAATCTACGGAAAACCCACTCAACCAACCAACCTAAACATTACTTTTTTTTCGGAGCTGGATCGCGATGGACTGCCCCAAACTGGAGCTAATTTGTGAGGTTCGAAAGTACCACCTTCTGCAATTACTTCTTTGTAAACCAATACCTTGTGATCTTTTGCTACCACATAGATTTGATCGCAACGATCACAGTTTACATTCCTGGGTCCGGGCTCGAGCGAGCCTCAAGCACGGGTCCATGGAGACCTTTAATAACCTATGGTACTAAAGCGAAGAAATATGCTGAAAGGAATTTTAATACATTACTTCTAATGGCAAATAAAAAAGTTACATATTTCTATTAGATAAATAAATAAATAATCGCATTATTTATTAATGAATTGTTTTTGCACTTTTAATAAATCATCAACCAAATCAAAATGAAAAGTAAAGAATTATATTATTTCAGAATTATCTGTATGTAACCGAATTTTTAAATATAATTTTTATCTCCCTAACTATACGCTAAAATCTGTGGATTTCTTTTTTTTTTTTTTTAAACACTTTCCAACAAGGTTGCAAAGGGTTTATGACTTCGGTTTCTCTGTCTGTCCGCGCTCTAACTCCCGTAAATATCTATGGAATTTCTTGAAACTGATATATGCTACTCAAGTTCATTATCGGATGTTCCCTATTGAAAATGGAGTGATTATATCTTCTGGCTTGTATACAGGGACACCCGAAAGTTTTCCAAAGCATTGTGTCCTATGAGAGGCTTTTCTATAAACCATATTTTAATACCGTTACTTTACACAAATCTTAATGAAATCGAAATATGTTATTCAAGTCCACTATTGGGTGTTTCTCATTGAAAATGGAGTAAATACCATCAAGGGTTTATATACAGGGATACTCGAAACTATTCCTAAAGTAAGTGTTCTATAAGAGGTATTTCTATAAACCAAATTTGAAGGACTGTACTTTGCACAAATCTTAATAAAATTAAAATATATTATTCATATGCATAAAAGAATGCTTTCCGTAGAATACAGTATAATTAGCGTTAGATTTACAGGGCCACACAAAAATATTCTGTTATATTAATGGGTGTTATTGGAAATTTGCTGGAATTACATTTTCGTTTAGATTAATCTTTTTTATCATATTTAAATGTTTATAACATTTTCCAATAAGGTTGAAAAGTGTTAATGACTTCAGTTTGTTTGTCTTTATGTCCGTTTATCTGTCAATCTATCCGCGCTTTAACTCGCGTAAATATTCATGGAATTTCTTGTAACTGATATGTGATATCCAAGTGCACTATTGGTTGTTTCTTATTGAAAATGGAGTGATTATCTCTTCTGGCTTGTGTACAGGGACACTCAAAATATTCCAAAGCATTGTGTTTTTACGAACTATATTTTAATTCGTTTATTTTACCCAAATTGCAATGAAATTGAAATATATTGTTCAAGTTCACTATCGGATATTTGCTATTGAAAATGGAGTAAATACCACTTCTGGTTTGTGTACAGGGTCATCCAAAAACATTCCAAAGCATTCGTTCTAAGAGAGGTATTGTATGTTATTCGTATGCACAAAAAAATGCTTTCTACAGAATGTAGTATGATCAGCATTAGATTTATAGGGCCACACAAAAATATTCAGTTACATTAAAGACTTTTATTTCAAATTTTCTGAAATTGCATTTTCGTTTACATTTAACGATATAACACTTTTTGAGTGGGAATATGGTTTCAATTTAAGTATCTATCTGTCCGGCTGTCCATTGTCTCTCTATCCATCCGCCCGCCCCAGCGTCCGCAAATATTTTAAGAATTTTTACAAAATTATATATAAATTAATTAAAAACACTTTAAAAACACGTTAAAAATACACATATTAAAATATAAAAACTTCCAAAGCTTTTCGCCTACATACAAGAAGGCATCATCAGGGAATTTGGTTTTACACATACTTCAGAGCAGTTATATGTACTTTTGAATCACATGGTTAACAGTTAAGTCCTTACATAAAATATATTCAACTGGAAGTCAGATAGAGGCTGGAGCTATTTCAGGAAGAGGAGGTGTTACACTTGGACGCTGGAGCTATTTCAGGAAGAGGAGGTGCTACACTTGGACGCTGGAGCTATTTCAGGAAGAGGAGGTGCTACACTTGGAGGTTGGAACTATTGCAGGAAGAGAAGGTGCTACACTTGGAGGTTGGAACTATTGCAGGAAGAGAAGGTGCTACACTTGGAGGTTGGAACTATTGCAGGAAGAGAAGGTGCTACACTTGGAGGTTGGAACTATTGCAGGGTGACGAAGTGCTACACTTGGAGGTTGGAACTATTGCAGGGTGACGAAGTGCTAGCACCTCCTCTTCCTGAAATAGCTCCAGCCTCTATCTGACTTCCAGTTGAATATATTTTATGTAAGGACTTAACTGTTAACCATGTGATTCAAAAGTACATATAACTGCTCTGAAGTATGTGTAAAACCAAATTCCCTGATGATGCCTTCTTGTATGTAGACGAAAAGCTTTGGAAGTTTTTTTATTTTAATATGTGTATTTTTAACGTGTTTTTAATTAATTTATTACAATATGACACGTGTTTTTAATTCAACTCTTAACTGGAGTTTGTTTATAAAATTATATATGTCATTCAAATTCACTATGGAATGTTTCCTATTTAAATGACATTTATATGTTATGTGCAACTGGTTTCTGTACAGATCCAACCAAAGAAACAATGTCAATACATTGCATTTTAGAACAGGCATTTTTGTAAATTACATTTAAAGAACTGTCTATTGTAAAAATCATAAAGAAATTGCCATTGATTTTTAATATGCTAAATAATATTAGTATAGAACATTATTTTATTATCCTTCAAATTTACCGGGCTACACTTAAATATTCAGATACATTATGGACTACAATTAGAATATAAGGGCTACGTTTTCTTTAGTGTTAAGCATTTTTAATACTTTCTAACAATGTTTAAGAATGATTAGGAATTCAATTAGTCTAATCTGTATGCTTTTCACAACTACTGTATGTCCGTTGTACGATTACGTAGGCAAAGAATATCGAAAGTTATACAATAGAACAATTACGTACATTTGGAAAGTGTTAATAATCAATGCGTACCGCATGATTTTGCGATTTTGCATTCTAGTTTTTTTTTTTTTTTTTTCCCCAATTGTTTCAACATATGGAGTCGAAAATTGATATTGAATTGCTACTACAGCCCAAAAAGTTAGCTTTCATGCTATTGATTATTAGGTTTACTATGTATTTGATCTCTTATGACATAATGAAACATATGACTAATACAGTACTTTTACACAATGAAATATTACTTTTTATTTATTTATTTATTTTATTTTATTTTATTTTATTTTATTTTGTTTTATTATTATTTATTTATTATTATTTTATTTATTTATTTATTTTTTGTATTATTTAGATTAAATTTATTCCTATCGTTTATACTTTATTTTTCTATTGCATTCTTTTATCAAAATTTAACTAATGCATATTTTTCAATACTGTAAATGTTTTTGTTTCTGAAAAGGCATTAATATTTATGCTCTGGAAAATAAATCTGGAAAAAAAAGGGAGGGGGGGGGTTCATTTAGTAAAGGTGTTTTAACAAACTAATATTGTAGATTTTGGGTGGTTTAAAACCCGAAGTGACTTCTGAAAAATAAAACAAACAGAACAAGGACTGCAGCTATCACAAATGTGAAGTACATTTAATATGCTTACAAAGCTTTAAAAAAAAAAAAAAAAAAAGTGATAATTAAAACTTTGTTATAATTAAAGTTCAGTTATAAATAAGTTGCACTTAATTATTTCTGAGCAGTTATAAATAAAGTTCCACTTTGAAATTCCATAAAGAGAAAATTGCTGCTAATTTGTCGAAAAATGTTGATTGCTGCCATATGCAAAAGACATGTTACCATTCTTACGAATTATTTTGAAAAAGAAGGGAAATTCTGTTCTTTATAAAATTATAAAAGCTGAGTAGCAGCGACTCCATCCGTTGCCGATGTACACCCAAATTAAATCAACTTAAAATAATAATAATAATAATAATAATAATTTACAAATTTAATTGTGAAGACTTTTTACAAATACTTTCTTCCATATAGAAAAAAGTAATAATAATAAAAAAAAAAAAAAAAATGTAAACCAGTCTTACAAAAAATATTTCAAGGATCCATGCAAATATCGGATATTTCTGTACAAAACTGCAGAAATTTTATCTCAATAAATAGATTCGATTCTTTATTAAATTCGAAAAATATATATTTAAGAGCTTTCTACTAATACTTCCTACTTGCAGTCTCAATATATTTTAAGAAGCTATTTTTATAAAGAAAACCTATAGAATCCTAAAACCACTAATCAACTTAGAAGCCTTACTAAACGATTGCGACAGATATAATACTTGGGTCATAAATTACGTAGCAGTATTTCTAAGAAAAACCTAAATGTCAAAGTAACAATCCAAAAGACATTTTTTAACCATTCGTAATATATATTTAAAAAAAAAAAAAAAAAAAAAAAATTATTAAATCAAGAAAAATAACAAGCAAAACACTTTCTAAATTAAATAGAGTTAATAATACCCTCGAAAATATACACCTTTAACCTTCCACCTCTTTTTTTCTTATATATCGATATCAACATTGATTTTCAAGATATAAATTTCTCTAAAATAATCTAGTGTAGCACCCACCACACGACTTTCGCTTACCCAGGATTTCAATTTTATTAAGAGAGATTACAGATTGAGGGGTAAGATTGTGTATTAACCTGTGTTAAAAAGAATTCAAACTGGGTTTAGGAACAGTTTTATTTCCAAAATAATATTCTGTGTGAGAGGTAACTACCCCCCCATTCAACCCCGTTTAATACATTTATATAAAATTCAAGGCTGTTATTAGATTTAAAAGTTTATTTCAAATTATTCAGACAACTTTTAGCCGCACCACTCTTTGAAATTTATCAAACTTGATCAAACTCTTCAAGTATCAACCGGATATGAACTTAGAAATACAACATTTGAATTTGCTGCAATTATTATTATTATTATTATTATTAAGTTACGCTAAAAAATAAACGCCGAAAATTTAACTTAAATTTTATTTACCGTATGGGACTGAAAACTTATGTTTCATTCTTGAGCAATTTTCTGGGACGTGGTAAAATATAGTGAAGCACTTTCACCAATTACATTCAATGAAAAGAATGTTTCCACTAAATTATTGGTAGCCCTGTAGGTCTTCTATAAATTATGCACACTCCACATTGTACACTTAAATATAGTCCTATATAAATAAAACACAGCACAACCATGAAATCACTTCCAGTAACTTTCAAGTATAGTCCCATTATGCAGTAAATGATCAGATTATTAGAAATTTTTACTTTTTTTTTTTTCAAAAAAATACTGGACGAAAATACCATAATTTTTTTTAGAAAATCAAAAAATACTGGACATTAATCATACTGGACTTTTTTTTTCAAAAAGTTTTTTTTTTTTTTTTTTTTTGTGAAAAACTTCTTATGAACTCACAAATCTTAGTAAATAAAAATATGTTAGAGTTTCAAGCCTACAAGGGTTTTTTTCACAAAAAAGAACTTTTGCAACGTGGTTGAAATAATCGGATCTTCAAATTAAATACGCAGCAAGGGAAAAACCCCTTATAAAATTTCAACTCTGAAAAATACCTAAAATCTAGCTTGTTTTTTTTTTTTTTTTTTTTTTTTTTTGCCGACAAAGGGACTTTAATCATGCTGGACTTTTTTCACAAAAAGTTCTTTCTAATGAAAAACCCCTTATGAACTCACAAATCTTAATAAATAAATAAAAATATGTTAGAGTTACAAGCCTATAAAGGGTTTTCACAAAAAAGTACTTTTGCAACAATTGTATCTTCAAATTAAATACGCAGCAAGGAAATTTCAACTTCCTTTATGAAATTTCAACTCTGAAAAATACCTAAAACCTAGCTCGTTCTTTTGCCGACAATTTGCTTAATTTTTACTCTATTCAAATGAACTTTTGACAAAAGCTGCCCAATATACCTTGCTTTCAATTCAACCTATGTAATAAAAAAATTATCTATCTTTTGCGCATGCGCAGTAAAAATGAATTTACTATAAATGCTCATACCTCAGAAAATATTACATGCGTGAATTTTATGTTTTAAAATAATGTTTATCTTGTATTTTGAAAAGTTTTTTGAAAGTTTCATAAAGCTTTATGGAAATCTGTTCTAGTTAAAAGCAAAGAACTTGTTAAAAAATGAATAATTTTTGAAAAAAAAAAATTATATCTGCATAAACAATTGCGTAATTTCTACAATAAAATATAAAACATATAAATAGTGCACATAGTATGTGCAATAATATGTTACAGTTACAAGTCATTTGAAACTTTTTATAATACAGGGTGATCCAAAATATTTGCGATCTTCTTCAGTTTGTAGTCGTTCTCCTAACTGCACTCTGAACTAAATCGACAACGGAAAATATGAGTTTTTAAATGTTCATTGCATGTCTGACGTTCTGGGTCATTTTGTCTAATATTTTTGTAAAAAATCGAAAAAAAAAAATGAAAAAAAAAATTCTAATAATTTAGATCACCCACTGTATTTTAGTTCTTTTGGGTATAGCCTGTGTAAACGAATGGTGAATGATTTCCATGCCTTAATCTATATGAAATATGCTTGTATGCATATAAAAAATATATGTTCATATCATTTGTTTAGTGTAGCTTATAGATATTAAATTGTATCTACCGTAAATTTCTCCCATAGACATTACGTGTTTGAATTCTCTTAGATGTTTTACATGAATCATTCGTTTGATCTCGACGAAAAGTTTAGTGTAACAACCCTATATGATACATATTTAGAATATCCTATTTTGACTTCCTATTACTTTTTTTTTTCTTTGATATATGCTGATAACAGACAGACACACACAGGGAGAGATAGACAGACACTAATAGACAACTGCTAAAAACTTGTTTTTCTGATTCAGATGACCTCAAGCCTTGTAAATATAACAAAGCAAACATTCGAAAATTTGACTAAAAAATAAAAAATAATACTTTACCATATGTAAGGGCAAAAAAGAAAATAAAAAGTCACAATAATGTTCCAACAACTGATATAATTACATTTATATAGAATCATCAGAATGACATTTTTAATGATATAAGAATTGTGTAAACGATATGATTTAATGCTGGTATATTTTTCTTACCCTTTTTATAATATGCCACTTCCTATCAGGAAAATATATAGATGTAACGCGCTAAGTTCAAACTCTTGCGAATATATTAAACAGCCTATCGATATTGAGCCATCTTCCCTGTCTTTTAAAATAATATAGACGGCGCTATCGCCATTCTTGGCAAAATATCTAATGATATTTTGCCAATCCATAAAGTGAAGTGAAAACATTTTAATTTCAGAAGTTCGTCAGTTCTTGCTGAAAGATGTAGACGTATTTCGTGTAAGACGCCTGTGTGGCCATGGGCCACAGGCAGTGGCCTGTAAGAAGTTATATTCGTCTTATGTATCCTACATTCAATTATGTTCTGTTTACAGCGCGCGATGTATATAGTTATTGTAATTGTGCTTCATTTTAATTAAAGTATTAAGTAATGGGATTCCGGATGTCATTCTTCAATGTTTTATCGTGGAATTCTATTATATAGATACGTTTGTGTGTGCTTGGAAGTACGTCTCGTTTATACCTGTTTTACATACGAACAATTCGTAATGGAATTCCAAGAAAATTCATTTGATTCTAACGTTAGGCATGACTCTCAGACACCGTTATGAATAGACTATTCTGTAGCTCTATCTCTAGTGTGAGACTTTAATTTAACTAACCAACCAAGCAAGCGTGTTCATAAACATATAGGCATTATAAAATAATTGAAAATTGGTTTAAATATTAATCTATAGAATTCTTTCAGCGACGGACAGATATATTAAATACCAATTCGCCGTCTGAACGCTCATACATGCCAACATCCTCCTAAAAGCAGCAAAAATTATTTTAGAAAGTAATAAACGTTAGGAAACAAAATTATGCATACAGTCGGTAACAAAAGTATCCGAACACTAGCAAAAATTCCTATATAAAAAAAGTAGAGTTAATACTGCTTTGTTAAATAAATCCTTCTCGAATCATGTTCTTAGACTGACTAAGAACATGCTTCGACAAGGATTTATTTAACAAAGCAGTATTAACTCTACCTTTTTTACATACGAATTTTTACTAGTGTTCGGATACTTTTGTAACCGACTGTACATACTTACGTACAAAATCTTAGCAAGGCTTGTCAAAACAGAAATTTGAATCCATATAAAATAGTCGAATTTTATCTTTGATAATTGTAGTACTTTTATAGTGATTACGTTCATTCCTTTACATTTACACTGCGCATATATATGAAAAGCATGAAAAATGAACTGAACGTTCCTTTCGTCTTTGGAAATCGTAATGTTAAACAAAATTAATTTATTGCTTTTACTTTAAATTAAGAAATGCCTTGCAAACTCTGTGCATTTAATTTTCTTTCTTTTCTTTTTTTTTTTTTTAACTTATCGTACAACACAGAGAATGCAAATCGTTCAATCCAAGCATTATCAGTGAAACGAAGTTCAAATAATATTATTATTATTATTTTATTTTTTAATGTGTTAATCAAAATTCAACAAATTACAAATTTTAAACAGCCTTACTTTTTCTTAATTATTTTTACTAAACCTCTAGTCTTATGTGATTGGATGTAATCGTTTATTTCATTTGTGACAGACATGACATCAGACAGCAATTATTTGTCCATTTTTAAGTACTAAATACTAAATTATCTTAATGAATTCTGGTGTTCCAATACATATGTATGTCTTGCTTATAAACAAAACAAAGTTTTAATTTAATAAAAAAAATAATTTACACTTAATAAGGTAAACATGTAACGTGATAAAGATGACAAAAAACAGACATAACTGTCAGTGACTCATATTTGTCACTCAGTTGTTTTAAATATTCAGACATATCTTAAGTTAATAAATTTTAATTTGCACAGACAAGACTTTTATCTGATAGATAATTTAAAAAAAATTAAATTTGATTAAACAAACTTATAAAAAAATATTTACTTTACGTGATTGACATGACAAAAAATTTACGAATAAAATTTTAGAATTAATTTTCCTTAATTCTTTTTAAAGATAAGTTTTGTAAAAATGTATTTTTTCTATGTATAAAGTTTATCTTTCTACTTTCTAAAGGTCTGATATTTTTTTTTTCTATGAAGATAAATTAAAAATAATTTAATTAATTTAAAATTAAATTGTGGTCACTTACTTTGCCCAATTTTGCATAAAATTAACCTTTAGAGTTAGAGAATACTTCGTTAACAAAATTTTTAGCTGAAAATAATTTTTCTTACAAACCTAAAAAAATAATTATAACTATGTGACTTTTTCTTATGTACCTTTCGTAGCATCACATTTCTCATGTAAAATATTCTAAAAGTGCAAAAATTTGTATTTGCATGAAAAAAAAAAAAAAAAAAAAAAAAAAAGCCTCTATTTATATATAAGGATATATATCCTCTATTTCTAGATATCTTCTACTTTTATATTTTATATTAGAAAGAGATTTTTTTTTTCCCTTTTGCAAAAGAAAAGAAGAAAAAGGAAGGTAAAAAAAAAAAAAAAAAAAAAAAACCTCTAATAAATGAAGTAATTCAACATAAATGTAAGAAATTTCCTAAATAAGATAACTGAAATTTCAAAACACGGAAAACAAACAAACAGAAGATTTAGCAAAATAAAATAAAATGAAAACTTTTCCTCTAGACCAGGACGACCGTTTTTCTGAATGAAATCTTTCCTTATGGCTAGGCACGAAGAGAACATCCGCTATTAAATAAATAACATGCGGATAGAAAAAAATAAATAAATAAAAATAAATAACACATTATAGAAAGAAGGTCATATTCTGAGAAGTATCTCAAGCACGTACTTGTTTCATCATATCCAATTCAGGCCATCCGTTAGAGTTGTTATATGCACTTTATTGTCATACAGGCAAATGAAACATTTTTGGTGATTGAACAATGATCATCTGTATGATTTTTTGTTTTTTTTAATATATATATATATATAACTTATAAAAATTAATTCCACTTATTTACAAAAAAGTACACAGTTTATATACATATATTTTCACTATTTATATTAAGATGATATTAGAAATGATTCATATATTAATCTTTTTAACAGACAACGGTTTTTTTTTTTTTTAAACATACAAATTTTAAAGTGAATGTAGCATCTCAATCCTTTATTTTTGTTCCTTTCCTGCTACACACTCTTTTAATAATAAAAAATTACCAATAATTTATATAGTTTCTTACAATAAAATCTGAAAATCAGACAAGGTTACTAATATATTACATTATTGCAATGAGACAATAAGTCGTTTTAGTTCCCCATCATACTATAGGTATGGGGAACTTAGGTAATCGTGAAAATTTTCGACCTCGGTTTTTTTACTTTTTTACACGTTTTCAGGTGTGAGGAATCCGAAAATGACAAAATTTGTATGGTGTCTGTCTGTAGGGTGTCTGTTAGTGTGTTAGTGTTAGTCTGTTAGTGTGTTAGTTCGTTAGTTTGTTAGTCTGTGTACACGATATCTCAAGAACAAATTGTCGCAGAGAGGTCAGATCAGTTTTAAAATATTACTCTCAACACTGGCAAGAACCCTATTCATTTGCAACATTCGAATTTAAAAACTTCAGCAGTTATTCGAAATTTACGATTTTCTTAACATGAGAGAATATGACAAAAATTCACTTAAACGTGCATTAAATGGAAACTTTTTACTGTAAAAATGTCAGACCAGTTTTAAATTATCAGTTTTGATGCTGGAATGAACGCCAATAACTATAAATATGCTACTTTGAAAATTTCGCAAGTTATTGGAAATTTACGAATTTCTTAACATGGCAGTATAGGGCAAAATTTCACATAAACATCAATTTTGAGAGATATTTTCATCGTCAAGATGTCAGACTACTTTTGAAATATTATTTAGGACACTGGCATGAATATTAATGACTATGGATTTTTCATTATAAAAATTTCGTAAGTTATTGGAAATTTACGAATTTCTTAACATGGCAGAATAGGGCAAAATTTCACATAAACGTCAATCTTGAGGGATATTTTCCTCGTAAAGATGTCAAACCACTTTCGAAATATTATTTAGGGTACTGACATGAATAACATAGAGTATGATTTTTCCAATTTAAAAAATTCGTAAGTTATTTGGAATTTACGATTTACTTAAACTGGCAGAATAAGGCAAAAATCGAGCATAAACGTCCATTTTAAGGATCATAAATATATCAGACAATTTCAAAATAACATTTAAGATACTTGTATGAACATGATTGACTACAAATATTCTAATAGGAAAATTTCGTAAGTTATTCGAAATTTAAGATTTTATCAACATAGCAAAATGGGGAGATATTTCATAAAAATACGCATTTTTAGGAAAGTTGCATTGGAAATAGTACATGAAAATAAACTACGAAATTGATCCCAATAAAGTGAATTAATAGATTAGAATAAGATATCGAACTGAATGGTGGGTAGCCTATTAGGAGAGAATTTCGTTCTGTCACTGTGTCAAGCATTTGGTCAAATTCATTTCTCTTAACATGTATATAATAAGTCCTGTACAAGAAATTTATGAGAACATAATATGATGGGGAACTGAGCAGAGTTCACCTATGCCAACTAGTTTATACATACGAACAGTCCTTAAACAACTGTAGTCTACTATACAAAACCAATGTGCTAAAAATTTTCGTATTGATTCACAGACAATGAATACATGAAAGATTTATAAATTGAAATATATGTGTTTATAACTAGATTGACTATAATTTTTTTGCCTCAACAAACATTGTGCAAATACTATTTAAAGTTTTGACTATTAAAACTGTGTTGAGTTTTCTAATTTACTTGAAGTTTTGTAATTTCTTTGCTATAGAGCAGGCGCATGTTTATAAACAAGCGACGCTATTCTGCAACTTCTGCGCATGTAGGCAAAATATCTGCCTTTCCATTGGTGCTTTATCCCACCTTTTGCCTACGTTCTAAATTACGTGCAGAATCATCTGTCGCAGTGACGTCACGTGCGCCTGCTCTATAGGCTCTTTGATAGAAGAAGAAATGGCTTAAGAGACCATAGTCAAATTCCTTCTATCTTCTTTCTCATGTAATCTATTTAATAAAGTTTTTATTCTTCGTATTATCAAGATATCTCGTTCAAAAGTAAAGTTTCTTTGAATTCCATTTTTTCAACATGTAACCTTTTATCTTAGGAAGCAAACAAACAAACAAAAAAAAAAAGTTAAATATTTCTTTTTGTTGTTGAAAATTAGAGCGTTAAGATTGCTTAATGAAATAAAATATTTAAATTTATATTTTAACAAAATTACTTCCTAAGACAACAGGTAAAATGTTCAAAGAGTGAAATATAAAAAATGAAAAAGCTTTATTTTCAAACGAAATAGCCTAAAACGAAGTAACAAAAATTCCATTGGATTGCAGTCGGCAGCAAAATTATTCGAGCGCTAGCAATAATTCCTATGTTAAAAAAAGTTACATTTAATACTGTTTTGCTAACTATGTTATGTTGACTAAGAACATGATTCGACAAGGATTTATTTAACAAAACAGTATTAAGTGTTCTTCTTTTTATATAGGGATTATTGCTAGTACTCGAATAATTTTGCTGTCGACTGTACATTGAGGAAGTTTTTTTTTTTTTTTTACGTCGCACTAGTGCTACGCAGATGGGCAATTGGCGACGGTCTCGGACACAACCCTAGAGGTGGTTCGGAGACATGCCATCACAATTTTGATCCTTCACGGAAGGAATGGCTCTCCCGCTTCGGTGACCCCCAGAGGTATAATTTTTTATGGGAACATGGAGGACTTTGCGGCCACGACAGATTTTACATGCACCAGCCACCATTAGTGTACACGACGGTCTTTGGCCGGGTCGAGTACCGAACCCGCAATCTTCCGATTACGAGGCCGGCGCTCTACCGACTGGGCTACCGCGGCCCACGAGGAAGGAGAAAGAAGGAATCTGACTACCATCTCAACTCTAAAGAAAATAGAAATACAGATCTCTCCAAGAAATAAGATTGCTGATAGGGAAAGAATCAAACACTCGATAGTTTGTTTAAATTTTTCAGCTTTAAAAAACAGCAAAATATTTCTGTATTGTTGGATCTGCAGGTTCCAGCCGATAAATGCACTTTATTCAACGTGTATTCCCGGAACAGTCCAACAAAGCTGTCATTTGTACCACAAAAGTCACTATTCAACGAATATTCTAGCAACATTTCATATTTCAATAAAATAATCACTTGCACCGCATGAGTAAAGTAAACAACGTTAAATACACCACAGAGCAGGAATTTTTCGGATTGAGGAACAATGAGTAATCGCTTGAAACTTGAAACACAGTCTCCATAAGACGATCTCTCAGAATAACTATCTGAATCCAACTGACTCATGGGGAGTTAGTTATTCTACTCCTACTTACATTCTTAGAATATCTACCTTAGATTCCAATCTAAAATTCCAGAACTCGGCTTTTATTGATGATAGAGCTACGAAACTTCAGGAAAGTTAAACTATTATTCCTCGCCAAGTTTCTGGCCAAGGCCAACCTCAATGGAAGTGGATCAACTGCCATTGTTTTCTACTGTAAATCTACTTTTACTGCAACAACGCATTTCATGCAGAAAATAGATTTAATCTGTTGCAATAATATGTATTTAATACTGCAACAAGAGAGAAGTGTAGAGAGAATATTTTTATGCCCTTTCAAAAATAAAATTTTAATTATTATTATTATTATTATTTTCAATTTTTAAAGATATACTTGTATATAACAGTAATTCTTTTTTAAGTTAATTTGTTTGAAACAAATAAAGGAAATATAATGTACACGCTTTTAAGAAGTAATTTATGAGTCAAGTGATAGGCTAGAGAGTAACATTGTTTTAAATCATCCAGTGAAAAATATATAAGAAAAGAATAAAAAGAAAAAAAGACTGGGTTTTAATTAAAAATAACATAACTACTAATACGCATCACCAAGTTTCAGAAGTAATGATCTCATGAAAGAGATTTTTATTTCTTTCGACCTAAAAATTTCTAATATCAAATAACGGCATTTTCCATCAAAACCCAATATTTAATTAGAAGGCTGGAGGTGCCAAACACGTCTTTTCCAATTTCATCGATCGCCGTCACTTGAGGCTGCAGATTAAATTTATATCATTACTCTGTAAGAATCGATTCCCGTAGTGGTGAACATTACATCGTCGAACTTTTAAGGAATCTAATTTTCGAACAGGAAAGCTTTTCGCGTCTGCGCACTTCGTCAGAAAGAATTAAATTTTATGAGATTTGTTAGAGTGCTGATTGGATTTTAGGGTCAATAGTTTCAAATTTAGTAATGGCGAAAAAGAAGCCACGGTGGAAACTAAAATTGCTTTATGTAGCTTTCTCGTATGGGAAATGAGATAATACAAGCTGCGCTGTTCTTCAGTAAATACAAAGTAATTCAGATTTAATGAACAATATAAAAACAATAGTTCCAATTCTTTCTTTATAGGTTGAAGGAAAAATTCAATCAGTTTCAAAATCGAAGTTCATGAAATAAAAAAAGATTCTTTCTTTTTTCTTTTCAATATATTAACTATCGATTTTATGATAATAAAAAAACTACTTTTATTGAAAAAGAATCTTACAAATATTTCTCATATGGGAAAACTTTTCTAATTTAAATAATTTAATTAGAAGTAAATTTTACTCTTAGTCCAATTATTACTGCGAATTTGGAAGGGAAAAATGACTTTTTAAATGAATTTTAAAATGGATAGTCGAATACGAGATATAGCTAGTGAACTTTATCGAGTATTATAAACTGTATTGAGTAACTTGTATATATATAAAAGGAGTAAACCAGTATGTTGTGGCCATTGCAAAACTTTCTTTTATATCATTGAATAACCCAGCACCACCTACTAGTTTGCATGCAAAATATTTAATCAATGAAGCTTCACACTACAAAAATTTTAAATATGCAGTTTGGTGGAAATTTAATTGGCAAATGTTGAAATATAGCCACTAAGAAAATCCTTGAAGGTGAGTAATAGTAGCTCCGCTTGTCAAATGATATACAGCCATGTTAAATCAAGATATTTCTTTCCTTTTTTTTTTTTTTTTTTTTTTTTTTTGAAGTAAAAACTTCTTTAGGCGCGTTGAGCACTTTTGGGTGAAGAAAAATCTTTGAATTCCCGTCATCGTCAGCTGACGCTTTGCATTTGAAGTGAAAACTTTTGGGTGAACAAAAATCATTGAATTCGCGTCATCGAAACACTTTCCATCCTTGTATGATACAAATAATGTATCATACAATTAACTTGCTAATGTGAAGTGTTAGTAATTATATACTGTATATTGTTTTAAAATCTGGTGCGGCTCTACACGACTTCTCTCATTTCCGAGCACTGTCTCATTTGCAGTTAGACCTCACAAAACCGTGAGAAAGCCCCAAAGCTGCCATTTTTCTCACGTCTTTACAATCTGGTGCGGCTCTACACGACTTCTCTCATCTCCGGACACTGTCTCTTTTGCAGTTAGACCTCACAAAACAGTGAGAAAGGCCAAAGCCGCCATTTTTCTCACGTTTTAACAATCGGGTGCGGATCTACACGATTTCACTCATCTCCGGACACAGTCTCTTAAAGATTGCAGCCGGAAACGTTGCAGTTAGACTTCACAGAACCATGATAAAGACCAAAGCCGCCATTTTTCTCAGATTTTTAAAATCTGGTGCGGCTCTACACGACTTCTCTCATTTCCGGACACTGTCTCTTAAAGATTGCAGCCGGAAACTTTCCAGTTAGACCTCACAAAACCGTGATAAAGGCCAAAGCCGCCATTTCTCTCACGTATTTACAATCTGGTGCGGTTCTACACGACTTCTCTCATTTCCAGACACTGTCTCTATTCCAGTTAGACCTCACAAAACCGTGAGAAAGACCAAAGCCGCCATTTTTCTCACGTTTTTACAATCTGGTGCGGCTTTACACGACTTCTCTCATCTCCGGCCACTGTCTCTTAAAGATTTCAGCCGGAAACGTCGGAGTTCGACCTCACAAAACCGTGTGAAAGTAGCCAAAGCCGCCAGTTTTCTCACGTTTTTACAATCTGGTGTGGCTCTACACGACTTCTCTCATCTCCGGACACTGTCTCTATTGCAGTTAGCGCATTAAGTAAAATTGTAATATAATTTTTGTAGTAGTAGTTTATATTAATGAATAAAAAAACACTTCATTTAAAAGCATTTCCTACACAATAAAATATTTCCGGACGATTCAAGAAATACACACATAATTGTTCATGTTTTCACTTCTGTCGGCACTCCCGAAGTGCAACTTTTTTTTTTTTTTTTCTTTTTTTTTTATTGGCCATCTTATATACTAAATTTGATGCATTTATAAATGCATCAAATGCTATAAGGCTATAGCGCATAAATGCTGCGATATAGCCATATAGAAAACAGAGAAAATTGCATCATAGCAACACTACTTGCCAGCCGATATGCAACCAGACTGAATCGGTATAATTTTTCATACTGACTCGCTCACATATTAAGTTTTTTACTGTTATACACTGTAAAGGCTGAGATATAACCTTCCCGTAAATGGAAAAAACCTTAGCATAACGATGCCACCTGTTCAATGCACCAAATGTTGATACACAAATTAAAGTGAAAATGCAATAAAGTATGATTTTTAGTTCTCTATCATACATAGGTATGGGGAACTTAAGTATTTGTGAAAATTTTCAATTTCGGGTTTTTCACGTTTTTTATACAGTTTGAAGAGTAAGGAATCCGAAAAGGACAAATCGATGTGGTGTGTATTTGTAAGGATGTCACTTTGCTAGTGTGTCAGTATATTAATTTGTTACTCTATGTACAGTCGCTAACAAAAGTGTCCGAACACTAGCAAAAATTCCTATGTAAAAAAAGTACACTTCATACGGTTTTGTTAAATAAATCCTTATCAAATCATGCTCTTACACTGACTAAGAACAGGATTCGACAAGGATTTATTTAACAAAACCGTATGAAGTGTTCTTTTATTACATAGGAATTTTTGCTAGTGTTCGGACACTTTTGTTACCGACTGTACATGATATCTCAAGAACAGACGTAAAAAGATCGGACCAGCTTTAATATATAATTTATGACACTGGCAACAACTCTATTCGTTTTGAACATTTTAATTTGGAAACTTTGTAAGTTATTGAAAATTTGCGATTTTCTTAATATGGAAGAATAGAGGAAAATTTCGCATAAACGTTTATTATGAGGATAATTTTGTTCGTAAATATACTTGACCAGTTTTAAAATATCATTTATAGTACTGGCATGGATATCATTGACAATGAACATTCTACATGAAATTTTCGTAAGCTAATCGAAATTTATGATTTACTTAATGTGGGGGAACAGTGCAAAATTTTGCTTAAACGAGCATTATAAGGATTATATTCATCGTAAAAATATAGGACCAGTTCTAAAATATCATTTATGATACTAGCATAAACATCAATGACTATAGATATCTACTTTGAAAACTTCGTAAGTTATTCGAAATTTGAATTTTCTTAAAGCTTGAATTATTTTTTCTCTTAAAAATTTTAACTAACGGCCAAAATTGTCTTCAAAGATGTTAAAGAAGTAAAATATAGATTTTTTTTTTTTTTTTTTTTTTTTTTAAAGTTGGATTTTTGTAAAAATAACAAACTACCGCAATTTTGCATGCAAAAAAACAAATGTGGTGTAGATTGTCACATAATATAAAAATGTGTTTTCTCTTTAAAAGATAGACTTATCAAAACTTATAGAGCATTACCAAAATAGAATCTGTATAATATTTCTCTTATATGGACCAGTTACGATTAAATTTTGTCGAAATGATACGATAGAGATGTAATTAATTACATACGCAAGGATGAAAAATCATATTTATTCAGCTCAAGAATCTAATAAGAAAAAATGACGACATTTATCTGATGAGCACAGCCAATATGAATAGATCGGTTGATCGTATTCAGGTAGACCGTGTCTGATAAGATTATTTTATGGAAAAATGTATTTTTAAAAGTTGCACTTTCAGAATCTTTGCAAGCGTCACTTTAACCCTAGATAACTAAACATTCGTCTAATAGACTACTGATCCCTGCCAGTTTTGCGAATTCGAGGTGTTCCCGTTGCGCTCACACCACCTTACTCACAATACCTTCCTAACTAGTAAAATGTGTTATCCGGAGGTAATAAGCACGGCTGTACACTTGTTACTTTTCGAGATTTGCTGTAATCGACGTCTAACAGTAGAATGTTTAGTGATCGTCAAAATAAATATTGAAGATATTTATGGAATTTCTTGAAACTGATATATGTTATTCAAGTTCACTATCGGATGTTCTCTATTGAAAATAGAGAGAGTACCTCTACTGGTTTGTGTACAGGGACACCCGAAAGTATTCCAAAGCATTGTGTTCTATGAGATGTATTTCTATAAACCATATTTTAATACTTTTATTGCAGACAAATCTTAATGGAATTGAAATATGTTATACAAGTTCACTATCGGATGTTTCCTATATAAAATGGAGTAAATACCACCACTGGTTTGTGTACAGGGACACTCGAAAGTACACCAAAGCATTACGTTGTATGAGAGGTACAACTATAAAGCAAACTTTAATAATTTTATTTTGCACAAAGCTTAATGAAATTCAAATGTGGTATTCATATGCAGAAGAGAATGCTTTTTAATTAAGTTCACTATCGGATGTTCCTTATTGAAAATGGAGTGAATGCCGCTACTGGTTTGTGTTAAGGGACACCCGAATGCATTCCAAAGCATTGTGTTCTCAGGGTTCATATTCAAATATGGGGAAAAAATTCCCTGAGTTCCCAGACAAGTTTCAAGAAAATATTAGCGACACATTACAAGAAACGCTCTTCTAGACAGGACAAAATATAGCTACCTCCACTTTATGATGTCATATTACTGCCGATCATGATAGAAATTCAGGTAGAAATCATTATTTACATGCGTATTTTCACAATACTTAATCGTTTAAATTTTGATACGGAGCTAAACAAGAAAAACATAACTTGAGAGAAAAAAAACATTTTTTTTTCCTGGTTTAGAACTTATTTTCCCTGACTTTTAATGAAAATTTTTATTTTCCCTGAGTTTTCCCTGACTTTTTTTTAACAAATTTCAAATTCCCTGAGTATTCCCTGTTTTCCAGGTTTTCCCTGAGGGGTATGAACCCTGGTTCTATGAGAGGTATTTCTATAAACAATATTTTAATATCTTTAATGTAACCAAATCTTAAAGAAATTACAATGTGTTATTTATGTTCAGTATGGGATGTTTCCTATGTTAAATAGAGTAAATACCAGCGCTGGTTTATTTACAGGGAAACTCGAAAGTATTCCAAAACATTGCATTCTGTGAGAGGTTTTTCTATAAACGAAATTTGAATAACTTTACTTTGCACAAACCTTAATGAAATTGAAATATGCTATTCATATTCAGAAAAGAGTGTTTTCTGTAGAATATAGTATGATTAGCATTAGACTTAGAGGGCCATACGAAAATATTCATAGTTGCATCAAGAGCGATTAATAAAATTTGCTGGAATAGCACTTTCGTTTACATTCGTTTAACACTTTTTAATAATTTTTAAGTGTGAATATGATTTCAATTTGTGTATCTGTCTGTCCGATTGTCTCTCTTTGTCTGTCTCCTGCCCCCAATGTCTGTAAATATTTTCAGAAAAAAAAAAAAAAAAAAGATATATATTAATCAAGTTCACTATAGAATGTTCCCAATTTAATATGACATTAATAGGTCCTGTACAACTAATTTGTGTACCGGGACGGGACAACAACAAAAAAAAAAAAAAAAAAAAAAAAAAAGAAAAGAAAGAAAAAGGAATTAAAAAGCCATTGCATTGCGTTTTTGAACAGACATTTTTAAAAAAATCACATTTAAATAAATTTCTACTGTAAAAATCATAAATAATTGACATATATTGTTAATTTTCTAACATAATGTTTTGTATAGAATACAGTGGCGGATTTATGGGGGGGGGGGGGGCTGCCCCCCCCCAAAAAAAAAAAAAAAAAAAAACCACTGACATTCACAATTGAATATTGCAATTGTAAATTTTTTATTGGTATAGAATAACACTTTGAAAAATCTTAGCCCCCCCCCCCCCAAAAAAAAAGTCAAGTTCTGGATCCGCCACTGATAGAATATATGGCATGATTAACTTTCAGAATTACAGAGCTACACTAAAATATTCAGATAGATTAAAGGCTGCAATTATAATCTAACGGCTGCATTTTCTTTTGCGTTAAACCTTTTTAACAATTTCCAACAATGTCTAACAGTTTTTAAATTCAATTAGTCTATCAGTATGCCTTTCAGCCCTTCTCTCTGTTGTATGATAACGTAGGCAAAGAATATTGAAAGTTATACGATACGACAAGTACGTATATTTGGAAAGTGTTACTAATCAATGCGTACACCGTGATTTTTCGTTCTTGCTTAATGACGTTACTGTTTATTTTATTTAGTTATTTATTAATTTATTCCGATTCTTGGGGGTTTCGGTGGCATTTCATTATCTGTTTTCCTACATTCTACTACTTTGTTACACTATATATACGATAACCGCCGCTTAATAAAATCACTGATTAATAAAATCAGCCGCTTAATCTGATCAAATTGCCGGGGCCGGAATCAAATCAATACAAACTATTGTTGAAGCCGCCGCTTATAAAATCAGCATCGCCGGTTAATAAACTCAAAATATCTCCTCAGCAGCCAAAATTATCATTTATGCACAAAAAATTGTTATTTATTCTGATTTTTTTTTATTTTTTTTTAAACAACAACAACAACAAAAATAAATAAATAAAGTACCCGTTATCGCTTATTGTCGAAAATTTTACACTTGCAGCATAGTTACAAATTAAACATGTTCCATAACTTATCTATCTCCGTAACAATTTCAAGGAACGTATTCTTCAAAACGCAGTAATATGTTACAAATTTGATTTGATTTGCAAATGATATATATGTGTATATATATATATATATATTCAATTTTTAATTATTAAAAGACAATTTCTAGTTCTTATTTTGAAATATCTATAAATTAAGAGATTCAAACGGAAAGCTTTTAAATTTATAAAAAAAGCGTGAACTTTTCGTAAAATAATGATAATGTTCTTCGAAGGGAAGCGCATAGAAATTTGGAATACGTTTAATTTAGTTATATCAGAGGAATAATTAATTATCTATCAAAAATTAATTAATATTGTTTATTAATTCCATTATTCGTTATCTTTTGAAATTTCTTTCCAAATTCAGGGAAGTAATACCTTTTCCTTGAGTGCTGGAACATTCGCCGGATATTAAAATCAACCGCTTAATAAAATCACTTTGCCTCAGGCCGAATGTGATTTTAATAAGCGGCGAGAACTGTATATATATGTATGTATGTATGTATGTATGTATAAGCTAAGTATATTCTATGAAGACTGTCCCATAATTTAAAGGATTATAAAATTTAGCTGTATTTGATAGGGATTAGATGGATAACGGAGGGGTAAAAGCATAACCTGAAATTGCCTCATCGATCACCGCCGTACAGTGCGGTTTAAATTTATATCTAACTCTCTAAAGCCGATCAATATAGCGGTGGGCGTTTAATTGCTTGTTATCTAAACGGGGTAAGACAAAGTGGCGTTTAAATTGCTACTGCAAAAACGAATGCATGACGGTTCATGTTACACAGTGTAATATCATTCAATACAATGAGTCATAAGCGCAAATTAAATATATATATATAGAAAAAGAGCAAAAAATCATACGGTTCGCATAGAATATTAACACTTTTAAATAGTAGATACTCGGTGCATCGTTTTATTTTTAAAGTACTTTCCTATGTGATCATGCAATGGACAAACAAAAGAATAGAAAAACAAACAAATAGACTAATAATTGAATTCATAATCACTCGAAAACGTTATTGTAAAGTATTGAAAATGGATAACGCGATGGAAATGCAATTACAGCAAGTGCGAGTTGTAGCCCTTATTGCATCTGAATATTTTAGTATGGCCCTGTAAATCATAAAGCTAAACATAAAATATTCTAAGGACAATATATTTTTGTTTAGCATGTGAATATGAAATGTCAGTTTCATTATCATTTGTTCAGTAAAACGTTTTTTAAATGAGATTTATGAAAATGACTCTCACAAAACGCAGTACATTGGCATTCTTTTGGATGTAACAATACGCAATCCAATTGTGCCGTTTATACTATTTTACATAGGGAACATACTACAGTTAACTTGAATGACATATATCATTCTGAAGAAATTCTGAAAATATTCACGGACGCTAGAGGCGTCGAGACAAACAAATAGTCAAGCGGACAGTTAAAACAGACAGAAAGACAAACCGACTAATTCAAATTGTAATCACACTTAAATAAAGTTAGAATGCATTAAAAACGCTTAATAAAAACAAAAATTCAGTTGCAGCGATTTCCAATTATAGTCCTTAATGTATCTGAATATTTTTGTGTGGCTTTGCAAATCTTAATGCTGATAATACTATATTTTATAGATTTTTTTTCCCCATATGAATAATAAATGTCAATTTCATTATGATTTCTGCAAAATAAAGGTATTAAAATATAATTTATAGAAATACCTCTCATAGAATTCAATGCTTTTGAATTCTTTTGCTTGTCCCTCTATACATTTATACCTTATTTTCAATAGAGGACATCCTATAGTGAACTCCAATAACATACATTAGTTTCAAGGAATTCCATGACTATTTATGGGAACTAGAATGCGGATAGGCAACAAACAGATAGACAAACCGAGATCATAAGTATTTTTGAACTTTTTAGGAACTTTTGAACTTTAGGAAAGAGTTAAAAAGATTGTGTGTTTAAGGAACAATGGCTGAAGTTCATTGTAAGGAATACTTCTATAGTATAATGCTATTGCTATATGTATTATATTGCTATATGTATATGCTATATGTGTATTATATTGCTATATGTATTATATTGCTATATGTATATTGCTCATTGTAAGGAATACTTCTATAGTGGAATACTTCTATAGTATAATGCGTAATTGAAAAATCTGGAGTGGCTACACCCAATTTTCTGACATTTAATTGTTATCCGGTGTAAATTTGAATCACTGAAAAAATAAGTAAGTAATCAAAGTGAAATGTATCATATGTGTTTGAATATTTTTCCTCAAATTAGAATATTTGGACAATGGGCTGTAATGTATCCGAATTCTTTTTAGAATTCCTGCAAAAGAGCAAAATGCTTAGGCAAGCAATTTCTATACTACCATTCTGCAGCATAACTCTAAAACATACATCGTTATTTTTAGTCTGTCATAAAAAAATTAATGAACTTCATATAATTAGCCCGCGATGGGAAGTAATAAATGTAAATTGTGCCTGCCGTCTAGATTGAAAATTGCCCATCTCCAAAAATTAAAATTTTTGGGAAATGCGTTATTTTATTTATTTATTTTATTTTATTTTATTTTTGCTACGGCTAGCCAAAATAAGATTGGAACCAAAACTCTTTAGTTTTATAGTTATTAGAGCAGCATGTTTAAAATCTCGAAATAAGGTGGCAGGAACAGGTGAAGAAAGGGGGATATTAGGACGGCGGACCATTAGTTTCAATGTGGATTTTTTGTAGACCAGTTTTGTGTAACACCAGAATAAATTAAAAATATCACTCCTATTGTTACAAATTCACTACCGAATGAAAGGGGTGAGACCCAGGGATGCAAACAGTTTTTCGATACGACAATTAGATTTTTTAAAATTAACTAAAGTAGGAAATTTAGGTGGCAACACTTCATTTTAATTCATTTCAGTCATTTTAAAAAGTACATAACCCAGTTTAACGGTCAAAAAAGGAGATAAAAAATAAATTTAAATTTAAAATTAAAAAAATTAAAATTAAAATTAAAAAATTAAAAGTTAAAATTTTACAGATTGAAATTAATAGTCCCTCCTAAATTCTGTCTTTGGCAGAACTTTTGATGTTTTTTTCTTTTTTTTTTTTTTTCTTTTTTTCTTTTTGTAATCTTTTCTAATTAATTTACAATTTTGTTGCGCTACTTAGATTAAAATGGCTGTTGCTAAAGTTCTTGGCGAAAAATGTTCGATGTACTTCAATGACAAAATTTAAAAAATCGCGCTGGAGGATCTGTAAATAAAATTGATAAAATTAATTTATGATCCATAGGGTTTAGAATAGAAACGATACGCTGTCGAACATGACGTCATGGCGGACCTTCAGGGTTGCGAATACACAAAATGTTTCGTTCAATTAAATTTTATGTAAAAATAATTGATTTCTATTATCTGATAAAATAAATTAATTAATTAATAAATAAAATAACTGATATATATATATAAAAAAAAAATCTGAAAAAAAAAATGACTAATATCCATAGCGAAAAATAACTCTATAAAATTAGGAAAATGCATCGCAAATGGTCCCAAATTCCTTAATCACGAGCTATTCTAAATAGAATAGAATGGGAAAGCATTCGAGTTGTTAACGTACATAAAAACGTCGCTATAACTCCCTGAATTATCATAGGTATGTTATTAAATTAATAACATATGATTAATTAATCATAATATGCTAACTATGATGCATTATGTTATCAATTAATATTATTATTGTTTAATTAGAGGTCCAACGTAGAGTCACTTTTCCTGTTCCTTGATCGACAAGAATAACTTTCTTCAACAAATTTCTCCAGAGTCGATAGAAACACAAAATCCAATTATTAGAAACTTCGCATGCACCAAGATAGAACATACAGGCGTGAAAAAACACAATAATCCTAAACTAATCAACAAGTGTGCTGTTATAGTCTGGTGGAGAAGAATCACTATCTCGCGGATATGGAGATTTTAGGATTTGATGGTTTTGTAGCACATTGTGATTTTCAAACGCAAATAACGCAAGGATGATCGGTTTTGCATGGTTTCTTGTTTCCAAATAGTGGAAACGTTTACTTAGATCTTAAAAATCTGAAAAAAATGCATGCAATGATTTCCTTTCATAATATATGTTCATCAAGTAAAACTTAGTTAATAACTACAATTTTATTATTGAAATTCAGACTGTTCAAAATATATGTGTGCTGGATAAACAATCCGCACAAATATAAAACAAATTCACTATGATATTTATGAGTAGAAAATCCAAAAAATATTTCAGTGACTAAAATCATGAATAAATCTCAGATGAGATTCTCCGACATTGCGTGCGAGGGGGCGGGTGGGGGAATTTCCAGAAGTTGAAATCCCAGACAGTAGAACGAGGAGAAAAGGAAAGCAAAAAAATTTCTTCTTAATGCACCGCAAATATTGAATTAAAATACTAACTAGTATGTTGTGACCACCAAAAAACATTTTTTTTTTTTTTTTGTATTTCCTATACAAATTATTTATTAAAATTATTTTCCATAATGAATGCAAACGATTTTTTTCTTAGAGTAGTATAACACTAAGTGTCGGAAAAAAGTCACTTTTGTGCCATAGAGACAGCGTCAAAGAAAATGTTTTTTTTTTTTTTTTTTTTTCTTTTTCTTTTAATGAATAAGAAAAGTCGATAACTTTGTTTTCAATTATCCCAGATGTATGGTTCAACCGCTCATTTTAAAGATATTGATGTGTTCTTTTGTGAGATACCCATGGTAAAAACTACTACCAGCCCCCCTTCCCCGATCTCAGATGGAAGCAAAATGCCCCTACATATACAAATATTTTTTCCTGGTTGACTATTACTACTTTAAATATTTACTTTTTAATTTCACTCTGAAAATTTAAAAATGATTCTTATTAAGTACATTTGTACGATATTTCATCCTATAGTGTCATACTAAAAATTTTGAAAAAAAAAAAAAAAAAAAGAGATGACAGCGCCACCTGTTGAGCGATTGATCCCAAAATGTAATCAGCAGCAATTTAAGTCAAAGTCCAACTAAACAACAAGTTTGGTTAAATTCCGTCCATTGATTCATAAGATAGAGGGTTTTCAATATTTTTATACCTGGGTCATTCTCTGAAAAGTGGGCTTTTTTTAAAAAAAAAGTTAGATCAAATAAAATTGCTCCAATTTTTTTTTTCGTGCATATACACGTTAATAAAAATAATAAAAATACATACACAGTTAATCAATAATAATATTAACCAAGCTGTATCTGATAATTTTTGAAATAGTATTATTTTTATTAGTTAGAAAAATGAGGGAATGATTGTGAGGGAATGACAAATTTCTTCTAGAAACTACTTTATAAAAATATTATTAAGTTTAGCTATATTTTCAAACACTAAATATTTATTAAAACATATTTTTATTAATATAATAGCATAAAAAAGCAAATTTGATTTCTTTTAGTTAACTTTATAATGAGTGAGGGAATGACGTATAATAAAAATACTGTATTTCAATCAAACATTTGAGAGCCATATGCTATTCATCGTAAAATGTTTCCAACAGAACACAAAATGTTTTCTTTACTTTGCTTCTATATAAATTGAATTTGACTTATATAAAGTACATGCTGCCATTAATGGAGTAAGTAGGGGTATAATTACAGTTTGATGAGGGAATGATATCTATTACCAGGGACAACAATAATAAGTGTTCTAATTTCTTTCATTGCATAATATATAAATGTAGTATAATGGTTAAATATTTATAAAAGTATGTTTAATAAATTTTCACTTCAAATAATCTGAATATAGATGCTTTAATACCATAGAAACCATTTTATTTACTTACACGTGGGAATGGGGACACAGTGAGGGAATGATATTTTGCATTTCAAAAAATATTTTAAAATTATATTTGAATTCCAATAACCAAAGAATAACACTTTATATGCAAAACCAATTAATATTGATAGTTTGGATGCTTTTTGTTTTTGTGCTTTTAAAAATATGTCCTCAAGACTACTGGGACATGAAATGACCACTTTTCAGAGAATTACTCACCTACAGAGAAACAGACATAGACACACACAGAGGTCTTTTGAAAATGATCAGATTGTGTTCGGAACGTTTTAAAACATGTAATACCATCGAAAATCTGAATCAAAAATCTTTACAAATCCAATTTTTTCTTCTTATGTATGTGTGTGTGTGTGTAACAAAGTAGTAGAGAGTTAAAGTCGAATAACATATGCTAAAATGCCACCGAAATTCACAAGAACGAAAATGAATGTATATGTAACTAAATTAAACAACTTATGACATTTTTAAAAAGATATGGAAAGATTTAACAAATAATAGTTTTAATTCTGTACTGATAGGTATAAAGGATTTAAATCCAAAAATGTCGATTTTGAGTTAAGTACATAGTCAGACTCAGAAAATATTCTCTATCGATTGGTATAAAGGATTTAAGTCCATGTCATTTAGTCTTTGAGAAAATCCATTGGTAAAAAAGATTCAAGTCAGAAGTTTAGCATTCATGTTTGGTATAAAAGATTAAGTCCTGCTGGTATTTTTTTCAAAACTATATAAGTCTGTTAAAAATACACAAACTTCAAAATTAAATGTATGTAGTTTATTCACAAAATTGTATATTACGTTAATATCCTGGTTAAAACTGTATTGAACAGATAAGTTTTTATGCAGCATTTTTTTTATTTTATTTTTCGTCTCCTGAAAAATCAAGAATATGGAATCATGTTAAATCCTTTATACTTATAAGTACAGAATTTAACATGAAAATTTATCCAAACTTACCAAAACAGTAATCCTAGAATATTGTCCAAAAAGATTACAGGAAATAAGACCATTATAGAGAAGACATATATTATGAAAACTTTTTCAAAGACTACACAGTTGGAAATGATACATCACATAAAAAACAAGAAAAATTGAAAAAAAAAATGGAAAAACAAAAAAATAGAGAAAGAGAGAATTTTCCTGATGAAGGCATACAATATCAATACATCGTCAGGAATTTTTATTGAACATTGTACGCAAATAGGTGTAGTTTCTATTGTACTGTAAACATTTGTACACAGAAATTTACAGTTCGCAAAGCCAAATTACATCAAAAAGAAAGTTACAGACGAAATTCATAAGAAAAAAGTAATAAAATTTACAGAATAAAATGAAATAAATCTTACAAAATAAAAACTACAAACATGAATAATTTTAAAGGATATCCGATAAGTAAATGAACACTTATTGTGATGTTACAAATGATTTCAGATGCAACATTTAAAACAAAAATTCATAAGAAGATGAAATAAAACAGGAAAAATAAAATAACACTTGCAGAATAAAAATAGAGTTCTGAAAAAAAATCAGTGAAAAATAAATAAATAAAATAAATAAATAAAAGCGTGATGCCGCAGAATCTTGCAGTTTTAAAATTAAGGCAGTTAATATTGCAAGTAAGAATTGTAGTTCGTATCAAATTTAAATTTATACTTCAAAAATAAAAACTAATAATCATTAATTTTATATCTAAACAGTTGAATAATAAATATTAAAAATAAATATGAATATCTAATCGTTTATAATTTTATATTTAAATTTTAGAAGTTTCGTAAAAGAGATGAGTAAAAGCTACCTGAAATTGATTAAAGTCGCCATCCACAAGACCAAGTAAAAGTTATTACAAATGATTCTAATTGATTAGATAGCATAATAATTTAATATTTCATTTTAAATTGAAAAATATGTATAGATGAATTGAAAATGAAAATCGAATGGATTAAATTTGTTTATTCAGTAATATGGTGATTGTAGATATAAAAGTATGTTTCTCCCTTTTTTTTCTTTTTTTCTTTTTTTTTTTTCCTTTTTGATTTCCAAATTATTTTCATGTATTATGGGCGATATTCGGCATAGCATGCTGTAAATAATTGAAATGAAAATTAAAAACACTTCCCCCCCCCCCTTTTTTTTTTTTGGTTATTGCGATTACTAATAGATAAAAATTTATTTTTTAAATTTGTGATATTACATTAGGTTGACCATATGTCCTCGAATCTCGAGGACAGTCACGAATTTCGAGGACAAACTACCTTCGTCCCCAAAAAATTACAACACATTTGGGGACGCCGGTTAAAAAGTTATTAATGTTTTATTATAGTAATTTATTATATGTATAATAAATAAGCTGAAATAAGGTGTTTTATACATAAAAATTACTAAAATTTTACAATTTAAGGTGATTTAATTACTTTTTTAATTTTTTGTCCTCGAAATTCGAGGACGCCGCCATCTTTGTCCACAAATTCAAGGAAAAAAATATGGTCACTCTATATTACATAGAACTATAATATACCTCTTGATAAATTAAGGTTAAGGTAAATATTACTGAAGTTTAACTTAAAAAAAAAAAAAAAAAAAAAAAAATCGATTATGAAATAACGCAAATGTTACTGAAGAAAATTAAAAAGAATAAGAATAAGAATAAAATTAAGAAAATATTAATTATAAAAAGAGCAATAACAACTTTATATATATATATATATATTATTTAAACAAAACCAACAACCCTCCTTACAACCAAAACCAACGGCCCTCACAAAAATAATAAAACACCTCAACAAGGATAATAATACATTAAAAATATGATTTAAATATTTACAAGATATTTAGGATAACCATATAGTATATTTTGTTTGAAGATAGATAGATTTTACGTTTTTACTTTAAAAATTTATCAGAGCGACGACTTTTTTATTCTATACAAAAACTCATTAGAATATTTTTATAAATTGTTTTATGTAAACAGGATTTAAAATGGGTAAATAAATTAATTTTGAATGGGAATTTTTTCCTTTTATCAAAATTATCAAACAGTAAATGTCCTTTATCAATGTTGATTTTTAAGTCAAGAAAATTTTTTTATCATATCATTTTTAGTTAATATAAGACAGGATAATTAACAGTGGAAGAGTTAGTATTAAAGTAAAAAGCAAAAATATCATTTATATACCGAAGAACATTAGATCATCATTTAAAGAAAAAAAAAAAATCATAATAATATAGATATAGACTCGATAATAGACTACTGGCTGAGTCAACTTGTGGAAATCCTTTAATACTCCGGTATATCTATTTTCAGATTAGATTTAGATTTTATAGTTATCCTAAATTTCTAGTAAATTCAATAATTAAATCTTATTTCTAATTTCTTCTAATCCTTGTTGTGGTGTTTGCATATTACACACACTCATACACACGCAATTAAAAAAAAAAAAAAAAAAAAAAATGTTAACGTATTTTTTAATGGCATACGGATACTTTATAGAAACTTTTTGGAATTTATATATATATATTTGTACGGTGTTGATTAAAGACACATAAGCATTATATAGATACTTTGTGACAGTGAACGGCAATCAAATAACATTAAAAAGTAAGATAATTTTTAATTTTTTTATATGAGCTAATGGGCTCTTCCCACCTGACGTCAGAGGTCACATGACATGGTAAAATAAAGAGCAGACGAAATCTTCTATATTTATAGCGATTGCTGAAATAACACATTTTCTATACTTATTTTTAATCAATCCGATTTAATCTGTGTTATTATTTTTTAATTTTTTTATTTTTATGCATCATCCTTTTTAATTCATTAAAAATCATTATTCATCATCTTTTGTTTGCTGTATACGTTTACAATCATCATTTCGTTTATATTTGTTATTAATGTTCATGGAGAACTTCTTAAGTACTCTGCGTTTTTGGTACTTATTTCATGAACTGTGCAACATCGTACAGTGTAAAACCATTTCGGTCAGTAGCTAAGTTAATTAACTTGTTGTAACACCTTTGCGCGATTAAATTTAACTTAAAACATTTTAAATTAATTTCAATGTGTAATCCATAAACATTTCACTATTTATCGCTAGATCAGTTAAGGAAACAGTTACACTACAACATACAAAATCGATTCTTACTTTTGAAAATAAATAAACATATAAATTGTTTTTAAAAAATTATTAAACTTACAAATACAATTATTCTACTGTTTGCAAATGCATAATATTACTTTTATTTTATTTTATATTATATATTAATACTTTTGTTCTTAAGAACAGCATTTAACTTAATTCGATTCTCGTAATTCGATTTTACGTTATTCACACATCACGTGATTGAACAGACGATGCTGGGAAGAGCCCATTAACATGCTATCCTATAATTTAAAAAAAAAAAAAAAAAAAAAAAAAAACTAGTTGGCATAGGTAGACTCTGCTCAGTTCCCCATCATATATAGGTTCTCATAAATTTCTATTGCGAGACATATTATAATCATGTTAAAAGAAATGAATTTGACCAACGCTTGATACAGTGGCAGAATGAAATCCCCGCCTAATAGGTTAGCCACCGTTCACTTCGATATATTTATCTTATTCTAATCTATTAATTTATTTTATCAGGGTCGATTCCGTTGTTTAGTTTTCATGCTACTATTTCCTATGCAATAATCCTCAAAACTCATATTTATATGAAAAATTTACTATTTCGCTATGTTGATAAAATCGTAAATTACGAATAATTTACGAAATTTTCCTATTAGAATATTTGTATTCAATCATGTTCAAACAGATATCATAAATGTAATTTTGAAGTTTTCTAATGTTTTATGATCCTCAAAATGGAAGTTTATGCTCAATTTTGCCTTATTCTGACTTGTTAAGTAAATCGTAAATTCCAAATGACTTACGAATTTCTTAAATTGGAAAAATCATAGTCAATGATATTCATGCCAGTATCCAAAATAATATTTAAAAAGTGGTTTGACATCTTTACGATGAAAATATCCCTCAAGATTGAAGTTTATGTGAAATTTTGCACTATTCTGCCATGTTAAGAAATTCGTAATTTTCCAATAACTTACGAAATTTTTATATTGGAAAATTCATAGTCATTAATGTTTATGCCAGTGTTCTAAATAATATTTCAAAGGTAGTCTGACATCTTTACGGTGAAAATATCTCTCAAAATTGACGTTTATGTGAAATTTTACCCTATACTGACATGTTAAGAAATTCGTAAATTTCCAATAACTTGCGAAATTTTCAAAGTAGCATATTTATATTTACTGATGTTCATTCCGGCATCAAAACTGATATTTTAAAACTGGTCTGACATTTCTACAGTAAAAAGTTTCCATTTAATGCACGTTTAAGTGAATTTTTGTCCTATTCTCCCATGTTAAGAAAGTCGTAAATTTCGAATAACTGCTGAAGTTTTTAAATTCAAATGTTGCAAATGAATAGGGTTCTTGCCAGTGTCGAAAGTAATATTTTAAAACTGATCTGACCTCTCTGCGACAATTTGTTCTTGAGATATCGTGTACACAGACTAACAAACTAACGGACTAACACACTAACAGACTAACACACTAACAGACACCATACAAATTTTGTTATTTTCGGATTCCTCACACGTGAAAACGTGTAAGAGACAAAAAACCGAGGTCGAAAATTTTCACGACTACTTAAGTTCCCCATACCTATAGTATGATGGGGAACTAAAAAAGGAAGCATGCTTTTTCCAACACAATTAAAAACTCACATTGAAAAGGTTACTTTTAAAGGTGAGAATCAAATTTAAAATTTTTGCTAGAAATTTGGAAGACTTTATGAATTTTTTCACAACGAAGATACAATAGTATATAATAATTTAGTTTAGAAATTTAATAAAATACCTTTGGAGCTATAATGAAGTCAATTTTAGCCGGCAAGTTTAATTTTTCACAAAGTTTTATATCAATTTTAATATTTGCGCGTGAATTTCTTTTCATTTCAAACAAATTTAAAATCAACTCGTAAACTTTTTTGGCAACAATTAAAAATTAAAATAAATTATGTATTTTTGTCTAAAAAAAGGCTCCTTCAACTTCTTCGATACTGTCGGTTTCAATATTGATTACTATTAATTTTCTTTCTTTTCTTTTTCTTAAAAAAAAAAAAAAAAAAAAAAACAATTTTTCATGAAATTCTGGTAAAAGCAGAATTTAGTTTAGTAATGGAGGACTATTAGTTTCTTTCTTTTCTTTTCTTTTCTTTTTTTTCTTTTCTTTTTTTTTTTTTTTTCAAATTATAACATCGCTTTCAAATTATTCAATTATATTTTTGATAAATTTTCGATTTCGATAAATGTCCAACCATCGTAAAGCTGGCGACAGCGTTTTATCCGTAGATTGAGACTAATAGTCCTCCGTACTAAAAATGTTATTGCTTTATAGATTTTAATTTTAAGATTTAACAGTTAAATCTAAACAAATTCTAACTTCTAATAGTTTTTAATACATCATTATTATCTATCAAATTAGTTAATTTTAAAAATAGTAATTATTATCAAAAACTTAAAAAAAAAAAAAAAAAAAAAAAAAAAAAATTACTTTTAGTAAAGTGAATTTAAATAGTCCGGCTTTCTACAGAAATTTTCTCAGCTTTTGTGTATTAATTAATAACTTTTAATTACATACTGAATGGTTTTTTTTTTTTTAATTAAGTGTCCGATTCTCTAATAGGATAATTTAAAAAGCTACCATTTATTTAGGTTTTATTATATATATATATATATGTATATATGTGTCATTACCCTTTTTTACTTATTTCACTCTGACAGAGGACGCTATCATTCCTCTCTATCTTGTTCTTTTGCATCCACAGGAAACACTTCTACTTTCGCATGTTACGAATTGCGAATTTACGTATCTCAAAATGACGCAAGTCATAAATTAAAATTTAATCAAATAAATTTATTTTTATTTTTAATTTTAATTTTCAGGTTTATTAGTTATTAAAATTAGCAGAAGCAATTTAAACTAAATTTTATTTTTACTTAATAGTTCAGTAGATAAATATGACTCCCTAATTAACTGTAAATTTAACTATAATCAGCCTCATGGCTGTTGTGCTTGTGGTGCGTTTGAGCTGTTTTCGGCGTGTTTTGCAGTTGTAGAGTGAGTAATAATTTTGGTTCTATTATTTAATCTTAGGGTTAAATTTGTTTATTCAGTAACATGGTGATTGTAGATATAAAAGTGTGTTTCTCACTTGGTTTTTTCCTCTTTCTCTTTGATTTTTAAATTATTTTCATGTCTTATGGATGATATTGGGCATGGAGCGCTGTAAAGTTTTAGCAAATTGCATACAGCACGACAGAAATATCACTTAATTTGCATGCAACATTCATTCTATACCTTTAAAAAAGTAATAATATTGTATGCTTTAATATCAGGATGCTCAATTTTTTAGTAATCCTTATTCATGTTTTTTTCTAGTTCTTCATGTGATACTTGGTTTTATCTACTGCAATGTTTGAAAAGGCTTTCAATATAGGTATATATATATATCGTATATATATATATATATATATTGTCTCAAGTCATACATATGTCTCAAGTCATATGGGGTGTTTTTGACAGTTTAAATCATTTATTTTATGTTTTTGCAGTAAGTTTTACTTATGAATTGTTTCACATTAATTAATTTTCTCGTAAGTTTTTCTTTAGTTATTTTTGTTACTTATTTACAACTATTATAACTGAAGACATATATTATAATTTCATATATATATATATATATATATATATATATGATTATTGTATATAATAAATTGTTATATAAAACGAAATTTAGTAAAATTTTAAAGTAATGAGTAGAATTTTTTTCTTTTATACTATTTTGATGTTCTTTAAAAAGAAAAAGAACTGACATAGAGTTATGTATTGTACAACCGCGATAACTTGGCACGCGAATCACGTGTTTTCAGATGATTCCATTAATGAAATAAGGTGAGAGAGGTTGTGTTTCCATGGTAACACAGAGTAGAGTGGCTTCCAGATTTGGCGTTGTTAGCCCGTTTCTTAGTGTGAAATTATAATTTGTAGTTGTTGATAAACTTAATGTTTGGAGTTATTTTTAATTACTATTTAAAAGAAGTGTTCGGAGGTACTATTGTTTACAAATTTTAAAGTTTCGGCGATCAAATAACGTGCAAAAGAAATTCTGATTTTTTAAAATAAAGTAATCTTAATGGCTTCCGAGAAGTAATTTTTAAGTACAAACATTATCAGCAGAACGGGATGAAAGAAGCAACTTAATTAAACTTTTAAAATTTTTATTTCTACAGTGTATGAAATAAAAGAAACCATGATTAATACCATAAATAAACATTAATTGTTGTTGTTGTTGTTGTTGTTGGGGGTCTTCTTTGAGACCTATAGCTGCTGAGGCAATTAAACATTAAATTATTGTAATTGTCATTAAATAACATGACATAATTATATAATGGTTGTAATAAAAGTAGAAAGGAAGAAATTTAATTAATTACGATAGTTAATATTTACAAATCATTCAGTTATGATATATTTTTAGATTTAAATAATTGAACTAATCATGATAGTGAATATTTACAAAAAAAAAAAAAAAAAAAAAAAAAAAAAAAAACTGTTTTACGTATACTTCGAGAAGTTAAAAGCTAAACGAGTAAATTTTAGGGATTCAATTAATTTAAATACTAGAAGTAAGCACACATGTGAACACAAATTATAAGCAATGTTTAAAGCTATTTTGTTTTATCGATTTTCTGCCTATCTGATAAAAAAAAAATTATAAGAAATAATTAAAACAAGATTTAAATTGACAAAAATGTAGCAATTTTCTATTTAATTAGCAACAATAGACACTTTGACTGCTCGTATAGGTGCCAAAGAAGCTGATAAGTCAAAGAATTGTTTGGCGAAAAGAACTGCCGCCAAGCATCATTTGCATTTCATTCGGCAGCCCCTTCTTCAAAATGAACTATTCCAAGGTCGCATGCCATCTTTTCGCGGTTGCACAGTAAGTCATCAATTTCAATATCTATATAAATAAAACAAAGAGTTTGTCGGCGAAACACATCCGGGTGGACCACTCCTATTTTTGATTGGTCTAGATTTAACTGCTTTGGTGATGAAATTCGGCCATTGTTTTTAGTAAAAACTAATGAATTTTTTTAAGATACTGCATTTGTAGATGTTATACTTTTTTTAAAAGCGCTCTAAAAACTTTTTTTTTTTTGCCTGGACACTATATACATCAAGTTATTAGATTTAGAGATATCACGTTGCAAAGTTTTCTTTTAATGAAAATAAATTACGAGTTCATTTTCTTTCGACATAAAAATAAGTACATTTAATTAAACGTGAACATTAAAAATTTGTAAAAAATTAAATTATGCATCTCACAAAAATTGATGTCATTATCACTTACAAAATTTTCTACACTTTGATAAAGTGTAAATGTAGTTCTATAGCTATAAGATTCAACAGAAAATCTAAAAACGTGGTTTATAAAAAGTTCTTTTTTTTTTTTTTTTTTTATCTTATAATTATTTATATTTTTGTTGTCATTTCGGCGATGAGTTCATATGGGGATTGCAAATGCGCAAGTAAACATTTTGGCGAGAAACGTCCGAGCTACTTCAGTAAAAAATTTAAAATTCCGCCAAGAGATCCAAGATGTTTCAATGCTTTTGCACAATTTTTCTCAATTTTATTTTAAATATTATTGTAATGCGAGTGGGAAAAAAAGAAAACGCATTTTTTTTTAATTGTTCTAATTATACAAAATATCTCCATGTAAAATATTATGCGTTTTCCGTTTATTATCAAAGAGAAAATGACTAATGCTGTTTTTCCTATATTATTGACATCCCTAGAAATTAAATTAAATTAAATTATCCAGTACCAAGACTTTGCGTGCTCTGCCGAAGGCAGCGAGAGCTCGAAGCGAAGTTTTTAAGTAATTTCAATGTATTTTCTTTTTAGTTTTAATTAGTAGAACGGTATAAAAAATATTCATTCGATTTTTAATTCATTTAAATATAGTGACCAGCAGTGTTGGGCATAATTGATTAAAAAGTAATTTAATTACAATTAAATTACAATTATAATTATTTTACAGTCAATAAATTAAGAAATAACTGATTACAAATAAATTGAATTACTTATTCTATTTATTTGTACTAATTCAATTTATTTGTTATCAATTTCTTGTTAATCGATTGACAAAAAAAAATTATTATTATAATTTAATTGTAATTCAATTACTTTTTAATCAATTATGCCCAACACTGGTGACCAGCAAAGCTTGCTAGTTATTGAATAAGTTTTTAATTTTATTAAGGAGTTAAAAACTATTTTTTATGCAATGTTTATTGTCGATGTTTAAAGTTAAAATATAAATTTCTTTTGAAATTTTTAGTAATCGACTAAAAGCAACATTAATAAGTACAAAACTTTGATTAAACAGTACAGCATGCAAAAACTCGCAACAATTGTTTCGGGTCGAAAGAAGACACGACCCTTCAGGCGACCAAAGTAGGCACGAGTGTTGCAAACAAAGTGCGTTGCCGCTTTTTTTGCAGCACTCGTGCCTACTTTGTTCGCCGTGCGAAAGATCGTGTCTCCTTTAGACCCGAAACAATTGTTGCGAGTTTTTGCATTTATTTTGCATGGTGTTTATTCAAAGTTTTGTACTTATTACTTTTAAACGCCAGTTCTGTGGTACTTTTTTATAATACAATCAATATTAATTATATATACAGAGAAGAAAGTAGTAATAATTGTAATAATAGTGTGACACCCACACTTTTTTACTTTTTTCTACTCTCAGTAGTTCAAAACAGATTATTAAAGTCTATGATAAAAGTAACGATATTTGGACATTCCCTCAAAGTACATTAAAAATAGTTGAAAATTGTTAGACTAATTTTGAGTAAGCCTATTATACAATTGTATACGCAACACAAGGGGCTCTTTAATTTAACACAATAAGATGGGTGGGGGAGGAAATTGGGGTTCAGACCAATTGCCTGCACTTTGGACCTAGGACTGAGTGGAATACCCTCCGTAGGGGTCTTTCTAAGGGATCTTTAGTCCATATTTACGCATATTTCGGAGAAAACTTTGAGCGGCTAGGTAGAGAAGCGCGATCTAGGATCGAACCCAACATTTCCCAGCTTCCAGCTTCGACAGCAGAACCCCTTGATTACTGATAAGGCCAGAGGGTTGTGTAAGAATAATTATAAGATAAAAAAAAGTTTTATGAACCATGTTTTTAAATTTTCTGTTGAATAATATGAACGCTACTGAAGGCAGCCGGAACCCCAGCAATTGGATAAAAATATTTTTAAAAAGCATTTTCACCGTATTTTGAACAATTCCGAAAGTTTCAAATGTCTAGCTACTCGGAAAGTTAGTTAAATAAATTTTCTGTTGAATCATATGAACGCTGCCGAAGGCAGTAGGGACCTGAAACAGTTGACTAAAAGTATTAAAAAAATGTATTGCCACCGTGTTCTGAGCTATCCTGAAAGTTTCAAATATCTAGCTAGTCGGGAAGTTAGTGAAAAATCGATTGCAAGCTTTGTACTGGTAACGCTGCCGAAAGCAGCAGGAACCCGAAATAGTTGGCTAAAGGTATTTTAAAAAATGCATTTTCACCGTGTTCTGAACTATTCTGAAAGTTTCAAATGTCTAGCTAGTCGGGAAGTTAGTTAAATAAATTTTCTGTCGTATAATATAAGTGCTGCCGAAGGCAGTGGGACCTGAAATAGTTGACTAAAATTATTAGAAAAATGTATTGTCACCGTGTTATGAGCTGTCCTAAAAGTTTCAAATGTCCAGATAGTCGGAAAGTTAGTGAAAAATCGATTGCAAGCTTAGTACTGATAACGCTGCCGAAGACAGCAAGAACTCGAAACAGTTGGCTAAAGGTATTAAAAAAAATGCATTTTCACCGTGTTCTGAACTATTCTGAAAATTTCAAATGTCTAGCTAGTCGGGAAGTTAGTTAAATAAATGTTCTGTCGAATAATATAAGTGCTGCCGAAGGCAGCGGGACCTGAAATAATTGACTAAAATTATTAGAAAAATGTATTGTCACCGTGTTGTGAACTGTCCTGAAAGTTTCAAATGTCTAGCTAGTCGGAAAGTTAGTGAAAAATCGATTGCAAGCTATGTACTGATAACGCTGCCGAAGGCAGCAGGAACCCGAAACAGTTGGCTAAAGGTATTAAGAAAATGCATTTTCACCGTGTTCTGAACTATTCTGAAAGTTTCAAATGTCTAGCTAGTCGGGAAGTTAGTTAAATAGATTTTCTGTCGAATCATTTAAGCGCTGCCAAAGGCAGCGGGACTTGAAATAGTTGACTAAAGTTATTATAAAAATGTATTGTCACCGTGTTGTAAGCTGTCCTGAAAATTTCAAATATCTAGCTAGTCGGGAAGTTAGTTAAAAATCGATTGTAAGATTTGTCCCTGACAAACACACAAACAAACAAACAAACAAGAATCGAAGTTAATAAAAACATTGTAAAAATATCTGATTAGTTAACGTCTGATTTCCGATTAAATTTATAAAATTTCGAATTTTATAGAAGTTAATTATTGTCCTAAATATGTCAGCTCCGCAGTATATGATTATCTAGATTATTTATTTTTTTATTATCATTAAACAAACGTACTTAAGTGCGATTAAAATAATGCATAAAAATATGAAAAGAAAAAAGGATAAATTTAATACCAAAACATTTACACCCAAAATCAAATAAAAACTTTAAAAGGTATAACTAAAAAAAAGGATATATTAAAAAATAATATATAACGTATATAAAGTGACATTCAAGAGGACGTTGGTACAGAGGAGCAAGGTTACGGCACTTGCCCACTCCTTTCCCCCTCCTGGAAAATTCAAATTGGAAAGAAAGTTATTTTAAAAAACTAAAACTTAAAATCTATGCAATTGGACTAGAGTTTTAATGATTATTTAAATTTATCTAAATTATCAAATGAAATTCGTATTACAAAGCCATTTAGAGACAAACTGGCCCAAACCACGGTTTGTCTAATTTTTCCCTGCAATTAGAGTTAGAGTCAATTTCAAAATAAGTTTTATGGGTTCGGTGTTCGGATTAGTTTCGAGCAAGTTGTGTAATTTAAAAAAAAAAAAAAAAAAAAAATTCTTGCTTTCTTAGATAAAAATTGGGTAATAATTTCTTGTATAAATTTTAATGTAGCCAATGCTTATGCATAGATTTGCTTTATCATCCCAACTTATAAAGAACCTAACTATGTGAGTGTATCTACTATCTGAATATGTAAAATATACCTAAATTTTTGCAAATTTAAGTTGGCGTTTGCCCTCTCCTGAATATCTTTCTCGTGACACCAGACATCACTGGTGTCATTACTCTGTTATCACAAACATTAAGGTTAAAATGACCATTTTTGACAAAAAAAATCAATTTTCTGTTTTTTATTTGGTTTTAAAGAATAGACTTTTAGCTTTCTAAAACACCTTTACTTTTATTTGTACGCTAATTAGAACTGAATTATAGCCAATTAAGTAAACCGGAAGTGAGATTCTTTAAGACAGGAAGTGCTCGATCTCGCCAGTTTAAAGAGCTGGCAATAGGTAAACTTTGGTAATTAGGCTTGATTTCACATTTATCTTTAATTTAAATCATTCAGGGTTTATTATTATTATTATTATTATTATAATACCCCGTGTATTTATTTATTTTTTCCAACAAATAATTACACATTAAGTAAAATCTTTAAATGCGTTTTCTGAAAAACTATATTTTTCGATTTTTGTGTATGCGATAAACCTGATTTCTCCAAAAGTTTTCAAGTTATTTCTATGAAATTTCTTTACAGTATATAACAGGTTTCCAGTCACGCATAGATATGTTCTATGTACTATTTTAAAGATTTTACATGTGTTTATTTTCTAAAATACAGATTTTTTTTTTTTTTTTCGGAAAATTCTGGTTTTTTCTCTGTTAGTTACCATATTTCAGTCAATTTTAAGAATATCTCTTAACTTTTTAGTTCAATGCACAGATAAGGGTCATATCATTATGTATTTCAATGGATATTGAATTATATTAATTTTTATCGAGTATATGAGGTTTGGCGTAAACGTGAAATTTTGCTCATTTTTTACACAAAATCACCTATTTTTCTGCAAAATAAAGAAATATTTGCTTAAAATGAACTATTTTTCATAATTCTATGTATGTTTATAACTGAAAATATAATTAGTTAATGCATAGTGTGCTTTTTTAGAAAAAAGTGCTCCGTACCCAGGCAGACACCTTAAAAGTATTTCTCGATTATATAATGACACACTACTACCAATAAAGATAATTAGTTAAAATATTAATTAATCAAATATTCAACCAGATCTCATTAAAATAATAATATTACTAATATTTTAACTGTTTGGAGATATAATGAAAAAAAGCAAAAAATGGAAATCCCATTCTAAAATCTTGGATTTTCCAAAAATATAAAACATCGCTCACGAGAAATAATTTTTGAAAGCTGCATTAAACTTTCCTTTGACAAGAATCATTTACGAAATATTAGAATTTTTCCTCTCAATCTCAATTCCTATTAAAGAATTATTCTACAGTAATTTTTCTTCTTTCCTTTGAAAACTGCATATTTATAAAAATAGATCTTTTAGCAAATATTGTATGTTTTGAAATCTCAGTTAGTTTCAGATAAAAAAAAAAAAAACACCTCCCCGGCGGGGAATCGAACCCCGGTCTCCCGCGTGACAGGCGGGGATACTGACCACTATACTACCGAGGATACATAGCCTCTGCTATTAATAATTTTGATTTCGCTCATCTTATTTTAAAAGTAAATATAGATTGCGTGTGTTCTTGTTAGAATATCTTCATGATTTGATTGAATGAAGTAATAATCAAGATTTATTTATTTTCAATACGGTGTTTGGGAAAAAGAAAAAAAAAACTTATTTATTATTTTCCCGAAAAAAAAAAAAAAATTATATATATATATATATATGTGTGTGTCTGTGCATATAGTTATCCGAAAAGTTAATTTAGTTTTCCTTTCTGAAAGAAAATGTTCAAAATCTACTCCAGTAATTACCATTGTATTAGAAAATAAATAAATAAAAAAAAAAAAATTAAATAAACTTAAAAGGTATAGTGTAAGGTGGATAATTATTATATTTAAAATTATTTTTAAAAATAATTATTATAACTTAAAAATTATTCAATACAATACCGCCACTAAAGACATTAATAAATATATTTTAGAATATTTTTTGTTTTCTGAACTTAAGATTAAGAAATTTTAGTTAAACTTCATATTTCTATATTAGTTGAAGTTTTTTAATTTCTTACATAAATTGCAATAATTTAGCTAGTGGCGCCATCTGTTAATAGTTTGGTAAAATATATGTACTTTTAAATATTCAAAAATATTTTTTCTGAAATTTTTTCGGTTTTCGTAATATTATTAATTTTTTTAAACTAGTATGATAATTTAAGGCAAAAAATCCTTTCAAAGGCAGATATTTTATAAAAAAAAATATAAAAGAATTAATTTACTATTTTCAATTCAAAACTAATTGCAAAATTAAACTTTTCTATCTTAATTATATTGCATAGTATATACCTAGTAAATCGATGTTCCCTTACATATAAATTACATTTTTAACAAATGTTTATCGAATGTACCACATTTTTCACTGTCTTTTATGTGAATACTTAAGTGAGATAAAAATATACAGTATGAAAAAATAATTAAAATAAAATAAACTGAGCTTTAATCATAACTTATTTAAATTTCAGTTCAGAATAAAGTTATTTGCCTTTATAACGCTTCATTGTCATCGAATAAATATCACCCATCTAAAAGTATACCTCGTTTTATTATTTATTTATTTTTTTTTTTTTTTTTTTTTTTTATCTCTCCTTTCGTCTTCCCTCCCCTTCCCTTTTCCCTTAACTTTTAATTATTTTTTAATGAATTCCGAATATTTATTTATTTATTTATTTTTCCAGATTTGTAAACAGGAGCTGCTGGATTCGAACCCAAGTCACACTTTTTGGCCGAGCCGTTTGTAATTTTCCTTCATTTTCTCCGAACTTATGTGATTATGGGCGGCTAGAATCCCTTAGAAAGATCTACAAACACGACCTAGGTCTCTACTACATCTTAACTTCTGTGTCAATACAAAATAAATAAATAAATAAGGTATTATATGAATGGCATCCTTAAATTACCAACTCAAATTCAAACTTAATTATCTTGTTTCTTTTTTTTTTATTTCATTTTGCAAGCGCGCTTTTTATTTCCTAATTTAAAATTATAAAAAAAAAAAAAAAAAAAAACTTTTTCGATAGTGTTTGTTTCGATTCTGGTTATTATTAATTTTCTTTTTCTTAAAAAAAAAAAAAAAAAAAAAAAAAAAAAAAAAGTTTTGATGAAATTCTGCAAAAGTAGAATTTAGTTTAGGACGGAGAACTATTTTTTGTTTTTTATATATATATAATAACATCGCTTTCAAATTATTCAGTTATATTTTCGATAAATTTTAGATTTCGATAAATGTCCAACTATCGTAAAACTGGTATCGTAAAAATCCGCAGATTGAGACTAATAGTCATCAGTCCTAAAAATGAACATTGAAAATTGAATAATAACATGCTGTAATTATTAAAATAACGCTGTAATATTCACCTTTTAATGGCAGAAACTAAATATTCAACAATATTCATGTATTTAAAATAGTGCTAATGAAGGGACCGATGTCTACAATAGATCCCATGGCTAGAGTGAGATGCTATCTGTGGGGGCCTTTCTGCTGAGATTTTGACCATATTCACGCGAGTTTCGAAATAAAACCACGGAAAATTCCGAACGGTCTGGCCAACGAGTGTGACCTAGAATCGAACTCGACACCATCCATCCTCCCGTCTGCCAACTTTGTGAGTAAAATCTCTCGGGCACTGTTGTGGCATCTCTGAAATAAAAGAAAGGAATTTTCACTTCGAATCCTCATAATACTACAAATGCTAAGCATTGCAGTTTTTCTTATTATTTGTCAATCATTGATCATAATATAAAGAAAAAAATTATTTAAAGGAATTACAGCATGTTTATTCTATTGGTAACCAAAAATGTATATCCAGGGGTATATATGTTACTACACATGTATATTCATGTATTTGAAATAAGTGCTGATGTAGGGGCCGATTGTCTCCACTAGAGTCCTTGGCTATGGGGGGCCTTTCTGCTGGGTTTTTGCCCATATTCACGCAAGTTTCAAAATAAAAGCATGGAAAATCCCGAACGGTCTGGCAACGAGTGTGACCTAGAATCGAACTCGACACCATCCATCCTCCCGTCTACCAACTTTGTGAGCAAAATCTCTCGGGCACTGTTGTGGCATCTCTGAAATGAAAGAAAGGAATTTTCACTTTGAATCCTAATACTACGAATGCTAAGCATTGCAGTTTTTCTTATTATTTGTCAATCATTGATCATAATATAAAGAAAAAAAATTATTTAAAGGAATTACAGCATGTTTATTCTATTGGTAACCAAAAATGTATGTCCATGGGTATATATGTTACTACACATGTATATTCATGTATTTGAAAGGAGTGCTGATGTAGGGGCCGATTGTCTCCACTACAGTCCTTGGCTGTGGGGACCTTTCTGCTGGGTTTTTGCCCATTTTCACGCGAGTTTCAAAATAAAACCATGGAAAATCCTGAACGGTCTGGCCAACGAATGTAACCTAGAATCGAACTCGACACCATCCATCCTCTCGTCTGCCAACTTTGTGAACAAAATCTCTCGGGCAGTATTGTGGTATCCCTGAAATAAAATAAATGAATTTTCACTTTGAATTTTCATATATACGAATGCTAAGCATTGCAGCTTTTATTATTATCTTTATCATTTGTCAACCATTGATCATGATGTAAAGAAAAAAAAAATATTTAAAGGAATTACAGCATGCTTGTTCTATTGGTAATCAAAAATATATAGCCATGGGTATACATGTTGCTGCACATTAAAATTTTTAATAAACGTATTAACAATTAAAATTATCGTATTTTTACTAATACATGCACGTGAAGTTAGGAATCTTACGAATATGAAGCAATAAAATGGTCAAAATATTATTCGATTCAAAAAATGTATCTACCTTATCAAAAATAACTAGTTGTCAATGTGTTCGTCAAGACACAAATCTAAAATTAAAACTTGGGAACTCAAATAGTATAAAACATTAGTATATACATAGCTGAGATGCCTTAGATTCTTTTGAAAATCCTTGTAAATATAAATGAACAAACAGTAAATGATACAAAATCCTTTCACAAAAAGGCAGGTTCTGATTTAGAAAAATCTGGACTACAGAACTCTGGAACAGGCAAAATTCAGTTGATTCAATTTATTTTATGACAAAAGTGGCAACAACAACAAAAAATAAACTAGCGTGCAACTCATACGACTACACTCCAAAAAAACAAACTGCAGATTAAAGAGTATGATATTAAATACTGTATATAAACTGACATTAAAAAGAAGGTTAAAGAACAGTTTTATTTGACGGATAATTCAGTGCGAGTGGAGCTAACGCACCTACCAACTCCCCTAATGCTTTGAAATTATTTCGATGAACCTTTAGACAAACCATTGGTGGTATTTACCTCATTTTCATGAGGTAACATTCCATACTGAACTTGAATAACATATAGCAGTATCAATAAATTTCATTAATATTTACGGAAGTTAGAGCGCGGACAGACGGACAGACAGACAAACCGAAGTCATAATCACTTTTCAATTTTGTTGGAACTTCTAAATGAATTGATGACATGAAAAGGAGAACTGAAAAAAAAATATAAAAAAGGTAAATTAATTTAAATTCTGCATAATAATATAATGACAATTTCAGCCACAATGATGAAAAAATATATTTTGTCAATAAGATAGTTTTTTATTACTTTCTTCTATATTCAATAGAAGAATGTATTGGATTCGTAAAAATTTTCGACCTCGAGTTTTTGATGGATTTACTCGTTTTGAGAGCTGTAGAACACGATTTGACCATTTTTAGAAAATACCTGCCTGTGTGTGTGTGTGTGTGGCAAGATTTTGTGGCAACTGTATCTCACAGGAACTACTGCACAGAATTTCATATAAATCGGTATGTAGTTACACCTTGACATAAATTAGTGCCTATCAACTTTTGGCAAATATTGTCTAACAGGTTACATTGTCATCCTGCTTTTTCTAAATTTTTAACATTGTGGTATAGGACAAAATTTTGTATAAATGTGCATAAAGATAATTATTTTTTAATAATCATTATGAAATTTACAAGAATTATTTATAATAGAGATAATCAACTGTGAAAAAAAAATTGTATATATAGGAACATCGCCTCCCCCCCCCTTCCCCCTCGAGGAGAAAAAATTTTCATGATGGGTACCTTTCAAAAGAGCTCGCCAATACCTTTAAAATGAATGTTTGAACCATCGATCTGCGATAATTTAAAATAAAGTTATAATTTTTTTTTTTTTTTTTTTATGTAATATCGAGAATAAAATGAACTTTTTTTTTAATATTTAGTGGTATACTACTTCTCTAATATGGAAATCGTACCGCATTATCATGGAAGATAATTTTATTAAATAATGATTTTAATAAATTATTTTTACTGAGTGAATTTGCATAGGAAAATATAGAAGAAAGTCATGTGGTGGCCACAACATTCTGGTTTTTTACATATGTATTTAATTGTTTATTAATATTATTTATTTATTTACTAAGGTAATGAATATTTTTAAGATTTTTAATGTAGTTTTATTAGTGTAGTTTTATAATCTGATATTTTCAAGCGAATGATATTCAGGGAGATTTTTCTTCGAGTGAATTCATTCCAAGAGAAATACTTGGAATTTATTTTTGTTGTTGTTGTTGTTTTACTGTCTGTCTGTAGGTCACGAACGAATTCTTAAAGATTACTCAGACAATGCGTGACCTGAATAACATTCTATTAGGAATAATGAGTTCTTTCAGCTACATTATTATTTATGAAGATTTTGCAAAAACTGTTTCCTTTCTTCCTCAAAATAGTATCGCAATCTTTATTTATTGACATTTGGAGAGTATTATAGTTTTATAAATTAAATAAACTGTAATAATATATACATATATATACATATACTGTTACTAAAATCTTGTCGACTTTCTTGTGGGAGAAAGTAGTTCGTAAAGAAACAGGCAGGTTCTAGTCTCGTTATTTAACGTAACTTCTCGAATCAGTACAATAAAACTATGATGACAACGAATAATTTCGAAATAGTCCAACAGTACTGTTAATATACGAATATTCCAGTGGCAGTCCAATGAAGCTGTCACTTGCACCACAAAAGTCACCATTCGACGAATGTTCTGAAACAGTCCAAAAAAAAAGTCACTCGTTCCACAGGAGTGAAGTCAACTCAGTCCTATTTATACTCTTTGGCGACGGGACTTGACGGAATTTCTATTCAGAAATTCATGGAAAGTTCTAGATCTTGGCTGGTATGCATCGGAGAGCTTCGAAACTTCGGGAACCCTAAACTGCAATTTTTTTTTTTGCCAAATTTGGTCACCAAGTTTTTCGCCAAGGCTGACCTCACTGAAAGTGAATGAACTGCCGCTTTGTTTTCACTTTGCCTGTAAAACTACTTTCACAGCAACAGAACAATTGATGCAGAGGAAAATATTTAATCCATTGTAACTATATACTATGTATATATACATAAATAATATAAGAAATAAATGCACGTATATAATATGGGAACTATGTTAAACAATGGCAAAATTCAAACAAATGAATCTGAAATAATAATAAGAAGGAGCAGAAACCACCATGGCGTAAGACGAGTATATATATATATACACTGGTATACGTCGGAGAGCTTCAAAACTTCGAATAAAGTTGTTACATATGTAACCATGACTATAACTGTATATCTATATGTAACTGTAATTATAACTGTGTCAAGTATGCTCTTAATCGTAACTTTAAGATACTAAGATGTAACCGCCACTTTGTGGCAACAGTCAGACTGCAATTGCTCTTCAATAAAGAAGTAACATATAACATGGAGCAGCTGAGCGTCGAACCAGAACTGTTTTGGAATTAATTTTTCGAAAATATCGTGGATGGATTCCTTAAAAGTTCCAAAAGGTTTGGATCTGTCTGGTAATATCGCTGAAGCATGGTGTTATATTGTTTGTTAATCTGTATAGATAACTCGTTTAGATGCAGAAATGTTATTCATTCAGACAATTCAGTTTGATGATGAAGAGTTGCTGATGAAGTGGAGTACTTAACAAATCCAAATTCTTTGCAAGTAAATGGCCGTAGTTTGCGTTGAGACATAATAATCCAAGTTCAATTTGCTGACATGAAATGTTTTATTTTACTTAAAATCTTGACAAAAGTATTCCAGTGTTACATTAATTAATTATATCTTGACAAAGAAATCATTAAAAGAAAATTTCATTATAAAAAATTGTTAATAAGGATGAGGACGGGGACACGGGGAGTACAGCGAAACATGCGAAGAGTCTTTACATGTCAGAATTCGAAGAAAAAGCGATCAAAGTTTGGCTCAGTTACTTCTCATCAAAAACCACAATCTGATCGCCAAACCTAAATCTCAAAGAAACCAAGAGCAACACCCAATTTTCCAGCTACGCTGTAATCAGTATAATTTTTTTAATATATTGGCGACTCTAATTTTAGCCAAAAATGTCGTCAAAAAGTCTTTGGAAAATGAAAGATGTACGTTTGAAATCTAACCTCAAGAATTTTATTCACAATAGATGTTTTTACTTGTTATGGTTTCATAAACCTTTGAGCCGATACGAAATACATAACTTTCTTTTCAAAGAGCACATATGTTCTTTGCTACAAAAGTGACAACGCTAGCGAAAACTTATTCTGTTTTATTTTACTGAGATGAACGATTGACTATCCCAGCTCACTGAAAGAGAAACGCTTCTTCTCTTCTCTTTTTTTTTTTAATTGCAAGAAACAGAGAGAGATTAAATTAGATATATTCCCCTGCAAAGAAACCGCAACTGACTTGATTTTAAATGCTATAATGTTTTTAGAATCGCTCTTTATAAAAATGGGAATTGAATTAAATTTTATTTAAGAGATAATATGTAATTTTGAATAGGTTATTTATCTTTGGAAAATGAAAGATGTACGTTAGAAATCTAACCTCAAGAATTTCATTCACAATAAATGTTTTTACTTGTTACGGTTTCATAAACATTTGAGCCTACATAACTTTCTTTTCAACTGTTCTTTACTACAAAAGTGACAACGCTAGCGAAAACTTATTCTATTTTATTTTACTGAGATGAAAGATTGACTATCCCAGCTCATTGAAAGAGAAACGTTTCTTCTCATATATATATATATATATATATATATATACCACGAGTCACATCTGCAATTTATAATCCACTTTTTCCTTCTTTTTGGATTAGAAGAAAATATAAACAGGCGGTGCCCTTTTCTCGAGTGATTCGTGCAGTTTATTGCCGCAAAACCACCAATAATAAATCGTCAGCAAGTCTTGTTGGCTGAAAAATGGTGGTGGATGCGTCAGCCTTAGTATTAAACTATAATCCTGTGATATTTTTATGTATAAAAGTTTAGTTAGTTTATTGGTGTTGTCTTAATCTTCACGCAACCTACATAACTCATCTAATTCACCTTAAAACCACAGATCTATATAGATCTAACACATGATAAGATGATAGATCTAACCAGATGGTAGATCTAACCCATTGCGCAGCACTAGTGCGACACACAACCCAACCAACCAACCTTTGCCAAGGAAAATTTTATCACCTAACTATTGTTCTGGTAAAATATCAAACCATCCTGACTTGTAGTTTTAAAATTATAGAGTTTTGAAATCATAACTTTAATTATAATCTTCCTGTATTTTAACCATACGAGCAAATAAAAAGATTCGTTATTTATTGATTATTTAACCCATAGCTACAGATTAATGAGCATGGTATTATTTAAATTGTTTAACAAGTGTGATCATTCAAAACTTTCTTCGAAATTACCAGCAACCAGCAGCCATGGCTGGAATTGCGGTGCCCCGCTTTAAGACTACCTTAAGCGTAAATCCTTTTTTAAGATATAAACAAAACGCAAGTCGTATTGCAGTCATAGATATAGTAATAAGACATAGATTGATCAGCGAGAAGGAAAAAGTGAGGCCATTTTTTTGGGGAAAGTCACTCTAATGACTGCCTTTTCCCGAGTAAATCGCGCACAGGAATAAGGAAAGGGCATGTTTACAAACAAACGCTCCGTCAATCAATCTTTGCCACTCTCGAGTGGCAAAAGATCAATCTCTATTGGTGGAAATACCAATGTTTTGCCACTTTACCCGTAATTTGACTGCAAGTGACGTCACGTGCCCTTTCCTTATACACACGGATAATTTAGTAAATAAAATTTATGAACGATTTATTTACTAAAGGTGAATGAAAAACTGCAGGTACAGTTTCAAATTCATTTTCCTTTTTATTCTTTTTTTCAATACTCTCTAATGGCTGATTTTAGAACTTTTTTTCGGCATCAAAAATTTTTGCTCGATAACATGGGGATGATAGATCTATATATATTACTATAGCTATGATTGCAGTTCCTCACTATCTTGGTAAAGCCCTGGTTTTTAAGAACACAGAAGCAAACGTCAACGTTTTCGACGCCGCGACGCTCCAATCAGTCTCTTTGATATCAGCACTGACGTTGAAACCGCAGAACAGAGCGTCGTGACGCATGCGCAAATCGAAAATCTCAAGGCCGATTACGTTGACGTTCGCGTTTTGTGGTCTTAAGCAGGCTTTAAGTTTATAGTGGCCGTTCCGTTCCGCTGTCCGCAAGCACTGAGCTAGAATATAAGGAGTGATAACTATCTATTGAATAAGAAACTGAATAGAATTGAACAGGATATGAAGTTATCACTCCTTATATTCTAGCTCTGTTCTTGCGTACAGCGGAACGAAGCGGCCACTTAAAGCCTGCTTTATAGTGGCCGCTCCGTTCCGCTGTACGCAAGAACAGAGCTAAAATTATAAGGAGTGATAACTTCATATTCAGTTCAATTCTATTCAATCTCTTATTAAATAGATAGTTATCACTCCTTATATTCTAGCTCAGTGCTTGCGGACAGCGGGCCGGAACGGCCACTATAAAGGCACCTAGGCTGGGATTGCGCTGCCTCGCTCAACACTATCTTACGCACAAACTGTCTTAAGATGTAAACAAAACGCAAGTCGTATTGCAGTGCCTCTCTATCTTACGATTACGACAACCTCAGAGCTATCCTCAGTCGAATCGTAACTGGATGCGCGCGCAATCACAACATAGCTCGCTCTGCGTCTCCCATTTAGAGATGTGAGCGGGAAAAAAACCCGGGTTTAAACCAGGGAATAAACCCGGTTTTTTGGGAAGGGAATGTTGAAAGTTTCCAAAACAAGGGAATTTTGAAAGTTTTTTCAAGTTGCGAATTTATCTCCCCCCCCCCCCTTAGATTAGAGATGTTCTAAGGCATTTCAAAATGTTATCTCACATTCAGATGTTTTTTATGATCTTTCAATTTTTAAATAGTGCCTTTAACGTCTATAAATTTAAAAAGTACAAGTTTCAAATTTCATTAATTGACAGAATTATTCTCTGTTATTGCCGTATATTTATATTTTAGTTCTGACTGTATACACACTGAGTTCAATATAACACTTTTTTTTTTTATCACAATCGCATGTTTAAGTTGTATATCTTTAACATTTTATTTTTTGATTTTGTTCCCCATGCTCTTTGAGTGATTATAACAAAATTTCATCGACTAATATGAAATTTTGTTCGATGAATTATAATAAAAATTTAATAATTTTAAAGTATTCTTACCATTATTTAATTTCATTGTATTATTTTTTATGACATATTTTATTATGGTATTCATTAAAAAAAAAGAAAATTTTTTAAAAAGTTATTTAAATAGGCAGGCAAAACTTCATCATTTATTATTGTCAATAACGTAAACATTCCTTTTTTTACAATTTTCTGTAAAATAATCACATAATTGTTGATATCACTTTTATTTAAGCAAATAGAATAAAAATGATATTGAAACAAGTTGTTTGGTACACCCAAAAGAAGTGAAATTAAATCTAAACATTGAATATTAGTTTCTTCCCATCAAAGTTTCCAAAGTTCCCAAAATTCCCGGTTTAAACCCAAAAATGCCCATGTTTATTCCCCAGAAGCAAAATTTCCGGGTTTTTTACATATCTACTCCCATTGGCTGGCTTCTTTCTCTTACGAGGACACGCGGAGGACTTACGCTTGAGGCACCGCAATACCAAGTTAAGATCGTTCTTAACTACGCCCATTCTACGAAAGTTTGTAAGATTTAAGATCAGACTTAAGAACGAGGCACCGCAATCCCAGCCTTAAAAACCGAGGCCTTAAGTCGAATCGTAACTGGATGTGCGCGCAGTCACAACTAGGGCTGGATTATTTATCAATATATCCCCAAGTATCGATATTTTTTTAATATCACGATAACAATATTTAAGATCTTGCTTTGCCGATATATCCCTCTAATGATAATACCTAGTGTGCTCTTCGCCATCGTTCGATATGCCTATAAATAACGTTGAACGCCAATCCTACAATGTCTTCTTCAAATCCTGCGCACGCGTCAACGAGCCACCGAACGAAAAAACAACAAAAGTAGAGCGCCGAATATCTTATACTAATACCCATTCTCGTTTTTTCCTCCTATTCACTACACAACTCCTTTTCCACTACTCACTCACTAAAGTAGAAAAACCCCAGTCCCAAACGATGCACATACACATACTTTCTCTTCCTTCATTCCTGGGAAACCTCAAATCTAAAATCCACACTGCTTTAAAATGAATGATTATTAAATGATATCCATCAAATTAGTCACATTCGTACATCCACAGACCAATAAATAATATTCATTGCAGCTACATGTCTTGCAGGTGAAAACGATATCTAGCTGGCGTTTTAGCTTTTCCTGCCATTCATTCATTGATCTTGGTATATTTCAAAGTATCGATATTTACTGGCTACGAACTTCAACAGCGAGTTATCGATGTTACTTACTAGCTTCAGTAGTGTGTACGCTCATCAGAGCCGAACAGCAATATTTCAAATGCAAGAAGAGCTCTTCGATTGTTCCTTGCCGCTTATTACTTGCTTAGTTTTCTCATTAATTTTCATCCGTTATCGCAAAACTAGGTTTCTCTAAATACTAAAAATATTTAAAATGGCTACTCGAAATAGGATAGAATGCCCGAAATATAAAGAAATAATCTATATATATAAAATCGTTTGTCCTGAATGCATGAGTAAGGGATTCATCGTCGCCCAACCCAAGCCCCTGGACCTAGAAGCATGAAATTTTGTGACAATGTTCCTCCTATGAAGTAGGCATCCACTAAGAAGCGATTTTACAAAATTCGCCCCCCAAAGGGGGAAGGGGGGGCAAAACGTGATTTCACAAAATCCTTCATATCTCAAACAAAAAAACAGATATCCGTAAAATTTTTACTTTAAAATATAGATAACACAAATGTCTAAAAATCAATTTCTAGAATTTTAGAAATTCGGTCACCAAGGGGGAGGGAAGGGGGAAAACGTGATTTCACAAGCGCAAAACGTAATTTCACATGCGCAAAACGTGATTTAACATAATCCCATATACCTCAAAATAAGAAAAAAAAAAAAAAAAAAAAAAAAACAGATATACGTGAAATTTTTGCTCTAAAATGTAGTTAATACAAATATCTAAAAATCAATTTCTGAAATTTTAAAAATTCAGCCCCCGGATGGGGCGGTAAGGAGGGGGCTATGGGGCAAAAACAAATAGAAATACAGTTAGACCGTTAAAAATTTGTACAGATAGGTTTTAGACGCCTGCAAGTCGAATGGGGATATTTTCAAAAGTTATTAGGAGGGGGGAGGGGAGGGGCGGAGGGGCAAAAAAATAAAAATACAGTTACATCGTTCAAAATTGGTACATTGTAGTTTTCGATACTTACAAATCGATTGCGGATATTTTCGATTTTCTAAAATTATTAGGAGGGGCAAAAAATAAAATAAAAATAGACTTAGATCGTTGAAAACTGATGCATAGAGGTTACTAATACCTTTAATCGATTGCGGATATTTCCGAATTTGCAAAATTATTAGGATAAACGGGAGGGGGGGGGCGAAGGGGCAAAATAATAGAAATAAGAGTTAGAGCGTTGAAAGTATTATTAAGTTTTAAGGTCCAATAAATCAATTGAGGATATTTTCGAAAGTATAAAATTATTAAAAGGGGCGGGAACGGTGGGAGAAAGATCACGCGCGCCGTGCGCGCAGGTATATGCTGCCGCCGGCAGTGGATGGGGAGGGGGGTTCCGGACCGATTATTCCACTAATCCAAGAGAGAAATATTTTTTTTTGTATTTTATATTTTTACCCTTTCGTTAAAATAGTGATAATATAGTGATAGTAAGTAAGAGTGTCGAACATAAATGCACGCGCGCAGTGCACAATGGCATAAGCTGCGGAATTCAGTGTGAATCCGGTGCGACATTTTTCTTGATCAGATTTTCTTTTTCTCTCTCTCTGTCTTTTTTTTTTTTCACATGATAAAAATTAATGCAATTTTGAGAATTCATTAATTATAGTGATTCATTTAAAAATAGGGGCCAGCGAAGCGGGCATAGCCCGCTAGTATATACATACACACACACACACACACATATATATATATATATATATATATATATATATAGGGAAAATGTTTGGGAATATTTCAGTTTTCCTGGTTTTAATGATAAAATAAATAATGAATTGTTTGCATGTGTATTTTATTAACTTTTTTTAAAGAATTTTATAAAATTTAAACTTTGGTCCAAAAAGACGTTATAGTTTATTATTTAGTTTTCTCTTAAGGGGAAAAAAAGCACTGTTTACGATGACTAGCGATGAAATAATTGTATATTTTGAAAATCGGCAATGAAAAAGAGCCATTTAAAGTACTTGCAGCAAATAAAGATTTTGAGATTTATCCGGAAAATGATCCTGGCTTTCATTAATAAACTGCTAGAATATCGCGTGTTGCGATAAAAATAAAACCCATATCAAAATACCAACCCGATCAACCCGATAAAAATAAAACCTATATCACATATAATGTTATTTTAAAATAATTAAAGCTTAAAATCGGTAGAATGGAGTGCAAATTATACACAAGTGCACTGAGAAAAAATTCTGTAACTGACATGTAGAATCTAAATTGTGTCTCTAGAATAGTTCCATGTCATCCTCATAAATTCTAGTGCTCTGGGAAAGCGAGTTCTACAAGCCCCTATTAGAATTTTAGAGCGTTTGCCAATATTATCGAGGGCAAATTTATTTAAAAATCTCTGCAAATAAATGAGACTACAAGAGGCGGGTTTCAGCAACAGCAACTATAATCTTGATTTATTACCCATTCTAGAAAATCAAGTGAGAATTTCTCACAATAGAAAATATTCAAAATATTCGGAATATTCAGAATATTGTTTCACCTTGTGTAAACTAGAAATTCTCGATCATTTCGTCTATTCAGTTTATTGGCATGCCTTATGCGCCTAGTTCGGAAATCTATATTTCTAGTTAAGGGATTTAGAAGATGGCCACTCATTCATTCTAGGAAGACAGTATATATATTTTTTCTCAGTGTATATTTAAAAGCAATGATATAAATTAAAATAAACACAAAACATCGATTCATTCTTTATGCAGTTTTTTATTTTTATTATTATTATTATTACTTTTCTTTTAATGAAAAAGTTATGGAAGTACTATACCAGAAAATATATAGAAAACAGTCCACGCTTGTTTACATTAAAACTTGTGTTCATTTGTCTTTAAAAAGTAGCAAATGTCTATTTTCCTTTTATTGAGAGAAATATCGATATTATCTTGGTGATATACCGCGATATTTAATTTCTGATATTGTCCAGCCCTAGTCACAACATAGCTCGCTTTGCATCTCCCATTGGCTGGCTGGCTTTCTCTTACGAGGACACGCTGAGGACTTATACTTAAGCTTGAGGCACCGCAATAGCACGCAATACCAACTTAAGATCGTTCTTAAACACGCGCATTTGTACGACGAATCTTAAGATTAAGATCAATCGTAAGACTGAGACACCGCAATCCTAGCCCATGTTTTATATTTATGCAAGCGATAACAAACTGGGGATCGACTTGTGACAGCTTCTAGGCAGTCGCAAATTTTCTCCTTGTCGATGTTCAGTAGAGCGCCCGATCGATTGATTCCGAGCCAAAGCGTTCAGTGGTGTCGACCGATCCAGAGTCACATCGTTCAGTGGAATGGACCGATCTCGACCGGTCGTGGACGCGAATTTGGAAAATGCCTACTCCTCAGAACCTTGGTGACAGATGCTTGGCGCGAAACGGCATTTTGTGACGATAAATATGAAATGTGGAAACTAATCTTTGATTGAATCAAACCTGTCAGAATGAATCAAGAATGAATGAATCATCGATTCACATCCACCGTACTTGCGTTCTTATCGTAGTATAAAAATAAAACATTTTGTTTTATAAAAAAGAAATAATTTTCTTCACATTTAATTGAATGAAAGGCAATTATTTTACACAAGACATTTTTTTTTCTTTTGTGTTTAAAATGTGCTAAATAAAAATACAAATTTATTACAGATAACTTTTTTTACCAATATGTAAACGTATCATAATAAATTTCTCCACAATTTTATTAACTTTATCATTCAATCATTTTCTTTATTCAATATAAATTATTTTTATTCAAATAAATTAATTTATACTTTTACATACTTCTTCTGAAGTATTCTTTCTTCGTGTCTCGTTTTCGTTAAGGGAAAAAAATTTTTAATCCTTGGTAAAGTAATGATGTACTTAAGTAATTACAAACATAAGTAATTAAGTAAAATGTTTGTTAGGTAATGTTAATTTTGATTAATGCAGATTTTTTTTTTCTTTGCCTAACTCTGAAATTAAGTATAGCATGCACAGTTTTATTTATTAAGCTCGATTAATTTTTAAAATAGCAACACATTGATTTTCTTCTATTTACTTATTTAGATTAATAAATAAATAAGGCTCACTTTCTAAAAATTGAATTAATTCAAATGTTTGTGCAGGTATAGATTGATTACATTGATAATATGATTAATTGCATATATTATAATCTCTTCCTTTGAATGAAATTTCTAATTATTTTTATGTAAATGATTTTTAACTCAATTTATTTCAGTAATAATCTTGCTTTAGTAAAAATGAACCATGTCCAAACATTTAAAAGTATTTATATAATCTTAATATTTTTTTCTCTATATATATAACCTTTCATTTTTAAATATTCATGCAAACAATTCTCCATTGAGGCCTTTTTTGTAGCCTTTTATATTGTTACAACTTGAATGGAGACCAAAAAAAAAGATATTTGAAAATTAAATTTTTATTATTGAGAAATTTTTAGTTATGTTGATGCAGTAGACTGTGCCAACTAGTCATATAATTTAGGATACTTTGATATAGTAATATACAAGTGATTAAATAGTATCACAGCCATTTTCTCAGCACATATGGTGTTGTCATTACAAAGATTGGCACTAGAAGTTGACATTATTCACTAGTTGCTCATCATTTTATGTGCATAGTATTTCCCCCCCTGATAATCGCATGATAATGATGAAATGAATATTTTTAATGAAAATGTTAGAAAATAAAAGAAATATAAAAATATATTTAATTTAGAAATATATGTTAATCATTAAAAGCTTAATCATAATTCACTGTAAGAAAAACAGTGATATCTGTGATAATTTAGATGGATTTCTCAAAATAACTTCTAAAGGCTACATTTTGCTATCTGAAAACATGAAATTAAAAAGTAAAATTTACAGTAATTAAGGATATCCACTTAATTTTCGAAGTATACCTGATATACTCTAATAAAAATGTTGATATAAGTATTTGAGATGTATCCACCAAAATAACTTATTTTAACAATAAATAATCTATATATATAAAAGAGTAAACTCACTGATTACTGACTCAACACAGTCGTGGCGTTTCTATGGGAGATACAGGTGAAAATTTTGGTGAGCACGTTGGTTTTAGGACCTTGATGATCACTAGGACGGGATTTTGCAAAATCAGAGAGCAAAAACATTTTTATAAACATAACTCTGCTCCAAATTGCTTCACGGTGAAAAAATTTCAGAGGGAGAGACTAGACTTGAGTACAAAAAAAAAAAATTATTTTCTGCAATTTTGGAATTCCGGATTTTTAAGGGGGTAAAAATGATTTTTGGAGGCAAATTTAGAAAATACGCATTTTTTAATTAAGCCTCGCTTTCCCAACATCAAGGCGTTACTGCAGAAAAATCGCTTTCAGGTGCCGCTTGGCATGTTTGGCGAAAATCACCAGCACAGCACCTTTTTGTACAATTTAGAAGTTGCAACATTCCACTGGTTATGTTTGCTATCTCTGACGAATTAGCGCACTTCTTGAATGAGGCGGGCTTAACTAAATTTCACTTCAAAATGGGGTCAAAATGATCCCATCTTGGGAAAGCGAGGGTTAAACTCTACCAATAATAGCACAAAGATATAGATAACCACTAAGAGTCAACTTGAGGATATTTCCAAAAAATCATTATTGGTTTTCTGCAATTTTCGATTTTGGGGAGGAGTTACGAGTGGGCAAATTCAAGTCCCCCTTTTAGCACTAAATTTGTCCGGGAAAATATATAGAATCACAAATTTTAGTGTGTGGCTTATTTATGTATGCCTGACACCTATTGTAACGGGATTTTGCGAAACCTCCCAATTGGGGGGGGGATACAATAAACCTGTTTCCAAGCATAACTTTGCTTCAAATTATCTCAGCAAGATTAATTTTATGTGTCGGTTGTTTATGCCTTCCCAACACGCACTGTAAAGGTATTTTTATGCAATTTCTTCCTCCCTCCTTTGCAGGTGGATAGGGAGGCAAAAATATGTTTATAAGAGTAACTCCACTCCAAATTATCTCAGGATAGTGATTTTTTAACATGTCGATTGGTTATGCTTTCTCAAGACATATACTACAAAGAGATTTTGTAAAATTCCACATTTTCCCCCTTGGGGGTTGGAGAGGAGAAACATGTTTCCAAGTGCAAATCTGCTCCGAACTATCTTAGGTGATTTTTTATGTGCGGGCTGGTTATGAGTTTCCAACACGCACTATGAAGGAATTTCTCCTTTCCTCCCTTTAAGGGTGTTGAGTAGGGGGCAAAAGCACCTTTTAAAGTGTAACTGCTCCAAATTACATAGGTACCAAGTCTACTGTTTTTGGCGGGGACTTAAACTGGAAAAATTTTATAGCTGATTTTAGTAATACTAATCGTCGAAAATATATATAACATATTCCATTCAAAAATACTAATGTGAATTTTGATTTAAAAGATTAAAAACAGCAGCTATAAATTATCTCATGAAAGTGATTTTTTGATATGTCGATTGGTTATGTGTATTCAACACACACAAACTACAAAGGGATTATTTGAAATTCCGTGCCATCTCCCCTCTTGAGGGTTGGGGGAGGGGAGATTAAAAAACATGTTTGCATGCGTAACGCTGTTCCAAATAATCTTAGAATGGCAATTTTTGATGTGTGGCCTGCTTATGCATATTCCACACACACTACAAAGTGATTTTGTGAAATTCCACACTACCGCCCCTTAGGGGTGGGGTTAAACTCTGCAGTAAATTATCTTAAGAAGGAGATTTTCGATGTGTGGGCCAGTTATATATATCGAACTCATAATATAAAATTATTTAGCAAAATTCCCTCCTCCTTCTTCCATTTAAGAGCGGGGAGGGGGTAAAAACACGTTTTAAAATATAGTGCTGCTTCAAATAATCTCAGGATCCTGATTTTTAATGTGTTGGTTAGGTATGTGTATGCAACATGTACTATAAAGGGATTTTGTGAAGTGTGGCAAGTGGAAAAACCTTTACCGAAGGTAGCGAGAACTTTAACTTAGATTTTGACTGATTTCAATGATTTTTTAAAGTTATTAATGGTATAGCGTTTTGAAAATTTATTTCAATATAATGACCAGCGAAGCAGGCAAAGCCTGCTAGTACATTATAAAAGAGCATGAAAGAACTGGCGTTTAAAAGTAATAATTACAAAACTTTGAATAAACACCATAAAAGCAAGAGCTTCCAACAGTTGTTTCGGGTCAAAAGAAAACCTAGCCCTTCGTCAAGTGAATAAAGTAGGCACGAGTGCTGTAACAAAGCAGCAACACAGTGCAACCTGCAACAGTGTGTTGTTGCTTCTTTTACAGCACTCGTGTGTACTTTTTTTGCCTGGTGAAGGGTTTGTTTTTTTTACCTGAAACAATTGTTGCAAGTGTTTGCTTCTATGGTGTTTATTCAAAGTTTTGTACTTAGTAATAAATAATACATTTTCCTATTTAAAAAAAAAAAATTAAAGAGTAAAATTTACTGTCATTCACTTAATTTTCAAAGTACACCTGATCATTTTTTTTTTCCCCATAGATTTGGTAAAATAGAAATTTTGGCCAATGACAGTCCTTCGTATGTTGTCATTCTTTCTATCAAGGCACCCTAGTATAACTTACTTGTCAATATTGCAGCCATATTTATTTTAATAATTTAAACTTTAAAAAGAAAATCTTTATTAAAGGACGAATTAATTGCCTTAACGATGTTACACGTACATACATTTTAATAAATTATAGCTATATTTTAATACAGTTGTACATATTTTTTTATTAATACTTCCTTAATATGGAAGCCTATTTTTAAGATTAATAAAACAAATATTTAAAATTGAGCTATTTCACTATGCATAGAAATCTGTATAGTAGCGATCACTTCCATGCATGTGAACTCACTTTGCAACCATTAAAACCAAAAGAGAAAAAAATATCACTGGATACAACTTACACATTTTGCATGAAAATCTGTATAGCAGTGGTCACGGTATCATACATGTATGCTTGCTTAGCTAGCATTAAAAAAAAAAAAAAAAAAAAAAAAAAAAAAGAATCTGACGTGGACACCACGACTTCCTTATACATCTATTGGAATGGAATATACATATGGTTATGGAAACATTGATATTTTTGTGTGAGGTAATTGATTTGTAACTAAACAGGCAGGTTTATTGACATGAACGTTCCTGAAAACAAGCAAAAAAAAAAAAAGCTACTCCAACCACAACAGTCCTGATGATAAGATTATATATACCACCAATTGTAAATTTTTCAGGAATTTTCTATGGCTTATTGCAGAAAATACCATTGGCAAATACTAAGCTTAGACAGTACAAAAATAAAAAAACTGGTGTACAATGAATATTTAAATTTAAAAAAACTTTTTCATATACCATAAAATTATGAAAGCATTACAAGTTTCGAAAAGACATGGCCTTTCTTCTTCAGGTACAAAACCCACCAGTCTTGCTTTTTTCTCCAAGGTAATAGCAAGTGCTTTGTACCTGAAAAAGAAAGACCATGTCCTTTTGAAACTGGTAGTGGTTTTATTAATTTTATGGTATGTGAACAAGTTTTTAAGTTTAAATATTAAACACAGCTTAGTGTTCAATAAAAATCATTTCAGTATAAATTGCCTACTTTTATTCTTGTAGGCAAAAATTAGTGGTGAGAAATGATACATTTTACCAAAACAAATAATTCTGTTAAAATTGAGAAAAGGTTTACAAATTCTGGCTCTCCTGAAGCAATATTTGTCACCAAATTCGATTACTAATCTCGTCAGTCTGCCAAGTTTGTAGCCGACGCAAATGTTGATCTTGGCATCAATTTTAGCGATTTGCTGAAAATTTTTGTAACGAATAAAACCTTACATTACAGCTTTATGGAAGTCTGAATAGCTGCTTTTGTGAGGGGGTTTCCTCCTTCATCAGCTTACTTCCTCGTGGTCCATGCCATCGGTAGTGGATGTTTTCTTCTGTCTCTTTAATTAGATCGTGTCACTGTCGGTAAGCACAAATGCTGATATCAAAGCGGCAGAGTGTGTTGCCACTTTGCTTGCAGCACTCGTGCTTCCTTGGTTCACCTGATGAAGGGTCATGTATTCTTTCGATCCAAAACAATTATTGTGAATTTATAGCATTGCATTTTATGGCGTTTATTCAAAGTTCTGTACTTATTACTTTAAAACGCCAGTTCTTTCTTATTTTCTCTTCTGTTTTCTTCCGTTTCATGATATTTGTGAAATATGCTAGCAGACCCATAGCTGCAGCCACAAATATTTCACTTTTTAAACATTTTAGGATGCTATGCTTTTTTTTTTCTTTCTCTCTTGGCGGTAATAATAAACTTATATTTAAATTGTAATTTTTAAATTTACTAGATGAGGCTAAGTCTTCAAAAACAATTTGTTAAAAATGAAGTATAACTTAAAAATTTTCATGAAATTTGTAAAATTTTGGGTGTGTGGTGATTAAATCTCCAAGTCTCTCATGATTAAGATCTCTGCAGAAGAATTAAAATTATTTTGCATGGAGCATTTTTAAAAATTTTCTTATTAAATTTATATGTAATATGTAAAATTCTGAGTCAGGAAGTGTAAGCGAAAAGTTGCCAATCAATGAAAAATGTGTTTTTTCTTTGGACTAAAGCTGAATTGTTGCTAATTGATCAAACTATGTTCGATTTGAATGAAACAATTGAATATTACCATAAAAATTAAGTAATAGCAAAATAAATAACACCATAAAATTAAAAAACATGCAAAAGTTCAAATGGCGAACAATTCAAAGGAATGCAAGAAAATTAAATAAATGTTTATCTATTTTAAGAAAAGATTTATTTACTGCATGTCATGATGAACTTTCTTTCTTCAATAAGCTTTTCCTCCATCTGGCATCAGTGTTAATGAAATGAGCTAGCAAGCCCACATCTACAGGCACGAAAACAATTTTGTGCACTATAGATATGTTCCAGCTGGCGTAGGATGCAAAGACTTCACAAATGGAGAACTTTCCGAGGAAAACTGCTCTTTCTTTTCTTCTTCAGTCTTTTTTAAACAGTAACTATATAAATACATACTTTAATATTTAAGGATAATGTGCAATTTTTTGGAACTATAGATTTATACACTGAAATTACTTATTTCAAATTCATCAGATAAAGCTATAGGCCCAGTGGCAGAAAGTTTTGTAGCTGTCTGCAACAGGCTTTTAAAATTTCATAATCTGTCTGCAAATTTTGCGTGTAATCAGGGGTAGAAATAGCTTACACTCAAAAAGCCTGAAAGCTGATTGGGGGGAGGGGGGGGCTTAACATCAGTGGTGATCTTATGCAACAATACACGAATAAAATTTTACTGCAGAATAATATAGTATAAACAATTTTGTGTTTATTCAATTCATCTCATTCAATTAAATATTTTATAGCAATGTTTGACACAACACAATATAAATAATTATAAATAATAAAAGTATTAGTTTACGTTTTGATACAGAAATTTTTTTTAAGTGAATTGTTATTCGAAAGTTGCAGACAAATTTTTTTATCAGTGCAGACAAAAACTGTCCGCAAGCCGTTTTTCTGTGTCCGCGACTATGTCGCCATGTCGCGGTGTTTCTGCCACTGGGGCTATAGGGTAGGTGCTCCAGTGATTGGCATGCTCCACTAATTGACATCTATCCCGAAATAATTAATAAATAAGAAAAATAATAAAATCATATTTTACGTATAAGAATTTTAAAATTTTTTTGTCAAACACTGGAGCATAGGGTGCTAATAACTGATAAAATGAATAACTAGCAGTGTCAAACAATGAAACATAGGGGTCCAATTACTGATAAAATGAAAAACTGGCAGTGTCAATTACTGGAACATTGAGTGGGTGTCAAATAAAAATTCATAAAAAAAAATAATTGTTATAAAATGTATATATTTTAACATATATGTGGTTCTGAATGTCTTTCATGCCATATGTACTAACTTAAGATTTCTGAAAATATTTTTTGATGACTAGAACATTAAAAACATCAGAGATTGCTCTAAGAGTGTCAATCACTGGTGCACTTACCCTATCTACAGAAAAATAATAATAATAAATAAATAAATAAAATAAATGAACTATAACAAAATTTTTATAAACAAACACCATAAAATTAAAAAAAACATACAAAAGTTCGAATGGCAAACAACTGAGAAGGATACAAGAAAATCAAATGTCAAATTTCATTGCTGATCCAGATTTATTTACAGCATGTCACAAGGAACCGTGTCTTCAATAAGCTTATCCTCCTCTTTCTTCTTCTATCTGATGTCGATATTAATAAAAATCGCTAGCAAGCCCATGTCTACAGGCACAAAATCAATTTTGTGCACTGAAGCTATGGTCCAGCTGGCATAGGATAAACTTCATAACTAGAGAACTTTCCAAGAAACACTGTTCCTTCATTTCTCTTCGATCTTCTTTAAACTGTGATTATTTATAATTTTGAGCTTTTCAACTGTTTTTTTTTTTTTTTTTTTTTAATTGTACTTTATACATTTTTTGCATTTAATTTTTTTTTTTAAATGTATTTTGATGCAATTTCATTTTCTGCCATATTGAGTATGGCATTCTTCAATAAACTTTCCTTTCCTAAAGGTTTGTAAATTCCAAGGTTAATAGCAAAATTGTGCCAAATTATTGATTTATTAAAAACACGCTAAGTCATACCATAAGCTGTATTATTATTCACAATTAACAAAAATTAATTCTTGTTTTTATAAATTTAAATTAACTTCACTCAGAATGTATGTGTACTACTTAATCAGCAGTCTACATAATGCAATCTATTCTATGTAAATATATCTCACTATAATATTCAAAATGTAGTGTGTAATAAATATATTCATCGATATTATCATTATAAAAATGATTGATGTTATCATCAGTTCGACCTATTTCATTTCAAACGGTGATATTTAACAAAATAAACACCTAACTAATATACTAATTAAAAGGCGAATGATCACAATTATATCATAATTTTAAGTCAAATTTGTTTTCAAATGTCTAAACAAATTACCTGATATAAGATGAGTCATCAGGATATAATATCAGATACTAATATTTCAATATGTTATAGCAATAATGAACAAAATATTATCTTTTAATTAAAAAAATAAAAGAAATGTTAATTCTAGGCATTTATACAACTTACAGACATTAAACTAATAATTATAAAACCATTGAATGTTGTGAACATACCTTGCAATAAGTTCTTCACACACACACAAAATAAACATTTGGATTCCAGCATTATTAATTACTAATTCACTTAAATGCATATGTGAAATAATAACTCATACATAGGCAAAATATAAAATAAATATACGTCAATCTCTTTTCAAGTTTATCTCGACATAATAAACACGACAATTTGTTTACATGTAGGATGTTTCCAATTAGCTATGAACGTTTAGAAACTTATTTAGAAAATAAAAATAGCTATTCAATTACAAAATGAATGTTTTAAATCATACTTCAAAGTATCTAATTCAGGAGACAAAAGCACCTAAAATTTATTTAAAATTATTGAACAAATTTCTATTGTTATTGCTAATACGAATTCTGACGTCCGCTTGTCATCAGACATGCGAGCAACCCTACGGTCTATCATCATGACTCGCGCTCGCCAAAGCCCGATTATGTTTTTTCGCCAAGGTTCTGAGGAGTAGGCATTTTCCAAATTCGCGTCGTGGACCAGAAAGCCCAGAAAAATTTCTTGATCCATTGGGTCACGTGATGGATCAAATGCGCAATAGGATGAAAATCCGGCTCTGACTGACACTACGCAGTAAAAACCTGAACAATGAACATCTGTTTTTGACAATGATTGTTTATTTGTTTAATTAGCTGAGGATTAATACAGATGTATTGTTTGTTTTCGTTAGCTGTGACCCTGCTCACCTATGCGCATGCGTGAGGTCTGCATTGATTTTGTTAAATTAGGGTAGAAGCGTAGAAGATGAGAGAATGTTTACATTTTACGAGTGAGAGATAAGTTGCGGTTTCTTTTTTCTTTTTTTTTCTTTTCAGGACATTATTGAATTTTGAGGCGATACTTCTTCGTTATATTCGTATAAAGGCAAAATGCTGATTTTTCCCCCTTGTAATTTTTAAATAAGTGTAGAAGATCAGTTTTATTCTTCGATGCAAAATAAAATCCGTAAACTTAAAAGTAAATGCCTGTTTTCTTTCTTCTTCTTCTTTTTTTTTTTTTTTTCAGTTAAAATTATTTTTATTTGCTTACTTGATCTCTAAATTCGTACTATATCTGTCATACCTGAACACTTGTTTCATGCACTGATTATAGTAGTAAATTAATTAAAAATGACTTAAATTAGGTAAAATTTACATAATTCATTAATAAAAGAAGAGAAAAAGAACAACGTTTACAGTAGACTTTACCTGTAGTAAAAGTAATATATTTTTTTCTTTTAAATTATACTGCTAAAATAAAAATACCATATTTTTGGATCTCTATTTTACAGAAATTTACAGAAAATCGTATTTAAATCAAATCATTAGATTTTTTTATCATGATTATTTTACACCTTTTATTTTTCGCGCATATTGTCATATAAATTACATTAAATAAAATATTGTTAATTAAAATTTACCTTTAAATATCATCGTCTTCATCTGCTGAAATTGGCTAAGTGCCCATCTCATTCAACGCATCACCCCTTTTCCGAGTAGGATCGTTCCGCGAGAGGTAGACATGGTTTACGAAAACGGACAGTACCTATTTATATGCATTGTTTGTGCTGTAGAAAATAAGGTAAGTAATTCCATAAAATGCTAAACTATATTATGTTTATTTATTTTGTAAAAAATATTTTTTACGTAATAACGATTTTCGATACGTAATTTCTTTTATTGATGAACGTAACATTTAAACAAAAATTTACACAATTTTAATTGAAACAAAAATACTTTTTTTTTTTTTTTAATTCAAACGCTATCATATTTTGTTAATTTAACAAATAAAAATAAGCTAGGAAAAATTAATTATTTCATTTTTGTTTTTTTTCAGACAAAGCTTTTCATTCATGCGATTGTTTTTTGTTTACAAATAGAAAAGTTTGTGAACGATTGTGTTTTTTACCTTTAAAACAATAAGTTAACTATAAGTAAATAAATTAAAATCCTTCCACATATTTTTAATTTTGGTAAAAATAAGTTTGGGATGTCAATTATTAAATTTAATAAACAAAACGGACTGTAAAAAAAGTAGCTATAAAATTAAGCAGTGTTTACATTGCTAGTATATTTTAATATTCAGTCGGTAGTAAGAGAAAAAGCTCTTTATATTGATTCATAAATCGAAGAAGAAAGTAAGATTATTTTTTATATAAATCCATTGTATTAACTAAACAGCATATTTCATATAATTTTTTTTTTTTTTTTTTTTTTTTTCAAAAACGTTTTTGTTGTACATTTCTGTTCATAATAAAAATCGAAGAGAAAGAAAAGTGTTTTCTTATATTAAGAAGTGCTCATTTAAGATAAATCCACTCTGCTCCTTTAAAAATAAATGTAACATAACATTCTTAACATTTTCATGATTAAAATTTGTACGTGAATTTAGAAAAATCATAACGAAAGTAATGTATATCAGTAATTTATCAGTACAATCAATTAATAGCTTCTTATTTTTTGTTAGCAGAATACAAAAGTTTACATTAATAAGAAAGAAGGAAAATTGTTATTACATAAAAGATCTTTCTTTCTTTTTTTTTTAAGAAAAAACTTAATATAGTTTAGCATTTTATGAAATTACGTATTAAAAGTCCAGACAAAATAAACAACAGAAATACAATAAATAGCTTGCTAATACAGGTCAAATTAGATAGATGGCGCTGCTCCAATCACGTCAGAATTGTTCCTGAGCCCGATCCAAGACCTATCCAGGATCAGTGACATCATCGCCCGGTCGCATTGATCCATCTCGGGCGCTCTACTGAACACGCTCTAAATTTAAATACAGCACAATTTGCGATTATTTACTAGATTGTGATCACAACGTTTCATTTTGATGTAATGCTAAAAATTGGAAAATAAAGATAATTATTGGCAACAGTTATAGTGACCAATCAACTTTTTACTAGAAGACTACCTTTAGCGTCTCATAAGTGAATGAATCATCATATTATCTATCGAATCGTGAGTTTTTAAGATTTAACCGCGTGGTGTGTTGTCGTTGTCATTTGTGTCCTCGACAGTTGTTAAGATTTTAAAGGCATTTAAACGATCTTTAAATATCTGTTTATACTTATAGGTGTTTATGATCGTGTAAGCAAAATGCCTTTATACTTTCAAAGGCCCGAAAATGCTCTTAAAAGAGCTAATGAGTTCATTGATGTGGGTGAGAAGCAATGGGCTCTTGATGCCCTTTATGATGTTATCAAAAGCCGTAAACATCGAACATGGCAAAAAATTCACGAGCCTATTATGATAAAATATTTGGAGCTATGTGTTGATCTGAAGAAAAGCCATGTTGCTAAAGAGGGTTTATATCAGTACAGAAATATTTGCCAACAAGTCAATATTAAGTCACTTGAAGATGTTGTTCGTGGATATTTAAAGTTAGCAGAAGAAAAAACAGAGGCTGCTAAAGAAGAATCACAACAAGCTGTTGATATTGATGATTTAGATCAACTCCAGACACCTGAAAGTCTTTTACTGAGTGCAGTTAGTTCTGAAGATAGACAAGATAGAACTGACAGAGTTGTTTTGACACCATGGGTTAAATTTTTATGGGAATCTTATCGCCAGTGTCTGGAATTGTTAAGAAATAATTCTCGCGTTGAAAGATTATATCATGATATTGCACAACAGGCTTTCAAATTTTGCATCAGTTACAACCGAAAAACTGAATTTAGAAAACTTTGTGAAAACTTGCGTACTCATCTTGGGCATATTCATAAGCATCAAAATCAGCAGACATCTGTAAATTTAAATAATCCAGAAAGTCAAGCAATGCATCTTGAAACTCGTCTTGTTCAATTGGATAGTGCTATTCTTATGGAGTTATGGCAAGAAGCATATAAAGCTATTGAAGATATCTATAATCTTATGGGTCTGTCTAAAAAAGCTCCCAATCCTCGTCTTATGGCAAATTATTATCAGAAGTTATCACTTGTGTTTTGGAAGAGCAGTAATTATCTCTTTCATGCAGCAGCTTTATTTCGTTTGTTTTATCTTTCCCGTGAGCAAAAAAAGAACATAACGTCTGATGAAATCACCCGAATGGCAGCTCATGTAGTTTTAGCCACACTTGCTGTACCAATGCCTCCTAACCGCCCTGAAATTGATCGTTTAGTTGAAGCTGATGAAAATGTAATTGATAAGAATCATCGTTTATTAGCCACATTATTGGGTTTACCAAATCCTCCCACTAGAGCTGGACTGATCAAGGATTTAGTTAGATTTGGAATTATTCAGAGTGCACCTTCCCAACTGCAAGAGTTGTATCGTTGGCTTGAAATTGAATTTCACCCTCTACAATTATGTGCGCATGTACAGAAAGCATTCGATTTCCTTAACAAATGGGATGAATGTCCTGATTTGCGCCAGTATATTCCATGTATTCAAAATATTACTACAGTTCGTTTAATTAAAAAGATATCCCAAGTCTATCAGACTATAAAATTTTCAAAAGTTTTACAGCTTGCTCCATTTATTGAACCTTTTGATCTAGAATATCTTGTTGCTGAAATTGCTAGAAGAAATGATTTGCAAGTTAGGATTGATCATAGGAAAGAATGCTTTCACTTTGGATCTGAATTGAATATTTCCCAAAGAGATGAAATTACTGAAGGACCTGTGTTACAGTGTATGCCTAGTGAACAGCTACGTAAGCATCTGGTAGTTATGCACACTTCTTTAATCAAAGCAACTCGTTTGATTGATTCAGAGAAAGAAAAAAGAGAGAGAGTAGACTTGAGAAAAGATATTATAAGGGCTCTCGTATCATCACAATCTAAGGATCGTCTAAGAATTTTAAGCAGGCAACAAATTATAGAAGAGCGTAAAGAAATGCTTGAAAATTTGAATTATCAGAAAGAAGTTGAAGAACGAAAACTGATGGAAGACAAGGAACAGAAATTAAGAGAAGCAGAGAAAGAAAGAATGGCTAGAGAAACTGAAGAAAGAACTAAACAGAGACTTTTGAGAGAACAAACTGAAATGAAGAGAAAAGTTGTTATGGAAAAAATAGAACAACTCAAAAAGACAGAAATAGGTTCTAGAATATTTGAAGGCATGGATGAGGAAGAGTTGCAAAATTTGGATCCTGATGATCTTCTTAACAAACAAGTTGAACAGCTTGATCGAGAAAGAAAAGAACTGCAAACTAAACTACGTCAACAGGAAAGAAAGGTTGATCATTTTGAAAGAGCAAAGAGGCTAGAAGAAATCCCATTATTGCAAAAAGAATATGAAGAATTTAGAAAGAAAGACTTTGAATTCTGGGAACAGTATGAAAAGGAGCGAATTAAAGCTATAAAAGAAGAAAGAGCATTGGCTATTCAGGAAAGAAATCGTTTAATTAGAATGAAAGAAGATAGAGATAAATTTTTGCATTGTTTGAAAGATGCTCGTACATCTAATTTTGAAGAGAAAATGGCTGAATTCAAGAAAACATTGGAGGCAGAGAGGAAGAAACGTTTAGAAGAAAGAAGGCAAAAGAGAAAAGAAGAAAGACGAATTCAATGGATAAAAGAGCAGGAAGAGAAACAAAAACGCTTGGTAGAAGAAAAAATGCGAAGAGAACGGGAAGAGCACTTAGCCAAATTAGAAGAAATTGAGGCAAAGAAGCGAGCCAGAGAAGAAGAAATCATGAAAAAATTAGAAAGAGAAGAAAGGCGGTTAACACAAGAAAGAGTTGAAAAAGAGCCTGAGAAAAGTACTACTGATGCATCACAAGATTGGAGAAAGCAAGATGACTCAAAACAAACAGATGATGACTGGAGAAAAAGAGATAAGTCAAAAGAAGAAAAACCATGGAGAAGAGATGATAAATCTATGGATGATGATAAGAAATGGAGAAAAGAAGAAAGACCTATAGATGATGATAAAAAATGGAAAAGAGAAGATAGACCTATAGATGATGATAAAAAATGGAAAAGAGAAGATAGACCTATAGATGATGACAAAAAATGGAAGAGAGATGATAGACCTGTTGAAGAAGAAAAAAAATGGAAAAGAGATGAGAAGCCTGATGATGATCAAAAATGGAGAAGGGATGATAAACCAGATAATGAAAAGAGATGGAAACGAGATGATAAACCAGAGGAGGATCGAAGATGGAGACGAGATGATAAACCTGAAGATGATCGGAGATGGAGACGTGATGATAAACCAGAAGATGACCGTAGATGGAGACGTGATGAAAAGTCTGATAGTGAACGAAGATGGAGACGAGATGATAAACCTGATGATGACAAGTGGAGAAGGAGAGATGATAAACCTGATGATGACAAGTGGAGAAGGAGAGATGATAAACCTGATGACGATAGGTGGAGGAGAAGAGATGATAAACCTGATGATGATAGGTGGAGAAGAAGAGATGACAAACCTGATGATGATAGGTGGAGGAGGAGAGATGACAAACCTGATGATGATAGGTGGAGGAGAAGAGATGACAAACCTGATGATGATAGGTGGAAAAGAAGAGATGATAAACCCAGAGAAGAAAGATCATCATGGAGAAGGGATGACAATCAATCAGGTTCAGCTCCCCAAAAATCTTTCTCAAAATGGAGAGAAGGAGAACAAGAACGTCGTCAAAAAGACCGTGAAACTAGCAATGATGATATATCTGCCTGGAGAAAAAGAGATGAACCTAGAAAATTTGATGATAGGAATCCACCGCAGAATGATGACTGGAAGAGAAGAGAAAAACCTAAAGAGGAAAGAAATGCTTGGCGAAGAGATGATACTCGTCCTTCCAAATAAATTCAGTAAGTATTTTAATGCTTTACTTTACAGCATATATTATACCATAGATTTTTTTTTTATTTAACTTGTATATGTATTTTCGCATTTTTAGTTTTTACTTTTGAAAAATCTATTGATCAATGAACCTGTCTTAAATCTTAATAGCATTTTTCTAAATTAAGGAGACTTATTTAAGAAATTGGTTTAAAATAATATTAATATATATAATGAACTTTCTTATATTAAATGTAAATACAGAGGAGGATCCAGATAAAAATTGTGGTTTTTGCTTTGCTTTGCTTTGCTACCCCTTTACAAAATTCAAATCCTTAAAATATGCCCCTTCATTTCACAAAATTCAAATCCATAAAATGGGAATTACTTTAATGAATTTCAAATTTATAAAAATGGCCTTTCGCAAAATTTCGCTTTTTAAAAATAATACTTCTGTATTTTTTTCTTGTTTTTTCATTATTATTTCAAATGATTGCTTATGCTTTACTTGCTTTAATAAAACACTACTAACATATGCATAATTAAACGTTTTATAGAGTGACTGTTAAACTAGAAGGTTTTACACAATGATGCCTTTTTCTTAAAAATATTTTCTTTTTTCACAAGAATGTTTTTTTTTTTTGTTGTTGTTGTTGTTTTGTTTTTTTTCACAAAGAGGGAAAAAAGTATTTTTGTATTGTAAAAATTAAGTATAATTCTACTGTTAATTATCGCAATTTCATATTTTAAATTATTCAGGGCAGGAGAAGAATACTGAATCTGTTTACACTACTTCTCACAGTCAAAGAGCTCATAATGATTTTTGGGAAAAATATTTTAGGCACTGTGAAATAATAAAAAATTATTAATTCAATGTTAGTAGAATAAGGAATCAACACTCGGAAATATGGTTTGTGGTTAAATTAGCTACTGTGCATCACATTACTTTTGCAAAATAATCTCAGAGAACATATTTTAGGTGCATTAGAACTTTCTTTCTTTAATAATTTAGTACTCAAATACAGAAATCACAACCACAGATTGTTTCCTGTGTTATAAAACATAACCCAATTGCCCCAAAAGTATAATTTTTAAGTACACAAAATACATATTTAATCACTTAATGCCTCTTTTTATGCAACGTATCAGTTTCCATTTCCAGTTGTGGGAGAAAAAAAAAAAAAAAATCACGAAATTTATCCATTGATTGTGGAAGATAACAAATTTTATCATTTAGTCATGGGGTAATATAACAAAATTCGTCAATCAGTCACATTAAAAAAAAAAAAAAATTGCAGTGGGCTTTGTTTCAAAACAAAGTAATGAAATTAGTCTATCAATTGTATAAAAATACCCACAAATGTTTGTTTTAAGTCTATCATGCAGAAAAATTGAGAAAATGGCTGCTTTTTCAAGAGAGAAGACTGAAAAATTTGTCAATCTGGCATGGAAAAATCACAAAATTCAACAGTTAGGTCGGGGGAAAAAAAAAAAAAAATCAGGAAATTTGTTGAATGACAATTTTTCTTTTTTACTTCAAGACAGAACCTTTAAAAAATTGTTCACCTTGAAACACAACTCTTTGTCTTCAAAAAATTCTATGCCTTTCAAAAAACCTTTATCTCCAAATTGAACCTTTTACAAATTTAATTGTTTAAAAATAAAATATAGCCTGTCACTTTTAAATATAAAGAAAACATGTGTATATTTTACATATATGCAATACAGTAGAACTTCAATTATCCAACCCTTGTTTAAACTGGAACTCTCTGTTAACCAATGTCGATTTCCTGACTTTTTCTTCAGCGTTTATTATTCAAAACCCTTTTAAACGACAATTTCTGTTAACCAAAATTCTTTTTTTTAAAGCCCTTTTTTTTTTTTTTTTTTCCCGACGAAAATACTTTTCTTTCAGACTTGCAAAAGATGGTGATACTGAATTTTCAAACATTTTTAACACACTGCCAGATTTAAAAAACTGTGGTATAAAAAAAAAAAAAAATCACAGATTGGTGACATGGAAAATGTAGGCTTTTAGTTGCTTTATGATAAGGATATTATTGTAGAAGTCAGACATTCTCCAAAAGAAGACAAAAGGAAAATATGATGATGAAGACGAGAATGATTCCCAAGTAAAGATTTGTGACAGTGATGCTTTTGAGAGTTTTCAAAAGGCTTTGCTTAGTTAGAAGAACAGTGTGATTCTTCTGAATTAATGTTTTTAAGAGAACTTTGTGACAGAGCTGTATAACAAAGAATAACCAGTTTACATCAGATGAAGCTGCCATTTAAGTCATAATTTTTTTTGTTTTTGTTTGAAAATAAATTTTCATGTATAATTTTAATTCAGATATTTATTTAGCAGTTTAAATAGTCATAATAGCAGTTCTATGACCATGTTATATATTAAACAAGATGGTTATTGAAAAATTTTCAATTATCTGGAAATATCAATTATCCGATGTAGGTTCCGTCATAATTCCGTTGGTTAATTTAGGTTCTACTGTAGGGGTGCACAACCTTTTTGGCTGGAGGGCCACTCTCGTTGTTAAATGGGACATGAAGGGCCACAGATGAGATAATATAAAATAATTAATCTAAGCAGATATATTCGCAGTGTAATATATATGTTACGGTGAAACACCGAAATCTGGAGAATGTCGACTTTCACCGGTGAATGTCAACAAACACATGGTTGCTTGGTGTATGTCCGAAATATTTGCTAAATACCCTTATTTCTGACTTACACCAGTAAATGTCGACATTCACCATGCACTAATGGTGAATGTTGAACAGGTCCGAGATGTATATTTTCTTCTCCGTAATTCAGTCGCGATAAATTTTTCGCCTCTCTTTCTGAGAGGAATGACTAAGAACTGAAAACACACAGTACATTCAAAATGAGAAAGGAAAATAATAGAAGTTAAAAACTTACTTAATTATACAGTATATTCAAAATGAGAAAGGAAAATAATAGAAGTTAAAAACTTACTTAATTATACAGTACGTTCTAAATGAGAAAATAAAATAATAGTAATAAAAAACTTACTAAATTATGTGATTCAAATCTTATTTATTGCAACAACTGAAACTATTATGACACTTTGAATTGCACAAGAGGCCCTTGCTTTTACAACTGCATTTATTTGTGGAACACTTCTTTTTGCAATGACAGCGTTTATAGCCTTGCCCGCCGCTTCTCGAATTAGCTGCAGCTGCTTCTCTCAGCGAAATTTCTTGAAAATGAATCTCATCAGTGGAAAGTAACTTTTCTTTACAAATTACGAACTGATTACGTGTGTAAAGCTGCTTGAGGGTACCATTTTCATTTGCAAGTTTATAGAAGTCGGAGTCTTCTATTCCAACAACAACCGCTAACACATTTCGGTTATCTGTACGACCACGGTCGACATCAGGGTACTTGTATTCATACAGTATCACCAATTTGAGCAGGAGGAAATTGTTTTTGTGAGGTTCGTAACATTTTTGTTGCTTGCAGTAGAAGATTATCTTTCGCGGCCGCTCTTTTTATAGAAATTAACTCGTGTTTTTCAGTTAGAACTTGATGTGAAGACGTGGTAGATTGCAAGTCCTCTTCAATATTTTTCTTTGGAATATGGTTTTCGGTATGACCACCACTCAAATTTTTTTCAGAAGTATTACCAGTTTCTTCAAGCTGTTCTTCGGTTTCAAAAGTACAGTATAGGACCCATTATCCGGAATTCCAAAATCCGGAAGACCCAAAATCCAGAATCACTTTAGAAAATTTATTTATTTATTTACTTATTTATTTATTTTATTTTCATAATTAAATACATTTCATATCTAAAATCAGAAAAAAAAATCACACTAAAATGTAATTATTGTGTGTTTTATTAGGTAATTTAGAAATTAAAGCAGAATTTCTTTTTTAATTTTTTTTTTTTTTTTTTTTTTTTTCAGATGGTCAGGGATGTTTGTGGTCCAGGAAAACCCTGGAATTCACAGAAAGCCACATAAAATTTTTTACATTTATTTGATGATAGATTTCTGGTGATCTTTAACTTCTCATTAAGACCTTAAATAAAAAAAGAAATTTTTAAAGAAAAATCATTTTTATTTTTAGCATTCTGCTCTTACGATTGAGAGAGTATTCATGTTTAGTAGCACTGATAAAGAAGCAACCATGCCGCTCATGGCAAGTGGCAGTAATGCACATATTTGTATATATATACACATTATAGTTATTTTTTTTTACATCCTGCTAAATTTAATAGAAGAAAGTATCAGAGTTGCAGAAAGTCTTAACTTCCAGATTTCGATTTATTTGCATGTTTTAAGTGCTCTAGAATATAATTTGAATTTTTTTTAAATGTCTGTCTGTATGTGAAGTGGTTGCTAATAGAAGTAAATTAGTACCTGTCAATTACTTAGTTATGTTTTATAATTAAGGGAAAGCAATAATGAGAAAAGGACCCAAAATCCAGAAAATTCCAAAATCCAGAATACTTCTGGTCCCGTGGGTTCCGGATAATGGGTCCTATACTGTATTGGCAATTTCTTCAAGTTGTTCTTTGGTTTCGATATTTGTGATTTGTTCGCTAGGCAAAACAGACAATGCTATGCCTCTTTTCGCTTTAATGCCAAACATGGTTTCATAAGGACTTTGGCGTATTCCTTCATGGTATGTAGTGTTCTTGGCAAATTGGACAAAGGGTAAACCTTCTGACCATTTATTTTTATGGTTATCGTTCATCCATGCAGTTAGCATATTCTCTATATCCTGATTGGCCCTTTCAACTGAGCCTTGTGTTTGACTATGCCGAGGTTTTCCATGAACTATCTTAACATCTTTCCACATAGCGCATATTTCGGATATGACTTGATTACTGAATTCTCTACCATTATCTGATTGCAATATTGCTGGAGCGCCAAATGTTAAAAATATTGGAAGAACGTGACACGCTACTTCTTCCGCCCTCTTAGTTTTCAAAGGTCGTAGCTGGACAAACTTAGTTAAATGATCTTGATACACCATTATGAACTTATATTCGCCATCTCTGTTTGACTGCAGATCTATCAGATCAACTTGACATCTTGAGTTTAACTCAGAACTAGGGATGAAACGGATATCCGGTAACTATCCGGCCGAGTTTTAAATATCCGACGGGGTACTGGATATCAGCACTCCGGATACGGATATCCGGCAATTTCAAGCCGGATATCCGAAGCAGAAAATTCAGGCTTAAACTCCCATCAAATGAAAATTTTGCGACAATTATTTTATTTTTTTAGATCCATTATAGCATCATAAAGGTTTTTTTTTTTTTTTTTAAAAAAAGGAAGCCTTTGTGAAATTTGAAATTAGCCTCTTTAGCAAACAAATTTAGACAAAAGTAGCTTCAGGTCTAAGAATTATAGAAGCCCTATTTTAATTTTATGCAGAGTTGGCTATTTTTTTCCAGAGTGATCTATATCATTCCCCCTAATCTTCCCCATAACAATAAACAAATGATATTCAATCTGTGCAGTGCATATAACTCTGCTTTTATGACTTTTGTTTAACATGTTGTTAGATTGTTCAGTAATATTGTTAGTATTGGAAATAAAAGTTGTTAGATTGTTTCGAAAATGAGTCAAATAATGTGCATATATTGACTAGAACCTGCTTGTTTATTTATAATCCACTTTTTCATACATAAGAAAGTTCTTGTTTTTATGACCGTATATTTATACTAGCAGAGCATCTACATTGCCTGTGCCATCTGTTAAGTATTTCTCCCTCCAACAATTACTAAATATTCTGTGGCATCATGTAAGCCTTTTTTGATACGCCCTCTAGTGAGGCAATGTAAAAGTTCAGCAGTAGAGAAAAATACGTTGGCCGGTAAGCGTCAACTTTCTCCAACTCAAGAAATAAAAATAAATAATTTTATTAATATATATGGTCCGTCGTTTACTTACCATAAGTGGTCCTGGTCGAGCCCAGGAGTCGAACACGCGATAATGGATGCTACCGAAAAAAATAAATTTAAACAGTTAAATAGAACGCGAGGTCGAATCAAAGCAAAACTAACGAAGATTAATAGTTTTGTAACGGATTTCAAGGAATCTCATGATTCTAAAATAGACAGCATTAATATTGAAGAAAGATTAAAGGTCATCATTGAACTAAAAGATGAAATCGATGCTCTATTTAAGGAATACATTCTAATAAATCCTGAAGAAGAAGAAACTTCATCGACTATTGATACAGCGATTTATGACTTAGAGGATCAAAGATCGGCTTTAGGGGTAAGTTTAAAATGCTTACTTTCTAAAATAAATGTAATAAATATGAATGACTCTTTAATTCATGAAAATAAGAATTCTAAATCATCCAATTCTAAATCATGTGATTCACACTGTAAACTACCACAAATTCCATTGCCGACATTTAGCGGAAAAATAGAAGAATATTCAACTTTCATAGTACAATTTAAAAATATGATTGAAAAAAATGATAACTTAAATGATGAAGAAAAGTTATTTTATTTAAAGGCTTCGTTAAGCGGAGAAGCAAAATCTATTGAATCAACCAATGACACATTTCAGTCATTGTTATTAGCGTTAGATAAACGCTATGAGAATAAAAGAGTTGTAGTAGACACTTATATTCAATCAATATTAAAGCTAGAAAAACTACAATACGAATCCGCGAGAGGATTAAAACAAATTACTGACATTGTCAATAAATCGTTAAGAGCATTAAAACTGCTTAATTTAGATTCTAATAACTTATCAAATGCTATGATTGTTAATATAATACTGGATAAATTGGACAAAGATACGCGAAAGTCATATGAGTTATCACTATCTTCTAAAGAAATTCCATCATTAAATGATTTAATAGAGTTTTTACAGTCAAGATCTGTTGTTTTGGATCAATTAGGTAAATTAGAAAAAGAGAAAAATCAAAATAGATATCAACATTCTGTAATTCGAAACCAACATTCAGGAAATAAACAAAATACATTTTTTATAAATTCCGATAAGGATGCAAATAAAAAATCCTTTCCAAAACAGTGCATATTATGTAACGATTTTCACGCTCTATATAAATGTGATAAATTTAAGAGCTTAAATGTCGAAGAAAGGATTAATATAGTCGAATCACACAAATTATGTAAAAATTGTTTAAAATTCCATTATCATCCCTGTAATTCTACATACACATGTAAAATATGTTCTGAAAAACATAATACTTTGCTTCATTTGAGTGAACAGGAAATGATTGGCGCCTGCGATCTTTCATCACAAACCGAAAGTGAGGAAAGAAATCGAATAATGTCTTCTTCATTAACGACCAATGAAAGAGATTCTAGTAGTCTTTTATGTACTTTTTATGCATATATTGAAAATGCCTTTGGAAAAAAAATAAAGGTAAAAGGAATCGCTGATTCCGGCAGTAATTTGAATTTTATAACATCTGAAGTTGCTAACAAATTAGGATTGAAATTAGAACAAACAAATACATCGATTATCGGCATAAATGGAGGAGAAACTATTGTTAAGAATAAACTGTCAGCTAAAATAACAAATGAAAAAAATGATTTTTCAAGGACTATTAACTTTGCTATTTTACATAAAATAGTGGACAAAACTCCAGCTAATAAAATTAACATTTCATCCTTAAACATACCATCAGAAATTACTCTTGCAGATGATAATTTTAACATTCCTAGCTCCATTCAAATTCTTATAGGAAACACTCTATTTTTTGAATTATTAAAAGAAGGTAAATTTAAATCACATGATGAGTGTTTCTTTTTTCAAAACAGTGTCTTTGGTTATTTAGTCACTGCAACTGATAAATTTCAAGATTTTAATGCATCAAATTCGGAGCAATTCGCCGGACTAGTTTTAAAGCAAGAGAACTTCGTTTCGAGCAAAAATTACGGCGATAATTTTAAAGATTTGCAAAGTAACTTCATTCTGGAAAACGTAGCGGAAACCAATACGAAACTCAATGTCAAGTTTATATCATCAATAGGAGATAAAATCCAAAAAAGTGTGTCAATCAAAAAGAAACGATACAAGAATCTGCCATCTCATAATCAAATCTCTATTGTGAATGAGAATATTTCATTAAATGATCAGAAAGACGTGAGCATCAGGCACCCCTCCAGTGAAGTGTCTAAAAACAACAATTCAAACTGTCCCTTTTCCAAACCCATGTTTTTACGTTCGTGCAGACAATCGAACTGTATATATATGTTTTTATTCAACGTATTTAGATTACTGATGATCTTATCATCGATAAAAACTCTTTCAAATAGACTCATAATCAATGAACTAATTAAATTTCCATTCTGGACAAATACTTTCCTTTTCGCATCTGACATTTCGGTGTTAAAATACATTTTTTGCAACTCGAAAACTCAAATTGAAAGGATTTTGAGCAGTAATAACACTGATCTTTTTTTATTCTTAGTTTTAGTTCCAGGTTGCGAGATGCAGACTGGCGCCAAGCGCTTGGTAAGGAAAATATTAATTGATGATGCAACCATAAGGGTAACTTTGATTATTTGTGTTTTCTCATTTTTTGTTTATTTACTTACTCATTCTTTTGCGTGATTTATTTTTGCTTATTTATTTATTTACTCAATTATTTAATACGTGCAATTCTAATTGTATGTAATCTTAAAAAAGAATTCTATTTGTAAAAAAAAAAAAACATCGTTTAAAGAATATTGTAAATAAAGTTAAAACTATATTTTATTATAGACATTTAGAAAAGATAAGAATTCTAATTAAAAAAAAAAAAAACTGTTTATTATTATTGCTGGTGACATACAATCCTCAGTCATTATTTCAGATTATCTTAAAAAAAAAAAAAAAAAAATGTATTCTTGTGGTTTATATTATTATTCTTAAAATGATATATATTTTGAAAAATAAGGTTTAACTGTACATGTGTATATAATGTGTTGGTAAAATAGATTTGTTTGCATTATAGTTTATGTCTTGGTAAGTTAATCTTCTTTAATATTATGTGTTGTGTATATAATGTACATAAAATGTTCCGGAACATATCTTTAATTGTGATTTATATATTATTTTGGTTGCAACCTATATTATTTTTATATTACTATTGTATAATGTAATTTTCATATCAAATTCATGTTATTCATATGATATATTATTCTTGAAATTCAAAAATTTCAAGGGGGGGAGTATGTTAAGTATTTCTCCCTCCAACAATTTCTAAATATTCTGTGGCATCATGTAAGCCTTTTTTGATACGCCCTCTAGTGAGGCAATGTAAAAGTTCAGCAGTAGAGAAAAATACGTTGGCCGGTAAGCGTCAACTTTCTCCAACTCAAGAAATAAAAATAAATAATTTTATTAATATATATGGTCCGTCGTTTACTTACCATAAGAGTAGAATATCTTGCTAAAGCACCTGGATTAAGAATTCCCATTACATTGCATAGATATATTTTCCAAAATTAAAATTACTTCAAATAAAAGTGCATATTTAAATTTTCAGAAAGTCTACCTTGACTTTCAGATTGTTGAAGGAGAAGAAAAAAATATTTTTTTAAATGTTCAATTATTTAAAGTTTTTGATTTTGAACATTAGAAAAACTTAACTTTTAATTAAAGAATTTTAATAAATAATATAAACTTTTCTTTCTTATCTGTACAGAATATAAAATAAGTAAAATTTATACAGAGAAAAAACATAAATTTATTTTTAATTATTATTTTCTTCTATGTTAAATAGAAGGAAGTATTAGATTCGTAAAAATTTTAAACTTCCAGTTTTCAGTGGATTTACGTATTTTGAGAGAACCAGAACACAATTTGACCATTTTTAGAAAATGTCTGTGTAACAAAAATTTTGTGTAGCAGCTCTAGCTCAAGAGTTAATGCACAGAATTTCATATAAATTCATACATGGTTACACTTTAACAACAACAAAAAAAGTGTCCATGAACTTTTGGTGCAAATCACTCAACAGGTGGTGCTACTATACTGTGTTTTCTCCTATTTAAAGGAAGACTATATCCCAGCTTCTACTGTGTATAATTTAAAAAAAAAAAAACTATGTCACAGGGCTATTACGAAACACGTTTATTTAATTTCTGTGCATATCGGCCAGTAGGTGGTTCTGCTATGCTGCAGTTTTCCCATGACTCGGGAAGTTATATCCCAGATTCATTTGTCTATAATTGCACAAAATTTGGTGCATACCGGTCAATAGGTGGCTATACTACGCTGCAATTTACTCTGTGAATAGGAAGGCTAAATTTCAACATTTATAATATTTAACTGCACTTAACTTGATATGCAAGATAAATAATATGAGAGCGAAAGCTGACTTAATTTTGGTGTATATTGACCAACAGGTGTCAAGTCAACGATGTGCTTCGGAGTACCTGCATTTGGTCGCAACCAATGCTTACCTCCAACGAAAAATGCGAAAAACATAAAAATAATTTTCCATAAAATAATTAAAAGCCAAATGGGTGAATTTAGAATTTTGATCTCTGAATAAATCTCCGCGTGAGCAGAGACCAATCAGAGTGAAGCACCAGGAGTTTAAAAAGAAAGAAAAAAAAAATAATAATAATAATAATAATAATAAAATAAATAATAAATAAATAATAAAATAAATAATGCGCAGCTATTTCTCACCTTCTATGATTAACCACAGGGCTACATCTCGAAATCTTTTGATTAAAATCGCACTAAACTCTATATCTAAAATCTTTATTGTGAGAAGCTATGATTACGTTTCTTCTGTGTATGTTAAACAGCATGTAGCATTGTTATATAGAGTGATATAGAAGAAAGTTTTGTGATGGCCATAACATACTAGTTTAAAGCTTTTAGTTTTTTTTTTTTTTTTTTGCTTCTTTCTTTTATGTTTCCTTATAAATGTCTCAAAAGAAAGTATTGAATTCATAAAAATTTTCAACTTCTGGTTTTCGATGGATGTACACATTTTACGAAGTCCAGAACCTGGTTTGATCAATTAAAAACAATATTTGTTTGTGTATATGTGACAAAAATTTTGTCCAGCTGTACCTTTGAAATTACTGCATATACTTACATACAGATTTATATGTAGTTGAACCATGACATAAATCAGTGCCTATCAACTTTTGGTGCATATGGCTGAACAGGTGATGCTACCGTACTGCGATTTATGCAACTTAAAGAAAGGCTATATCTTAGGAACTACTGCACAGAATTTCATAGAAATATATATGTACATGCACCTTGGCATATAATGTGCCTATCAAATTTTGGTGCCAATCATTCAGCAGGTGGTGCTGTTATACAGCACATTTTGCAATTTCAGGGAAGGCCATATCTTAGGTTCTATTGCATATAATTACATGAAACTTTATGTTAGAAGGGCATTTTGAGAAATTATGCTGATTCAATCTGGGTGCATGTTGGCCAATAGGTAATGCTGCTATATGGAAATTCCCCCCCCCCCCCCCCCCCCAAAAAAAAAAAAAAAAAAAAAAAAAAAAAAAAACGAGAAGGCTATACCTCAGATTATATTGTGTATAATTGCACAAAACTTGGTATGTGAGTGAGGCAGCCATTATGAAACACTATTGTGATTTATTTTGGGTGTATATTGGTCAACAGGTGGTAATACTGCGCTACAAATTACCTCATAAATGGGCTAAGTCTCAACTTCTATGACATAAGTGCATATAACTTGATATGTAAGACAACCATTATGAAAACGAATGTCGACCTTATTTAGGTATATATCAACCGATAGGTGGAGCTGCTATTATGATTTTTCACAAGCCTATATCTCAGCATCTGTTTATTAAAACTGCACCAAACTCCATGTGCAAAATATTTATTGTGAGAAGCTATGGTTAAACTTTTGTACAACGTAAACAGTAAGTGGCACCGTTATATAGAATGATATAACAGAAAGTTTTGTGATTGCCACAACATATTACTTTTCCTATGAAAATAACCCTTCAACTATGATTATATTAGTAAAATATTTTATTTCACTTTTTTAAAACTAATAATGTAAAAAATATGTAAATAATAAGTTTTAGTCTTGTAATTCTGAACAAAACCTATATTTTTGTGACAATACTTTTCATGACAAGCTGCAAGTATAGGAATAAGTATGTTAGGCTTAAAGTTTTAATCTTCATGGTGATATTGCACAAATAAATAGAATATTAAATATGTTTAAGTAAATTATATTTAAAATGTTTTTAAAAGAATAGTATATGAAATCTGTTTATATTTTATTGGTAGAAAAAAAAAAGAAAAGAAATATACAAAAAAACAAAACTAATGCCGGATATCCGGTCCGGATATCCGTATTCGGCAGGCACAAGTGCTCCGGATATCCGGTATCCGGCAAAATCACTATCCGTTTCATCCCTACTCAGAACTGATCATTGGTTTCACAACAATACCTTTCCTAGGTGCACTGTGTTTCATTTGACACTGTTTGCATAAATTTAAATACAACATTACAACTTCATATGTAATATTTTTGTATTTATTTTGCAACTCTTTGAGCATGCGTGTTCTTCCTCCTTGGCCTATTCTGGTGTGAGTTTCATATAGTATACTGAACAATTCCTCATTGGTAACATAATACTGTATATTCGTTTCTCCTGGTTTTAATGGTACAATTAACTTCTCTTCATCATTAATTTTTAAAACGTTTTAATCGTCTGTAATCCAAAGGTGTGTTGCACTTAGTTTTAGCAGAAACCACTAGTATTTTAGAGTACTTTTCTTGAGAAAAATAAAAACAATTGTCTTCTCGTTTACCCGCAATTAATGCATTTAACTTTTCAAGAAAAAGATCACGATTCACTGCAGTATCCATTCTGTATAAATTAGGGTATCGGAAAAAAAAAAATTAAGAAAACATTGCTCTCACCAACAAACCTTGCATAAGACTGACAAAGCTGACTGACTCCAAGCAGAACAAAGGATTTGGCGGGAAACAGCCAGTCGCCTCTTTGTCTGCTCCTCTCTTTTCGACCTCCACCAGAGCATATCTGTGATTGTCGACATACACCGGTGAGGGTCCAAATGTACAAGAATGTAATGAAATATTCGATCTTTCGCCGACGTATTTGGTGTTTGTTGACATTCACCGGTGAAAGTCGACATTCTCCAATTTCGGTCTTTCACGGTAACATATATAAAGGGGCACGTTATCATTGTCAAGTGCCTGTATGCAGAGCTTTAATTTGTATCACATGTTATTTAATATATAAATATACATAATATATATATATATATATATCCCTTTATTTTTTCAATTAGCAAGTCAAGTTAATCCTTAAGCATTATAATCATAAAATTATTGAATAGTAACCAAAAGAATCAAATTAAAGTATCGTGTATAGTACAAAAAAGATAAATAAAATAAATAAAAGTGTGCTTTGAAGAGAGAGAAAAAAAATGGAATTAGCAGTCTCAAAAACAACTAGCACAAATGTAAAGGTAGATAGAGGGTACAAAAATATGTAATTTTAGTGTAGGTAAGTGAGTATGAAAATACCGTTTTGTGATATTGGATGATACTAGCAAGATTTCATAAGCCCCAGATCAACCCCCATAAATCATAAATGATCACGGGCGTATTTTACAGTATCACGGGCGGTTTTTACCAGTTCAACAAAATAAATAGGCATCAATCGGTCTTTTTTTATCATTTATGTCACCAGACACAAATAAATTCGACTGTGTGAACATCTGTGTGAATGATTGAGTTTGGGGGAAATGATTTGGATTTCCCCCATTGGAATGGAATTCTTTGGAATTCTTTGATTGGGTTTGATTGGAATTATACATTTTGGGGACAGATTTTTTTCTTTTAAAAAATGGGGGAAGGAGGAGCATTTACCTATAGATTGTTACATTTTTCAGTTTTTAAATCTTCTCAGATAGATAAAGCTGTAACCACTTACTAATAGATTATTTCATGATTTTTCTAATAAAAAAAATAAGGAATGTACTGTGGGTTACATTATTGAAAAATAGAATGGAAAATTTGGATCTCAAACAGATATGCATATAAAAACTAACATTTTCATTCCCTACCTTGCACCTCCCCCCCCCCAAAAAAAAAAAAATAAAATAAAATAAAATAAATAAATAAATAAATAAAAAATGGTATGGAAATGCCACTTTGCAAGTGCAAAAAATTTTTTTTCTTTCACTCTTTTTTTTTTTTTTGCTTTTTTCTCTTCTGCTGTTGATGAATGTGACCTAAAATGTCTGACCTTCTACAGGCCACAAATTGATGGCTACTGAGCCGCATGTGGCCCCCGGGCCGCAGGTTGTGCACCTCTATTCTACTGTATATATCTTCTTAAAAATGATATAAACAAGAATCTGAATCTGATATGATAATATATTTTTTTGTTTTAACTATATATGAGTATGAGTGACCTTTATTTAAAAAATTCTACCCAGCAGCCTTCTCTCCCACCCCTCTTTACCAAAGTTCACACTAGAAAAAATATCGAGTGCATAGCTACCAAATTTTCTCAATTTTTGGTAAGATTTTACACGGAAATTTTTTAATAGCTAACTTCCACATCATAAATCTCTGAAAGTTAAAGTTTCTCTAAACTCTGAACATATAATAGTGATTATCCTTATTTTAAAATTGTAAAAGTTGGCAACTGTGTGAGTGGGTTTTTCCCCCTCTAACAAAAAAATTAAGTAGGACCTTTTTTTTAAATTTAAGTGTTCTACCCAGCAGCCTTCTCTCCCACCACTCTTTAACAAAGTTCACGCTAGAAAAAATATTGAGTGCATAGCTACCAAATTTTCTCGATTTTTGGGAAGACTTTACACGGAAATTTTCTGATAGCTAACTTCCACATCATAAATCTCTGAAAGTTAGTTTCTCTAAACTCTGAACATATAATAGTGATTATCCTTATTTTAAAATTGTAAAAGTTGGCAACTGTGTAAGTGGGTTATTCCCCCTCTAACAAAACAATTAAGTAGGACCCCCTTTTTTTTTTTTTAATTTAAGTGTATGCAGTTTACATTTAGCATTTTTTTTTTTTTTTTTCAAGAATTAAAAAATGCAAATCATACAAGTGTAAAAATACAAATAAATGTTAAAAATTAATGTTTAATAACTTTATTTTTCTTTTCCCGTTTGTGGTTAAGGACTGATGCTGCTTCAATATTCAGAATCTAGACTTCTATCAGAAATGTAGAAGGAATTTCTCAGGTTCTTATCACTTAATCTGTTTCAATTTTTTTTTTTTTTTTTTTTTCCAGAACAAATTTAGTGCCACATTGAGGCACTTTCAGCAAAATTCTGCATATAATAACATTGGCTTTGGCTTCCGGTAACAATAAGTGGAGAGTCTTCTTAAGTTGTAGCTGCAGCAGGAACTCTAATGACTAATGATGCACATGCATGTTAATTTTAGACAATGGAAAAAAAAAAGTTTCCCTTAATTTGAAAAAGAACAGGGTTGGGGGTGAAAAAATGGGTATCTAGAAAAAATGGGGTGAACCAGGGTTAGAAATAAACAGTCGTTAGTCATATTTTGCGACCAGTTTTTTTCATTTTGACGCCTAGAATTCCAATCATAGGTGCCATATTTGATGCCTGGATTTTTTCCTCATCATATCTAATAATTTTCCCAATCCCATCAGACAGTAAGCGAGTCTATTTCTCCTAACCTAATAAAAACCTAATTTGAACCTAATAAAAGCTGATTTAAGAAATTATTTCTCTATGAAAGTAGTTGACGATTTGTTAATGATTAAATTAAACAGCCCTAAATTTGAAGATTTCTGCCCAGAAAATGCTATTAAATTGTGGTGAAATGATGTATCTTCTGAGCAAAGAATTAATTTGTGAATTTAAATATGTACGTTTAATATTGTCAATGTAATTACATTCATTACACAAATATTTTTTATATAATCTTGCATATATTATTTACAAGTTGATGCTTTATTATTATTTAAATACACATATTTAATTATAGATGGCACCTAGATTTTTAATTTGGATGCCCAAAAAATTTAATCCAGGCGTTATTTTGACACCTAGTTTCAAAATTCTTATTTCTAACACTGGGGTGAACAAAGAGGACATGTTTGTGGTTGTGTCAATACAAAATAGGCATCTTTTATAATAATAATAAAGACAACATTTCACTTTGTAAAGAAAAAAAAAAACATTTTTTTGCAAAGTGAAATGTCATCTTTGTCAATATTGCAAATATTTTATTTTATGTTTATAAATCCAGTCCTTAAGCAATTATTGCTGCCACTGTAATTGGCACTTTTGTTAATTTATAAATAATTTTTAATATTTTTGTTATTGTTGGAGGTTGCAGAAATCTGTTAGAGTATCTAAAATTAAACAATTATATCATTATATTTAAGCAAACTAGGCGAAAACAACCTTCATTCTGAAAATAAATGATTTGTAATTTGTACATATAAGTATTTCACTTTTATAGAACTAAATTCACACATATGCACAGAAACTTTTTGTAGAAATTGAATTTGAGCTATTCAGGGAAAGCATTCAATTGACAGCAAGGTGCATTTAATTATTCAAATAGCCTGTTCACTCCACAGAAAATTAGTTTTCAAGATGAAAGATTACTTTTAGGAGGAAAAAAATTTGTGAAGGGTTTATTTTTAGAATAAAAAATTTTGTAAATGATCCATTTTTTAGATAAAAAATTTTTGCAAAAGATCCTTTTACGAACACGGTTTTACCTCTGGACATCTAACATACTCCGTGTTCTAGGCTCATAAACATTCAATTTATACATTAGTAATAAGCAAAAAATAATCTTTCTTATTTAAAAAAACAAAAAAAAAAAAAAAAAAAAAAATCTACTACCGCTGCCTTTTTTCAATTCATCATGTCTTTTCTGCTTTCTTAGCTCTATATACCATAAAAACAAGAATTTGGCTTTTTTGTACAGGAATGTGTAATAAACACAATGAAACAAACTGTTATTTTTCAAAGCAATATGTTAGTTGATATTTAATGTTGAAGTAGGGCAAAACATTTCTGTTATAAAAATTTTGTATACACAAAAACAAATCACGGTAACCTTATCAGATTTTGATAAGATATAGGTACTTAAAGTGATATAATACTTAATAGTAAGTAACAATTTTTTTGATTTTGACAAATTTTTATATTTGATTTTTTATATGTTTTATGTATTTTTTTCTTCCCATATAGTTTTCTTTGAGTTGTAATTTCAAGAAGATGCCACCAAGAATAAAATGCATCCAACTTTTTATTTTCATTTATTATTATTATTATTATTATTATTATTTTACATCTAAAAAGCATTCTCTTACATGTGAATTTAAAACAAAATTAAAAATTAAAGGTTTATCATCAAAATTTTCTCATAAAACTGACATCATAATATCTTTGATTTTGATTAGTTTAAATATTATTTCAATTAATCAAATGGTCTGATATGTGTTATTTTTCTTGATTTTATCGTTTGGAAACTAGTGTGACTGCTTATTCAGTTTATTTTAAATTAACTGTGTTTTTAATCAATAAAATCAAACACAAATAATTAAATGTCTTTTACATTTCATTAATCTATTGTTGTATATAGCAGGATTTGGCAATGGTTTTGAATTGCTGAAAATAGTTGCCAATTAAAATATATTTATTTAAATCTTTGAATTATTCAATTAAAAAAAAAAAAAAAAAAAAAAATCATTCAAATGTTGTTATTAATGAAATGAGCAAAGCCTGCTAGGTAAGCTGCCGTGGGGGTTGGTGAGCTAAGCAAGGAGGAGGGCAAAACTGCCTAGTTACTTAAAAAATATTTATTATATGCATATTAACAGAATTGTAAAATGAGTTTTCAGAATTTGTTAAATGTGTACCCTTAACTGATTATTTGCTAAAACTTATTTTCTCTTTTTCAATGAATCTGATTAGTTTTAGTAAAGAATATTTAAGGGAAGGGGGGGGGGGGGGGAGATTAGAACAAATTCAAGCAATTTAATGTATTGCTACAGATCTCAATTTCTCAACAATCTTATTTTTACGGCAATTCCAGAATGCACTGTCAAAAATATTGTCTAAAACAGGGGTAGTCAATCATTTTATACCTACCGCCCACTTTTGTATGTGTGTTATATAGTAAAATTTTCTAACTGCCCACCAGTTCCATATAAACGGGGATTTATACAGTAGGGAAGTAACTTCACTTTATAAAATATATGAAACAGAGTTAAAGCATATAAAAATAAAGCTATTCGATTTTTTTTTTTTTTTTAAAGTCAAATAAATTAAAAAACAAGTGCTTTTGTATTGGTCAAAACCCCTGTCACCTGTCATAAATTTTGGAATGCCCACTAATGGGCAATAGGGACTAAGTTGACCACTACTGGTCTAAAAAAAAGAAGTCCTTAAAAAAGGACAATGGTAAATAAGTTAAGTATCTAAAATTGCCTCCAAGAAACTAAAAAGTGCTTTTTTCTAAAATTAAATTAGAAAAAACCTTACATTACAGCTTCATGAATAACTGTGTAGCCGCTTTCGTGATGAGGCCTTCTCCTTCCTTACTGCAGTTCCTCGTTGTTTGTTCCCCTGGTAGTGAATGTTTTCTGAAATGAAGTGCGGAAGAAAATATTCACTACCAGTGGCACAAACAATGAGGAATTGTGCTAAGGAAAGAGTGGCTATGCAAAAGTGGCTGCACAGTCATCCACGAAGCTGTAATGTAAGGTTTTTCTTATAATTTAATTTTAGTTAAGCATGCTTCGTTTTAATAATTTAAATAAGTGCCTTTTTCTTTTTTACTTGCAGCACCTTTCTATTTTCTTAAACCTACAAGTGAAACTGTAATTAAGAATCATGAAAGATGTATATTTATTTGTAAATAAATATAGATTTATTTATTGATTTAACAACTTAAGTTCTTATTATATTTTTTTCTTTATTTTATAGGATGGACATGCTTTGCAGCAAGGCAGATTACTTATTAAAAGACATAACATGGAAATGGTGTATTTGTCATTGGAAATATCTAGCAGTAGATATCCATTAGAATTTTGAGGGAAAAACAGGCCTGTTATAACATTTGATTGTATCAGTGTCTTAAAATGTAGTAAATACCTGCCTTTCTGCCATTTCCCTATGTGGGTTATATGCTGGTGAACAACTAATGATTTTTGTTTTATTGTTTAATAATATAATTGCTTATGTATTGTTTGCAAATTTTAACTGAGTGCTTTTCAGTTATACCTCTGTTGTGTTTCAAATAATCCTATCAATTTGACGTAAAAAGAAAAATAAATTTTGTATTTTATTAACCTTGTAAATTGGACATTAAAAAAAAAAAAATGTATATATATATAAAATTATTGAGAAAAGTATCATTAAGAGGCCTCTCCACTTATCGTCCCCAGAAGCCAGAGCAAGTGTTATTCTATGGAGAATTTCACCCCATTATAACTTATTAACTAATATATATTTTTAGATTCCGTTTTCACATTCAGAAACTTCATAACTATTAAACAATTTATCTCTTTCTAAAAATTATTTTTTTAAATTTTTAATATTTTATTTTGAGGTTGTAAAATTCGAATTTTCGCAACAAGAAATTTTTCATTTTTGAGCTTAAAAATGAAATCTTAAAAATAAAAAAAAATCAATTTTTAAAAAGCAATAAATTGTTTAATAATTGTGAATTTTCGGAAAGCGAAAACGGAATTTAAAAACATGTATTGGTTAATGAATTGTAATGGGGCAAAATTTCCCTTAGATTAACTTTGGCTTCGGCTTTCGGAGGCGATAGGTAGAGAGTCCCGTTAATGAGATTCATGGAATAATTGTGATTCTGACATAAGGAAAAAAAAAAAGTGAAATTATTGAGAAATATCATTAATGAGTCTTAGAATAATTGTAATTTAACAATAAATTTTATGATTTTGTTTTGCTGATAATATTTGTTAGATTTATACCTATAAAGCATGTTTTAATTTTATTAATAATAATTAAGTTCAAATTATGGACAATTATTTGGCAAAAAAAGCTATTGCTGATTTATCTTATTTTGAATAAATTGTTTTATTCTAATAATGTTTTGTGTAATTATTGTAATATTGAAATTGTTTGTTTGGTCTCTTGGTAAATTAATATTTTTTGTGGTAAGGCTTTTGTATTTTTATTGAATAAAGTGTTTTTGGTGCATATTTTCCATGTGTCAGGCTGTATATTTCTGCAGTATTTAATTTATTTGATGTATTATATGAAGAGCTTGTTTCCAAATGGCGTTAAGTCATTTTTTTCAATTCTTGAAAAAACATGATTTTGTTCTGTAAGATTTATTATTGAATTTAAGGAAAAGATAATTTTTCCCAGTAATCTATGGATGATAACACTAAATTACTTGTTAAAAAAAATCCTGACAGTGTAGTTATTGAGAAATAAAAAAAGAAAGAAATGACTTAACTCTTTTTAGAACAAAACTATGACTTATGCCCTTTTGGCACAAATAAATAACGAAATGAAATGACTTACTTCCATTTGAAAGTAATCCAAGTATTTTTTTTTCATGTAAATACAAATAAATTTTAGCTATACAATCTTGGAAGGTAGTTAGTTATTACAAATCTTCATTTACAAATTCTATTTTACCATCTTTATCATTATTTTCCTTTGTGTTAGTGTTAGCAGATTAGTCATAAAAATAAAAACATTCGTGCAATTTGTTAATTCCCAAAGCGTTTAATAATTTTAAAACATCCATTTTTCTTTGCTTGTTCATATTGTTTTTTGTTTTTATTTCAGAAGGGGAGCATGTGAGAATTTTTGTCCCTCATTTCAGGATGTTTTGGCGGCAAAACGAACCATAATACGTTGTCTTGATTCCCACATCTCGCTTCGTAATTTCCAGTACTTTTGCCTCTGAAATCAAGAAACTTTGTTTGCTTTTCAGACAACTATGAGCAAAATTTTTCCAATCTAAATATTCCGCTGCTTCTTATACTCGAAAAGATTTCCAACCTTAGAAATGTTCAAAATATTCATTAGAAAGTGAAATTGTATCCACTTTCTTTAAAATAGTCTCCACTCCTCCGAATGTTCTATTTGCTGGTAAGTAGGAGTGACCACGCACTGGTAAAGAGTATGTGAAGGTGAGGTCCTTTTGAGCAGCCACTGCTGAAAGCATTCCTAACATGGCATAATTTTTACTTGTGTGGTAATTTTTGATTTTGCATCAGGTCAAAACATATTGTAATTTCATCGTCTCCTATAAGCTTTTCCCCTAAAAGTGAAAAATTTTTTTTGCTCTGGTGTTTATGAATGAAAAGTTCGGTTAACCGGGTCTTTTCTTTTTTTGTACATTTTTCTGAATTCATTTGTATTTTTTTTCCTAATACAGAAGGAACAAATGTCTTTTTTCGGGGTTCCAAAACCGAGATTAAAACCTTTTACAAACACATTATAATAAAGGTTATAAATATTATACATTCCTCTTTATATTTTTGTATGGGGAAAAAAAAAAAAAAAAAACTGTCTTAATGTGACAATTTACAACAAAATTTTTTTCCTTAATTTTGACTTATCACCCAAAGCCAGATAAACTACGTGATTTCAAGGCTCGCTACAATTGGTTAAACTTGACTTAATCCTTTTTGGCACAAAACTTACTTGTGATTTAATTCTTTTTGGGAAAAAACACGGATTTCACTTTCTGTTTTCATTATGACTAAACGTCGTTTGGAACTTCTACTTATTGAAAATATATTGTTAGACGTGTGTTGCGACCTTTTGCATAGAAAAGTCAATTTTTGAAATTTTTGACTTAACGCCTTTGGAAACAAGCTCTTCATATGTAGGCATCAAGACTAGAAAATTTCAAAAGTGGCCCGTCCAGGGAAGGGCTGAATCACCTCCCTCCCCTGCAGTAGGATATTGTACAATGACTTTTTAATTTCAAATGAAATAATCATTTTTATAAAATCAAAATTTAGCTCTTATAAATGTTTATTGTTAGTGAATTTTTGCAATTAATACAGCAAAATATTACTTATAAACTTTGAATAAACACCATAAAATGCAATAAACTCACAACAATTGTTTCTGTAAAGTAATTGTTTCTGTAAGTTCTGTAAAGTAAAGTCTGGCAAATAAAGTAAGCACTCGTGCTTACTTTATTTGCCAGATGAAGGGTCGTGTGTTTTTTCGACCCGAAACAATTGTTGCGAGTTTATTGCATTTTATGGTATTTATTCAAAGTTTGTAAGTAATATTTTTTACAATGCCAATTTTGTGGTGCTTTTTTATTAATACAGCAAAACACTGTTTATATGTCTGTCTGTCTCATTTATCCTCCCCCCCCCCCCTCGATTTATTCCTAATCATTTTAATACAAAAATTCTTCATTTATATACTGCTCAATATTGGTTAATACAATAACATATTAAAGTAGTAGTGTGCACTAGCCAAATGAGCTTAAGAAAAAAGCCTTTAAAGTTTCAATAATTGTTTAAGGGCCTGCTTCACTTACAATCGCCAGAAGCCCAAGCCAGTGTTATATGCTATGGGAAATTTTGTTTAGTTATAACTCATTAACTAATACATTACATAGTTTTAAATTCTCTTTTCACATTCAGAAAATTCTCAACTGTTAAATTAATGGATTTTTTAAATTTTTAATATTTTATTTTGGAACTGAAAAATGAAAAATTTCACATATTGAAAATTTGTATTTTACAGCTTCAAAATAAAAAACTTCAAATTAAAAAAAATGTTTTTAAAAAACGTCCATCAATTTAACAGTTGTGAATTTTCTGAATGTGAAAACAGCATTTAAAAATATATATTAGTTAATGAGTTATAAGTAAATAAAATTTCCCATACAATAACATTAACTTGGGCTTCCAGTGATGGTAAGTGAAGAGGCTCCTTAAGTACAAGTTATTTTGGCAGGACTGTGATACGGAGGTCTCCAGTTAGATGCTGCTTAAGGGAAACTTTTTTTTAAATTTATCTAACCATTTCATCTTCTCTTTCTTTCATAATTAAATTCAAAATTTTAAAGTTTAATAATAAATAATTATTTGATTTTTGTGAATTATATACATATATATTAAAATGTAGGTTTTATAGTTATGTTTTTTTATTTGTAGTATTTATAATTTTGTATAAATTAAAAAATAAATTTTAGCTTTGGTTTAACTATTAAACAAAGTAAAAATAAAGGAAACTTAAATATATATATATATATATATTTATCAAAACATTTTATTTTTACTTTATTTTCATATCGCGACTTATGATTACTTTTCTTGAATTTTTATCCCAAAGTCTATCAACTTTTTACTCATTTGGAAAACCTACAATTATATGTTCACACACACACACAAAAAAAAAAAAAAAACATACACACAAACAAATGTACATATATATACTCTTCAGTTGCGTAGTGTAACATTTGAATCTGGGCATGCTCTGAAGCCAACTATGGAAAGAACACTACTAATCAAGGCAATATCATTTCATCAAATTTAAACTTGGATTTTTCCAGTTTCTTTGTTGGTTGGTTGATTGTAGGGTTCAAGTCCAATTGACTACACTTGGGTCCTAGGCCTATGGGTGGAATGCCATCCGTGGGGGGTCTTTCTAATGGGTCCTAGCCAGCCCGTATTTATGTGAGTTTTGGAGACGAACTACGGAAATCTCTGAACTGCTTGGTCGATGAGTGCAACCTTGGATCGAACCCGACACTTCTCATCAACCAACTTTGAGCACAGAACTGCTCGGCCACTGGTGGGTCTCCAATTTCTCGGAATCGTATATAAAATTTTATAGCTTTAACTTTAAATCATATATCTAAAGGACTCTTATATTAACTTATTGAAGGTTGCTTCACTGATCACTGTATTTAAATGAATTTTCAAAGAAATCTAATAATTTTTTATATCACTTTAGAAACAAAAAGAAGGAAAGAATAGTGAGAACGGTAAAGAAAAAATCCACTGAAACCACTGAAAACTTGGCTTCAGGTCCTTGCTACTTTCTGCTGTGCAGGGGTGAAACTTTTCAGGGGCTACCCCTGAACTCAGGATTTTAGTTCCCCATCATACTATAGGTATGGGGAACTTAGGTAATCGGGAGAATTTTCGACCATGGTTTTTTTACGCATTTTCAGGTGTGAGGAATCTGAAAATGACAAAATTTGTATGGTGTCCGTCTGTAGAGTGTCTGTTAGTTTGTTAGTCCATTAGTATGTTAGTCTGTGTACATGATATCTCATGAACAAATGATCGCAGAGAGGTCGGACCAGTTTTAAAATATTATTTATGGCACTGGCAAGAACCCTATTCATTTGCAACATTCTAATTAAAAAACTTCAGAAGTTATTTGAAATTTACGATTTCCTGAACATGGGGCAAATTTTCACTTAAACGTGCATAAAAAGAAATATTTTTAATGTAAAGATGTAAGAACAGCTTTTAAATATAAGTTTTGATGCCGGGATGAACATCATTAACTATAAATGTGCTACATTGAAAATTTCGCAAATTATTCGAAATTTACGAACTGCGTAACATGGCAAAATACTTCAAAATTTCGCATAAACATCGGTTTTTAGGGGTATTTTCATTGTATAGATGTCAGACTACTTTTAAAATATTATATAAGATACTGGCATAAGCATCCTCGATTATGAATTTTTCAACTTAAATATTTCGGAAGTCTTTCGAAATTTACGATTTATTTAATATGGCAGAATAGGGCAAATTTTCGTATAAACGTCCATTTTGAGGGATATTTTCATCATAAAAATGTCAAAAGGCTTTTAAAATATTATTTAGGATACTGACATGAACATCTCAGACTAAGAATTTTTTAATTTAAAAATTTCATAAGTTATTTGGAATTTACGATTTACTTAACATGGCAGAATCAGGCTAAAATTGAGCATAAACGTCTGTTTTGAGGATCATAAATATATCGAACAACTTCAAAATAACATTTATGATACTTGTTTGAACATCATTTACTACAAGTATTCTAATAGGAAAATTTCGTTAATTATTCGAAATTTAAGATTTTATCAACATAGCAAAATTGGGCGATATTCCATATAAATATGCATTTCGGGGATTGTTGCATTAAAAATAGTAGCATGAACACTAAACTACTAAATTGACCCCAATAAAATAAATTAATAGATTAGAATAAGATAAATATATCGAACTGAATGGTGGGTAGCCTGTTGGGTGAGGATTTCATTCTATCATTGTGACAAGCGTTTGATCAAATTCATTTCTCTTAACATTAATATATTATGCCCTGCACTAGAAATTTATGAGAACATACATATGTTGGGGAACTGAGCAGAGTCCACCTGCGCCAACTAGTTTGAAATTTTTGCTGTCTCTGAATTTTATATTAAATTATTTTATTTTTAAAGAAATTTTGAATGTTTAATTTACTGTGTAAAGTATTAATAACTCTGCAAATATCACTTATTATAGGTAACCATATGATATATCATTGATTTGTCTTCCCCATCTGCATGCAAGAAACATTTTTCAGGGTTTTTGCATGTTATGTACAGTCGGTAACAAAAGTGTCTAAACACTAGCGAAAATTCCTATGTAAAAAAAGTACACTTCATATGGTTTTGTTAAGTAAATCCTTGTTGAATCCTGTTCTTAGTCAGTCTAAGAACATGATTCGATAAGGATTTATTTAACAAAACCATATGAAGTGTACTTTTTATACATAGGAATTTTTAGCTAGGGTTCGGACACTTTTGTTACCGACTGTAGTTTCACTCCTGGCTGTGTCTTCCACTACCGCACTATGTCGTATTGGAGACCCCACTGCTAGTGGCAGCACCTTAAGCGAGCGCTTCAATGTAGGTGATTATCTGACCTCGGATAGTTCTTATACAAGAAGTTAATTGTTACAATTTTTAATAAAGTTAAAATTTAATAAGTTTAATTTTTCTATCATATTACCATTTGATTTCGATAGAAATAACTCATTAAAAATAATAAACATTTCTCTTCAAAAGGAGGTAGGTATTACGCCTTTACATAAACAATTATTTTTGAAAACACAACTATTATGTGTATTTAAAATAAAGAAAGTTTTGCACAGAAAAAGATATGACCAGATTGAAAAAAATATGTTTTATTCAAAACATAATTTTATTATATAAAAACTATTTGATCGCATGACTTAATACAAAAGAATGAAAAATAAATAGAATAGCGATCTTTACTAAGGAATGCAGATGGATAAAAAGAAAAACACTCAAGTTAAATAAAATTTAAGAAAATAAAGCAGAAAAATTAACGGATTATTCCAAAATAAATAAATAAATAAAGTAATTTAAGAAATTCGGATTCGAAAATTAAAAAAAAATAAGCAAGGAAAGAAAATAACCAAAATAAAGGAAAAAATTCTATGCACACCTGCAAGCTGCAAGATCAAAGCTACGCATCTGCCAATTTTTTGTAGATCTGCGATTGGTGGCCTGACCTTCGTAGTGCAAACAGGCACACATGAAGGAGACATTTTGCTTTATTCATATTATAGAATAAACAAAATTTGTTGCATACTTTTATTTCTGGCAGAAGTCTTCGCTTAGAATAAGTTACTTAAATTAAAAAAAAAAAAAAACTTTTCTAGCACATAAAACAATTTTCGGAAATTTATCCAAATTTTATTTTGCAATTTAGTCATCATTTTCAAATCAATTCATTTTTTTTTTTTTTTTTTTTTTTTTTTTTATTACATCATTGTAAAATGAAGTGTAAGTTTTAATTTTATCAATCAGTAGGAGAAACCAGCTCTCCTCTACGCAAAAATCTCTACCGAAGGTAACAAAATCCTTAACGCTCTAAAAATGCCCAAAACTCCAGAATATGTCATCCAAGGATAGCATGCCTTGAATCGTTTATACAGCGGAACTCTCCTTGTACTTTATATGAGTGAAAATTAAAGGGACGTTGAATATCCCCTCAAATAGCAAAAAATCCCTATATCAGGGCAGGCTTTACAAAAGTAGCATGACCTAAGCAATAACCGGTCAGCAGGAGCAGAGGGGGACGATACTGGTCAGCAGTCTCCTAAACAAAGCAGTAGGGAAGTAACGACAATAGTAAGAAAAAAAGTACTCTGATTTATCCAGGAATAATGTAACAAAAGTTTCCTTTCACTATCATTTTTCAAAACTGAATGACAGATAATGTGTAAATGGAAGTGAGTATTTAACTAAATTAGTTGAAATAATTTATTTTTAAATAAATTCTGTTTAAAGTTTAGATAGATTTTAGTGGGTATGCGACGCATGCCTAGCATACCCAGAGAATACGCTACTGATGCCCATATACACAAAGAAAGAACATTAACCCATTTTAGGCCAAGCATAGAAATTTTATAAAATGCGGTATTGTTTTCATTGAAATATGCTTAAATTACATTCATTAAGAAACAAAAAAAGTTCCGCGCATGAAAAATGATATTTTAGTTAAGAAATAAAATGGTGCATGTTTAAATAAAAAATTTATATAAAAAATAAGTTTAAATGAAAATTTCTAAAAATTTTATGACATTTGTTTTAATTTTATCCCATTTACAGAACTTGCAATATTACCCCATTGTAAAAGCATATGTTTAATCTCAATTGGAATAATTATGCATTTTCAAAAAGTCGAATTTGTCAATAATCGTTTCAAGATAGAACACAAGCGTATTTTGAAAATTTCTCAAGAGAAAGTGTTTACTCCAATTGAATTACGAACATTTTAGAAATGACTTCAGAACCCTTAAAAATAGCAGAAAAATAAAATTAGTGAAAATTATACGTCACAGTGTCAATAAAAAAATATTTATTAAAATGGTTCGTTTACGCACCTTTGGCTGAAAATGGGTTAAAAAAAAAAAAATGACAAGAGCAGAATTAGTCACAAAAATGCAGAATTAACATAATAAATAAACTTGCAAAAGGTCGCTTTTTTCCCCCCCGCAACATATGTGGAAAAGAGTTTCGATTCTCAAACGAACATCTGCCAGTATTGTGCGAGACGTGCATGCACTGGTCTCGAGAGAAGAAAAATGTTTAGTTTATGTTTTGACTCCAGTGGGAAAAAGAGCTACGCTGGTATTTGTAATAATGTTATGACAAAGGAGATGCCTTTACTCAATTATATTTTTATTGTTACTACGTGTATTATATGTACATAGCCTATTTTGTATATAGAAACTGTATATGAAGAAATCGAAAATGTAAGTAAGAGCCCTGTTTTATTCGAATTCCTGGCTCCTTGATTTTAAGTATTTATTATTTTATTTAAGTATTAAGAAATATTTTATTCTATACGCAACATTTTGGTGAGCCAGCCATCCAGGATTCGTAAAATATACAATTTTAAAAGGGCTCTTAAGTTATATTTACGTTTAAAAAAAAAAGAAATTATGTTTTCGTTTAATAACAGAAAGTATTTAAGCCAAGTTTTGGAATCAAGTTTTGATTTAGAATCGGAGCTGAATATCTAAGAATGAAAGACTAGCATACGATTATCAGGTAAGCTCTCTTTCTTCTTTATTAAAACATTGAATGATATATATATGAGATTATTATGAGATTTATTTACGAATACAGTATTATTTTGAATTATTGTTTAAGAATCATTAAGAGTATACAGTATTAAAATAATAATACATAGCACCCAAATGTATTGTGCCAATTCATGTTCCTATTATTAAGAAAATTTAATATATTAACGTGATTTCTTGTGTGAATTATATTATAAGAATATGATTATTATTATTGTGAATATTATGTGAAGGTAATCGGAAAAAAAAAAAGAAAGTTCATTAGAATATAGATTTCAGAACAATAAAATAAGAATAAGTGTAATAAGAACAAAATGAAATTTTGTATTTTATTAAAAATTGTTAATAAGAGTTTATTAAACATGGCAGAGTTGGAAAAATTAAAAAGAAAAAGAGCAGTAATTAGAAGTTCAACTATGAAATTTATAACTAATTGCGAGCAGTACATAGAAGCAGATGAAATCGAAATATCTGTTCTGAAAGAACATTTAGATTAATTAGCAGTAAAATACAAAAATCTAAATAATCTCGATAAACGGATACAAAATCTTATGAAAAAGGAAGACGATTTAGAGTCAATTTGAAACAGCGGAAACTTACGCTGAGAAAATTATCTCAGTTAAATCGAAAATCACTTCGGTTTTAAAAAGAAAAGAACAACTTGAAAGTGCAAGTACAAATACTAAAAAAGATATCATAAGTGAACAGTCATCTTTAATTTCTTGTTCACATTCTAGAATAAAACTCCCTCGTCTAGTAATTGAAGAATTTGGTGGAAATTACACTAACTGGCTCCCATTTTGGAGTCAGTACAAGAATGCAATTCATAATAACAATGATTTAACAGATATAGACAAATTTAATTATTTACATTCTCTGTTAACAGGATCTGTGGCTGATGCCATTAGCTTTTCGTTATCCAGTGACAATTACCAATCTGCGATTGAAGTGTTAAAAATCGATTTGGTCGTAATGACCTGATAATTAATGCACACATCGGAAAGTTATTAAATTTAGAACCAGTGAAAAATTCTAATAACACAGATGCGCTGCACAAGCTCTACGATAACATTACGATCCAAATTAGAAATTTAAAATGTTTAAACGTAACACAAGGAACATACGGCATTCTGCTTACACCAATTTTACTTAAATTGATTCCCACAGAATTAAATTTAATTTATCAAAGAAAAAGTCTTAAAAACTTTGACATTGATGAATTCTTAGACTTTTTAAAAGCTGAAATTGAGTGTCGTGAAACAGCAATACAAATACAAGAACTGTCTACTCAAAATCCAACTGTCGTAAAAGAAAAACCAAAAAAAAATTCCTGAATCTAAAACTTTACTCCCAACAGCGTGTAAATTGATGAACACTAATGAAAATAATAATGCAATTAATTCAAAATTTAAAAAGGTAGATATTGCATGTATTTTTTGCAATAAATCGCATGCATCGGAGAGTTATAATGAGGTCTCTAAGTTAAATTTGGAAGCTAAAATGAATATACTGAAAGAAAAAAGGGTGTTTGTCTGAAGAAAAATCACAGAGCAAACCAATGTAGATCAGGGCATAGATGTCTTATTTGTAAAAGACGACACTATGCTAAATTATGCCCGGATTTACCCTTGAACAAATCAGATATTCCAAATAAGATTAATGATGAAGTAAAATTAAGTACATTAACTAATCATGTACAGCTCTCTGATGTATTTCTTCAAACTTTAATTGTTAGACTACACAAAAATAAAAAAGAAATGCTCGTAAGGGCAGTCTTGGATTCGGGCAGTATGAAATCTTATATATGTAGCGATACTATTGAAGAAATGAAGTATACCCCTAGCAATGAAATAAATTTGCGTCAATCACTTTTTGGAGGTATTGAAACAAATGAAAATGTCTATAAAAATTATGTTATTGAATTAAGTAGTATGGACAGAAGTTATAAATGTAAATTTGATGCATTGGCTGAAAAACGTATTTGTTCTGAGCTTGGCCAAATCCCATCTGGTTCGTGGTTAAATGAACTTAAGAAACATCATATACATCTTACAGACTTAGAAAATAAATATAAAGTGGATGAGGAAATAAAATTGTTAATAGGGGCTGATATTATGGGCAAATTGTTAACGGGGGAAATAATACCCCTTAAATCAAATTTAACCGCTATACAGACTAAATTGGGATGGACTGTTCTCGGAAATTTTTTTGGCACCAAGAGCAATACACCTAGTAATCATTTTCTTGTTATCTCTTCTCTTTTGGTTAAAAACCAGTGTGTAAGCGATCTGTAGAAATTAGACGTATTGGGAATTAAAGATCTTGCGCACCGTAAAACTAAGCTGGAGTTAGAAGAAGAGACTAACCAGTATTTTAAGGAGACTCCTCAGGTAAATTCTGACGGCAGATACGAGCTAGTTTTACCATGGGTAACAGATAATTCAGCCTTACCTGACAATAAAAAGCTTGCTGAAAAAAGTTTATTTAGTACGAAAAGAAAATTAGTGAATTCCGGAAAATTAGAGGATTACTATGGGGTTTTTGATAATTGGTTATCACTTCGCATAATAGAAAAAGTAACAGACACTAAATCAGAACAGGTACATTATTTACCGCATAGACCCATAATAAAAGAGGGTAGTACTACAAGTTTACGGGCAGTGTTTAATGCGAGTTCACATTCTCAGGGTTTTCCTTCATTGTTTATCCACAGGACCTACTTTAATAGAAATTATTCCAACAATACTAAATCGATTTCGTAAAAATTATGTGGGTGTTACGTCAGATATAGAAAAGGCATTCTTGCAGATTTCAATAAGAGAAAAGGATCGCGACTTTTTACGTTTTCTGTGGTTTGGTAGAGATAATTCGGAACAAATTGAGGAGTATCGGCATCAAAGAGTTGTTTTTGGTCTAACATGTAGTCCCTATTTATTAGCCGCTACCTCTTACAGTATCATGTAAGTAAAGTACCTGAAAATTTAAGCAATACTGCAGAAACTCATAAGACATCATTCTATGTTGACAATTGTGTAACTAGTTTGAAGTCTGAGTTAGAAATGAAAAAGTTTATCTTGGAGTCACAAATAATAATGTCTTCAGGTAATTTTAATTTATGAGGGGGAAAATCTAATTTGCATAGTGTAACACTAGACAATGAATCGATCACTGAAGAAAAATCTCCGTCTTGGGTCTTACGTTGTATACAGACAGTGATACTTTATTCTGTAAAATGCCGTCAATTGATGAGCCCGATAAACTAATTACGAAAAGGTTAATTTTAGCCATTGCTCATCAAGTCTTTGATCCAATTGGATTTACAGCACCTGTGACGTTGATTCCAAAATTAATTTTGCAGGAAACATGGAATTTAAAACTTAAGTGGGATGAAATTCTTCCGGATCATTTAATACGAAAATTTACAGCATGGATCCAACAACTGAATTTAATATCAAAAATAAGGATACCAAGATGGCTTAATATCATTTCCCCAGACGATTCATTAAGTTTGCATGTATTTTGTGACGCGAGTCAAAAGTCTTACGCGGCGTGTGTGTTTTTAAGAGTCTATCAAGGTGATCACGTGACTGTCAATTTAATACATGCTAGAAGTAGGGTAGCGCCTCTAAAGGTTTTAACTATACCGTGGTTAGAGCTCTTTGCTTGCTTGATCGGCGCTCGGTTGTTCTCGTCTGTGGTAGAAGATAGGCGATTTCCCAGTATTGATATTCATTCTTGGACGGATTCTACTACTTTATGTTGGATTCAAAGAAATCAAAATTGGGGAACTTTTGTCCAAAATCGTGTACGTGAAATAATTTCCTTGACATCTCCCACCGTGTGGCGCCATGTTCCGGGTGCTCTTAACCCACCGATATAGCTTCTAGAGGATGTTCAGAAGAAAAATTGTCACAACTAAGATGGTGGTAGGAACCCGATTGGTTACGCAATAATGAAGAGAGTTGGCCAAATTCAGAGGATTCTCCAGATGAGGATTTGGTTAACTCAGAAATACATAAAACTGTAATAATTGCCTTAAGTAAAAACGACAACAACAGCGACTGGTATTACAAGTATTTTTCATCTATAAGAAAAATTATTCGCATGATAGCATGGATATACAGATTTTATTTTAATTTAAGAAAATGTGCTAGTGACTCCTCAAAAACTTTGCCAGCTTCCGAACTTGAAAGAGCTGAAATTGCTCTTCTGAAATTGGTGCAAAAGGATTCATTTAATAATATAAATTACAACAATCTTTAACATCTTAGACCGATGATTGACAGTGATGGTTTAATCAGAGCAAAAACAAATATTTCTTGTAGAAATGACACTAACAATTTTAAATTTCCTGTAATTTTGCCTTCCGATCATCCAGTGGTTCGATTGTTAATAATGCATAGTCACAACGAATCACTACACGCTGGTGTTAATTTGATAATGTCATACTTGCGCAAAAAATATTCCATTATTAGAGCTCGTAAGACTATACGAAACTGTACACGAAAGTGTGTCAAATGCCAAAGCTTTAAAGTCAAACAATCTGATGTTTTATTAGGTCCTTTGCCAAAAGAACGAGTAAACGATGCAGCTATTTTTGAAATCGTAGGCATTGATCAAGCTGGACCACTTTATTTGAAAGGAGGTCAAAAATCTTATATTGTACTGTTTACTTGTGCCATCTATAGAGTAATTCATTTAGAGTTGATCACATCTTTAACTACCGAGGTTTTTTTGCAATCATTAAGGCGTTTCATTTCACGGCATCGAAGACCTCTTCAGTTATACATTCAGACAATGCTACTAATTTTAGGGGAGCAGAGAAGCTTTTGCACGCACTAGATTGGGAGAGTATTAGCTCGAAAGTTGCTGAACAAAAAATTCAGTGGAAATTTAACCCTCCAACCGCCCTGTGGTGGGGAGGTTGGTGGGAGCGTCTCATCCAAATGGTTAAACAAATCTTAAGAAAAATTTTGGGGTGTGCTGCACTTGGTTATGAAGAACTGCAAACCATTTTATGTGATTGTGAAAAAATAATTAACAGTAGACCACTTAGTTACGTGTTCGAAGACGTGAACGATTTATCACCTTTAACTCCTGAGATGTTTTTGTGTTTTTGCACGAAATTCCCCATTCTGGTGTGTCTGACATTGACATTTTGGACAAAAAGAAGCTCAGTAAATGAGCTAAGTATCTGGAGAAAATGAAAGAGAACCTCAGACTACGATTTCGCACGGAATATTTAGGATATCTACGTCAACAGTCCATAAGAAACTACAAGGATAAGCCACTAGAAGTGGGCGAAGTTGTGTTATTAGAGGATGACAACAAAAAACGTGCTTTCTGGAATATGGCCAGAGTTTTAAAATTGATCCCTGGACGTGATGGCATAACAAGACTTGCAGTGGTGAAAATTGAAAAAGCCGAATTTTTACATCTTATACAACGTTTATATAGACTTGAACTGGACCATTCTACCAAAAGTGATAATGAAAGTGATAACAATGTTGCTGTAACAACGAACAGTGGAAGAACTGTAAAAATTCCCATAAGACTGTAAATTTATCAAGTGACTTTAATTTTTTTTATTCATTTTGTTTATATAACTATTTTGTTTTTAATCTAAGTCCATATTTTAGTATCATGTATTTAAGTATGTTTTGAGTATATTTTCAGATTATCCACTCAAAAGGTGGGAGAAAATGTGGAAAAAAGTTTTGATTCTCAAATGAACATCTGCCAGTATTGTGCGAGACACACATGCACTGGTCTCGAGAGAAGAAAAAAGTTTACTTTACATTTTGACTCTAGCAGGAAAAAGAGCTACGCTGGTATCTGTAATAATGTTACGACAAAGGAGATGCCTTTACTCAATTATATTTTTATTGTTACTACATGTATTATATGTACATAGCCTATTTTGTATATAGAAACTGTATATAAATAATTTGAAAATGTAAGTAAGAGCCCTGTTTTATTCAAGTTCAGGGCTCCTTTATTTTAAGTATTTTTTATTTTATTTAAGTATTAAGAAATATTTTATTCTATACGCAACAACATATTTCTGCTCGAAATTTTTAAAGTAAGAAACAGTTGACTTGTACCTTGCACCTAAAGAATAGTTCATGTACAAATTTGGAAGGTCAGATTACAGTACTAAGTAGAGATGGGCGTTATTTCATGTAATATAGTAAATAATACTGTTATTGCAGAAGAAGCCATTCACATCGTAATATAGTATTAAAAAGTTCATATTAAATAAATAACACTTTAATTTTATCTCTCTGCACGCAAAAAATGAGAGAGAGAGAGTAATATGTCTGGCAATGTGCCAATAAAACACAGACATAAATTAGATTATTTGTTGGAGTGAAAGTTATTTGTTAACAGGAAATAAAGGAAGCAGTGAAATGTTTTCACCTGCTTTCATGTAACGAGTTAAATACTAATTAATTATTTCGTTGGTTCCATATCAGTCAAATGTTTTTTTTTTTAAATAAGTAATTGCTTTGATTATTTAACATCTTTCTAATTTTTTGTTGTAACTATTATTCTAAACCGATTGTTATGGTGTATTGATTTAGTTTAAATATCAGTATAGTCTGCCAGTGAAATTCAACTCTGTAGATTACATATTAGTCGAATATTCTTTTGAAATAGGTTATAGATTTGATTATTTTACATCTTTCTAATATTTTATTTAAAGGTATTGTTCTATACTGAATGTTATAGTATATTAGTTTAATTTATATATTAGTATAGGCTATGCCCATGATATGTAATGTCAAAAACACTTAATATTACCATTTAACGAAATAATATTTTCATGAAGCTAATTTAAATAGCCATGATGAGATAGGTTAGAGGTGGTTAATTGATGTTCATTATTGAATCATGGGGATGGGGAATCGGAATACACGTGCTAGGTTTACGCTAGTAGCTTTGGGAAGACGATGGAAGGCATTTAAAAAGGATGGATGGAGTGGGAGAAGGGAAGAATGAAGAGTATTTGTTTGTATTTAAAATCACCTGTAGCAGCAGCTAGAATTGAAAAGAGCACTTATTAATTGTGGTTTTCTCAAGAATATTGTTTGAGTTTTTCTCAAGAATAATTTGATAATAAAATTGAATATTTATTTATTTTTATCCTATTTTTTTTTTTTTTTTAATCTGATTTTTTCTTGTGACTATTTTTAATGATTTCAAATGAATAAATTTGTTGTGGTATTAAGGATAGGTAATTACGATCATATGTTAAAATTAAATGTGTGAGAAAATAAATAATTTTATTCAATCAGTTTTTGTAAGCAAAATTTATATTTTTAAAGAAGTGTTTCTAATTTTAGAAAACATATTCAAAGTGACTGTTTTCTAAGTATGATTTAAAAATATTAATTTCCTTGTCAATCTGGAATGTTCAAGTTCTTCGGAAAATTGAAAGCGACGATTACTCCGTAGTTTAACATTTGGGATGGCTTAAAGATGTTTTTTTAAAGATTTGTTATTATTATTTAATTATTTCTTAATTATATGGCTTATAAATATGAGGATTCTTTTTTATAGAAAACGGCACTCATGCATGTGTTACTTGATATAATTTGAAATATTCTGTTTTCGTGTTTAAATAAATTGATTTAACAGAATCTCATGCTTACACGATTGGAACAAGCATTTGTGTAAAACTTTGACTCTACCACTATTTCATATCAGCGTTTTTTTTTTTTTTTTGTTTTGTTTTTACATTCATTCTTTTCTTTTTCTTTCTTTCTTTCTGTTTTTTTTTTTTTTTTTTTCTTTTAATTGCAGAAATTCTAATGTTAAATAAAGTGAAGATTACTCTTTGAAAGCATTGGAACTCAAAAACATGAATCGCATCCACTATGCAAGACACATGTATATATTGTATATCCCGAAAGGATTAGAAAGACACTAGAAGTATATAAACTGAAGAGTAATATGTTATAAAAATAATATGTTACAAGAATCTATTATTAAAGGTAGTATGGAACGACATAACCTATTACTGAAAAGTAACTGTTTATCCCATCTCTAGTACTAAGCACCTTGCTATTTCACATAATGTACAGTCAGCCAAAAAAAAAAAAAAACGCCATCCCCCCACCTAATTTCGCCGTAAATTATCGTAGAAACATTTGACTGGTACCGATCGATTTGTAATAACGTCTAGTTTATAACGGTATAGTTACATTTTACCTAGGGGGTCATCTACATATTAAAACTGGCATTAACTTCATTTTCTTCAATGGCAATCCCTATTTTTGACTATATTCAGATTTCTGAGAACGGTTCGGAAAACATGCCTATTTATATACTTCAAATCAATTCTAAATAGAGTTACACATGAAAATGTATTAGGGGTTCGTCTATACATTTAGAAAATATAAATCATGATCTACCACCCAGTATACATTATTTATTAAGTTTCACACCAGAAAAAAATTTCAGAAATGTTAATTATAAAATAAAAAAATGACTAATTCACAGAACTCTCTGAGTTAGTTTATGAACTAAAAGATTTTTATTGGTTTCTATTGATTAAACATCAAATAGTTCACTTCATACAAAGAAAATTAAATAGCTTGAACAGATATTAAAATATCTATCAAAAGAAAAAAGAAAAAAAAAGGTAAATGCTTTTAAATTTGTTTGAAAATTCAAAATTATTTTAACTCAAGCTGCCGTATGATTGTCTGAAACGGTGGCACTCAACCTGGTTCCCACGGCCGTTTCACAGCGACAATGGGAGTTCATTCTGATACTGCAGTACTTTCATTTTCTTTAATTTAATAGACTTTTTAAAAATATTAAAACATATTTTTTTATTTTTATTTATTTATTTTTTTTAATTAATTTTTTTTTCATGACATTATTAAAAACTTTTACATAAATCTCCACGATATTCTTTTGCTTTTATATTTTATAATGTGTAACAAATTAATATGCAAAATAATAAATCCTACTACTTAATGGGATGTTCTAAAATTCTACTCTTAACACAGATACCGAAGTGGACGGTGGTGTAGAAAGGCTGACTACCCTTAATCTAAATCCTCAGTTGAAAAGGTCAAAATGTTACATTACTCAATTTAAAAAAAAAGGGGGGGGGGAAGAAAGAAAGAAAATAATAATAATAAATTAAAATAAATAAAATAAAAATAAATAAATAAATAATCTGAATAATAAACTATGGGAACAGAAGCAGGGAAGCCATCGTCTCCGTGAACGATAAAAATTACGATGGCATGTCTCCGGACCATCGTAGGGGTGCGTCCCAGACCGTCGCCAGTTACCCATAGTGCAGTACTAGTGCGACATTAAACCCACCCTCTACCTACCTACCAATATGTTGTGGTGTGAACTGGCGTATAAATGACCGATTACGCATGTATTTCAGTGTGGAATGGCTTTCTTAGTAGGAAAAATCTGTTTGGATTTTCACAAATATATATGATTTTAAGTTTATTTAAAATTTGCTTTAGAAGAAAATGATGACTCCTCATTTAAATGCTAATGCTGAAGGTCACATGTGGATAGCGGTAAAAAGTAAAAATCTATGTTAAAGTAAGATAAATTTCTCTTAAAAAAAAAAAAAAAAAGGAATAACAGTGGGCTAAAAATACCCCGGAATAAATTAAAATGTTGTTTATAGTGCAACCACGTTACCTACTCCTAGCAGTGAGGACGAGTTGAAAATCTTGGAGGGTTTCCAAGTTGACCAACAGGTTTGAATTTAGTAAACATCGAGTCATTTGGTATTCCCTTATCGCTTATTTTCTCTCAACAAAAAGCTTGTTTTCCTTATTTTACTAGTGGACTCGTTGAATTCGCACTTGCGCAGACGCTTCCATGGTCGCAAATCAGGTGATATCATTTGTGCTAAATAGCTGGATCCGCCCTCTCTTAAGCTCAGGTTCAGCTCATCATTAAAATATTGTTTTTAATATCTGCCGCACCAAAATGTTCAAAACACAAATGCCAATTTTCATATGTTTTGAAATCTTCCCGTTTCAACTTTAAAAGCATTTAGATTAATTTTATTTTGTTTTGAATTGTTAAATTTAGATGATTAAAGTCTTTTAAATGAAATTTCAGGGTTCTGTAAGATCAATATCTATATATTTGAAAGTAATAAGACTATTCCTTTGTTTTAAATTTTTTTCCCATAATAACTGTGACTTTGATTTCGTGATTAGGAAATTGAAAATAAATACTATTGAGCTATGTTCCAATGATAGATCTTATATTTAAAAAAAAAAAAAAAAAAAAAAAAAAAGCAATTTTTCACTATTTGATTCTGTATTAAAAAACTTTTAATAGAAATTTGATATTTTATTCTGTTACATTATGGGATAAATTTTAAATAACACAAAGCTTACAAACGGTACAGTAACCAAATGCAAATATGTCACAACAAAATTTAAACAGAAAATTCATGGTAAAAGATCTTTTTAAAATTATTAAATATTCATAATAATAATAATAAAACGATTGTCGAATGCATAATTGCTGTTTCATGCAATCAGTTTCGTCTACCGTGTTTTCTAAAACATGATATTTAACTAGAGGTGTACGTACTCTTGAATATTGAAATACGAAAAAAAGTGTAACAGGGTTAAAATAGAATTTTAGCAGCGAAAAACGAGAAAAAGATATTTAATACTTATGAAGAAAGACTTAACATATTAGGATCGGATATATTCCTCTCTTGTACCGTAAGCCACACCTTTTCACAAATTTTCTAAAACTTTATAATATAAAACAAAATAATTTTACATATTTGTAATTAAATCATTTAAGTTTTGTCTTCAATAATCGATGTAGTAAATACCATTGTGATTTATGCATACCAGCGTCACATATAGAGTCAAATATGAATATGCAAATTAGTCTTTTTTTTTAAATAGTGTTTCAGCGAATCAGAGGCGGGGCTTCTTTTCTTTTGAAATTCTTTCACAATCCCTCGCCTCAATGTGATAACTTTACAAAAATATGCCAATTTGTATAATAAACATCGAAATATTGCTTAGGAAACAATAAAAATAACATAAAGGTAAATTAAAATAGTTTTCCGTCAAATTATATACAAACATTTACTTATAGAGGATACAGATTATAACAAGTGACGGCCCCCTAACAGGAATAAAAAGTGAAATATCATTGTAACTCAAAAGATAATGTTAGGAACGAGCTGTAAATTTGGAAACCCATGTTTTTGATGATAACCGTTCTATTCGTGCAAAAATTAACATAGGTCATAATTCATAATTTTTTCAAATATGAATTTATTAATAATTTTCATAATTCAAAAAATGTTTTTTTAGCAAAAATTTGCATGGAATATGTTTGGGTCACTTCATTCTAACGAATAAAAAAAAAAACAGAATTTAAATATCATAATTATTTCGGAAGATATGATTTAATGTTTGTCACATTCATTTAACATTAGCATCCCCAATCTTTGACAGCTTATAACTCTATGAAAAATTGAGCGAAATATATAAACTATACCATTTTCCGTGATGATTTGATCCAAAGAATTCAAATAAATTATAAAAAAGGGGGGTTACCATTGAAAAAACTGAAGTTGATGTCAGTTTTAATATGTAGACGACCCCCTAAGTAAAATCTAACTATAACATTATAAACTAGACGTTATTACAAACTGATCGGTACCAGTCGCATGTTTCTACGATAATTTACGGCAAAATTAGGTGGTGCTTTTTTTTTTTTTTTTGGCTGACTGTACAATTGAATCTCACTGCCGAGTTTTATTGGGGAGTCATGGGTGATGAATATTCACTTTTAATACTGTATTCCTCGGGGCACACGTGGAAGTTCATTGACAAGGGTCATGTAACTTTTTGAGTCTATCTAACCATTTATGTTATTAATTTTAATCTATCTTTATTACTTTATGAGTTATTAAACATCAAAATGGGTCCGGGACTTTATAAACACCCTGTATAGACATGTCCTTATTACAGCCAGATTCAGTCTATACTTCATCAGATTTTGTAGATATTATGGAAATGTCCCCACCTTTTACGTAATAAGTACGTCTTTTAACTGAACAAAATAATGTAAAATGGACATATGTGAACATAATATAGACATGTCCATTTTGTTCATATTACATCTAAAAATTACCCATGTTATTTTTAGATTTATCTGAACATAGATGCTGGCAGAATGCAATCCTTAGTGAGTGTGATTTTTTTTTTTTTTTTAACTAATACTAGTTAGTGTCACATGTCAGTCTAAGCAAAACCTACATAATAGGCTTTCTGTGAAATCCACAGAAAGAGTTCAAAAAATTTTAAAACTGTGAACTATTATATATATATATATAATTTAATAATTAAAAAGCTTTAAAATATTATTTTTAAAGTTATCTGGAATACGACACAAAGAGAGAAAAAAAACTTTCCATGTGATTTACTTTTTCGCACAAAATATTTTATATTTTTAAATTTCATTCATTGCCAGAACCCATGTATGTAAATGTTTTTTATAGAATCTAGCTTTCAAACTTAGGTCCTTTCGCCCAATGAACTATTATTCCACTAAGTGATGTCCTCATTCAATATTTGACTTGCCTTATTACTCCTATGAAATAGATTTCATCTTCTCTTTATGTTAATAGGTGCAGAATTACAAGTGATCTTTATTTAAAAATATAATCACATTATGATGGCAAGGAAAAGTTTAAAGTTGTTCACTCCTTTTGTGATTTCCCCATCTCTAGTCACCAAATCCCACGCAAGTCTATGGCAAAATTTGTTTATAGAATTATTCTTTACCTAATTGAAATATTTAAATTTTGTTTTCACATTCAGAAAATTTACAATTGTTAAATTAGTACTCGTTCCCAAAAATTGATTTTTTAAAATTTTATTTTACGGCTAAAAAATGAAAAAAATGTATTTAGTGAAACGTATTTTTGAACTCAAAATTCAAATAAAAAAATAATAAATTTTTGTAAAGGGAGTACTAATTTAATGGTTGTGTATTTTTAGAATGTGAAAATGGAATTTAGAAATACTAATTAAGTAACGTGCAATTCTATAAACAATTTTACCCATAGAATAACAGGGGCTTTGGGTGACCTTGACAATCTGTGATGTACCCCCTTGAGTTATAACTTTGTTTATATTAAAAAAAAAGTGTAAACGTGTATAAAGTATACATGTTTAAATAAAGGCCAAACAAATTTTTACAAGAATGAAAAATAACCAGATGAAGTTGTGCTTGTGCCCCAAGCTTTAATACTGGCCTGCTCACGTTTTACTCTAGTTCAGCAAAAATCGACATAACAGTTACATATGAAATTATTCATTACTTAATTTTTAATAATGAAGTTAATAGAACAGATGGTAGAGCATTAGCCTCTTTTTTTTTTTTTTTTTTTTTAAGTGCTCTGGTTTGAACACTGGTTAGGTCATTTTTGTAAAAATTAATGTGGCTATTCCTTTAAAAATGTTTTTAAAAAAATTACGCTTTTTAATATTCTTTTAACAAAGTACATGAGGCACTTAAATATTTTTTAATTTTCTACTTTTTACATGTTCAACAGCTTTTTCAAGGGGAAATGCGAAACGCTTGCTAGTTTATATCAGTGTTGCCAGATTTGGGGACTTTTTTATTCAACTCTCACCAATAATTTTGAGAAGTGATATTTGATATTCACAATAGACGGTAAATCTTCGAAGTGATTAGGCAACTGTTAAAATTAAAATTTATTGGTGAATATTGAATAAAAAAGTCCCCAAATCTGGCAACACTGGTTTATATGTATTAATTCATATTTCAATTAAGAGTTTTCTGTACATATATTTAATCTATGTGAATAAATAAACAATTACATTTTACTGGAAAAAAAAAAAAAATCATTATTTTACCTTCTATTCATCCCACAATGTACCTGATTTTTTTTTTTTTTTTGTCATCTAAATTATGTTACTTTCATTATATTGTGCAGTATGGAAATAGTATATTAAAATATGCTTTAAACCACACTGTATTCAAATTCTTTTCAGAGTCCCTATATTAATCTTTCATTTTCCATGTATAAATATTTAAAATAAAATCTTTTTTTTTATTTTTTTGAGACATTAATTCTCCCTTCATATATGAAAAAAGCAAGCTTAAAGCAGTAAAATGATTTCTTGAACTTCATAAGTAAATCCAAATAAAATATTTTAATCAAATTTGTTTGAATTAACCTGGCAAGAAAAATCTTCATTGTTTTATAAAGTATCTTGAAATTAAATAGAACTATACTTTTTTGTATATAGTATTTTGCATAGTGTATCGTACCTTTTGTATAGTGTATATAATTACTCGAACACCCTATTATAATTTTCTGTTTTATTAATGACATTTCTTATTTTAATTTATTTAAACGACCGTTAATTACATAATGTTTTAAAAGTACAGCGGAGTCACTCCAGATTTTTCATTTTTTAATAAACATGTACTTATTCAAAATCAGAAAGTGAATAATAATAGTGCATCACCGCATGAATAGGTTTTGTATAAAGTCTTGTATTGTTGCCTTTATCTTACTTTTTAATTTATACCAAGAGTTTTAACATTCTGTTTAAAATTATTGCATATCTCATTTCTTATAGAATGAAGATAAATGTATGAATTTAAGCTCATTCTTGCACCCATCCTTATATATAGCACATCAATTTATTTTATTCCAGTAAAAGCCAAGCAAATTATTCTTACTTCTTATTACCAACCAAAGTTTTAATGAACATTTCATTACCAGTTATTGCATTTTCAAGTATAAAAGTGCTTTGTAAAGAAATCAACATATATAGCACACCAATTTATTTTATTCCAGTAAAAGCCAAGCAAATTATTCTTACTTCTTATTACCAATCAAAGTTTTAATGAAAATTTCATTACCAGTTATTGCATTTTCAATTATAAAAGACTGCCACAATAATTTATTGAAAGTGCTTTGTAAAGAAATCAACATATATAGCACATCAATTTATTTTATTCCAGTAAAAGCCAAGCAAATTATTCTTACTTCTTATTACCAACCAAAGTTTTAATGAAAATTTCATTACCAGTTATTGCATTTTCAATTATAAAAGACTGCCACAATAATTTATTGAAAGTGCTTTGTAAAGAAATCAACATATATAGCACATCAATTTATTTTATTCCAGTAAAAGCCAAGCAAATTATTCTTACTTCTTATTACCAACCAAAGTTTTAATGAAAATTTCATTACCAGTTATTGCATTTTCAATTATAAAAGACTGCCACAATAATTTATTGAAAGTGCTTTGTAAAGAAATCAACATATATAGCACATCAATTTATTTTATTCCAGTAAAAGCCAAGCAAATTATTCTTACTTCTTATTACCAACCAAAGTTTTAATGAACATTTCATTACCAGTTATTGCATTTTCAATTATAAAAGACTGCCACAATAATTTATTGAAAGTGCTTTGTAAAGAAATCAACATATATAGCACATCAATTTATTTTATTCCAGTAAAAGCCAAGCAAATTATTCTTACTTCTTATTACCAACCAAAGTTTTAATGAACATTTCATTACCAGTTATTGCATTTTCAATTATAAAAGACTGCCACAATAATTTATTGAAAGTGCTTTGTAAAGAAATCAACATATATAGTACATCAATTTATTTTATTCCAGTAAAAGCCAAGCAAATTATTCTTACTTCTTATTACAAACCAAAGTTTTAATGAACATTTCATTACCAGTTATTGCATTTTCAAGTATATAAGACTTCCATTTAACAGCCACAATAATTTTTTGAAAGTGTTTTGTAAAGAAATCAACATATATAGCACATCAATTTATTTTATTCCAGTAAAAGCCAAGCAAATTATTCTTACTTCTTATTACCAACCAAAGTTTTAATGAACATTTCATTACCAGTTATTGCATTTTCAAGTATAAAAGACTTCCATTTAACAGCCACAATAATTTCTTGAAAGTGTTTTGTGAAGAAATCAACAGTTAAATGAATAAACTCTTTTTCAGTATATAGAAGTGAGAGAGTTACGGTTTCACAGAAATTATCCACCGATATTAATATATATGTTTGTTTATTTATTTATTTATAAATTCCAATCCATACAGTCGGCAGCAAAATTATTGAAGCACTAGTAATAATTCCTGTTTAAAAGATGAGCACTTAATACTGTTTCGTTAAGTAAATATTTGTCGAGTCATGATCTTAGTCTTATGCTGCTAATTCGTATTCGAAACTGTTTTTCAAGATTCTATTTCTTTTTCTATATCCAGTATTTTTCAGAATTTCTAAAAACTGTAAAACACGTCTTCGACAATTTTTACAGGATTTTGTTTAGTTAAGAAGAAAACAAATGTGTATGGTGGGGGAAAGGGGCACATGGAATCAGACATGGGCAAATTTTAATTTTGAAAATGGGAAAATTGGGGAGAGGGGGGAATCTTCTAGATAAAGGAAAGAAAGAGGAGTTGTTAAACAAACAAAAGAGAGAAAACCATAATAGAGTGTTTGAGTATTTTTCTCCATATATTACACGATGTTTAGTTTTATTTAACGCTACTGAACCTTGAGCCCTTAGATCATAATGATAAAGAATTTTTCATTCTGTCAATGTAAAAACCTATAAAAACCTAGATTCACGAAAATGCTTATATTTAGTGCAACAGTGATTTATAATATTCATATAAATTTTCAGCTCAATTGAATAAGGCGTTTAGATGCTATCGCACTTTTAAAAATTTGGCCCCATATGCCATAATGATAAAGAATTTTTCTTTGTGTCCCTGTAAAAAAACTGTAAGTGCTAAATTCACCAAAATCTATACAGTTGGTGCAAGTGTGACCTTTAACATGTGTACAAATTTTTTTTCTCAGATTAATAAGGCGTTTAGATGCTATCACACTTTTAAAAATTTGGCCCCATAGGCCATAATGATAAAGAATTTTCCTTTGTGCCCCTGTAAAAAAACTATAAGTGCTAAATTCACCAAAATGTATACAGTTCGTGCAACTGTGACCTATAATATGTGTAAAAATTTTTTGCTCAGATTAATAAAGCATTTAGACGCTATCGCACTTTTAAAAATTTGGCCCCATAGGCCATAATGATAAAGAATTTTTCCTGGTGTCCCTGTAAAAAAACTATAAGTGCTAGATTCACCAAAATCTATAGGGTTCGTACTATGGTGACTTACAATATACGTACCAACTTTCAGCTTATTAGAACAAAGCGTTTAGACGCTAGCGTGTTCACTCACAGACATACACACACACACATACATACATAATCGTAAAAATAGTCGAAACGGACACAGGGGACCTCGAAACGTATCGAAACATCAAAATCTCAAATTCGGATTTTTGACATGATTACAATACTTTCCTCACTATAGTGTTCGGAAAGTAAAAAGTAAGTTGATGATAAAAATTAGCGATCAAACTAAAAATAAAAAATGTGGATGTGTGCTTCAATAATTTTGCTGCTGACTGTAGCGTGGCCACTTGAAATCAGGCTACCACTTGAAAATTTATTATCTAGATAATTTTTGAGACACTGAATCAATTCGAACCAAAGTTGGACAGTGAACTTACAGTCGACAGCAAAATTTTTAAAGCGCTAGCAATAATTCATATGTAAAAAAGTACACTTAATACTGCTTTGTTAAACAAATCCTTGACGAGTCATTTTCTTAGTCACTAAGAGCATGACTCGACAAGGATTTATTTAAAAAGCAGCTAGGTGTACTTTAAGACTTCTGCCTGGAAATTTTTCACCACAACAACTTTGGAAATACTGAACTGTTTTGCACAAAAGTTGGACAGTGAATTTATTTTGGATTAATAAAGTGAGCAACTTGTCTGTCATTTTATTTCCAGGTGAAGGCCACTTAAAATCAGGCTGCTAGTTGAAAATTTGTTATGACAATAACTAGAGTTGCACTGAATATTCCGATCGACCGAATATCTTGATATTCGGAAATCGAATAATCGAAGTCGATTTAAATTTTAAATAAAATTAAAATATTTAAATTGGTAAAAATATTTATCATATAAAATTAAACTGTTTTCCTTTTTTTTTTTTTTTATTATTATTCATCAATATTATGATATTAAATAAGTAAAAATTGCCAATCTAATAAAGTTTCTACCTTAATTTCTAACCTAAATTAAAATAGTCTGCATTAAAATGTAATATATTTCAAAACAGTTACTTATTATAGTTTAATGAAGGGGAAATTGTGACAGCATATGAAACTACATTTACTTTGTGTGTACATATATGCAGCTTTGATTACTTTGTTAGCCTGACGAAGGGTAGTGTTTTCTTTCAACTCGAAACAATTGTTGCGAGTTTATTGAATTTTATGGTGTTTATTCAAAGTTTTGTACTTATTACTTTAAAACACCAGTTCTGTGGTGCTTTCTTATTATATATATGTATATTATTAAAGTCTTCTTTCCTGATGTTTAATCATTATAATGTTATATATGTATTATGTGTATATAGATTACACGTAAAATAAGATGATTTTTTGATAGATCAAAAAAGGAAAAAAATATTTATTCTTATTTAATGTATTTGGCTCTTTTTAGTCTAATTACTTTAATGAAAAAAAAAAAAAAAAATCAATGATTTAAATATACATTTTACTTCCATTTTGACTATAAAATTTATCTTTTAATGCTAAATACTTAGATTTTATGTTAATACTTTTTAATGTCCATTGTATTATTTTTACATGCAATAAATGTTTAAAATAATTAAGCTATTCTGGGTATAAAAAATAATTTACACTGAAATTTAAGTATTTGGCCGAATACCGAATATTTAATATTGGTTATTCGGCAAAAATCACTCTTCGGTGCAACTCTAACAATAACTTTTGAAATATTGAATTTATTTGAATCAAAGTCGAACAGTAAACTTATCTTACAAACATCTTGAATTAGTTTAGTGAGCAACTTGCTCTTGCCATTTTGTTTCCAAGTAGCAAGTAGCAATCATTTGAAAATTTGTCAATACAATAACTTTTGAAATATATTTGAACCTCATTAATAAATAATACCACAGAATTAGTGTTTTGAAATAATAAGGTCAAAACTTTGGATAAACACCATAAAATGCAAGAAACTTTCGAGTTTCTTGAATTTTATGGTATTTATCCAAAGTTTTGTACTTATTACAGTCGAACCTCGTTAACGTGAATTACTTTTAACATGAACTGTTTCCACAATCCCCGTCAAAAGAAAAATTAGTTTCTGAGTTACTGATAGCATGAACAAATTTTTTATTCCCTTGAGATTCATGTTAATAAAGTTCGACTGCACTGAATTAATCCAAAATGAATTGGCAGGATAGACTTATCTTAAAAAATTGAAAGATAAAAAGAACGTTTTATATACCATAATTTTAAATTTTCTGTTGAATCATACATACGCTACTGAAGGCAGCGGGGACCCAAAACAATTAGCTAAAAGTATTTAAAAAATGCATGTTTTGAGCTATTCTAAAAGTTTCAAATATAGTGCGACCACGTTTCCTACGACTAGCAGTGAGGCCGAGTCCAAAAGTTTGGAGGGATGCAAAATTGGCCGAGAGATAGTTATTTGGCAAACATCCAGTTATTCGGTGTTCCCTTATCGCTTGTTTTCTCTCAGTCACCCCTATTTTAACACTGGACTCGTTCAATCCGCACTTGCGCAGAGGCTTCCATGGTCGCAAGAAATGTGGTTAAAGAATATCTAGCTAGTCGGGAAGTTAGTTAAATAAACTTTATATTGAATCATATAAACGTTATCGAACGCAGCGAGGATCCAAAACAGTTGGCTAAAAGTATTTAAAAAAAAAATACAATGTGATCGTTTTCTGAAAGTTTCAAATGTCTAGCTAGTCGGATCTGTATTTGTGTATAAAGTGATATTGCTTATATATAGAGCGAAATGAAGAAAGCGACAAACTGTAAAGAAAAATTAGAAACATTTGAGACTTTTATAAAAGTGAAAAAAAAAAAAAATTGCAATATGATATACGTTTTCCATAAAATATTTTATTTACATATCAGACCTTTTTCATTTATAATGTATTTGCTGATTTTTAAGAGCAATGTTAGTTAATTTAAACTGAAAGAAAATGTGGAGTTTGTTTTTAAAATGATAATGAATACTAATAATAATGGAAAGAAAAAGATAGCTAGATACAATTGCTGGGGGAATTGTGATACTATTTAAAAAATCCTGAGAATTATTGCAGGATTGTTTCAGACCTGTTAAAATAATTTTAAAATAACAACAATAAAAAAGGTCTAAACTTAAAATTTTTATAATTATACATATTGCAAGTTCTGTAATAAGTTCAAAAATAAATAAATTCGTATTTAAACCACATTTTAAAACCACCTAAAAATTTATCCACATATATTCATGCAGAATTTTGAAATATTTGTATTTAAAATAGCACAGTCAATTTGATAAAATTTATCAATGTATTAGGCTAAAATTTACCATGCATGTGGGAATGTAAATAGGATTTCTTAGTTAACTGTTAAACTATATAAAAAATAATATAATTTTCTAAACTGACAACTTTTAAAAAAGTTAAATTAGTTACAAGATGTTTGATGCATTTTTACCTTTCCAACACTTTTTACAATTACTCAGCGGGGAAAAGAATAAAAGAAAAACAAGTATTTGTCAAACAGATATATACAGTAAATACAGTAATAACAGTATAAATGCAGTTTATAACTTATTAATAAACTTGTGAACTATAATACTGTTACTTGTAATAACTGTAAATACAGTTTATAACTTATTAATAAAGGAAAAACAAAAGCATAATAACTTAATAACGATCAAATCAGAAATAAACATGTTTTTATTAGTATTCAATGCATTTGAAAATAATCTACTTTTTATTTTAATTTAAGAATAATGGCTTAATATTATGGTGTTTATTTAAAGTTTTGTACTTATTATTTCAAGGTCTAACATTTTCACAAATACAGAAAAAAGATGCAGCAAAAGTAAGTTGCTATTTTGTCACGAATTATATATATATATTCAATTAGTTTTTCATAGATAGACTTCAATGAAATAAAAAAAAATTTCAGATTATTAGAAAGAATTACTGAAACAAGGCAACACAAATAGAGACGAAAAAGCGATACAAATACAAATACAAAGGGTGTTAGGGTAAGCGCTACAGAAAAGGCGATACAAACGTAAATATAGGCAGAGAGAGCACCAGTCTGAACAATAAATGAGATAAAAAATAAATATGGTTAATTTAATTTCAATAGCAAAATTTTGTAGAAGATAAAATTTTCTTATATTTCATTACAACATCCGCATTAATAAAATGGCGGCATACAAGTGCAGTTTTAGCTCAAGTATTTACGTAAACAGGTTTAGTTCAATTTTCATTTAAAATTTTCATTTTCATTTTCATTCAATTTTATGTGCCTAAACTGACGTCCGTATTTTGTACGTTTTTCGTAGATACGTCTATGTCCGAAATTTCACATATTCTGAACATAGAGCTGGAGAGGGGCCCTGCTTTACAATTTTGGCAACCCTAAGCAATAGATTTTTAGCGGCCCCCTCTAATAGATATCAGATCCGTATATAGATATCTCTAATAGATATCAGAATAGATCCGGGCAGCTTATAGATTTCATGTGACCCCAGGTAAATATTCTCACTGTGATCCCTTCCCCTCCACCCCTCCTCCATTACAAAAGAGAAAACTACTATATTAAGATTCAACTTATTCTAATATTATAAGTTAATATAAATTTAAATAACTCTTTTTTTTTTTTTTTTTTTTTTTTTTGTAAAAATTGAACTGGATCCGGCATATTTAGCAATAAGAAAAAATAAACAATTTGAATCAAATCTTTAGTTTTTCTACCTGATTGTGCTAAACATTCAATTGGGAAAATGCCTTAAAATTTCTGTGTATACTAATCTCCATTCTTTACATGGCATCGCACATATTGATGTACAACGAAACTACTGTACATCAATACTGTTATATCTGTACATGTTACTCATATATAGGCTTACCAGATCAAAGTACCTTTATAATAGAGAAGCATTAAAAATTGCTACAATTATCAAATTATGGATGTATTTTTCCATTCCTAATAAGTAAGGACTAAAAATAAAGTGTTACTGATTGATAATTTAGTTTCTACAATTTTTTAAATCTCAGAAAAATGCCATAGAAAAAAAAAAAAAAAAAAAAAAAAGGCGTCCCCATTTGTCCCCAGAAAATGGGGACGTTTGGTCAGTATACTCATATACAATGTACAGCTTGCACCATAAACTGTTTGGCCGAAAATTTGAGTAAAAACTATTACAATGGAATGAAAAAGAAATTTTTTGTATGGACAGAAGAAAAGGGAATTTGAAATCTGTCATTCCATCACCATTGCTTAGCTATCATGCAGCATCGCATCACAAAACGGAGTGAATCTATCAAGTTGCTACATTTTTACCACCGACAAAGTTCCAGAGTGAATAATAACAATATTAAAATATTACTGTTTTTTTTTTTTTTTTTAGTTCTTATTTTTATTATAATTTTAATCCTTTTATAATAAATGATAATTTTACATTTTACATTAAACCAGATGATAACAAGAATTCGTTTCATTTTTTAAACAAGAACGAAAAATCATTTGGTTTGCATAGACTATTAATATTTTCCAAATGTATGTACTTTTTAATAACAGGAGACTTGGCGTTGGAATATTAAAACACGAATAAACTACTACGTCAGAAACGCCAAAAGAAAAATATTTCCGATGCATACAGCTGTTTCGGTAGCCTTAAGCGTACCTTCTTTAGTGCATAAAGAATTCTGAATCTGGAGAAGTGCTCGGTCCCTCTCCTATATATACGATCACTTCTCCAGATTCAGAATTCTTTATGCACTGAAGAAGGTACGCTTAAGGCTACCGAAACAGCTGTATGCATCGGAAATATTTTTCTTTTGGCGTTTCTGACGTAGTAGTTTATTCGTGTTTTAGTATGTACTTTTTGCCTCGTTTAACCTTTAATGTACTTTGCTTACGTTATCACACAACTGAAAAAAAATACTGATAGACAAACTAACTGAATTCATAATCACTTCAAAACATTGTTGAAAAGTGTTAAAAAACCTTAACATAAACGGAAATGCTGTTCTAACAGTTCTCAATTGTAGCTCTTAAGCTCTTATAATGTGTTTGAATATTTTGGTGTGATCCTGTAAATCTTAATGCTAAACATACCCTAGTCTATAGATTTTTTTTTTTTTTTTTTAATCATATAAATAATAAATCTAAAATTTAATACGACTTTCGCAGTACAAAGTTTTTTGAATGTGATTTATAAAAATACATCTCATAGAAAGCAATTAACTGTCATTCTTTTGGGTGTCCCTGTACACAAGCTAGTTATCCTATTTCTACCATTTTAAATAGCTACGACCGTGCTAACAATTCGAAGTCGTCAACATTTTTAACCTTTATTGAAAAGTGTTAAAAAAGCTTTCCCCTTCCTTTTTGCTTGAACCTTTTCCTTAATGTATATGTGAAATAAAATTTTTATTAATTCATTTCTTAGTGGATTGATTTATCAGATGAAATTTTGTGTTGGCTATTATTAATTGCAAACTAATCACTTTCAAACACAATTACGAACTTTTTCATTCATAAACGCGCGACATAATATTAGATATTCTTATTTAGATATGGGGATACGAATCGATTGCTAGGGTTTAAAACCGATTGACTACGCTAGGGTCCGAGGCCTATAGGTAGAATGCCCTTAGAGAGGGGGGGGGGGAGCTCTTTCTAAGGAGTCTTAGCCTGTATTTACGCGAGTTTCGGAGAAAAACACGGAAAATTCCGAACGGTTAGTTTGATGAGCGCGACCTGGGATCGAACCGGGAACATCCCATTTACCAGCTTTGAGCGCAGAACCGCTCGACCACTGGTGGGCCTGTGATGCGAATCAAAGTAGCATTTAATTTTTCTGTATGAAGGTAAAGCCTTTTGCAGAAAAGACTATCTAAAGTCAACGCATGAAACAAATTTTCTAGCAGTGTTGCCAGATCTGGCAGATTTTTTATTCAATAATCACAAAAATTTTGAGAAGTGATATTTGATATACATAATAGACTATCAATCTTCGAAGCGATTAGGTAAACAATACAATAAAGAATTATTGGTGACTATTGAATAAAAAATCCGCCAGATCTGGCAACACTGTTTTCTAGACACCATAGACGAGAAAAGATCGCCCTTATGTAATTTAAATTTATTCTTATTTATTTTTTTATCTTAATTTATATATTTTACGTATTTTAAATCTATTCTTGAGATCTTTCTGAAATCTGAACTATTTTCTGACTTGTTTACGAAGTTATTTTTTCGCAAATGTATAAAACTTTCATGAATTTTTTATTTAGATATTTATAAATTTAATAGTGTTTTTTTTTTCTATTTTCTTATTCTTAGTTCTATTATTTAATTGATTATGGATGAATTTGATATAAGGAGTTGGAATTTTCAGCTGAACGAACTTACAAATGAGGCCGCCATGCGAAAGTGTTAAACGCGTTAGTGATGTCAAGTAAAAGGGCTTCGAATTTTTCAGATTTAATAAAACTATATATCGTGAATAAATTCTGTTGTTTTGATGGGTGGCGGAATGTTTAGGTGTAAAACCAAATTGTTCGGGTTGAAATTGCAAACCATTTAGCCACTCATCATCATTTTTTCCATCTAATTTGAAAAGATCTAGCTTTCATTCATTATCACAATGCAAATCAAACAATATATTTATTAAAAATCAACAATTTAGTACATTAACCAGAGCATCTAATTTTTATTCCCAACTGCAACAAATTCATCGTAGAATCTTTTACAAAGTTTTACTTCAATAACGTTAAGAAAATTCTTCATTTATTTCTTCTATTCTAAACTTGTTTCACAAATTCTGGTGGTAGTTTATTTTAAATATGCGAAATTTCCTTGTCCCTGAAAGGGTTAAGGTGTTTCTATACAAAATTAAAATCCTTAAAGAAGGTTACTTTTAATTTACAATTGAATATACACATATTCCTTAAAAGAGAAAAAAAATGAAAAAATGATTTATGATTTTCGCTTTTCTCTCACCGATTCCCCCCCCCCCCCCTTAAATTTTGGACGGTGTTTCAATTTTTTTGGCGGCCCTAGGCGACCGCTTAGGTTCGCCTAATGGTAAAGCGGACCCCGGACCCTGTTCAGAACTCGTCTATACACGTAACTCGGACGCGATAGATGAAATATGAACATAATATGGACGTATGTGTTATGTGGGTATTGGTTAGATGGCAGCACACACCGTTATATTTCTTCTGTTACATATTGTATTTCCGATATAATTTTCCTGAAATTATTTTAGTGTTAAAATTGATTCAAATGAGTAAACATGTTCGAAAAAAATTACAGATTTACTTTTATTTTTTCTATTTAAAACCAGCTTTTTGCTTTAATAATTTAATATTTATTTATTATATAGAGGATGCATTTCTGTATAAATATTTATTCATAGTTAGATAAACTAATGATTATTATTTAAAATAATATTTATAATGGTTATATTTTAATTTTTAAATTATCGAAAATGCTTTAAAGTTAGGTTTAATTGAAATTTAAATCAAGTTCCTGTATTGTAAATTTTTAAACTCTATAATCTATATATATGAAACATATTTTGAAGTTTTGTGTAATCGTAGTTCTCAATTCAGCAACACAACTGATATACTAAATAACAGTTTTAGTTTCTTTCGATAATCAAATAATTGACAGACTCTACTTCTAGTACAAAAATTCTCCTAGATGGCAGCACCAGAAAATAAATATTTTCATTGGATTTACCAAGGATTTATTATACCCACGGATTAATAGAAGAGGATGCGAAAGAGGCTTCCAAATCTGGCTTTTTTTTATCTTACCACAACAGATGGCGCCACAGTCGAGGACCTCCCTTTCCAAAAGCTCCCGTAATGATTTTCAATAGCAAAAAACGACATTTAATTTAATTTTTTTATGGAAAGTTTTAACTTTAACAAAATCAAGTAAACAGAAATAATGCTATATAAGGTCTTCCTAATAACATATATTTTTTTTATAACGGTGGGACTTTTAATTACTTTGTGAGAGGTTATACAAAATACGAGATCGTATTGATTAAAATCAGAATAAAAGACATTTAAAATTTTTCAGTACTGTACGAATAATCTGTGATACAAAGTAAAAAATGTCATTAATAAGGAATATTAAAAATTAAGGAAAGAAAGAAAAAAATAAATAAATAGACGAAAATTATTAATAAAGAAAGAAAGAAAAGAAAATTATTAATAAATAATTAAATAAAATCTGTTGTACTTTTTCCATTTATTTTTCAAACTTTTAAATTTAATAAGAATTATTTTGATTTATTTATAATACAGAAAGTTAACGAACTTATTAATTTTTTTAAGGTAATATAATTTATATGTATTTAAATATAAATAAAAAAAAAATTATGATAGTTTCTGTGACTTGAGGTATTTTAGAAACTGTATGGAGATATATTTAAATTTATTTTCATTTCAACAAATGACAGGGAAAATTCATCCTCACCTCTTTTTACTATATAGGATAATCTGATTTTTTTAAACTATGTATTATTTTTATTTTAAAACTCATTCATCTTTAACGAATGTGCTATATGTAAATATCTGACTGAATTATCAATAGTTTTTTAATGTTAAAAATTTTTAAAACTATTTTAATTTACATATGTCTCGGAAAGTTAGTTATCTTTATTAAAAACGTTAATTATCTTTATTAAAACCCCGTCATCGGCCGAGAGGTTCTCATTAAAATCTGGTAGACGGGAAGTGTTGGGTTCGTTGCCAGGTCGCGCTCGGTGACCTAGTCGCTTAGAGTTTTCGGTGTTTTTTTCCCCCCAAAACTCGAGTAAATATGGGCTTTGACTCCTAAGAATGACCAAAACGGCGGGCAGACTACCTAGCCCTAGGATCCTCGGGTAGTCAATCAGCCTTAACTTTCACATCACCACCCCCACCACCACCTTATTAAACAGTAGGCGAACAGTTTGGCGTTCAAAGCTGATAGACGGGAAGTGCCTGGTTCGATACCAGGTTGCGCTCGTCAACCTAGCTGCTCAGAGTTTTCCGTGATTTTCGCCGAAACACACGTAAATACAGACTGGCACCACCTTAGAAAGACCACCACAGAGGGCACACCACCAAGACCTAGGACCCTCGTGTAGTCAATTGGCCTTAACCTTCACACAGTAACACCACCATCTTATTAAGCAGTGGCCGAATGTTTCTGCGTCCAAAACTGGTAGATGTGAAACGCCGAGCTTGATACCAGGTCGCGCTCGTCAATTTAGCTGTTCGGAGTTTTCCGTGGTTTTTGCCCAAACTTGAATAAATACGGCTAGTACCCTCAAAAAGACACCCCTCATAGGGCACACCACCCAGGCCTAAGAACCTCGTCCAGTCTATTGGCCTTAACCTTCACACCACCACCACCTTATCAACAGTGTCCGAGCGGTTCTGCGCTCAGAGCTGGTAGACAGGGAAGTGCCGGGTTTGAATACAGGTTACGTTATTCGACGAAACCATTCGTATTTTTCTATAGTTACTATGGAAGACTTCTGTGGGGATCTTTTTAAGGTGTACTAATGCGTATTTACGCTACTTTCGGGGAAAACCATAGAAAACTTTGAATGGCTTGGCTAATGAGCGCAACCTGCGATGAACGCGGCACTTCCTGTTTTCCAGCTTTGAGAGCTGAACCTCTCAACCACATAATCGATTAAGGAAATTCATGCTTATGAAAGTTGGGAAGACGGGAATGGCGATTTTATCAATTTTTAAGTCGCCATGTGGCGAGTGTTGAAAGTGGATTTCTTCAGATCTAATTCAATCTACGTGATTTAATTGATTTAATTATTGTTTCAAATATTAAATATTTTGATTTATATTATAACTTTGTATCTGTGTATTAATTCTATTAAGATTTTTAAAATATATAGAGGAGTGGTGTGCTGGTTAAGCTAGATTGCCTACACGAAGGAGCTAGGCGTGGGGAGAATATCCTCTGTCGAGATCTTTCTAAGAAACCAAGAACGCCTAGCCTATATCCATGTTAGATTTGGTGAAAACAATTAAAAATTCCAAACGATTGAAATGACTCATGCGACTTGGGTTCGAACCCGGCATTTCTCGTGTTCCATAAGGTATGTATAATACCATTTTTTTTAATTGCGATTATAGTAACGAAAAAATCCTGATAATGTACGTTACTGAACGAATTTTTTAAAAATTATATGTAGATATAATTAAATTTATTTTTGTTTAATAAATTACAGGAAAATGCTTTTTGGTACGGCAGGACTATTTCTTTAAATCTGCGATTTTGCATTATCGCCGATTTTGTGTTCCACCACATATATATGCCAGGATATCTGCCAATATCCAATTTTACCACTTAATTTTCTAAACTATCTTAAAACTAGTATGTTGTGGCCATCACATGACTTTATTCTATATTTTCCTATACAAATTCACTCAGTAACAATAATTTATTAAAATTATTATTTAAAAAAAATTATCTTCCATGATAATGCAGACGATTTCCATACTATAGAAGTAGTATAACACTAAATATCCAAAAAAAAAAAAGTCAATTTTATTGTCAATATTACAATTAATTTTTTTTTTTTTTTTTTTGGTAAAAATGAAAAAAATCGATAACTTTATTTTAAATTATAGCAGATCGATGGTTCAACCATTCGTTTTGCAGGTATTGACGAGCTCTTTTGAAAGATACCCATCATGAAAATTTACACCCCTCGAGGGAGGGGGGGGGGGAGAAGGCGAGGCTCCTACACATACAAAATTTATTTCCCAGTTGACTATCTCTATTATAAATAATTCTTCAAATAATGATTAATTAATAAAATTGTGTAATAAATTTGATAATGATTACTAAAAAATAATTCTCTTTATGCACATTTATACAAAATTTTGTTCCATATCACCCTGCTAAAAATTTGGAAAAAGTGGGATAGCAACGCAACCTGTAAGACAATTTTTACCAAAGGTTGATAGGCACTAATTTATGCCAATGTGCAACTACATACCAATTTGTATGAAATTCTGTGCAGTAGTTCCTGAGATACAGTTGCCACAAAATTTTGTCACACACACACACACGCACAGACAGACATTTTCTAAAAATGGTGAAATCGTGTTCTACAGCCCTCAAAACGTGTAAATCCATCAAAAACCCGAGGTCGAAAATTTTTACAAATCCAATACTTTCTTCTATTAAATATAGAAGAAAGTAATATTAGGTCAAATCGGTAAAAATTTTGACATTTTATAAATAAATATAATTATCAATAACATTATTTAAATATATTACATTATACAGTATATTACCATTATATAATATATTATTTTATATAAATAAATACCTAATACATTTTTTATCTAAAAAAGAAAAGAAAAAAAGAAAGAAAAATAATTTAAACGTACAAACATTTTTTTTTTTCTCTAGTACTTTGTGGTGTTTACTTACTTTTTTTTTAATCTGTCAACTGTTTAATCATCACCCGTTATATGCTGAAAGAAAGTTATTAATTTTTTTTTCTTTTTTTTTTGGGTGTGTGTGTGTGTGTGGAGGGGGGGGGGCTTAGAAGTTAATTGATTACACGAGGATTCTAGGCCTGAATAATGTGCCCTACGTCAGGCGCATCCTTAGGACGCACAAAATCGGGCGCACCCAGAATGAGAGGCCAGGTAAATACTTTATATTGTTAAAATACTTGTACTACAATCAATAAATTCGTACTTATTCATCAAATTTTCGTTTATTACTTTCTATTCACTCCTAATAAGGTCACCATATGGGTGTTTTTGAATTAAAAATCATGTGTAGGATATTTAGAGAAAAAAAAAACAGAACGGGCCTCTCAGACAGGGTGCGCCCGACGGAGGGTTAAGGTCTCCAAGCCTGTGTATTTGTGCGAGTTTCAGAGAAAACCACGGAAAACTCCGATCGGCCAAATTGAACGCACTTTTGGTCTACCAGCTTCGAGATAGCAGAATCTATCCACCACAGGTATGGCAAGAATTTAAAAGTAAAGGGGAAACGACGTAATTTTTTTTTTTTTTTTTTTTTTTTTTTTTGCAATTTTTAAAATGTAATCTCTGAAAATTTTATTTGATTAAAATAAAATTTAATTCACGATTTTTTTTTTCCCATTTTCTTTTCTTTCTTTCTTTTCCTTTTCTTTCTTTCCTTTTTTAAATGCATTACCAAGTGATCTGCACTTTTGAATAATAATAACTTATCATTGAGCTTAAAATCATTAGCAAATTCTATGAGGAAAATAAGTGAGAGAAAGACATAAATGATCTTAAAATAAATGTCGCAAGTTTTATTATTATTATTTCTTTCATTGTCATGGCTTTCAATGTTACAAGAAAAGACATAAATTAAAAAATCTTTTTAATTTATTTTAAGATAACATATTTTTGATGAAAGAAAGAAAATCAAAACAATTTTGAAAAATATTTATTGATTTATTATCCAGTTTCACACATTACGAAAAATTCCGATACTGTATGAGCATTTATTAATATAATATATATATATTAGAGTTTGAAAAAAAATCCTTAAGTCAAATACAGCAAGAATTAAAATAATAATAATCCAAATACAGGAAGAATTAAAATGAAAGAAAGTTGCAGATGCTTAAAACCAACACAACAAGAAAAAAAAAAAAAAAAAAAAAAAAACTTTATTTTGAATTTTTATGGAAAACGTATATACTATTTGGCAAAATATTAAAAAAGGGACTTGGAGTTTGATAAATAAACGAAAAGAAAAGATCGTAACATATAAGCAAGAAAGAAAAAAAAGTTGAAAGAGAAAACAATAAAATTGTGTCGATTAAAATATGTTTTAGTAATAATAATAGTTTATTTAGCAGCAAAAGCAGTCGAAAACCGAAAATTCCTGTCAAGGAAAACCGGGAGAAAGTAGAAACCCTGGATAATCTCAGTAAAGGGTCGCTAGGAGAAAGTAGGGACCCTCGATAGAGAGAGACTGGACATTGGCGCGCTGGCTTTTTGACGAAATTCTCCATTTTAGTGCCAGTTGCTCCATTGCTTATCATTACGCTGAGAAGAAATTTTGATTATTTTACGTCATAATCGAAAAAGAACTTATTTATTACATTTTTACTTTGTTGGGAGATAAATTGCTTTAATTTTGGAAGACATTTAAAAGATAAAATGCATAATTATTTATTTTATATCATGCTTTAAACACTTTGAATTCTCTTATTGCGTGCTGTTTTACGTATTTATTTTTTAACATATTATATAATTACATTATTTATTTGCTAGCTATTAGTTTTTAAGTTCTGTTGTGCAATATATTTAATATGTTACATCTCAATGCATTTTTCGGATACATTTTAAAATACATATTTAAAATAACTATATAAAAAATATATTTATTGATTTTTTGCTAGTGCGCAAAATGTATCAGATTTCTTAAAATAAATTAATAAAAATAAAGAAAATAAGGTGTATATTATTTGCTAACATCATAGGAAATATAAATTTCTTTTAAATAATAACTGCCATAATAAATTTTATAAATAATATTTAAGTAATTATTATTTTTTTCGTAATATTAAAAAAAAAAAAAAAAAACTAAAACAAGAAAAAAAAATCAATGAAATAAGCAAATGCAAATAAAATAAATAAAAACATTTTTTTTTTCTAAAGATATTAGTTAATATTTTTCCAAATTATTATTAATAAATTTTTTATTTTTAATATTTAACTAAGTCATTATTAATAATAATGCGTAATTGAAATAAATAAAATATGTATTTTTAGCTTGTAAAAATATTACGTAAATATTTTTACAAAATAATAAAAAATAATTTCTGTTCTTCTGCCGTAGTTTTACATGAAACTTGACATTACTAACTTGAATTACTTGACAAAAACTAAGATTACCATATTTTTGTTTAAAATTTTCTAACTTTTTATATGCAGAATGTATGTCCTCAGAAAAAATAATGTAGAATTACTTTCACTAAGTTAGAATTTCTTTCACAATCAACGTATTTTGCTTAATATACAAACAGAAATATACAACAAAAAATTCCTCTGTTTTCCGATAGGAATTGAAAAAGTAACCATGTCGAAGGTTAAAACAAAATTCGTTTTTCTTCAAAATCTTTTTCTCTAAGACGAAAAAAAATTACATATTTATATTCTGCATTACTTTCTGCACAAATTTAGCACAATTTCCTTTCATTTATGTTGTATAATAAAGAGTCAATCGCGAAGAAAAAAGCATTACTTTCTACGGGGATCGCTCCGAATTGGCACTAAAATGGTCGACTTTCGGTCAATGTCCAGTCTCTCTATATATAGGGTCACTAGGAGAAAGTAGACTACAGCGCCCTCAATATTTACAAAAATATCGTCTTCCACTTTCAAAGGCTGGGCACCATTGGACTTTCCCCTCCTATTCTTTCTACTCCGTGATTATACCAAAATTCAAGAATAATAAATAATGCAGTCAAATCTCGTTAACGTGAATTACTTTTATCATGAACTGTTTCCATAGTCCCCGTCCAAATGAAGATTAGTGACTGATAGCATGAACTACTGATAACATGAACAAATTTTTTATCCCCCTTGAGATTACGTTTACGAGGTTCGACTGTAACGATAACAAAACATTGTATATTGCTCATTGATGAGGAATGAAACAATTCATAATAATATGACAAGAAAATTTTTTAACAATGTCTTTATTATTTAAACTTGAAACACACCATCTACAGTTTGGAAAAATTCGTTTAATTCGATTAAATAGTTTCCTTCATTTTGTAAACACACACACAAAAAAAAAAAAAAAAAAAAAATCTGGAGTGACTACACTCGACTTTCCGAACATTAAGTAATTAAGATTAAGAGTTGTATAGATAAAGTAAAGTAAGAAAAGTCGTTTATATATAAATAAACAAAAAAGAAAATTATAATAGGAATGTTTCAGTATTTTTCTGCATATTGTATGTGGTCTATTGCATTTCCAATAATTTGAGACCATAGTTTATATTGCATGCGCGTAGCCAGGGGGGGTGCCCTGGGTGCCCGAGCACCCCCCCGTTCATACACACCCAGGTGGGGGGAATTCCACCAATTACTTGCCACTGGTAAGTAAAATTTTAAGCAAGAGAAAAATGTACCAAAAACTTCAATGTAACTTTGTTTGTAAGTTTCTTAGAGTCAAAAAATTTTGCGATATCTTCCCGTTTTAGACATATTGAAAGCGGAAAATGACTTTCTATGTGTGTGTTTAGGGTGGGGGGGGGGGGGTCATTGTGTTTTGGTGCTTCTGTTAACTATTTTTGTCCAGGTTTCACGTGTGAATGGCTGAACGCAATTCAACGACATTTCGCAAGAATTTAGGTCTGTACCCAGCTTAAAAGTATACCTGTCAAATTTTCCAAAATGGGCGAGGGGAGTTCTTCCTTCCCCGCTGGTGGTTCTTTGCCCGTGCCACTGCCTGCGGTCCCGCTGGGTAAGAGATGGGAGCCTTTATAGGTTTTTTCTGGCGGTGCCGTTTTCTCAAAACCTTACGGTGAGTTGGCCCGCTAGTAATTCTCTTAATTCTCTTCTCTTCTGTTCCTCCCCTGGGGGGCCGAAAGTCAAAAACTCTTTAGTAAGCATAACTCGGCTCCAAATTACTTTACGATTTACGGTGAAGAAATTGCACATGAAGAGACTAGACTTGAATGCGAAAATAAAATTTTCTGCGATTTTGGATTTTTCTATTTTTAAGGGGGAGGAGGGAGAAAAATTGATTTTCAGAGGGAAATTTCTGAAATTCCGGATTTTTGAGTAGATACCAAAAGTGGTATAAAGTTATTAAAAACAGCCATGCGTCTTCTTCAGTATATTTCAAAAAACCCGTTTTTGGTTTCTTGCAACTTTCAATTTTATTTATTTATTTATTTATTTAGGTATTATTTTATTTTTATTTATTTATTTTTTTTTGGGGGGGGGAGGGGGCGTTATAAGGAGGCAAATTCGAGATCCCCTTTTAGTGCTAAATTTGTCCTGGGAAATGTATGGAAGCTGTAGTCACAAATTTTAGTGCGTAGATTCTTTATGAGCATAACTAGGTTTTATGAAAATCCCCTCCTTTTCCTCCTAGGGGTGGGTGGAGGGGAATAAACACATTTTTAAATTATCTCAGATTAATTTTTATGTGTGGTTTATTTATGCGTACCGAACACGCACAACAAATGGATTTTCTGAAATTTTCCCTTCCCCCCACCGCGTTTTAAAGACGGGGGGACGCCTTTTCAAGAGTAACTCTGCTCCAAATTATCTCAGATAAACGATATTTTGATGTGTCGATTAGTTATACGTTCCCAATACACACACCACAAAGAGATTTTTCGAAATTACTTTCTAACTTCCCGTAGAGGGGGGGGGGGGGGCAAAAAACACGCTTTTAAGCTTAAATATGCTCCAAATTACCTTAGAATGGCGAATTTTTGTGTGCGGTTATTGTTTAAGTGTACGCAATATGCATTTTGGTGGAATTTCGTGAAACTTCTGACTTACCCGAGAGAGAGAGAATATGAATTGCGGGTAAATCGCTGCCGATGGTAATTGAAACTCGAATCCTCATATTGCGAGCGGAAAAATCCCTACCTAACGCAGTGGAAATTTTAGCTGAGGTTTCGTCTAATTTCAGGGATTTTTTTTTTTTAATTTCATTTTTGATTTTTTGAGATTCTATATCTAATGATATATGGAAATTTGAGAATTCACTTAAATGTAGCGACCAGCGAAGCGGCAAAGTCTGCTAGTATATATATTCACTGTATTTCTTGCTACTCCTAAATACCAAATGCGGCAATGCTCTCAGAGCTGGTACATCAGAGGTGCCAAGTTTAAACAGAGCGTTTCGACCACCTAGCTGTTTAAAGCTTTCCTCCCCCCCCCTCCCAAAAACAAAAACAAAAAAACTTCCGTGAATATAAGCTAGGAATTTTGATAGTCCCCTCTCCGTGAGGAACACTTTACCCAAGCCTAGACGCTAATGCAGTCCCAAAGAACTCACAATCATATTTAATCCCAATATCATGGAACTATGAACTATGATATTGCATGATATTTATCACTGAGATTGGACAAATGGGACCTGTTTATAAGGGGAAAAAATTATAAAATTCAAATATTTTATTGTTTGAAGATGGAACTCCTTATTGGTTAATTTAATTTATTTTTTTAAGTTTTCTGAATGCATATTATAAGCGGAGGGAACTTGAAATGATAACTGAAGTCGGAAAGCTTCAAAAAGTGGTGTGAATAAAAGTTCTCTGAATTATAAATGTTTTTAGTTTAATTACAGCCTAAAACGTTCTAAGAATATAGTTATTCGTTATATATTCGTTAAATGAAGAGTTTTGCTGGGTGCAGTAAAACACCACCCTTTCGAAAAATATATGCACCCCCTCCCCCCGAAAAAGTTGTAATGTGCATCTTCCTTACTTTTAAGTGAATGTAAATTGCGTTTCTTTTAAGCTTATTGAAAACTGTCACTCAAATTCGGGCGAAAACTACTCACAACGGCTACACTGATGGGCTTGATCAGAATTCGAACCCGGCAACACCCATCTACCAGCTTCGAAAGCAGAATCCCTCATCCACTTATAGTGCCTGGCAAATGTGTTACCTTATGTTGATTCTCTGCGCAATTTCATTTTAATGAGTTTCTTTTGTTATTTCCTTGCTATTTTATGCCCTTTTACATGCTCTTCTAATGTTTGGTGGTCATTTGGTATTCTGCTCAACTGTCATTCCACACCTTTTTTCTTCTTCGATATATTAACTTTACTTTGTGTTTATTTTCTGTGAGATTTTGTTGGTGTGAGTTCCTTTCGTTGCTTCCTTCCATTTCTATGCAATGTTTATGAAATATGTGCGATCGTCATTTGGCAATTGGTTCAGCTGATGATCAGAGACCAATCGGAGACAGAAATGCTTCATCTGCTTCATACCCTTCCCTACCTTCGATAATATCACCTTATAAGCTTATTTATTGCGAGTTTCTTAAAGTTTTCATATTATGGTCTAGTCACCACAGTTTACCACAATATAATTATATTCTAGTAAGTTTTACATATAACCAACTTAAACAAATCAGATGAAAAATTTGCAAATCAGATGAAACTTTGCATCTGATGATTGGTTAGTGTTGGTCGTATATCAACCGTATAGCTCAGTTTGTCGAGCACTGACGGGTTATATCAAAAGTCTGAAGTTCCATTTCTGACCTCGTCCCTTCCATTTTGTTAAATTAAATTCTGCTTTTTCATCAAAATTGTGTGCAAAACTCTTTATTTTTCAACTTATTTTTGACATTATATATATGTATAAATCTATATCTGTTTATGAATCAGTTTGGATTTCTTAGTTTTCGGGTCAGAACTACACTGTTTGTTCAACCCATTACTATTGAAAATTGAACACTAATTAATCAAGACAAAATCTAGCTAATGCTATATTTTGTACTTCAACCGGATTAGTTTAAACAATATTAATTAAGAAAAACCTTATGTTATCTTTAACATTATAAACGAATACGGAGCTGATTAAAAAAAATAATAATAATAATAATAATAATAAAAATAATACATGTCCTTTATTTATTAATTATAATAATAATTATCATTATTGTCCAAAAATTAAATATTTTTTTACACGTGAAAAATAAAATAAAAATAAAATAAAATTGGTGTCATTATAGCTTCACAATATTAAATATTTGTTTTTATTTATTTATTTATTTTTAACATCGGCTTTGTCATTTTATTTAATAATTTTAGATTTTGAATTCAGTACTTACATTAAAATCAAAATTTTTAATTTTAATTGATTGTTTGGGATTCACATTCAATTCAAATGGCTCTAATATGAATTTTATTAAGATGGTTCAATTAGTTTTTTTTTTCTAAATAATAATATTTTATTCTAAAACTCAACAGTCATATAAAGAGTTAAAACTTACGTTTAGTACCTATAAAAAAAATGAATATGTTATACCTCCAAAAAGAAGTTTTTTCTACGGAAAGACTTCTACTTTGAAGAGAGCGAATATGACAGAGGGAGAAGCAGCAAGAAATTATTCAACAGCCACATCTTATATTAACTCAAGAAATATTTCAGGAATAACTAGGTAAAAGGAAAGCTGTAAGAGACCAGAAAGTACTACTGTATTTCGACTAGACAGGTATCGTGCAGATGCTCAACAGACAGAGGTGAGAAAACAAGAAGAAACTGAACAACGACGGCATATTTGAATTCAAGTTGATACCAAAACGTCATAAATGATACAATTTATCAAGCATTGTATGCTGGTAATTAGTTTTTAGTGTACACTTGCATTGTAAAAAATAGTTTCTTGAGCTAAATTGTCTCAAAATAGCTCCGAAACAATGTATACTTAAATTTGAAAAAACATGTACTCATTTTTGAGTATATTGACATGCTCAAAAATGGGGTTTTACCAATAAGAATCCCAATATTCCCATGTTTGACATGTCAATATACTCAAAAATGAGTACATGGGTTTTCAAATTTAAGTATATATTGTTTCGGAGCTATTTTGAGACAATTTAGCTCATTTTTAAGGAACCATTTTTAACAGTGTAACTATGATTCTACTTTTGATTATGCGTCTGAAAGTACTGTCAGCGTCAGCGCAGGAAAATTGTTAAATGTTTGTGGAAATTGTAGTGCTAAAAATTGTCTCAGAGCCTCACTTGCAATGTTTTGTTACAAAGGAAAATTTCATTTACCTCAAACTTGTGAACAATCAGAATCTTTGTAAATTTCTCTTAGATTCTTTAAACACTACTTCAACCCAAGCATCGTCGGGTAGTTCTGCTAGTTGAATTATATCATTATTCTTTATATATATATATATATGTTTGTGCACGCAATAACATAAGTCATTTATTATGTACATTTACCGACATATATATGAATACTTGCATATTAAAATACTCATAAGCACGCTTACGTATATACATATGCGTACTATGTATGTATATATATATGCTGAAAATTTCAAATTGAAATTTGGGCACCCCCCCGCATGAAAAGCTGGCTACGCCTATGTATTGATAAAGAATATTTCGTTGTATCCCTGTAGAAATCTATCAGTGCTAGATTGACCAAAATCTAAACAATTCTTGCAACAGTGATCTATAACATGTATGCCAATTTTCAGCTCAATCGTATAAGGCTTATCGGCGCTACCGCACTTTAAATAATTTCAGCCCATTAGGCCAAAATGATAAAGAATTTTTTTGTTGTGTTTTTGAAAAAAAAAAAAAAAAAAAAAAAAAAAACTTAAGTTCTAGATTATCTAAAGTTCATACAGTTCGTGTGATGGTGACGCATAAAATGTATATAGATTTTCAGTTCATTTGAAAAAGGCATTTTGACGCTATCGCGCGTTAAATAATTTGAGCCATACGCCATAATGATGAAGAATTTTTATTTGTGTTTCTATAAAAATCTATAAGTGGTAGAGTCACCAAAATCTGTACAGTTCATACTTCATACGATGGTGACCAGCTCAATCGGGTAAGGTATTTAGATGCCATCGCATTTCAAATAATTTCAGCTCATAGGCCATAATGATAAAGAATTTTTTTTTTGTGTCCCTTAAAAATATATATATATATACTGGATTTACTAAAATTTATACAGTTTATGCAACAATAACCTGTAACATGTATATAAATTTTCGGTTTATTTCAATAAGGCGTTTAGATACTATCACATTAAATAATTTGAGCCCTTAGACCATAAGGATAAAGAATTTTTAAAACTATTTAAAAATCATTACGTCTCGTACAGTTATATTAAATTTTAATTACATTAAAAATCGATACAATATACATTAAAATATACAATTTAAAATATTAAAATATACATAACATAAATTTAAACGTTTTAGCCTTATTTCAGGCTCCTCATCAGTAAAAAACATCAAAAGTAAACGCTGAGAAGAACAATTGTTCTTTTCAGCGTTGAAATAAGGTTCGAAACGTTTAAATTTACGTTATGTGAATTTTAATATTTTAAATTGTATGTATATTTCGATGCACATTATCTCGATTTTTAATGAGATAATAATTTAGAGAATTTTTTGTTGTGTCTCTGTAAAAAGCTACAAGTGCTAGATTCACCAAAATTTATACAGTTTGTGTGACGGTGACCTATAAAATGAGTATACATTTTCAGTTTATTCGATTAAGGCGTTTAGACACTATCTCATTTTAAATAATTTGAACCCATAGGACATAATGATAAAGAATTTTCCTCTATGTCCCTGTAAAAAATTATGAGTGTTAGATTCACCAAAATCAATAGGGTTCGTGCAATGCAACGGTGACCTACAACGTATGCACCAACTTTCAATTCAATCGGACAAAGCGTGTAGGCACTACGTGTTCACTCACGCACATACATACGCACATCACCGTAAAAACATCAAAAATGAACTCAGGGAACCTCAAAACGTATAAATGCACGAAAATCTCAATGACGAATTTTTGTCATGATTAAAACACTTTCCTTACATAGTATTTTCGGGGGGGGGGGGATGATTTTATAATATGATGGCAACTTACTATTCTCCATGTTGTTTGAAAGTTTTACATGTGGTTACTCTGATTTTTTCTAATTTTCTTTCTGGTTTCCTTAATGATTTGATTTGATATTTTATTTCATTTCTCATTCAAAATGGTTTTGCTGCTCGATCGAGGCATGAACGATATATATTTGCTATTGTTAGCTATATTGTTTTACGAAACTGTTGCAGCTTTCACAGCTTTATGAAGTACATGCTTCCTGATGAGATAATACTTTTACTTTTAAGCATTTTTTTTCCAATTATTAATCCATTTTTTATTTCAATTATTATTTTTGCGGTCCTTTATTTATTTTCTCCGTCATTATGTTTAATGGTCCTTTTTTACTCAAGTGGGTGTATGTTTTTGTCTCTTATTGGATCTTAACATGTATCGCAACATTTTTGTGCTAGTTTTAGCAATGTGTTACAATCAGTTTTATTTTTGTTATGTTCGTTTTGACATGTATCTATTATTTGCTAAATAATCAAGGTTAAAATATCTATCATATATATATATATATTAAAATTAAATAAATCAATAATAGTAATTAAAAAAAATTAAATATAAGATATTTAAATAAAAATAAAATAAAAATGTATAACTAAATTATTTAAAAATCCTTTCCTTCCATTTTTTGTGTTTGTTTCTCTTGTTTTCTGTTTTTTGGTTGTGTTCTTCTCTGATGGTTTTTGCAGGCTGCTTCTTATTGGTGTTACTCCTCTCCCTTTGGTTTTTGCCTTGCTCCTTGCTTTCAGTCTAGCTTTTGCTTCTGAAAAAGAAAGGTCACGTCCTTTCGAAATCGGCACTGCTTTTATTAATTCTATGATGTGTGAAAAAGTTTTCAAGTTTAAATTATGATTGTTGCAGGAGAAATATAAAATTTGATTAAGTATTAAAGTTCGTTCATTAAAAAAATTCTCTTTATCCTGATTCACTGATCATCATCTGCCAGGAAATGGCCCCATCAGTGGCCCAGAAGTTCTGCTCTTATAGCTGGTAGATAGGAGATACGGGTTCAAACTCAGGTCACACTTGTCAGCGTAGTCATTCCTAATTTTCACTTGTTTTTTCGTTTATGTGCTAGAGTTACCCCAAAATTTTTGTCCCACACGCAGATAGGCATCTTCTGAAAATGGTCAAATCGTGTTCTGGACATCTCAAAACTTGTAAAACAATAGCGAACGAGAAGTCTGATAACCTTGAAGCTTAATAAACAAAAAAAAAAAAAAAAAAAAAATCTATATTATATGCAAAAACACTGTAACAAGAATAAGGTAGGTAAACCAAAGGTAACCAGGGTTCCTAAAGTAGTCCCTCCTACAAGAGGTTTAATTTAATTTTTACTTCCATTACCCGACTACCGTAGGAAATGGAAATATTGTATTCGGTCCGAAAATTCGATACCGATATTCCACCTTAATTACATGTTTTAAGGTCTCCTGAGTCCAAAAAAGTGGTTTTTAGCAATTGATCAGTGTGTATGTGTGTGTGTATGTATGTATGTGGGGAATCTTCTGACTATTATGTCTCGGAAATTAATAAAGATAGAGCTACGAAATTTTAGAATAGAACAGGTCTGGTGTACAGATGAAATTTCCAAATTTTGGTGAAAATTAGAAAACCGGAAGTGGGACATCCGAAACCGGAAGGGCTTATCTCAGAAACGACTCTAACGATTTTTTTCAAAATTGCTGTATAAACACTCTATTAGATGTCCTTTCGAATGATATAGTTGGTTAATTCAGAAAACTGACAGGCGTCCTGTATAAATAACTGAATTTCAGATCCTGCAAGTGCGTTCCTTTCAAAACGGCTCTATGAATCTTTTCAAACTTGCCATATTAATCCTCTTATAAATATCCTTTTGCATGTAATTGTTGTTTTCTGGTCAACAATTAATTATGCCAAGCATTGGTAAAAGTCGGTATCTCAAAAACGGTTCTAATGATTTTCTTGAAAATTGTTACGATACATAAACCCATTTTAGATATCTTTTCTCATGCTTTATTTGGTCATCACAGGAAAATTAATAGTCACCCTGATCAGATAGGTCAGTTTTAAATCTCGGAAATTGGTGTTAAAAAAAATACCTGTTTTATATGTCTTTACACGTGTATTAACTTTCTCTTACCGGAAAATTTTTAGGTGTCTATTTCATTAGGTCAATTCTATGTCTTCTGATAACATATCTCCAAAAAAAGTGTATATAATACGTGTGATAGTATTTGGTAATGGAAGTCGTGTGGTTGTTTCACACCAGATTTTGAATTACAAAATGGTGTTACCGCATTGTAAATCATGTATCGCCAGAGTATGTGACTGAATTTGTATAGAGATTATTTTGACCAACGCCATTGTATGCATAGTAATTTCACTTTAGAGGAGTAGTCGAAGAAGATATTGAGAAGAAGACAAGAAGATATATTAATTTACGTATGTTTAAGTTCTTAGATCTTTGAGGTGTGATATGTTTTCTGAAAACTTACTATTTCTTTCTCTTAAACTACATTAACTTCATTTCTAATAAATTTATCAAATCAAAAGTTTAATGCCGTGCAAATAGCGACCATATCCATATTCTCAAGGTGGCCCAGATGTCGGGCATCCTTGGAGCACGTGGGCAACTTAACAAATAAATACGCAAATTAATGTAATAAGAGTAATTTTTAAAATTTCTGTTTAAATATCTGAAAAAACTTATTATCTTTTATCCTCCAACAATTTCCACACTATTGAGTATACCAGAGATCTCCCGGAAGAAACCAATGAATCCCAGAATAAGAAATCCTGAACTACTTTGTACAAAAATGGCTGAAAGTCTTTCTTTGTCAAAAGGTAAGATGAATAAGAAGAAAAATTCGAAAAACAACAAAAACGAGCGTCGTAAGCACATTTCAAAAGTGTTTTCAATATTTGGGCCACCTTTAGAACACTATGCGCCGAAGGTGCCCCACAAGTTACAATTTTTAAATTGTATTATAAAAATATCTAAATTACATTTTACAATGAAAATTGTACTTGATATGTGTAAGATAAAGGCGTAGCATTTCATGGGAAAAAAAAATCCAGCCACACACATCCAACCAAAAAATTGTAAAAAAATCTCAAAGCTTAACTATGGCCACCTTTGGCTCACCTACCTTATGTTTAGTAACAAAATGGTGTGTGAGTAAGAAAGTAAGTGTGTGTGTCATACACGTCAACTACCGGGGTGGTGTGTGTGTGTGTGTGGGGGGGGCATTGGGGCACATGCCTCCTCTGAAAATTTTCAGGAGGAAACGTCGCCTTTTCAAATTCACTCTTTTTTACTATTTGAACATACATTATGTAAGGAAAATATTGTAATCATCAGAAAATTCGACTTTGAGATTTTGGTGTGTTTGTACGTTTTGAAGTCTCTTGAATTCATTTTAGCTATTTTTGTGATGTATGCATGTATGTATGTGTGAGAATACAATAACGTCTGAACGCTTTGTTCGAATGACCTGAAAATTGCTACGTATGTTATAGGTCATCGCAGTACGAACCTTATTGATTTTGGTGAATCTAGCACTATAATTTTTACAGGGAACACAAAGAAAAATTCTTTATGATTATAGTCTGTGGGTTCAAATTATTTAAAGTGCGATAGCGTCTAAATGCCTCATTCGATTGGGTTGAAATTTTATATGCATGTTATATAGGTCACCGTCGCACGAACTATACAAATTTTGATGAATCTAGCATTTATAGGTTTTTTACAGGGATTCAAAGAAAACTTCGTTATCATTATGATGACTCAAATTATTTAAGGTGCGATAGCGCTTAAACATCACATTCGAATGAACTGAAAATTTATATACATATTACAGATCAATATCACAAGAACTGTAAGCATTCTGGAGAATCTAGCACTTTTAATTTTCTTACAGGGACACAACGGATTTTTTTTTTTTTTTTTTTTTTTTTTTATCATTATGGCTTACGGGCTCAAATTACTTAAAGTGCGATAGCACTTAAATGCCTTATTTGATTGAGTTTATATACATGTTATAGGTGACTGTTGCACGAGCTGTATAGATTTTCACGAGCTGTATAGACACAACGAAAGATTCTTCGTCATTATGTTTCATGAACTCAAATTACTTGAAGTGCAATTGCGTTAAATTAAACAACGTACTGTATGAAGAAAAATACTCAAATACCCTATTGTAGTTTTTACGACTTCTTTTACTTTTATTTATTTATACAAACATTAATTACTTAATGTTCGGAAAGTGGAGTGAAGTCATTCTAGATATTTTAATTTACTTTGGGTAAATAAAACTTCAGAGAAGTTTTCTTCTGCTTGCGTATGCTTTTATGGCGTGTTCAATGAAAATTTATTTTTTACTTCGCAACACATATGAAAAATGTTCATTAACAGTAATTTTCCTGGAAAATTAAACAATATCATTTTTCGCAGTTTTAAAACATAATACTTATGAAAGGTTTGTTAAATATTTATTGATTATGTTTTAAAATGGCACTTTTTTGAGACTTTAGATCGTTAATTCTGTTTAATAAAATTGTCAAACAGAATATCAAGTATAAGTTGTTAAAATGTGGAGGCAGTCAGAATTATTGAAAGCAAAACGTCAGCGCAAAAGTATATCATGTTGAAATAAATAAATAAATAATAATAACATAAAGCAAAAAGAATTAATATAAAATAGAAGTTAAAACATGATGCAAATTTTAATATATCTTCTTGTTATAATCTATCTTGTTATAATCTTGATATAATCTATCTTGTTTTAATATATCTTCTTAATATATCTTTTTATTTGAAAGGCTGACAACAATGAAATGACAACAGTGGGCTGACAAAAATGATCAGGTTGATGAGAGGAGTAAATTGGTAGAAGTGTCACAAATCCTCGAAATAAATCTGAAACAAATAAAATACGTCATAAGCAAAATAAAATAAAATAAAAATCTTAAAAAATAAATAAAAAGACATGCTTTTATTTTAAAATGTACTAAAAACCCGAATTCTGTGGAAGTGGATAATATGCATGTATGCAATAGTTTAGCTCAATCGGATGACAGGAAGTAGGTTAAAATTTGAAAAGAAAAAAAAATTGAACTGTAGTTTGATTCAAAACTTATTTAAAATTTAGAATTTCATTTATTTATTTATTTATTTCGTTTATATTTGGGGCCCAGAGATGCACGCATGGACCCATATGAAGTGTCCCCCCCCCCTCCTAAGTACGATACTGCTTGAGCTGGTATTGAAGTCGGAGTTATACATATACCGTAATTTAGTGTATGTAAGCCACACTGGCAGATAAGCCGTAGCTTATAAAAATGTTGCGAAGAAAAAAAAAATAAAAAAAAAAAAAAAAAAATACTCTTAGATAAACCGCACCAAAAGGTAAGCCGCAGCTTATGCAAGCATTATTACAATAATGTAACAGATAAATAAAGAAACAAGATGGCAGTCTCCTGGCATCTACGCAAATTAATAAAAATAATAAATTATTAATTATAAATTAAAAAAAAATATTAAAAAAAATAATTTTGTATAAAGAAAAAATTTCAAACTATACCAGTATGCAGATGTAATGCAACAAGGGAACAAGATGGTTGATTCTGGGCGTATATGCAAAGTCATAAAAATAATTAATAATTATAAATAAAAGTGATAAATTATTTTAAAAGTTACTGTATACAGAAGGAATTAAAACAAGACCAGTATGCAAATAGGATGAAAAAAAAAAGTCGAAAACAAGGTAACAAGATGACAGACTCCGGACGTATATGCAAATTACCAAAGTAAGAAATCAAAATTAGAAATAATTAATTATAAATAAACATACATAAGAATAATAAATTATTTGAAAAAAGTTCTGTATAAAAAAAAAAAATATATATATATACACCAGTATGTAAATGTGAAAAAAAAAAGTACATATATACATGATTTATACAAAATTATTTTACTTGCCGAAAAAAACTGCGAATACTAAACTTCCGTTTTCGGGGGAGATCGGCTGTTCCCGACGTAATTTGGCATTATTATTAGACAGCCCGCACTGGTAGATAAGCCGCAGTCTCCAAAAGTCGATGTTTTTTAAAGATAGCCCGCGGTTTATCTTTACTAAAATACGGTATGCAGAATTTCAGTTCAATCATGTCGCGTGGGTCGGAAACTTGGCAACAATTCAAACGGTAGACAGCACTACCTGGTACAGATTTCATGACTTTTTTATTCAACTGTCACCAATAATTTTAAGAAGTGATATATGATATATATAATCGACGTTTCTATTCGCCTTTTATATATATCAAATCCCACTTTTAAAAATTTTTGGTGGCTGTTGAATAAAAAAGTCGCGCAATCTGTACCAGGTGGCGCTGTCTACCGCTTGAACTATTTCCAAGTTTCCGAGCCACGCGACAGGCATCTAGTTTAGGAGGCTATGATCAGACAATAAGAAAGGGGTTAAAATTCGAAAACATATTTTGAACTGGATCTAAGGCAGGGCCCGAAATTTCAACTCAGGTTACACTCGCCGAAAAAAAGTTTTACTCGCCACAAAATAGGGTTGTCTTTTTTTTTTTTTTTTTTTTCTTTCTTAACGCATTTTTTTCCCTAACTATTTGAAAGGTTTTTACAAATATGTCTAAAATTATATATATTAAAAGTGTGTCATATAACCATGTTTCATAATCATGTATAATTAAGAATGATTATAATGTATTGTATTTGATATTTGAAAAATATTAAAATATCTAATAACATAAATGCAAACAGTCGTTAAAGAAAAAAAGGAAAAAAAAATTCTTTGTCAAACAGTATCCTGTGAAAATCTTTTTATTATAAAAAATTAAGCTTCCTTATTTATCTACTTAAACTTTTTATATTAGAAATGTCTTTTTTGTCCATTTTATTTTTGTAATCAGGCGGAATGTCGATGTGTATAACTTGTTCATTGTTATTTGAAATAGTCATTTCGGAATAACTTTTTCGATAAAATCGTTGCTTACAAAACATTACAAGCGCAAATCATTAGCGTTTCAGTAAAAAACTGTTTTTTTTTTTTTTTTTCTTATAGTTATTCAACAAAATAAACATAGGCAGTATCTTTAAAAGGGCTCGGGCTCATTTTCATGTGACAATATCGCATAGACAAACTTTCGCGTATCGCGTGTCTCTCTCGGATAGTGGGCGACGGGCAAAGAGGCTCTCTGCTCGTCTTTTGTCACTCTGCTAGGAGAAATAACAGTTGAAAAAACGAAACTGCCTAAGAGATGAAAAAACGAACTGCCTAACTTTTATGTATGTACTCAATGGTATGCACGAAGCATTTTTCTTTTACCATGCTGGAATGATCTCGGGCAGTCTCGGCAGCAGTCTCACACAGTCTCGGCTCTCCGAGAATCTAAAAAGGAGAGGTTAAATATGAGGTTATAAGATGACAAGATTTTGCGATATTTAAATCTATAAAAATAATGTTTTCTGTCACCGTATTGTGTAAGAATTCTATCTACAACGAGACCAAATTTTTACTCGCCAGAGTAAAAATTCCACTCGCCAATGGCGAGCTGGCGAGCGGAAATTTCGCGCCCTGATCTAAGGATCCAGCACCTGCCCCCCCTCCCCACCCCATATACCCATCCTCAAGTCCTTTGCAGGTATTGCCTTCATATATATATATATATATATATATATATATTATTTTATATTACAATTTTTATTAAAATCACAATCAACTGATTGGAAGAATCCGGGGTTCGACTCCCGGTCCAGGCATTATTTTCACTCAGTCGGAAAAATAAAATTTCTTAAATATTTTATATTAATCAGATGATAGGAAGTGGGTGAAAATTCAAATCTTAGATTTAACCCACACACATAAACAACATAACAAGTTAAATAAAAACTTGTAATAAATATAGATGATTTTATTATCTATGGAGTAATGTAGACTAAAATCAAATAGATAAATTAATTTTCATTTTTGAATGAATGAGTTATAACCCCCCCCCCCCCTTTTTTTAAAAAAAAAATGTTATTTCGATATTCTGTTTTGATAAATAAAAGCATGGATGGGAATTTGGTGCACTCATTAGAGGAGAAATACTATCTATTCCCAAAAACAAATATTCTTCTTCTTCAACTAAAATTTACTATGAAGAAACATTTTTCTTTGTAAATAGTGGTATGAAATCTGTGCCAAATTCCTATCCCTAATAAAATTCTGAAAATTAGGAGATGAATATCAATTTAAAAGTCGTGGAACACTTTTATTAGATTACAATTTTTACTAGAAATATTTATTATGTATTTTTAAAATCGACATTTTAAAAATATCTCAAAAAATTTTTTTTTTCTCCTCTAAGCGAGCCAATCTACATAAATAAAACAAAGAGTTTGTCGGCGGAACACATCCGGGCGGACCACTCCTATTTTTGATTGGTCTAGATTTAACTGCTTTGGTGATGAAATTCGGCCTTTTTTTTTTTTTTTTTAGTAAAAACTGATGAATGTTTTAAAAAGATACTGCCTGGATATTATACTTTTTTAAAAGAGCTCTAAAAACTGTTCAATTTTTGTGAGGTCACTATGTTCATCAGGTTATTAGGTTTAAATATATTACGTTCCAAAGTTTCACTGGACAAAAATTTTCATCGATCCAATACTTTCTTCTTATATATACAGAAGAAAGTAAACAGTAGTTTCGATAATTATTTAAATTAATTAAACATTTTTCAGCAAGGAAATTTAAAGCATTGTAGATTATTAACTTATTTAAAATCACAAAATTTTAAATTGTATATTTAGGAAGAGTTAAGTTATTTATTAATTAAAAGTTAGTAGTTTAAAATCCACCCATGCAGAACTTTAATATCCAAGCTTTTAATGTATCAATTTCAGATTTATTATTATAATTATTATTATTATTAAATGTATAATATCACTGTGTGTATGTAAAAGCTATGAGATATTTATTATTTATGTTGTTGTTATAACATCGGTTTTGAAAAAAATAAATATTTTTTCAAAATTTTATGTATAAATGAAAAGTATATGTGAATCATTTAAATTCACTCAAATACAAACGATCTATTTTTTAGTAGTCTTTTCAATGTATGTACATCCCCCCCCCCCATAAAAATATGAAAATTTCAGGCATTTTAATTTGGATACTAGAAAACTGAATGATGTATCCATATTTTTTTTTTCTATAAAAGAAACATAATTATTAGAAAGTTAGTCGGGACAAAGTCAACAATTTTAAATTGATTTTAAAGCTTTGACTGCCAGCAAAAGATTACTAAGTGCAAGCAGTTTTTAGGACTGAGGGCCTATTAGTCTCAGACAGCGATTTTTGCGTTGTCGTTTTCGATAGTTGAACATTTGTCGAAATCATTTTTCGATAGTTGGACATTTATCGAAATCTAAAATTTATCGAAAATATAATTGAATAATTTGAAAGCGATGTTATAATTGGGAAGAAAAAAAAACTAATAGTCCTCCGTCCTAAACTAAATTCTGCTTTTGCCAGAATTTCATCAAAATCTTTTCAAAATGACATTGACATGAGTCCCCCCCCCAAGGCACAACTTTGACATGAGTCCCCCCCAAGGCACAACTTTGACACGAGTCCCCCCCAGGCCCAACTTTGACATGAGTCCCCCCAAGGCCCAACTTTGACATGAGTCCCCCCAAGGTACAACTTTAACATGAGCCCCCCCCAAGGCCCAACTTTGACATGAGTCCCCCCGAAGGCACAACTTTGACATGAGTCCCATCCCCAAGGCACAACTTTGACATGAGTCCCCCCAAGGCACAACTTTGATATGAGTCCCCCCAAGGCACATGAGTCCCCCAAAAGGCACAACTTTGACATGAGTCCCCCCAAGGCACAACTTTGACATGAGTCCCCCCCCCCAGGCACAACTTTGACATGAGTCCCCCCAAGGCCCAACTTTGACATGAGTCCCCCCCAAGGCCCAACTTTGACATGAGTCCCCCCAAGGCCCAACTTTGACATGAGTCCCCCCTAAGGCCCAACTTTGACATGAGTCCCCCCCCCCCCCCAAGCCCAACTTTGACATGAGTCCCCCCAGGCACAAGCAACAATTTTATGCTATAAAACACTAATACTGTCCGAAAACTTCATGAAAACAAGGAAGGTTAAGTTTAAAATTTTTAATTTTTTTTTTTTTTTTTGTCATTTTAAATAATATCGATTCATTACGGCAGTTCACTATCATCGGCATGCTAGAGAAATGACTAGCTACTGAATTAACAAACATTTTCTGCCTTTAATATGTTTTCCAGATTTACTTATTGTTGGATTGTTAAAGGATCATTGTCAACGTATATGTAAGTGCTTTGGAGTACGTAGATGTGGTCGCAACCAATGGTTACCTCCATCAAAATTATAAAATATAAAGATAAATTTAACAACATCGGATTTTTATTACGTAGCTTGAAAATATATATATATATATATATATATATATTTCATTTTCAAGATATTTTGCATTTACAGAACTTCAAAATTGCTATTCTATTCTAAATCATTTTAACAGATACGCTTTCACATTTTGTGCCTTGACCCAGAATTTGTCTGACTAGTTCGCACTAGAGGATTTTGCTCAGTTCCCATCACATATTTGTTCTCATAAATTTCTATTACAGGGAGCACAATATTCATGATAAGAGAAATGAATTTGGCCGATTGCTTGACACAGTCGCAGACTGAAATACCCCATCTAGTAGGCTACCCATAGTTTGATTCGATATGTTTATCTTTACCTAATTTGCTGCTTCATTTTTTTAGGATGAGTTTCGCAATTTAGTTAAAATGCAATTCTATACTATTTTCAATGCAACGATCTCCATGGATATCCATAGACTCAACGATCTCAATAGCGAATTAAAATTTAGCATGATATGAAAAATACTTAATACATCCTGAAATGCACTTCTAGAATTTTCCAAGTACAGCTATAATATATCTGAAATTTTAGTACGGTATTTATTTATTTATTTATTTTTTTTTTTTTTTTGTTCTTTGGTGGTTTATAAATGGAAGATGAATGGCTTTCATGCCATATCCCAATTGAATGGTGATTTTAGGAATATAAAAATATTTCATCATTTCATATTGTTTAATGCAGTCTAAAGGTGTTAAACTGTACCTACAAAAAATTTCGGCCATAAACATAATGCATTTGATTTTTCTTGGGTTTCTCTGTACACTATGTGATAAAAAGATTTGCCAACTACAATTTGCCATTTTAATAAAAAGTTTCAACTAGCATCCCCATATGATACAGATTTAGTATACCGGGTTTGGACTGTCTGCAAATATTTCTTCTTGAGCTATGCTGATAACAGAAATACAAACCAACCGCTAAAAACTGATTTTTAATAGGAGTTTATAAATAATTATAAAATAATAATTTATTTTCCTCTTATAATCCTCTAATAATAATTCCCCTAATAAAAATCTTCATTTTTAACTTTTTCTTTGTTATCATATGGTCTTATAGAGGTTTTGAGGAAAGTTGGAAGTCCAACAAACTAGTTCCCTCCGCTCCACCTGTCTTAACCCATCAAATCCCGCTATATGAATCCCACTGAAAAATTTTGAATTTTCGTATGTTTTCCGTTTCAATGTGAATCTCTAATGATATGTAGTTTAAATAATTAAAAAAAATTATTTTGCTAGAAGAAATGATATGGCTCCAAAATGGGAGACTTAGCACCTAATATGGGGGTAGAACAGATGTAGATAAACAGCAAAACCCTTTTTACTTTCTCTTACCCATAAGGTAGAGAAAGTATTGTTTTTGAGTCAAATTTTCGAACGCGAGATTTTGTTATATTTACATGTTTTGAGGTATCCTGAATACGAAAAATCATGTTGGTCTGTGTGTATGTCTGTGTGTCTGTGTATGTGTCTGTGTCTCTGTGTGTGTGTCTGTTATCAGCATATCTCAAAAACAAATTATGGCAGAAAGTTCAAACTTGGTATTCTAAATGTGTATCATATAGGGATGCTACAGTAAGCTTTTCGTTAAGATCAAGCAAATGGTTCGTGTACAGGGACAATCAAGAGAATTCTAACACATTACGTCTATGGGGGAAATTGCAGGTAAGTAGAGTTTAACGTCTATAGACTGCATTAAACCAAATGAAACGAATATTTATTTTTTGTAATAGAGATAGTTAACTGAGAAAAAATTTTTGTGTATGTACGAGCCTCGCCTTTCCCCCTGGGGGGGAAGTCCCCCCTCGAGGGGAGTAAATTTTCATGATGAGTATCATTCAAAAGAGCTCACCAATACATTTAAAACGAATGGTTGAACTATAAATCTGCGATAATTTAAAACAAAGTTATAGATTTTTTTTTACTTTTAACAAAAAAAAAAAAAAAAAAAAATCATATTTTTTATTTATTTTTTTTTTAAATATTGAGAGTAAAATGGACTTTTTTTTGGATATTTAGTGTTACACTACTGCTCTAATATGGAATGGTGAATGGTGAATGGTGAATGGGTTTTACGTCGCACTAATGCTGCGCAGATGGGCAATTGGCGACGGTCTGGGACACACCCCTAGAGGTGGTCCGGAGACATGCCATCACAATTTTGATCCTCCACGGAAGGGATGGCTCTCCCGCTTCGGTAACCCCCAGAGGTATAATTTTTGATGGGAACATGGAGGACTTTGCGGCCACGACAGATTTTACGTGCACCAGCCACCATTAGCGTACACGACGGTCTTTGGCCGGCTCGAGTGCCGAACCCGCAATCTTCCGATTACGAGGCCGGCGCTCTACCGACTGGGCTACCGCGGCCCGCTCTAATATGGAAATCGTCTGCATTATCACAAAAGATAATTTTTTACTTTCTCTTACTCATAAGGTAGAGCAAGTATTGTTTTTGGGTCAAATTTTCGAACGCGAGATTTTGTTATATTTACACGTTTTGAGGTTCCCTGAATACGAAAATCATATTTTTAGCAAATGGTCTGTGTGTATGTCTGTGTGTCTGTATGTTTGTGTGTGTGTCTGTCTGTTATCAGCATATCTCAAAAAACAAATTATGGCAGAAAGTTCAAACTTGTTATTCTAAATGTGTATCATATAGAGATGCTACAGTAAGCTTTTCGTTAAGATCAAGAAAATGGTTCGTGTACAGGGACAATCAAGAGAATTCTAATACATTACGTCTATGGGGGAAATTGCAGGAAAGTAGAGTTTAACGTCTATAGACTGCACTAAACCAAATGAAACGAATATATATTTTTTGTAATAGAGATAGTTAACTGGGAAAATTTTTTTTGTGTATGTAGGAGCCTCGCCTCCCCCCCTGGGGGGGAAGTCCCCCCTCGAGCGGAGTAAATTTTCATGATGGGTATCTTTCAAAGGATCTCGCCAATACCTTTAAAACGAATAGTTGAACCATCGATCTGCGATAATTTAAAACAAAGTTATCGATTTTTTTTTTTACTTTTAACGAAAAAAACTTAGGAAAAAAACCGTACTTTTTTTTTTTTTTAAATATTGAGAATAAAATGGACGTTTTTTTTAAATATTTGGTGTTATACTACTTCTCTAATATGGAAATCGTCTGCCTTATCATAAAAGATAATTTTTTTAAATAATAATTTTAATAAATTATTTTTTAAAAAGCGAACTTTTTTTAAATAACCGAATTAAATTCTATATAAATGTAGGTGCATTAATGAAGCGGGGGGTTGAGGGGGGCGGTAGCCCCCCTCACACAGAACTAATTATCGTATAAAACTCTTCTGAAGCCTTATATGAATTGTTTAGCATAGGTTTACATGACAGTTCTCGTTATCTTACCTCTTAATCTGCAACCTGTATTTATAGTATTAAATTTCAGGGTAAGAGAAAGTCGTGTGAGTGACACACCAGATTATTAAATTAGTTTTTTGACCCTTGTTTAATATAATTAAAAAGAAAAAAACTATTTTCTTTCATATTCAAAGTTTTAAATTCCGGCATTCGAATAAGTGACTTTTTTTTTTTTTTAATGCAGTAAATATAGGAAATTTTGTTTGAATAATAATAATAATAATAATATTAATAATAATAGAATTTACGTTACAAACGTTTCGAAAAAATTACGAATGAAGCTAGGTACTTCAATAAAAATAAATAATACTTCAATGAAAATAAATAATACTTCAATGAAAATAAATAATGATAATAATAAGAAGAAGAAAAAAAGAACTTTTTACATACCATGTTTTTAAATCTTCTATTGAATCATATAAACTTGACAGTTCTATGTATTAATAAATACTTAATTTTTTTTTTTTTTTTTTTTTTTTTATGAACTATCTCACTAATTTGAAAGAAAATGATCAAATGCGTAATAAAGAAAGCAATTATAAGAAATTTTCAAACCTTTATTAATTGACTAAAGGTATCAAAAGAATACATTGTCGTGTTCTGAGCTAGTCTGAGTTTCAAATGTCTAGCTAGTCGGGAAGTTATAGCTATAGAACTATATTAGCTCTTTATCAATGTGTATAAAATTTTTAAAGTGATAATGACGTCAATTTTTGTGAGATGCATAATTTAATTTATTACAATTTTTTATTGCTCACGTTTAAGTAAATGTATTTATTTTACTGTCGGGGAAAAAAAAAAAGAACTAGTAATTTTTTTTTTTTTTTTTTTTTTTTTTTTGCAACAATTAAATTATAAATAAAATTTAAATGGCTAATTTTAAAGCTATTATGAGGTTATTATTTTCACACTTATTGAATTAATTAAAAGAAAACATTTACTAATTGAATAAAAAAATATCCTACAGGGAGCCAGGAAATGGCAGCGCTGTGACAGATTTAGCTTTATCCAGGGTGCACCACGATTATTGGGAAGCCAGAAGACTAACGAATTGATTGTTATTACATTTGTAATAAATAAATAAATAAATGAATAAAAGTATTAAAATAATGCATTGTCATCGTGTTCTGAGCTATTCTAAAAGTTTCAAGTGTCTAGCTAGTCGGGAAGTTAGTTAAAAATCGATTGCAAGATTTGTACTGGACAAACAAACAAACAATAAAGGAAGCGAATTAATAAAAACATGGTAAAAATATATTTATCTTAATTTTTTTGTAAAGAAAAAAATTCTTAATCAAATGATCCCGCTATGGGAGCTTTGGCACTTAATGGGTTAAGCCGTGGTTACCTCTGCTACTTCTTATTGCTACTTCTTTTTTAATTATTGGGATTTTGCCCTTGTTCCACACAGTTTTTAGTTCGTATATTAAACTTATGCATTAATTTCTTATATCAAATATGTATGTATATATATATATATTATTTATTATTATTATTAAATTCTGTCTAAAATGAAGGCGGCATATTTAAAGAGTGGATTAAAAAAAAAAAAAAAAAAAGTTTTCTATGGTATATCCGTAAAATACGAAGCAAGAGAAATCCCATAAGATTACATGGGGAAAGAGAATATGGGCTGTTGTGTAGCCTATACCCAATAATACACCATACAGCCTTTCTCTTTGTCAAACACAGACTTTTTGTAAAAAAGTTTTTGTTCTTCATAACATTTGGTCTACAATGTTGATTGACTGTATAAATTACGAACACATTAAAAAAAAAAAAAGTCTTTTGATAAATACACGTGTTAAAAATTTAAGAGAGTATTAAGTGATCAGTTTGTCAAGTAAGTAATTTTCTAATAAAATATCTTAAAAGGATTTAAGCAATTTCTCAGGATTTTTGTTTACAGTTTTAGTGTTTGTGACGTCAAACGAAAGTTCATTGCATGTGAGAATCGAACATTTGGTGGGAAGTTGTTTTATTTTTTCTGTCTGTCTCTTACACTCACAAGCTGCAATATCCAGATAAATATCTATTTTAAAAATATGTAAATTATATTTTTATTGATAATTTTCAGACGATTTCCATATGTCGAATTTCAGTCAAGTTCAAGTTCAAGATCAAATTACTTATTATTATTATTTTTTTTCCTTTAATAATTTCTAAAAAAATTAAAATTTTTTAATTCGATTGGTTTATTCCTCGGGCTGTTTTTATGAGCTCTCTTTTCTGTAAATAATACTTTGTTAGAATAGCTTGTAATTAAATGTTGATTTAAAAATTTGATATTATTAGTTCCCCATCATACTATAGGTATGGGGAACTTAGGTAATCGTGAAAAATTTCGACCTCGGTTTTTTGACTTTTTTATACGTTTTCAGGTGTGAGGAATCCGAAAATGACAAAATTTGTATGGTGTCTGTCTGTAGGGTGTCTGTTAGTGGGTCAGTGGGTCAGTTCGTTAGTGGGCCAGTCCGTTACTTTGTTAGTCTGTTTACACGATATCTCACGAACAAATAATCGCAGAGAGGTCAGATCAGTTTTAAAATATTACTTTCAATACTGGCAAGAACCCTATTTATTTGGAACATTTGAATTAAAAAACTTCGCAAATTATTAGAAATTTACGACTTTCTTAACATGGGAGAATAGGACAAAAATTCACTTAAACGTGCATTAAATGGAAACTTTTTACTGTAAAAATGTCAGATCAGTTTTAAAATATCAGTTTTGATGCCGGAATGAACATCAGTAACTATAAATATGCTACTTTGAAAATTTCGCAAGTTATTGGAAATTTACGAATTTCTTAACATGGCAGTATAGGGCAAAATTTCACATAAACGTCAATTTTGAGCGATATTTTCATCGTAAAGATGTCAGACTACTTTTGAAATATTATTTAGGACACTGGGATGAATATTAATGACTATGAATTTTCCAATATAAAAATTTCATATTACAGGAAATTTACGAATTCCTTAACATGTCGGAATAGAGCAAAATTTCACATAAACGTCAATCTTGAGGGATATTTTCATCGTAAAGATGTCAAACCACTTTCAAAATATTATTTAGGATACTGGCATGGATATCATAGACTATGATTTTTCCATTTTAAAAAATTCGTAAGTTATTTGGAATTTACGATTTACTTAACATGTCAGAATAAGGCAAAATTGAGCATAAACTTCCATTTTGAGGATCATAAATACATTAGACAACTTCAAAATTACATTTATGATATTTGTTTGAACATGATCGAATACAAATATTCTAATATTAAAATTTCGTAAAATATTCGTAATTTACGATTTTATCAACATATCGAAATTGTAAATTTTTCATATAAATATGAATTTTGAGGATTATTGCATTGGAAACAGTAGCATGAAAACTAAACAACGGAATCGACCCTGATAAAATAAATTATTAGATTAGAATGAGATAAATATATCGAAGTGAACGGTGGATAGCCTATTAGGCGGGGATTTCATTCTGTCACTGTATCAAGCTTTGGTCAAATTCATTTCTTCTAACATGATTATAATATGTCTCGCACTAGAAATTTATGAGAACATATATATGATGGGGAACTGAGCAGAGCCCACCTATGCCAACTAGTTTTACGTATTGAAAAGGGAATAAATAGCCCTACTGATATTGTTTGTTTTCGTTAGCTGTGACCCTGCTCACCTATGCGCATGCGTGAGGTCTGCATTGATTTTGTTAAAATAGGGTAGAAGCGTAGAAGATGAGAGAATGTTTACATTTTACGAGTGTTGCGGTTTCTTTTTTCTTTTTTTTTCTTTTCAGGACATTATTGAATTTTGAGGCGATACTTCTTCGTTATATTCGTATAAAGGCAAAATGCTGATTTTTCCCCCTTGTAATTTTTAAATAAGTGTAGAAGATCAGTTTTATTCTTCGATGCAAAATAAAATCCGTAAACTTAAAAGTAAATGCCTGTTTTCTTTCTTCTTCTTTTTTTTTTTTCAGTTAAAATTATTTTTATTTGCTTACTTGATCTCTAAATTCGTACTATATCTGTCATACCTGAACACTTGTTTCATGCACTGATTATAGTAGTAAATTAATTAAAAATGACTTAAATTAGGTAAAATTTACATAATTCATTAATAAAAGAAGAGAAAAAGAACAACGTTTACAGTAGACTTTACCTGTAGTAAAAGTAATATATTTTTTTCTTTTAAATTATACTGCTAAAATAAAAATACCATATTTTTGGATCTCTATTTTACAGAAATTTACAGAAAATCGTATTTAAATCAAATCATTAGATTTTTTTATCATGATTATTTTACACCTTTTATTTTTCGCGCATATTGTCATATAAATTACATTAAATAAAATATTGTTAATTAAAATTAAAAATTAAACTTTAAATTCGCGTAAAAAGGTAAAATAAATATTGAAGACTCATAAAAAGAAAACGAACACGTGTAGAACGAAAAGCGCATTTGGCTAAGTGCCCATCTCATTCAACGCATCACCCCTTTTCCGAGTAGGATCGTTCCGCGAGAGGTAGACATGGTTTACGAAAACGGACAGTATGTGTACAGGGATTGACAATAAATAAATAAAATAGGTAAATAAATAAAATAGATGAGTAAATAAATACAATAAAACAAATAAAATAAAATAAAAAAATAAAAGATACATTACAGTCTGACAGAGGTAGTTCTTAAAAGCGTATTTTAATAACTTTATACTGCACAAAACATAATGAAGTAACCACACTAGATTATTATTATTATTATTATTATTATTATTAATATTCTTTTTTTAAACGTGGTCCTTCAGCAGAACGATACACGAAGCCCAATAAAATAAAGTGGTTATTATTTACAGTGGATGATCAAATTATTAGAAAGCATTTTGACATTTTTTTTTCCTTTTTCCAAAAAATCCTGGACGAAATGACTTTGAGCTTCAGACATGCAAAAAACATTCATAAACTCACGCTTTACAGTATCGATTTAGTACCGAATGCAATTAGGAAACCTACATTGAAGAAAAGAACAAATTCTTTGGATTACTCTGTATCATAAAAGCTAAAAAACGACTTGTAACTTTAACACATGACTTCATTCACTATTTATAATGTTTGTGTACTTTTTTATGGGAATCACACAATTATTTAGACAAATATATGTTTTTTTTCCTAAAATTATTAATTTTTTGCAAGTGTTTTGCTTATAACAAGAAAGGATTTTAACAAATTTTACAAAACTTTCAGAAAACTTGGCAAAACATTATTAAAAAAAAAAAAAAGAAAAAAAAAATGCACATGTTTAATTTTTGCTGAGCTATGAATGTTTGTAGAAAATATTATTTTTTACTGCTCATACGTAAAATATAGCTTTTTTTTTTTTTTTTTTTAATTACATAAATCGAAAGCTAGATATATCGGACAACTTTTGTTAAAAGTTCATCTGATTACAGTAAAAAATAAGTAAGTTATCGGCAAAAGAATGAGCTAGATTTTAAATATTTTCTAGAGTTGAAATTTCACAAGGGTTTTTCGTATACTACGTATTTAATTTGGAGATCAAATTATTTTTAACCACATTGCGAAAAAAATCATTTTATGTAAAACCCCTATAAACTCACCAATCTTAAAAATTAAATAAAATTTTGTTACAGTATAGCCCATTTGGGGTTTTCAGAAAAAAGAACTTTTGCAATGTCGCTCAAATAATTAGATCTGCAAATTAATCCTTTGCACTCGAGAGGTGACTCTCACTCACCATGTGGTTTGATGCCGCAACTGGAAAGTTGACTCTCGCTCACCACTTGGTTTGCTGCGGTAACTCGATGCGCGACACTAACTGTTTACGTAGTTTCTTCGACGCAGGTTCCTACTCTTTTACTGTATAATCTTATGCGATGTATAATCCCTTGCGATATTTGAAAACACCAGTCCACCAATTGACTGGACATTTTCGCCAGCCACGCGATCGAGCCTCGACTTCCACCTCCGATTCCGAAGATATCCGCAAGAATGGAAAGCTACACAATATTCTAAGCTGTGTCTAATCTAGCATGCCAAATTCCCAATAAATGGCTTTGAACTGGGTCTAATACCCTACGTGTTATAGTTAAAAAAAAATGAAAAAAAAAAAAAAAATGTTTGCAATGTAAAAAAAAAAAAAAAAAAAAAAAACAAGAAAGAAAAATCATGCAGTACGCATTGATTAGTAACACTTTCCAACTGTACGTAATTGTTGTATCGAATAACTTTTAATATTCTTTGCCTACGTTATAACACAACAGACAGAAGGACTGAAAAATATACAGATAGACTAATTGATTTTAAAATTACTCTTAAGCATTTTGGAAAGTGTTAAAAAGGCTTAACGCAAAAGAAAATGCAGCCATTAGATTATAATTATAGCTTTTGATCTCTCTGAATATTTTAGTGTAGCCCTGTAAATCAGAAAGTTAATCATATCATATTCTATACAAAAGATTATTTAGAGTATTAACAATAAATTTCAATATTTTTATGATTTTTACAGTAGAAAGACTTTAAATATAATTTTCAAAAAATTCTGTCTTAAAACGTAATGCATTGGCATTTTTTTTTTTTGTCCCTGTAAAGAAACTAGTTGTACAGGACCTATTAATGTCATTTTAAATGGGGAAAATTCTATAGGGGTAATGTTTATAAAAACAACTCTCATAGAACAAAATGCTTTTGAATGCTTTTGGGTGTCCCTGTACACAAACCAGAAGAGATATTCACTCCATTTTTAATATGGAACATCCGATAGTGAACTTCAATAAAATATATCAGTTTCGAGAAATTCCATAAATAATTACAGAAGTTGGAGCGCGAGCTTACAGACAGACAGACAGATGGACAGATACACAAAATGAAATCATATTCACACTTAAAAATGTTAGAAAGTGTTAAAAACACTCAATGTAAACGAAAGTAATATTTCAGCAATTTTTTATTAATAGCTCTTAATATAAATGGATATTTTTCTGTCACCCCGTAAATCTAATGCTAATTACGCTATATTCTATGCAAAGCATTTTTTTGTGCATATACATAATATTTCAATTTCCTAAAACTTCGTGGAAAGTAAAGTAATTAAAATTTGATTTATAGAAATCTATCTCATAGAACGCAATGCCTTGGAATACTTTTGAGTGTCCCTGTATATAAATCGGTGGTGATATTTCCTCCATTTTATACAGGAAACATCCAGTAGGTAATTGGAATAATATATTTTAATTTCATTAAGATATGTCTACAGTAAGGGTATGAAAATATGTTTTATAGAAATAGCTCTCATAGAACACAATGCTTTGAAATACTTTCGGGTGTCCCTGTACACAAACCAGTAGAGGTATAAACTCCATTTTCAATAGGGAACATCCGATAGTGAACTTGAATAACATATATCAGTTTTAAGAAATTCCATAAATATTTACGGGAGTTAGAGATCGGACAGACAGACAGGCAGACAGACAGACGGACGGACAGGAAGATACACAAAGCTGAAATCATATTCACACTTAAAAAATGCTAGAAAGTGTTAAAAACGCTTAACGTAAACGAAAGTACAATTCTAGCAATTTTTTATTAATACCTCTTAATATAACTGGATATTTTTATGCCACCCTGTAAATTTAATGCTAATCATGCCACAGTCTATGCAAAGCATTCTTTTGTGAATGTAAATAACATATTTCAATTTCCTAAAACTTCGTGGAAAGTAAAGTTATTAAAATTTGATTTATAGAAATATCTCTCATAGAACGCAATGATTTGGAACACTTTTGAGTGTCCGTGTATATAAATCCGTGGTGGTATTTCCTCCATTTTATACAGGAAACATCCAGTAGGGAATTTGAATAACAAATTTCAATTTCATTAAGATGTGTCTACAGTAAGGGTATGAAAATATGTTTTATAGAAATAGCTCTCATAGAACACAATGGTTTGAAATACTTTCGGGTGTCCCTGTACACAAACCAGTAGAGGTATAAACTCCATTTTCAATAGGGAACATCCGATAGTGAACTTGAATAACATATATCAGTTTTAAGAAATTCCATATATATTTACGGGAGTTAGAGATCGGACAGACAGACAGGCAGACAGACAGACGGACGGACAGGCAGATACACAAAGCTGAAATCATATTCACACTTAAAAAATGCTAGAAAGTGTTAAAAACGCTTAACGTAAACGAAAGTACAATTCTAGCAATTTTTTATTAATACCTCTTAATATAACTGGATATTTTTGTGCCACCCTGTAAATCTAACGTTAATCATGCTACATTCTATGCAAAGAATTCTTTTGTGCATGTAAATAACATGTTTCAATTTCCTAAAACTCCGTGGATAGTAAAGTTATTAAAGTTTGATTCATAGAAATATCTCTCCTAGAACGCAATGCTTTGGAATACTTTTGAGTGTCCGTGTATATAAATCGGTGGTGATATTTCCTCCATTTTATACAGGAAACATCCAGTAGGGAATCGGAATAATATATTTTAATTTCATTAAGATATGTCTACAGTAAGGGTATGAAAATATGTTTTATAGAAATAGCTCTCATAGAACACAACTCTTTGAAATACTTTCGGGTGTCCCTGTACACAAACCAGTAGAGGTATAAACTCCATTTTCAATAGGGAACATCCGATACTGAACTTGAATAACATATATCAGTTTTAAGAAATTCCATAAATATTTACGGGAGTTAGAGATCGAACAGACAGACAAGCAGACAGACAGACGGTCGGACAGCAGATACACAAAGCTGAAATCATATTCACACTTAAAAAATGCTAGAAAGTGTTAAAAACGCTTAACGTAAACGAAAGTACAATTCTAGCAATTTTTTATTAATACCTCTTAATATAACTGGATATTTTTGTGCCACCCTGTAAATTTAATGCTAATCATGCCACATTCTATGCAAAGCGTTCTTTTGTGCATGTAAATAACACATTTCAATTTCCTAAAACTTCGTGGAAAGTAAAGTTATTAAAATTTGATTTATAGAAATATCTCTCATAGAACGCAATGCTTTGGAATATTTTGAGTGTCCGTGTATATAAATCCGTGGTGGTATTTCCTCCATTTTATACAGGAAACATCCAGTAGGGAATTTGAATAACATATTTTAATTTCATTAAGATATGTTATGTCTACAGAAAAGGTATGAAAATATGGTTTATAGAAATAGCTCTCATAGAACACTATGGTTTGAAATACTTTCGGGTGTCCCTGTACACAAACCAGTAGAGGTATAAACTCCATTTTCAATAGGGAACATCCGATAGTGAACTTGAATAACATATATCAGTTTTAAGAAATTCCATAAATATTTACGGGAGTTAGAGATCGGACAGGCAGACAGACAGACGGACGGACAGGCAGATACACAAAGCTAAAATCATATTCACACTTAAAAAATGCTAGAAAGTGTTAAAAACGCTTAACGTAAAAGAAAGTACAATTCTAGCAATTTTTTATTAATACCTCTTAATATAACTGGATATTTTTGTGCCACCCTGTGAATCTAATGCTAATCATGCTACATTCTATGCAAAGAATTCTTTTGTGCATGTAAATAACATATTTCAATTTCTTAAAACTCCGTGGATATAGTAAAGTTATTAAAGTTTGATTCATAGAAATATATCTCCTAGAACGCAATGCTTGGGAATACTTTTGAGTGTCCCTGTACATGAACCGATGGTGGTATTTCCTCAATTTGATAGAGAAAACATCCAATAGTGAACTTGAATAACATATTTTAATTTCATTAAGATGTGTCTACAGTAAAGGTATAAAAATATGGTTTATAGAAATACCTCTCATAGAACACAATGCTTTCAAATACTTTCGGGTGTCCCTGTAGACAAACCAGTAGAGGTATAAACTCCATTTTCTATAGGGAACGTCCGATAGTGAACTTGATTAACATATTTCAATTTCATTAAGATATGTCTACAGTAAAGGTATGAAAATATGGTTTATAGAAATACCTCTCATAGAATACAATGCTTTGGAATACTTTCGGGTGTCCCTGCACACAAACCAGTAGAGGTATAGACTCCGTTTTCAATAGGGAACGTCCGCTAGTGAACTTGGATAACATATTTCAATTTCATTAAGATATGTCTAGAGTAAAGGTATGAAAATATGGTTTATAGAAATACCTCTCATAGAGCACAATGCTTTGAAATACTTTCGGGTGTCCCTGTACACAAACCAGTAGAGGTATAATCTTCATTTTCAATAGGGAACGTCCGATAGTGAGCTTGAATAACATATTTTAATTTCATTAAGGCATGTCTACAGTAAAGGTATGAAATTATGGTTTATAGAAATACCTCTTGTCGGGGAGGAGGGGATTGGAGAAGGTGCGCACATCTGAACTGATTAAGATCGGCGCTGAGCAGTTTTGTTTCAGTCGCCTTTCGAATCCGAACGAGGTACAAGGTATCTCAAGACTTTAAAATAAAATCGGAACTATTATACATTCTAATCGTATTCATTATAGTTCCAGTAATAATTCTTAAATATGAATAAAAGTCGTAATTAATTATTCAAGTCAAATAAATGAGTCTTCAAATGTTGAATTATAGTCTTCTAATTTTGAGGTGTGGTGTGTCTTTAATATTCGGAATACTGGCAGAGGGGGTAAGTAGAATTAAACTTATTCTCATTTGATTAATATGCATGTTATTCTTATTTCTGATAGAGTAAAGTTGCAGAATTTGAATTTAAATAAATGAGTTAGAATTTCTTAATATGAGATTCTAAATTTAATCAATCCTCATTCGAAATTCATAAATTGATACTTAGTCGAAAATTCTTAGTGGCTTCAAAGCCATAGTGGTCCGTCGATTCACGGAGGTTTAATTACCTATTAATTAGATAATTAATCGTAATTCGTTAAATTAAAAAAAAATAAAATAAAATAAAAAAAAAAAAAAATTGTAAATTGAAAAAATTCTTTTGTTTACGTAGGATTAAATTATCTGTATAAGAACTTTAAAGTAAATTAAAATTAATTTGTTGAAATAAATCATTAATACAAGGTTAAATTGTTTTGATATAAAAAGTAATTCAAAGTAGTTTCGCTTTCATGCTTACGTAGAAGTTTTGTTTTGAGAGAAAACGTAATTCAAAATAGTTTGGGTTTCAAACCGAAAGTTTCGGTTTGGAATTTCAGAAATAAACTTTCATATTAAGTAATTGTTGAATAAAAAAAGTGTATGAGAATGAGAAAAGTGCATTTAATATTTTATTAGTTTATTGATTTCAGTAAAAAAAAAAAAAAAAAAAAAAAAATCTATATGTATTGTTTCTTTTCATTTGTTCTTATATTTTTGTTTTGTTTTACTTCCTGATCTGCAGAATAATAATTTAATGCAATCGATTAATTCATATTTAAATTTAATTGTTTGTAATTAGTTTGCTCATAAGATGGGTAGAAAGGGAAAAACAAGGGCGAATGACGCCGAACAGAGTGCGTTGTTCCCAAAATCTAATGAAGTGATAAAATTTGAAAATGTAATTAAAGAAATAGAATTTATAAAATCGAAGGTCAATGATTGCGATAAAAGCGATCAAGCCAGATTAAAGATCCTAAAAGATAAGGTAAATGCACTGGAGGTTAAATTCGAGGATATAGTTACAAATTTTTCCGAAGAGGAAAACGATGAAAACTCTGAAGAGGTGTTAAAGAATAGGGACACTCTGTTAGAATTATCCGTTGTATTAGAGGGTAAATCGCAATCAAATACTCCAAATGTAAATAATGATGCACGTACCAAACCCGGGACTTCTGTTAATTCGCATATTAGTCTTCCCAAACTTGAAATTCCTTATTTTTACGGGGATAATGAATCTTGGTTGTCATTTAAAAATTTATTTAAATCATCTATTCTGGATAATGACAGCCTTACTGAGGTTGAAAAGCTACAATACCTCCAATCGTGTGTAAGAGGTAGTGCATCAAAACTTATTCGTGGATTTTCGTTACAATCGGAAAATCTTAAACACTGTTGGGAAATTCTTACTCAGCGCTACGAAAATAAACGTCAATTAGCTATAACTCAAATAAATAAAATCTTTTCAGTAAAAGTAAACAAAGCGGATGATCCTAAATCGTTTTTCAATTCAATAGATACTTGTAACGAAGCGGTGAGAAATTTATCGACCCTCGGATTGGAATCTAATCCTCTTAGCGATCTTATTCTTATAAATTTCATGATTTCAAAATTGGATTCATCCGTTAGGCATAGGTGGGAGCTCAGTCTAGAGAATACGCAAACTATTCCCGATTTAAATTCGTTTCGTACATTCATTGAAAGGGAGGCGTCGAGTCAAACAAAGCTTGAAAATAAACCAGGGATGTTTAAGAAGCCAGTAGAAGGTAGTAGTGTAAAAAAATCTTGTGTCAATAATTCAATGCTAGTCAAAGAAAATAAATGCGTCGCCTGTTCTCAAGTACATCAATTGTTTAAATGTCCCAAATTCAATCGAATTAGTGTTCAGGAGCGATGGGACTTAGTTAAATAAAAATCACTGTGTGAAAATTGTTTGCGAACTAATCATCAAGTGCGTCAATGTAGAATTAATATTAAATGTAAAGTATGTGCAGGTTCACATCACACTCTTCTGCACATTTAGCACAGAATTCTGCAGATCAGGGAGGCGGCCTTGTTACTACGTCGGTGGCCAATAGTTCTCAATCTAATGCAAATTTTAGTAACCAAAAGGTATTATTGGCTACTGCCCTTATAAAGGTTAAGTCACCTAACGGCAAAATTATTCAATGTCGGGTGTTAGTTGATAGTGCCTCACAAAGTAGTCTCATAACAAAGGAGTGCGTTGAGAAGCTAAATTTGCCTTTGTTTGGCACTTCTCATCGACTTATAGGCATAAACGGTCTTTCCGCAGAAACTGTTTTGAATTTTACGGAATTCTCATTCTCGCCATATTTCGCTAACGAGTATAGGAACTTGAAAGCGCTAGTAGTAAATAGGGTTACTACCCCTCTGCCAAATTTCCGGGTGCAAACGACGTCTTGGCCACATACAAAAAATCTGCAGTTGGCTGATATGAATTTCTTCAAGCAAAAACCAATCGAAGTATTATTAGGCGCAGATATTTTTGCGTCACTAATTTGTGGCACACCAGTATCGGGAAGGCCAGGAGAACCATCTGCCATTCCCAGTTCACTTGGGTACTTACTCAGTGGCCCCCTCTCAAGGGATGGAATGGAACCAAAATCAACATATAGCTCCTTGTTACACTGCCTTAACTTGAACGATTTTTTTGACAATCAGCCCATAATATCTTCTAAGAGTGAAACCGAAGCCGATCCGGCAGAGGAACTATATAAATCTTCCACCAAGCGCAACCCCGAAGGTCGCTATGTGGTGAAATTACCCCTCCATGATGAGATAGCTTTAGGTGAAAGTGCCAATTGTGCACTAAAATTGTTTAAACGACTTGAAAATCGATTTATTCAGAACCCTAATCTTAAACACGAATATTGTAAGTTTATGTGTGAATACTCAGACTTAGGTCATATGACTTTACTAAGGGCTGAAGAATTTAATCGCCAACCCAATTATTATATGCCCCATCATGGAGTTATAAATGAAAATAGTAGCACTACGAAACTACGGGTAGTCTTCAATGAGTCGGCCGTAACTACAAATGGCAAATCCCTGAACTCCAATTTGCACAAAGGGCCAAAACTTCAATCTAGTATATTTTGCAATTTGATTCGATTCCGTTTAAATAAAGTCGCCCTCTCGAGTGATATCGAGAAAATGTTTCGGCAAATTCTAATCGCAGAGCCTGATACAGACTTTCAAAGAATATTTTGGAGGGCCAATGTTTCAGATCCACTCAGAGTGTATAAATTGAACACTGTTACTTATGGCACAGCCTGTGCTCCATTTTTAGCCCTGCGTACCATATTACAGCTATTAAACGATGAAGAACCCAATTTTCCCGTAGCTGTGCAGGCTGCCCGCAACAACCTGTATATGGACGATTTCCTTGGAGGGGCTGAAACAATCGAAGCCGCTCAATCTTTGGTCACAGACCTTCAGGCATTATTTAATGCTGGGGGTTTCAAGCTGCGAAAATGGGCTTCAAATTATGTGGAAGCTCTAGTTCAAGTCCCAGAGGCTCTAAAATCAACAAATCAGGAATTATCCTTAAACCCCGATCAATCCCAACGTATTTTAGGACTAAACTGGAATTTAACATCGGATACACTGCAGGTTGGCGTCAACACAGAAGAAAACGTCAAAACTAAACGACAATTATTGTCCGTAATTGCACGCATCTTCGACCCTTTGGGTCTGTTATCCCCTGCCACTATTCTTTTAAAATTGCTTCTCCAAGATGTTTGGAAGCTAAAACTTGGTTGGTATGATCCTTTACCACCAGACATTCAAAACAGGTGGAACGAATTTTATGAAAAAATTGCTTCCTTTAAGGCCATGTCAGTACCCAGATTTTTAGACCTGAAATCCGAACCTATGTACCAGATTCTGGGATTTTGTGATGCGTCAACAAAGGCATATGCTGCCGTAATTTATATACGCCCAAGTCAGAACTCATCTTTAAAATTGATTGCAGCTAAAACCTGTGTAGCTCCTTTAAAACCCATTACCTTGCCTAGGTTGGAGCTATGCGCGGCTGTATTACTCTCGGAACTTTTGTCAGTCGTCCAGAGCTCGCTGGATTATCAGGTTGAGGAAATTCTCCTATGGACAGACTCAACAATCGCCCGTAGTTGGATCTTAAATCCGCCCTTAAAGGGCAACACATATGTCCTACACCGAGTAAACAAAATTAGAGCTCTCACAGACACAACATCATGGCATCACTTACCAAGCAAACATAACCCAGCAGACTGTGCAACCCGTGGGCTGTTACCCGACAAATTAAACCACTTTAACTTGTGGTGGTCTGGACCTGATTGGTCAAAGATTCCGGTCTCAGATCACGAGTCCAAGATTGCTACCTCAGTCCCATGTACAATTGTGGGAATTCCTGGACTAATAGAGTCAACTCCAATGCATGAATCCGTTATAGAGGATTTGGTTTCAAAATTTTCATCAAGTAATAAACTTTTTCGTGTAATTGCATTTATGAAGAGGTTTATTTATAACAGTAGAAATGCTACAAAATTGAAAGGACCAGTCTCAGTACAAGAAATTTCAGAAGCTAGAAAAATTGTTATTAAATTCGTCCAACAAAGGTCCTTTGCTTCAGAAATCGCCCTTTTGCAGCGCGGCCAACCCGTGGCAAACAGCAGTAAATTAAAAAATCTCAATCTGTTTCTTGATTCAGAAAATCTGTTAAGAGTGGGAGGTAGAATTGACAAAAACATCACTCTGCCCTATGATACTAAACATCCAATACTCATACCTAAAAATCACCCTTTTACATCGACATTAATAAGACATTTTCACACGTATAGTCTTCATGGAGGTGTCGACCTAGTATTAAATCTCATTCGCCAGTCTTACTGGATTCCTGATGGTAGATCCACTGTGAAAAAAGAGCTTCGTAAATGTGTCACGTGTGCCAAAGTCCAACCGACCCCCATTCAACAAATGATGGGTGACCTTCCCAGTGCAAGAGTCAACCCTTGTAGACCATTTCAACATGTTGGCCTTGATTATGCAGGCCCTATTCAAACAAAGTGTGAACATAAACGAACAAAAACAAAATTTAAGTCCTATATTTGCCTATTCATCTGCATGAGCACCAAGGCAATTCATCTCGAACTAGTCACGAATTTATCAACTGAACATTTTTTATATGCCCTACAAAGATTCATAGCGCGTCGAGGCTATCCTACTGACATTTACTCAGATAACGGACGCAACTTTGTTGGTGCCCACGCCCATTTGAAGAAACTCGTGACACTTTCAAAAACCAATATTATTCAAGACTTTGCCACAAATAGACAAATTCATTGGCATTTTATGCCACCTTACGGGCCTAACTTTGGCGGCCTATGGGAATCTTCGGTTAAATTGGCCAAACGCCATTTACTTAAAGCGTGTAAAGGCAGTTGCCTATCGTTTGAGGAGTGTGCTACGATTCTCACAACTATTGAATCTTGTTTAAATTCACGACCCTTAGTCCCACTTTCCACCGAGCCCAATAATTTCTTAGTACTTACACCAGGACATTTCTTAATTGGGGCTCCGCTTTTCCAGCTTCCTGAACACTCTTTTAACCAAACTAATCCATTGTGTACCAGTTTTTCTTCCAGGTGGAAACTCCTCCAGCAGATCAAGAAGCAATTTTGGAGTACATGGGCAAAGTCTTATTTGACGTCACTCCAGTCAAGAGAAAAATGGAAGAGTGGCAATAAACATCTGCAACCTGGTCAGCTAGTCCTGGTGTTGGAACCTTCTATTCAGCCGGCTCAGTGGAAATTGGCACGCCTTCTGGAGGTCCATCCGGGTGGGGATGGAATTATTAGAGTGGCTACCCTAAAGACGCCATCGGGAATAACCAAAAGACCCGTCAATCGAATCGCCAGTCTGCCATGCTCAGCCCCCCCCCCCGGAGGATGTCGGGGAGGAGGGGATTGCAGAAGGTGCGCACATCTGAACTGATTAAGATCGGCGCTGAGCAGTTTGGTTTCAGTCGCCTTTCGAATCCGTACGAGGTACAAGGTATCTCAAGACTTTAAAATAAAATCGGAACTATTAAACATTCTAATCGTATTCATTATAGTTCCAGTAATAATTCTTAAATATGAATAAAAGTCGTAATTAATTATTCAAGTCAAATAAATGAGTCTTCAAATGTTGAATTATAGTCTTCTAATTTTGAGGTGTGGTGTGTCTTTAATATTCGGAATACTGGCAGAGGGGGTAAGTAGAATTAAACTTATTCTCATTTGATTAATATGCATGTTATTCTTATTTCTGATAGAGTAAAGTTGCAGAATTTGAATTTAAATAAATGAGTTAGAATTTCTTAATATGAGATTCTAAATTTAATCAATCCTCATTCGAAATTCATAAATTGATACTTAGTCGAAAATTCTTAGTGGCTTCAAAGCCACCTCTCATAGAACACAATGCTTTGAAATATTTTCGGGTGTCCCTGTACACAAACCAGTAGAGGTATAAACTCCATTTTCAATAGGGACCGTCCGATAGTGAACTTGATTAACATATATCAGTTTCAAGAAATTCCATAAATATTTTCGGAGGTTAGAGCGCGGACAGACAGACAGATAGACAGACAGACGGACAGACAGACAAACCGAAGTCGTAAACACTTTTCAACCTTGTTGGAAAGTGTTAAAAACCAGTTATATATATCCATGAATATATGTAGTAACCTCATAAAAATTTATACAGGTAATAAGAATCACATGCTACAGCCAAAATGCATTTAAAGCATTACATTTTACAGGGTGATCTGAAACATTTTGTTTTCCGTTTAATTTTTTACTGGTCCCCTTTTCTTCTTCAGGACACAACTTTTGCTGAAATACATGAGGTATAACATACTCTTTACACTACCAAAGTTTCAAGAGGATTCCTGATGAACTTTTCTAGATATTTGACAAAACGTTTAAACTCGAAAGTGTCCAATTATTTATTGGTAGATAGTGTATAATAGTGATGATAATAATAATAATATCAGTATAATAAAATACCTTAAACATTAATCTCAAATATCTCTTATTTCCTGGAATTTTTCTTCTTCTTTCTCACTTAGGTGGCCAGGTTTTTCAGAGTTACGCCTATTTCACTGCCAACGTTCTTCAGATAATACTCATTTTTAAGAAACTCACTGAAAAAAAATTCTGTAACTGACATCTAGAATCTAAATTGCGGCTCTAGAAAAAACAATTCCACGTCATCCTTATAAGTTCTAGTCCCCTTGGAAAAAGCAAGTTCTAGAAGCCTCTATTTGAATTCTAGAGTGTTTGCCTATATTCTCGAGGGCAAAGTTATTTAAAAACCTCTGCAAATAAATGAGGCAACAAGAGGCGGGTTTCTGCAACTATAATCTTGGCTTATAACCAAATCCTAGAAAATCAAGCGAGAATTTCGCGCAGTATAAATGTTTCAGAATATTTAGAGTATTGAAAATATTGTTTCACCATTTAGAAATGTGTACACTAGAAATTCTCGAGAATTTCGTCTATTCAGTTTATTGGCGTGCCTTATGCGCATAGCTCGGAAATCTATATTTCTAGTTAAGGGATTTAGAAAATGGCCACTTATTCATTCTAGAGAAAGGCGGTATATATTTTTTTTTCTGTACTCTGCCTGTAAATGTTGTTTTACGGTAGAGGGACTATTATCGCGCAAAAGCTAAACATTTCCCGGCTCTTCTTGTCTTCCTCGGCAGAATAAAACAACATTTGCAAATCACATAGGTTTCGTGCAGCAATAAAAGTTTAGTCGTCTAAAAAAGATTTTCGAAGTTATTAATTTTGATCGGTTTAAAAATGTGAAATTGTTGCCAAACGTATAATACATCAGTTCATAATTTTTGCATATTTTTATTGCATATATTAAAGCTTTTATGCAAACACAGTTCAAAAATTTTAAGATACTCTTAAAACAAACTGTTTATGTGTTTATTTTTAATTATAATTAATCCTAACAAATATATAAAAGTTTAATTTCACTGTTTGATATTTAGTAGGGAAATTCTTCATTGAAGTTCATTTTCCCTATATTATAAAAAAGTTTTAATCCATTTAAAGGGGGTGAAATAAAGGTAAAAAATATGGAGGACCTGTTGTAAAATTTGGAAACCACTTGAGCTAGAAACTTAATAGTTGGTATGAAAAGTCTTCATTCAAGTTCTTATTTACTGCGCTATTTAAAAGTTACTCAATATCCTTAAAGGGCTAAAATGGGGATGGAAAGAAGGATATACTGTGCAATTTCAAAAACGCTTGACCCTACTTATTAAAATTTCAAGTCTCTTTTATACTTGTTATATAACATTGTATTAGGTAGATTCCTTATAGGAGATCTACCTATTGCAATGGTTCTCATGACACGACTTCTGAAAAATTTCTTCATATCTTCACCGATCATGACCCCTAGAACCCAAAACCACCCTCCGTTCAAAAGTTTATATATATATATATATATATATATATATATATATAGGTATATATATATATGTATAACGCTTTTTCCCATGTTAAGTTGTGAACACGATAACTGGAGTAATTTTTATTTAAATTTAACCAGCTCGGGATATGTTGTCAAGACAATAAAAATCTCGGTCGAGTTCGTAGATGGGGTATCCAGCTCAAAGGGGGTGGAAATGGTGGGGGGTGGAAATTTTCATTTGCCCATAATTTCTTTAATATTGAAAATAGGAAAATACTTCAAATCAGGCGAATTACCGCCTTACCCTAAAGAACAACTTTTATATTTAAACATTTTCGATAACTTCAATTGCTTAAAAGTTACAAGTTAAAAAGTGATTTTTCAGCACATTGTGATGAAGCCGATATTTTCAATAGTTTTCATTGCAAAAATTTATAATCTGATGCTTATGTCACGTGTAAACGATAATAAAAAAGATCACTGAAAATATAATAAAATTTTAATCATGTTTTTAAACAATATAATAATCTGATTTTTTTTTAAAGTTTAATTTAACAGAAAATATGACGTCAGAATTACAACAATGTACTGAGAAAAATGAAATAAAATTTTATCCGTAATTTTAAACAAATAAAATAAATGTTAATAAATAAATAAATAAATAATTAAATAAAATCAACATATCTTAGGGCTAAGCAGATTTAGACTTAGCTTTATGCCATAGATGCTATAATGTAAAAGATAAATGTCATCGTTAAAAAAACTAGTTGGCATAGGTGGACTCTGCTCAGTTCCCCATCATATGTATGTTCTCATAAATTTCTTGTACAGGACATATTATATTCATGTTAAGAGAAATGAATTTGACCAAACGCTTGGCACAATGACAGAACGAAATCCTCACCTAATAGGCTACCCACCATTCAGTTCAACATATTTATCTTATTCTAATCTATTAATTTATTTTATTGGGATCAATTTCGTAGTTTATTTTTCATGCTAATATTTCCAATGCAACAATCCCAAAAATGCATATTTATATGAAATATCGCAACATTTTGCTATGTTGATAAAATCTTAAATTTCGAATAACTTACGAAATTTTCCCATTAGAATATTTGTAGTCAATCATGTTCATTCAAGTATCATAAATGTTATTTTGAAATTGTCTGATATATTTATGATCCTCAAAATGGACGTTTGTGCTCGATTTTGCCTTATTCTGCCATTTTAAGTAAATCGTAAATTCCAAATAACTTACGATTTTTTTAAATTGGAAAATTCATACTCTATGGTATTTATGTAAGTATCCTACATAATATTTCAAAAGTGGTTTGACATCTTTACGATGAAAATATCCCTCAAGATTTGACGTTTGTGTAAAATTTTGCCCTATTCTATTGTGATAAGAAATTCGTAAATTTCCAATAACTTACGAAATTTTTATATTGGAAAATTCATAATCATCAATATTCATGCCAGTGTCCTAAATAATATTTCAAAAGTTGTCTGACATCTTTACGATGAAAATATCTCTCAAAATTGACGTTTATGTGAAATTTCGCCCTATACCACCATGTTAAGAAATTCGTAAATTTCCAATAACTTGCGAAATTTTCAAAGAAGCATATTTATAGTTACTGATGTTCATTCCGGCATCAAAATTGATATTTTAAAACTGGTCTGACAATTTTACAGTAAAAAGTTTCCATTTAATGCACGTTTAAGTGAATTTTTGTCCTATTCTCCCATGTTAAGAAAATCGTAAATTTCTAATAACTTGCGAAGTTTTTAAAATCGAATGTTGCAAATGAATAGGGTTCTTGCCAGTGTCGAAACTAACATTTTAAAACTGATCTGACCTCTCTGCGACAATTTGTTCTTGAGATATCGTGTACACAGACTAACAAACTAACGGACTAACAGACACCCTACAGACAGACACCATACAAATTTTGTCATTTTCGGATTCCTCACACCTGAAAACGTGTAGAAAAGTCAAAAAACCGAGGTCGAAAATTTTCACGATTACCTAAGTTCCCCATACCTATAGTATGATGGGGAACTAAAAAAAAACGTGTAAATCGATACTAAACGAATTAAACTGGCATGATAGAAAAAATAATAAATTTGGGGACATTTAGGTATTATCCCTTTAACAAATGAACTTGGGAAGATTTTAATGAATTTTCCGTTGAAGTTTATTTTCATGAAAACTTAAATTTAAATTAGAGTATTTCATTACTCGAATTCCCTTATTTTGATAAATAAAATTATACCATTTAAAAAAAATAAAGAACACTATGTTATTGAAAAATGAACTAATAAAGGTTTTAGAAAACTATTACATACTTTTAAATCTTTATTAAAAAATATTAACTGTTACCACCCGAAATTATACTAATACATCCAAATCCTGCGTCACATACGATAGTTTTGTATAAGTATAGATTTTTTGTTTGCCCCTGGAACCTGCCCCTGATGGGAAAAGTGCCTGGAAATACTTGTATATAGTATTGTCATTGATTATGAAGTCGTGTGCAAAATTTCAGGTCCTTCGGACGACAAGAAGTTGCCGAAAATTAAATTGCAAAATTCCGTTACATACATTAATAGTTGCATCATATCAAGTTAATAAAAGTGTGTTAGTTAAAAACCATGTTAAACGCTTTAACTAATCATTTAAAAATATAAAATTAAAATAATACGTCAATCTTAATAGAAATATCGTTTGTGGTGAATAGTTTAGAATGTCAGTTTAGGCAAGAATTTAAAATTTAGGATTAAGAGTAATACGTTACAGCTTCTTTTGACTTTTTATCTTGTCGAAACAAGATATTGGTCAGTGAAGAGATATGAGGTTTTCGCGTGGAAAGAAAATATAATGACGCCAAAGCTGCCTTTCTCCATCGCCAAGCTCGCCAAATTTTGCCGCCAGACAACGAATTTTGTCGCCAAGTCAAAAATTTCGTCGTCAATTATCAACTTTTACCGTCAAATCAAAAATTCCATTGCTAAGTCGCAAGTTTTGTCACCAAAATCTCGCCAAATCATACAATTTATTAAATTCATAAAAATTAACATTGAAATTCAAAGGTGCCAAATGGTCCAATGTTAAGTAATGTTAATGTTAATGTTCCAGCTTATGTAAACCAAAACAGTTTCACTTTGCAATTTTTACTCATCTGACAATAAGAATCACAAAAACTACCACTTATCTGTATTTGACTTGACCATAGCAACGCCAGGCTTACCAGAGCTTGACATAGTAAGATCACAAGTGCATTTTCACGCTTCTATTATTTTTTCTTTTAAAAGAAAGATATTGAACAACAGTTATATGGATTTTAAATAAAAATTATAATTTTGATTAAGATTGGGTGGGGACGGGGGTGTAGCCCAATAGCCCCCTCCGTGATTCACCATTGCTGGGATTGTATATCTTTAAGGATTTTATTTGTTGAATGATTATGAGCTTGAATTTTAAAAAATTGAAACGTTTACAAACCAATAAATTTAGCCTAAAATTTTAAGTAGAATGAATAAAACCCTTTTGTAGTTGAAAATTAAATTTCTTGAAAACAGAATAGCGATGTAAATAATGCAATGTGCGGGAACAAAGCCATTGGCTAAGTATTAATGCATACACTGAAGTGACAAAAGTCATGGGATAGCAATATGCAAATATACAGATGGAAGTAGCATCGCGTAGAACAGGTATAAATGCGCAGGGCTTTCATTTGTGTTCAAGTTATTCATGTGAAGAGGTTTTGACGTGATTATGACCGCACGACGGGAATTAACAGACTTTGAGCGCGGAATGTTAGTTGGAGCTAGACGCATGGGTCATGCCATTTCGGATATCGTTAGGGAATTCAACATTCCCAGGTCCACTGTGTCAAGAGTGTGCCGAGAGTATCGAATTTCAGGCATAACATCCCACCATGGACAGCGCAGTGGTCGACCGCCTGCACTTAACGACCGAGACCGGCGACGTCTGCGAAGAGTTGTAAATGCTAACAGACAAACAACACTGCGTCAAATAACCGCAGAAATCAATGTGGGACGTACGAGGGACGTGTCCGGTAGGACTGTGCGGCGAAATTTGTCTTCCTTGGGCTATGCCAGCAGAAGACCGACTCGAGTGCCTTTACTGACAGCACGACATCGCTTTCAGCGACTCTCGTGGGCACGTGAGCATATCGGTTGGTCCCTAGATGAATGGAAAACCGTGGCCTGGTCCGATGAGTCACGATTTCAGTTGGTAAGAGCTGATGGTAGGGTTCGAGTGTGGCGCAGACCCGACGAAGCCATGGACCCAAATTGTCAACAAGGCACTGTTCAAGCTGGTGGTGGCAGCATAATGGTGTGGGCTGTTTTTACATGGCATGGACTTGGTCCTCTGGTGCGACTGAACCGAACATTGACTGGAAATGGTTATGTTCAGCTACTTGGAGATCACTTGCAGCCATTCATGGACTTCATGTACCCAAACAACGATGGGATTTTTATGGATGACAATGCACCATGTCACCGGGCCACAACTGTTCGCGATTGGTTTGAAGAACATTCTGGACAATTCCAGCGAATGATCTGGCCACCTAGATCGCCCGACATGAATCCCATCGAGCATTTATGGGACATCATCGAGAGGTGTGTTCGTGCCCAAAATCCTGCACCATCAACACTTTCACAATTATGGACGTCTATAGAGACAGCATGGCTCAATATTCCTGCAGAGGACTTCCAACGACTTGTTGAGTCCATGCCACGTCGAGTTGCTGCACTTCGCCGGGCGAAAGGAGGACCGACACGATATTAAGAGGTATCCCATGACTTTTGTCACTTCAGTGTATATAAAATTTCTTTACAATTGTAAAATTAACGTAAAGGAATCTACCTTTGCCTTTAAGCTTGCCGAAAAGGGATTTTTTTTTTTTTTTTTTTTTTTTTTTAAGGAAAAGAAAAGAAAATATATAATAATCAGTATCCGAGATTGTAATGAAATGCTCGCCCTCTGGTGGGCTGAGGTGAAATTACAATTAACATGCTTTAATTCGGCTTTCATCAAGCCGCCACTGCATGCCGATGTTTAGTTTGACATATATTTATTGAATAAAAATGAATAAATCCGGTAAAAAAGATAACACATACTGTTGTCTGCTACAGTGTAACTCCAAAGGACCAAGAAATCCAGAATTAAGCTTCCATTTATTTCCAAATGACAAATTTAAAATTTCAGTTGCTTCGGCTAATGGAAGTAAAGAATTAATCAGATGATTTGAAACTAATATTTGTTCAATTTCAGTTAAAAATCTACTTCCGATCAAATTTTGAATAAACTGAAATATTTTTTTCCAAAAGCAATCAAGTTTCCATGATGTAATGGCGGAGAAATTATAGTACGAATATTAAGTAGACTAACAAAAAGAACAATAATAAATACACGTGGCTATAATATTTACTAACAACAAAAGCTGAAAAAGCGCCATCTATCGATCATTACAAACGCGGATCGAAACAAACACTATCGAAAAAGTTTTTTATTATTAATCGCGTGAAAATATATTTTATTATATGTCAAAAAATAAATTAACTCGTAAATTTTTTTGGCAACAATTATAAATAAAAATAAATAATATAATAAAAGTTTAGAAGTTAGAATTTCTAATTTTATTACTTTCCGAACACTATAGTGAGGAAAGTATTGTAATCATGTCAAAAATCCGAATTTGAGATTTTGATGTTTCTATACATTTCGAGGTCCAATGAGTCCGTTTTCACTATTTTTGCGATGATGTATGTATGTGTGTGTGTATGTATGTGTGTATGTATGTGAGTGAGTGAACACGCTAGCGTCTAAACGCTTTGTTCGAATAAGCTGAAAGTTGGTACGCATATTGTAAGTCACGATAGTACGAACCCTATTGATTTTGGTGAATCTAGCACTTATAGTTTTTTTACAGGGACAAAAAGAAAAATTCTTTATCATTATGGTCTATGGGACCAAAATCTTAAAAGTGCGATAGCATCTAAACGCCTTCTTCAATTGAGCAAAAAATTTATACACATTTTACAGGTAACAGTTACGCAATCTATATAGAGTTTGGAGAATCTGGCACTTACAGTTTTTTTTACAAGGGCACAAAGAAAAATTCTTTATCATTATGGCCTATGGGGCCAAATTTTTAAAAGTGCGATAGCGTCTAAACGCTTATTTAATCCGAACAAAAAATTTGTACACATGTTATAGGTCACAGTTGCACGAACTGTGTAGACTTTGGTGAATTTAGCATTTACAGTTTTTTTTACAGGGACACAAAGAAAAATTCTTTATCATTATGGCCTGTGGGACCAACTTTTTACTTTCTTCTATATTCAATAGAAGAAAGTATTGGATTCGTAAAAATTTTCGACCTCGGGTTTTTGATGGATTTACACGTTTTGAGAGATGTAGAACACGATTTGACATTTTTTAGAAAATGTCTGTCTGTTTGTCTGTCAGTCTCTGCGTGTGTGTGACAAACTTTTGTGGCAACTGTATCTCAAGAACTACTTCACAGAATTTCATACAAATTGGTATGTAGTTGCACCTTGACATAAATTAGTGCCTGTCAACTTTTGGTAAAAATTGTCTTACAGGTTGCGTTGCCACCCCGCTTTTTCTAAATTTTTAACATGGTGGTATAGTAAAAAATTTTGTATAAATGTGCATAAAGAGAATTATTTTTTAATAATCATTATGAAATTTACCAGAGTTATTTATAATAGAGATAGTAAACTGGGAAAAAAATTTTGTATGTGTAGGAGACTCGCCACCCCCCCCCCTGGGGGGAAGTCCCCCCCTCGATGGAAGTAAATTTTCCTGATGGGTATCTTTCAAAAGAGCTCGCCAGTACCTTTAAAACGAATGGTTGAACCATAGATCTGCGATAATTTAAAATGAAGTTATCGATTTTTTTTTTACTTTTAATGAAAAAAAACTTAGAAAAAAAAATCTTTTTTTTTTTTTTTTTTTTTTTTTGTTAATATTGAGAATAAAATGGACATTTTTTGAATATTTGGTGTTATACGACTTCTCTAATATGGAAATCATCTGCATTATCATGTAAGATAATTTTTTTAAATAATAATTTTAATAAATTATTTTTACTGAGTGAATTTGTATAGGAAAATACAGAAGAAAGTCATGTGGTGGCCGCAACATACTAATTAAAGTGCGATAGCATCTAAACGCCTCATTCAATTGAGCTGAAAATTTATATGAATATTATAAATCACTGTTGCACCAACTATAAGCATTTTGGTGAATCTAGAATTTATAGGTTTTTTACAGGAACACAAGGAAAATTCTTTATCTTTATGATCTATGGGCTCAAAGTTCAGTAGCGTTAAATAAAACATCGTGTAATATATGGAGAAAAGTACTCAAAAACTCTATTATGGTTTTATCTTTTTTGTTTGTTTAACAACTCCTCTTTCTTTACTTTATCTACAAAACTGTTAATTACTCAATGTTCGGAAAGTCGAGTGGAGTCACTCCAGATTTTTTTTTTTAGTATAGAGGAATATTAGTTTCAATCTATGGATAAAACGTCGTCATTAGTATTTTATGGGGAAAAAAGTTGGACATCAAATTTCAGTCATTTTAAAAAGTAATTTGTAGAAGTATATAACAAATATTGATCGTGCGTTCGTCTTTTAGATGTGTGTTCATGTAATATGTCAGACAATATACGACAAAGTATTATCTCTCTTTATTATTATTATTATTATTTTTTAACACACTTGACATTGTGAGTTTTTTCTTTTTTTCCAACATACGTTACGAAATTTAGGGCGATGTCATTTTAACTAGCTGAAGATGTCCTTAGACGTTTAGATTACAAGTAATTGAGCAAATCATGTTTTTTATGTTCAGACAGATGAGTACTCCAAAATCGATGTTTAATATTTGTATTCAAATTTCAAGAATTATAATATTGATAAAAATTTCAATAGACTTAGCAAGGTCTGTCGATAGCTCTAGTGCCCCGGGCCCACCTTTCCAGATTTTTGATATCTTTTTCTTGGCTATTTTTAAAGCATTTTCTGTGTGTTTTCAGAAGTTTTCCCCCACATTTGTGAATGTGTGTAGCAGTTTTTTGCGATTTAATTTGATGTTTTTCTTTCTTTTTTTCTTTTTTAAGAAATACTGGTGTTAAGAAACCGTACAAGTTGGCATCTATGGTACCAGAAATTTTTTACAACAATTTTCACTTTACTTAATCGAAGAAATTTATAGTACATTCTTCTATTGAGACACAACTTCGATTGAGCTGAAAATTTATACACATATTATAGGTCACCGTTACACAAACTGTATAAATTTTGGTGAGTCTAACAGTTATAGGTTTTTACAGGGACACAATAAAAAATCTTTTATCTTTATGATTTATGGGCCCAAATAATTTGAAGGTCAAAAGAGTTAAATTAAACAACATATTGTATAAAGAAAAATACTCAAACACACAATTATATATTTTTATATTTTGTTTATTTAACGACTTCTGTTACTTTAATTCATTTATACAGTCGTTGATTACATAATGCTCGGAAAGTTGAGTGAAGTCACTCCAGATTTTTTAATCAATATCACAGACGGAAGTTTTACATAAAATTTTTTATTAATGTAAACTTTGAAGAAAGAAAAAAAAAAAAAAATATATATATATATATATATACATTTTCAAATATTTGAGTTACTTATTAAAATAGTGATTATTTGAAAGTTCCGATTTTTGTTCATTTAAAAAAAATTTTCATGTTTTTTTAAATTCTCAGCCCCCCTCCCCCCCCCCTTTTCCTTTTTTTGTCGGGAAAAAAAAATCATCCCTTTGAAAGCTCTGCAGATGCAAAAAATGACCAACAACAACCCAAAATTAAACCTATTGTATAATAATCTGGCATTTCATATATTTTTCTCAATTCTTTTTTTAAATTCGACTGCCGTGGATTTTCCTTTATTGTGAATAAGGCATTTCTCGATTTTCCCAGTTAACGAAATGTCCACTGCGCATTTAATAATTTGCAACAAACAATTTTTTTGTCTGTCTTATCTAATGCTTTTTTTTTTTTTTTTTTGTAAACATTTCTAAAGTGCCTTAAAATTGTCATAAATAAGTTCACTATTTCTATTGAAAATGGTATAAATAGCACTATTTGTTTATGTATAGAGACCACAAAAGATTTCAAACAAATCACGGTCTATGAGAGGTATTTCTCTGAAAGATATTTTTAAAAAGTACACGATATAACGAAATTAACATAATTTTTCCAGCTGCACAAGAGCATGTTTATTATAAAGCATTTTATGATTATCATAAATGATTGTTTTACAGTGTCACACAGAAAACATGTGATATATGTGATACATGGGGTATAAAAGAAAACTGTGTGAAGTTCATTTTAGGTTGTGTTATGCGTTTTCCATATTTTTTGGGGAAAAAAAATAATAATAATAAATAAAAAAAATAGATAGTGCTTATGATGATTTGTCTGTCTGCACTTTTATTTGCGTTGTAGTTTTATGATGCCTTGAAATTGTTAAACGTTATTTGTTACTTTTGATATAGAATGTATTTGGTCATTCAATAGCTTTTGGTATTGTTAGAAAGATATTTAAAATTGAGTAACTTTAATACCTTTAGTTGGAAAATGTTTTTTAATCTATGCTTTTCGCATGATTTTTCATGCCCGGCCGAATCTGCTCTCTAGGCTTGTAGACAGGAGATATCGAGTACGACCTCAGGTCGCGACCGTCGAGTTGCTCAGAGTTTTCCGTGATTTTTTTCGAAATTCGCGTGAATACGAGAAATAGCCTCAGACAGAAAACAACCTACTAAGGCTTAGTTCAGAAATATAGACAATCGGCTGTCACGTCAATACTAACACCGCATTTTTCTTTCTTATTTTTATGTTATAAATTGATTGGAAACATTCGTTGGAGATAAGTCGATTCGTAAGGCTTTATGTGAACTTATCTCAGAATATCTATTAAAATTATTAAGGAATAAATATTTATAGCGATAATTTAACCGGCTTCATTGTTATAAAATCTTAAAATAAGTGGATTTTACGCTAAACTGAAAAGATAAAAAAGTTAATTCATTCTTCTTCCTGTGTATTCAAAATGAATATGCTAAGTTCGTTTACAATTGTGTATCCGTGTTCATACCTCATCTATTTCTGTCCAATAAAAGTACAGCGGTACTTTTTAAGAACTCTACCTAAGAACAATGCTTGATGATCATGTGATAGACCTCCCGCTGCTTACGTCACGCCCGCAAGGCTCTTCGTAAACATGTTTACGTCTGGCAGAGTGGAGAAAGTGGGAAAGAGAGAGCAAACTAGTGGAGGAGTGGAGAGTTGAGGTGTAGGATGTGCTGAGTTCAAATGCGGCCACCGGAATCGGCAATTAGCTGGGAAAAGAGAACCCCTTCCGTCAAAACAAAATAATTAAATGAGAATAATAAAATGAATAAATAAAATATTTGAAATTTTCTTGGTTCAGAACCGTTGCCACAATATTATTTTTAATGGTAATGTAGTCACCAAGAGTGTTGCCAAATAATCCTTATTTAAAAACGTGAATAAAATATTTTAAACTGATCATTTCATGCAGTTATTTTATTAACAGAAAAAAAAAAAAAAAAAAAAAAAAAGAAGAAGAAGAAGAAGAGTCTTTATAAGATGTTACACTAACGGCCCTCTTCACTTACCGTCGCCGGAAGCCCGAGCCAATGCTATTCTACGGGGAAATTTTCTTTACAAATAAGTTATTAACTAATGCATATTTTTAAATTCTGTTTTTACATTCAGAAAATTCCCAACTGTTAAATTGACGGACCTTTTTTAAAAATGTATTTTTTTATATTTTAATATTTTATTTTGAAATTGCAAAATGAAAAAATTTCACATATTGAAAATTCGTATTTTGCAGCTTCAAAATAAAATATAAAAAATTTTAAAAATATATTTATAAAAAAGGTCCGTCAATTTAACAGCTGGGAATTTTCTGAATGTGAAAACAGATTTTCAAAACATGTATTAGTTAATAAGTTATTTGTAAAGAAAAATTTCCCATAGAATAACATTAGTTTCGGCTTCCGGCGGCGGTGAGTGAAGAGGGCCCTTAAATTAAATGAGATGTAGATTAAATATTTTCGAAAGTATCAAATATCGGTTTTCCCATTAATTATAATGAAGATGTATCCATCTTGGTCTGTAGCATTGATGTTATACTTAAGAAAAACACAAGCATTTTCTGGAAAAAATCACAATAAAACTTAACTAAACGAAATCCTTTGAAACTTTCTATATAAGTAGATTCCAGATGAAAATCTGGCATAAAATACTTCATACTTTATTTACACACATAATATTGAATGAATTAAAAAATATTTTTTTACTTATTTAATTTTTTATATTTTAAAAATAGAAATATTAAGTTTAGTTATAAAATCCTTTTATGACAATTAAAAATTAATGACAATTTGATCTAATTAAATATGTAAAACAAAATAAGAAAATTTAAGGATAACCAGAACGGATGATTAACTGTTTCAGGTACTATATAATTGTGAGTAACAATGCATGAAATACATATATACATAATGTTTCACTTAATAATTCATATACACAACCTACCAATAAGTATTTGGACATTTTCAAATTTACACGTTTTGTTTAATATCTGAAAAAAATTCATTGGGAATTATCTCGAAACTTTGGGAGTATGAAGAACATGTTATGCCTGTATATTCCAGCGAAAGTTTTGTCTAGAAGAGGAAAAATGGACCAGTAAAAATTTAAACAAAAATCAAAATGTTTTGATCACTCTGTAAAAAGTATGCTTGAAATGTGTTGTGGCTGTAGCATGTGATTATGAGGATTATTCTAATTATCTGTAAAAAAAAATTATGATGCTACAACATAATCATGGAGATATAACGGTTTCTTTAAAAAATTTCAAAACAAAATTTCCTCTTTTTAAATTCTGTACTGATAAGTATAAAGGATTTAAGTCCAAAAATGTCGATTTTGAGTTAAGTACATAGTCAGACCTAGAAAAAAAAAATCTCTATCGATTGGTATAAAGGATTTAAATCCATGTCATTTAGTCTTTGAGAAAATCCATTGGTAAAAAAAGGTTCAAATCAGAAATTTAGCATTAATCTTTGTATAAAATATTTAATTCAATTTTTTCCCGTTATTAAATGAAGGTTGACAATCACTGAACGGTATAAAGGGTATAAGTCAACATAATCCCTTTTTCCTAATCGATTCTTCTGATTAGTTTTACTTTATTTTTCGTCTCCTGAAAAATCAAGAATATGGACTTAAATCCTTTATACTTATCAGTACAGAATTATAATACGTAGGGTATTAGACCCAGGGCAAAACCTAGCTTTTAGGAAACTTGGCGTGCTACATTAGACACAGCTTACTGCAATCAGAATTTAAAAATGTTAAATATCTTAATAAATATGAACATTTTTACAACTAATTTTTAACTACGCATGCACAAACTTTAAAAAAATTTCATTTGTATGATTTAATAGCCAAAAGTATTGAGCTACTTATGTGAAAACCCCAAACAAATATCGTGTACAGTCGGTAACAGAAGTCTCCGAACACTAGCAAAAATTCCTATGTAAAGAAAGTACACTTAATACAGTTTTGTTAAATAAATCCTTGTCGAATCCTGTTTTCAGACTGACTAAAAATGAGATTCGACAAGGATTTATTTAACAAAACTTTATTAAGTGTACATTTTTTATATAGGAATTTTTGCTAGTGTTCGGAGACTTTTGTTACCGACTGTAAATTCAAAAAGTTTTGAGTTATAGAATAAACAAAACTTCAGTTCTTCTCAAAAAAAAAAAAAAAAAAAAAAAAGTAAGAAAAAGAAAGAAGAAAGGGAAAATGATAGGGGATTTTATCAGTATTTATTTACAATCAGCGAACACTGTAATTATTATTGGGCATTGATTGAATCAAAATAAAAATGTGAGTAAAACCCCTTATAGTTTTAGCTTTTATTTTGAGAGGAACTAAAATTCGGTTCATTCAATCTGTGATAACTTTTTCAATTTACATGATATTTGTTTGTGGCTTTCATACAAGTAGTTGGATAATTTTGGCTATTAAATTATCCAAATGAAACTTTTTAAAAGCTTGCGCATGCGTAGCTAAAAATTATGTAGTAAAAATGTTCATATTTCGTAAGATACTTAACATTTTTGCATTCTGATTGCAACATGCTGCGCCTAATGTAATATGCTAAGTTTCCTAAAAATAGCTTTGCACTGGGTAATTTAATCTGCGATTGGTAAAGTCGATTACTTTTTCTAGTCAATTTTCATCTTTTATTTCTTTCGGTGTTAGTCATCCCCCCCCCTACACATACACATACACAAATGACAAATGTGATTGTGATTTTTTTTCGTTTTCATCTCATGCTTTTTTCTGTGAATTTTTGTCTCTTTTTCCTCGTTTTTTTTTCTTCCTAAAGTGCTATTTTTCGCCTTCCCCCCCCCCCCCCTGTTTTCTATAGAGTTTTGTCTCTTTTTCCTCGTTTTTTTTCTTTCTGAAGTACGATTTTTCGCCTTTTCCCCCCGTTTTTTACATTCTAAAGTTCGGTGGTGAACGCTACGTGTTATAATTTAAAAAGAGAATTACTTTTTACAGGATGATCCAAAACATTTTGACTTTGGTTTAGTTTTTTACTGGTCTTCCTTTCCTCTTCAGGGCAAAACGTTTGCTGAAATATAATATGTTTTTTATACTCCCAAAGTTTCAAGATAATTTCTGCAACAATTTTCTAGATATTTGACAAAATGTATAAATTCGGAAGTGTTCAAATACTTATTTGTAAACAGTGTATATTGTTAATTACAATCATATTATTGATTTGAAAAGAATTGAAATTTATTGTGAAATAGCAAAAACTAGAAAAGAAAAAGGAAAAAAAAAAAAAAAAAAGTAATAGAAAACTAATATTGTGGCCATCATAAAACTTTATTTTATATTTTTTTATACAAATCCAAGCATTGCAAATGATTTATTAAATTTATTTTCTACGATGAATACAGACAATTTTCATATCAGAGAAATATAACACCTAAAGTCGAATTAGTCAATTTTGTGCTCCACAAACGACAATCTAGGTAAGATTTCCCCCAGGAAAATAGATAAATGAAAAAAAAAAAAAAAAAAAAAAAAAAAGATACTTTTATTTCAATGTATCGCAGATCTACTGTTCAACCATTCGTATTTAACAATATTAACGAATTATTTTTTAAAATAATCATATTGGAAATTTACACCCGCGGGAGTATAGAGACGTGTAGGAAAGAGGAAGAAATGCTCCTACATATAGGGACTTTTTTCCTGATTGACTTTTACTATTATAAATATATTTTTTTTAATTGCACAGTGACTGAATACAAATTTCTCGTTGCGTACATTTGCACAATATTTGTCCTATACTGTTTTATTAAAAATATGAAAAAAAAAGGGGATGGCAGTTCCCCTGTTGGGTGATCTGCACTAAAAGTGAATAGGCACAAGGTGTAACTACATATAAATTTGCATGAAATTCTGAGCAGTAATTTTGTAACTAAAGCTGCCACAAAATTTTTGTCACACACAGACACAGTCATTTTCCCAAAATAGTCAAATTGTGTTACGGTTCCCTTCAAAACGTGTAAATGTTTTGAAATCTGAAGTGGAAATTTTTACGAATCCAGTACTTCTTATTTTTCTCTATGTACATAATAAAGAATTGGATTCATGGAAATTTTCGGATTCCGGTTTTTGATGGATTTACACTTTTTGAAGCTTTCTGAACACGATATGACTATTTTTAGAAAATGGCTGTCTGTGTGTATCACACATTTTATGGATGCTGTATCCCATGGACCAATGAATGAAATTTATCCAAACTTGACGTTTAGTTGGACTTTAACTAAAATTGTTGCTGATTGTACTTGGAGAACAATCGCTCAACAAGTGTCGCTGTCACAGCATTTTTTCATAACATTTAACATGGTAGTATACGGCAAAATTTCATATAAACGTACGTAATGAGAGTTAGTTTTAACTTTTCAATGGGATATTAAAAAAAAAATATTTAGAATAGTAATAGGCAACCAGAAAATATTTTTTGTACATGTCGGGTGTCGCTTCTATCCCTGTATCCCACTCGGGGAGGGGTGTGTGTGTGTGTGGGGGGGGGGGGGGGGGGGGGCGTAAATTTTCAATATGGGTGAATCTTTCAAAATAAATTTACAGTAACTTTAAGACAAATGGCTGAACCACAGATCTGTGATAGTTCAAAGCATTCAATGAATTTATCGATTCATTTTCATTTTTAACCAAAAATAAATAAATAAATATCCTGAAAAACGCATTTATAAATATATCGTCTGTAGGATGCAAAATTCATTTTCTTCCAATATTCAGCGTTATACTTTTTTGAAATGAAAATTATCTGTCTGCATGTAGGAAAAAAATTTTAATAAATAAATAATTTTAATGAATGATTTGTACTGCATTATGTAGTACTGTTCAAAACATTCTGATACATACGAGGAATCTTGTATTGCTTACATTGCCAGGGAATCTCAATTCGAATTCTCTTTTGTAACACACAATGCACTTTTAATAGGTTTTCTCTTTTGAGTTTTAAAAATGTATTCTGGAAAAAGTCTTTCTCTTTTAGCTTTTCACCTAACTTTGGATAAAGAACTCGTGTATCACCTTCGTCCCCAACTTCATCAACCTAGTTTTAATTATCATATTCAACAGCAACTTTAATCACCTAACGAATGTAACTCGTCATTTACGGTGTAGCATAAAATAACAATCATGAGCTAGAAAGTAATTCTATGAAATGGTATGAAAAAACAACAACAAATTAAGCGCATTATTTTTGATGCAAGGTGTTAAATAAGCTCAAGATGGGATTTCTTCTTTAGTGTACTTTGTATAATTTTTCGGTAAGGAATTGTTTCCATGGATTGCCACACTAAAGTGAAGAGAAAAGAATATAAATAAATAAAAGAAACAAAGAAACAAAGAAGAAAGAAAAAAAATCACACACACACACCATAAAAAATAAAGATAAGTACTAGAAAAAACATTTACAAGCAAATAAGCAGCCAATCATAATTTACTCCCCCCACCCAAGTGTCCGAGAATTTCTACCGTCTAAACTGGTAAACAACGAGAAGGAAGTGCCTGATTCGAACCCAGGTAGCCAAGGCCTGATTTAGGCCAAGGCAATTTAGGGGAAATTCAGTATCATTCAGTGGTTCCTTTTCATTTGGGAAATCCTTTCTAATCTCTACAGCTATAGATTCTCTACAGCTCATGATTCAGATAAAAATATTCCTTATATATTGTCATAACTCATAAATATATATATATATATATGCTTTCGCTTTCATATGCCTTGGTGATTTCTACCGGCAACATTAAGATAGCCTAATATTGGTTATCAGTTTATTAATTCAAAACATTCAGACTTCTATGGCTAATTAATAAAAATTTTTTAAAGTAGTGGGCCGTATTCTTCCGTATACGGAATACGGAACTGAATTAACTTCACTCGGAATCAGATCGGAATATCTCGCTATTATTCATATAGAACTTTTTCCGTATTTAGTCTGAAGAATTGCATTTTTACTTTCTTCTATATGTAATATAGAGAAAGTATTGGATTCGCGAAAATTTTCGACCTCCGTTTTTTGACGGATCTACACGTTTTGGGATGTCCTGAACACGAATTGATAGTTTTTAAAAAATGTCTGTCTGTGTGTCTGTGGTTTCTTGTTTTCACCGTATCTCACGAACCAATGAATGAAATTCAACCAAACTTGGTATATAGTTGGACCCTGGTGGGGCATTGTGATGGTTAGATTTGGGGATCAATCGCCCAGCAGGTGGCGCTGTGATCGCATTTTATGAAAACTTTTAACATGGCAGTATAGGACAAAATTTCGTATTTTTCACCGTATCTCACGAACCAATGAATGAAATTCAACCAAACTTGGTATATAGTTGGAACCTGACAGGGCATGGTGCTGATTAGATTTGGGGATCAATCGCCGAGCAGGTGGCGCTGTGATCGCAACATTCGTATTTTTCACCGTATCTCACGAACCAATGAATGAAATTGAACCAAACTTGGTATATAGTTGGAACCTGACATGGAATGGTGCTGATTAGATTTTGGGATCAATCGCCCAGCAGATGGCACTGTGATCGCATTTTATGTAAACTTTTAACATGGCAGTATAGGACAAAATTTCGTATAAATGTACATAATGAGCGTTATTTTAAACTTGTGATTGTAAAATTAATATGAATTATTAATAATAGTAGTAGTTAACTAGGAAAAAAATTTTGTGCATGTGGGGGCATCGCTTCCCCTCCTGGGGGGGAAATTTTCAAGATGGGTATCTTTCGAAAGATCTCGTCAACACCTTTAAAACGAATGGTTGAACTATAAATCTGTGATAATTTAAAACAAAGTTATCGATTTTTTTTACTTTTAACAAAAAAAAAAAAAAAAAAAAAAAAAACCCTTAGAAAAAAATCGTTTTTTTATTTTTTTTCTTTTTTTTTAACATATATATATTGTTACTGATTGAATATGTATTACTTTTAACAAAAAGAAACTTAGAAAAAAAATCGTAATTTTATATTGTTACTGATTGAATATGTATATAGGAAAATATAGAAGAAAGTCTTGTGGTGGCCACAACATACTAGTTTTTTTTCGGAACAACGCGCGGAATTTCTTCATTCCATACGAAATTCCGATTCCGAGTTATCGGAGAATATTGCCAAGTGTGCTTTTCCTCTTGCTTCAGACGAACTTTCTCAATGAGGTATTAAGTTTTAGTGTGAAAGCTTAATGAATTCTGCATCCTTCGTTCGTCTTCTTCTAATTATAACCATTATTATTATTATTATTATTATCATTATTTTGTTATTCTTTGATCATATTTGTTATACATATGATCTCATCCCCAAATGTTTCAAAAACAATTTACACTAACTTTTTAATATCTTTTGCCTTATGTAAGTTTCATTTCCATATGTGGTACTTTGTTCATTAATTTACGTCTTCCTTTCTGGTATTTGATAATTGTGATAAGGAATTATTAAATATATATATGTGTGTCTGTGAGTGTGTATGAATATATATATATATATATATCTTGTCGGAGTAAAAAGTAATTTTAATAATTTTTTTGTCGTTATTCCGTGATTTTTTTAGAATTTATATTATGAGAACAGGTTCTTCCAGACACAAATACATTTGTTTATACCCAATTACTTTTATGCCAGCTAAATTTTGTCCCCGTTCTTTTCGATTCAGGTAAACATTCTCATGTTTAACAAGAGTGTGCCAAAATCTACCTTCTCGCGCCTAAAACGACCTTCGAGTCGCGACTGTTGCATTTTTTACCACTTACCTTAGCATTCTTTCTTCATTGCGTGAACTTTAACAGTATGTCATTCAAAATGAAAAGGAAAGTAAAAAGAAAAAAAAAAAAAAAGATGCTGTTTACTTGAGTACACTTTCTGTACAGCATTTAAACTAATAAAGTCGTACGTCACCACTGTGATTCCAAGTCATCTAAGGTATTTTTAATATTTTCGTTCTAAGTATATTACAGAACTATAAATGCTGAAGATAAAAAAAAAAAAAAAAAAAAAAAAAAGAAAAGAAAGAAACGAAAAGAAAAGGAAAGGAAAGGAAAAGGTACTCCGAAAATAAATATTATATATATATATAAAAGTTTTAAAATAATTTTTAAAATAGGGTGGAAATTTCCTTCTATTCGTGTGTGCACACCTATCTGTCTAAAGCACTGGCAGCTCGAAAACCAATAGACCGATATCAATAGTTTTTATTTTCATGCATTTATTTATATACTTTTCCTTTTCTTTTTTTTCATTCTTTCATTCATTCGTTTTTTTTTTTTTTTTTTTTTTTTAATTGGAACGCTCATTTGATCCTGATGACTTTTAGCAAAGTTTGATGAAAATCTGTTTCATTGATCTTCTAAAATTTATTTAAATGTGATTTTTCTTTTTCTTTTCTTTTCATTTTTTAGACCAGTTTGGACTGATATTTTAAGAATTGCGATCTGTCAATCTTCTAACTCATGTTAGATGATAAGTCATATGTTTTTTTTTTTTTTTTTTTTTTCTTTTACTCTCCGGACATACGTAATATGTAAGGAAAGTATTGTAATCATAACGAAAATTTGACTTTGAGATTTTTGTATATCTATACGTTTTGAGATCACCTGAGTTCATTTTTTCTATTTTTACGGTGATGTATGTATTTGTGTGTGTGAATGAACACGATAGTGTCTAAATGCTTCATTCAAATGAGCTGAAAGTTAGTACGTATGTTATAGGTCATCATACAGGAATCCTATTAATTTTGGTGCACTTATACTTTTCTAACAGGGACACAAAGAAAAATTCTTTTTCACTATGGCCTATGTGTTCAATTTTTTAAAAGTGCGATAGCGTCTAAATGCCTTATTCGATTGAACTGAAGAATTTAAATTATATACATGTTATAAGTCACTGTTACAAGAACTGTACAGATTTTGGTGAATCTAGCTCTTATAATTTTTTTACTGGGTCACAAAACAAAATTCTTTATCAATATGACTTATGGGTTCAAATTATTTAAAGTGCAATAGCGTCTAAACGTCTCATTCGAATGAATTGAATACTTATACACATTTTATAGGTGACCATCGCACGAACTGCATAGATTTTGGTGAATTTAGCATTTACAGATTTTTTTTTTTTACTGGGACACAAAGAAAAATTCTTTATCGGGATGGCTTATGGGCTCATATTATTTAAAATACGATAGCGTCTAAACGCGCCTTATTCAGTTCATCTGAAAATTTATATACATGTTATAGGTTACCATCATATGAAAGATATAGATTTTATTGAATCTAGCATTTATAGATTTTTACAGGGGCACAACGAAAAACTCTTTATCATCACGACCTATTGGCTCAAATTATTTGAAGCGCAATAGCGTTAAATTAAACAACATACTATATGGGGCAAAATACTCAAACGCCTATTGTAATTTTCTAATTTGTTTATTTAACGACTTCATTTTCTTTAATTTATTTAAACAACAGTTAATTACTTAAATTCAGGGCACTTAACTTTATAACTGTGCTCAATTTCAAAGCTACACGACTTTTTTTTTTTTTAATGTTGATCGGTTTTGTGTCTTCGTTATCTAGATTTTTACTCAAACCGCCACTTGCGCCTGCTAGCCTTAAAATTATTTAAAACTTACAAAACATGCTGTATTATCCTTGAATATTCCCTATGTATATATTTGTTTTTTACATTAGAAAATATTTGACAAGAACCATTTTAATTGCACACTTTAGTTGATTTTACTATTGCAAAAAAGAATTTTTCAATAAAATGTGTTATTTCATCTCCCTATATCTTCTAAACTAATGATCGTACAAACAAAATGTAATATACATTTTCGTAGGAAATTTTGCGTAGATTAATTTTGTAATTGACATTTTGTCTCTAAATGCGATAGTTTTTAAGATATGTAATAAAAACTGAAAATTGCCCCCCTTAAATGCCCCCAGCCCCCCGCTCACCCCTCACGGGCGGGGACTTTTAGTATGTTGTTCAGGACCCTCTCGGCTATGAGTGTGCAAAACTTCAAAACTACACGATTTTTTTTTTTTCTATTTTTCCTATTTTGACTGGACTTATCCAGATTTTTACTCAAACCGCCACTTGCGCCTACTAGCCTTAAAATTATTTAAAACTTACAAAACATGCTGTATTATCCTTGCATATTCCCTATGTATATATTTGTTTTTTACATTAGAAAATATTTGACAAGAACCCTTTTAATTGCACACTTTAGTTGATTTTACTATTGCAAAAAAGAATTTTTCAAGAAAATGTGTTATTTCATCTCCCTATATCTTCTAAACTAATGATCGTACAAACAAAATGCACTATACATTTTTGTAGGAAATTTTACGTAGATTAATTTTGTAATTGACATTTTTTCTCTAAATGCGATAGTTTTTAAGATATTTTATAAAAACTGAAAATTGCCCCCCCTTAAATCCCCCCCTGCCCCCCGTTCACCCCCCACGGGCGGGGACTTTTAGTATGTTGTTCAGGACCCTCTCGGCTATGAGTATGTAAAATTTCAAAACTACACGATTTTTTTCCTCTATTCGTCAAATTTTGGCCTTCGTTGCCCGGACTATAGTTTAACTTGGCACTGTTTCGTTGCTATGCTGCAATTTTCCGCGATTATGGTAAATATGTACTTCAGCTTCTTTGATATATAAATTCCTCAAACTTGATATGTGAAATAGATATTGTGAAAAATTATGCATATTAAATTTGGTGTATATCGGATGACAAGTGACGTTCTTAGTTTTCACTTTCGGCGATTTTCCAAAAGACTGAATCTCAGCATCTGTTATTAAACATAGTTAAAACTGCATATGTAAAATCTGCATTGAGTGAAGCTATATTGACGAAACTCTTGGGCATGCTAATCGGTAGGTGGTGCTGTTATATAGAATGATAAAGAAGAAATTTTTGTGATGTAGGCAAAGAATACTAGTTTTATTTATTTATTCCCCCCCCCCCCTTACAATCGGCTTATGGTGGTTGTTATTTCTAAGTGTCATGATAACGTTTCTTCTTATTTTTAGAATCAAGCCCTGAACCTTCTTTAAAAAAGGATTGTTCTTGGTTTTATCCCTCAGTAATGTAAAAAAAAAAAAAAAAAAAAAAAAAAAAGGTGTATGTTAGTTTATTTATGAATTTTGTTATAAAACTTTCAATATCTTAGTAGAGAAACAACAGTTTAAAATTATTAAATAATATATAGATACGAAAGACGAACAATAAAAGCTATTAGTAAAATTGATTTACGCCTTTGTTTTAAATGCATTAATTATTGCCTGATAAATCAAATTATTGAAAGTGGGCCGATTTTTTTTTTTTTTTTTTTTTTTTTAATTGATTTTTGCAAACTGCATATTTTAAGAAAAATTTAAGTGTTTTATTATCGTTGTTTTTCAAATAATTTGAGTTTATATGTAAGCTGAAATGATAAAGAATTTTTATTTGCGTCCCTGTAAAAGAACTAAAAGTCTTACACTCATCAAAATCTATACTGATGGAGCAACGATGACTTATAACACAAATATCAACTATTAGTTCAATCGGATAAGGTGTTTAGAGGCTATCATAATTCAAATAATTTGAGTCGATAGCCGATAATCTTTGTATCTTAAAAAAAAAAAAAAAGTTCGATAATAAGTAAAAAAAAAAAAAAAAAAAAAAAAAACAATAATAATAATATAAAAAATCTTTGAATAAACAACATGAAATGCAAGAAACTCGCAACAAATATTCTGCAGCACTCGTGCCCAGTGGCGGATTTAAGGGGGGGGCTAGGGGGCTGAAGCCCCCCCCCCAAAAGTGCTGACATTCACAATTGACTATTACAGTTGTAAACTTTTCTTTTATCTCGAATCTCCCCCTTGAACAATCTTAGCCCCCCCCAAAAGGTAAGTTCTGGATCCGCCACTGCTCGTGCCTAATTTATTCGCCTAACGGAGGGTCAAGTTTCCTTTTGTACCTGAAACAATTGTTGCGAGTTTCTTGCATTTCGTGGTGTTCATTCAAAGTTTTTTTATTTAGTACTTATTAACGCAAGCCTCTGGTGCCATTTTATTATTATAAGCCCGATACTCATAAAAATCTTCATAGATTGTGCGACAGGGACCTATAACATACATATTAATTTTTAACTCAATAGGATAAAGCGGTTAGAAACTACGTTGTTAACTCACACATACAAACATATGCATACATGTAAATATACATCATCGTAAAAATAACAAAAGATGAATTCAGAAAACCTCAAAACGTAGAGATCCACCAAAACCTTACAGCAATTTTTTTCATGATTACAATATTTTCCTTACATAGTACATGTCCGCAAAATAAAAAGCGCTAAAATAAAACATTCTCAGAGGAAATCTGTTTAGATTATATCAAATAAGAAACAAAACTTATACAATGTTTTATTTATGAATCTATCGTGCAATATTAAATACATCTTTCAAAAACTATGAAATCATAAATAAATTTGTTTCAGAAATAAAGACTCTAATCCAGAATTTATAAATGAAAATTATGCTAAAATCTCACTAAGTTGTACACAATATTAAATTTCCTCGTATAAAATATACATTTTCAAAGTTTAGATAATCGCTTTTCATTTCATCCGAAATTTCAAACTATCAACCATGAATCCCTTACCTAATTATTTTACTAGCGAATTCCCATAAAAGTATGCATATGCAGGTTAGAAAGAATTTTCTAATATCATTCTAGGCTGGTAAATAATATTTGCGGATACTTTCATTATCTGTTTCCTGGCGTTAAATGAGCCCATAACATCGTTTACGACCGGCGCACTCAAATATTAATATTGGATCTGAAATATTCATCTTGCTAGGAGTTGTTTATCTACCTCTTTCCATGGAGATAGCAAAATATGGAGCGAAAATTACAGTGGGTAACTAAATGCTACCAAAAATATAAGAGTTGTTTTTTTGACCCACATCAATTTTCTTGTCGAGAAGCAAAATTTTGTAAACAACGTTTTTCGGCACTTTAAAAATAAATATATGACATAATAAAATATGAGCAGGGATCGAATTATATGTGATGTAACAATTAGGTTTGTATTAGTTTGAGAGCTGCATCGATTTGTTGAAATGTAGCATACAAATTATGTAGTTATATTTAAAAAACGTATATAAACAAGAACGAAAAATCATGCGGTACGCATTGATTATTAACTTTCCAACTTACTTCTTGTATCTTATTTCAATGTTCTTTGCCTACGTTATCACACAATGGGCAGACAGATGGACTAAAAGGCATACTAATAGACTAAATGTATTCATAATTACTCTTAAACATTGTTGGAAAGAGTTAAAAATGCTCAACACATAAGAAAATGAAGCCATGAGATTCTACTTGCAGCCCTTAATGTATCTGAATATTTTTGTATAGCCCTGTAAATCTGAAGTTTAACCATATCATACTCTATACAAAACATTATTTTAGCATATTGACATTAAATGTCAATTTCTTTATGATTTTTACAATAGAAAGTTCTTTAAATGTAATTTATAAAAATGTATGTTCTAAAATGCAATCCATTGGCATTTTTTTAGGTGTCCCTGTACACAAACCAGTTAAATCTGAAAAGCATACTCATTGAATTCCTGATCATCCTTAAACATTGTTCGAAAGTGTTAAAAATGCTTAACACGAAAGAAAACGTAGTCCTTATATTCTAATTGTTGCCCTTAATGTATCAGAATATTTTAGTGTAGCCCTGTAAATCTGAAGGTTAACAAAATCATATTTTATGTAAATTACGTAAATAAACTATTATGAACATTTAAAAAATTTCTTTGCTTGCAAAAGTGAAAATCTATATACGTACTTTTTTAATTTTTTATTCTTGAAATTTTTATTTCTTGTAGCATGTCTCTGCAAGAATAAATTTTTATTTTATGCCTTTTAGGGCTCCAAAATAAAAAGTTTCCAGTTTTTTTTTTTTTTTTTTTTTTTTTTTAATTAAGGGGACTTTCTACCTATCGTCTCCGAAGGCCGAAGCCAATGCTATTCTATGGGAAATTTTGCCGCATTATAATTCATTAACTAATACATATTTTTAAATTCCGTTTTCACTTTCGGAAAATTCACAACTATTAAACAATTTATCGCTTTCTAAAAATGGAATTTTTTTATTTTTAAGATTTCATTTTTAAGCTCAAAAATGAAAAATTTCACATTGTGAAAATTCGCATTTTATAGCCTCAAAATAAAATATTAAAAATTTAAAAAAATAAATTTTAGAAAGCGATAAATTGTTTAATAGTTATGAAGTTTCTAAATGTAAAAACGGAATTTAAAAATATATATTAGTTAATAAGTTATAATGGGGCGAAATTCTCCATAGAATAGCATTGGCTCTGGCTTCTGGGGAAAATAAGTGGAGAGGCCTCTTAAGTTTTCAGTTTGTGCATTTCAGTAACTGAAGAAAAAAAGAAGCTCACAGACCAACCGCTAAATACACCATTTTTGGATTCAAGAGAGCTCAAAACGTGGTGAGATAACAAAAACTCAATTTCGGAAATTTGATCCAGAAACAATACTTTCTCTACCATATGGATAAGATAAAATAAAAATGACAATTGTTTTTGGAATTCTTTAAAGAAACCTTTATATCTTCATGAATATATGCGGTGACCTCATACATATTTATACAAATAATTAAAAGAAGCCTTCTTATCCTATGCTACAGCCAGATCGCATTCCAAACATAACTTTTTATATAGGGTAATCCCAAACATTTTCATTTTTATTTAATTTTTTATCGATCCCCTTTTACTTTTGGGGCAAAACATTTGCTGAAATATATGGAGAATAAAATGTTCTTCATATTCCTGAAGTTTGAAGGTGTTTTGTCTAGTACTTTTTGAGATATTTTTTAAAGAAGGTCTAAAATCGAAAGTGTCCAGTCATTTATGGAAAGGTAGTGTATTATACAGGATAATTGTAAACATTTTATATTTTTCTCAATTTATTGTCAGCCCCTTAAATATTGAGGTAATCCAATATTCACTGAAAAAACGACCCTGTTCTTCACATCTTCAAAATTTAAAACGGATTTTTAAGAATTTTTTTTTTTTTTTTTAAATCAAGTGGTATGAATTGGGAAAAGAAAACTCTTTGTAAATTTTGCTAACATTTGGGCAGGATTGCAGTTTCAGATGAAATAAATGAATTTATATACAGGAAATCATGTAATTAACATTAATGATTCATTTACAGAGCAACTTAAAAATATTCGAATTTATTACAGAAAATTAATGCAGGTGCTTTTGCAATTGTGTAAAGCAATTTATATAATTTTCAGTGATGTTAAAAAGTATTTATGGCACAATATATATGATGTAGCATGATGCTTAAATGCATTAAAAAAAAAAGAAAAAAAAAAGTGTTTTATGAAATTCTAAAAACGATTATGCGGACAGACAGACGAAATTGTAAACAATTTAAAACTTTGTAAACTATTTTTTTTTAATGAAAAATAAATTATATCAACGAATTAAATTATTTTTCTTAAATTACTGCATGAAAAAAAAAAAAAAAAAAAAAAAAAAAAAAAAAACTATCCTTACAAGTTTTACACGTCAATATATATATTTAAATGCAAAATCCAATACATATCAAGATTTTTGTCGGAATATTTCAAAATTTTTACTTGTTACAGAAAAAAAAAGTCTTTTCAATTAAATACCAAATTTAAAATTTCTTCGAAATATACTGAAATAGCAGTTCTTGGAAATAGTTCGGAGAGTTCACATGCACTTACTATTGAAAATAATTGTAAAAGAAAAATATGAATAACACAACACGAAAAGTTATAAATAAAATAAAATAAAATGCGTATGAAAAAGGTTTATTTCTCGTAAACAACTTTTGAAAGGCTTGTTTACAATGAAGGAAAATATTTTCTTCTGTTGGCTGTAAACAACATGATAATGTGCGTGCACCTCTCTAAATTAATAGTATAACTAGTAAACAGCGGTAATTAACCAAGCGTAAATATTTAATTTTGTAGCCGCACTTTAAAAGCACAGGGAAAAATTTACCGTGTGTTATCGTCACAGACTGTGTCATTATCAAAAAAGGTTAAGCAAATATTATTGCTGTCTTCTATATTTAATAGAAGAAAGTTTTGAATTCATTAAAAAAACTTTATTTCCGGTTTTCGGTGGATTTGCGCGTTTTGAGAGATACAGAACACAATTTGAAAATTTTCAGAAAACCTTTATTTGTATGCGTGTGAGAGAGAGAAAATTTTCTGCCAAGTCTAGCTCGAGAACTAATGTACAAAATATCATAAAATTATATGTAGTTTCACCTTATAAATAAGTGCATATAAAAACTTTCAGGGAAAATCTTTTAACAGGCGGCGCTGTCATCTCAAATTTTAATAATTTTAAGTATGGCAGTATAGAACAAAGTTTCGCAACAATGCACATATTAACTATTTTTTATCAAACATTAAAATAATTAATTAAAAAAATATTTATAACAGTAACACTGAGCTAGGATTATATATATATATGTGTGTGTGAAAAATCATCGCTATCCCCCTCCTTTCCAGAGGTTTGATGGATTTACGATGTGATTATTTTTTAAAGGTACCCGTTAATATTTCTAAAACGAGTGGTTGAACCAGAGATCTGTACTAATTTAAAAGAAAATTCTCTCTCTCTCTCTCTCTCTCTCTCTCTCTTTTTTTAATTATAAAAATAAAATTTGGAAAAAATCCATACTTCTGTAGAATAAAAATTTGACTTTCTTCCGACATTTACTGCTATTATGAAAATACTCTGCATTCCGCATAAAAAAATAATTTTAATAAATAATTTTACTGCGTGAATTTGTATAAGAAAATATTGAAGAAAGTTTTGTCATTGTTTCATAATATAGAAATATATTTTTGCAGCAAAAAATAGTTGAAATCTCGGTAATCATAATATTGGTGGAGGAAAAGAAAAAAAAAAAAAAAAAAAAAAAAAAAAAACTGCATTGTTTAGATTTATTGAAACGAAACAAATCAAAATCACCTAACTTTGAAACATAAATACTTGGGCTACTATCTGAAATCCGAGTTGTACTTCAACTTTATTTAAAAAAAAAAAAAAAAAAAAAAAAAAAAAAGTGAAATTAATTCTCTATTATGTTAATCGCAATTAGTGGCTTCGAAAGTTCAGACAACGGTCATTACTGGTTGATTTAGTTGATAAAGCAGAAAACTAGAACATATATAGTTACCAAATGTATTTAAGATTCAATGTTTAAGCGTGCTGCGTAGAAGTTTATTTATTTATTTATTTTGCTCTTTCTCATTCTACCTTTTTTCTTTTTCACTTAAAATGTAATCTGTACAAAATTAATAGTTGAATGAAGTACTCTCCCTTTAAACGAAATTTCTATTAAATGAAAACTTGAACGAAACGGGTGGCAAAGTTTTCATCGCAGATTGAAATTTACGGACTAAAAGTGCAGAAGATAGTTAATATTGTACTTAATAACATAATTGAAAATTTAGTTGTGGAATAGCAGAAGAGTTCCAAAGACATTTTTACAGTTATGAATTGAACTTCAAATGAAACTATTTATGAAAACTGAATGTAGTAAAACTGAAGTAAAATGTGCCAAGAGCTATAAAAATATAATGCTCACGTTGATGGAAAAATTTGTAATATATTAGTGCTTTCTGTTGGTCGATATGCGTCCAAATTGAATCACCATGGTTTTTCGTAATAGTTATCGTTATTATATCAAGTTTTGTGCATATATGCATTATAGAAATTAAGATATAGCTTTCTCATTATTGGAGGGAAATTACAGCACAACAGTAAAACCTAATCAGCGCCAATTTATTACAGCACTCACAAAATTTTGGTATCAGACGCAGAAAAACGCACATATTTTCTAAAAGTGATAAACTCAAAAGGTGTAAATACATGATGTTTTAAAACATACCTAAAACAAGCAATTTTTGTCATACAAAGCATGGACGCAACGCAAGTAGTGAACCGCTAGATGGCGCTTCAAATTGAATTTTCCCAGATTTGTTTTTGTACGGTTTTCTTCCATGTTCCTCTTTTTTCTTCTCTTTCCTATGGATTTTTGACTTTTCCCCTCATTTTTTCCCATTTTGATATCGCTGCACTTTAGAATGGTCACATCTGCTGTACAGTTGCTATACTGTTCTGAAGCAGCCGTGACGTATTTCTTTCTTGTAAAATTCGGTAATTGGTAACATTAATTATTTGCATTTAGATAGCATGCTGGGAAATTTTAATTTTATGATTTTATTTTTTGTGCATAAAAATACTTTTTTACGTGTAAAGTTGTAAAGTTTCAAAGCAATCCCGGGCAATGACGGGCTAAGTAGCTAGTTAGCAAATAGAACAGAAAACAACGTATTAAGAACAGAGTTCTATTAGAATAATTCTTAAGAATAGTGTCTATTTATAGTTTTCTGCTTTCAGAAGCTTTTTCTTCACATATATGCATAACTTTTTAGAAGATAAAGTTAAAAATGACTGTAAAATTTAAAAATAAAGCAATATTTATAAAAATTGATGAACTATTCAGAAAAATCTATTAATGTCAAACAAAACTATCAACCATTAAAACTATTCAGATTGAACATTAGATTCAATAACTGTAATAACCGTTCTAATGACTCTAGTAATAATTTTAATAACTCTAAATTAAAAACTAGATATACTTCGTTAAATTTTCATGTTTTGAGAAAAAAAAAAAAAAAAAAAACAGGAGTGAATGCGAGACCTTCGCCCATAGTGTAGCACCAACATTACCGAACGCCCAACATAAACCGAAATAAAAATATAAAAGTAAAGCATTACATTTTCCCTTTTCTCTACATATTTGAATTATTAACATTTTTACATTAAGTTACTTGAAAACAAATCACATAAAATAACAACAGTGGTAGAAGTACGATTAATGTAGTAGTGAATCATAATAAATAGTAATAATGGTGCACTTATCTGAATTCAAACTAAAAAGATTTAAAATTACAAATTATTCAAAAATACAGTTAAATCATCTAATAATATTCTACTCTAAGACTGTTCGTTAGCATAGTATTAAAAATTATAGTTAAATTTTTTTTTTATCTATATCAGTAAGTTTAATCCAGTTACTATTGTTTATTAAAATTAATTATAATTTTCTAAAATAAATCAAAAAATAAATTTTTAAGACATTATTTTTTGAACTAAAATGTTTACTGATCAGTTGTAAAAATGGCATTTTAATTTTCAATCCATTTAATTAATATTTAAAAATATACAAATCCTAGATTCTTCATTTTAACATCATTGTGTATACAAACTTAAGATTTTATAACGTTTTAAAGAAATCAAGTAATAACAAATCGTTTCATTAAAATCAGTGTCCATACTATCATTCATAATAATTAATTATTTATATTAAAAATATTTAGGAATATGACATATTTCTTTTGTCAGGTGCTTTAACCTTAGACACTCCTTTCTTATATTTGAAAAATGTTATATATTTTGTATCAGATTACATATAGTGCGACCACGTTTCCTACGACTAGCAGTGAGGTCGAGTCCAAAAGTTTCGAGGGATGCAAAATTGCCCGAGAGATAGTTATTTGGCAAACATCCAGTTATTCGGTGTTCTCTTATCGCTTGTTTTCTCTCAGTCACCCCTATTTTAACACTGGACTCGTTCAATCCGCACTTGCGCAGAGGCTTCCATGGTCGCAAGAAATGTGGTTAAAGAATATCTATATTCACACTGCGATAAATGAAAAAAAAAAAAATTATATCAAATTTATAGGAATCATAATGCGATAATATTCAACGCCCATGTTATTGCATACGATTTACAGTCGGCAGCAAAAGTATCCGAGCACTAGCAAAAAAAAAAAAAAAAAAAAAAAAAAAATCCTATATATATATATATATATATATAAAGTTAATGAGCTTTGTTAAATAAATCCTTGTCGAATCCTGTTCTTAGGCAGTCTAAGAACACGATTCGACAAGGATTTATTTAACAAAATAGTATTAAGTGTACTTTTTTAATATTGGAATTTTTGTTAGTGCTCGGATATTTTTACTGTCGACTGTATTTGTTATTGTTTATTATTTAGATATTATTTAAGTTATTACTTAAAAAGTTTTAGATTTTGTTCAGCTATTCCACTTGTTTAAATGATTTTAGAATTAGCAGCATAACAATATGCTTAGGCGAATAAACTATAAGATAAGCATATCTCATAAGCATACCTTGAAGTGTATTTTTCAAATTCTTGTTTTTCAACTGTACTGTTATTTCATATTAAAGAGTTAATAAATTAATTAAAATTCATGTGTTTTATACCTATGCATATGTTTTTAAAAAACTGTTTTGAATGTATCGTCTAAAAATAGAAATATACATATATATGAATAGTTCCGAAGCCAATCAATGTAAGTGAAAGAAATTGAAAATTACTTATATATTATGAAATAGAGAATTGCGCATTCTTTTATAGGCACAAACAAATAAGCGAATTTCATTATTGTCTGCCAGACGGCAGTACTTGTGATGTTAAAAGCATCACTTCTTTCTAAATTTTAAAATAAGATCGTTTTTCTGCACTTAAATCCATTGTATCTCTTAGCTGGCTCAACTCACCCTGTAATGTTTGCTTTACTGCAATTCACACACAGGAGAAAATTTGGTTCTTCTTTCCTAGTGGTGATGTCATTATACACCATTCTGAGAACCAATTGGGTGATGGTTCTGACCCCACCTTCTGTTATCCCGGCAATTTTAAATTCAGTTGTGTTTGAGCAGGACTCTAGAGAGGAGTCATGGGTAAGAATGGGTTTTATGTTCTGTTTTTTTTAAAGGACTTTGTCCAGATTATGATTTGGAGAGAGAGTGCCTACTTATTAAATATATATATACGTTATCAGCTGGAATGGATGGATCTCCAAATTTTAAGAGCAGTCTATTTTTGTATCCTGCTTGTTTTGGATTTGCTGGTATTGATTGGAAAATAAAAAAAAAGGAATTTTGATGCAATGATTTGATTTTCTTACAAATAGTATTGTGTTCTGCATTTTTCCTTTACAGCATTCTACCAATTAAGTAAGTTTGTTCTTCTTTTCTCTTAAGTAAATAAAAATAATTTGATATATGTTTGGCTTTATGACCAAAAGAACAAAAAGGGTTTAGCAGTCACAATGTAATGTACGATCATGTATGCCATGAGGTTTTTGATTCCTCAGTAACGAACTTCTATTGATAATTAAAATTAAAAATATTAATAAAATAAAATAAAAATATGAAAATATTAAAGTAAATGAAATATTTACACCACAGTACTATCAATGCCTACTGAACGACTGACTTTGCATTGCAATTCTATAATACAACTCTCATTTTCATTTTTTTTTTTACTTACATTGATTGGTCTCTGAACCATCCATGTAACAGTGATTGTATTTTACCATGTTTATACATTGTAATTGTTGTTGGCATCTACGAAATCTCAGAATTATCTAGGCATTGATATAAAAATAATCACGGAAAATTAGAAAAATAATCTGGGTTGTCACTCACACGACTTTCTCTTACCCTGAAATTTAATACTATAAATACAGGTTGCAGATTAATAGGTAAGATAACGAGTACTGTTATGTAAACCTATGTTAAACAATTCATATTAGGCTTCTGAAGAGTTTTATATGATAATTAGTTCTGTGTGAGGGGGGTTACCGCCCCCCTCAACCCCCGTTTCATTAATGCACCTACATTTATACAGAATTTGATTCGGTTATTAAAAAATAATTCTCTTTTTAAAGAATAATTTATTAAAAAAATTATTTAAAAAAATTATCTTTTATGATAAGGCAGACGATTTCCATATTAGAGAAGTAGAATGACACCAAATATCAAAAAAAAAAAAAGTCCATTTATTCTCAATATTTAAAAAAAAAAAAGTACGATTTTTTTTCTAAGTTTTTTTTCGTTAAAAGTAAAAAAAAATTTATAACTTTGTTTTGAATTATCGCAGATCGATGGTTCAACCATTCGTTTTAAAGGTATTGGTGAGCTCATTTGAAAGATACCCATCATGAAAATTTACTCCCCTCGAGGGGGGACTCCCCCCCCCCCCCAAGTTCCTACATACACAATTTTTTTTCCCAGTTAACTATCTCTATTACAAAAAATATATATTCGTTTCATTTGGTTTAGTGCAGTCTGTAGACGTTAAACTCTACTTTCCTGCAATTTCCCCCATAGACGTAATGTATTAGAATTCTCTTGATTGTCCCTGTACACGAACCATTTTCTTGATCTTAACGAAAAGCTTACTGTAGCATCCCTATATGATACACATTTAGAATACCAAGTTTGAACTTTCTGCCATAATTTGTTTTCGAGATATGCTGATAACAGACATACACAGACACACAGACATACACACAGACCATTTGCTAAAAACATGATTTTCGTATTCATCTTTACCTCAAAACGTGTAAATATAACAAAATCTCGCGTTTGAAAATTTGACCCAAAAACAATACTTTCTCTACCTTGTGGGTAAGAGAAAGTAAAAAAAAAAAAATATATATACATATATTGTCGGGAATTCCCGCTCATTCTTCCGCTTTGAGAACAAAATGACTTTCCAGACAGACGGGCGCCTCTTTTTCGAGAAAGGTGCTTTTTAGAATCAGATCAGAAGCAGAAAGAAAAGGACCTTGAAAGAGAAGGGGCTACGTTAAGATCGCTGTGTTTACAGACGCCCCGGTCCTAAAACAGAACCAGAACTTTAACTAAGAATGAGCATTTATCTGAACTGATTAGACTTTAAGAACGTTAATATTAAGATTTAATTTAATATTTAATTGTAAATACAGTAGATAATTTCTGTTTCGTCTTAATTTTACGTGTATGCTAACAAAGCATTAAACTTCTGTTTTCTCATCTAAGTAGTACTACGTTTTTTGAAGTTTAGTGATTGAAATGGATACCAGTTGCCCCATCCACACCCGGACTTTTGGATTAGAAGATTTCAGGTGAGACCCATCCATATCTTATTATTTTGAAGAATAAATATTTTATTAGAAAATTTAAGAAGAGTTAAGATTTAGATAAGATTTGAAATATGCTGTATCGGGTCAGTAAAAAGAATAAGTTTTAGATCAGAAATCTGGTACAGCCATATTTTTTGGCATCCCATACACGGGATGTGGGCAGCTATATCCATTATTTACAATTGAAAAGATAGATAATATTATAAAATTTTAAATTTTGTATTTATTATGGCTAATTTAGTAATAGCTAAAAAAGAAAGAGCTGTCATAAGAGACAGTATAAATAAATTTATAGAGAAATTAAAAACTTTATGTGATGATATAGATCCAGATACTGTAGATTTAGAAGAAACTATTGAATTATTAAATGAAACTACTATAGAATTAAAGATTAAAGATGCAGAGATTAAAACTTTAACTCAAGAGCTCCAATTAGAAGCCGAATTAGAAGCGGCTAATGAATATCGTGAAAAAATAATTACTTGGAGATTTCGAGCCAATAGAAAATTAAAAGAACTAAAGAAAAGTGAAACAAGCGTTTCATCAATAGAAAACGAAAGAAGACCTATTTCTAAAGAAGTAATGCACATTAAACTCCCACAGCTAGATCCAGTTAAATTTAACGGGAATGCAGCTGAATGGCTGACTTTTTGGTCGTCATTCGAAACGGCTATTCATAACAATGAAAATTTAGATCCTGTAGATAAATTTAATTATTTGAAATCATTTTTGGCACCTGACCCCTTAAAATGTATAGAAGGATTCTCTGTCACCGCGAGTAATTACATAAAAGTAGTAGATATTTTAAAAGAAAGATATGGCAAACAAGACCTCTTAGTAAATGTACATTTGAATAAATTATTAAGTATTGCCCCACTAAAACATTCAAGTGACATTAAATCGCTCAGGAAAATTTACGATGAAATCCAAACTAACATTAGAAGTTTAGAATCATTAGATGTTTCTTTGGATAGCTACGGCAGTTTATTGTCGCCGAAATTACTAAAAATATTACCTAAAGATTTAGCATTACAATTTAATATGGAATTTCACGGTGTTAACTATGGCGTAAAAGATATATTATCTTTCTTAAATAAACAACTCGTATCGCGCGAATGCTTAATAACTACCAGACAAGAGGATAGCGGCGCCAGTCATTTCTCCCCCCGAGCTCAAAGATTAGATAATCAAAATCGTAGAGATGTTTCCCCCCCCCCCGCGTTAATAAATTTGATACTCAGAATCGGAAATTGCCTACTGCTTGTGATTTATTAAATGAGAATAAAAGTGATAAGTGTAATTTTTGCTCAGAATCGCATTTAAGTAACAAATGTGTCAAAACTCGTAATTTACCATTTGATGAAAGAGTTAATCTATTGCGTAAGAAAGGATTGTGTTATTTATGCCTTCAACCTTCGCATTTAGCTAGACACTGTGTATCAAAAACTTTATGCAAGTTATGTAATCGTAGACATTCAGACATAATGTGTAATGCAAATAAAGATTTGAAACAGGAAATAAGTAATTACGAAAGAAATGATCAATCTAAATTGGCGTTATCGAATCATAATTTACAAGCGAATGTTTATTTGCAGACGTTAATAGTAGCAATTTCTAACAGGGATGATAGTAAATCATCATATATTCGGTTAATTATTGACTCCGGATCTCATAATAGTTACATCAGTAAGTTTGCAGCTGATAAGTTAAAATTAAAAAGAATGAATAAAGAAACAATCAGACATGGTCTTTTTGGGGGCATGGAAATGTCAGCTGAACATAATCGTTATGAATTTACGATCGGGAGTTTAGATAATAAGTTTAAGTGTAAAATACAAGCACTAGATCAAGAAAAAAATATGCACAGGCGTGAATTTATGTCGCAATGATAAATTAGTAAAACTCTTAGAAAAGGAAGGTGTATATTTATCAGATGCCCCTAGAAATAATAAATCTTGTTTATACCAGAAAAATCCAGACGAAGTACATATACTTTTGGGAGCTGATATGTCCGCTAAACTGTTCACAAATGACATAAAATATTTTCCAAAATTGGGATTAACTACATTCAGAACTAAATTGGGTTGGACCATTTTGGGCAAGACAGAGGGTCACAAGAGTGAGCAGGGCAATTCTTTGGCGGGTCTATCGTTGTCATTACACGTGTCAAACGCCAGTTTATCGGATTTATGGCGCCTTGACACTCTAGGAATTACTAATGAAGATAATAAATCGAAACAGGATTTAGAACAAGAAACCAAGAATTATTTTCTAGAAACTGTTAAACGAGATAAAAGCGGTCGATATGAAGTCAATTTACCATGGACAGTTGACCATTCGATTTTATCAGATAATTACTCGTTGGCAGAAAAGTGTCTGTACAAGACGGAAAATAAATTAATTAAATTTGATAGGAAAAAGGAATATGGGGAAATTTTTGATTTCTGGGAAAACAATCAGATTATAGAAGAGGTATTGGACCAGAAAAGGGACAAGGTACATTATTTAGCACACAGACCTGTGGTTAAAGAATCTAGTGAAACCACTAAAATTCGTCCAGTATTTAATGCCTCAGCACACACTAGAAACAGTCCCTCCCTTAATGATTGTTTAACAAAAGGACCAAATCTTGTAGAAATTATACCTAGCATTTTGAATAGATTTCGCAGATACAAGATAGCAATTTCGTCCGATATAGAGAAAGCATTCCTGCAAATTAAAATAACAGAGAAAGATCGCGACTTTTTGAGATTTTTTTGGTTTAATAGCGAAAATAAATTAAAAATTTATAGACATTGTCGTGTGGTTTTCGGCCTAACTTCAAGCCCTTTTTTGCTTATGGCAACATTAAGTCACTTTTTAGAAAATGTTCCCGAACAATGGCGAGAGACAGCTAGTCTCTTAAGAGATTCCTTCTATTTAGATAATTCCCTCATCAGCCTGAATTCAATTCAAGAAACAGAAAAATTCATATCAGAATCTCAAGGAATTTTGGCTTCGGCACATTTCAATTTGAGATGTTGGCGATCGAATTGGCCCCAGGCTATGATCGACAAAACTGAAGATGAACCGAGGTTTGCTCCCGTGTTAGGATTACTCTGGGATTTGAAAAATGACAGTTTAGTTTGTAAAATTGAAGAACCCCTAGGGATAAGTGAACCCCTTACAAAAAGAAAACTTTTATCAGTTACACAAAGAATTTTTGATCCTGTGGGATTCACAGCACCTGTCAGTTTAGTTCCCAGACTAATCCTTCAAGAAACGTGGATTCAGAAGGTGAAGTGGGACGAAGAGCTCCCTGAAACTTTAAAACAACAATCTTCTAATTGGCTGAAAGAAATAAACTTTTTATCCCAAATTAAAATACCTCGGTGGCTTAACATTTGCCCAGAGAAAGAAAAGAAAACATCATTACATGTTTTTTCTGACGCAAGCAAGCGAGCATATGCCACTTGCGTATTTATAAGAGTAGAGACCTCAGAAGGAATCAAGGTCCAGTTAATCAATGCTAAAAGTAGAGTTGCACCTATTAAGGAATTGACCATACCCCGCCTTGAACTGTTATCTTGTCTTATTGGCGCTAGGTTGGCCAAAAATGTGCAAAACGATTTAAACTTACATGTAAATACCATGTTTTGGTCAGATTCAACCACTGCTTTAGGTTGGATTAGAAGAAAACAAGAATGGGGTACATTTGTACACAATAGAGTATTAGAAATCCGAAATCTGACCGAAATTTGCAATTGGAGACATGTACCCGGAAATTTGAATCCTGCGGACCTCCCGTCTAGAGGATGTTCTTTTGAACAACTACAGAAATCGAGAAGGTGGGAGGGTCCGAGTTGGCTTTATTTACATGAAAATGAATGGCCTCAAATAGAAGAAGACCCAAACGAAGAACTCATAAACAGCGAAAAAAGGAAGACAATCCTAAATCTTTTAGATAAAAAAGAAGATAATTTCAATCGATTTTATCAGTATTTTTTCTCTTACAAGAAAACAGTTAGAACCATTGCCTGGATATATAGATTTTATCATAATTCGAAGACTACAGAGAAAATATCCGAATTGGATGTTTCAGTTGAAGAATTTTCGAGAGCAGAAAATGTACTTCTACGATTAGTACAACAAGAATCTTTTTCAGGGAGAACAGATCCAAAATTAAGAAATTTAAGGCCTGTCGAAGATAAAGCTGGTTTCTTAAGAGTAAAGACCAATATAATTCAAAGAAACGACAGTGAAAACTTCAGATATCCTGTAATCTTACCTTACAAGCATCCCGTCGTCCAAAGATTGGTATTCGAGAAGCATTTAGAAAATCAGCACGCTGGAGTCAGCACTCTAATGACCCTACTTAGAGAAAATTTTTGGATACTGAAGTCTAGAAAATGCATTAGAAATTCAATAAGTAAATGCGTGATTTTCAGAAAACTTCAGACTTCCAAAATATATGTTGAACCTGGAATACCTTTAACCCCAATGATGTTCCTAAGAGAACTGCCAACATCAGGAGTACCTGACCTAGATGCTTTAGATTCTAAAGATCTTAACCGCAGAGCCAGATATAGGCAAATAATCAGAGAAAACCTAAGAAACAGATTCAGAGCTGAATATTTAGGACAATTACGTCAACATGCATCTAAGACCAAAAGATTCAAACAATTGAAAGTCGGCGATGTTGTCCTATTAGAAGATTTCAATAAGAAACGTGTTCACTGGCCTTTGGCAAGAGTGATAGAAATTTACCCAGGCAAAGATAATGTGATACGTCTAGCTAAGGTGAAGACCGAAAATGGATTTTTTCTGCGTCCATTGCAAAGATTGTTTCCTTTAGAAATTGACAGTACCGAACTTAAGAATCACCCCACTTTTCATAAATCTCTACAAGAAAATTTAAGTCCTTCGACTTCCGAAAACAAGAATCTCTCACAGAAACCGATGCTCAACCCCAGAGTAAAGGAACCTGTGAAAGACCCTCCAGAACCTACCAGTTCCAGAATCAGTAACCAGAAGTCCACAACAGATGATCCTACTTCCAGTCCCCCGGTGGTCTCCCGAACTGGCCGTGTGGTGAAACCCCCTCAACGACTTCAACTTGGATTGTTGAGTTCCTCCGATTAGTCGCAACTCAAGGTGGGAGGATGTCGGGAATTCCCGCTCATTCTTCCGCTTTGAGAACAAAATGACTTTCCAGACAGACGGGCGCCTCTTTTTCGAGAAAGGTGCTTTTTAGAATCAGATCAGAAGCAGAAAGAAAAGGACCTTGAAAGAGAAGGGGCTACGTTAAGATCGCTGTGTTTACAGACGCCCCGGTCCTAAAACAGAACCAGAACTTTAACTAAGAATGAGCATTTATCTGAACTGATTAGACTTTAAGAACGTTAATATTAAGATTTAATTTAATATTTAATTGTAAATACTGTAGATAATTTCTGTTTCGTCTTAATTTTACGTGTATGCTAACAAAGCATTAAACTTCTGTTTTCTCATCTAAGTAGTACTACGTTTTTTGAAGTTTAGTGATTGAAATGGATACCAGTTGCCCCATCCACACCCGGACTTTTGGATTAGAAGATTTCAGGTGAGACCCATCCATGTCTTATTATTTTGAAGAATAAATATTTTATTAGAAAATTTAAGAAGAGTTAAGATTTAGATAAGATTTGAAATATGCTGTATCGGGTCAGTAAAAAGAATAAGTTTTAGATCAGAAATCTGGTACAGCCATATATATATATATATATATGATTATTTTATAGTCACTATTTTATCCATATTCTTAAATTATCAAACTAACACTAGACTACTGTATCAAACTTATTCTACGAAGTATTTGAAAAATGAAGATCTTTTAAATTTGTCACTGATCATTCGCATTCTATGAATTTAAAACAGCATTTTTTCACCCCTCATGAAACACATATCAAAATTTGGAACTAAATTTCGATCCAGAGTTTACCTACCGGATTGCTTCTCTCCCCCATTTTGCTCTTAAATTTACCTATACCCATCTCTTCATCCCCCTCCCCCCCAAGACATTTGAATTAACTACACATTCAATGTTGTTATTAAATTTAAAGTTATTTTTTAAATTATTCAGAAAAAAATTATCCATACCACTCTTTTAAATTTTCCGATCTCAGTCAAAATTTTAAATTGCACTCCCATGTAATTTTTAAAATGCCAGATTTGAACATCCTTCGTTTAAATACTTTTAAGTTATGTTGATAACAGATTCGAAGACTGGCCATTAAAAATTTAAGCACAATCAAGTGACCTCAAAGCACGGAATTGTAACAAAAATTGTACTCCAAAAAAGTACACGTTGTCTCTCACTTAGGAAGGACGGAAAGTAATTATCCTTCCTAAGAGCAATTTTTCTGGACGTGGATATGGTATAATTTAATAAAGAATTTTCATCAACTATATCTAAAAGAAAACTAGTATGTTGTGGCTACCACAAGACTTTCTTCTATATTTTCCTATAAAAATTCACCCAGTAACAGCAACAACAAAAATAAATAAATAAATAAATAAAAAATATTGAAATTGGAAATTTCAAATAAAATATTGAAAAAGGAATTGACGAGACCTTTCGAAAGATACCCATCTTGAAAATTTACTCCCCTCGAGGGGGGACGTCCCCCCCAGGGGGGGGTACCGAGTCTCCTACACATACAAAAATTTTTTCCCACTTGACTATCTCTATTATAAATAATTCTTGTAAATTTCACAATGATTACTAAAAAATAATTCTCTTTATGCACATTTATACAAAATTTTGTCCTATATCACCATGTTAAAAATTTAGAAAAAGCGGGATGGCAACGCAACCTGTAAGACAATTTTTACCAAAAGTTGATAGGCACTAATTTATGTCAAATTGCAACTACATACCAGTTTGTATGAAATTCTGTGCATAAGTACCTGAGATACAGTTGCCACAAAATTTTGTCACACACACACACACACACACAGACTGACAGACAGATAGACAGACATTTTCTAAAAATGGTCAAATCGTGTTCTACAGCTCTCAAACCGTGTAAATACATCAAAAACCCGAGGTCGAAAATCTTTACGAATCTAATACTTTCTTCTATTGAATATAGAAGAAAGTAATAATGTACTCATTAAATTTCGGGTAGTCGTGATTAGAGTCCTATATCAGGTAAGGTAACTTGATTTTACTTTAACCCGACCCGACCAGCATGTCGTGTTCAAGTCGGGTTGACAAAATTTGTTCCTCTTTTAGATAGGGTTCGGATCTGGTCGACTGATCTTTTTTTCTTGCGGGTAGGGTTGACTGAATTTTTTTCTAGCGGGTCGACTTAAAAACATCTTTCAGAAAAAAAAAAAAAAAAAGTAAAAGTAAAAGTAAATAAGTAAATAAATAAAAATAAAATACAATTATAAGCATAATTTTATAAGATATAACTCTATAACTGATATAAAGATATTATGTATAAGAGACACATGTGTCGGAACTCCATATTCGTATCCTATCCGTTTTTTTCTCTTCAACGGATCTAATACGGACCTTTTTATAGAAATACCATGAAAATTAGAAAGAAACTGCTATAAATCTCTATTGACTATCGTTAATATATAAATAAACGAAATACACTATAACCTCGCTTTTACGTTCTTGGAATTTACGTTATTTCTGAATTTGCATTTTTTTTTTTTTTTTCCCAATGAATTTCAATCCTCGCTTTAATGTTAACGAAATTTTGAATCTTCTCCCATTTACTCTTGTATATACAGCAAATATAGAAGAAGTACTTGTTGTGATTTAATTTAAGAAAAATGTAATATAAAATAAAAAAAATTTAGAAGACAGATTCCATGAAGGTAGATAATATTCTTTATCGTCTCCACTAGAACAAATAATCTATTGGAAAGTGCACCAACATTGCAAATGGAGGAGGCTGATTTGTTGATCTATAATTAAAATGATCGTGTAAAGCAGATATTCAACTAAGAATCATATCCATGGCATCCAAATTATTACAGTAAAGTAAACATACATATCGAATGAAAGCAATAAACAAAGCACCCCCCCCCCCCCCCCAATAATACAAGTACAGAGTGGTTACTATTAAAGTGACTCTATTTAGACGCATCTAGAACCCGTTCTGCCTATCGGATTTTTATGAAATTTGTTATATACGTTACATGGACCATGAGAAAATGATTTCCGCAATAATAATAATAATAAAAATAGTTCAAATTTGGACCACTGGGGTAATTGTGGTGCTTAAAGGACAAAAAATCCATCAGAATCATTAAAATTTATTCAGTTACAGAATATGATTAAGTAGCTCTATTGATATCAATTACGCGTTGAAAGTGCATTTAGCGTGTTCATTGGTAGCGCAAAATACTCTCGATGGATTTCAGCAACGTGGCGTGTAATGCTAGTTTTCAACACAGGTAAAGTCCTAATTCCTCCTCTATAAACACGGTGTTTTAAGAATCCTGACAACCAAAAATCACAGGGATTTAAGTCGGGTGAACGAGGAGGCCAGAGATCTTTGTTTTGGAGCCCAGTGTGGGGAGTTGCTCTATCTTGCATGAAGACAGTGATCTGCAAACATTGCAAAGCAGGAATGACTTTCTGTCGAAGGAGTTCTCTGTACCGGCACTCGTGACAGAGCACCTTTTAGGACCTTGAGGAGTCATAGTTTCAAAGGATAGCGGGTGGAGGGTCAAAATTGTGATGGAATGTCTCCGGACCACCTCTAGGGGTGTGTCCCATACCGTCGCCAATTGCCCATCTGCGCAGCACTAGTGCGACGTTAAACCCAACCAACCAACCAACCAACCATCAAAGGATAGCGGTCTGAGGATAAAATTCGCAGTAAATCTACACCATGCAGTCACGTAATCAGAATGCAGGGGTTGTTGGTGCAGGATATTAGGATGGATGGTTGGGTTTTACGTCGCACTAGTGCTGCGCAGATGGGCAATTGGCGACGGTCTGGGACACACCCTTAGAGGTGGTCCGGAGACATGCCATCACAATTTTGATCCTCCACGGAAGGGATGGTTCTCCCGCTTTGGTGACCCCCCCAGAGGTATAATTTTTTATGGGAACATGGAGGACATTGCGGCCACGACAGATTTTACGTGCACCAGCCACCTTTAGTGTACACGACGGTCTTTGGTCGGCTCGAGTATCGAACCCGCAATCTTCCAATTACGAGGCCGGCGCTCTACCGACTGGGCTACCGCGGCCCTGCAGGATATTAGGAGGAGAAGCACTCCATATGTGGCAATTTTGATTAGTCACAGCTCCATCTAAAGAAAAATGCGTCTCATCTGACCATAGAATTTTTCAAGGCCACGGGTCATCAACATTCATTCTCGCGAAAAATCGACAAGCAAATTCTGAGCGTGTTTGGTGGTCTTGAGGTTGCAGTATTTGCATCACGTGGATCTTATACAGGTACCATTTTAAAATGGATCACAAAATTTTTTTTGCTGTAGACCAAGGAACGTCAACTCACATGCCACCGATCGAGCACTTGATGAAGAATAGCGGGAATTGGAGGCTCTTTCAACCACAGCAGTACTGGCTTCATCGAGTTTCATTCACAATCGGTTTCCACCCTCTTCCTGTCAGCACACCCAAGTCTCCAATCTCTTCAAATTTCTTAATCATCTTCTTCAAACCATTCTTCGACATGCGCCCTTTTCGCAGTCTTTTTAAACGACGATATTCACTCAGTATAGGTAAGCTATTGCTGCCGTTCTCATAAAACAGTTTTACCAGTAACGCTCGATTTCTGGCTATCTGACTGCATTTCTCTTTATAGGTTTGACTAATTTGCATAAGGAATCTTTAAAAAGTGCTATCTTGTGTTCAAGATGTGAACTTTTATAATTATAATAATAATAATTATTATTATTGCAGAAATTGTTTCCACATGATCCATATAACGTATATACCACCATTCAGTGTTGCCAGATTTGGGGACTTTTTTATAAAACATCCACCATTAAATTTTTATTGCAACAGTTGGCTAATCACATCGAAGATTAATCGTCTATTATGTATGTCAAATTTTACTTCTCAAAATTATTGGTTGTAGTTGAATAAAAAAGTCCCCAAGTCTGGCAACACTGACCAAATTCCATCAAAATCCAATAGGCAGAACGGGTTCTAGAGGGGTTTTAATCATAACCACCCTATATTGAACATCAAACATTTAATTCGAAACACATTTTTGTACGTTTGAAATACACAACTCATATAAATGGTTAAAAATTGTTATTAATCCACTTTTCAGATTTTTAAATTTTTAACTTAATACAATTAGTAATTAACATTTCTAATTCTTTTTAAAATAATTTACCAACTGCGTAAGAATGAAAATTTACCTTATTTTATAATTTAAAAAATTGCATGATTTTTAAATGAATTAGCAATGTTTATGTATTTTTCGTGTTGGGTTCGGGTAAGAGGATTTAGTTCTCGGATCAGGTTCAAGTTGGGTGCTTGTCGCAAAAATTCTCTATTGCGGGTACGGGTCAGGATTCAGGTTGATTTAAAATTCATTTGTCGGGTTCGGATCGGGTAAAACCTGACCCATGCAGTTAGATTATAAATTTTAAAGAAAAAGTTATGAAAATTTGACCTCAAAACAATACTTTTTCATCCATATATAAAAATAAAGTAAAAACAAATAAGTTAGATTATAAATTTTGTAGAAAAACTAATCAATTTAGTAATGTTAAAAAATGCTGAAGAAATTGGGATGAAGCCTTTAAATTTGCAAATATTAAGGTTTGGTGACCTTTTATATTTCAGCATTTATTTTTATAAATGTGAAGTTTTCGAATTTAAAGTTTTAAGTCCTTACCACAACTATTTTTTTCTTTTTCTAGTGTTCGTCTCTAAATGTCTTGTGTTATACTCATGGGGATTTACATTCACAAGTTAGGAATTAATCTAATCTTTTGAATTGTTTTTTTAGATGCATCTTTCGCTTTGTTGTCTTCTGCACGTTGATCGGCCGTTCCCATAGCAACGGAATAATTTTGTTTTTTAACTGTTCCAGGGCGTCTAGACGCAAATAAACAAAGTTGTTTCAATAATAATAAGTAGTGCACTAAAAGGGTTCACGTCATTTAAGAGAGCTAAATAATTTGATTATTGACCCGGACGATACTTACTAATCGATTAAGCCGTGTTTTTGTTAGATGCTTCTACTCCTAGCTAAACAGATCAAAGCCTTTATTTATTTATTTATTTATTTTGGAGGGGGGGGGCTATTTAAGTTCACATTTATTTTATTTAGTAGACAGCTAGTGACTAACAAATATAAAATACGCTCTTCTTTTTTAATTCTTTTAGATTTCTTTCTTTTCTTTTTTCTTTCTTACTTTTTTTTTTTTATAAGAATTTGTAATAACTTCTATGTACACAAAAGTTGATTTGCTTAATTTTTCATTCATTTTTTTTTCCAATTATTATTATTAGTAGTACCCCGACAGTATTATTGCTTTCAAATAAAATACACCACTTGAAAACTGTTTTTTTTTTTTTTTTTTTTTTTTGGCAAAAAGTAGATAATAATAATTGTTTGTATCTTTTATTTCGGGATCAATAAGTAAAAATTAATTGTTTCATCAATTAAACATCAGTCTTCTAAGGTAATTTTAATTTGATGAAAATTTATTCTTATTGGTCTATGTGGTTTCAGTGATCTTGTACTTGTTGCTCGGTTTTCACTATGTTTTAAAATATTATTAATATATATATATATATATATATATATATATATATATTAATAATACAATTTAGATAATTTTGAAAAATGAGTATGGTAACTGTTGCTAGGGGACACAATTTTTCCTTTTAAGATAAATAATCTTTTTTTTTTCTACTTAAAAGAAAAATTGCATATTTAGACCAACTGAAAAAAATTTCCCTATTTTTCCTGTCGCATGAAGTTAAATATAAACAGTCGGTAACAAAAGTGTCCGAACACTAGCAAAAATTCCTATATAAAAAAAGTACACTTAATACTGTTTTGTTAAATAAATCCTTGTCGAATCCTGTTCTTAGTCAGTCTAAGAACAGGATTCGACAAGGATTTATTTAGCAAAACTGCATTAAGCGTACCTTTTTTATATAAGAATTTTTGCTAGTGTTCGGACACTTTTGTTACCGACTGTATATATATATATAAAGTTAAGCGAATATATATAAAGTTAAGCGAAACCGGGCAAAAGAAATTTTAAGAAATGAATTTAGTAACCGTTGCTAAGAAACGTAACGCAATTAACGCATGTCTTTATATGAAAGAATTGACAAAAAAGAAAAAAGAAAAATGTCTGGTCGTCTTAAATTAAATGGTGTTTTGTACAGAATCTATTACATAGAGAAAAGAATTGGCTTTTACTACTATTATTACTTATTTATCATTTTAAGTTTTTTGTATATTTACACAAACTAAATTTAAACCCCTCCTCTTGTTCTAATTAAATTCTTGTTTTGAATAGACTGTTAAAATTATTAAATTAAATTTTAATGGATTGGTGTATTTTGTTGTAATTATAAAGTAAAAACTATTTATTTATTTATTTATTTATTTATTTATTTATTTTTTTGGGGGGGGGGGGGGGGGATTGTTTGAGTTGACAAAGTTTACTAAATTTTCGTAAAATTTTTCTATTAAGTATTAATGTTTTTATTTTATTTTTTATTTTCTTATTATGAGTTTTGCGAAGGAAAATGTTTACTATGATTTGTTCTAATTATATAATGCTAGCTTTTTAAAAATGTTACGATATGGAGCAAAAAATAACGAACATGCATCTTTAAAAAAAATGTGTTTAATTTAAAAAATTCAATAAATAACATAAATAATTTTTATCATTTTCAAATTCATATTTTAATTTATAAACAGATCTTGTCTTAATATAATTAAATTTGAAAAGACTTTATATTTTACTTATTATTATCATTATTATTATTATTATTATTATTATCTACCGTGCATCAGATTTAAATGTGAAAATTGAAGAGGTTTTGTAAATCTGACTAAAAATAATCTTTAAAAAATTAAAATCTGCAATATCTGCTAAGTTATTTGGCCCACTTCTAAGACCTATATTTTGAAGAAAATCTAAAGATTATTCTCTGTAGATTTTCTTTAGAAATCAATCTGAATATATATATATATATATATATATATATATATATATATATATATATATAGTGTATGTTTCTTTGGTGAATAATTTGACTGACTATTCTTCGTTTTCATTATTTTTTTTTATAGGATTATATGTATATATATAATATAATTCTAAGATTTTTTTTTTCTTCTTCAAAATGTATAAGCTTAACAAGTGGGCCAAATAACTTAAGGTATTCAGCAGATTTTTTTTTTTTTTTTTTTTTTTTTAACAATCTTGAGATAATTTTTAGTGGGGATGTGCGATCATTTAAAATAATGTTATAGATTTTTTTTCCCTAGAAAAAGAAAAATGCATTTTATAATATGCTTGTTGGGATCATAGATATAGTAATTTATATAGATCTATCATCCCCATGTTAACCAGCAAAGATTTCTGATGCAGAAAATGTTTTTTGGCATCAGGCATTAGAGAGTATAAAACTTGAAAATGTAATAGAATAGAATGTTAATGAATTTTGAAAATGCCGAAATATTGCGCGGCTTTTAAGTGTTCTAATAAATATATGAAAAGAAATGGGATAAGTTTTCATAAATAAGTTATATTCAAGTAATTTATGAAAAATATAATTTTTATAATCAGTTGCTTTGTTATTATTATGAAATAATTACTGTCTTCATATTTAATAGAATAATTTTAAATTTTAAATATTTTTAAATATTTTATATTAGTAAGTACTATGGAATTCTCAAAATTCTTTTAAATGTAGTTAGCAGTCGCGGAAGTTTTAATATATAACTAGTATGTTGTGTCCACCACAAAACTTTCCTCCATATATAATCATATACAAATTTACCCATTACAAATAATTTATTAAATTACTAGCAGGCTTTGCCCGCTTCAATGGTCACTAAATGTAAAGGAAACTCTTTTCTATATAGCTTTATAAAAATAAAATAAAAGAAAATAATGAAATTGCTCAAAAGCTCGCTGCAGGTCCAGGAGACACACACTTCCCTTCACACCAAAACAATCTCCATCTTATACTACTTTCTACAAACTTCCTTTATCTTCATTTCAATCAATCTTTAAAATCGCTTCTCATTCATCTAACTCTCAGAACCTAATTCTTTCGTTGCAGCACCATGTCGACACAAAACTAATTCGACCAAAACTTTCGCCGAGTCACTGACGCCGAATCGATTTAACCGTTCCAACTTTGTACTTTGCTGGAACCAGCTTAATTTCAACCCAACTGTGGTGACGGTCTATAGTCTCGACCTCACAAACCTACCACGATGGGTCAAATGACCATTTTAAACTTTTTGTCAGAATTTCTTGCAAATAACATTATCACATCGTCCATGTTTCATGTACCAAATTGTGCTAAATAATATATTTTTGCTATACATAGTAATATATATATAACATTTTAAAGACGGGTCACTTGACCCGCTGTGGTAGGAATAGGTGTACATGAAGTATCGGTAGGTTTAGTATTAATATATCGTATCACATAAATCTTTTTGAAGTTAGAATAAAATTTAATTTGCAAGAAAAATGTAACTTTTTTGTTTATTAACCAAAATTGAGGAAATTTGAACTGCAAGTTGGTCTTGTGTTGTATAGGCTGTATATTATATGTTTGCATTCGTGAGAGAAAATTAAAAAAAAAAAAATTGAAAATTGCAATTTTTAATCCCACTTCAAAAATATGTGACTTAAAGAGTAGCAGATTTTTTTTCCCCCTCCAAACGGTTTCCATACAATCTTCTGCTGTTGCCACCTAAAATTCATACTTTAGTTAATTTGAAAAAAGAAAAAAGAAATCTAATTGTCCTATCGATAAGCTGTTTAATCCGTCGGATTCACAAAAATTGCACCTTTCATTTGGTACTTTACTTGTAACGATACAACTGATATTTCTAATTTATTTTCTAACTTTTCTAATTTATTTTCCTCATTTTGGCTAAGCTTTACTATACGGCACCCATTGCTTATTGCCGTTGCCGATGTTTTGATCATGTGATAAGATGGTGATTCGAGACCCGAATCAGAGTATCGATACTTTTTTCTGTTGTATCGAAACGGAACTTTCTTTATGTTTATTTTTATTGTTATTTTTACACTTAAACTTTTTTCTACTATTCAGGGATGAGATTAGCAAAAATACAAAAAAGTTGAAACTGTACACAAAGGCAAGACGTTGAAATTAAATACTAGAATTTTGATGACAAAATATGTTATAGTAGAGTAATAATTATTTATTTTAATCTTTTATGTATAAAAAAAAAGAACAAATGCACGTCAGAAACATAAAAAAAAAAAAAAAAAAAAAAACTGAAAAACTAAATGTACAAAAAAGCTGAAATCAGCTGAAAAGCTCAAAAATCTCATCCCTGTACTCCCTATATTTTTAATAATTGACTTATATAAAATTGCTAAATTTCATGTACATTATCATTAATGTTTGTTTTTAAGAGCCATAATCCTAATCAAATACAATAATAATAATAATAATAATAATAATAATAATAATAGTAATAAATGATGAAAAAATATTATCGAAATATCCAATTCAAAAAACGAAAAATGCGGCCTGCACCTGCGTAAATATCACTACAGTTCACAAAAATTATTTTTTATAGCTGCATCGTGTTAAGCCTTCATCAGCCTGCTACATTTTTCTATTTTTGAAATTTTTTCTTGCTCGGCAAGTGAAATAATCATTTATTTTCTAAAATTTAGTTTTAAATGTTTCATAATGATGCAAAGTATTGTTTCATGACATTTTGATTCGATTCACGACGTTGTGAAACGATTCGCAGTACCGACTCACACCATCATACCACGTGATCAAAACATCGGCAACGGCAATAAGCAATGGGTGCCTTATAGTAAAGCTGTTCCCTCATTTTAAGTAAATGTACTTTTTCTTTCTTTTCTTTTCTTTTTTTTTTTTTAATTCTGTCAAAAAACAAAATTGGCAACAATTAAATTATGGATAAAATATAAATGGCTAATTTATCAGAAATTAGAAGGTTATTATTTTCAAATTTTAATTAATTAAAAAAAAAAAAAAAAAAAAACTAATCCAAAATTTGAAAATCAGGCTTCGAGGTGCATCAGGAGAGATCATTACGAACCTCCATGCAAATGTGTGTAGCCCTGCGATCAGCCGTTTTCCTAAAGCTCTGGATATACATACACAATGACACACACACACAAACATCTTATTTTATTACAATTATTTTTCATGATGAATGCAGACGACTTTTATCTGAAAGAACTATAATAATAAATGCTGAAAGAAATAAAGTCAGTTTTGTGAAGACATGAGTATACTAGAGTATAGTAAAAAAAAAAAAAAAAAAAAGAAAGAAAGAAAAGGAAAACAAAAAGAAAGAAAAAATAAAAATGGGTATTTGGAGTTTTTCATTCTCTTTTTAGTACATAAATTTTAGTTGCTAAATTATCTGTGTGTAATTCCTGTGTATATTCACTCAGAGAAAGACATCCATAAGAGAGTAAAATGGCCGTCTTTTTCCGAGTAAATAGGAATCACTTTTTGCCCCTCAGTGATCAATCTATGTCTTATTACTATATCTATGGTTGTGATGACTTTCTTTCGACATTTTATATATCTCTCACAGATATAGTAATATATATGTAGATCTATCATCCCCATGTTATGGAGCAAAAATTTTTGATGCCGGAAAAATGTTTTAAAATCAGCCATTAGAAAGCATTGAAAAAAGAAAAAAAAAAAAAATGAATTTGAAACTGTATCTAGAGTTTTTCATTCCTCTTTAGTAAATAAATTATTCATAAATTTTATTTACTAAATTACCCGTGTGTATTCCTGTGTGCAATTTATTCGGGGAAAGACAGCCGCTAGAGAAGGCTGATCGTATGTCCTCGAATCTCGAGGACAATCCCCAAAAACTACCTTCGTCCCCAAAACATTACAACACATTTGGGGACGCCGGTTATAATGTTATTAATGTTTTATTATAATAATTTATTATACGTATAATAAATGAGCTGAAATAAGTTCTTTTAGGTGCTTTATACATAAAAATTAGTAAAATTTTACAATTTAAGGTGATTTAATTATTTATTTATTTTTTTTCCTCGAAATTCGAGGACACCGCCATCTTTGTCCCCAAATTCAATGAAAAAAATATTGTCACTCTACATTAGAGTGACTTTTCCCGAGAAAAAGGAATCACTTTTCGTGTGAGTGACACACCAGATTATTTACAAATTAAGTTGCAAATTTTGTCATATCGGACCAAACTTAGAGATGAGTCCCAGATGGTCACCAATTGCCCATAGGGTAGCATTAATGGGACGTAAAACCCACTTAACAAACCAACTCATTTAAATATCGTGCTTTGATAAATTCAAAATATACAGTTGAAATTAAATTGTCATATTATAAATTGAATTTATTATAAATTTTCTTTTCAACTATTAACAAAATAAATGGTTGGTTATTTGGTTGGATTTTACGTCGCACTAATGCTGCGCAGATGGGCAATTCAGAATATATGTATGAGTACTATTGTACGTCATACATTTCCATGGTTTTCGTATCCATGGAAACGAGAGAACATTTTTCATGCCTAATTCGTCTAGACATCAACAAATAAAACTATTCTTTAGAAAAATAAGTAACATAAAATCTTTTTAATCATTCCATAATGCTTGTTGTGTTTAAAATTTTTATATTAATTTCAAAATCTTTAGTTGTATTAGGCATTTTTAAGTTTAGCAGTTTAAAATATTCTCAAATCTTACTTTTTTTAATATTTTTTTTTTTTAACCCATCTTTCTGTTTTAAAGTCAGGTGGTGCAAAATGACCATAAAATTAGCTGTTTTTAACTTTGTTAACCTTAAATCATATAAAATATTTACCCTTTTTTTGACAGATGTTTTAAAAATTAAAATTTAGATAGAAAAATCTATTTAATTAAAAAAGTTCCTGATTTCCAGCTAAAAAAATATTTGAGATATCAATTATAAACGATTATTAATTTTATAATAATTCCTTTTTTTTAATAGAATGATTACCATATTGTAAATTAAATTTATTATTAGTTTTCTTTTAAAATGCTATCAAAATATGTGTGTGAGTTCCATTTTCAGAATAACTTTCATTGTACAGTCGGTAACAAAAGTATCCGAACACTAGCAAAGATTCCCATGTTAAAAAAAAATAGAGTTAATATTGTTTTGTTAAATAAATACTTGTCGAATCCTGTTCTTAGTCAGTCTATGAACAGGATTAAACAAGGATTTATTTAACAAAACTGTATTAAGTGTACTTTTTTTACATAGGAATTTTTGCTAGTGTTTGGATACTTTTGTTACCAACTGTATGTGTGAGGTTTTCATTTTCAGAACTCTTTCCATTCTTTTCTACGTCATGCATTTCCATGGTTTTCGTATCCATGGAGACGGGAGAATATTTTTCATGCCTAATTCGTCTAGACATTAATAAATAAAATAATTCCTTGGAAATATGAGTAACAGAAAAATCTTTTAAATCACTCTATAGTGGATTTGTATGTTAAAAGATTTTTTATCATAGTTTAGAAATCTTTAATTATATTATGTACTTTTATGTTCAGTGGTTTTCAATTTTCTGTATTTTTAGTTTTCCATATTATTTTTATGCTTAAAATATCAAAATAGAAAAACAAAATTAGATTGTAAGTAATATTTTATTATTAGATTTTTTTTTTCTCCAAGAAATGCGTTAAACGAGATAAACACTGAAATTTATTTCATTTTATAGAAAAAATGTAATGCGTCATATATGTAAATTTTCAATATTGGTATCTTTCGAAAGATCACGTCAATACCTTTATAACGAATGGTTAAACTATAGATATGTGATAATTTAAAACAAAGTTATAGATTTTTTTTTATCTTTTAACGAAAGAAAGAAAAAAAAATCGTATTTCTTTTGATATTGGCAAAAAATTGACTTTCTTTCGGCATTTAGTGATAATATAATTCTGTCAGATAAAAATCGTCTGCATTTATAATAGAAAATAATTTAATAAATAATTTGCATTCAAATTTTGTGTAAAATTATACAGAAGAAAGTCATTTGGTGGCCACATCATACTAGTTTACATAGGATTTATTGCTGGCGCTCGAAAAATTTTGCTGCCGACTGTATAAGCTATTCTAAATTATTTTTTTTTCTTTTGTTATAGTTCAATGTGCGGTATTTATTTGGGTTATATTGAAAAATTCAGATATGTTGTTCCTTATTAGTTGTTACTTTTCTTTCTTTATCTATTTCTTGTTATTTTGCTTTTGTACTCGTAAAAATCGAATTTTATTATTTAAAGAAAAAAAAAAAAAAATACACACCTGTTTCTGAAGTTGACAGTTTACTTTTGTCTATTAATTTTAATTTCAGTCTTTGAAAATTTTCAGAAATACCTTCAGATTCAAATGTACAGAGAACAACATGTTAAAATTCTATTTTAAAAAGCTATCCTCTTTATAATGTATTTTCTTGTGTGTATTAAAGTAGTAAAGGGCTAGTTAACCCTTCTCTTCTGCTACCATTTGCTATACATTACATTTGTACCATTTTAAAAAATATAAAACTATAGATATATATAAAATAAAAATATTTTTAGGAAATTAATATATGCCCCACACTAATTCTAAACTATCATTTATTTAAAGAATAGAAAAACCTTTTGGGTCAAATAGACCAGAACAGAACTGCAGGGTTAATGTTTTCTATTCGAAACAAACATTGCGTGTAATTTTATTGTGATAATCATACAAATAAGCTTTAATTTCTTCCATATTAAGTTCAACAGTATTCAGAAATGTGATTAATTTTAGAATTAAATTTAAAATAAATGACTAAAGTAATCAAACACATATTGGTTCTTTTTATTTGCGTCTAAGAAAAACAATATCACAAACATTTTTATATGAATTAGTAACAAGAAGAATTAGTGATAGCTATTTTCGTCAATCATCTACCTAGAAATATGAAAAGGAAGTCTTTCTAATGAATTCTATGAGCCATTTATAACGAATTTGATTTCCTCTGAGCGGAAATGACGTCAACATGTCCACAAACACAATTTATAGCATTTGGCTATAGTGATAAACAGATCCACTTCATGGAAGCAATTGACGTCAAACGCGATTCATTTCGTGGCCGACAAATAATTATCTTAAAAAAATTGCAAAAATTACCAAAATTGGACGATGTGCTCATAAGAAAATAGGAATTTGTAAGAAATATTTCTAGCTACATTCGAAAACCGTTATTATCAAGCAGTACAAATTTGATGATGACGATTTTTTAGTGAAAATACATACACACACATAATGCACATGCTTATATTTTCAATAAAAAAGTCCCCCTCCCTCCTAAAGCAGTAATTTGAAGTTCCCATTTTTTAACCCTTTCAGTCGCAGTGTTTCTGCTGATAGAACACCTAATTTTAATTCTCAAAGGCAAAAACTCATCCCGGAAATTTTTTAGCAAAAATTTACATTTATAACATAGCAGAGAAAGCCCTTTTTTTAACGTGAAAATTTAAAATTTCTTCTATTTTAATTATGTTCGTAAATTCCGGTGGCAGTAAAATTTAAATGATCCGAATTACCTTGCGCCGCAAAGGGTTAAAATACTCCGGGATAAATTGAAATGTTGGCATCTATGCAACTTTTACGAGTTTTTGTTGTCGATAATGTTTACTTATACAGTGATTTATTTATTAAATTAAATATTATTTGAATTTAATAAGGTTTACTTGCATATGTTTCAAACCAAAAATTTCTCGAAAAGGAACAATGCTAATTTTTTTATTTTTAAATATTTATGATCAACTATCTGTTTAAAAGCCATTTTTAAAATTAGTTATTTTTAAAATAAATTTAGTAGTGAACGTTAAAGGGTTAAAGGAAAGTACTATCGTCATACAACTCTAGATATGTTATCGCTTTTAGAACATATTTATGCTTATGGAATTTCATGTAACCACATTTTCTGTATGAAATTAACATTTTATTGTTGTAATCAAAAACTTGTATTTAGTTGTTTAAATAAAGAATGATCGTAGGTAATGGTAATTGCGTTTATTGTGAAGTACACTTAATTCCAATCAATGTGAATATTATTAGAGTTTAAATACAATTTATGTATTTGTATCAAACATGTTTGTTTATTAAGGTTGATCTTCAATTTTATTTGAGTGTTTATTTTGTGTGAATTCATAATGGAAAATTTGCAGGAATTCAAATTTATACAATAGAGTACAGAATAAAATTTCTAATTTGTCTTTTAAATCGAAAGAGTCTTCCTAAATTTCTATCAAAGTTGGCATTTTAATATAATAAACGTATTTTTGTACTGAAATTTGAAATTATTTTAATTCAAACACCAAAACATGGAATGGTTCTCCTGTATAGCTTTTTTTATTACCCTAAAGAAACAAGATTTGAAAACTGAGTTTTGAAACATGATGGTTAACCCTTTATCTACTCCATTATGATACAGACAAAAATTGTGTTTGAAACATATATTTTTAGTTACTAAAGTGCATTATTTAAAGATATATATGTTAAAAATTATGCATATCACCTCATCATAATAATTAATGGGAATTTTGTGAGGTCGTACTTTAGTGTACCACTGGTACATAGAGGTCGAAAAAATTATTTTGACATGAAAAAAGTGTCGAGAAATATTTACTCTTTATGTTCCTCTTATTTTTTCTAAGATTAGTTCGATATTTTTGATATAATATAGGAATTAATTATAACACGCATGAAGATCATGAAAAATATCAAGCAAAAACAGTGAGTGCACTCCATAAAATCCCTTATGGAACAAAAATGGCTATATGTATCGTCTAATGCTTTGTAGCGAGATTAAAGGGGAGATACATATGTTCTATTCTTATAAATATCTTTGACATTTCTTCTATAAATTCGATTTTATACTCTTTTTAAAGTAATGGTACTTTAAAGTACCGTCAGTAGATAAAGGGTTTAAAGACACATAGATTCCTTGCTATACATTTTAACTTTCATTTTAAAAAGTTATAAATGCAGTTTGATGTTTAATTTAAAAAGAAACTCTCTTGATTCTATACTTTTCTATTAATAACGGATTCTTTAAATTATAAAAGAAATTGACAGTTCTTCGATTTTACATGGCAGTATAAATTTCTAATCAAAAAGGAGAAATAGGGAAACGTTGCGACATGCTTAGTTTATTATAAGTGAAAATGCACTTTAAAATATGCTACCTTTATTTACATTAGTGCTATCGTAAATTCTGTAGTGATAAGTATAAAGGATTTAAGTCCATATTCTTGATTTTTCAGGAGACGAAAAATAAAGTTAAAGTAACTAAAAACTAATCAGAAGAATCGGTTAGGAAAAAGGGATTATGTTGATTTATATGCTTTATACCATTCAGTGATTGCACACCTTTATTTAATAATGGGAAAAAAAATGGAATTAAAAATTTATACAAAAGATTAATGCTAAATTTCTGACTTTAATCTTTTTTTACCAATGGATTTTCTCAAAAACTAAATGAGATGGATTTAAATCCTTTATACCAATCGATAGAGAACTTCTTTCTGAATCTGACCATGGACTTAACTCAAAATCGACATTTTTGGACTTAAATCCTTTATACTTATCAGTACAGAATAATTCCAGAGAAAAATTAAAACTGAATTTTTGACAGAAATTTGTGAATTTCGTTATTTATTCCCAATTAATTCAGCATGTACGGTCTTTTTTTTTTTTTTTTTTTTGAGTAAAATGGATTCAGTAACAGCTTTTAGTAAAATTTCTCGATTCCAGTTTTCTTCCTTTCTTTCTTTTTCTTTTTTTTTTTTTAAATATAATTTTGTATTATTAAGGTAATTTGCTTTAAAGTAGCAAATATATTATTATGTTGAAGTTTCTGAATAATCTTATCCATTACGAATTTCTAGAGTATTAAAAAAAAAAAAAAAAAAAAAAAAACAGATTTATTTATGTTAAATTTTTATGTGGAATTATTATTATATTTTTCAATTCCTACTATTAGTTCACACTCTCCCTTTATATATCTTGTACAAATCTTGCAATCGATTTTTAGCCAACTTCCCGACTAGCTAAAAATTTGAAACTTTCAGGATTGCTCAGAACTCGGTGACAACACAATATTTCGAAGTCCGATTTTCGAATTTTTTATTAGTTTTCTTACAATTAATTAAAATAAGAAAATAATAACATCCTAATAGTGTTAAAATAGCCATTAAAATATTAGCTATAATTTAATTGTTGCCAAAATAAATAAATAAATAAATAAATAAATAAATAAAAATTAAAAAAATTACGAGTTAATTTTCTTTCGAAATAAAAATAAATACATTTAATTAAACATGAACATTAAAAAATTGCAAAAAGTTAAATTAGGCATCTCACAAAAATTGACGTCATTATCACTTAAAAAAATTTATGCACATTGATAAGAGCTCTATGATTCATCAGAAAATTTAAAACATGGTACATAAAAATTTTGTTTATCTTATAATTATTTTTATTTAATTTTGCACGCGCTTTTTATTTCCTAGTTCAAAATTATATATATATATATATATATATATATATATATATATATATATATATATATATATAAACCTTTCGATAATGTTTGTAAGTAGTAATGACTTAAAAAAAATTTCTTTTATATTACTTGTTTTATATGATAAATGAAATGCCATAATAAGCTAATTTATTTTTATATGTATTTTTAAACAGCAGTTAAAATATTTTTAACAACCATTAACCCGTTAGTAGTCGCTAGTTGGTCGATTTGCCGCCCATCTTTTAGTGTTGCCAGATTTTTTTATTCAATATCACCAAAAATTTTTAGAAGTGGCATTTGATATACATAAAACGCAAACAAAATCGAAAAAACGTCAGTCACATCACTTCTTAATATTATTGGTGACAGTTACATAAAAAGTGCGCAATCTGTAATAGGTGACGCTGTCTATAGTGACTACTAACGGGTTAAATATATAGGACTTTTTTATAAAACGCCCAGTTATTCACAAATTGAAAAAACGAATGATGAACCCACCTTATTTTTCTTGCGAAATTTCCTGATAAACTGTATTAAAAAAAAAGAGTATCTTTAACCAATTTTTGAAACATGACAATCTGTACCATAACATCAGTACATTAGTTCTTGAGAAATCATGTCCATCGTTATTTTGAAGGGTCTCTAGAAACCAGTTCCAAATCTTTTAATGAAATTTTGATAAAATCTGTTGCCCTTTTATATACTCAAATTTTTGAATAAAAAAAAAAATCTATTTATTACATAGAAAAAAAAAAGAGGGGGGGGGGGGAGAGCAATTTTTTTCTTCTAAACCCTTTAAAAGATATTGCCGTGTATTTAGAATATTTACTTCCCCCAAAGGTCGGGATAATTTAATTGCATCGTAATCTTGAACTAAATTTTCTCAACATGCTATAAAGATTACAGAAGAAATTATTTAATTTGTTTAGGTAGTAATTATATATCTGCATATAAACAGTTATAATAATTATTTTTTTAAGATTTTTTTTAATTTTCTATAATTTTAAAAACAAATTATCGCATTGCTTTATAGAAGTAAAAACAGAAAAGAAAATAAATTTTTAGATAAATAATAAATTCAAAATATTATTATTATTATTATTATTATTATTATTATTATTATTATTATTATTATTATACCCTTGCATCGAGCCGATGACCGATAGATTGCAGCCTTGGATGCGACCGAGTACACCACTGGAACATTGACACATTCGCGGAATAACTTACTGTCGGTAACAAAAGTGTCCGAACACTAGCAAAAATTCCTATGTAAAAAAAGTACAGTTCATACGATTTTGTTAAATAAATCCTTATCGAATCATGTTCTTACACTGACTAAGAACAGAATTCGACACGGACTTATTTAACAAAACCGTGTGAAGTGTACTTCTTTTAGATAGGAATTTTTGCTAGTGTTCGGACACTTTTGTTACCGACTGTATATTGAAGCAAATGCTGAAACTTTCAAGGCTTTTTTCTCTCAAGATTGTCTGGCTAGTACGCGTTACTACTTTATTTCTTTCCAATCTGAATTTTCAATGTCGTGACATATTCTTGTAAGTTATAAAAGTAAAATTTTATTGAAAAACGTGAGGTGTTACAGTTTGGAATTAAAATCCCCCCCCCCCCTCCTCCAAAGTTTTGATGAAATAATGTTCGGTTGCATTCTTCTCTTATAAAATCAATTACTCATCGGAAATCTTCCCATGTCTGTAAGATTTTACAGTGTGAAAAAAAAAAAACAAGTAATAAAATGCAAAAGAGACTCATAACAATATCCTAATTTATTTTTATACTAACGCTTGCGCTATTTTTGTTGATACAAATGCAAATTTTTATGCTCCAGCTGAACTATATAACAGATGAATAAAAGTAAGAAATCATGTTACATTTCCTAAAATACTTTTTTTTTTTATCATTATACGTTTCCGTCAAAACACTTTTAAATAAAGAAAAAAAAAGTTTAAACAAACAACCCACTTTTCACCACCAAAGAAATTGAATAATTTCTTATCGCTTGAGTCGCGATAAAATAACTCCAAACATATTTTTTTTTTTTCTTTTCTTTATTTGCCTGTAATAGTAAACGTTTTAAGATAAAAGTTCTATAAAAACACTTCATTTATATATTTTTTCTTCCAGAGAGGCAAATTTGGTTACGACAGAACACCTGAATAGAAATATGTATTTTCTAATTTCATACAAACAGATGGGAATTCTGTTTTCCAGGAAAAGCTGTTGAAATCGTATTTATTGTTAGTGGTACAAACTGAATATGATTATGCTATTCTAAACAAATTAATCTGTAAATTTTGTTTTCAAACTTTTTTTTTTAATGTATTTTTATTCGAGATGGATGAATACAATATACTATGAAACATAATAAGATATAACATTTACAAATGTAAATTAAAATGTCTTTGTTGCTTTAATCATGTTCGTGTGGATAGCTCAAATTTTTATATTAAATTACCGCAAACATGTCTTTTTTATTTAGAAACTGTTTTATTTTTTTATTTAACGTTTTTTTTTTTTTTTTTTTTTTTTAATTTATAACGTTTTTTTAGTGATGTAATACATGCTGATATGATGAAAAACAATACATAAAACGTAAATTTTTTATCTTTTTACCGCACTGCATTCTTTTTTTTCATCCTCTTCGAAGTGGATGGCTCCACCACTTCGGTAACACTCAGAGATATTAATTTTAAATTCCTCTAAAAATTATTAAGCTAACTAGTACAAAAATAACATATTCTTATAAAAGTGTTATTGAGATAAGAGAATTATATTGCCCCCCTCCTTTTTTTTTTTCTTTTGAGTAAAAAAGATATTTGACTGACATAGAACACGATTCACGTTTATACTTCAAAATATCGAGTAAGTAGCCATGGAACTTTTTATTTATATATTCAAAAAATATTTTTTAGTTGCATTTTGGGTATCTTACACTGATTTCATTTTAAATTATGGTAGCCAGATTAGAGTACCTTTATAAATTAAAAGCGTTAATAATTATTACAATTCCCTAATTAGGAAGGTAGTTTTATATTCTTTGTAAATGAGGACCAAAAAGTTAATAATTATGATAAATAATTTTTTTTTTGTAACAATTTAAGAGAAACGTCTTACAAAAAGGGACTGTCCTCTAAAAAAGAGGACATCTGATCACCCTATTTTAAATCTAATAGAAAAATATAGTATATTGTCACCATCATAAAATGTTGTTCTATATTTTGCTATAGAAATTCGCACAGTGCAAATTATTTATTGAAATTATTATACTGCAATATTTTTATCATTGTAAAGGGATTTTATAACCGATAGAACTGACATAAATAGAACATGTTAATAGAACATGTCGCAACTCAAATTAGTGAGTAGGTTGATATGAAAAATTCCTGTTTTAAATTAAATTATAATTGCCTTTTGGGAAACGGACGCTGATTTCATTTGCAATCTAAAAGAAACTGGTATGCTGTGGTCATCAAAAACTATATTCTATATATTCCTATACAAATTCACTCAGTTCAAATAATTTATTAAAATGGTTATATTTAAATTATTCCCTAAAGTGCAGACGATTTTTTTTCTCATAGATGCATAATCCTGAATGTCCAAAGAAAGTCGATTTTATTTTCCTATTAACAATATCTTAAAAAAAGCACTTTTTTCTGTTATAAATGTAAAAAAAAAAAAAAAAAAAAAACTTTGTTTTAAATGTTTTAAATTATCACAGCTCAATGGTTCGACCATTCGTTTTAAAGGTATTGAATAATTCTTTTGAAAACTATTCATATTGAAGAATTGCTTTTTCAGTAGTAGGGGCTTCTACGTGTTCAAAAACATTTAGAAAAATCGGGATGGCAAACCACCTGTTCGACCATTTTTACTGAAAGTTGGTAACACTAATTTATGTCAAAGTACAACGTATATATCAAACTGTATGAAATTCTGTGCAGTTCCTGAGACCATTTGTTACAAACATTTTGTCTCACATGCGCGCGCAGACAGACATTTTATAAAAATGTCTTTGTATAAGTATTGAGTGTAGTAATAAGTTTTAAAACATGTTTCATAAAATTAATACATAACTGAGAAATGGGAATAATAACTTTATTCACCAGAATGTACTCCATCATAACCTAACATCATCAAACATCATCGGCCGGACAGCTAACGGATGGCAGCAGTGTAGAACCAGAACCGTTCGTAATTTGATGCGATGAAGTCGTAAGCTTAATTTCGTACTTCGTCCACTGTTTGGAAGTGTACCTAAGATAACGTATTGTGCATCGACTGAAGCAAATAGTAGTTCGAAAGGGCTACGGCAGGGCTATACGCCGGATGCTCCAAAATATCCCAGGGGCCGCGGTAGCCCAGCCGGTAGAACGCCGGCCTCGTAATTGGAAGATTGCGGGTTCGGTACTCGAGCCGGCCAAAGACCGTCGTTTACACTAATGGTGGCTGGTGCACGTAAAATCTGTCGTGTCCGCAATGTCCTCCATGCTCCCATAAAAAATTATATCTCTGGGGGTCACCGAAGCGGGAGAGCCATCAATTCCGTTGAGGATCAAAAATTGTGATGGTATGTCTCCGGACCACCTCTAGAGGTGTGTCCCAGACCGTCGCCAATTGCCCATCTGCGCAGCACTACTGCGACGTTAAACCCAACCATCCATCCTTCCATCCAAAGTATCCCAGCAATGTGTTACAAATGCGTTCATGACTGATTTCTCAATATGAAGCCTTGCGTTATTATGGAGCAATTTTACAGAGCGCAAAGCCTTTCAAAACCTTTGGCAGTAAAGAGATGTTTTTGACCCATTTACCGGTTTAATCGAAGGAATCAATGCTTACAGCGTTAGGCAGTTACACCCACACTGTGATTTAACAGTTCTTCATAGAGCCTACTCTCATACCTCACGAGATGCATAGCACAACTTTTCTGCAGTAAATGGCTCATTTCGACGTCTGTATTATTTTAATTAAAATTACAATCAACTGATTGGAAGAAAATCATTTTTAATGACATTTTATTTTTCCGACTGAGTGACAATGATGCCTGGACCGGGAATCGAACCCCGGATCTTTGACTTACAAGGTCAAGGCTCTACCAATTGCTCTACCAATCCAGGCCGACAAACCGGTCAGGATTACTCACTCAGACAAGAGTGAGTAATCGTGACCGGTTTGTCGGCCTGGATAGCTCAATTGGTTAGAGCCTTGACCTTGTAAGTCAAAGATCCGGGGTTTGACTCCCGGTCCAGGCATTATTGTCACTCAGTCGGAAAAATAAAATTTCATTAAATATGATTTTCTTCCAATCAGTTGATTGTGATTTTAATAAAAATTGTATTTCTTTCTCCCATTGTTTAATAGTGTTTTCCTTTACCTGCGGTTTATTTCTGTCGAGCGATCTAAATGATAGACCAGATATTTCTGCCTAGAGGTTGTCTGAGTGAGTAATCCTGACCGGTTTGTCGGCCTGGATAGCTCAATTGGTAGAGCCTTGACCTTGTAAGTCAAAGATCCGGGGTTCGACTCCCGGTCCAGGCATTTTTTTCACTCAGTCGGAAAAATAAAATTTCGTCTATATTATTGCTTTACTGCTTTACTTAATTCACCTAATGATTTTTTTTTTTTTTTGATAGTTATAACATTTCGTTTTTCATTTCTCATATTACGATTTTCTACAAGAAATATTTTCAGTGTTACTTGTTTTACAGATTCAAGCACTTCAATATGTGCCCAATCTTGTTCTTTTGGCTCTGCTCATGTGGCTCTTATCTTTCTGCCCTCTTAATCTTCCAATTCTGTGTAAATGATGAGAAATGTTTTTGGGATACTCTTAATTGTTTGGCAAGTTCTTTTGTGATTTTAAGTACATCTTCATTGAGCAACGTTTGCAAATTCTCACGCCTAGCCTTCAGGAATGTGCTGCTACGTTCTCGATCGCTAACATCAAAATTGCCGACTTTAAAATATCCAAACAAAAATTCGCATATACTTTTCTAGAAGATTGTCTTCCAGAGAACAAAACAAATTGATTGATACGATTTTTCAGCACATTTCCTATTGAGAAATTCGTTATGAATGCAGTGACAAATAAAGGACTTATCGTTTGAGACCTTTCTCATACGAAATTTTGATCTTGACTGATAGCCGTAGTTCTCTTCACCATCTTAGTAATTGGATTCTTGTGGGCGACAAGATCAGCACCTCTATATTGCTTAAATTAAAGCTCATTTCACTTAATCATGACATTCATTTGGAATGGATACCTTCACACGTGAATCTCCACGGGAATGAAATGGCTGATAATCTTGCTAAGGAGGGTTGCAGGATTTCTTCAACTCCCTCCTCCGTACTTACTTTTCTGGAATTATACTCCCGGGAAAATTCAAAAATCTCGGAGGAGTAGAAAACTCCCCCACCCATAAATGGTACATGGGCTCAAAACCGGGTTTGTCACTTGACCTCCCGTGTGACAGACGTATCCGAACTGTACTCTCAAGACTCGCTAGCGGTCACATCAAGTGCCTCACTTTCAACGAGGGCAGGAAAACCTTCGCCACCTGCACCAAGTGCCAAAATCATCAGACTTCTCCTGAGCACCTTTTGGAATGCATGGGACTCTCTAAGGAGGATCTTTTTACCAATCCTCTTCTGGTCTTTGACTTCCTAACAATCAACGAACTCGTGGATCTTCTCTGACTCCGTCAGACAAGGAGGATAAGCAACAACAACAACAACACAAAATTTCAAATTTACTTTAATTTTTCCCCTAGCTTCTGCATAACTCTAAACTATTTCCTTTAACATTACACAAACGTGGTGATTGGTAAGTTATTTTGCAATAGATGTCACGCAAAAATCGCTTTATAACTTATTATGACACCCAATATAACGTATTCCTATAAAAGTTTTATTGAGACGGGTAGTTTATACCCTTATTACCTTATTTATTTTTACTCCTATTGCCTCACTACCATAGGTAGCGGAACTACCTATTGTACACAGTCAAAAATTTCGATATCAACTTTTTATCTGATTTTCATATATTAAAGTCTCCTGAGTCTAAAAATGTGGTTTTGGGCAATTAGTCAGTGTGTAGATGTATTTATGAGTATGTGTGTGTGGAATTCTCTGACTGTCATATCTCCAAAACTAATGAAAATAGAACGACGAAACTTGAGAATTAAGGCGGGTCTAGCGTATAGATAATTTTTCCAACTTTTGGTAGAAATATGAAAACCGAAAGTGGGATTGTACACTGTAAAAAAATATGTCCGATTTGCTGCTAGAAATTTTCTGTAATTTGAGAAAATACGTGTAATTTACGAAAAAATTACGTTATCAGAACGTATTTTCTCAATTTACAGAGAACTTCTGGCAACAAATAGGACATATTTTTTACAGTGTAGGTTCGTATCTTAAAAACGGCTCTAATGATTTTCTTCAAATTTGCTATATAAACACCCTTTTAAATGTCCGGTCATTTCAGGAAAATTCATAGACATCTTATAAAAATAGGAGAATTTTAAGTCTCGCAAGTGCATTCCTTAAAATACGACTCAATAAATTTACTTCAAAATCCCCATATGATGTAATTGTAATTTTCCGGTGAACAGATGAGTTTGCAAAGTTTTGATGAAAATCGGCAGTGAGAATAAAAGTCGGTATCTCAAAAATGGCTTTAACAATTTTTTTTTTTTTAATTTTCTACATCCCTTTTGAAGTATTCTTTAGCGTGTATTACTTGGTTGCTATAAGAATAAGAAAGAAAAATCATGCAGCACGCATTAATTAGTAACACTTTCCAACTGTACGTAATTGTTGTATCGAATAACTTTTAATATTCTTTCCCTACGTTATCACACAACAGACAGAAACACTGAAAAATATACAGATAGACTAATTGATTTTAAAATTACTCTTAGGCGTGTTGGAAAGTGTTAAAAAGGCTTAACGCAAAAGAAAATGCAGCCATTAGATTATAATTACAGCCTTTGATCTCTCTGAATATTTTAGTGTAGCTCTGTAAATCAGAAAGTTAATCATATCATAATCTATACAAAACATTATTTTAGAATATAAACAATTCGCTTCAATATTTTTAGGATTTTTTCAGCAGAAAGATTTTTTAAATATAACTTTCAAAAAATTCTGTTAAAACGTAATGCATTGGCATTTTTTTTAATGTTGTTGTCCCTGTAAACAAACTAGTTTACAGGACCTATTAATGTCATTTTAAATTGGGAACAGTGTATACGGCAAATATTTATAAAAATAACACTAATAGAACACAATGCTTTCGAATGCTTTTGGGTGTCCCTGTACACAAACCAGAAGATATATTTACTCCATTTTCAATATGGAACATCCGATAATGAACTTCAATAAAATATGTCAGTTTCGAGAAACTCCATAAATATTTACAGGTGTTAGAGCGTGGGCAGACAGATAGACAGACAGATGGACAGATACACAAACTGAAATCATATTCACACTTAAAAATGTTAGAAAGTGTTAACAACGCTTAATGTAAACGAAAGTACAATTCTTGCAATTTTTTATTAATAGCTCTTAATATAAATGAATATTTTTGTGTCACCCTGTAAATCTAATGCTAATCATGCTTACATTCTATGTAAAGGATTTTTTTTGCGCATTTAAATAACATATTTCAATTTCCTAAAACTTCGTGGAAAGTAAAGTTATTATAATTTGATTTATAGAAATATCTCTCACAGAATGCAATGCTTCGGAATATATTTGAGTGTCCTTGTATATAAATCGGTGGTGGTACTTCCTCCATTTTATACAGGACACACTCAATAGGGAATTTGAATAACATATTTCAATTTCATTAAGATATGTCTACAGTAAAGGTATGAAAATATCGTTTATAGAAATAAATCTCATAGAACAGAATGCTTTGAAATACTTTCGGGTGTCTCTGTACATAAACCAGTAGAGGTATAAACTCCATTTTCAATAGAGAATATTCGATAGTGAACTTGAATAACATATATCAGTTTCAAGAAATTCCACAAATATTTACGGGAGTTAGAGCTCAGAGAGACAGACAGGCATACAGACAGACGGGCATGCAGATACACAAAACTGAAATCATATTCGCACTTTAAAAACGCTAGAAAGTGTTAAAAACGCTTAACGTAAACGAAAGTACAGTTCTAGCAATTTTTTATTATTACCTCTTAATATAACTCCATATTTTTGTGCCACCCTGTAAATCTAATACTAATCCTGCAATATTCTATGCAAAGCATTCTTTTGTGCATATAAATAACATATTTCAATTTCCTAAAACTTCGTGAAAAGTAAAGTTATTAAAATTTGATTTATAGAAATATCTCTCATAGAACGCAATGCTTTGAAATACTTTTGAGTGTCCCTATACATAAACCGATGGTGATATTGACCTCCATTTTATACAGGAAACATCCAATAGTGAACTTGAATAAAATATTTCAATTTCATTCAGATATGTCTACAGCAAAGGTGTGAAAATATGGTTTATAGAAATACCTCTCATAGAACACAATGCTTTGAAATACTTTCGGGTGTCCCTGTACACAAACCAGTAGAGGTATAAACTCCATTTTCAATAGGGAACGTTTGATAGTGATATTGAATAAAATATTTCAATTTCATTACGATATGTGTACAGTAAAGGTATGAAAATATGGTTTATAGAAATACTTCTCATAGAACACAATACTTTGAAATACTTTCGGGTGTCCTTGTACACAAACCAGTAGAGGTATAAAATCCATTTTCAATAGGGAACGTCCGATAGTGAACTTAAATAACATATATCAGTTTCAAGAAATTCCATAAATATTTACGGGAATTAGAGCTCGGACAGGCAGACAGGCATACAGACAGACGGACATGCAGATACACAAAACTGAAATCATATTCACACTTAAAAAATGCTAGAAAGTATTAAAAACGCTTAACGTAAACGAAAGTACAATTCTAGCAATTTTTTATTAATACCTCTTAATATAACTCCATATTTTTGTGCCACCCTGTAAATGTAATGCTAATCCTGCTATATTCTATGCAAAGCATTCTTTTGTGCATATAAATAACATATTTCAATTTCCTAAAACTTCGTGGAAAGTAAAGTTATTAAAATTTGATTTATAGAAATATCTCTCATACAACGCAATGCTTTGAAATACTTTTGAGTATCCCTGTGCATAAACCAATGGTGATATTCTCCTCCATTTTATACAGGAAACATCCAATAGTGAACTTGAATAACATATTTCAATTTCATTAAGATATATCTACAGTAAAGGTGTGAAAATATGGTTTATAGAAATTCCTCTCATAGAACACAATGCTTTGAAATAATTTCGGGTGTCCCTGTACACAAACCAGTAGAGGTATAAACTCCATTTTCAATAGGGAACGTCAGATAGTGAACTTCAATAACATATCTCAGTTTCAAGAAATTCCATAAATATTTACGGGAGTTAGAGCGCGGACGGACAGACAGACAGACAGACAAACCGAAGTCATAAACACCTTTCAATCTTGTTGGAAAGTGTTAAAAATTGGCAGATGTTGTGATTAGGTTAGTCAGTTATAGAGGTAAGAAATGGGTGCTTCAAAAAAAAAAAGACTAATGATTTAAAAAAAAAAAAACTCGCTGTGTAAATTCTCATTTATACGTCTTCAAGACGAATATATCAGTTTGCTTTTACAGGAAAATTAGTAGTTGTTTAATTTGTTAAATCAATTTTATGTGTTCGGACCTCACTATTTCAAAAGAGATTATATGTGTAATAGTGGTAATGAAAGCCGTGTGATTGTTACACGGATTTTACTTTTTTAAATTATTGTAAAAAAAAAAGTTCTGAAAATTACACTGAAATTTTATTTTTTTTATTTTTTTTTTTTAAGTAAGTTTACGCTAACCTCATTTAGAATTTAAAAGTAAAAAATAAATAAATAAATAAATAAAACATAAAATCTTAACATACTTTCAAGTTCAACTAGAAACTATAAGATTTACCTTGAACATGAATATTCTTTTAGAAGTGCTACTGAGATAAGCAATTTATATTCTAATTTTTCTATCATTGTAAAAATGTTCTGTAACCGATTATTCTAAAACAGATAGAACATGCGTTTTCTTTAAATGTCAAAATTCTCTTAGGAAAACTTTATTATTTTTTTTCTATATTTAACAGAAGAAAAAAAAAAATTATATATTAGTTTCGTAGAAATTTTCGATTTCCAGTTTTCGATGGACTTACACGTTTTAAGAAATCCAGAACACGATTTGAACATCTTTAGAAAATGTCTGTTTGTCTTCTGCGCGTAACATTTTTACATATATTGGATAATCTCTTCCTCCCCCCCCCCCCTCTCCCTGGTGTGGGAAACAATTGGGAAATGCCCTCCTAGGGGTGTACATTTTCAACATGAGTATATTTCAAAAGAACTCATCAATACCTTTAAAACGAGTAGTTTAGCTCCACAAATATGTGATCATTTAAAACTGCTATATATTTTCTTTTTTTAGCATTTTCTATGATGTCGTCTATAGGGCCCAAAAATTATTTTCTTTGGACAGTTAGTGTTAAGCTTCTGTCAGACGAAAATCGTCTACATTCATCATGAAAAGTAATTTACATAAATAGTAATTTTAATTAATTATTTGTATTGCGTAAATTTATATAGGTAAAAATATAGAAGAAAGTTTCGTGATGGCCACAACATACTAGTTTTTAAAATAAAATTGTATTATAGCTAATTTTTAGGAAGCTTACACTGACCTTATTTTTAATCAGGATAGAAAGACAAATAAAACGTCAAAATTTATCTACTGTTAAACTCGCCTAGAAACTATTTAGATTCACCTTGTACATACATAATGTATTTCTTTAAAAAGCTTTACTGAGACAGGCAATTTATAAACCAAATTTTATTTTTTACCATTCTAGTGTTTAAAAAACCTACAAGTCATCTTACTTTTTTAAAAAAATTTAATACTAAAATGGAACGTCTGCTGTGTGTCTCGACCAATGTCTGCTGAAAAAATAAAAATCCAATTGAAAAATATCGCGGACGGCATACATTCAATTTAAGTTTTATTTCGTTTGAATAATTATCCACATATGAATTCTTAGCTAATATCTCTCAAAGAGACAGAAGTGCTGTTTGATATATATATTTTTTTTATTTCACCTTGAACTGCAGAATTAAAAATCCATTAAACTTGCAAACTACCTGTTTGCATTGACTGGTGGGAAAGAAAAATTCGAGTATTTTGCAACCTATTATTGGTATAATTCTTGTTAAAGCTCTGAGACATTTTCAATAATTTAATTCTAAAGGAAACTTTACGGATGCTAATGCTTACGTCATTTACAATTATAGGAATATTAAAACAGAATCGTTTGCAGATAACTATTATTTATAAAAATAAATTACAAGTCAAAAATTTAACAAAAAATAATTGTTAGATTTTAATGCATAGTTTTAAAATTTGTTAACGAAAAATTAATCGTCAGGAATATTAAACTCTACTTCAAAACACCATAGACTAATATCCTGTGGCCACTCAAAACTTATTTCTATATCATTCTATGGAAAACACCACCACTCACTGTTCGTTCTCCAATTCGAATCATAAACAAGGAAAGAAAATTATATTCAAAGAATAGAATTGTCCTTGTTTACGATTTTAATTTGCAGAAAGAATAGTACATGTTCAAATGCATAAAAGTTTAATTAACGCAGCTTAGAATAAAGTTTTATTTATACAGTTTGGTTCGTTGCTTGACCATAGCCAATTAGAAACGAGCATAATGTAAATAATAACAATCCCGCTTGTCGGCTGATTCATACCTAAATTCAATCAGTATATTTTCTCATACTAGTGGTTCTCAGATATCAAACTTGGTGCAAGTTATACCATATAAGGATTGAAATATAGTCTTCCCGTACACGGGTAAACCTGTAGCATAGTAACGCCACCTGTCGGCCAATATGCATCCAAACAGAATGAGCATAGTGTTTCATCAAATTATGTGCATTTATACACGATAGAAACTGACATATAGCCTTCAATAGTAGAAATCGCAGTATAGAAGTGTCACCTTCTAGGAAATATATGCCAAAATTAAATCAGAACCAATATATTTTAGAGTCTAACCAAACATAAAGTTTCTGTAGAATTCCATTCATTATTTCGTGAGATGAGCACCCAGAAAATTTTCGCAATATATATACATATAAAAAGACACATAAGCAGACATTTTAAAAAAATGGTCGAATCGTGTGTTCTGGTCATCTCAAAAGGTGTAAATCTATCGAAAACCATAAGGCGACAATCCAATTCCTTCTTCATATGTATATATATGTATAAAAGTTCATTTCTACGCTTTTCAAAACAGAATATCTTTCTTCATCAAGTATTTAATAAAGCATGTCTTATCATTGCAAAAGCAAACGGCAGACTAAAAGTGAAAGGGGGAGGATATACATAACCAATAGGATGAAAGGAAAGGCAACCTAGGGTGAGAATAAAAGCAACGAATACAAAATGTACAAATTACAAGGAATTAAAAAGAAATTAAGATCAATAAAAAGAAAGAGCAGAATTTTTTTTTTACATTAAATGTTAGTACAGTCAGCCAAAAAAAAGTATAGTCAAAATGTACAGTCAGCCAAAAAAAAAAAAAAAAAAAACGCCCCCCCCCCCACCTAATTTCGCCGTAAATTATCGTAGAAACATTTGACTGGTACCGATCGATTTGTAATAGCGTCTAGTTTATAACGGTATAGTTACATTTTGCCTAGGGGTCGTCTACATATTAAAACTGGCATTAACTTCAATGACAATTTTCTTCAATTTTCTTCAATGACAACCCCTATTTTTGACTTCATATTCAGATTTCTGAGATCAAGGCGGTTCGGAAAACATACCTATTTATATACATTAAATCAATTTTAAATAGAGTTACACGTGAAAATGTATTAGGGGTACGTCTACACATTTAGAAAATATAAATTATGATCTACCACCCAGTATACATTATTTATTAAGTTTCACAACGGAAAAAAAATTCAAAAATGTTAATTATAAAATTAAAAATGACTAATTCACAGAACTCTCTGAGTTAGTTTATGAATTAAAAGATTTTTATTGGTTTCTATTGATTAAACATCATATAGTTCATTTCATACGAAGAAAATTAAATAGCTTGAATAGATATTATAATATCTATCAAAAGTAAAAAAAAAAAAAAAAAAAAAAAAAAGGTAAATGGTTTTAAATTTGTTTGAAAATTCAAAATTATTTTAACTCAAGCTGCCGTATAATTGTCTGAAACGGTGGCACTGAACCTGGTTCCCACGGCCGTTTCACAGTGACAATGGGAGTATGTTCTGATACTGCAGTACTTTCATTTTCTTTAATTTAATTGACTTTTTAAAAATATTAAAACAGATTTTTTTATTTTTATTTATTTATTTTTTTAATTAATTATTATTTTTTTCATGACATTATTAAAAACTTTTACATAAATCTCCACGATATTCTTTTGCTTTTATATTTTATAATGTGTAACAAATTAATATGCAAGATAATAAATCCTACTAGTTAATGGGATGTTCTAAAATTCTACTCTTAACACAGATACCGAAGTGAACGGTGGTGTAGAAAGGCTGACTACCCTTAATCTAAATCCTCAGTTGAAAAGGTCAAAATGTTACATTACTCTATTTTTTTTTTTTAAAGGGGGGGGGGGAAGAAAGAAAGAAAATAATAATAATAAAATAAAATAAATAAAATAAAAATAAATAAATAAATAATCTGAATAATAAACTATGGGAACAGAAGCAGGGAAGCCATCGTCTCCGTGAACGATAAAAATTACGATGGCGTGTCTCCGGACCATCGTAGGGGTGCGTCCCAGACCGTCGCCAATTACCCATAGCACAGTACTAGTGCGACATTAAACCCAACCTACCTACCTACCAATATATTGTGGTGTGAACTGGCGTATAAGTGACCGATTACGCATGTATTTCAGTGTGGAATTGCTTTCTTAGTAGGAGAAATCTGTTTGGATTTTCACAAATATATATGATTTTAAGTTTATTTAAAATTTGCTTTGGAAGAAGGTGATGACTCCTCATTTAAATGCTAATGCTGAAGGTCACTTGTGGATAGCGGTAAAAAGTAAAAATCTATGTTAAAGTAAGATAAATTTCTCTTTAAAAAATAAAAAAAAAAAACGGAATAACATAGTGAGCTAAAAATACCCCGGAATAAATTAAAATGTTGTTTATTCTGGTTTTAGTCAGGTGATATCACTTGTGCTAAATAGCTGGATCCGCCCTCTCTTAAGCTCAGGTTCAGCTCATCATTAAAATATTGTTTTTAATATCTGCCGCACCAAAATGTTCAAAACACAAATGCCAATTTTCATACATTTTGAAATCTTCCCGTTTCAACTTTAAAAGCATTTAGATTAATTTATTTTATTTTGAATTTTTAAATTTAGACGATTAAAGTCTTTTAAATGAAATTTCAGGATTCTGTAAGATCAATATCTATATATTTGAAAGTAATAAGACTATTCCTTTGTTTTAAATTTTTATTCCATAATAACTGTGACTTTGATTTCGTGATTAGGAAATTGAAAATAAATACTATTGAGCTATGTTCCAATAATAGATCTTATAAACTTAAAAAAAAAAAAAAAAAAAACAATTTTTCACTATTTGATTCTGTATTAAAAAACTTTTAATAGAAATTTGATATTTTATTATGTTACATTATGGGATAAATTTTAAATAACACAAAGCTTACAAACGGTACAGTAACCAAATGCAAATATGTCACAACAAAATTTAAACAGAAAATTCATGGTAAAAAAATCTTTTTAAAATTATTAAATATTCATAATAATAATAATAAAACGATTGTCGAATGCATAATTGCTGTTTCATGCAATCAGTTTCGCTGAACCGTGTTTTCTAAAACATGATATTTAACTAGAGGTGTACGTACTCTTGAATATTGAAATGCGAAAAAAAGTGTAACAGGGTTAAAATAGAATTTTAGCAGCGAAAAACTAGAAAAAGATATTTAATACTTATGAAGAAAGACTTAACATATTAGGATCGGATATATTCCTCTCTTGTACCGTAAGCCACGCCTTTTCACAAATTTTCTAAAACTTTATAATATAAAACAAAATAATTTTGAATATTTGTAATTAAATCATTTAAGTTTTGTCTTCAATAATCGATGTAGTAAATACCATTGTGATTTATGCATACCAGCGTCACATATAGAGTCAAATAGGAATATGCAAATTAGTCTTTTTTTTTTTTTTTTTTTTTTTTTTTTTTTAAATAGTGTTTCAGCGAATCAGAGGCTTCTTTTCTTTTGAAATTCTTTCACAATCCCTCGCCTACATTGTGATAACTTTACAAAAATATGCCAATTTGTATAATAAACATCGAAATATTGCTTAGGAAACAATAAAAATAACATAAAGGTAAATTAAAATAGTTTTCCGTCAAATTATATACAAACATTTACTTATAGTGGATACAGATTATAACAAGTGACGGCCCCCTAACAGGAATAAAAAGTGAAATATCACTGTAACTCAAAAAATAATGTTAGGAAGGAGCTGTAAATTTGGAAACCCATGTTTTTGATGATGACCGTTCTATTCGTGCAAAAATTAACATAGGTCATAATTCATAATTTTTTCCAATATTAATTTATTAATAATTTTCATAATTCAAAAAATGTTTTTTTAGCAAAAATTTGCATGGAATATGTTTGGGTCACTTCATTCTAACGAATAAAAAAAACAGAATTTAAATATCATAATTATTTCGGAAGATATGATTTAATGTTTGTCACATTCATTCAACATTAGCATCCCCAAACTTTGACAGGTTATAACTCTATGAAAAATTGAGCGAAATATATAAACTATACCATTTTCCGTGATGCTTTGATCCAAAGAATTCAAATAAATTATAAAAAAGGGGGTTTACCATTGAAAAAAATGAAGTTGATGTCAGTTTTAATATGTAGACGACCCCCTAAGTAAAATCTAACTATAACATTATAAACTAGACGTTATTACAAACTAATCGGTAACCAGTCGCATGTTTCTGCGATAATTTACGGCGAAATTAGGTGGGGGGGGCGTTTTTTTTTTTTTTTTTTTTTTGGCTGACTGTACATAATTGATTTTATGAAAAAATTAATAAAAGGGTAAAAATATTTCACAAAACAAATATATCCAAGCAAGCATGGATCATAAATTCAACTTCAAAAATGCTAAAAAAATTTTTCAATATACCAAGTGTTTTGAATTACATTTTCTAAAAAATTTAGACATATTTCTTAGTCGGGAAAGATTTTTTAATGAAAAGTCTTACTTTTTACTTTATTCTCTTCTGCTTGAAATATTTGTTTTGATAAAATTTTTATTTCTGTTTATTTTCTCGGCATTTAATAATTCTCAGAGTTCACACAGAAAATAATTCGAATTTGCGCTCTTGACTTCAGTTAGCGGGTTCCCATAGATCAAGTCCTGGTTAAAAGCCTGTTTCATGCATTGTAATTCATAATCTACTCTAAGCAGTAGGCCCCGATTTAATTAGCTCTAGTGAAAAAAAAAAAAAAAAAAAAAAAAAAAAAAAAAAAATGGCAGTAGAACTTAAAGACAAACCATCCTTAAAGTTTCTAGTAACAACTAGTTGATAAACAACTCGATATGTTAAATTTAACTTTTATGAAATATGACAATTTTACCTGCATTGTTTTTAATCAACAAATTTTAGATTCAATTGTACCGCATATATCTGTTTCTTTTTCTTCAACAACTTGCGACAAAATTGAAAAGTATTTATAAATTATGTTCGTTGTCTGTCGGTGTTTTCAGTTTTCGTAAATACTAAATTATAATTATTTTAGGTAGATATGTGCTGCTGAATTTCATTATAGCAAGTTATCTATAGAAAATGGGGGTAAATAGCACTCCTAATAGACATCCCACATACCATGCAGGAGATATCCTGCGAAGGACAATACATCTACAAGAAATCTAGATAATAATCGGTTAATTGTTATTAAAATATCCGTACATTTTTATGTCCCTGAAAATTCATTTACATTTAAACGTTTCATTTCAATATTTCAGGCAGAGTTTTATTTTTATATGTCTGACTTCTTATCTCGATATTCTCGCTTATCAATATTTTCTAGACACAGCTCACATTAGTTACAAATTTTCAAAAATATTCATGCTTTATTTTTTCCTTAAATATTTTTTTTTCTTTACCTAATTTTATCTGCTTGCAGTTTTAAACATTTCGTACTTCATGACTAATTTACATTTATTGAAAAGAAATAATATTAAAGAAAAATAAAGAAAAAATAAAGGCATAAGCTTTGACAGGTAAAATATTTCTTCTGGCCGCCCCTACACTTAAACATTTTGTCCTAGGTTGAACCAAAACATGGTACACTGTAGCTGCAACCATGCGATGGTGAAACTTTCTACCATTATTTGGTACTTTGTTAACCAAGAATAATATTACTTTTTGTCGACAGCTGAAAATAAAAATATTGTTATAAATTAATTTCAAAGGTAGATTAAAAAAGTCCCGGTTCGATTAAAAAAAAAAAAAAAAAAAAAAGAGGGAAATCTTACTTTTTGAAGGATGTGTAAGTTTATTTTCTAAAAAGAAATATTAGCAAAAGAAACCGTGACCATAGTTCGGCAAACTATTAACAATTATTGTCAAAAGTGGTGAATATTGTATAAAGTGGGTAAACAGCAGCGGGACACAAGTCCCTAATCCTTTTAGCTCTAAGTTATAATCGTAAGTGCCCTGCCCTCCAATGCTGGAGCGAAAAGTTAATTTTCTTTTCACGTTTACTTTTAAATTCGCCAAGTTCAAAGTTCCAGAAAGAGCAGTGTTGCGGCATTCGTTACGAACATTATTATGTAATTTTTTGAAAAGTCGACCAGTAATTCCTTGGCAGTTGTTAGTGAATATTGACATGATTTCGCCAAATTTTTAGTTCCTGGGAAATAACCAGCTAAGAAAATATTTTATTTAGATGTTTGGCAACAAGAGGGCACTTGAGTTATATTTCAATGTAACATTAAAAAAAAACCGAATTAATTATTATATGGATTCACAAAACAAAAAGAAAAAAATAAGTCAAAACATATCCTTCCCAAAGCAAAAAGAATTTTCATTACGTTATAATTATTAAATGAATACTGGAAAAGGATTAAAGATTCTGTCTCAGTGCCTTGAAAAAATATGAAAGGAAACATATAGAAATTAGAAAAAGTATATTGCAAATTTATTATTTATAGGTTAAAAATAGTTATACCGTTATATTTAAAATAGTGGTTTAAGATCAAATTATTACTTTCTTCTATATTCAACAGAAGAAAGTGTTGGATTCGTAAAAATTTTCGATCTCGGGTTTTTGATGGATTTATACGTTTTTAAAGCTGTAGAATACGATTTGACCATTTTTAGAAAATGTCTGTCTGTGTGTGTGTGTGAGACAAAATTTTGTGGCAACTGTATCTCAAGAACTACTGCACAGAATTTCATACAAATTGGTATCTAGTTACACCTTGACATAAATTAGTGCCTGTCAACTTTTGTTAAAAATTGTCTTACAGGTTGCGTTGCCATCCCGCTTTTTCTAAATTTTTAACATGGTGGTATAGGACAAAATCTTGTATAAATATGCATAAAGAGAATTATTTTTTAATAATCATTATGAAATTTACAAGAATTATTTATTATAGAAATAGTCAACTAGGAAAATTTTTTTTGTATATGTAGGAGCATCGCCTCCCCCCTGGGGGGGGGGGGGTTCAAAATAGCTCGTCAATACCTTTAAAATGAATGGCTGTACCATCGATCTGCGATAATTTAAAATAAAGTTATTGATTTTTTTTTTTTTTTTTTTTTTTTTTTTTTTATGTAGTATCGAGAATAAAATGAACTTTTTTTGGATATTTAGTGTTATACTACTTCTCTAATATGGAAATCGTGCTGCATTATCATGGAAGATAATTTCATTAAATAATGATTTTAATGAATTATTTTTACTGAGGGAATTTGCATAGGAAAATATAGAAGAAAGTCATGTGGTGGTCACAACATTCTAGTTTTATTTATATTTTTGTTCATTTAGAGAATTTACCCATCGTTTAGAGAGAAAATAAATTTTATAATATGTGATAATCTACATCACAGGTACTGCAATAGCTACATCCATATGGAGGAGAAATCTTTCACCATAATTTGGTGCTATTTTTTAACTAGAACTACCAAAGAGTAGTAGTAGGTTTCTCCATCACTTAGTTGCAGCTATGGTACCAAGTTTTGGTTCAACCTAGCAAATTAAAGCTAACATTTGGTTCAAACTTGAACTGAAATTTTTAACAGTGTAAAACAAAAACAAAAATAAAAACAAACATTAAGCATCTCGTTCAGGTTTAAGTGATTTCAAGACTGGTGTAATAACAAGTAATATGATGCATAATAAATGCAAGAGATAGTTCTTGAATTTTCCAGCTTACAAAGTTCTTATAAGTATTATACACAAAATTCTAAATTTTTTACTTTTGAAAATAATAATAATAATCAGACTTCTTTTTACAGACTACAAAAAATGTTTACAAATATATATATATTAGGACTTTGAATAAGTTTTTGCCGTTTCCTAACAGGCATTACCAAGGCTACGTGCATGTAATTTCAGATCGTAACGCATCTGCAAGGAAGTACTGCCGGTAAGGTAAGCTTGAACTTCAGTGTATATTAGTTCGCCATGGTGTAACCCCCCCCCCCCCCCAGTTTAAAAATGTCGAGTTTTGTGCCGCGTTAAGAGTAATTACAGAGAATTTTATTGCACTATTTTATTCAAAAGAAATCTGCAGTTGAAGCACTCTTCTTGAGACTTATGGTGCGCATGCTCCGTCGAAAACGACATGCACAGAGACTGACTGATTTCGACGTTTCAAAAATAATGATTTTGATCTTGAAAATAAAAAGCGCACTGGCACCCCGAAAAAGTTTGAAAACGAAGAATTGGAAAAATTATTTAATGACGACCCATGTTAGACGCTAACTGAACTTGCAAAATCATTACGAGTAGATGACACAATATATTCGAAACGTTTAAAAGTATTACGAATGATCCAGAAGCAAGGGCATTGGGTGCCGTACAAAAAAAAAAAAAAAAAAAAAAAAAAAAAAAGACGAGAACTTATTCTAGGCCCTAACATTTCAAAAATGCTACATTAAAACTTAAAATAACTTTTTTAATCTTTGAAATTTACTGAAATTTAGTTACATTTCTTTTAATCTAAACGAAACTATGATAATTGAATCGGTCATTTCAAATATGCCACATTTTTATCAAACATACTTTTTTTCGGTGCAAACGTTTCCTTAAAGGAAAATACGTATTCTGGGTAATAAATATGCAGATCAGTATATTCCTTCTAATTCAAATAATACCGCATAATAGGCGTTCATTGCTTAAATGGCATAAGTCAGTGACTTATTCTTGTATTAATTTAACTAATTTGACTAATTAATAGGAAAAAATCTGGTGTGAAACAACTACACGACTTTCATTACCTACTATTTATTACACGTATTATATGCATTTTTTGGAGATAATGTGATTAGAAGATATAAAAGTGACCTAAAGAAGTAGAAACCCAACATTTTTCTGGTAAGACAAACTTTATACACATGTAAAGTACATATAGCAAGGTAAAAAATAAGAAAAAAAAAATTGGTAGAGTTATTTTTAGAAACACCAATTTCCGACATCTACATAAACTTCTGACGTACCTAAACAAGATGGCTGTTAATTTTCCTGTGATAACTACGTGATAAAGAAAGAAATGAATTTATACAACAATTTTCAAGAAAATCCTTAGAGCCGTTTTTGAGATACCAACTTTTACCAAAACTTAATTATTGACCGGAAAACAATAATTACGTACAAAAGGATATTTAAAAGTGAGTTAACATGGCGAGTTTAAAAAAAATCCGTACAGCCGTTTTTAAAGGAACGCCCTTGCAAGACCTGAAATTAAGCTATTTATACAGGACGCCTATCAATTTTTCTAAACTAACCAATTACAGTACTGTGCAAATTAATTGGGACAAGCTCAAAAATTTACACAAATGTTGTTTAATTGGTATAGGTTGACTTACATGCACGGTATAGCAATTTAATACGAAATATGTCCTCCTCTAGTTTGAATGAGATCCTGTACATGGTTTGGCATGGATTCCACTAAATTAGAACATAAATTTTTGATCTCGTCATCACCAAACCAAACTTTTATAACATTCTCAATTATTGTTTTCTTTGTTGAGCAGTCCATTTTACTCACACGTCTCTTTACAATGCTCCACAAATTTTCAATGGGATTTACATCAGGAGAATTACCAGGCCAATCCAAAACCGGTAATTTCTGTTCTTGAAAAAAATTCTTTGTTAACTTAGAAGTATGGCATGGAGCAAGACTTGTTGAAAGATACCAACACCACCAGCGAACGTTTGCATCATAGGCACAATTTTTCTTTCTATTATAGAAATGTATTTTTTAGAGTTCATCATCCCTTCAACTGGTACTAAGCTGCCGGGTCCTCCAGAAGTAAAATACCTCCAAAACATCTGTTTCTGAGGGTGCTTAACTGTTTGAATAAGATGTTGTTCCCTGATGGGTTCTCCATCACTTTGCCTGACAAATCTTAGTCGAAACCCTTGCACAATAAAATGCGTTTCGTCGCCGAATACAACCTTCTTCCAGTCTTGTGCAGTCCAGGATTCATATTTCCTGGCCCAGTCCAAATGTTTTCTCTTCATTGCAGGTGTTAATAACTGTTTTTTGATTGGTGTTCTTGCAAATCGCCCAGATTTAATAAGCCTTCGTCGAATTGTCGATGAATCCACGCTCACACCAGTAGCTAATAATTCTCTCTGAAGATCTGTACTTGTTTTGCGAGGATGCATTTTACTATTTCGTACAAGAAATTTGTCTGTTCGAGGTGTGGTCTTGCGTTTGCGTCCACATTTACCCTTCCGTTTTGGAGACACTGTCCCAAAATTATTTTGCTGATTTATAATCCTAGAAACACTGGATTTTCCAACTCCAACTGCTGCAGCAATATCCCTCACAGTCATAGAAGTATGCTGACTAAGGGTAACAATTCTAGTCCTTTTCCTGGGAGTGATATCCATTTTTTAAATACACGTCAGAAGCAGACAATTCACACAATCTACCACTTCTTACAGCAACTGAAGGGAAAACTTTTCGACATGTCATGATCACGTGGTCAAACCGGTTTAGATTAGTCAAGGGCAGTCGCCCGTTGTAAGAAAATGCAGTTGAAACCGGTTTGAGGCAGAAAATCCCTGAAAAAGAAACAATTTTCTTAAAAAAATATGTTTGTCCCAATTAATTTGCACAGTACTGTATATCATTCTAAAGGACATCTAATAAAGTGTTTATATAGCAAATTTGAAGAAAATCGTTAGAACCATTTTTGAGATACGTACTTACGGTCCAACTTCCGGTTTCCGATGTCCCACTTCCGTTTTTCCAATTTTCACCAAAATTTGGAAAATTCATCTGTACATCAGACTTGTTTCAATTCTAAAGTTTCGTAGTTCTATCTTTATTAGATTCCAAGTTATAATAGCCAGAAGATTCTCCCCCCCACCCCACCCACACACACACACACAGAGAAACATCTTATGTTATTATATATGTATATATAGATTTAATTAACCTTAATAAACTATAAAAAGTGTTCGATATTTTAATCTTTTAAAACTCAATCTCTATATTTAGCCGAAAAAGTTCTTTAAAACCCATTTACATGTGAATGAGACAATCTTTATTGATTCCTGAAAAATTCTAATTGTGTGATAAGACCGATTCAATTACAACTACAATAAGTAAAATTTGTCGACAATTTTTCGAGATTTTAAGTTATTCGACATTCAGAAATTACAATAATTATTAGATTATTTTTTAAGATAAAAATGTATATATTAAACTATTTACTTTAAAATGTATATGTTCGATTTCCTCATATATAAATTCAAACAATTTCATATCAGCAAAAAACCTAACTTTAATATTGCAAAACAGTTTTTCACTTATCACACTAGATTATTGTACAGCTAGTATTATATGTGAAGTTCTCATGAACAAATATCCTGGTAGAACAATAAAAAACATTAATTTTATCTTAGAGATTGAAAGTGCAGCAAATGAACCTCAAACACAGAATTTTACGTGACTTAGGGTCACCCTTTTTCAATAATGAAAATAAATGTATGGGATGGCTATAAAAATGTCATTTTTGTCTTTAAAAACTAAATAAAGCAAAGTATTTCGAATAATATATGTTCGGAGACCGAATTCAATAATAGATATTGAAAGTACATCGACGAAACATTAACGAAACCAGACAGTTTTTAGAACGAGATGTACACGGTATATCTCGTCCAAAAAAGCAATTATTTTACAATCTGAAAAAGAGAAAAAGGATTGGAAATAGACGTCTGAAATGGGTTTTTTAAATCAAAAGAATTTGTCCAATAGAAAATATTTATTTAAATAAGTCTGTTCGGACTATTTCTTTCATCCAAAATGCATCAAATAAAATTTAATCGTTTTTTTTTTTTTTTTTTTTTTTTTTTTTTCCCCACCGGCATCAAGTTTAAATAAACAATTTATACTAGCAAAAAAAAAAAAAAAAAAAAAAAAAAAAAGTAAAATGTAATTATTGTTTACCCATAATCAATATTTTTTAAAGACAAGATTTTCATTATAATTTTTATTTTCATTATTTGACTATCATAGCTAATGGAATTATTGTTGTACTCGGTTAAAAATTCGATATAGAGTTTTCACCTGATTTGCCTGTTTTAAAGTCTCCTCAGTTGAAAAAAGAGAGTTATTTTGAAAATCGATATATGTATAGGGATGATCATCTTTTAACTGTCCTATCTCCAAAGCATAAAAAGATTAAACAAAGAAATTTTACAATTAAGACAGGTCATATCCTGTGATGATTTTCCCAACTATCGGTGAAAATTGGAAAACCGGAAGAGAGATAGTATCTTAAAAACGACTTTAATGATTTTCTTCAAAGTTGTTATTTAAACTTCCTTTTAGTTATTCTTTCGTGCGTAATAGTTGATTACTTCAAGAAAATTGACAGGCTTCCTGAATAAGTAGGTGAGTTTCAGATCACTAAAATGAGTACAGTCGAACCTCGTTAACGTGAATCTCAAGGGGGATAAAAACTTAGAGAAAGTAAAAATATACTAGTAAAGTAATGCATGCATCGTAAACATATGTAAAAAAGAATTTATATAACGAGTTTAAAAATCAGTAGAGTCGTTTTTTGAAATACAGTCGAACCTTGTTAACACTGTTAACGCGAATTACTTTTAACATGAACTGTTTCTACAATCACCGTCAAAATGAAGATTAGTTTAGTTATATGAAGATTAGTTATTGATAGCATGAACTACTGATAGCATGAACACTTTCTCTTACCCATATATCTGTACTGATAAGTATAAAGGATTTAAGTCCATATTCTTGATTTTTCATAAGACAAAAAATAAAGTTAAACTAACTAAAAACTAATCAGAAGAATCGCTTAGGAAAAAGGGATTATGTTGATTTATACCCTCTGTACCATTCAGTGATTGTCAACTTTTATTTAATAAAGGGAAAAAATTGAATTAAATATTTTATGCCATAGATTAATGATTAATTCTGACTTGAATCTTTTTTTACCAATGGATTTTCTCAAAGCCTAAATGACATGGAATTAAATCCTTTATACGAATCGATAGAGAAATTTTTTCTGAGTCTGTCTATGTACTTAACTCAAAATCGACATTTTTGGACATAAATCCTTTACACTTATTAGTACAGGTATATGGCAGATAAAATATTATTTTGGAGTCAAAGTTTCGAAATTGCATTTTTTGCTATATTTGCACATTTTGAAGTCCCTTGAATCCGAAAATCATATTTTTAGGTTGGTTTGTGTGTGTATGTTAGTGTACCTGTTATCAGCATACCTCAAGAACAAATAGTAGCAGGAAGTACAAACTCCGTATTCTAGTCCGGATCGTAAAGTGATGCTACACTAAACTTTTCATTGAGATCAAGCAAATGGTTCGTGTACAAAGACATCTAAGAGAATTCAAATATAATATGACTATGGGGAAATTTCTGGTAAGTACAGTGTAACATGATATCTATAGGCCGCCAGTATCTATAGGTTGCCCTAAACAAAATAGAATGAATGTATTTTTTTATATGCATAAAAGCATGATTTGTGTAGATTCTGGTCTAGAAATCATTCATCTAAAGGGCTATCCAAATTATTTAGATATACTGAGGCTATACTTGGAAATTGCTGGAAATGGATATCATTTTCTGTTAGGTATTTTTTAGAAGCTTTTCATATGAAATAGACTTTGTCACCGTGTCTTCGTGTCACGTTAATAAACAAGGCGGCTCCATTTTAAAGTAAATATAAACTGTTCCGTTTGTCGCTCCTTGGCTTAGCTGGTTAGAGCAGGCCTGTCCAACCCAATACACTTTGTGGGCCGCATTGGAAATCTATTTTATTCATTCGAGCCGCACCGTATGTACAGTCGGGGAAAAAAAAAAACGCATCACTCTCTGTAATTTCGTTATTAATTGACGCAGGAACATCTAACAGGCATAATTCAACAGGAAATTAAAAGCACTTTCTGAATATGTCGTCAAATTTTGAATTAGGGGTCATCTACATATTGAAATGAGTGCTAACTTTGATTTTTTTCAATAGCAACACACAATTTTGACTTCATTTTCGAATTTCTGAGAGTCTGGCAGTGCGGAAAAGTATACTGTTTGTATACTTTATCTTTAGTATTTATAGAGTTATAATCAAAAATGTGTTAGGGGGTTATCTGTAAATGTAGAAAAATAAAATTAAGATCCTATAAGAAATAGACAAAATTTTAAAGTTTCACACCGGAAATCTTTCAGGAAAAAAATTATTATAAAAATTAATAAAACGTTCCGTCTTTTCCAGTTATTTAATTAATTTGAATTCCATTGTTCAGATTTATATATACTTCAGTACTTTTTTAGATAATTTTAGGTCTACTTAAATACATTATACTTGCGATTAGTCCATACAGTACTCTTTGAAAAAAGTGCAATATTTTTCAAGTAAAAGTGTCTATTATAGCTGTACTGATCACCAATAAAGCTAAAATTTTCTTTCGTCGGTAACATAATAGACGAAATGAAATAATATATATATATATATATACAACAACGCATAATTTAAACCTTTTCGGATAAATTATTGTAAGTGTTTATGAAGTAAATATTAAACAATTTTAATCGCACTTACAAGTTTTTGGTCAGTTGAACTCTTTGGAACTGTACGATTCGTTTTATAATTTCTATGAAAATATATTTTTTCAATTAACCCTTTCGCGACTGCTGACGTAGATTCACGCCATTTGAAAATCTGTAACTCTGTCAGTGGGCGATTCTTCCGTAATTTGTGTGTTACATATTTCTTAAGTGTGTACCCAGTCATATTTTTGCAATAAAATATACTACGGATAGAAATATATTGATTAGAAAGAATATAATTATAATGTGTATCCATTTGTAATATAATCGTGAATACAGAAAATGTGTTCTAAAATATTATATTTTGAGAGTATAATGCCCGTAGGCGGGTCTTACTGTCAAAAAGACAAAATCCTGCGGTGGCAAAAATTTTTAAATATATTTATAAAAGTTAAAGTATGTTTTTAAAAATGCATAATGTTAAAATATATTAAGAAAATTTTAAAGACTAAAGTGTCCTTAAAATAATATTTCTCCACCCTATAAAATAAATAAATAAATAAATAAATAAAATAAAATAAAGCAATATATGAAGCAAATGATTAAACTTTTTTTAACTATGACGGTAGTTAAGAAACGAGTTTACAACTCTGTCTTGCATTCCAATTCCATTCGTTATTTATATTTGACAATTTCACATTAAACCTATTTTTCTATTTAAAACAGTAAACCCCGCCTATTTAGTTATTTTTTTCTTCTTCTAGTGTTCGTTTAAAAGGTTCAAAATTTATCACCAATTAATCGATGAAGTAAATACCACTTGTGCGTATTTTTGTCAACATAAAATAAGGTGTTTAACACGAATACTCAATGTCACATTTACTTTTTTTTTCCTGTATTGTTTTGTTTTTAAGAACTATGAAGGCGGGGCTGGTCTTCTTTAGAAAACAGGAATTCTTGATGTTAACACTAATGTCTAAAAATCAACATTTTTGTTTCATTCATTTCTTTGCGGTTTCACGTTGTTGTTATATAATTTGACCCGTAAATAAAAAATAAAAATATTTTGTTTAATTTTCTTTGTTATTTTTAAAGATTTGATTCGTTATTTCATGCAAAACTTTATAAGAGACGGCCCCCTAAACCACTACAAAAGAAAGATTTATTTATATCTCAAAAACTAATCACTGGAATGAGCTGCAAATTTGCACACCCATATTTTTCAGCCTTAGGATTCATTTTATGTAAAAATTAATATAGGTCATAATTCATAATTTTTATGAATATGAATTTATTAATATTTTTCAGAATTAAAAATATTATTCAGAATCAAAAGTAATGATGGATTATGTTTGGGTTTCTTCACTGTATCTCGTAAAAAAAAATATATATATATCGATCAAGTTACTTTTTGTGAAGATATTAATAAAAGTTTGAAATATGAATTTAACATTAGCACCTTCAAACTTTGAACGCTTATAACTCTGTGAAAAAAAAAGTAAAATATACAACCAATATACTTTTTCGCGTTGTTGCGATCCCAGGAATTCAAATATAAAATAAAAAATGGGGCATTACCATTGAAAAAATCAAAGTTAGTGCGCGTTTTAATATGTAGACGACCCCTAATTCAAAATTTGAGTTCATTTTCTGAAACTACTCACAATTCCCCGTCGAATGATACCTATTACATTTTTCTACGTCGATTAGCAACGAAGTTACGTTGAGTGTTGCGTTTTTTTTTTCCCCGACTGTACAGTAATAAAGAAAGCCCCCCCCCTCCCTCTCCTCCTCAATTAACTAATTTCGCCGTAAATTAGTGTAGAGACATGCGGTTGATGCCAATCAATTAATCATAAGACCTAGTTTAAAACGGTTAAGTAAGATTTTGCTAAGGGGTGTCTATATATAAAAACTTTCATCAACTTCATTTTTTTGAAAGACAAACCTCAATTTCGACTAGCTTTTTGGATTATTTGGATCATATCAGCCCAGAAAATGGTGTAGTTTGTATGTTTCTTTCAATTTTTCACAGAGTTATAATTTGTTAAAATGTGGAGATGCTAATGTTAAATGAATGTAATAAACATTAATTCATGTCTTTCCAAAAAATTTATATATTAAAATTTCATTTTTTTTTTTCTTTACGTTAAAATGAAGTAACTCAAATATATTCCATGCATAATTTTGATTAAAAAACATTTTTTGAATTATGAAAATTAATTATATTTAAAAAAATTATGAATTATGACCTACATTAATTTTTGCACGAATAGATGAGCATCATCAAAAATATGGGTTTCTAAATTTACAGTTCATTCCTGCCATTATTTTTCGGATTATAGTGATATTACAATTTTTATTGCTCTTAGGGGGCTGTCACTTGTTATCATTTGTGTCATATATTACTTTGCATGCGCATGATTTAAAATAGTTATTCAAGTAAGTTTAGACGCACACATCATTTCTTAATCAGCATTACTTTACTTTATATTTCAAACTGTTACACTTCTTTTCCAATTATTATCATAATGGATATAATACTTTTCTGTGTGACTGATACCTTAAATTAATTTTTTTTCAAATATAGAGATTTACCCCTGACCAATTTTTACTTGTAACTCTATGAAGACTTGATACAAAGAATATAAACTATACCTTTTCTGGAATAGCCTCAAAAATTCGAATATGTAGTCAAAAATGGGAGTTATTATTCGGAAGAAGAAAAAGTTTGTGCAAGTTTTAATATGTAGACTACCGAGCTTCGCCCGCTAGCGGGTCAGTATTTTCAAATGAATCATTAAAATTAATGAATCACTAACAGTAACTTTTAGTGTTAAGAAAAGAAATTAAAAAAAAAAAAAAAAAAAAAAAAATCATTTCTGATTAGATAAAAAGTCGGCCCGGGTCCCCACTGCCTTCGGCAGCGCAGTCCCGTGCGCGCTGCGCGCGCGTATTCCTTTCCTGACCCTCCGTGTCCCTTAAAAAAAAAAAAAAAAAAATCTGATGGAGTAAAAACTCACACCGGGTTTTTTTTTTTTTTGTCCGGGCATCACTTGAGAATGGCTGCACAGAATTCAACGGCGCTTGGCAGAAACTTAGATCTTTACCTAACTTAAAATTATATCCATCAATTTTTCAGAAATTCTCCCACGTCCCCCCCCCGGGGGGCAAAAGACAAAAACAGGTTTGTCCGGGTATCACTTGAGAGCGACTGGACAGAATTCAACGGCGCTTCGCAGGAATTTAGGTCTTTACTCAACTTAAAATTATATCTATCAACTTTTCAGAAATTCCTCCACGTCCCCCCCCCCGGGGGCAAAAGACAAAAACACGTTTATCCGGGTATCACGTGAGAACGGCTGAACAGACTTCAACAGCGCTTCGCAGAAATTTAGGTCTTTAATCATCTTAAAATTATATCTATCAACTTTTCAGAAATTCCCCCACGTTCCCCCCTGGGAGATAAAATACAAAAACACGTTTGTCCGGGTATCACTTGAGAACGGCTGGACGGAATTCAACGGCGCTTCGCAGGAATTTAGGTCTTTAAGTAACTTAAAATTATATCTATCAACTTTTCAGAAACTATTTCCCTTACCCCCTGGGGGAGGCAAAAGACAAAAACACGTTTGTAAGCATAACTCGGCTCATAATTACTTCACAGTAAAGAAATTGCACATGGGGAGACTAGACATGAGTACAAATAATACAGTATCTGTATTTAGGAAATTTTCGATTTTTAAGGATAGGGAGGGGGGAAATATAGAAAATTCCTGATTTTTGAGTAGACCTCTACCAAAATTGAAACAAACACATTGAAAAAAGGCTATGCGACTTCCTTACGCTATTTCGAAAAACACATTTTTGTTTTTTTATTTGTCCTGAGAAATTTGTGGTATCTGCGGTCCCGAAATTTGGTGCGTAAATTGTTTATATGTATCCGACCCTTATTGTAACGGGATTTTACGAAATCCCCCCCCCCTTACCCCTTGGTGTCGAGAGGGCTATAAACACGGGTAAAAACACGATTCCCCGCTTGAATTCGCCTTAAATTATCATAGATTGGCGAACTTTGGTGTGTGGGTGTTGATTAGGTGTACGCATTATGTACTTTGCCGAGATTTTGCAAAATTTTGAACTTAGCCACTGGGGAAGGGGGGGGGGGGGTAAGAATCAGGTAAGTTGTGCCGAAGGCAGTGGAAACACGGACTCCTCACGTTGCGATCGAGATAATCTCTATCGAGCACAGCGGGAACTTTAATTCAGGTTAATTAATAATGATATATGGTATTCTGGCACCTCATTTGAGTATTGTGTCCAGCGAAGCTGGCAAAGCCTGCTAGTTGAAAATATAATGATACATAATTTTCCATTTAAATCATCAAAACTATTTTTTATTATATTGAACATCCCTTACAGCTATAATTTTTGCATACTTTTTCTTGTATGATTTATGGAATTACAATCTTAAAATGTCTTTCAGTTTTAAAACATATTAGTTATATACAGACTAATCAAATGATAAATTAAAAAATAATTTTTTTCTAATATTTTAAATAGTTATTGCTGAAACGTCAGTGGAGGCCCTCTTTTGAGACTCAAAACGGTTTTGGGTTCCGTCTATGTGCTTGTTTGTCGCGCGATAGCGGCCGCAAAATTCACGCTATTCACTTGAAATTTGGTATACATATTCATGACCTCCACAGAATCAGCTGTATAGTTTTGGGTGTGTATTACTACATCAGTAGTTCGTGTACAGGGACACGCCAAAGTTTTTCTTATCATTATGGTCTATGGGAAGAATTTGTATGTACCGCGATAGCGGCCGCAAAAATCACGCTATTGACTTACAATTTGGTGCATATATTCATGAACCCAGCGGAATTAGCTGTAGAGTTTTAGGTATGTATTCCACTTGTAGTTCGTGTGCAGGGACATGCCAAAGTTTTTCCTATCATTAAGGCCTATAGGAAGAATTTCTATGTGCCGCAATAGCCACCGCAAAAATCAAGCTATTCACTTGCAATTTTTACCGAAACGTCAGTGGAGGCCCTTTGTTAAGACTCAAAAAGGTTTTGGGTTACGTCTGCATGTCCGTATGTATGTCTTTCGAGCGATAGCGGCCGCAAAAGTCATGCAATTGACTTGAAATTTGGTACACATATACATGAGCACAACGGAATTAGCTATAGTTTTTCTTATCACGGCCTATGGGCAGAATTTGTATGTACCGCAATAGCGGCCGCAGAAAAACCTCCGACTGACTTGCAAATTGGCACACACATTCAGGCTGTGTATTGAAATAACTATAAAAAAAATTTTATATCTGTTATTTTGTATGGATTGTGCACAGGGGGTAAATTTTGTTTAAACCCTTTTTGACATCATTACTTTGCTATCAACAAAATGAAATTAGCGTACGTTACTGAGATGCCTTAACTTATGTTTTCTGCAGAAAATATGTGATCTTAGGTTTCCTAATTACAGGACAATACAAAAGTGCTCTGACAATGTAATGTAATCAGCCAAATTATGTCAAATTTCGAGCAATTATTCGTGAAAAACGTGGAATACGCTGAATAGTTTTTACTGGTGTATACAATGTTTATGGCTCATTTACAGAGACACATAAAAGAATTTCGTGACATTAGAGCCAATGAAATTTTTTTTATTTAAGCGCACTTTATTGCGTTTATGCTGCATTCAACATCCTGGAAGTAACATACATTATAAAGATGCTTAAAAGCATGTTTACTCTAGAAAAAGGTATGTATAGATTGAATAATTTATGTACTGGACCCCACAAAAGAATTCCGATGACGAAATAATCGAAATGATATAAAATTAGGTTGAAATATTAATGAGTAATAATTAATTAAATAGGTGCATTTTTTTCAACATATGTAATTACTGCGGCTCTTTTTCTGGGATACATAAAAGAATTTCGTACTATTACGGTCTATAGTCGGTATTTCTTAAAAGTGTATTTTAACATGCTTACACATCGTTAAATGTAATGAAATTTTATTAGATTTTTAAAAGAATGCTTTTCAATGGAGAAGTATGGACATAGAATTGGTAATTTATTTACAGGGTTACACAAAATAATTCCAATATGTTATGTAATCATTTTGTATGAAATTTGGTACAAGTGTTTATGAATTACAGGGAATTAATACAAGACGATCAGTTATTAGGAATACACACACACATATATATACGTATGACATATATGTATACAGATAATTATAGAAAGAGAGATACAGTGTGGGGTTGAGGGTGGCGGTTGCCCCCTCAGAAAAGTTTCTGTTTATATAGCAAATCAACCGAATCAATATATATATTATATAACAAGGAATAAAAAAAAATGATCTGTTGAATAATGCATGATACAAATAGGACGTTGAGGCTCCTGATCTGCAGATCCACTTGTTTTAGATATTGATCGGGTAAAAATAACACAAAAAATAAAAAATAAAATAAAATATTTATCCCAAAATACCAATATACATCAGATTAACAGCTTTTTTCTCCCTAAGTTATTAGAATATAAAATTAGTGCATTTTTATGACATATCTTTATTCATTCACATTTTTACTTTTACATATAAAGCAAGCAAAATTTTTTTTTCGTTTTATTATCAATAATAAATTAATAGATTTCTGTATTTTTAGAATCATTAATGAAGTCATTTCCCTCCTTCTACCCGCATACGAAAAATCCTCAATATTTTGCTAATACTCTTAAGGACTTAACTTTTTATTTTTAGAATATTACCAAGGATAACGTATTTTTTATCATCTACTTAAAATGCTGAAAATGAATACTGTCACTTGCTCTTTTTATGCAAAAACTTTATATTATATACATGCATACATAAAAACAACAGCAAAATATCTTGTAATAACATGATTTTTTTTTTCAATCTTTTTCTTTTATGAAAGCATCTTCAAATTATGTTTTTTTAAATGCTAATTAACTTATGGTAATTCTAGATTTTATTTTTCACTCTTATTTTTTTCCTTTATTGTTCTATTAATAGTTCTCTTTCTATTGATAAGGCTTCTTTTACAAGGCTAAATAATAAATATTTTCGTTAACACACATTCAAGAACCGTAATAATAATAATAATTAAAAAAAAAAAAGAAAAAAGAAAAAAAAAATGAAGACGAAGAAGAAGAAGAAGAAGAAGAAGAAGCGGAAATAATAAAATCACTGACTTAAATTTATTACATTTATAAAAAAAAGAAGAAAAATGTTTTGTCAAGTAGCTTTCTAATTAACTGAACAAGAAGATTTCTATTTTTATAGGATTTCATCGATCTATCATGTAAAATATAGTATAATGGTTTCAATGCATCTGTTTATAATAAATCCTTAAATAACGTGAAATATATTTTACGAAAAAAAAAAAAAAAAAAAAAAGCAGACAGTATTCATAGGCAAAACACCATAAATAAATTAATTAATTGTTATGGTTTTTCATGTTAAAATATTCATTAAATTTTGTTTTCCATTTCGAATTATTACTTTTAAATGGTAAACATATTTACAAATTATCTTGTGTAGTAGTGGGGAAAAAAAAGTCCTAAAATAAGACTTTAGTATATATATATAGCTTTTTCTATTATATAAAGAGTTGTATTTCATCAGCAATTGACGCAGAGAGATGTCATATTCAGGGCTCCAGGAACTTAGCAAAAATTTCTGGTAGCCAGTAAAAAATATCCCTTGTCATTTTTTTTATTTATTTATTTATTTTTTTTTTATTTACTTGGATACAGAAATTAAAATTCTATGTATAAAAACCAAATATTTACTAAAATGAGACATCAGGAAAACCTGTTTAAATTTAACATCGTGAAAACGGCTTTATTATTTTCCTAAACACATACGCCATCGGTGCTGATACATCATTACACCGGCCAACGATTCAGCACCAGATTGCTAAGCATGCGGAAACAGGAGCCGTGTAAGCCAATTCCCTAAAACGGTTCACTAATTTAACGCCAAATTGTAAAACATGCATGAAGAAAAGTGGTGTAAATCTAATGATGTATTCATTCAACACAGTGTCTCAAAACGTTACCAGAGGAGCAGGAATTAAAAAAAAAATGTAATTTGTAATATTTCTGCTTCTAATCGATGTATTTAGCGCACTAATATTGTTAACAGTAATACTGTGGATGATATAAAATATGGGAACATACAAGAAGAAGAAGCGGAAATAATAAAATCACTGACTTAAATTTATTACATTTATAAAAAAAAAGAAGAAAAATGTTTTGTCAAGTAGCTTTCTAATTAACTGAACAAGAAGATTTCTATTTTTATAGGATTTCATCGACCTATCATGTAAAATATAGTATAATGGTTTCAATGCATCTGTTTATAATAAATCCTTAAATAACGTGAAATATATTTTACGAAAAAAAAAGCAGACAGTATTCATAGGCAAAACACCATAAATTAATTAAATAATTGTTATGGTTTTTGATGTTAAAATATTCATTAAATTTTGTTTTCCATTTCAAATTATTACTTTTAAATGGTAAACATATTTACAAATTATCTTGTGTAGTATAGTGGGGAAAAAAAGTCCTAAAATAAGACTTTATATATATAGTATATATATATATAGCTTTTTCTATTATATAAAGAGTTGTATTTTATCAGCAATTGACGCAGAGAGATGTCATATTCAGGGCTCCAGGAACTTAGCAAAAATTTCTGGTAGCCAGTAAAAAATATCCCTTGTCTTTTTTTTTATTTATTTACTTGGATACAGAAATTAAAATTCTATGTATAAAAACCAAATATTTACTAAAATGAGACATCAGGAAAACCTGTTTAAATTTAACATCGTGAAAACGGCTTTATTATTTTCCTAAACACATACACCATCGGTGCTGATACATCATTACACCGGCCAACGATTCAGCACCAGATTGCTAAGCATGCGGAAACAGGAGCCGTGTAAGCCAATTCCCTAAAACGGTGCACTAATTTAACGCCAAATTGTAAAACATGCATGAAGAAAAGTGGTGTAAATCTAATGATGTATTCATTCAACACAGTGTCTCAAAACGTTACCAGAGGAGCAGGAATTAAAAAAAAAAATGTAATTTGTAATATTTCTGCTTCTAATCGATGTATTTAGCGCCTAATATTGTTAACAGTAATACTGTGGATGATGTAAAATATGGGAACATACAAGATTTTAAAAAGTAAACGGTAAGAGGAAATGCAAAAATTTATAAGGTCTTTGTATTGGAAAATGGCCTTTGCAAAATAAAAGGGGTGATTGAACATATCAAGACAAACAATATTTACAATGGTATTTAATGTCGCATTAGACTCTGAATAGTGACATCAAAGCACGACCAGCAAGTACAAGTCGTCATTTCTGACGTCATTTTTTTTCATGCCTGAGAAGAATCACATTTCCAGATATACACTGTCAAGTATTGAGCGATTTTAAATTTCCTGTGAGATGAAGCAACATTGACGCGACGGTTGCAGACATTGACTACATATATTAGAATAGACTACAGTGCGTTAAGAAATTATAAGACCGCAAGCGTATTGGTGCATTTCTTAAGAAAAGAGCATAATATGCAATTTTTTAGTTGCGTATTTAAAATTGATAGGAAAACGCATCCTATACTAATTGCAACTTTTAAAATTAAATTAAATTTCATTAAAACTTATTCATTTTTCTAAAAATTACAGGCTGTGACTGTTAAGAAATTATAAACCACCTGAGAAAATTAGCATATTGTACATGACGTCAAACTCAATATAAAGCGCATGCGTCAGAGTTTCGTAAAAGCATTACCTAAGAAGCAAAGGTTTAGGTTTTGAATGTGTTATCAACGATTAATTTGACGATGCCTCGAGGTAAAGATATATCGGAATGCGAAATGAGAAAAATTTTATTTTATAAAGGTTCTAGTAAATCTGAAAGAGATATTGCGAGATTAATGAACCGTTCTAAAACTGCCATTCATAATGCCATAATTAGAAAAGATTATTCAAACAAAATAAAACGATCTGGTAGAAAAAATATTTTGACAGAACGTGACAAATAGACAAATTTTTCGACTGTCAACTAAAAAAGGTCTTTCAACTCGTGAAATTTCGGAACGTTTCAGCAAGAAAACTTCACATGTAACAGTCTGGAAGAGTCTTAAATTAAATATTAATACGAAATTTATGAAATTGAAGAAAAAGTACAAAGTTATTGAAATGCCATCGAGAAGAAAGATTAAAATGGGCTAAAAATGTCATGTCATGGAATGATGAGTGGAAACAAATTATATTTTCTGATGAAAAGAAATTTAAACTTGATGGTCCAGATGGTTACAAACACTATTGACATGACTTGAGGAAGAAACCAAAAGAATGCTTCAGTCGACAAATGGGTGGAGGATCAGTAATGATTTGGGGAGCTTTCAGTAATGAGGGGTTGTGTGATTTATAGCAGATTTCGGGTCATATGAACTCTGCACAATATCAGTCTATGCTATATGATCATATGATACCGTTTGGACCTTTATTAGGTGGTGCTAACTGGATGTTTCAACAGGACAATGCTGCTTGTCATACTTCTAAATCCACACAGGAGTGGTTTAAAAAAGAAAAAATTGGTGTTTTGCCATGGCCAAGTCGAAGTCCAGACTTGAACCCCATGGAAAACCTATGGGGTATATTGTCTCGCAAAGTTTGTGCTAATAATAAACAGTTTTCATCTGCCAATGAACTGGAAGTAGCCATTGTAAAAGAATGGTACAATATTTCTATAACTGAACTTAATCACCTGGTTACTTCAATGAAAAACAGAGTGTTTGAAGTCATCAGGAAAAATGGAGGACCAATATCATATTAATTTTTTATACAATTTTGTTTTTTGACAAGTGGTCTTATATTTTCTTAACAGGTTATTTTTCACTTATTTCTAATATATATTTTAATTAAACATTCATTGCATTATACATAGTTATTGCAAAGTAATCATAAAAAAATATAGAGCAATATGTTATTTTATGTATTTAAATTATGATTAGAATCTTTATTTTTTTTATAATTTACAAAATTAAAGTGGTCTTATAATTTCTTAACGGACTGTACGGATAAGTAACCTATTTGTTCCTGAACATCACATCCCCACCAATAAACCAATTTATTCGCCAAACCGGCATTCCACTTCCACCAAAGCAACTTTCCTTCACCTACCCCAGTCACAGAAGTTCTGTGCTGTGTGCTCTTCAATTTGACAGCGACACGTTTAAAGAGTGTTTTCCTGAACATCACATCCCTACCAATCCACCAATTCATTCGTCAAACCGACATTCCACTTTCACCAAAGCAAGTTTCCTCCACCTCCCTCTGTCGCAGAATTTCTGTGCTATGTGCTTTACAATTTAACAGTGACATGTTTAAAGAGTTTTTTTTTTCAACGTTTTATATTATATTTTTATTGCAATTTCATAATTCTTGTCTGAAAAAATGGTAATGGCATGTGTTATTTACGGCTGCAATGAAACTTGTACCGCAACTTATCCTGTACAGTTTCATTGGTGAGTTTTTACTGTATTACTATTTATGGTTTATAATTTTTAGAAACTTCTTATTATCTCCTCTTACGAAAATTTTTCGTATAATTCTAAAAAATTATAGAAATTTTTTTACAGCCTCAGGCGACCTGAGTATCCAGTGAGGAGCTTGGAAATCGCGTATATAAAGCCAAACTTTAAACAACCGGAGACTTTTGCAATGGTTTTCAATTGTTAAACACTTCACGCAGTGATGCCAGATGGTCGAAAATTATGTCAAATGTTAAACACTTCACGTTATCCTCCCTTCCGAAATTACGCAGGAGCTACAGCAACCGACGCCCTAACAGACTTCCGCGGCATGACCACGAACGCCGTCCTGAGATCGGCAAATCATCGGCTAAGCATTAAGGCCCCAACATGCAAATCTGGTGGAATAAAGATGTTTTCCGGAAAGAATCCTTAGTACTTATTGTGTGCCAGTGACTGTTATCGCTATGATTCATCTCGTTATATACATTTCTATAGAAAACTTTTCTAAAGAAGTGATTCTGCAGGAAGAGTTATAGAACTCTATAAAACTATAGAAAAAAGTGTTCGTAAGGGTCAGTTAAATAAATTTATCTCCTGTTGTGTATAATGAAAAATAGTAAAATAAAATATCTAATCGACTTTTTAAATTCTAAAATTTCAAGGAATTTCAAATTAATGTTTAGTTTTTTTATTAAAATACTGAAATGCATTAATAATCCTAGGTTATGTGTGAAAAATTATTATTTCATATAGCTCGTTATTCAAATGAATGGTTCATTGGGAATTTATGTATATTTGTTTGCTAATTTAATGTAATTATATAGTGTATAAAATAAAAACGTTAATGACATATGCAATTAAAAACTGCAAATAACCTTAAATAGCTGTAAGAAATCAATCTAAAACGTATTATATAGTATTAAATGAAATAATTATCAATGCTTATCTTGTTTACAGTATTTACTGACTACGCTAAAAAAAAAAAAAAAAAAATACATGTTTATCTAACCTTCTGTGTTGTGAAGATACTGTCTGTTGAAATCAAAAGCAAGTAATGCAATCGATCTTTGGTGGTACGAGGGACAAACCATTTGAAACATGTAAAATCCCAAGAACTAGTTACCAAGAAAACGATTATCGCCAAAAGCAGACGCCCATTCGCCCAAAAATCGTAGTGATGTTCGCGGAATTTTCCTCCACAGCCAGTAAGGGGAACCCTTCTTCTATTTCCTGTCAGTTCACAATGCTTGTAGCTGATTAGCTTATCAAGGTTCCGTATGAAACCAGTCAAAGCAGGATTAATACCGTGAAAACATTGTCCAGAACACTTTCGTAGAGGCTACGATGCATTACACATATGAAGAACTGGTGGTTATGCATTTAATGTATCGTGAAGCAAATGGAAACACGAAGGTTGTACCATGAACGATTTCCGAAGCGTCGCCTTACATTTACATTCTACCTTCACCAGAGTATATAGAACACTGCAGGAAGCCGGCTTGCCCTCTATCTAAAATAAAGGTATAGGACGAACACGAGCTGTGCGAACGTCGGAAACAGAAGAATATTTATTGGACAGATTTGGAGGGGCTTCTTCCACAAGTACTCGAGTGGTGACCGATGAAATTGATGTATGTCACTCTACGGTGTGACATGCACGTGAGGAAGTCATGCAAACCTTCCATATGCAAAGATGTCGTAAAAATACTTCACCTTAGAGGGCGATGCATCGATATTATTAGGAGAAAAAATACGTTCTTTTCCTCTTTAGATTTTGGCAATTGTCAACAAATGTTCTAGATGCTTCAATTGCTTGAACTCTCACTATGAGAGAACCATGTTAGATTTTCAGAATTTATTCGTAAGAAATTTATTTTGTACATTTTTTGTGTATACGTTTATGATTAAGTATGAATATTAAAAACCATAAAAAAAAGCGTTTTCTTCTTTCTTTTCTTGCGTTTGCACCTGGTTCTTATATTTGTTGTTTCGATTTTGAAATTCAATGTTTAAACGCTGATGACGACTTGTCTAGATTTTGTCAGATGAATAATCGAAGTAAAACGAACAATCCACAATTCGCTGCCTTAGTGTTATTTACCGAATAGATCTTGTTTTCCAGAGAAGGCATTTTCAACATTCGGAATGAACATATCTGCACTCAGAGAAATCAACACTTAACTGCCTCATGTAAATACAAAGAGAGATTTTTTATTAACCTGTGGAGGCAGGCATCATTGGTAATTGACTGGTTCGCTCTTAATCAGATTACTTCACAGATGCAAAGTACCTTGTCTTTCTGGAGCAAATGCTTCTTGGTTTATTGCGTCTTGTTCCATCCACCACACAGATACACATGTATAGTTCATAGGCGATAGAGCCCCAGCTCACATCACTACATTGTCCGACATATACTGACTGCCACATATCCTCAAATATGGATTGGACGTGTTGGGCCCGTGAGTAGGCCTTCACGCTCACCAGATCTCAATCCACTAGACTTCATTTGGAGGTAGGGGGATGTACATGAAATCATTGTTATACCAGTCGCTTGAGACGTCGAAGATTTCGTAGCGAGAGTCGTCGTTGCAGCGTGCGCCAGTCATTCAGTCACATGTGAGACTTCTACATTGCTCTATATATGGCCGCACAGCTACTTTGAGTCATTTCCTAATGTCAGTATATGGGTTTAAGCAACGGAAATTTCATTATTATTATTATTATTATTTTCCTGTCTTTGCACAGTTTAAGAATCATATATTTAAAGTGCTTAATAAATAATTTATATATATATATACATTTAACTATTATATATTTAATATATAATAGTTAATACATATATGTTTAATATATATATATATATATATATATATATATATATATATATATACATACATATTTAACTAAAAAAAGCTTTTTTTTTTTTTTTTCTTATCTGATAAATATTTTATATTTTATTTAATATTTAAATGTTTCTAAATCTTAGAATCTTAGATTTATACGTAATTTATTAGCAATGTTACAGGGAGAACATAGTGGACCGTGTTTTTACAAATTCAGAATGTGAAACGAAATATCAATTAATTATGTTCACAAGGAAATCGGAATACTTTAATATATTTCAAAAGAGGTTACTTTTTTTTTTTTTTCAAATTTTGTGACGATATTTTCATTTTTTGGAAATGACACACAGAATTCCCGTAAATATCTAAAAGAAAAATTGATTAGTCATAGTATTTATAAGAGTATCCCGCAAGGGGGTGATTAAAATGGGATTTACAAATTAAGACTCATTTTAAATAAAAATGTCCTAGTGGAGAGATAAATATTTTAGATGTAACATCTTTTTAATTTACGACATAATATATATGTATAATATCTGTTGTTGCTGTAAATGTCCGAAATCGGAGAATGTCGACATTCACCGGTGAATGTCAGCATTCACATACTCGTTTTGTGTATGTCGGAAATATTCAATTATCTTCTTATATATTTGGACTATCAACGGTGTATGTCGAAAATCACAGACATACTCTGGTGGAGGTCGAAACGGGAAGCCGATGTCGACTGAAAGGCTAGAGTCTGATGTCAAATCATTTCTTCTGGCGCGATTAAGGTCCTGTGTCTCGGGAGGACGTAACTCGGTTACGGAGGCATGTAACTCGGTTCCGCAGCAATCCCTATCACGCATGTTAAAACCAAGAAAAAAAAAATTACTGGACACCGCCACCTCGCTGTGCATGAATCTGAAAACGCACGTAACTCGGTTTCGCGGCAATCACCATCACGCACGTTAAAACCAAAATAACATCACTGGACACCCCCACCTCGCTGTGCATGAATCTGAAAACGCACGTAACTCAGTTCCACGGCAATCACTATCACGCATGTTAAAAAAAAAAAAAAAAAACATCACTGGGCCTCCCCACCTCGCTGTGCATGAACCTGAAAACGCACGTAACTCGGTTCCGCGGCAATCACTATCACGCCTGTTAAAAAAAAAAAAAAAAAAAAAAAAAATCACTGGGCACCCCCATCTTGCTGTGTATGAACCTGAAAACGCACATAACTCAGTTCCGAGGCAATAACTATCACGCATGTTAAAAAAAAAAAAAAAAAAAAAAAACATCACTGAACACCCCTGCGTCGCTGTGCGTGAATTTGAGAAAGCACGTAACTCTATTACAATAACTTTCTCCTATTTTGACATATATCATAATATGTTTTAATAATAAAGTATGATTTAAAAACGTTATTTTCTGTACTCAGTTATAATTAGGGCTGGATTATTTATCAATATATCCCTAAGTATCGATATTTTTTTAATATCCCGATAACAATATTTAAGATCTAGCTCCTTCAATATATCCCTTTAACGATATTGCCGAGTGCGCACCCGAGTGAACGAAACTCGAGCGAATGAAACCCGATCAGCCAACATACAACAGCTAACGAGAGCGAAACCGGAAGAAAAAAAGCGCCGAATATCTTATTTTAATACTCATGTTCTACTTTCCTCTAATTACTCACTGATAAACTAGAAAAAATAGCCCCACGCCAAACGATTTCTATTGCAACACATATACATATACTTCCTCATCCTTCATAAACTCAAATCTAAACATCACTGCTTTAAAAAGGCCACCGCATAAAAAAAAATAATAATAATAATAATAAATATTTATTGAAAGCCATCTGCTTTGATTATCCCGTGAATAAGCTGACTTCGTTCAAGGTCACGGTTCTACCCCTTCAGAAAAAATTCATCAGACATACTCCAATATCACAATACCTATAATCAGCAGGTGTGTTTACTAGGAAGAGATTTGATATTAGTCGAAACGATATATCCCTATCCGAGATATCTATTATGGGTTCTGATATATTACACTATACTGATTTCCCAGATTCCCACTCTACATTCATGCATATCGTAGGTGATGGAAACCACAGAAAAGGCAATATGACGAATGAAAACAATATCTTCTGTTTTAGCTCCTTTCCTGCTATTGGTTCATTGATATCGGTCTATTTCAAAGTGTCGATATAAAATGGCCAATAACATGCTTCAACATGTGTTTAATAAAGATCATCAAAGCCGAACTGATACAGTGATGCCAGATTGGGGATTTTGTCCCCATTTTAGGGAGTTTTGAGGCTTCTGGGGACAATTTTGGAGACCAAATGTTTGTGGGGACTTTTTTGGGGAATTCTAAAATTTTTGGGGACAAATCTGGGGCGTTTTTCAACTTTCTGTCAATGTTGGTAACGTAATGATTTATCCCTATGTTTAGAGACTTTCAATAGCTTTATTGTTATTTGGGGATTTTTTCAAAAATTGCCTTCATTTGGGGAAAAATCTGAGCTTAAATCATAGAAAAATCTGCTTGATATATATTTTTTTTTTTTTTGAAAAATTTTTTATTTTCCCTTTTTAGTAGAAATCAAGTTGGGGATTTTTTCGAAAAAAAAAAAAAAAACCGTGATTTGGGGAAATTTGAAGACTTGTTTGGGGAAATAATTTTCGACCATCTGGCGTCACTGAACTGATATCTACTAGAAGAGTTTTTTTGCAAATTTTCTTAGCGTTTAATAAAAAACTTCTGAAAATATAAGCAATTATGGAATGTATTTTTTTAATATTATTTTATTATTATTAAATATTTCGATAAAATATTTTTTTTATTAAGACTGTACATCGGTCAGATAGCTTCCTTTCTTCTTTCCCATGTTATCCAATGGGATTTTCGTTGCTTCGTTTTATAAAAATATCTCATTCAAAAATGAAGTTTTTCAAATTCTGATTTTTGAATATTACTCTTTGAACGGGTCGCCTTTTAGCTTAGTGAACAATTTTTCGAAAAAATTAATTTAAATATTTTATTTCAATAACTAAATTATGGACTAAGTGTGGATCTCTAAGTAAAATATTTAAATTTATTTTTTCGAAAAATTGCTCACTAAGCTAAAAGACGACCTGTTCAAAGAGTAATATTCAAAAAACAGAATTCGAAAAAGTTTATTTTTGAATAAAATATTTTTATAAAACGAAGCGACAAAAATCCTATTGGATAACATGGGAAGGGAGAAAGGGTGCTATCTAACTGATGTAAAATAAAGTTTTATCGTCAGTAATTTTACAGTGACAGTTTCTTTATAGAATTATATAATATTGAATAGTTTATTACTTTTTTTATGTAGCATTTATATTTCTCTTTCCATTTATTTATTTATTTATTTTATTTTTAAAGCCGTACATGTTAAATAAAATTGGTTTAAATGCAAAATGAGTTACTTTAAGAAACAAAATGAAACTTCAACATAATTTTGTTTAAATAATATAATTTTTATACTGACAATGTATACATAAATACACACACACAGACACACACACACATTATAATATGTAATTCAAATTTCAATTACTGTGAAACTATTACGAATGTGAATTGAACATATATATTTAAAATATATTGTAATGATTTGGTAAGAGGATACAAAAATAAAAATGACAAGTAACTGACATTTAGGATGCATATAAGAGTTTTAAGTAAACTAGTATGTTGTGGCCACCACAAGACTTTCTTCTATATTTTCCTATACAAATTCATGCAGTAACAATATTAAAAAAAAAAAAAAAAAAAAAAAAAAAAAACGATTTTTTTCTTTTTTTTTTTTTTACTTTGTTTTAAATTACCACATATTTATAGTTCAACCATTCGTTTTAAAGGTGTTGATGAGACCTTTCGAAAGATACCGATCTTGAATATTTACACACACCCCTTCCCCCTAGGGGGGGGGGAAGCGATGCCCCAAATTTTTTCCCTAATTAACTACTACTATTATCAATAATTCATATTAATTTCACAATCACAGGTTAAGAATAACTCTCATTATGTACATTTATACGAAATTTTTTCCTATACTGCCATGTTAAAAATTTAGAAAAAATACGATCACAGCGCCACCTGTTGAGCGAATGATCCCCAAATCTAATCAGCCTCAGTTTATGTCAGGGGCCAACTAAATACCAAGTCTGGTTAAATTTCGTTGAAAAAAAAAAAAAAAAAAAAAAAAAAAAACGATTTTTTTCTAAGTTTTTTTTTTTTTTTTTTTTTTTTTTTTTTGTTAAAAGTAAAAAAAATCGATAACTTTGTTTTAAATTATCACAGATTTATAGTTCAACCATTCGTTTTAAAGGTATTGACGAGACCTTTCGAAAGATACCCATCTTGAAAATTTACTCCCCCCCACGGGGGGTGGCGAGGCTCCTACGCATACAAAATTTTTTTCCCAGTTGACTATCTCTATTTTAAATAATTCTTGTAAATTTCATAATGATTACTAAAAAATAATTCTCTTTATGCACATTTATACAAAATTTTGTCCTATATCACCATGTTAAAAATTTAGAAAAAGCGGGATGGCAACGCAACCTGTAAGACAATTTTTACCAAAAGTTGATAGGCACTAATTTATGTCAAGGTACAACTACATACAAATTTGTATGAAATTCTGTGCAGTAGTCCTTGAGATACAGTTACCACAAAATTTTGTCACACACACACACACACACACAGACAGACAGACAGACAGGCATTTTCTAAAAATGGTCAAATCGTGTTCTACAGCTCTCAAAACGTGTAAATTCATCAAAAACCCGAAGTCGAAAATTTTTACGAATCCAATACTTTCTCTATATTACATATAGAAGAAAGTAAAAATATTACTTTCTACAACCAAACTAGTATGTTGTGGCCACCACAAGACTTTCTTCTATATTTTCCTATACAAATTCACACAGTAACAATATTTAAAAAAAAAAAAAAAAAAAAAAAAACGATTTTTTCATTTTTTTTTTTCGTTAAAAGTAAAAAAAAATCGATAACTTTGTTTTAAATTACCACATATTTATAGTTCAACCATTCGTTTTAAAGGTATTGATGAGACCTTTCGAAAGATACCGATCTTGAAAATTTACACCCTCCCCCGGGGGGGTACTTCCCCCTAGGGGGGGGGAAGCGATGCCCCAATTTTTTTCCCTAATTAACTACTACTGTTATCAATAATTCATATTAATTTCACAATCACAGGTTAAGAATAACTCTCATTATGTACATTTATACGGAATTTTTTCCTAATACTGCCATGTTAAAAATTTAGAAAAAATACGATCACAGCGCCACCTGTTGAGCGATTGATCCCCAAATCTAATCAGCCTCAGTTTATGTCATGGGCCAACTAAATACCAAGTCTGGTTAAATTTCGTTTAAAAAAAAAAAAAAAAAAAAAAAAAAAAAAACGGTTTTTTTTCTACGTTTTTTTTCGTTAAAAGTAAAAAAAATCGATAACTTTGTTTTAAATTATCACAGATTTATAGTTCAACCATTCGTTTTAAAGGTATTGACGAGACCTTTCGAAAGATACCCATCTTGAAAATTTACTCCCCTCGAGAGGGGACTTCCCCCCCTCGGGGGGTGGCGAGGCTCCTACGCATTCAAAATTTTTTTCCCAGTTGACTATCTCTATTTTAAATAATTCTTGTAAATTTCATAATGATTACTAAAAAATAATTCTCTTTATGCACATTTATACAAAATTTTGTCCTATATCACCATGTTAAAAATTTAGAAAAAGCGGGATGGCAACGCAACCTGTAAGACAATTTTTACCAAAAGTTGATAGGCACTAATTTATGTCAAGGTACAACTACATACCAATTTGTATGAAATTCTGTGCAGTAGTTCTTGAGATACAGTTGCCACAAAATTTTGTCACACACACACACACACACAGACAGACAGACAGACAGACAGACAGACAGACAGACATTTTCTAAAAATGGTCAAATCGTGTTCTGCAGCTCTCAAAACGTGTAAATTCATCAAAAACCCGAGGTCGAAAATTTTTACGAATCCAATACTTTCTCTATATTACATATAGAAGAAAGTAAAAAAGGTGCATTCAATGGCAATTCTGAACTATTTATAATGGCAATTCTGAACTAATTAAAATGATTTTCATTTTTATTTAATACCTACATCTTAAGACAATTTTTCTGAAGCTTTATTTTTAGTAGAATTATGAATTTTGATATACTTGGTACAAATAAAACACAGATCACATATTAGCTGTGTTAAAATATGATTTTAAAATAATTAAAGCTTAAAATGGGAAGAATAGAGGATAAACTATACAGAGGTATACTAAAAAGCAATAGTATAAGTTATAAGAAACACAAAACATTAATTCACTTTTTATGATTTTTTTTTTTTTTATGATAAAGTTATGGTAGTAATATACCAGAAAATACATGGAAAACACTCTATACTTGTATACTTTAAAATTCGTGTGCATATGTCTTTAAAAAATAACAAATGTCTATTTTTTTCTGCCTTGAAAGAAATATCGCAATATATCGCTAATATCGATATTAATTTGGTGATATATCGCGATATTTAATTTCTGATATCGTCCAGCACTAGTTATAATGTACTGTCGCCTTTCCATCGACATCGGCTTCTCGTTTCTACCTCCACCAGAGTATGTCTGTGATTCTCGACATACACCGATGATAGTCCGAATATATAGGAAGATTATTAAATATTTCGGACATACACAAAGCGACTATGTGAATGTTGACATTCACCGGTGAATGTCGACATTCTCTAGACTTCGGTATTTCACGATAACACACATATACATATATATATATATATATATTTAATGCAATTATGAAACATAAAATAACTTTTGGGAATTAAATATGTGTTTTCAATCAGTCCATATTTCATTTCGCCTTCCCTGCAAAAATTTAAAGTTGTCAATTAGAAAAAAAAAAAAAAAAAAAAAAAAAAAGGAAAGGAAAAGAAAGAAAGGAAAAAAAAAAAGGTGCCCACTATTGAGTTTTCAAGTATCCACTATGCTAACGCATTTTATGCTCTCTGGAAAAATAGAATTTTCGAGTTTAAAAGTGATTCAAGTAACTTTTTGCAATATAGTCATTTACAGAAAGAGTTAATGGAGTTATTGAGCACTGGTGATAGTTACATCCTCTAAAATTAAGAATAGTACACACACACACAAAAAAAAAAAGGAAAAAAAAAAAAAAAAAAGCAGAAAAGCGGCTTTAAAGTGTCCACATAGTATACCTACGCTACATTTTTTTTTTTTTTTTTTTAAATGGGTAAACATGGAAAAATTTCTATATCAGATCCTATTAAAGCTACTTATCTGAAATTCATTAAAGTACTCTAAACAGACTAAAAATTATATATATTTAAAATTATATATATTTTATTATATATATTTAATATATTTATAACATTACAAATATCGCGAGCTTACAATTTATATTTTCTTTTACGGGGACGCACAAAAGAATTCGAATACATGACGATCCATTGTACAAACTTACAAACTTTGAGCGAAATATTTAAACACATTGGCTGTGCTTATATTGTAAAATATTTAATGATAAAATTTATTTAAACGTTTGTTGTATTAGAAAAAATGCAGGGGAGTCATTTTAATATTTTTTCGATAATTATCGTATAGAATGAAATATTTCATGCCTTTTTAATCATTTCATCGTGCAATAAAATCGTAATAACGAAATATAAATTTCAATAAATACAACTCTGTAATTATTACCGTATGGTATATAATACGGCAGTACATGAAGGTGTTTATATGTATAAGACGTCAAAAGAGTTGCGTAACAAATCAGTTTTCTAACCTTTCAGAAAATACGTAAATACGCCTACAACAAACAGCTGTACTCACAATCTTAAAAAAAGGCGTTAGTTAGAGATTTTCAAACTACGATTTCATACGATTGCTGAAGTCTAGGTCTACAATTTTCTAACAAAAATATATTTCTATCCGAGTTTCAGACAAAGCATTTGATTTACGAATTTAACATATATATATATATATTGAATAAGAAATACACAACTTTTAAAAATGTTGCTATATTATTAGCATTACTTGAAAACGTCGATAAAATGCTTTGAATTTCAAAGTTTATTATTACAATGATATTGAGTATTTGATTAATACAATCATTAATATTTAAAGAAATAAAAATAATGATAATATTCTACTTCATTATTAATATGCGCTTGAGGGATAAAAAAAATATTATTTAAATAATAACAATGCTGATTTCCTACTTTTTACTCCTTATTTAAACATATTCCTTAAAATCGTTCATACATGATTTTTGCTATTCACAACTCGGATATCTAGAGAAACATTTGGCGAATACCGCTTTTAATATTTGAAATATATACTGTGTCGAAAAATTACTGTAATCTTAAAAAAAAAAAAAAAAAAAAAAAAAAAGAAGAAGGAAAAAAAAAAGTTTGTGAGATTTTTATGTATTTATAAGTTTTGAGATAACCTGAATTCATTTTTTAAAAAGTTATGGCAATGTATGTAGGTATGTAGGTGTGTATATAAGGGAACGTGATAGGGTACAAATTTTTTATTGGATAGAGCTCAAAATTAGTAGATATGTAACGAATTATTGACGCACAACAGATTTTGGTGAGTGTAAAACGTATAATTCTCTTACAGGGACGCAAAGAATTTATATATATATATATATATATATATATATAGAATATATATATATAGAATATTTTGTCAAACACTGCATCTATCTATCTAACTATCTGCCTCTCTGCATATATATATTATGTTAATAATGCAATAATAACTCTTTTCTTCTTAGTACTAAGGCTATAAACTTTTTTCATATTCTTTCAATTTTACTCTCTACAGATGTGATTTTATTAATTTATTTTCACAAATTAATTAACTTATTTATTTATTTATTTATTTATTTATTTATTTATTTTTATCAGACGTAATTTAATTAAATATAAATCATTGCTTCCGCTGGCACTGCCTCCTTATTGCAGGTATATTGCTTTTTCTTATTCAGCATGATCATTAATAGTTATACTCGTTTGTTATAATAGCAATCGAAATTTTTTTTTTGCTAACTCTGCTCTCTATTTGAAATCAACTACTCCAAATGTATATTTAATAATATTTTATTTTATTTTATTTACAATCATGAATAAAAGCAATTTTTTGATTACTTTATTTTGTTTGCTCATATATTTTTCTCAACAAATAAATTTCGAAGTTTAACTGAATGAATATATGTAGACAAATAAATTCAAGTAATCTGAATCTTTTAGGAGAGTTTCAAAAATAATTGTCTTTGTTAAGACGAAAAAGATTTTTGTGTGTGTGTGTGTGTGTGTGATTCTGATTTTATTTTAGTTTTTACATAAGATTTATCATTTTTTAAGATAATTTTAATACACTAACGGAAGTTGGAAAATTATTTGTATTTATTTATTTATTTATTTTTATTTTACATTATTTTAGTTATTTATTAATTTATAGTTGGCATATGGTAAGTCTCTTTATTTGTCACAACGCCCAAGGTCTATATTTCGTCAAACTAAAAGGCTTTATACGAAATTCAAGTATATTATTAAAAAATTATAATAAATCTTTTTTTGAGAAATTTTTCAAAAAATTTTATACGTATCTGTTTTTCTACACAAAAGCGTACAGGTATTTTGATACGTTAAACATAAATTAATTCACTTCCATTAAAACTCTTACCGATCTAATAATGCCAAGCTCACCGTGGACATTTTCATGAAAACCATACAATAATTAAACTATTCAAAAGTCACAGGTAAGATATAAATTATGTTATTTTCAAAAAAGTATTGACTGTAGCACGATGCGGTTTTCTCAGAAATGCACAGAAAGATATCGGATTTATTTAGGTGACAAAAAAATTATTAGAAAATTAGTTTAAAATTTCTTCATCAGGTTGCGCTTTACTTGAAAAATTACATTTTACAGTCGTGTGGTACATTCAACAACGTAACTAGGACAATAAGTGCTCAATGTGCCAGCCGTCATTCGTTAGAATGACCGTGAGACATTGCGCATTGAAAATTCTTCTAAAGAAGCTTCAGTAATCCAAATATGATATCATTTGATCAATCGGATCTGTTTAAAATGTGAGAGGATACTGCGAATGCAATGCGATATATTTTTGAAAAATGTAACAAATATTTTTTCTTATATATATTTAAAAAAAAAAATTCCATGCTGTTCTGTATATTTCAGTGAAAACAGCATAGAGCTACAGTCAGTACTTTTGGCATAATAATTTTTTTATTGAAGTGAAAACTTCTTTAGGCGCGTTGAGCACTTTTGGGTGAACAAAAATCATGGAACTCGCGTCATCGTCACCGAACATTTTCCATGAGCTCTGAGGTGAAAACTTCTTTAGGCGCGTTGAGCACTTTTTGGGTGAACAAAAATCATGGAACTCGCGACATCGTCACCGAACGCTTTCCATGAGCTATATGTACACTGTGTATATATGTACATAGATATAACCTCCGTGCGTTATTAGTATACAATATATATATACAAAGAGTATATCTCTCTACATATATATCCATATATGTATAGCGCACGGCACGGCATGCCTGATATACATATATATCAATGGCGGCTCGTGCACCGAAAATAGGTGAAGAGGCACACTGTATTTTACACTGTATTCATTTATAGAATATAAATTTACATTTAAATAAGTATTTTTAGTTAATTTTAGTTAAGACCCTGCTTAATAAAAATTATGCATTAAAAATACTTTAGTAATATTTTTGAGCTCTTCACCTATTTTCGGTTCACGAGCCGCCATTGATATATATATATATGTATAAAATGTATACTAATACGAGTAGTATACTGGCTACTGGCATCTGTCTCTTTCTAGTTTTATACTCTATGTATGTATGTATGTACTTTTTCCACAGTATATACATAGTTCACAAGCACTTGTTTTTATACAGACTGTTATATTCTTCTTTTTGCTTTTAATATAAATTTAAATTTTAAATGATTAAAGTTTAAATTGGTCATTAACACTTCTTTACAAACCAAAAATAATTCGAAAATAATAATCTAATAGCTCGACGATACAATTCACAAGTTACTTAGTTTTCACTTCTATCGGCAGTCCCCAAAGACTGCCCCGCATTTTTTTTTTTTCTGTGACTTTTGGATCACCCGGTACTGCAAGGAATTTTACTATTCAATGTATTTCACTATTCAATGAATCAAAAATGGTAATTATTTTTCGATATAGTACCGGTAATGAACAATGAATGTTTATGAAAATTCTAGGAGAGGAAACAACCGTTAAGACCAAATCCCGAATATTGAATGAAATGTTTTTTTTTTTTTTTTTTTTTTTTTTTTTTTAGGAACAGAGTTTTTATATAACGATTGATGTATCTTGAAATAAAAGATAAAGTTTTGGCTATAGGCATCTTCACAAGCCATTCCTCTAACATGTTACAACTTGCCCCAAAATTTTGTTTCAACTAGCCCCATCGTATGATTTTGGACATTTTGTTTAAAAAAATATATATAACGATTTATACAAAAAAATTAAACATGTATTTTATAACTCAACACACAGACTAAATAAATAGCTATAAAAAAATTTTTAAAGTATAAATTAACATGCCTTTAATCAAAATTTACGATATATATATATATTCCCACTAACTAGCGAAAATGAAGCACGTGTACAGAACCTCTCATTAACCATTTTTGTGGAGCACCGATTGTGCTTACATTATAAATAGCTTCATAAGAATTATGTTTATAAAAATATTTAATCATAAATGTTACAAACTATTTCGTAAATTGCGTGTTGCTTCTTACCCCTGTGACAACTAGCCTCACGCTCCCCTACAATGAAATTTTTAACATTACATATTTGCGTGATGTTTAAATGAAAAAAATATTACAAAATGTTATTTTCGTGTAATGATATATGTAAATTTTAACTTCCTAACATGTCTATGCATACTTATTATTTAATTTGATTTAAATTAATGCTCATGAAACACATTTTTTGAGAACAGAAACACATTTTTAAGTTATTATTATTATTTTAAAACAAAGACTTTTAAGCTTGGGGAAAAAAGTCTTTACAATTTATACAGTTCTAATACCTAAACATCTGTTTTTTTACATTTAAAGTTTTTCAAAAACCATTTATCTTTCTTGTGATTAAATATTCTACCTTCATTTCCTTTTGCACCGTGAAAATATCCACTGCGCATTTCTTTGTCTGACGATAATCATCTAAACCTACGCAAAATATCTCAATACAACAACGTACGCAAGCTTTGGCACGTACTCTTGTCTTTCTATGCTCCAAAACATATGCATATCCGATTTCTGCATTTCATTTTTAATTCTCCTTCATGAATTTGTTTTCTTTAAAACATTATTTATTGTTTTGAAATAGCTTTTTAAATGTCACACAATCTAGTCTGAAACTTTATAGTAAAATTCAATGAGGTTTGGTGTGAAAACCTTAAATTCTTAGCATCCATCTTGGACAGAAATTTTTTTTTTCAAAAATTAAAAAAGTAATAATAATAAAGCATTTTTCTATAATTGAGAAATAAAAATATGTTCTACTATGAATCCAAAAACGCAAAATAGTTTTTATTCGTAAGCAGATTTTTTTTTTTCACTTACTGGTTGTCATTCATGTGATACTGCTTTCACTGATCTTTAGTTTTCCTTCAATTCACCAAAGTTTAAAATTAATACAAAATACACTTTGATGTTAATTATATTTATCAAACCTAAAAAAAAAAAAAAAAAAAAAAAAATCATGCAGTACGCATTGATTAGTAAAACTTCCCAACTGTACGTAATTGTTGTAACGAATAACTTTTAATATTCTTTGCCTACGTTATCACACAACAGACAGAAGGACTGAAAAATATACAGATAGACTAATTGATTTTAAAATTACTCTTAGCCATTTTAGAAAGTGTTAAAAAGGCTTAACGCAAAAGAAAATGCAGCTATTAGATTATAATTACAGTTTTGATCTCTCTGAATATTTTAGTGTAGCCCTGTAAATCAAAAAGTTAATTATATGATATTCTATACAAAATATTATTTTAGAATATTAACAATACATTTCAATATTTTTATGATTTTTAGAGTAGAAAAATTTGTAAATATAACTTTCTAAAAATTCTGTCCTCAAACGTAATGCATTGGCATTTTTTTTTTTTTTTTTTTATTGTTGTTGTTGATGTCTCTGTAAACAAAGTCGTTATACAGGACCAATTAATGTCATTTTAAATGGGAAACATTCTATAGAGAAAATATTTATAAAAATAACACTCATAGAACACAATGCTTTCGAATGCTTTTCGGTGTCCCTGTACACAAACCAGAAGAGATATTCACTCCATTTTCAATATGTAATATCCGATAGTAGACTTCGATAAAATATATCAGTTTCGAGAAATTCCATAAATATTTACAGGAGTTAGAGCGCGGGCAGACAGACAGATGGGGACAGATACACAAATTGAAGTCATATTCACACTTACAAATGTTAGAAAGTGTTAAAAACGCTCAATGTAAACGAAAGTACAATTCTAGCACTTTTTTATTAATAGCTCTTAAGATAAATGGATATTTTTCTGTCACCCTGTAAATCTATTGCAAATCATGCTATATTCTATGCAAAGCATTTTTTTGTGCATATAAATAACACATTTCAATTTCCTAAATCTTCATGGAAAGTAAAGTTATTAAAATTTGATTTATAGAAATATCTCTCACAGAACGCAATGCTTTGGGATACTTTTAAGTGTCCCTGTACATAAATCGGTGGTGGTATTTCCTCCATTTTACACAGGAAACATCCAATAGTGAACTTGAATAACTTATTACAATTTCATTGAGATATGTGTACAGTAAAAGTATGAAAATATGGTTTATAGAAATACCTCTCATAGAACACAATGCTTTGAAATACTTTCGGGTGTCCCTGTACACAAACCAGTAGAGGTATAAACTCCATTTTCAATAGGGAACATCCGATAGTGAACTTGAATAACATATATCAGTTTCAAGAAATTCCATAAATATTTACGGGAGTTAGAGCTCGGTAAGACAGATATGCAGACAGACAGACGGACAGGCAGATACACAAAACTGAAAACATATTCACCCTTAAAAAATGTTAGAAAGTGTTAAAAAAGCTTAACGTAAACGAAAGTACAATTCCAGCAATTTTTTATTAATAGCTCTTAATATAACTGGATATTTTTGTGCCACCTTGTAAATTTAATGCTAATCATGCTATATTCAATGTAAAGCATTCTTTTGTGCATATAAATAACATATTTCAATTTCTTAAAACTTTGTGGAAAGTAAAGTTATTAAAATTTTATTTATAGAAATATCTGTCATAGAACGCAATGCCTTGGGATACTTTTGAGTGCCCCTGTACATATACAGATGGTGGTATTGCTTCCATTTTATACAGGAAACATCCAATAGTGAACTTGAGTAACATATTTCAATTTCATTCAGATATGTCTACAATAAAGGTATGAAAATATGGTTTATATAAATACTTTCATAGAGTACAATGCTTTGAAATACTTTCGGGTGTCCCTGTACACAAACCAGTAAAGGTATAAACCCCATTTTCAATAGGGAACATCCGATAGTGAACTTGAATAATATCAGTTTCAAGAAATTTCATAAATATTTACGGGAGTTAGAGCTCGGTAATACAGACATGCAGACAGACAGACAGACAGGCAGATACAGAAAACTGGAAACATATTCACACTTAAACAATGTTAGAAAGTTTTAAAAAAGCTTAACGTAAACGAAAGTACAATTCTAGCAATTTTTTATTAATAGCTCTTAATATAACTGGATATTTTTGTGCCACCTTGTAAATTTAATGCTAATCATGCTATATTCAATGCAAAGCATTCTTTTGTGCATATAAATAACATATTTCAATTTCCTGAAACTTTTTGGAAAGTAAAGTTATTAAAATTTGATTTATAGAAATATCTCTCATAGAACGCAATGCCTTGAAATACTCTTGAGTGCCCCTGTACATAAACAGATGGTAGTATTTCTTCCATTTTATACAGGAAACATCCAATAGTGAACTTGAATAACATATTTCAATTTCATTTAGATATGTCTACAGTAAAGGTATGAAAATATGGTTTATAGAAATACCTCTCATAGAACACGATGCTTTGAAATATATTCGGGTGTCCCTATACACAAACCAGTAGAGGTATAAACACCATTTTCAATAGGGAACGTCCGATAGTGAACTTGAATAAAATATATCAGTTTCGAGAAATCCCATAAATATTTACAGGAGTTAGAGCGCGGTCAGACAGACAGATGGACAGATACACAAACTGAAATCATATTCACGCTTAAAAATGTTAGAAAGTGTTAAAAACGCTCAATGTAAACGAAAGTACAATTCTAGCATTTTTTTATTAATAGCTCTTAATATGAATGGATATTTTTGTGTCATCCTGTAAATCTATTGCTAACCATGCTATATTCTATGCAAAGCATTTTTTTGTGCATATAAATAACATATTTCAATTTCCTAAAACTTTGTGGAAAGTAAAGTTATTAAAATTTGATTTATAGAAACATCTCTCATAGAACGCAATGCTTTGGAATAGTTTTAAGTGTCCCTGTACCTAAATCGGTGGTGGTATTTTCTCCATTTTATACAGGAAACATCCAACAGTGAACTTGAATAACATATTTCAATTTCATTGAGATATGTCTACAGTAAAGGTATGAAAATATGGTTTATAGAAATACCTCTCATAGAACACTATGCTTTGAAATGCTTTCGGGTGTACCTGTACAGAAACCAGTAGAGGTATGAACTCCATTTTCAATAGGGAACATCCGATAGTGAACTTGAATAACATATATCAGTTTCAAGAAATTCCATAAATATTTACTGGAGTTAGAGCTCGGACAGACAAACAGACAGACGGAGAGGCAGATACACAAAACTGAAATCATATTCACACTTAAAAAATGTTAGAAACTGTTAAAAACGCTTAACGTAAACGAAAATACAATTCTAGCAATTTTTTATTAATAGCTCTTAATATAGCTGGATATTTTTGTGCCACCCTGTAAATTTAATGCTAATCATGCTATTTTCTATGCAAAGCATTCTTTTATACATATAAATAACATATTTCAATTTCCTAAAACTTCGTGGAAAGTAAAATTATTAAAATTTGATTTATAGAAATATCTCTCATAGAACGCAATGCTTTGGAATATTTTTGAGTGTCCCTGTACATAAACCGATGGCGGTATTTTCTCCATTTTATACAGGAAACATCCAATAGTGAACTTGAATAACATATTTGAATTTCATTGAGATATGTCTACAGTAAAGGTATGAAAATATGGTTTATAAAAATACCTCTCACAGAACACAATGCTTTGAAATACTTTCGGGTGTCCCTGTACACAAACCAGTAGAGTTTTAACTCCATTTTCAATAGGGAACGTCCGACAGTAAATTTGAATAACATATTTCAATTTCATTAAGATATGCCCACAATAAAGGTATGAAAATATGGTTTTTAGAAATACCTCTCATAGAACACAATGCTTTGAAATACTTTCGTGTTTCCCTGTACACAAACCAGTAGAGGTATAAACTCCATTTTCAATAGGGGACGTCCGATAGAAAACTTGAATAACATATATCAGTTTCAAGAAATTCCATGAATGTTTACGGGAGTTAAAGCACGGACAGACAGACAGACTGACAAACCAAAGTCATAAACACTTTTCAACCTTGTTGGAAAGTGTTAATTAAAAAAGAAAAACAATCATTCTATTACTGATAATTTTATTGTTAGCATTTGTCAAAAAAAAAAAAAAAAAAAAAAAAAAAAAACTTACTAATGAATATGAAAAATACCTTTAATAGTTTTTTAACATAAGTTCTAACAAATATCACACTGTGTTTGAAAATTTCAGAAAGTGGCACAACGCTAAGCTAAAATTACAAAAAATACAAAACAATTAAGTTTACCATTAGTCAAGAAATATCGCAGCGAAAACATGAAAAAAGTAGGACCATTTGTGCCGCAAATTATACTGAGACGTGCTGTTCGTCTTTCGATTCGAGTCGTAAACAAATATGGACAATCTACTCCGAGAATAGAATAGCCCATGCTTTTTTAGGGCTGGGATCGGAAAACAAACAGTATACGTAATGATAAATTCTCTGTCAACGACGCGATTTTTCTCCTAGTTATTCAAATTCTGATTTTTGCTTCCTCAAATGAAATGTTAACTTCAACCATAATATGAACTTTAGCATATATATATATATATATATATATATAATATTAATAACTTTTAAAACGAAGTAAAAGCCCAGCAACAGATTTAAGACCACTGAAACTGCATAGACCAATAAGAATAAAATTTCATCAAATTAAAAGTACCTTTGAAGACTGATTGTTAATTATTGAAACAATTAATTTTACTTTTTGATTTTTGAAACAATTGGTAATTTTTCCGACTTATTACACAGGTCAACGGTAAAATTTCATTTTCTTCAAAGTGATGCGTTTTTCGGGAATATTTTTGGATGCTGGTAAAAAAAAAAAAAAAAAAAAACTATTAAAAAATTTTCTTTGCGCACAGTTTTGGCAAAAAATGGGATTGTTTGAGCTTATAGTTCCACTTTTTCAACTCCCATTTAAGTTATTTCCTATAAAATCTGGGTGATGAGAGTGAAGAATATGGAAACGTATTTCATCAAAGCATAAAAAAAAAAAAAAAAAAATGTAGAGGAGGAGTTTTCAGGGACGATGGAGTGTTAATATTTAGATTGAAAATGCCCATGCAAAATGTCTTCTCCCCTTCACAAGACCATGCACAAGGTAAAACGAAAAAGAGCTTTGATGTAAAGAAACACATTTAAAAGGTAATGTGTAAATAATAGCCTGTTTTAATGTATTTTATACATTATTTGAATCCTCCCCTCACATCACCATGCATATGTAATGTATTTTACACATTAGTTGTTTCGAATTTGTTATAGCCTCTGGATGAATTCTTCTGATCTTCATCCATACTTTGTGAAAATTTTTTACGTGCTAGGTAGATAAGACGATCATTTCTGAATTCAGCGTATCAAAACACATTAGAGACACCCAACGCTGTGCGGAAATAAATTGAAAAGTACAATTTCGCAGACCTATGTTATCTGTACATGAAGATGCTTTAAAAATTATGGTGAAAAGCTTCGTATTTTTAACATGTATTTTTAATCTATACTATTATATAAAGAGCAAAAAATTGTATGTTTGTGGAGGGTAATCTCTGAAACTACTGAACCGATTTAAAAACTTCTTTCACTGACCTAAATCTACACTATCCCTGATTGTTATAGGCTATATTTAAATTTGATAAAATAAATTTTAGCTTAAAATCTGAGCATTTTAATTAAATTCCCCATAAAAGCCATAATAGAAATGGAAATAATGAAATATTAAAAAAATTAGGTGCTGTCAACATAAAAGAAACATCTACATGTTCATTTTGTTTTTAAAATATCTTGACATGAAAAGAAAAGAAATATATTTGCACGTGAATTATTAAATTGAAATTCATATAAAGCTTTGTGAAATGTTAAACTTGCACGTTAAATCTGACGTCATTATAGTTTTAAAAGTATTTATTTTTCTAATAATATAATTTGATATGATATAATATAATATAATATAATGATCTAAGCATTAATGTTTAAACTGATGTGTGTAAACGAAACTAGAATTTAAAAATAAATAAACAAATAAAAAAAATAAAACTAGAAATTCTAACTTCTAAACTTTTATTGAAATTATTGAAATTATAGAGCATTTCCTCGTGACGTCTCTTGGTTGGCAAAAAAGCGCGCTCGACTTTTCCGCGCCCCGCCCACCATTGATTTTCCGTTGGTAATCTCTGTTGTTGATGATCTCCCAAGCCTTTTTGCCAACCACTCATAAAAGTTGAGATGTTTGTTTACAAACATGGAACTGCCCTATTTCTTTTAATTTATAATTGTTGCCAAAAAAATTTACGAGTTACTTTATTTTTCGACTGTTAATAAAATATATTTTCACGCGAATAATAATATAAAAAGTAAATTAAAAAATATATATATCATCTGCATTTCATTATGCATTTTTTAAAAGAATAATTGAGAAGTTTAAATTTATTTGGCGACTATTTTTAGCAACTAACAGTTATGACAAGTAGCTCTCTATAGAGCATTTCCTCGTGACGTCTGGTGGTTGGCAAAAAAGCGCGCTCGACTTTCCCGCGCCCCGCCCACCATTGATTTTCCGTTGGTAGTAATATTGGTGATCCGCCATCGCTATGCTTTTCCCAAGCCTTTTTGCCAACCACTCATAAAAGTTGAGATGTTTGTTTACAAACAAGGAACTGCCCTATACATAGCGCATACAGCCATTACTGAAATGCAAATAGCATTTAGTTATTTGAGTTACATTATGTTGATTAGAAACCTATTTAATCTATCTATGCTCTATACTAATATATAAAGAGGAAAGATTTATATGTATATGTAGAGAACGATAGCTAGAACTAAAAAGCCGATTTTTTTTTTTTTTTTTAACTAATCAAAAGTAACACTGCATTTAAGTGCTAGAGGCTATAATACATTTTGGTAAAATAAATTTTTAATTCAAATTTTCAATATTTTAATTGAAAACAAAGCATAGATTTGATATTTGTCGTCCTTGACGATTTTTGTATTTAGCGATCGAAAGCGCAATACGAAAATCTGTATATTTTCGTATATTAAATACGAGATCTATGTTTTTACTTCAATTATCCCACTACCGTAGGTAGTGGAAGTAATATATTCGGTCCAAAAATTCGATATAGAGTTTCACCTGATTTACATGTTTTAAGGCATCCTATGTCAAAAAAAAAAAAAAGTTTTTTTTGGCAATGGGTCAGTGTGTGTGTATGTGTGTACGTATGTGTGGAATCTTCTGGCTGTCATATCTCCGAAACTAATAAAGATAGAACTACGAAACTTCACAATTAATTCAGGTCTGGAATACAGATAAATTTTCCAAATTTTCGTAAAAATTTAAAAACCGGAATTGGGTCATCGAAAACTGGAAATGGGACCGTAAGCCCGTATCACAAAAACAGATCTAACGATTTTCTTCAAAGTTGCTCAATAAACAACCTATTAGACGCCTTTTTGAATGATATAGTTGATGATATGAATGATATAGTTATCTTCAGGCTATGATATCTCCGAAACTAATAAAGATAGAACTACGAAACTTCAGAATTGAGACAGGTGTGGTGTACAGATGAATTTTTCAAATTCTGGTGAAAATTGTTAAACCGAAAGTGGGACCGTAAGTCCGTATCTCAAAAACGGCTCTAAAGATTTTTTTTCAAAGTTGTTATATAAACACTCTATTAGATGTCCTTTCGAATGATATAATTGGTTATTTTAGGAAAATTGATAGGCGTCCTCTATGAACAGCTCAATTTCAGATGTCGCAAGTGCGCTCCTTTAAAAACGCCTGTACGGATTTTTTTCAAACTCGCCATATTAACTTCCTATTAAATATCATTTTGTATGTAATTATTTTTTTAGGTCAATAATTGAGTATGCTAAGTTTTGGTAAAAGTTGGTATCTCAAAAACGGTTCTAACGTTTTATTGAAAATTGTTTCATTAATCCAACTTAGATAACCTTTCTCAAGTATTACGTGCTTATTACAGGGATGTTAACAGTCATCCTGATTAGGTAGTTCAGTTTTAGATCTCGGAAATTCGTGTTTAAAAAAATAACTATCTATTATTGTTCTTTTTCTTTCCCTTATTTTTTAACTCGCTATATAAACTCTGTTCTATGTGTCTTTTATACGTGTATCAAGTTTCTCTCACAAGAAAATCTCAAAAAATGCATATAACATCTCCAAAAATTGTATATATTACGTGTGATAGTGGGTAATGGAAGTCGTGTGGTTGTTTCACACCAGATTCTGTACAAATATTGTTTCATATTACTGATTTCTCCCTTAATATACATTATTAAAATAACTATGAATTATGGAAAAAATTAAATATGTTTGCGAGATGAACAAATAAATAATAATTAAAGCTATTATGATGTCAATTTTATCAAAAACATTTTCATGTCATAGGTTTATTTTTCAATATTTATTCATGAGTAAAGAAATGTTGCTTTTTATGAAATAAATAAATAAATAAATAACATTAAGTAAAAATTGCCAACATTTAACAACTAATTAAAGAAAAATAATAATTGTAAAATTATATTTTGACTTTTCAGTTAATAATATTGCCTGACTATAACATATATAAACTCATATCTTTCTTGATTTTTTACATGTCAATCTATCTTTAACTAAAATTTGTTCATCCGTGCGAAGCCGGACGGGTCAGCTAGTCGTACATAAAGGTAGTTTTTTTTCTTTTAATCTTTTACGTGTGTTAAAGTGTATTTTATGAATGTTTAACTAACGTGTGTTTCTTTCTCTCTCTCTTTCTTTTTTTTTTTTTTTTTTAACTAAAGATGAGAAGATGTTTTATTCTCTGGTAAGTGTAACTACGAGTGACAAACCAAAAAACTCAAGAAATAGAAAAAGTTGGAATTTAGAATCAAAATCTTCATGCAAAGCATAGTTTCCTAACCAAAACCAGTCCCTGATTACCAAATGGGCACAAGAAGCATGTGCCACCCTTCGAAATCCACCCTTCAGCCCCTAATCAGCCCTAGTGAAATAGGAGCCACAAATTGTACAGTCTATTGCTTGAACACATTGTCTAATTATATTAAATGTCGCAGTAAACCCAATTACATGACTATTATTTCTAAATTTTGCAATATCGGGTAATGAAACATGTACACATGCATTTAGGATAATTTCATATGTCGTAGACAATACAGGTTTTCAAGAGTTTGCATTCTGATGCGAAAACTAAGCGGATTTACTCGTCTGTTTACTCCCATATTCTAGCCAATTACGATTTGGGTTTAATGAAAAATTTGTAAATTTTTCGAGCAGGTGTTTGTATGTGTCTTTAGACCAAATAATTAGTGGGAACTTTCAAATGGGATTGGGCTTTCCCTTAGTTGAGAAGTTAATCGGGCCTTCTCCAAAATTGTGACGCGTACTTCACAGATGCGGAAAAAGTAAAGCTATGAATTTTAAAAGTGGCTCTCTGTTGAAGAGTAGAAATGTAAGCAATATTACAAATTTTCAAAATTATCAATGTTTCATATCTGATTTAGTTTACTGAGGTTAATAAAGAAAGGTTCAAACAAACAGATATGATGATTATTAGGTACAAATTTAGCTTATCCGTTGCCATAGCTGCCAACTTGTATTTTCACCTAAAATGGAATATATATTTATATATATGAAGTTAAAATGGAGCTGGGCTGGGTACCTTGCGAAAAGAAATTAGATGGATCACCAAAGTCCTATTTTGGATACCGAGAGAGAAGAAAAGATTTAGAAAGAGACCTCTCTGTCGTTCGAGAGATGAAATTGTGAAGATTGAAAGAGCGGAATGGAGAAAAATTGTAGAAAACAAGGCAAATTGGAATGACCTAGGAGAGGCCTTCATCCTGTAGTGGATTGATAAACGCTGAAATTGATGATGATGTGCATATATAAAAAAATATTTTTAGGGGGAGATCAAATTTCTCGCCCATGTGCGGAATTTTTGCGTCATTGATAATTAAGCGACAATTCTTATTACATGGCGCGAAGTTCTTGCCATGACCGAGAACCATACTAATTTTACACTATTTTGCAGAAATGGAAGGCACACAAATAAAAGAAAAAGAAGAACGAACAGTATAAAATTCAAAATTAAATTAAATGTATTAGAATCAACAAGAAAAAAAAAAATCTCCATAAAACCAACAGTGTTTTCATTAGGGGTTTCTCTTATTTGTAGGGAAAATAAAAATGAAGATAGCTATACATGATATATATGTATGAAACATGTTACTATCTACAACTAAAATAATCTCTAATTTTATTTTATACAAACTTAAATTAATCGTTATAATTAATTACTTTAAAAACTTTGTCATCATTTTTAATAGTTCATTCATAATTTTGATTTGCAAGAATTGTTATTAACTCAATGATTTTTCTAAGGTGTTTACAAGAGCAGCTTCAAAATCCAAAAAAATTTTTTTTTATTAACAATTAAATATTTTTGTTTTTTCTTCTTCTTCATATCATTAAAAATTACAATGGAAGTATAGAGTTGCAAGTATTGTTAAAAACATAAAACATGGAGAAATAAATATAATGGGTAATTTATAAAAGAAAAAATAAACATGCGAAAAGAGTTTAATTGGCTAAATAAGGCATTGTTTGAAAAAAACAAGAAAATCATAAAAGAAAGGATTTGTTATAGAAGATATTAAATTACCAGAAAAAAATATATAATATATATGTATATATATAAGGCTTTAGCTTGGAATAGAAAGTATAATGTTTCAGATTTTTTCAGAAATTCTTCAGTCATACATTTCTTTTTTTTTTTTAACAAATACTTAGAACAAATGCCTGATTGCGGAAAAACAAAAGAGGTAAATTGATTATGGAAGCAAAATATACTTATTCGTATTATTTCAGGTGCTTTGGAAAAGTAAATAGATGTAGTTTGCTTTTCCTTATTTTCGAAATAATGAATGCAGCTGAATCGTTGAAGGACGTAGAATTTAAATTTTGCAGAAAGCATTCATTCGCTATAAAAAAATATATCCTATTTGCTGCCAGAAATTCTCTGTAATTTGAGAAAATACGTTTTGACAACGTAATTTTTTCGTAATTTTGTAGTAAATTATGCGTATTTTCTCAAATTACAGAGAATATCTGGCAGCAAATAGGACATATTTTTTACAGTGTTGTCAAAAAAGAATAATCTGGTGTGGCATTGACACGAATTTCTATTACCCTACATTTAAATACTATAAAGACAGATTGCAGTTTAAGGGATAAGATAACAAGTACTGCATATGAATCTAAGTTAAAAAGTATTCAAACAATAATTAAGAACAGTTTCATTTCACAGATAAATTTGTGAACTCCCCATTTTAATAGATAGAGTACCTAAATTTATATAGAATTTAAGGCTGTTATTAAATTTAAAAGTTTATTCCAAATTATTCAGAAAACTTTCACCCGCGCCTCTCTTTGAAACTTATCAATCTTGATCAAAGTTTTCAAGTAGCAACTTCATATGGCAACAACTTCAAAATACAACGTTTCAATTGCTTGCCATTATTTGGTTTTAAGTTACGCTGATAACATACACAAAGATCAACTGTGAAAAACTTGACTTTAGTATTCAGGAATCCTCAAAAGGAGTAATTAAACGAAAATAATAACCACTGAAACTTTCACTTTAAAAAATACTTTATGTATCATACGGGATATGAATAATTAATTTTCATTCCTGAGCAATTTCCCTGCGCGTGGGGAAATATAGTAAAGCATTTAAGCACTTTCATCAATTACATTCGATAGAACACAATGTTTTCCTCAATTATTGGTGGTCCTGTATGTCTTTTATAAATTTTGTACACATCACACTGTGCACATAAATATAGTCCTATCTTAATAACAAACAACACAACCTTAAAAGCACTTCCGGCAATTTCGAAGTATAGTCCCATTATATTCTACTTCTTTTGGGTAGTCCTGTAAAGGAATGTTGAATGATTTTCATACCATTTTATACACGAAACATGCTTTTATGCATATAAAAAAAATGCATGTTCATTTCGTTTTGTTTAGTCCAACCTATAGATGTTAAACTGTACCTACCAAAATTTTCGCCCATATATTTAATGTATTTGAATTTTCTTGGATATCTCTGTACACAAATCGATTGTCTGATTTCATTAAAATGTTTAGTGTAGCATCCCTACATGATACATAACACTGCTCTGTATTAAAATTGCCCCCCACCCCATTTTTGCAAATTCTTATGTAAAAGGACCTCCTGAATCCGAATATGATGCCCATTTTGCCCTATAACCCACCGATTTTTAGGGACGGCCTTTTATTTTTTATAACTTTTCAGTAATTTTATGGCTATAAATTTTATTTTTAGGAGGGGGGAGGAGGAGGATTATTTTAGCTGTTAAATATCTTCTGAGGGGCTACAGAGTTGGAAAATTCTAAAACAGGAACATTTGAAATAAGAATCATCAAGAATGGTATCAGGGCTCGAAAATTGTTTCTTTTGCAGCGCAGTGTATTTAGAATACCGAGTTTGGACTTCTTACTACTATTTTTTTTTCTTGATATATGCTGATAACACACGCACATATACAGAAGGACAGACACAGACCAACAATTTAACCCGAAAACAATACTTTCTCTAACATATATATGTGTAAGAAAAAGTATAAAGTATAAATTAAATACATTTCTTATTACAATACACGTGATATACAAAATACGAGATATAAAAATTGAAAAAAAAAAGTCAATCCAGATTAATTTTACACATTTTAAAAAATTTCTTACTCATTACGAAACTACCTGTGTGTAATGTTTATAATTGCATTATTGTATAAAAAGTGGTGACTTAGATCCACTAAATTTTCTGCACAAATGTGTTTTTACAAGATCTGATCGTGTATAAAACGTGATTTTCTTTTCTTTTTTAACACGCTTTTATTAGCTTCACCTGTATGTATGTATGTATGTATGTTTGTATGCTTGTAACCGCGCTGGGAGCAAACAAAAAATCTGTATTGTAAAAAAGGACTTTCCCTACGTGAACGCCGTGGCGTTGAGACATAGCTTTGCGCTACGAACCTAGAGGTCTAGCGTTCGATCCCAGTCAGGGGAGATTTTTTAAAAATGGTTTTTGTTTAATTCTAAATTATTTTAATTAAAGATATAAATGTATGTAAATATTATGGTGTGTCACTCACACGATTTTCTCTTACCCTGCATTTTAATACTAAGATAGATATTTTGTGCTTTTTAGTTCACATTTCTATAAAAGCATGTTCTTTAATTTTTTAAAACTATAATATTATTCTGTTTTGTTTTCAAATTATTTTATTTTTTACAAAGTTTGCAGAATCTGACGTCATGGTTAATGGATAGTTTTTGAAAATACTCACTTCCGAGACTTAAAATTCACCTATCTAATCTAATCAATATGCTCATAAATTTTTCTGTAGCAACCAACTAGTACATACGAAATGATGTCTAGAAGGTTTTATATATAGGAACTTAAAAAAAAAAAATTATTAGAGCCATTTTTAAGATACTCACTTTCATTCTTACTTACATGGCTGACTTCCGATTTTCCGATTTTCATCAAAACTTCTCCAACACATCTCAACACTTTAACTGGTCCAGCTGCTTCAATAATAAAGTTTAGCTTTTTTTTTTTTTTTCTTCGTTTTGGAGATATGATGGTCTGAAGATTCTCCATGCACATACACACACAAAGAGAGATATTTTCTAATAATGATCAAATTGGGACTACTAGGACATCTGAAAACGTGTGTATCCATCGGAAATAGAATGTCGAAATATTTCACGAATCCAATACTTTCTTTATATGCATGTGAAGAAATTAATAACAGAAGCAGTAGTGGTTTTTAAAATAAAATTTGAAATGCAGCTGTTACTATCACAAAGCCAATGTAAAGTATACTTTTTCGACCTTCTTTAATTATCTGAGATGAATACAGCTGTCAGCCACTCAGTAAAAATTCTGTATAATTTCTTTTTTACCTCCTTATACAGAATATGAAGAAATATTGTAAAACAAATTTACGAAACGAATTTTGCATCTCGTATATACTGCTCAACAGGGATTGGTCGTAGACAAGGCCGTGTTGTATGCTTGCTCCTTAAGAGATTGATGTTATAATTTATAAACTCAGGTTTTCTTCAAATTTAATTTCCAATTATCCTTGCATGTTGAATAAACAAATATTTGCACGATACGGAAAATGTTTTATCTTCCCATGAAAATCTAACGGTTAAAGTGGCTTTTTTTACTCGCCAATTGCGTTTTAAATTAAAGCATGCAAGCATTAGAGCATATATCTTACTAGAGTGCGTATCCCTCATTGAATCAAGTAACCAACATCGAAATCACATGACGAGTGCTTTTTCATTATTCACCCTTAAAGTTCGAGGGGTCACTCTTCTTCTCGAACAACGAATGATAAAGATTTTTCGCCGTATCTAGTAGCGTCAAGAAAAATGCCGAAGTATTGCTATGCATTTGCATGCAAAGAAAAATTTCTGAAAGGAGGACTCTTATCATTTCATAAGTAAGTATATACTTTTAAGTTTTACGTGCGATAAACAACTTTTTAAAATAGCAAAAGACCTATTTATATTCAAAATGTATTATAAACTGAAATTATATACGCTTAATGAATTATGCTTAATGTTTCGGACTATTCATTCCACTTTGTGCTTTTGTAAAATATCACAACTTAATAAGAGAACGAGAGAGAGAGAGAATGTTTTGCAGTAGCAATAATAAGCCAAGTAGAAAACCAAAAAATTGGAAGTGAGTCAAGTGTGGCAAAACGAACGGATCTCATCATTTCACTCGTCACGTGACTGACGAAAATTAACCTTAATGCAGTGTTGCCAGATTTTGCGACTTTTTTTAATCAAAATTCACCATTAAATTTTAAGCGTAACAGTTGCCTAGTCACTTCGCAGAGCAATCCTCTATTATGTATATCAAATATCACTTCTCAAAATTACTGGTGAATACAGAATAAAAAAGTAGCAAGATCTGGCAATGCAGCCTTAATATTGGTTACTCGTTTGGGTAGGAATTTTAGTATTGATGTGCACTCTAGTAAGATATATCCTCTAGGATCTAAACAAGTTTAACGATTAAAAAAAACAGATGTTGTTGGGCGTAAAAGTGTGGCGATATGGATAATGTGACTGAGGTCTTATCGCCATGAATGATACTCACTTGCTCCTTAGCTGACGGTTTATGAAGACCTAATTCTCCCTGCTGCTGAATGATTTTGTTACATCCTCGTACTCATATCGAACTTATAAGTCTCTAGCAAAAGAATGCTATATGACTTTAATGACATGGGATAAAATACGTTCATCCATATTTTCAACTCTTTAATTTTTCTTGTGATATTGCTTATAAAATGCATTTCTCAAGATAAATTTAATTCCATTTACCGCTCGGTTTTATAAAGAATAACCAGTGGCGTACCAAGGGCAGGGCGGAGGAGGCGGTCCACCCCGGGCCTCAGGTCATGAGGGTTCATCCGAAAAAATTTAACCTTTAAGTATATACATATATATATTTGTTGAAGTTGCCGTTCCATTATTTTAACCAATTCCCTGCAGTTCTTTAAGTCGTAGGTTCCTGTCTAAAGAGCCTCAATGTACAAAATGTGACCATAGAGCGACAACTCAAAAAAAAAAAAAAAAAAAAAAAAAAAATCATTTATGTTAAGCCTAATTAAGGCAGCACAAGTGGTACCAATGTCCTTGGCCTTCTTGTAGCACATTTGGCTTCTGAATCAATCTTCAAAAAAATTTCAGTGCCTTTAATAATAAATTTAAGTGAAGAAGTGTGAGGGGGTCTCTAAATAATAGAGGCTCTAGTTAGGGGGCCCCAAGGGAAATTTTCGCCCTAGGCCTCGAGAGTTGTAGGTTCGCCACTGAAATAACTTTAATTGATTTCATCATTCTGCTAAAATACTTCCTTACAGAATTTGCAATTCCGAAAGTTTTCACGATTTCAACTATTTTTTTTTTTTTCATTTCAAGAATCAGTGCAATTAAAATACTCCTAATACACTTTTGTAAAATATAATATAGGATACCGGAGTGGTGGCACAGTTGGTAGGGAGCTGTCCTCTGGTTCCTCACGTCCCGGATTCGAATCCCGGTTCAGGCATGAATATTTGTGGTGTCCTTTATGTGTGAAATATATATCAGAGATTGTGAATTGTTACTGTAAAACTATATAATATGGATCAATCGAGACAAAAGTGATTGTAACTATAGGTCTCAAAGCTTTGAAATAAATACCCAAATAATATAGTCAAAACACTGGCAAAGTCTTCTCAAAGCAAAAGGGGAAAAAAAAATCTGTACAACATTCTCTTATAATTTATTTAAATACATATAGAAACATATTTCAGATTAACGGCCCTCTTCACTCGGAAGCCCGAGCCAATGTTATTTTATGGGGAAATTATCTTTACAAATAACTTATTAACTAATACATATTATTAAATTTTGTTTTCACATTCAGAAAATTCCCAACTGTTAAGATGGCGGATCTTTTTTAAAAATGTATTTTTTTATTTTTTAATATTTTATTTTAAAATTGCAAAATGAAAAAAATTCACATATTGAAAATTCGTATTTTGCAGCTTCAAAATAAAATACAAAAATAATATAAAAATAATTTTTTAAAAAAGGTCCGTCAATTTAACTGCTTGGAATTTTTAGAATGTGAAAACAGAATTTAGAAGTTATTTGTAAAGAAAAATTTCCCATAGCTTCGGCTTCCGGCGGCAGTGAGTGAAAGTTTGGGTGACGTATAGGTGGTAAGAGAAAGTCGAAAGAAAAATCTTAACCTTTAGTATTCATTTCTTCTAAAGCATAAAAAAAATTTCATTTTTCATCATTTTCTCTCATTATCACTTGGATGACTATGCAAGGATTTTTTCCTTAATGGCGTTCTGAAATCTAAATTAATGCTTTTTAGAGTTACTTTCAAAGTCATTTTTATTTGTAAAAAGATTCATAGATAAAGAAATGGAATTTCGTACATTGAAGCATAAAATAGTCAAGATGCAGCTTACAGAAAACCTTTCTACATTCCAGTGAATTTCACTGAACTCTCATGTATACGTTTGTCAATGAGAGATTCTGCAAAATGCTGTTGATTAACGTTCCTGAATAAGTAAAATTCGTGCTTTATGGTGCATATAATGTTATAATCCTGAATTTTGTAGTGCAAGTAACCGTTTCATAGGCTTGTTTCTGGAATATTAGTCGAATAAATTGCCTTCATCGATTGAAACCTCCTGTTTATTTGCAAACCACTTAGAACACATAAAAATGTCAATATTTTCATAAAAATATGTTTAGTTAAATGATGTTATATAAAAGCTATTTGGTGTCTACATCAGATTAATTTATTCTTATCTTATATACATATACAAAAAATGTTTTTTTTTTTTTTTTTTTTCCAAAGATTTTAAACATATTCAAATTGTGATTGAATTAAATTTTTTAAACCCGGTAGAAAGTTTAAATTTCTAGCCACAATATTTTTTTTCATTTTTTTCCCCTTTTAACAACACTTTTAATTTGAAAAAAGAATTTAGTAAGAAGGTCAGACTGATCGTTAATCAACATTCGTAACTACATCGTAAACAAACCTATTTGTCTTGATTTGTTTGTTTTATAACAAACTCGTGTCAACAAAACTCATCTATCTCTTTTAAAGTCATTTAAAATTTTATTTTTCTGTATGCGTGTCTGTGAAAGAAACAAAGTGGGAAAAAGAGAAAGCAGCAAATGGTTAATCATTTACATCCGCGTTAATTTTAAAATTACTGAAAGTAATGTGGTGTGGCACACACACTACTTTCACTTACCCTAACTCCATCACTTACTTTAAGTCTATATATTTTGAAAAAAAAAAAAAAAAAAATCTTAAAATTATATTCTGTAGTTTTTTTTTTTTTTTTTTTTTCAGAAATCAATATGAAGAAAATCTGCAGAATATGTAGGATTTAGAAGTGGGCAAATAATTTAAGATGTTCTGCAGATTATTTTTAAAGATAATTTTAAGATTGTTGCGATGGATGTATTATTACAGTTTAAGGAGTTCGATAAAATACAATGTATTTTAACATTACCAAATTACTTTAAGCAGCATTTAAAAATAGTTTCAGAAACTGTTTGATTCGACAGAAATTTCTATGAGGGGATGGCTACCACTCCCTCAACCCCCGTTTGACTGTTGCAGCTATGTTCATGAAATATTTAAGTTTGTAAATAAATTTTTAAATCTATTTCGAACTCTTCAGAGAATTATCGCCCACATCACTTTTTTAAACATATTCGACTGATATTGGATAGCTTTGTGTATTCTCTATAAACTAGTTGATCTGCGCCCGCCTAGTGCTCGATTTTTACACATGTACAGTTCTCGCCGCTTATTAAATTCACATTCGTTCTGAACCAAAGTGATTTTATTAAGCGGCTGATTTTTATATCCGACGAACGTTCCTGCAATTAAGGAAAAGGTATTACTTCTCTGAATTTCGAAAGAATCTTCAAAAGATAACGAATAATGGAATTAGTAAACAATAGTATTAATTAATTTTTGATAGATAATTAACTAATTCTTTCTTCGATATAAGTAAATTCAACGCAATTCAAGTTCCCATGCACTTTCGTTAGAGGAAAATCATCATTACTTTATCAAAAGTTCACGCTGTTCTTATAAATTTAAAATCTTTCCGTTTAAACCTCATGAATTATAGTAATTTCAAAATAAGAAATAGAAATCGCTTTTAATGAGCGATAACGGAGGGTTTGTTGTGCTTTAATTTCTTTTTTTATTAAAAAAAAAATCACAATGTATATTAAAAAAAAAAAAAAAATTGTGTGCATAAATGATATTTTTGGCTGCTGAGGAGATACTTTTGAGTTTATTAACCGGCGAGGCTGATTTTATTATGAGATAGCTTTAAAAGTAGTTTATATTGATTTGATTTCGGTCCTGGCAATTTGATCATATTAAGCAACTGATTTTATTAACCAGTGAATTTATTAAGCGGTGGTTACTGTATTTCCAAATTTATTTTTCACGGCCTGTTCAAATTACTAACATTAACTTACATTGTATTTTTTTAATGACTTTTTTATATCATTATACTTACTTGTTTTAGTATCCAAGCTGCTCCAAGAAATTAAAAAACCCGTCATAATCTTTAATTCAAATTTTATAATACTTACCTATTATTCATTAATTTTATATCATCAGTTTCTCGGGACGTATAAGTATTCTACATATTTAATTCATTATTATTATTGTCCCTCCCATATAAAAATTTTCCGTCGTAACGAAAAGAGTTTATTATAAAAATAGAAATTATTTTACTTTATTCAAGCTTTGTTTTATGGCTGAATAAATTCAGGAAAATTATCAGGTTATTCAAGTTTTGTTTTCTTCGACGGTAACAACTATACTTAAACCCTATACTGAAATAAATTTTTAAAATATCTCTGTAAATAAATCAATGCATTTTGTATTTTTTAACCGACTTCAAAAAAGAAGGAAGGTTCTCAATTCAAACCGTATGATTTTTATGTTTGTTAGCTCATAACTTCTGAACGGATGCTCCTATTTTGAAACTTTTTGTTTTGTTGAAACGGTCTTGGTCTGACTTAGGTCCCATTGTAATATCTTTACGATCTAAAGAAAATACAGGGTGCACAAAAAATCAGTCCCAACTCTTTTAACTGCTAAACGGCTGCAGCTATAGTGATAAAAATGGTATGTAAGTATAGCAAAAAGGCCATGCACTACAAGGTTAAACCGCTTGCAGCGCCACTTGGTGGAAAATAGCGGAGTTAGTGTTCCTATCCCGAAAACGGTTCTAAAGGAAAAGTGAATTACAAAGCTGAAGAGTATCACCGATTTAGTACAAAAAGATAGTTTAGATATTCATGCTAACGTTCCAATCTCGGAAACGGTTCAAGACAGGGGGGAAAAATGAATTATAAAATTGCAGAGTTTCATCGATTTTGTACAAAAAGATAGTTTTGACATTGATGCAAAAAATACAAGGCTAAAAACGTGCATTTTTTTGTTCGCAATTTCTTACACTATACACACTTGAGCTACATTGCTCACGATGTAGTGTAGCTGGTGAGACATACGCTATATAGTTCAAAATACGGTTACTTAATAATTTTTGTTTTATAGTAGAGATCTTAGTCTGAAGTAGGTCCCATTATAACATCTTTACAATCTAAAGAAAATAAAGCATCATCTGGTGAAAAACAGCGGAATTAGCGCTCCTAACGGTTGAGCGCTCCTCTCAAAAACGGTTCAAAATGGGAGAAAAGTTAATTATGAAGTTGTAGAGCATCATCGATTTACTACGAAAAGACAGTTTTTAGACATTATTGCTAAAAATAGAACGCTTAAAACGTGCAGTTGTTTGTTCGCAATTTCCTACACTGTGCACACTTGAACTACGTTGCACACTTTGCAGCGTAGCGGATGACACGTATACTCTGTGGTTCAAAGTACTGTTACTGTAAGCGGTCACATCGATTAGCGCAAAGTCGTTTTCAACCAACTTCAGAAAGGAAGGTGTTCTTAATTCGAGTTATGTGTTGTTGTTGGTATTTGTAAGCTTATAACTTCGTAAGATATGCTCTAATTAATCCACTTCAAAAAGGAGGAGGTTCTCAATTCAAAGCCTATGTTTTTTTGTTTTTGTTTTTTGGCTCATAACTTCTGAACGGAGGATCCGATTTTGATACTTTTTGTTTTATTGTAAAGGTCTTGGTCTGAAATAGGTCCCATTGTAAGATTTTACGATCAAAAGAAAATACAGGGTGACCAAAAAAGTCAGTCCCGACTCTTTTAATTGCTGAACAGCTGCAGCTATAGTCATAAAAGTGGTATGTAGGTATAGTAAAGTGGACATGTTATACGCAATTCTACCGCCTAAAGCGCCACCTGGTGGAAAGGAGTGAAGTTAGCGATCGTATCTCGGAAACGTTTCAAGACAGGGGGGGGGGGAAGTGAATTATAAAATTGCAGAGCATCATCGATATAGTACGCAAAGATAGTTTAGACATTAATGCTAAAACCAGAACGCTTAAAACGTGCATTTGTTTGTTCACAATTTCCTATTTTGTGCACACTTGAACGACATTGCATATGTTTTAGCGTAGCGGGTGACATTTATGCCATGTAAAATTCAAAGTATGGTTATTGTAAGCGGTCACATCGATTAACGCATAGACGTTTTAAACCGACTTCATTAAGAAAGAGGTTCTCAATACAAACCATGTTACTCGTTGTTGTTGTTTAAATTTGTTAGCTTATAACTTCGTAAGAGATGATTTAATTTTAATACCTTTTTTTTGTCGTACTGAGTATGGCCTGAAATAGGTTTCATTATGACTTCATTAAAATATAAACTAATAACAGGATACTCACAAAAGTCTGTTCTCACTCTAACTGCTGAACGCATGCAACTACACTGGTAAAAGCAGTATGTAAGTATCGATGTTGAAACTTCTGTCCGTCAGCTGCAATGCATATTTTGCTCTTTGTTTGAACTTTACGCTGCGCAATTTCCAGCGCAGCGGGTGACACGTATACACTGTAACGTTCAATATATATACCTATCAGAATTTTTGATTATGAATACAGCGTATCCGTTTTTTACATTTCTAAAGACTTTTTAATTTAACGTATGTTCGTTCAACAGATAGTTTTTTGATCATATTTGATAAAGGCAAGAAAAGTGACACAACTTAAAAATGCAGCATTTGAGAAAAACCAACTTAAAAATAACTTGACAAGAATAAAACTGGCACAACTGTCTCTCGAGTGGATAACTTTCTAGATGGAGATGTAACTTTTTTGTTCACATTGGGTGCATTTCATGTATTTTTCAGTGATATAAACTATTTTTTGAGTAATGTTACTTTTCTTGGAATTTATGATTTGTGAAACTTCCGTCGAACGTCTTGTGATGTTCTGCTATATGAATAATTTTTCACTGAAAAGAGAAAAATAAAATCTTTTTGTAAAAAAATAGAACCGACTCCAAAACGGAACTTCTATTTAAACAACTAAAAATGAAAGAAAATTGGCAGAAAATGGAACTGTAAATTGCGCCTAAAAGTATAAAATAATTTCCTTCGCCAAACAACCTATAACACTACAATTAATCATAACTTTTGAAGTCGGCGCAAAATTAAATAAAAATTGATACCTTTATTCAATACAAAAATCAAATCCTATTCAAAATACACATGTCACATTGTTACCTGCAAAACGCAGCCGAAAACTACTTTGATTCAAGAAAACAAATAAGATTTCGTAAGCAGCAAAAGTTGGTCAAGATGCTGGTATCTGACGTCTTTGGTGAAAGAAAAATCGCAAAATTATCTGGCAAACATATTTAATTTCTTTGCGATATCATGATTATTTTTATAAGGTATATTAAAAGAGTAATCAAGAATATGAAACAACACATTGTACAATATATATTACATCTTGCGTGTATATTTTTGCCTTATGTTTTGATCACCAAATCCAAAAGCCATCAAGGATGATAGTTATCAAAATTATACCAAACTAGCAGGCTTTGCCCGCTTCGCTGGACATTAAACTTAAATGAGTTGTAAAAATCCCATATTTTTATTAATAACCTAAGTTCTCGCTGTGATTGGTAGAGGTTTAATCGCTCGCAACATGAGGAGTCTGGGTACCCACTGCCTTCGGCACAACTTACCCACTTCTTACTTCCCCACCCTCAGCGGGTGAGCTCGAAATTTTGCAAAATCCCACTAATGTGCATAATGCGTATACTTAATCAATATCCACACACCAAAATTCGCCATTCTAAGATAATTCAAAGCGAATTCAAACGTAAAAACATGTTTTTACACATGTTTATTGCCCTCCGACTCCGAGAAGGTGGGGGGGGGGGGATTTCGAATTTCGTGAAATCCAGTTACAATAAGTGCCGGATGCATACAAACAATTTACGCACCAAATTTCGTGACCACAGAAGTCTTTAATAGAAAATATTATAAATAAATAAATACAAAAAGCACAGCTTTAGTATGGGAACCCTTTGGTGACTTTAATTTTTTAAGCCATTTTTGCGATGAACTGAATTGGCTATCTCAATTGTGTAATTAAAGATCTTGGCGAGAAACGCCCGAGCTACTTCGGTGCCGAATTTCAAATTTTGCCAAAGGGATCCAATACTAAAGCTGCTCCATATCGAATCTGGGTTGAAAACGGAAAAAGTGTAAAATAAATTAGAAATATCAGACCTATATTTATAAATTTTATACCGAATGAAAGGGGCGATTTTGCTGAATCCAGGGGTGCAAACAGTTTTTCGATGCGACAATTAGATTTTTAAAAAATAACTAAAGTATGAAATTTAAGTGGCAACGGAAAAACGGAAAAAGGGAAAAATAAATTAGAAATATCAGACCTATCATTACAAATTCAGTACCAAATGAAAGAGGTGATTTTTCTGAATCCTGGGGTGTAAACAGTTTTTCGATACGACAATTAGATTTTTTAAAATTAACTAAAGCATGAAACTTAGATGGCAACACTTCATTTCAATCTTTTCATAATTTGTAGTGCGAATCACGCGAATACAAAAGTCTTTAACTTAAAAATTTATTTTTATATTTTACTAGCAGGCTTTGCCCGCTTCGCTGGACATTAAACTTAAATGAGTTGTCAAAATCCCATATCTTTATTAATAACCCAAGTTCTCGCTGTGATTGGTAGAGGTTTTCTCGCTCGCAAAGCGAAGAGTCTAGGTCTCCACTGTCTTCGGCACAACTTACCCACTTCTTACTTCCCCTTCCTCAGCGGGTGAGTTCGAAGTTTTGCAAAATCACACTAATGTACATAATGCGTACACTTAATCAATATACAGTCTGGGTCCCCACTGCCTTAGGCACAACTTACCCACTTGTTACTTCCCCTTCCTCAGTGGGTGAGTTCGAAGTTTTGCAAAATCCCACTAACGTACATAATGCGTACACTTAATCAATATCCGCACATCAAAATTCGCCATTCTAAGATAATTCAAAGCGAATTCAAACGGAAAAACATGTTTTTACACATGTTTATTGGGAACGACTTCAGTATAAACCCACAACGATATTTGGCGATTTTTTTTGTTGGCGATTATGGCTAAATCATAAATCTAAAAATCATAAATCATATATGATAAATGATAAAATCATAATCTAAATCATAAATCCAAAATAAACAAAATATTAGGCTGCCATATTATATCGCAAACAGTCCAGAACGACATCGTTATCCTTCAAAACAACGCCAAAGAAAAATCGCCAAATTCAGCTGTGGGGTTATACAGAAGTTATACCGTTTATTGCCCTCCGACTCCGAGAAGGGGGGGGGGAGATTTCGAATTTCGTGAAATCCAGTTACAATAAGTGCCGGATGCAAACAAACAATTTACGCACCAAATTTCGTGACCACAGAAGTCTTTAATAGAAAATATAAATAAATAAGTACAAAATGCACAGCTTTAGTATGGGAACCCTTTGGTGACTTTAAATATTTTAAGCCATTTTTGCGATGAACTGAATTGGCTATCTCAATTGTGCAATCAAAGATCTTGGCGAGAAACGTCCGAGCTACTTCGGTTCCGAATTTCAAATTTTGCCAAAGGGATCCAATACTAAAGCTGTTCCATATCGAATCTAGGTTGAAAACGGAAAAAGGGTGAAATAAATTAGAAATATCAGACCTATATTTATAAATTTGGTACCAAATGAAAGAGGCGATTTTTCTGAATCCAGGGGTGCAAACAGTTTTTCGATGCGACAATTAGATATTAAAAAAATAACTAAAGTATGAAATTTAAGTGGCAACGGAAAAACGGAAAAAGGGGAAATAAATTAGAAGTATCAGACCTATCGTTACAAATTCAGTACCAAATTAAAGAGATGATTTTTCTGAATCCTGGGGTGTAAACAGTTTTTCGATACGACAATTAGATGTTTTAAAATTAACTAAAGAATGAAACTCAGATGGCAAAACTTCATTTAAATCTTTTCATAATTTGTAGCGCGATTCACGCGAATGAAAAAAGTCTTTATCTTAAAAATTTATTTTTGCATTTTATTTTTCCATTCAAAGCGTTTTAGTGAAAAAATATTTATGGCGCATGCGCAGGCGTTTTTTACCCACAATTTAAACACTAATCAGAATTTTGAAAATTTCTATAGATATAATTTTAAGTTGGGTGAAGACCTAAGTTTCTGCCAAGCGCCGTTGAATTCCGTCCAGCCGTTCTCGAGTGATGCCCGGACAAACGTGTTTTAGTCTTTTACCCCCCAGGGGGGAACGGGGGAGAATTTCTGAAAAGTTGATGGATATAATTTTAAGTTGGGTGAATACCTAAATCCCTGCCAAGCGCCGTTGAATTCCGTTCAGCCGTTCTCGAGTGATGCCCGGACAAACGTGTTTTAGTCTTTTACCCCGTAGGGGGGGAACGGGGGGGAATTTCCGAAAAGTTGATAGATATAATTTTAAGTTGGGTGAAGACCTAAATTACTGCCAAGCGTCGTTGAATTCCGTCCAGCCGTTCCCGAGTGATGCCCGGACAAAAAAAGCGACATTCGGACACGATGACATACACACAGACACACACACACACACACACACACAGGCAAAATTTTCTGAAGTCATTTTCGGCTTTCATGGGGTGTGAAACGTGAAGATATCGCAAAATTTTTCGATTCCGACAAATTTACAGACAAAACTCTGATTTTATTAATATAGATTTACAAAGGAAACTCTAACTTCGTAGAAACATAAATACCGCATTGTGAAGAATGTTCACTGTTCTATGTAGATGCTACTAATGGACCAATTGTATACAGTGATAAAATAATAAAGGAAACATGAAAATGGGTCATTCGAGACAACAGCATTTGTTGCTACCGATCTAAAAACAAACCTTTAAGAACTAATTAAATTTTATTTAATTTTGCGCCGACTTCAAAAGTTATGATTAATTTTAGTGTTATAGGTTGTTTGGCGAAGGAAATTATTTTATACTTTTAGGCGCAATTTACAGTTCCATTTTCTGCCAGTTTTCTTTCATTTTTAGTTGTTTAAATAGATGTTCCGTTTTGGAGTCGGTTCTATTTTTTTACAAAAAGATTTTATGTATATTTAATTTATTATTTGAATTTAAAAAAAAAAAGTAAAAGAAAAAAAGAAAGAAACTTTTAAAAATATGCACAACATGTTTTGCATAATTTTGAAAGTTTCGTTCGTTGATTCTTAATAAATAATTTACAACATAATTTCTATTTTTAGAATAAACTCTTTTCATTACTTTGCTCGCACTCTCGTAATTGCAATTTTGAATTTATAGTTTTATTTTATTAATAATTAAATTCGAAGTTTTTCGAAATTAAGATTAAAAATGATGTCATAGCTTAAACAATGTATTGGAAATAAAGAAAGTAAATTTTTATCCTGACTTTCCATTAGTGCATTTCAATTGAATAAAATAATGAAAAAGGGTAATTTAACGGAAAACTTACTTCATAATAGCAACAATGTATTGAGATAAAGAAAATAAAATTTTATCCATGTTTTGTATGATTTTAAAAAATTCGTTCGTTGGTTCTTAATAAATAAAACAGAACAATTTGCGTTTTTAGAATAAACTCTTCTCCTTACTATGTGGAAATGTAATACTACGTCAGTGGAAAATAATAATAATAAATTAAATATATAGAATTTAACTACGTCACGAGAAATTAATGATATAAATAAATAAATAGACATATGGTTATAAAATTTAAATTAAAGAATTATTATGTTACTAGCAGGCTACGCCCGCTTCGCTGGTCACTATTTTTAAATGAATCATTATAATTAATGAATTCTCAAAATTGCATTAATTTTTGTCATGTGAAAAAAAAAGAAAAAAAAAACTCTGATCGGGAAAAATGTCGCACCGGGTCCCCACTGCCTCCGGCAGCGTAGACCCAGACGTGATGCGCACGCGCGAATGCATATATATGAGCGCCTTAATAATTTTACAAATTCGAAAATATCCGCAATGGATTTGTAAGTATCGAAAACCTCAATGCACCAGTTTTGAACGATCTATTTCTATTTTTATTTTTTTACCCTTCCGCTCCCTCCCCCCTTCCCGCCCCTCCCAATAATTTTAAAAATTCAAAAATATTCGCAATCGATTTGTAGGTATCGAAAACCTCGATGTACCAATTTTGAATGATCTAACTCTATTTTTTTTTGCCCCTCTGTCCCCCCCTCCCCGGCCCTTCTAATAACTTTACACTTTCAAAAATATCCCCATTCGATTTGCAGGCCTCTAAAGCCTATCTGTACCAATTTTGAACGGTCTAACTGTATTTCTATTTGTTATTGCCCATAGCCCCCCCCCCCCTTACCGCCCCACCCTCCTACTCGCCTCTCCTAATAATTTTACAAATTCAAAATCATCCGCAATCGATTTGTAAGTATCGGAAACCTCTATGTACCAATTTTGAACAATCTGACACTATTTTTATTTTTTGCCCCCCCCTCCTCCCCCTCCTAATAACTTTACACAATCGAAAATATCCCCTTTCGACTTGCAGGCCTTTAAAACCTATCTGTACCAATTTTGAACAGCCTAACTGTATTTCTATGTTTTTTCTCCATTCTATGTTTTTGCTCCCACCCTTGCTGCCCCACCTGGGGGCTGAAATTCTAAAATTCCAGAAATTGGTTTTTAGATAGTTGCATTAACTATATTTTAGAGCAAAAATTTCACGTATATCTGTTTTTTTTTGTTTGAGATATATAGGATTATGCGAAATCACGTTTTACGCATGTGAAATCACGTTTTGCCCCCCCTGCCCCCCTTGGGGACCGAATTTCAAAAATTCCAGAAACCAATTTTTAGACATTTCTATTAACTATATTTTAAAGCAAAAATTTTACGGATATCTGTTTTTTTGTTTGAGATATGAAGGATTTTGTGAAATTACGTTTTGCTCCCCCCCCTCCCGTTGGGGGGCGAATTTTGTAAAATCGCTTGCGGCGTTGTCTTTCTCGGGTCGTAAACATTAACCGTGCCAAATTTGGTCCCACTCGGTGAAACGGCCTAGGATTCTATAGCGGACACACAGACACACATACTCTGTTCTTTTAAATATATAGATTTTTTAATTTCTTGGAGACGTTTAGACTTCAAAACATCATGACGTAAAAAATGATACCATTTTCATTAAATATTATGTAAACCAGCGTTTAGTAAGTTCAATAGGTAAAATAAATAAATAAATAAATTTGGGAATACATGCGTAAATTCGAGCGCAACGCGGGCGCAGACCGACTAAGATATAAAAATTTGAAAAATTACGAAGTACTAAATAACTTCCTTTTTAAAAATTTTAAAGGATAAAATTGTTAATAATATTAATCTTCAGCAATTTTTATGCCTTTCTTTCAAATAATGTTTCTGGGATATCTACGGCCAATCTCCTTTTCAACATTATAGAAATAAATATTAAATTTATTGATCAAATTTACCCTTTAAACTTCTAAGAAAGGAAGTTGCATTGTACTTTATAATAATTTTTCAATTATCTTCTTTATAATAAATGTCTAAGTTTCCGAAAACTAATGCTCGAAACTGATGGTATTGCTAAAACATTTTTTTGAAATAAAGATAATAAATTGTATTAATGGATATGAAAGAGTTGTTAAAATAATTTATTGAAATAGAGGAAAAAAATTTCTGTCCTTGGTTTGGAGGAATGAATAAAATAATTGAAGAAGGATAATTTAATAGAAAAAAAAAATGGAGTCACAATTTTAACAATGCAATGAGAAGATAAAAAATTTTACCAGTGATTTAAAAAATTAAAACAAGTCTAAATGATGAATTAAAAAAGTTAATATAAATCTATATAAGGACTGTCAATTGGTGATTTCCTTTCTCAGTCACCGCTATAAATTGCCAAATTAGGATCAAAACATTTAGCTAAATTAGAGAAACAGTAATATATATACATTTATTTAAAATTGTCATACTAGGTTGAGGACAAAATATCGACTACATAAATGAATGGCACGATAAAGGTGACACAAATTAAAACATTTTATTTGAATCAGTTGGTAATTATTAGTAATCTTATATAAAATTTCATGACAACACATTAATATTTACCTTAGTCAGAACACTGACATACAAACAAATTCATTACAAAAGCTGTTATGAATTTTGCTTAAAAGAGTTTATAAACTATGTTTATTAACTTTTATCAAGAATAGTCATAATGAAATCAATCGGGCTTATTAAATTTATAATTTTTAATTCAGGTTTATGACCAGTGCTTAGCTTTGATGTCAGCAGTGATGTACAATATTTTTAAAATGTATTTTGAATGGTGAAAAGCAAATGATAAAATAACTTAAAATTAAGTATAGATAAAATAATGGAACTTCACTCTATGATATATATATTTATATTTATAAGGGACAATGACCCCCCGCGAGAGATCACACATGAAATGGATCACATTATATTTTTTTAGTCGACACGTTATTTTGTCCCGCGATATTGTGTCCGAATCCCATATTTTGGTTATATTTAAAATTATTATAATAAATAATTCAACAAAATATAATAATATTGAAAGTAATATACATGATAATAAATTTAAACCGAAAAAAAATTGTGGTGCTTTTCTGTACTCCACTTTTCTGATTTTCCTGATACACACACAAGCAGGCATTTTCTAGATATTGCCAAACCGTGTTAAGGACATCTTAAAACGTGTAAATTCATCGAAAAATGGAAATAGAGTATTTTCACGAATTCAGTACTTCTTGTGCAGAGTAAAGTAAAAACCTAGCGATTCATTGATAGTAAAAAATTCTCTGTAACTGTAACTTATTATTAATATTATACTAATTTCAACTTTTCTTCTTCGTTGAAAAGTGTTAAAATACATAACACAATTAAAAGTACATTTTAGATCAAAGTCCCCTAATATATTATAAAATATTTATTTTTATGTGAATCAAAAAACGAATTTTTAGTGCGGTTCAAACCATATTCTATAGAAAACAGGCTTTTGTATATCTTATTAAAAGTAGTACGTTAATTTTGTTAAATTTTGAGCAGAATGAAAATATTAACATATGCATTAAGATATACCTCTCAGAGAACTTTCTGAGTCGAAATTATTTTGTGAATCCCTGTACACAAACAATTAGTATTATTTAAAATTTCATTAATAATAATAATAATAATAATAATAAACGTGTTTTACTAAAGCTAAATAACATACATACGTTTCAACGTATTCTAAAAATAATTATGGTTCAGAGCGACTATAAATAAAGGGGCAGCCAGACGAACCAAATTCTTAGACACTTTATAACTTTACTAGTCTTTGTAATTTCTAATAATAAAATATTGTATAACAAAAAACTGGAAACGTCATCTACATCGATATGATGTAGATATAAATTAGATAAATTAGATAATTAGGTTAAAGTACTTTCTTAATTAGTAATACTAATTTTTCCTCAAATTTCGCGTGCACAATGTCAGGAGTAATTATTAGTGATCACACGAAATGGTATTCTTTTCTATTACTTTTTCCTCCTCTGCGTATTTAGAACAGACTATGATTTAATAAATAAAAATCGTCTCTTTAGGAAAGATTCGTGAAGTTTATAGAAAATACGTATGTTTATATGCATGCAATACTGTAATTTATACTAAATTAATCTCTACATTTAAATGCAAGTCTTTTTCTTTCAAGAATCTGTCAATAATCTACTTTGAACTGATTTTATTAATTCGTTTTCCAGCAGAAAACCGTTAATAGTAACCTCATTTTTAACACTTTCCAACAACAAAGTTGAAAAAGTTTCAAGACACATAGTTTCAAGTTAAAGAAAAAAAAGTTGATTCAATGGAATAGGATTTAGTTATATATAGTGAAAAGCACAGCAGATAAAGCTCGCTAAATTTTAATATATATATAGGTAGAACAAACTGGTGGATCTGCAGATCAGGAGCCTCAACGTCTCATTTACAATACCCATTACTAAACAGGTCGTTTTTATTTATTCCATATTATTTAAAATAATTATGTATGCGTGTAGATATATATATATATGTATGATTAACTCGCTAGATAAACAGATGCTTTTCTGAGGAAGGCTGCCGCCCTCTGAACCCCCCGTTTTATCTATCTGTATATACATATGTGTTTGCGCATATATATTTCCTTGTAATTCATAATCTTGTGTTTATTCCATAAAACAAATAAATACTTGTATCAATTTTGAAGCAAAACGATTGAATAACATATTGGATTTTGCTTCTGTACCTCTGGAGACTTACTACTAATTCTGTGTGTACCATTTTCTACAGGAAACAAGTTTTTAAACATTCTAATGACATGTTAATTTCATTATACTGAGTGGTATGTAAACCTGTTAAAATGCACTTAAAAGAAATTTCGCCTATAAATATAATAGTAAAAAAAATTTCTGTGTGTTCCTATACACAAGCCACAAACATTATATGAACAAATAAAAACTGTACGCCTATTTCCATGTAATCCATGAATAATTGTACCAAATTCAGCTTCTAATAGATGACAGTGTAACTTTACCGGAATTCTTTTGTGTGTTCCTGTAGATAATTATTAAGTCTACGCACACCTTTTTCTAAATAAAACATGCTTTTAAGCGTATAAATATTGTATGTCAGTTTCATTATGTTGAATGCAATGTGCCCACGCTAAAATGCGCTTAAATGAAATTCTGTCCATAGACCGTAATGATAAGAAATAATTTAATGTATTCCTGTACGCAAACCATAAACAATATCGACACCAACAATTGTACAGCTATTTTTGGATACTTTTGGCGACTTTTGAATTTTTATCGTCACTTTAGACAAAAATACATAATTTATGTTATTATTATTATTATTATTTCTTTTCTTTCCGTTTTCCTTTCCTTTCCGTATTTACTGAATTCGATTCTTTGTTTTTCAATATCACGTGATTGAGCAGACTATTTTATTTATTTAACGCATAGATATAGTAATAAGACATAGATTAAATAGCGAGAGGGGAAAAGTGATACCTTTTTTTCGGGAAAAGTCACTCTAATGGCTGCCTTTCCCCGAGTAAATCACAAACAGGAATACACACGGATAATTTAGTAAATAAAATTTATGAATAATTTATTTACTAAAGGTGAATGAAAAACTCCAGGTACAGTTTCAAATTCATTTTTCTTTTTATTCTTTTTTTCAATACTCTCTAATGGCTGATTTTAGAACTTTTTTTCGGCATCAAATTTTTTTTCTCGATAACATGGGGATGATAGATCTATATATATTACTATATCTATGATTTAACGTTCATTTATATTTCCATTAACTTTTGGAAATCTCGTGCAACTTTATCTAAATTGAATCGGTCATTTGAGAAACACCTCATATCCAAAAAAGTAAACTTTCGGGAAATCAAAAAAAAAAAACCCAGCTGGTCCATAATTTAACATCATATATTTTCTGAAATTTTTTATATGTTTCTACAGGGGTTTGGTAAGCTAATTCTACCAAAATAAAATTTTATTATTTTTATTTTGATATTTAAAAAAATTATAAACGTTGTTGGAGATGTGTTGTTTCTCAAATGACTGACTAAACGATATGTTATCAGGTATGAAATAAAAGGTAAAACAATTCAAATTATTAATAAAAATCAGTATTTTATTTTTCAAATAATATATACACATTTTCCAAACATTGTTTCTTAAAACATTTCAATGTCATCCATATCGATAGTTGGCCAGTCATAAATTTTTGCATAAAATTCACCAACAATGTCTGCAGGTATATAGGCTTCGACTTTCTTGAGGTCATTGATTTTGTTGATATTGATAGGTACACATTTTTGCGGGTAGGCACTGATTTTTGGAAGCTCTGGTAAACCAATTCCCGTTTTTTTCAAGTCAAAAGTTTGTTTATTGAGTCCACCAATAAAGTTTTTTACTTTAACTTGGCCTACATGTTTATTAGAGTAATGAAACTCCATAAAAGTTGAAATGTTGAATTTTATTTTGCTTTCTTTTGGGATATTCCTTGCTTGAGTCTCCGTAGATATTACATTTTTTTTATAAAGTTGAACACACCATGATATAAAATCCTTTAATTTTTCTCTTTCTACTATTTCCACCAGGAACTTGTCCTGAATAGCAGCAGAGTGCAACATAAGTTCAGCATACTATTTTACTGTGTAAATCCTGTCAGTTGTTCTAATTTTTCGTTTGATTACACTAAAGTCGCGGTCACACGGAAGGTACGAATACCTCGAATAGGAAAACAGTGATGAATACTGTCGAATCGGTCAGTTTCTATTAGGGCTAAAAAAAAACCGCACAACGACGGTGTTTTTGTTTTGTCCAGGTGCACCATCGGAAAAAAAATGAAGATGCCTAACACCAGCATCAAAACCTTTATTGATATAATCAACTAAAAATGAACAAATTTCATTTGGTCCCTTCTTAGCTAAGCCCTCATGATATACATTGTAAAAGAGATTAAGTAAAAGAGAGTTTAATAAATAGTGGTAAAATGATAGATACTTATCCAACTTTCCAGTAAGCCACAAATTAAGTTAAAAAATAATCGAAAATCAGTAAATCTCCATACTGAAAACAAACCAAGTCTCTTTTTCTTCTGACATAATAAGAATATATCTTTCATACAGCTTAGAAGAGGGGGGGGGGGATGAAAACTACGTGTGAAAAAAGATTAGACAAATAAAAAGACAAGGTATCTGAAAAAAAAAAAAAGAAGTAAACTCGCAAAAAAATAAATAAATAAACATCTCGGCTACGAACCACAGGCCACGGCCTAGGCATCTAGGCACGTCCCAATGTGCCTGAGTTAAGGAAAGGTAAATCCCCAAATCTGGTTTAAGAGGTCTCAAAGGGATTATATGGGAGCCACATTAAAGTAGAATAACAAGAAACAGTGCTACCACCAGCCACATTCTTTTGTAAGTCATTTGAGAAACAACACATTTCCAGGAGATGAGGTGTTTCTCAAAGGAATGGATATTTTCAAATGCGGCATCACCATGGTTATTAAGTGGAGATGAATTGTTTTATGCGTATTGGATTTGTCTAGCCTTCACCAACAATTTAATATGTATAACTCAATTTTGGCCAAAAATGGACATGAGGTGTTTCTCAAATGACTGATTCAATTGTTTTTTTACTCCATTTTCAATTTTAATTTTTTCATGTGCATCAGTAAAATATTTTATAATTTTTTATTTTTCGCGTGAGAGCATATTTCATTTAATGTTTGAAAAAAAAAAAAAAAGTATTTTTTTTTTCTTTTTAGCAACAATTAAAATTTTAAATGTCCACATTTAAAGCTTTTATCAGGTTATTATTTTCCCATTTTAATTAATTTAAAAAAATCTAATCAAAATTTCGTTACAAATAAGGTACCAAATGAAAGAGCATTTTTTCTGAATCTGTCGGTTTAATTAACTTATCGATCGGACAATTACATTTTTTAAAATTAACTAAAGTATGAAAAGCTGGTGGCAACAACACACAGACAAACAGAAGAAAATCTCTCTTAGCCAATCAACTTGCGTCCAGCCACATACTTACAGGAAAAAACTCTCTTAGCCATTTATATATAGAGAGATTGTGTATTTATTCTTTTATTTTTTATAATTTATTTATTTTTATTCTTTACCTCCTCTTACCTACATATCAGAAGAAGACATTGGTAATGGATCGAATTTTTAAAGTGAGCTTTTGTTATACAATTTGATGTCCGCTGAATCCGAAAATCTGGTTTTAAATTGTTGGCTTGTGTATATGTATCTGTCTTTTATTAGCATAACTTAAGAACAAAGGTTAACAGAAAGTCCAAATTTGCTGTTTTAAATTTGTATATACATATGGGGATATTACTTCCTTTTTATTTATTTATTTTTGTGCGTGTGCGTGATCAGACAAATGGCTTGTGTACAAGAGCGTACGAAATTATTAAAATACCTCACGTCTAAGGGCGAAATTTCTCTTTAGTACATATCAACATCTCTATAGCGCACCAAACATAATTAAATCAATACATACACACATATATAGGCTTCATATAAAATATGATATAAAAAGCATTTACCATTCGTTTATAAGCCAAAATAATTAGATTGTATTAGGGCTATAGTTTGATACTTTCAAAGTAATTTTATATTGTGTTATACGCTTTTTATAATCTGCTAAATTTAAGGGAATGGTAAATGTTATAAATCTTTTAGGTTAATTACTGTCTTAGAGTTAAGAATATTTTCCAATATATGCATTGAAATATCTTAATATTATGTACATGAATAACAATTTTCTTTTGAACTATTAATTATTTAAATTTAAAAATTAATTTCAAATTTTAAATTTTTTTCAAGTACTTTACTTTTTTTTTTATTAGTGCTAGAGGCCTATTTCAGTCGGTACAGTTGTCGAATTTTTATAGGTCACTCTAAATTAGTGCTAGAGGCCTATTCCAGTCGGTTTATTGAATGGGGATTTATTGAATGAGGTCCCCCCAAGGCACAACTTTGACATGAGTCCCCCCCAAAGTACCCCTGTTTCAGTCGGTACAGCGTTGTCGAATTTTTATAGGTCACTCTTAATTAGTGCTAAGGGCCTATTTCAGTCGGTTTATTGAATGGGGATTTATTGATTGAAGTCCCCCCAAGGCACAACTTTGACATGAGTCCCCCTCCCAGGCCCAACTTTGACATGAGTACCCTCCCAAGGTACCCCTATTTCAGTCGGTACAGCGTTGTCGAATTTTTATAGGTCACTCTTAATAGTGCTAAGGGCCTATTTCAGTCGGTTTATTGAATGGGGATTTATTAAATGAAGTCCCCCCAAGGCACAACTTTGACATGAGTCCCCCCCAGGCACAACTTTGACATGAGTACCCTCCCAAGGTACCCCTATTTCAGTCGGTACAGCGTTGTCGAATTTTTATACGTCACTCTTAATAGTGCTAAGGGCCTATTTCAGTCGGTTTATTGAATGGGGATTTATTGAATGAAGTCCCCCCAAGGTACAACTTTGACATGAGTCCCCCCCCAAAGGCACACCTTTGACATTAGTCCCCCCCAAGGCACACCTCCCCCTCATTGGGAAAAAGAGAAAAAACGTTGTTTTGCGGCTATAAGACAGTTTGGACTTCCAACGTTATTTGTTACAGTATCTGCAGCTGAAACACATTGGTTTGATTTAATGAAAACTTTATCATGAAATTTAGATCGTCACGAATTAACTAAAGAAGAATTTGTCGATATTAACAAGTTTAGCAGTAGGCCTCTGGCACTAAATTAAAATCTGTCAGTGTCAGATTTTCATGTTTTAAATAATGAAATAATGTCGTGTCTGTATATTTTTATTATTATTATTTTTTAATGCGTTCTGCCGACTAATTTTAAACTTTTTCTCCTTCTGTTTTACATTATTACCGTTCAACAATATATTCTAAGATTATTTGGCTATTACTTTCTGGTTTCATTCATTAATTAAATACTGAAGAATATTTTTATTTTAAAATACTAAAATCGAATGAAAATTTTTTAGCGTTCAAACGCAAAAATATTTTTTAAAAAAAGTGAAATAACTTATTAAGGAATTGACAGAGTATTACCTAAATATGTTTAGAATGTAATACTGAATTATAATGATGTAAAATTAAGAGAGAGATAAATTAAAAATTTGTTAGCAGAGAGTATTTGAAAATTTTTCAAGAGTTAAGAATTCTGAATTTTATTTTTAATTAAATAATTTTCTAGAAATATTAATGCGCTTAATATTGTTATATTTCAGCTCATATGTATGCAGAATTTTATATTTCTAAGACAGTAATCCTAAAAAGATTTATAACGCACCCCATGCTCTTCAGTACGGTATGTGAAGCGTATGCAATTCACTGTGTACGGAGCTGCCCAAAATTAGTCGAATAATATTTAAATAAAAACTGTCTGAATAATTTTTAATACTTTTTTTTAAAATATTTTGATAGCTACTTTAAATATCTTAATATATATATATATATATATATATATATATATAATACTAAAACAGTAGTTAAGGGAAGAGGAGGGGGGGGGGAGGTAGACGTTACCTCCACTTACAGTAATGAATGCCAAACAAAACTGTGTTTAAAATTATTTTCAACTATTTTTAACTAGTCAGTTGCAGGGCGACTGAGGCGCCCGTTGAAAAATGATCATTTCATTTTATTTATTTCTCACTTTAAATAATTCATTTGCTAGCAAGCTGGTGCGAAATTTTCGCACTTTATTTATCTCTTCGTTACCTTTAAAATTAAAAATTATTATTATTATTTTATAGACGTCATTTTTTCATATGCATGAACAAATTTAATATTATATATATATATATATATATATATATATATATATATATATATATATTTTTTTTTTTTCACGTGAAAGCATATTTCATTTTATGATGGAAAAAAAAAATTGGCAACAATTAAAAATTTAAATGTCTATTTTAAAGTTATGTCTATTTTCTTATTTTAATTAATTAAAAAAAATCTAATAATAATAATAATAATAATAAATCGTTACAAATAAGATACCAAATGAAAGGGACGATTTTTCTGAATCTGTCGGATTAAACTGCTTATCAATCGGACAATTAGATTTTTTAAAATTAACTAGAGTATGAAAATTAGGTGGCTACTTGCGTTCACACACAGACAGAGTCTAAGGAAATCTCTTAGCCTTTTTTAAGCGTGACAGAATCAATCAGTCACGAACATAACTATATATGCTGATTGTGCTTTGGGAACGTTCAAGTTCATTTGCAGTTATCATGGAATTTAAATTGTAATAATATGCTTTTCTAGAAATACAGTCGGTAACAAAAGTCTCCGAACACTAGCAAAAATTCCTATATGAAAAAGTACATTTAATACAGTTTTGTTAAGTAAATCCTTGTCGAATCCTGTTCTTAGTCAGTCTAAAAGCAGGATTCGACAATGATTTATTTAACAAAACTGTATTAAGTGTACTTTTTTTACATGGGAATTTTTGCTAGTGTTTTGAGACTTTTGTTACCGACTGTACAAGGTAAGAGAAAGTAGCGTCAGTGTTACACTAGATTATTAGTGTGGCGTTATTCGTAGGACAGTGTTCATTAGATGATAAAGCACTAAACGGGTTGGGGTGATTTTACATCGAGATTAGAAACTTTAATCGAAATTGTATCTTATAAAGAGCTTTAAATATATATAAAAAAATAATTATAAGATAAAAAAACTTTTTATATTCCAAGTTTTTAAATTTTCTGATGAATCATTAATAAAATACGCGAGGATAAAAAATAATATTTAAGTAATATTTAAGCACGCGGACTCAGTTCAGTGAATTAATAATAATAATGAAAAAAAAAATGTTGGTTTCAAAAAAAATTTTTTTACTCTATTTAGATCAACGTATATTAGCATCATACATTAGCATTTATCAATGCGTTTAAAATTTTTAAAGTGATAATGATGTCAATTTTTTTTAGATGCATCATTTAACTTTTTATAATTTTTTAACGTTCACGTTTAATTAAATGTATTTATTTTAATGTCGAAAGAAAATAAACTCGTATTTTTTTTTTTTTTTTTTTTTTTTTTTTTGCAACAATTAAATCATAGCTAATTTTTTAATGGCTATTTATATTGCTATTAGTAGGTTATTATTTTCATATTTTAATTAATTAAAAGAAAACTATTCAAAAATTTGAAAATCTGACTTCGAAGTATTGTGTTGTCACCGGGTTCTGAGCTACTGTGAAAGTTTCAAATGTCTAGCTAGTAGTGAAGTTAGTTAAAAATAATTTGCAATATTTGTACCGGACAAACAAACACACACACAAACAAGAATCGAAGTTATTAAAAACATGGTAATATGGTAATAATAAATTCAATTTTATTTAACACTTTTTCAAAATGAATGCGATTTTTTTTTTCTTTTGTGTGTGTGAGAAAGAGATAAAGAGAGAGTACGAGTGTACGTTTGTGTTTCAATTTCCAAGGGGGGAAAATAGAACTTTACAGAACAAATTCTGCTTAAATTAATCGATAAAGTTAATTATTATTATTATTAATATTATTATTATTATTATTATTTTCTTTTACTTTCGGACCAATTAATATTGATTTTTTCTTAAGTAAATTTAATATTGGAGAGAGAAAAACTATCAAATGAGGCCTTCAACACTGCAGCAGTATTCTTTTATGAAAAAAAGAGTTAAATAGACCAGATTTTGTGGTGGCCAATTGCCCATAGTGTAGCACTAGTGCAACGTAAAATCCGTTCAACTTGAATCATAACCAGAATTTCTGGCGTAAAGTATATTCCAACCACTACAAACATAGGAGCTCAGTATGGACATGGACGGAGCACTTTCTTGAAGAAGACATGTATATATTCTTTAACACATATATATTCTTTGATTTATAAAACTAGAAATTTGATCCAAAATTTATTTATAAATTACTCATACTCATGTTATTGATTATTAAACAAGGTATGCAGCATGTTTGAACATCATACCTATGTTGATGAATGAGTGTACTCTTTTCTTCTAAAATTTGTAACGGCTGATTTTCAGCCTTATTTGCTTCTTCCATTTTAATTACTAGAAAATGACTATAGGATGCAAATGTATCCTAAAGTCATCTGCAAGTCGGATACAAACTAAATGTCTTTGTTTAGAACTTTAAACTGAGAGGCAAGATGGACTTTCACACTATTCAATGTAAATAGTTCTAAAGAATCAATAATTTATCTCTTATCGAAACTTGCTGTATAAGCTGCTAATTCTAATCTCTATCTTCAAACCTAACTAAACATCAAAACTTCACAACTTCCTCTAACACTTCACACCTTTCCACTGAAATCAAACGCCAACCTAAACTGAACCGATTGGCCACCTTCTCCTAAATTAACCCAACTCTTCCACGGGCAACCTTATGCTTTACTCGAGATCATCTCCAGCGAACACTAGATTCAACTGGTAACTTTACCTCTTCCAACCTTAGACAACTCAGCGCGATGTCTAGCACTTGATACCGAAAGACATTCTGGGAGGCCTCATAGCCTTCCAAATCTATATGTTTTTTTTGGGGGGCGTATTTTAAGAAATTCTTATTTTTAACATTCCATCTCTTAGCTCTCTCCCCACTCCCTCTTTTTTTTTTTTTAATTTAAAATTCAGTTAAATAATCTTCCAACACATTTAAAGAATGACATTTTGAAATTGTAAAACGCAATGCTAAAAATTTTTAGAAGAACACAAACCATTTTTTAAAAGGATTCAATTTAGTAATTTTGTTTTAAACAATTTTAATTACTAGGGGCATATAATTTTGTTTCCACTGCAAAGAAGTAACAAATAAAATTCAACGAAACTAAGTTTATATATTTTTTTTACGCTTTTTTACTGATTTATTCCTTCCTAAAAGAAAACATAATTATACAATTAGTGGCTTTCCACGAAAGATTACAAATAAAGGATTAAAAGGAAATTTATGTGGAATTTAACACCACTAACTGTTACATAAAATTCTTAATCTTAAGGCTGTTACACAAAATTCTTTTCTGTTACATAAAATTCTTAATCTATCTTTTACAATTTTCCTTCATTGGCAGCCAAAGTCATGTAATGTTAAGTGGAAATTCATTATGAGAATTCCTCATTAAGTAATAGACTTTTATTCGCGTTACGTAATAAACCCTTGACACGTGACTACTACAGGGAAAAAAGCAGAATTATGTTTGCATTCTATAGGGAAATATTTGTATCCTAAAGGGAAATTCATAGGGAAATGGAGAATCAGAAGTCACATGTTGGGTATGATTTCGCCTCGAACCCAAGAAAACGGATATTGTCCATTATATACAATATATATGCAGTCGAACTCGTTAACGTGAATCTCAAGGGGAATAAAAATTAGTTCATGTTATCAGTAGTTTATGAAATAAGTAACTAACCTTCATATAACTAAACTAATCTTCATTTTGACGGGGATTGTAGAAACAGTTCATGTTAAAAGTAATTCACGTCAACAGTGTTCACGTTAACGAGGTTCGACTGTATATATTTACTTTCTGTAACTCATATATATCGTAGAGAAAGTCTTATTTTTGGATCAAATTTTTTAAATTGACTTTTTGTTATATTTACCCGTTTTGAGGTCCCTTATATCCTAAAATTACGTTTTAGCGGTTGGTCTGTGTGTGTGTGTGTGTTGTGTTTTTTTATTTTTCTGTGTGTGTTAGCAGCATATCTCAAGAACAAATAATAGCAGCAGTTCATACTCGGTATTCTAAATCTATATCATATAGTAATGCTGCACTAAACTTTTCGTTGAGATCAAGCAAAGAGTTCGTGTACAGTGCTATCCAAGATAATTCAAACACATTATGTCTATGGGGAAATTTTGTGGTAATTACAGTGTAACATCAATAGGCTGCCCTAAACAAAATCCAACTAACGTACTTTTATATATATAAAAGCATATTTCGTGTAGATTGTGGTATAAAATCATTTATTATTTGCTTACAGGGCTACCCAAAGTATTTGGATAATATTGGGGCTATATTTCGAAATTGCTGGAACTGTATTTCGTTTTGTGTTAGGTTTTCTTTTTTCCATATGAAACTAGATTTAAGTACACAATGTGACGTGTATATAGTTTATAGGCAATATACTAAGCTACTCAAAATAAAGCTAAACGTTCTTATCTATTGAATATAATTGATGGAAGTGCTTTGCTACATTTTACAATGTCGATGAACACTGCTCCGGAAAGAAAATTAATTTTTCGTACCTTACTGTATAGTCGGCAGCAAAAGTATCCGAGGACTATCAAAAATTCCTATATAAAAAAAGTACACTTAATATGTAAACCTATGTTAAAACAATCTAACTTAGGCTTCGGAAGAGTTTATATGAAAATTAGTTCTGTGTGAGGGGGGGCTACCGCTTCCCTCAACTCCCCATTTCATTACTGCACCTACATTTATATAGAATTTAAACCTTTTATTCAAATTAAAAGTTCACTTAAAATTATTCAGACAACTTTCAAGAGCAACATTCCTTGAAAATTTTTCCAGCAACAAACTTATATCAATATGAAAATACAACTTTTGGATTTCTTGAAATTATTCATTTTCAAGTTACTCAAAGAGACACAGACAAAGATCAAATGTTAAAAATTTGACTTCGGCAATCAGGAAGCCTCAAAACGTGTAAATATACAAAAAATAAGCAATGAATATTTAGCTTTAAAACATATATTATTTATCATATGTCTATGAGGAATTCATTTCAGTTCCTGAGCAGCTTTCTAGGACATGATAAAATATTACAGTAAAGCACTTCCGAAAACAATAAAAAAGAAAGTTATCGCTTAAATATTTGCAGCCATGTATATCTTTTGAAGACTGTGTACAGACCACATGGTGCACCTGAATATAGTCCTATAGTAATAACACACGGCACAACCTGAAATATACTTCCTTCATTTTTCAGGTATTATCGCACTATAACCTACTTTGTTTGTGTAGCCCTGTAAATGAACAGTAAACGATTTCCCAACCATAGTCTACATTTTTACGCATATAAAAAATGTATATTAATTTCATTTGTTTTAGTGCAGTCTACAGCTGTTAAACTCTACTTACCTGCAATTTCCCCCATAGACGTAATGTATTTGCATTCTCTTGGGTGTCCCTGTACACGAGCCATTCGTTTCATCTCAACGAAAAGCTTAGTGTAGCATCCCTATATCATATCATTTGGAATACCAAGTTTGGACTTTCTGCTACCATTTTTTCATGAGATATGCTGATAACAGACAGACACACAGACGGACAGACCAACCACTAAAAACATTATTTTCGGGTTCAGAGGACCTCAAAAAGTATAAACGTAATAAAAAGTCGCTTTCGAAAATTTGACCCAAAAACAATACTTTCTCTACCCTATGGGTAAGAGAAAGTAAAAATAAATAAATAAATAAAATGAAAACAAGTTTAAAATTGTATTAAAAATAAATTTGAAGGAAAACGTGCAAAAATGATTTTAAGAAATGAAATAAGTAATATTTATTAAGGAACTCAATTTCCCATTTTAAGGAAAAAATCAATTTTTTCTTTTCTTCCTTTAACGCTTTTTGTATATTTAGAACAAATAAAAAATTTTCTTTCTCTTACCCATAAGGTACAGAAATTATTGTTTTTGGGTCAAATTTTCAAGATTGAGTTTTTGTTATATTTACACGTTTTGCGGTTCCCTGAATCCAAAAATCATATTTTTAGCGGCTGGTCTGTGTGTGTGTCTGTCTGTTATCAGCATGTCTCAAAAACGAATTACAGCAGAATGTTCAAACTTGGCATTCTAAATTTATATCACACAGGGATGCTACGCTAAACTTTTCGTTGGGATCAAGGAAATGGTTCGTGCACAGGGACACCCAAGAGAATTCAAATACATTACGTCTATGCGGAAAATTGCAGGTAAGTAGAGTTTAATATCTATAATTTGCACTAAACCAAATGAAACGAATATATATTTTTTTATGCGCGTAAAAACATGTTTCATGTAGAATATGGTATAGAAATCATTCACTGTTCGTTTACAGGGCTACACAAAAGAACTAGATTATAGTGCGACAATAGCTGAAAATTAATGGAAGTGCATTTCAGGTTATACCGTGTATTATTACTGTAGGATTATATTTAGGTGCACGATGTTGTCTGTACATAATCTTCAAATGATATACAGCGCTGCAAGTGTTTAAGCGATAACTTTCTTTTTTATTGTTAGTGAAAGTGCTTTACTATAATATTTTACGATTTTCAGGACAACTGCTCAGAAATTGAAATTAACTCCTCATGGCCATATGGTGAATAATGTATTTTTCTTTTTTAAGCTAAATAGTCAATGCTTGTTCTTTTTTATATTTGCACGTTTTGAGGCTTCCTGAATACCGAAGTCAAGTTTTATAATTTGATCTTTGTCTGTGTCTGTTAGGGTAAATTAAAAACAAATAATTTCTGGCGATCCAAATGATTTATTTTGAAGTTAATACGTTTGTTATTAGAAAAGTTTGTTTAAGATTGATAATTTTAAAGGAATGATGCGTGTGAAAGTTGTCTGAATAATTTTAAATGAACTTTTGAACTTAATAGCAGATTTGAATTCCATATAAGTGTAGATACAATGATGAAACGTGGGGTTGAGGTGGGCGGTAGTTCCCCTCACATAGAATTATTTGTGAAATAAAGCTGTTCCGAAGTCTAAGTTGAATTGTTCATATGTATCCGACACCTAAAGTAGCAGAATTTATTGAAATACTCCCCCCTTTTCTCCCTTGGGGGCAAGAAACAAAAAAAAAAAAAAAAAAAAAAAAAATTGTTTGTAAATATAACTCGGCCCCAAATTACTTCACGGTGAAGAAATTGCAGATGAGGAGACTAGACTCGAGTATAAATAAAACATTATGTACCACTTTGGAATTCTTGATTCTTACAGGAGGGAGGGGAAAATTCGTTTTTCGGGGGAAATTTCAGAAATTCCGAATTCTTGAGTAGAGCTGTACTAAAAATGGTACAAAGTTATTGAAAACGGCCATGTGTCTTCTTTAGAATATTTCCAAAAACACATTTTTTTTTTTTTTTTTTTTTTTTTTTTTTTTTTTTGTAGGGGGGGGGGGGCGTTACGAAGGAGCAAATTCGAGACCCCCTTTTAACGCTAAATTTTTCTTGGGAAATCAATGGGATCTGCGGGATTTTGCAAAACTTCGAACTTACCCGCTGGGGAAGGAGAAGTAAGAAGCAGGTAAGTTGGTCTCGGATGCCTGACGTTGTGAGCGGGAAAAACCTCTACCGAATATAACTCAAGAAAAAGCAATTTTAATTATATCTATAAGAATTTTGCAGAAATTTAAATCATTTCTTATTTTAAAATTTATTTTCTTTTTCCATATATGTGAAAAGCTGAAAAAAATATTAAGGCCACATTAAGACATTACTTCAAAAACAGTTAATAATCGAAAAACTTTGCATTATTTTCAGTTAATTTAATCCTTTTTGAAATTATAAAATTTAAAAAACTTCAAAGTCTGGAAAAAAACTTCAAACTATTTACAAATACATAATGAAATTTTATGCATTTTCAAACACAATGTAATGAATGACAAATTTAAATAAATCGATAAAAATATTTCAAAAATTAAAATTACTTTTTATTTTACAATTCATTTTTTTTTTTTTTTTTTTTTTTTTTTTTTTTTTTAATACATGTAGAAAACTGGAAGAAATGATACACATAAGACAGTATTAAAAAAAAAAAACCTGCTAATAATCTAAAAATTTGCCCTTCTTTTCAATTAACTGAATCATTCTCGAGGTCATAAATTTAGAAACTTCCTTCAAAGAACTTTTTAGTATGCTTTTCCAGATCTTTTCAGTGGCTTTTTTCACCTCACCTACAGTGTTGTAAGTTTTCCCATTTCCATACATGTCACCAACCAGAATGCCCCATAAATTTTCTATTGGGTTCAGGTCAGGGCTTCTTGATGGCCATTCAAGAACTTGGAGCAAGACTTGCTAGCAAGATAATGCACCAATGCACACGTCAAACTCCGCAAAATCCTGGTTTCAAGCTAATCATGTCCAAGTGCTTGAATGTCCATCAAGAGGCCCTGATCTGAACCCAATAGAAAATATATGAAGCATTCTGGTTGCTGACATTTCTGGAAATGGGAAAACTGAAAACGGCCATTGAAAAAAGCTGGAAAAGCATATTAAAAGACACTTTGAAGAAACTTTCTAAATCTGTGACCTCGAGAATGATTCAGTTAATTGAAAAGCAGGGCAAATTTTTGGATAATTAGCAGTTCTTTTAATACTATCTTATGTGTATCATTTCTTCCATTTTTCTACATGTATTAAAGGAAAAAAATGAATTGTAAAATAAAAAGTAATTTTAATTTTTGAACTATTTTTATACATTTATTTAAAATTGTCATTCATTACACCGTGTTCACTGAGAAAAAAAAATATACCACCTTCATCTAGGATGAATAAGTGGCCATTTTCTAAATCCCTCAACTAGAAGTATAGATTTCCGATCTATGCGTATAAGGCACGTCAATAAACTGATTAGACGAAATGATCGAGAATTTCTAGTCTACACATTTCTAGATGGTGAAACAATATTCTGAATATTCTGAATCTTTTGTATTGCGAGAAATTCTCGCTTGATTTTCTAGAATTGGGTAATAAACCAAGATTATAGTTGCTGAAACCCGCCTGTTGTATTCTCATTTATTTGCAGAGATTTTTAAATAACTTTGCCCTCGATAATATAAGCAAACGCTCTAGAATTCTAATAGGGGTTTCTAGAACTCGCTTTCAAAGGGGATTAGAATTTATAAGGATGACATGGAACTATTTTTTCTAGAGCCACAATTTAGATTCTAGATGTCAGTTACAGAATTTTTTCTCAGTGTTTGAAAATGCATTACACTTCAATATGTGTTTGTAAACATTTTGAAGTTTTTTCCCAGACTTAAAAGTTTTTAATTTTATAATCTCTAAAATGATTAAATTAATTGAAGCTAAGGCGAAGTTTAAAGATTATCAGCTGTTTTTTTAAATAATGTCTTATGTGGCCTTAATATTTTTTCCAGCTCTTTATATATATGAAAAAGAAAATAAATTTTAAAATAAGAAATAATTTAATTTTTTGCAAAATTTTTATAGATATAATTAAAATTACTTTCTCTTGTATTATATTTAAACTTGCATAAAACTCATATCAATGGTTGTGAAGTAAATTAAGTTTTTCGCTTGGCCGTAACATTTTATCCAGGGCTGTACATATAGATTTTTCACAGAAAAAGGGGGAATAATGGAACAGAAGGACCACCATGTTTTGGAGGAGGTTCCATAGGAAATTCAAGAAAAAAGAGGGAAATTTTTAATGAGATGATAGAATGTACTCATTATATGAACCTATCTATTGGTGACTACTTATACAAATGAAATATAGCAGCAAAAAAAAAAAAAAAAAAAAGGGGGGGGGGGAGGGTGTTACATCCTTCTAAGCAGGTTTGAAGTAGTATGAAAAAAAGAGTTCGATAGAAAAGTGTTGGTGAGTGTTGTCCAGCCAAAAAAAGTTAGTTCTAGAAGAATGTCTAAAATTCTGGAAGAAATGTTCTTATCTCACCGGATAATTTAGAAAGATTATTAGTCATGTCTGACAAATCATGTCTGACACTACAACTTAACACAAAAAAATATAACATAATTGATTAGTTTTCTTTTAATTAATAAAAATATGAAAATAATAAGCTAATAATAGCAAAAAATTAGCCATATAAATTTTATCCATAATTTAATTTTTGCCAAAACAATTTACGAGTTCATTTTTTTTCCGACAAGAAAACAAATACATTTATCTAAACGTGAACAATAAAAAATTATACAAAAAGAAAATAAATTATGCATCTCACAAAAATTTGACATCATTATCACTTAAAAAATTTTTATGCATTGATAAAGTACTAATATATTTTACGATGCAAATATATGTTGTACTAAAATCAGTTTTATTTACAGATCATCCTGGGCGATTTTTTTAAATTTTTGCGTTGAAGTACACCGAACATTTCTCGCCAAGAAGTTTAATTTAGCAACAGCAATTTTGATCTAGGTCATCAAAAATATAAAAATTATAAAATATTACAAAAATAAAAAAATAACACTTATTTAAAAATAAAAATAAAATGCCCTTTTCTTAATGCACTAAAAAGAACAAAATAACTTTTTCAGCTTAGTACCGCCGATCTGAACCCTAACAGTACAAAATGTTTCAGAAACGTAACAGTCATATAACATGAAAACATTGTAAATATTACAGAAACGTTCAGTTTGCTTTCCGATTACTTTCATAAACGTAGAAATGTCCGCGATCGTAACAAAAAAATCGGATAAGTAACAGAAAGGTTTCATTCACATAACAGAGAGAACATACAAAACGGCGAATGTTTCAGAAAGGTATCAGAGAGCATATTAAATTTTTTTACGTTTTTGAAAGTTTGTAAGTATTTTAAAACATAACTGAAACATTCTGTGCTGTATGGGAATACTTACATTTTACTACTATTCCAATAAAATTGCACCTCAAACGAAGAAAAGGGTGGTTCAAACAATTTTATTCCAAAATTTCCAATCTGGCTAATTTCAACTCATATTTTCATAAATCCATAATAATTTAAAACTAATTTTAAATTTTAAATTATTATGGATTCATGAAAATATGAGCTGAAATTAGCCAGATTGGAAATTTTAGTATAAAATGGTTTGAGCCAACCTTTTCTTCGTTTGAGATGCAATTTTATTTGAATAGTAGCAAAATGTAAGTATTCAGATCGGCGGTACTGAGCTGAAAAAGTTATTTTGTTCTTTTTAGTGCGTTAAGAAAAGGGCGTTTTATTTTTTTTTTAAATAAGTGTTATTTAAAAAGGTAATACGCCTAATATCGTGTAAAAAAAAAAGGTTTATCAATTAAGATAATTTTAAAATTACTGCGGATAACGAAAATATAAAAAATTGAAGAAAAGAAATACTAATATCAAATACTTGGTGAATTGCATTATTCTAGTTTTATGAATGTTTAAATACAATAAAAATGAACCGTTTGTGTTATGCAGGTTTGTGAGTAGTTCAAGGTTCCATGAAAACTGTTTCAGGGCCCGAAATTTCAACTCAGATTACACTCGCCGAAAAAAAAGTTTTACTCGCCACGAAATAGAGTTGTCATTTTTTTTCTTTCTTTTTTGCGCATTTTGGGTTCTTTTTTCTTTTTTTCCCTAACTATTTGAAATGCTTTTACAAATATACTTAAAATTATATATATTAAAAGTGTGTCCCTCTCTCATTATCATCCTCTCTCATAATCATCTATAATCAAAAATCATTATAAACATAGGCAGTACCTTTAAAAGGGCTCGGGCTCATTTTCATGTGTCAATATCGCATAGGCAAACTTTCACATTTCTCTTCTGCCGGATAGTGAGCGACGGGCAAAGAGATTCTCTGCTCGTCTATTCTCCTTCTGCTTGGAGAAATCATAGTGGGAGAAACGAAACTACCGAAGGGATTAAAAATTTTAAGCATGCACTAAGCATTTTTCCTTTCCAGCTAAATATTAGGTTATAAGATGGCAAGATTTTACCATATTTAAATCTATAAAAAGAATGTTTTCTGTCACCATATCGTGTAAGAATTCTATCTATAACTAGACCAAATTTTTACTCGCCACAGTAAAATGGCGAGCTGGCGAGCGGAAATTTCGCGCCCTGTGTTAAGTGATATATAAAATATATCGAACTTTTTTTTAGTTATAAGAACAACAACCAGACTTTATTAAATGAAATATCAGACACCAGACTCTTGTGTTTATTAACGATAATTTATGGAATGTGCCTCAACAATAACGGTAAACAAGGGTAAATGGCTTATTCAATTTTATTTTGTGGCAAGCTAAAACTTAATTTAATAGTAATATAAACTGAAAGAATAATTTATCTATGCAAGATTATTATTATTGTTATATATTATTATTGGAAAAATTAATAATATGAACTATAACAAAAATTGGATATTTGTTTCTAGAACTCATTGTAGTTATTTTATGTGTAAATTAAATTAATGTTTTTATATTAGGTTGAATGAAAAGTTTCAAAAATTAATAATAATAATAATAATAATAATAATAATAAATTAATATAGATATCTAAATCAGAATAAAAATATATAGCAGTTAGTTGATAAAATGTTATGGTTATTGCGGTAATTTGATTAATAAAAATCACGCAAGGTCAGATAAATGGGATCATGTGGTAGAATTCAAACAAATTGTAATAAGGTCTAAGTCTAAATACTCACCACAGTCCTGAGGTACATTTTAAAACTATTATGTGTGCTTCCCGCACTTTTTTTTTTCTGTGTTATTTTAGAATTTGTTAAAGGTAATTCCATGTATTCGAAGGATTTTCTGTTTTTTTTTTTTTTTTTTCCTTGTTTTCATTGTTTGTTTATTTACTTTTCTAGACTGTTGCTAAAAATTTTATTCTCCCGAATCCGTTAAGAAAAATAAGAATAATTCTGTTTACCTTGTCCAACTACGCGGCAGGTATGAATTACAAAAGGTAAATAAAATTTTATTAAAGTAAATAAAATAAAAAAATCTCTTTTTATAAGAAAGCTCACATCCTGTTTTTTCTTGAACAAACAAACTGATGTGTATTTCTTTTGTCTATTTAAAAGCCCTGTTGGATACAAATCTTTTCGTTTCAATGGGAGAAGGTCACTTGGAAATCCACTCGGTGCTCTGCGTTTTCTTTAAATATTATGTTTTTGCTCTCTGTTACAGAGAGTGGGAACCAGTTTCAACGTAATGATAATCCGGCGAGGTCAGATCTGTTGACGTTTGAGAATATTCATATAAGATGTAGGTCGGCACGACGCTTTTTGTAAACAACTGTCTGTAGTCTTTTTTTTTTTTTTTTTTTTCCCTTCCATTTTACGTTTTTTTTTTTTTTTTTTTTTTTTTTTTTTTAACACGTTTGATTTAATTAATGTTTTCCGGTGAAATCCAGCTGAACCTGGCACCACAAATTTAATTTCTCTCTCTTAATAGTTTCAAAAATAATTTATTATATAACTATCTTCAAAATGTATAATCTCTCTCAAAACCAGAGAAAGTATTTTATTATTGTTATATATTTTTGCTAAAATAAGTCTTCTCTATTTTTTACACTTATTCAGTTTTTGATTTATTTATTTATTTATTTTTTAAGTAGATATAGTTTTTTGTTTTTTGTTAACGCTGTATATTAAAAATTAATTAAATATTTTATATTATGGAGAGTGATTTTGTATTATGGATTTGTGTTTATTTTTTTTTTCTTTTTTTAATAAAACAAACTTTTGAAGATTTTTTGAAATGAGAAAATTTGAAAAGATTTTTTGAAATGTTCTAAGAGAAAAAATGTCGCCTGCATTCACTATGTAAATTAATTTAACAAAGACTAATTTTATTAAATTATTTGCAGTTAGTGAATTTGTATAAAAAAGTATAGGAGAAAGTTTTGTAATGGCCACAACATACTAGTTTTTTAATTACACCTTTCAGTTCAAAATTAATTTTATAAATCCGCAGCTCACTTTGTTTTAATTTTCTTTTCCCTATTCAACAACTTGGATCTTCTGAAGCATTTTATAATTTCTATTCCATTTTAGTTGTGTAAAAATTACAGAGGCATATGAATTGAACGATATGCTTCAAATATATAACATTTTAAATTATGAAACAATCTTCAAAATATATAATATCTATAACAATCGTGTGATATGGAAAATCCCATATATGTTGTTTTAGTTTAATTAATAATAATAATAATAATAAGTTCTATTTAACGATTTTCTGAAAGAATATACCAATTAAATAATTATACTTTGTTAAAATTGAACTTAATGTTAATATTCACTGGAAGGTAAATATTATTTATCCTTATAAAAGGTGAATGCATTTCTTTTATTGTCATTATCACTATCATTATTATTATCATTATTATTATTATTAGATTTGTTTTTCTTCAATTGATAATTTCTGTCTGAAAATAACAGATCATTATATTGAAATCTTTCATGCTAAAGTCATTCAATGAAATATTATTTATGGCCTTCCAAGATATTTTATCAAGGTGTTTCACAGCAGAAAGATGAGGATATTTCGTCTTTATGAATTATAAACTTTATCAGTCTCCCCAAACGAAAAAATTAATTTCATTTCTTTCATTTAACGAGAAATTCTAAACATATCTTGCTCGTTACTAATAATTTTGAGAAACTTGCAACGTTCCCATGGAACATGTAACAGACAATTTCGCTACATTTGCTCGCCAGTAACGTTTCAAATCAAATGATATAAATGTTCTTAACGACTAAAAACTTAGATGTTTTCTAGGCTAAAATTTTTGCGATTTGTTTAACCATTTGAGGCACGGTGTCAGCGCAGCTACGACATCAGTTTCAAAGTTTCAACTGCAAAAACTCATCCTGGAAATGTTCTAGCAAAATTTTTCTTTCATAACACAGCAGAAGTCATTTCTTTTATTTTTAATTTTATTCGAAAATTCCGGTGGCAGTTCAATTTAAATAAGTAGAATTACCTTGCGGGTTAAAGTGAGCAAAATGTTCACGTCAAAAAAAGACCCACACTTTCTCGCTTGCCAATGAATTGAAAAGTTCTCGTTCTCTTCGCATCTGTAATTTTCATGTACTCTTGTATTTGCCCTCACGTACTTGGATTCTTATTCATTCGCATATTTGGCAATTTGTTACGCACTTTATAACATCTATTTTAAAATATAAATCATAAATTTATGAATAAATTAACTTAGGTAAAGATGATTTTACATGTCTCTGTTTACAGTCAGGTCCCTGGACTGTGACCCAACAAATCTTCACTTTAACGTTTTTACTTAGCGGCCTTCAATTTAACAATACCTTCAGGCTTACGTGAAAAATGATAATTAATATATTTATACTACAAATCAGAGAATATATTTCATATATTTTCGTTAGAGTAAATTCTATCGATTATTTTTTTCACTTATTTTCAGCAGGTAATTCTTTTTTTTTTTTTTTTTTTTTTTTTTTTTTAATAAGACGCCAAATATTTCTCATCAAAATTAGTTTAGTGTTTTATATTCTGCGGTTGTTTATTTATTTAATTACTTATTTTTATCCTATGAACAAAAACGAAAATTTTGAAACAATTTTTAAATTTTCTATTAATTTTATTTGCCTATAAAATTGAGAAAATTACAGATACATGTGAATTGAAAAACATTTTCTATAAATTTCTAACAATATTTTTTTTATAAGCTTCATTTTCTTCAAGTTTAATACTTCTCGATCTTAAGAGCCAGTATGGGGTTTTCTTTCTTCCTATAATGTTAAACAGACGGGCTTACGATACGTTCATATATTAAAGATATTTAAAGAGAAGTATAAAAATTTTCTGTTGTTTGTATATCCGGAAAATTACAATACTCTAAAAACTAATTATAACAAATTGAACTTCCTGTTTACATATATAAAAAATAAATAATAAATAATCTCATGTATTGGGATGTGGATTTCCCTTACATGTTTTTGTTTTTTCAATTTTTTTTTAATTTCGCGAAGCCTACGAGATTCATTTGTATAAATTGTGCAAATGTAAACTATGCCTGATACAATATGTAAATAAGAACATACTGCATTATATATGAAGATTAAATTATATGGAAACCCTCTACCCTCCTGAGGATGCGTATGTATGTACTTTTTTAAGTCATACAATTTTATAGAGAAATTTATCACTTAAAAAGATTTATAAATATATATTTTAGGAAAAATTGGTAAAGTAAGAGAAGTTTCGGGAAGAAACTATACAAAACAAAAATTGCGAAGTTTGATTTTCTCGTAAGATATACAATTTTATAGAGAAATTTATCACTTAAAAAGATTTATAAATATATATTTTAGGAAAAATTGGTAAAGTAAGAGAAGTTTCGGGAAGAAACTATACAAAACAAAAATTGCGAAGTTTGATTTTCTCGTAAGATATACAATTTTATAGAGAAATTTATCACTTAAAAAGATTTATAAATATATATTTTAGGAAAAATTGGTAAAGTAAGAGAAGTTTCGGGAAGAAACTATACAAAACAAAAATTGCGAAGTTTGATTTTCTCGTAAGATATCTTACGTACTGTAAATACGAGCGTCCATTGATTTAATATTACATTGAGAAAAACGCTGCTGATTAGGATCGGCTGATGTAAAAATAATCTTACATCACGACACCAGTTTTACATCGTGATTTCACGATATATCTTAGAAAAATGAATTTTTACTAACTTCTCAGAATTTTTTTTTTAACACAGCGGGAAAGAAAAAAAGCCGCAGTGTAGAAAGATTGATTTATAACCTTTATATTTGTAAAAATTCAAAACTAATGATTGAAAAAAAAAAAAAAATTGTCATGTTTGCATAATAACAAAGAGTTAAAATAATACCTATGTACATTTTGATTTAGAAATTCGTTTTATTACACTTTACAAAGTACTTAATACAAACTTTCAAAAATTTTCTTTTTAAACGTTATACAATAAACACATAATTTGTATTCTACTATGATTTGCTAAATTAAATAAACACGTTCTATTATAATATATGAAATAAACAATTACTTAATCAAAAAAAGTATTCTGCATTGGATAATTTCACCTTTACATGAAATTACTGCTTTCATGTGCAATGGAATAATATCACACAGTTTTTTAACATAAACCTCAGAAATTTCACTGTGCCAAATGTTATAAATAAGTTTTTCTAGCATTTGGAATGTTGTAGTCTACAAATTTCATATCCTCTCCCTTTTTATAGACCAAATATTTTCGAGCGGATTGAGATTATGACTATTTCCATGTCTTGTAAAGAAGAAATTCTACGATATTTTTTGTGGGATTTAACTTAAAGTGAAAAAAGTTATAATTACGAACAGAATTATAGGTGCTTATGGAAATGGATAGGTAATTTTAACAACTTGAATCGAACACACGAAGAACATGCCAATGTTTTAAGAAAGCAATTTTTATTAAGTCGGTCACATTTTCTTCGTCCTACTAACTCTTTTCCGTCAGCTTGAAATAAATCAAACTTGACTCATCAGAGATAAACAGTTCACCCTAACAATTAACTGGTAATGTTTTTAAGTTTTTGTTCAACTGAAGTTTTTTGTTAAATCTTTCCCCTAATAAAGTTTTTTTTTTTTTTTTTTTTTTTCAGATTTTCTGATTTTTAACCTGATTTCTACAATTGGTGCTGCACTGTTTTAGAAGAAACTATTTTGCTAAGCATTTTTAAAAGTCTTTTCTAAGTTCTGAACATGATACAAATCGAATTTTTAAGCATTTTCTTTTTAACTTACGATCATCTTCTTGGATGAACAACACGTGACTGCCTAAAGCTAAATTTCCAGTTTAAACAGCCAAAAAATTTTATATCTTGCTAAAAGCCATCTCACCAATATTACGTTAACATTTAATTATTTTGCCCTCTCCCGTATTAATTATTATTATTATTATTATTTTTTTTTTTTCTAAATTTCATACGTTTGTGGTATCGTTAATTGCCTTGTCTTTGCCATTTTGGAAATACTTTCAAAAATTACAATTTTCCTGAAAACTATATTTTGTTTTTAACATTTGGTTCAAACCTGAAGTGTACGTGGTGGACGATGTAAATAAAATCTATTCGAAAATTTGCTTACTTTGAATGATAAAATTGTAGGTTGCAGAAAAAGAAAAGGAATATATCCAAGTGTGGCCTTTTTTTTTTTTTTTTTTTTTTTTTTTGTCCCAAAGCGTATTTTAATACACAGAACACCGTGAACTTAAAATATTTTAAACTTAATGTTTCTTTTCAAATGTGCTTTTTTTTTCATGACAATTTTCATATTCTATAAATTGTTTTAAAAAAATACCATTAAAAAACAAACAAACAATAATTATAAACTAAATATAAACAAGTAAAATATCTAAATTGTTATTCTCCTTAATTTTAAGTAATGATATCGAACAAAACTCTTTGACACAATTTATATCCAAGTATTGTGATGTCAATTATCGCACATTCTAAAATATATATATATATATAATCGTATAAAAACCATTTTAATGCAACGAAAGATTTTCATGTTCTCTAAATTATAACTTAAATTCACATATAGTGTGTTTTTTTAAACTTTTATATCCACCCTCTTTCCACATATGCACCTTTTGCTAATTGCATCTCTCTCAAAATCTTTGATCATGCATTATTCTTTCTTTAATGTAATGCAGATATACAATAGCATATTATGTCTTTCTGATAATTCGGTTTATTTTCATCTTGCAAATAAATGCAGTTCACCGCCATGTGTTTGCATCCCTATTCTCACAATATGGTACATTATTTTGCTTAAAACTTCCTTGTCCCATGGCGAGAGGTGGCTTTCATTCAGAACCGTTTGAATTACAACTGTCTGGTAAACTTTTCAAAATTTTACATGTGTGTTTATATGTAACACAATTACAAGTTTTTTTTTTTTTTCTCTCTCTCTATGCTTTTGAATTTGGCTGCGGTAGCAGGTTTTGGCGAAGTCAACGAGGAATAGGAGCATCACCTCATTACCCTCATGTAATCAGTCAAAACGATTGTTTTGGGGGCTCCCGGCTCCCCCTCCACGCCATAGTAACTTTGAAATTATTAATTTTTGTACTCTCCAATTTGGTCACTGCTGATTTTTAATATTTTTAAAATAATTAAATTAAATTAAATTAAATTAAACTGCGTCTTGATTAATGCCTGTTTTCCTGATATACAGTCAGTCACAAAAATCTACATACACTGATCAAAATAAAGGTTTCTCAAAAAGCAATTAAATTTCAATTTTAAAAATCATATCACTCCTTCAGTTTTCTCTAAAAAATTTGTTTTCCATAATAAAAATATTCAGAAATAATAATTTCTAGGTAATTTTTTGATTTGTATAGTAATTATCAAGTCGCAAAAGTCTGCATACACCTGATTGGCGGACGGAAAAAAATTTGCATACGAAGTTATTTTGGAAGATTGTCTTAATTTGAGGTTACATGTTTCGATATCTATTCTAATCTTCATTTCCCGAGATTTTTTGACATTGTAACTTCAACAAAATGAGTCAGGGAAAGGAAACATCTTTAGAACTTCGAAATATGATAGTAAGAATGAAATGCGAAAAGAAATCTTATGCAGAAATTGCAAAAATTGTAAAAAAAAAGTCGGTCAACTGTTCAAACAATCTACAGAAATTATGTTATGCGTGGAAATGTGCTTGACAAATGTTGATGTGGTCGTCCAAGGAAGCTTAATGATCGTGATGCAAGAACCATAGTAAGAAAAGTGAAGAAAAATCCGAAAATTAGTGCTCCAAAATTAGCGAATCAAATTGCAACAGCTAGTGGAAAGAAAGTGCATCCAGAAACTGTTCGTAGAATTCTTCGATCAGCCGGCTACAATGGTAGAGTTTCTAGACGAAAGCCGTTCATTTCATCTACTAACAAACAAAATAGACTTGATTTTGCTTCTGCACATATTGACCAAGATTTTAATTTTTGGAAAACAGTTGTTTTTACAGACGAGAGTAAGTTCAACGTGTTCGGGAGTGATGGCCGCGGAAAAATCTGGAGGAAAAAAAACACAGAAATGAATCCGGAGAATTTGACTCCAACTGTGAAACACGGTGGAGACAGTGTTATGGTTTGGGGAGCAATGGCGGCCGCTGGAGTGGGCAATTTAGTGTTTATCGATGGCATAATGAATCGATTTGAATACCTGAAGATTTTGCAAGACAATCTACTTCCATCGGTTCGAAAATTGGGACTTGGGAACAACTTTGTCTTCCAGCAAGACAACGACCCAAAACATACAGCCAAGTTTGTTAAGGAATGGCTACTCTATAAAACGCCTAAACAGCTCCATTCGCCGCCACAGTCCCCAGACCTTAATCCCATCGAGCACCTTTGGGAGGAAGTTGATAGGAGAGTTCGGGAGCAATCGGTAACAAGCAACGAAACCCTAAAGAAGGCAATAGAGCTTGCATGGTCTCAAATTACACCTGAGACGACAAAAAATCTGGTTATGTCGATGCCAAACCGAATTCAGGCAGTTGTTACTTCAAAGGGTGGTCCTACAAAGTATTAATGTTACATTTTTTGGCATTTAATTCTGAAAGTCTGTATTGTTCTGTCTCTGTATGTAGATTTTTGTGACTATATAATTAAATATGTTGTTAATTTTTGTTATATTTTAACGAATTTGTTCGTATTTTTTTTTGTTAGATATGAGTTATTATCCAAGATGTTAACGAAAATAAAGTTGTATATTCAAAAATATGAGTAAAGTGCTAGATCTGCGAAAATTAGCGGGTGTATGTAGACTTTTGTGACTGACTGTATTTAAGAACCTGATGAATTTAATCTACTTCTTTATTGAGCTTTTAAAATGCCCTTCTAAGTATTTCCAAGCAGAAAAATTTTCTGTTTCACATGCATATTGGCATTTTTTGAACAACTTAAATTGTATTGGATCATCAAACTTTCTAGTATATTAGTGTTCAATTTAATGTATACTTATTAGTTATAAATATCTCATATTTTTCGTATCATTTTATCAAACGCACCGAAAAAATAAAATAATAATAAAAAAAAAAAACATGAAAATCTCACATTGACAGATTTTAATTTAGTGCCAGAGGCCTACTGCTAAACTTGTTAATATCGATAAATTCTTCTTTAGTTAATTCGTGACGATCTAAATTCCATGATAAAGTTTTCATTAAATCAAACCAATGTGTTTCAGCTGCAGATATTGTAACAAATAACGTTGAAGTCCAAACTGTCTTATAGCCGCAAAACAACGTTTTTTCTCTTTTTCCCAATGAGGGGGAGGTGTGCCTTGGGGGGGACTCATGTCAAAGGTGTGCCTTGGGGGGGGGACTCATGTCAAAGTTGTACCTTGGGGGAGACTCATGTCAAAGTTGGGCCTTGGGGGGACTCATGTCATAGTTGGGCCTGGGGGGGGACTCATGTCAAAGTTGGGCCTTGGGGGGACTCATGTCAAAGTTGGGCCTGGGGGGGACTCATGTCAAAGTTGTGCCTTGGGGGGACTTCATTCAATAAATCCCCATTCAATAAACCGACTGAAATAGGCCCTTAGCACTATTAAGAGTGTATTATAAAAATTCGACAACGCTGTACCGACTGAAATAGGGGTAACTTCGGGGGGGGACTCAGGTCAAAGTTGGGCCTGGGGGGGGACTCATGTCAAAGTTGTGCCTTGGGGGACTTCATTCAATAAATCCCCATTCAATAAACCGACTGAAATAAGCCCTTAGCACTATTAAGAGTGTATTATAAAAATTCGACAACGCTGTACGGACTGAAATACGGGTACCTTGGGGGGGACTCATGTCAAAGTTGTGCCTTGGGGGGACTTCATTCAATAAATCCCCATTCAATAAACCGACAGAAATAGGCCCTTAGCACTATTAAGAGTGTATTATAAAAATTCGACAACGCTGTACCGACTGAAATAGGGGTACCTTGGGGGGACTCATGTCAAAGTTGGGCCTGGGGGGGGGACTCATGTCAAAGTTGGGCCTTGGGGGGACTTCATTCAATAAATCCCCATTCAATAAACCGACTAAAATAGGCCCTTAGCACTAATTAAGAGTGACCTATAAAAATTCGACAACTGTACCGACTGAAATAGGCCTCTAGCACTAAAAAATAAATAAAATAAAATCTGGAGTGACTCCACTCGATTTTCCAAACATTAAGTAATAAAGGGCTGTGTAAATAAATTAAAGTAAGAAAAATCGTTAAATTCGCAAAAGAGAAAATTATAATAGGGTGTATGAGTACTTTTCTTCATATAGTATGTTGTTTAGTTTAACGCTATTGCGCTGCAAATAATTTGAGCCTGTAGATCATAATGATAAATTTTTATAGTGCCCCTGTCAAAATCTATAAGTGCTAGACTCACGAAAATCTATAAAGTTGGTTACCTATAACATGTATATAAATTTTCAGATCAATCAGATGAGACATTCCGATATTTCATTTTAAATAATTTGAGCCCATACGCCACAATGATAAAGTATTTTTCTTTGTGTCCCTGTAAAAAAACTATAAGAATTAGATTCACCAAAATCTATATGGTGTCTGCGACTGTGACCAATAACATATGTATGAATTTTCAGCTCATTCAAGTAAGGAGTTTAGACGCAATCGCATTTTAAATAATTTCAGCCCATCGGTTATGATGATAAAGTATTTTTATTTGTGTCCCTGTAAAAACCTATAAGTGCTAGATTCATCAGAATCTTCATGCTTCATGCAGCGGTGACTTACAGTACGTATATAAATTTTCAACTTAATCGGATAAGACATTTAGACGCTAATGATTTCAGACCATAGGCCATAATGATAAAGATTTTTTTGTTGTGTTCCTGTAAAAAAACTATAAGCACTAGATTCACCAAGAGCGATACAGTTCTAGCAACGGTGACTTGTAACACGTATATAAATTTTTAGTTCATTCTGATAAGGCATTTAGACGCTATTCCACTTCGAATAATTCCAGCCTGTAGGCCATAATGATAAAGAACTTTTCGTTGTGTCCCTGTAAAAAAAAAAAAGTGCTAGATTAACTAAAATTTATGCACTTCGCGCAATGATGACCTATAGCAAGTGTGTAAATTTTCAACTCAATTGAAAGAAAACGTTTAGACGCTATCGCATTAAAAAAAAATTTGGCCCATATAGACCATTAATCATAAAAATTATTCTTTGTGTCCCTGTGAAAAGAACTATAAACGCTAGATTTACCAAAATTTATACATTTCGTGTGACAGTGACTCATAACATATGTATACATTTTCATCTCAAATGAATAAGGCGTTTAGACATTATCGCACTATTTAAAATCTGGGCCCATAGACCATAATGATAAAGAATTTTTCTTTCTGTCCCTGTAAAAAAACTATAAGTTCTAGAGATTCACCAAAATCAACAGGTTTCGTGCTACGGGACCTATAACATACATACCACATTTCAGCTCATTTGAACAAAGCGTTCAGACCCTATCGTGTTCACTCACATACATACACACATACATCATCGTAAAAATAGTAAATATAAATTCAAGGGACCTCAAAACGTGTAGAAACATCAAAATCTCAAACTCGGATTTATGACATGATTACATTACTTTCCTCACTTGTTCGGAAATTAAAAATGGGATACAAAAAGTTTTCCGGTATATGTTTTTCGTACCTAAAACATTATTTGACCAACTGCTTCTTAAAAGTTACGTAAGTTGTGCAATTGCAAATATCTTTTCTTTTCTTTTCTTTCCTTCTTTCTTTTTCTTTTCTTTTTTTTTACTCGTTATTTCTCCTCTCAGCACTTAACGTTTTAATCCCTACTTTTCAGTGACGCCTTCAGTGAATTAGTACCCGTATTATTTCTTTTCTTTTTCATGTTTAATCAGTTGTTTCTTCTTCTTCCGTGAGGGTTTTATGATTCATATAGTAATAATGCTCGTTTGAAAATTTTCAGTTTACATCCTATTTTTGAGCAACTTGAGACATTGAGACTTGGTACATTTTTCATGGCGTATTTAAAACTAGCAAACCTGTGCGAAATTTTTGCAATTTCTTTCTTCCTTTATTCACCTTTAAAATTTGAAACTGATAAGTCTTATACCAATTTCACGATCTGATTTAAATTTTAATTCATCAGAAGCCAATTCATCATTAGTTTTTGTGAAATTAAACGCTAATGATAGTTAAACCAAATCAAAGAAAAGTTTCAAAATAAAATTCATGTTTGAAGACCCAGTTTTCATACTTCCCCAGGCAGGATAGCTTTAGTATAGGATCCCCCCCCCCCCCATGGCAACTTATAATTTCTTGCCGCCGTGTTTGCGATGCCTTTTAATTAATATTTTTATTTATTCCTTTTGTTATAATTTTTTGTTTCAAAAGAAAACTAGTTGGCATAGGTGGACTCTGCTCAGTTCCCCATCATATTTATGTTCTCATAAATTTCTAGTGCGAGACATATTATAATCATGTTAAAAAAAATGAATTTGACCAAAGCTTGATACAGTGACAGAATAAAATCCCCACCTAATAGGCTGTCCACCGTTCACTTCGATATATTTATCTTATTCTAATCTATCAATTTATTTTATCAGGGTCAATTCCGATGTTTAGTTTTCATGCTACTATTTTCAATGTAATAATTCTCAAAATTCAGATTTATATGAAAAATTTCCAATTTCGCTATGTTGATAATATCGTAAATTACGAATCATTTACGAAAATTTCCTATTTGAATATTTGTATTCAATCATGCTCAAACAAATATCATAAATGTAATTTTGAAGTTGTCTAATGTATTTGTGATCCTCAAAATGGAAGTTTATGCTCAATTTTGCCATATTCTGACATGTTAAGTAAAGTGTAAATTCCAAATAACTTACGAATTTTTTAAATTGAAAAAATCATAGTCTATGATATTCATGCCAGTATCCTAAATAATATTTCGAAAGTGGTTCGACATCTTTACGATGAAAATATTCCTCAAGATTGACGTTTATGTGAAATTTTGCTCTATTCTGCCATGTTAAGCAATTCGTAAATTTCCAATAACTTGCGAAATTTTCAAAGTAGCATATTTATAGTTACTGATGTTCATTCCGGCATCAAAACCGATATTTTAAAACTGGTATGACATTTTTACAGTAAAAAGATTCCATTTAATGCACGTTTAAGTGAATTTTTGTCCTATTCTCCCATGTTAAGAAAATCGTAAATTTCTCATAACTTACGAAGTTTTTTAATTCGAATGTTGCAAATGAATAGGGTTCTTGCTAGTATTGAAAGTAATATTTTACAACTGATCTGACCTCTGTGCGATCATTTGTTCGTGAGATATCGTGTTAACAGACTAACAAACTAACGGACTAACACACTAATACACTAACGGACTGACACACTAACGGACTAACACACTAACAGACACCTTACAGACAGACTCCATACAAATTTTGTCATTTTCGGATTCCTTGCACTTGAAAACGTATAAAAAAGTCAAAAAACCGAGGTCGAAATTTTTCGCGATTACCTAAAGTTCCCCATACCTATATTATGATGGGGAACTAAAAAAAACTATTACCTATTTTGATTATACTTTTTATTATTGTGGATGCCTTATACTTTTTATTATTGTGTATGCCTAAACATGGTTATTTGTTTAAATAGACGTATGAAGGATATGTCTATTGAATATCAAGCATTTTTTAACAGTATGAAAATAAACGCAATACTTATATTTCTACAAATTATGTTATCTGATAAACTACTTTTGACCATGAAAAGTAAATTTAGATTACATTTTACAATATTTGCCAAAGTTATCAGGAGATAAACCTGCAACTGCCAAACTAAGACTATTTTAGTAAGCGTCTTCTTTATTAATCTCTTTTTTCTCTGTTTAAAAGATATATGATTTTCGCCTCTTATTTCAAATAGTTATTTTAACTGCCTTTATCACGGCTGATACAGAATTATCATTGGCAAAAATGTTTTATTTGTAATGAAAACTACATAAAGATATTCGTGTCATAGAAGAAAAATATGATAAATGAAAAAAAATAATAATAATAATAAACTGTAAAATGAAAAATATGCAGACACGTTATTAATCTCTCCAGGGATTTTTTTTTTTTTTTTTTTTTTTTTTTAATACATGACGATTAATTAAAACTAGTATCGCCCAGTGGTCGAAACTCGACCATTTTTTTTTTGCATAGCAAGGCAAAGCAAAGTTATTGCCTCGTCCTAAACGCAATTAAATTGCAACACAGCTGCGGCAATTGTTTGCCGATATGCACTCTAACTGAATCAACAGAGTTTTACTCAATATAACTATTTCTCTCTATAGATGTTAGTCTTTCCTGAAATGAAAGAAAATCGCAACGTGAAAACGCCCCTTGTTGGTTAATACAGCCCAAAAGCTAATTGTTACCATGTCAAACCAAGGTCAAACCAAATATCAAATTCTGTTAAATTAATTCGATTGGTTCATAAAGTACAGAGTTTGAACTAAAAAAGAAAGATATTTTGCAAAAATGGTCGAATTGAGTTCGGGAAATTTCAAAACGTGTATTTTTATGGAAAACCGAAAATCTAAAATTTTTTTGAATCTTATATTTTCTGCTTATATATGCAAAGGAAAGAATAATAAATCCACTTTTTTAAAAATAAAAATCAGTAGTCAATTTCAGTTAATTGAAATGCAAGGAAATCTCAAAACGTGTACTTTCATCGAAAACCGGAAATCAAAAGTTTTTCCGTATCTTCTACTTGCTTCTTATACCCGCAAAAGCTAGTAATAAATGCACTTAAAAAAAAAAAGAAATAGTCAATTTCAAACGATAAAAGAACCAAATATTTAAATAAATAAATAAAGTCACTTTTTGTTGCCAAAAGACAAATAACAAAGAAATATTTAAAGTTTCAAAAATTAAATAATATATATTATTTACATATTAATACACAAGCATGAAAGTTATCGTACGGCTAATATCTCTTTAAATTACAGCTGACATAAATCATAAAACAAAAAAAAGAAAAGAAATTAGATCATAAATAAATTAGAAAATAAAAAAAATGATTTCTCATAAATCAAATCCTTAGGAAATCTTTTTTGTGGTTCCACGGACGGCCAGTGACGTCAACACTTCGCTTGCGTACAAGGATGCTATACAAATTACTGTGTCTATGGTTTTATTTGAGTTTTATGAAATTGCCAGATTTAACAACTTTCCACTTTTAGTTATTTCTTAATGTAAAGGAATACGTGTATGAAAGGGAAAAATGGGGGAAAATGCATAAAAAATAAAAGTATTTTTAAATACCTTCTTGACATCGTAAGAAAATTATATTTGTATTCGCACCTTCCGGCTAACCATACCTTTCGAATGATACCATTTTCACCCTCTACTCCCATAATTAATATGTTAAAAAGGGACTACAAATTTTATGCTTGCCTATTAATATATAGATGCTCTGAAACATAGCTAATTTAGTTAAATATTTTTCACTTGAAATATCACAATACTTTGCGTGCATCATTTCTTTCAAAATTTTGGTATTTGTAGAAATAATACGAATTCAAATGTGCAAATCTTCACAAAGTATAAATGTTTTATATTGCTCTAGCTTAATACTTATAATTTTTTTAATTTTCGATTCTAGTAAATTTCAGTAAAATACTGTTAATAATCAACAATCAGTATAATTACAGCAGTTTTAAATAGATCTCCAAAGAAGGTAATAACCACGGAGTAAAAAGACAGGAGAAGAAGGTAACGCTGAAATTTTGTGATGTTGTTTTCTAATGTTTACAGATGGCGCCAGCGTGCAATCCTTCCTTCTCTCCAGCTTCCGCAATGTTATTCAATGGGGAACTGTCTCGTTTTAATTATTTTTTTTTAAATAATATCAAGCTGAAAAAATTTCGATTGAAAGCAAATTTCATTAAATAGAGTATTCTAACCAACATGTTTTTTTTAAGAGCCACTTTATACTAATTTAACTTTGAAAGAAAGCTTTTAAAAAATGACGATTCTTATGAACCGAAGCTAGCTAAAACAGATAATTGGGAGGAAGGAGAATGGATGAAATTTTGTAAAGAAAAAAAATAAACTTACTTTAGGTGCAGAAAACACGAACTCGGACTTTATTTTTCTCCTAGGGCTTTTTTTTTTTTTTTTTTGTTTTTCTTATCACTATCATAGCCTGTTTTACCACTAGGAACGAAACATTTATTTGAAACATCTGAATTATTCAGTTTTAAGAACTTACAAAGAAATTAAATTGCTTAAAATAAAAAATTTTAAATGTACTCCAGCAAAATTCAATTGAAAACAACAGTATATCCGCACCGAGGTAGGGAGGAATGACAAGTGGCGCCCTCAATATTTACCAAAAATTTAGATCACAGTTTCGTAGCTTTCTCCCATTGGACCTTCAACTCCTATTAATATTACTCCGTGGTAATAACTTAAACACATACGCACACACACACACAAAATAATATTAGTAATAAAGATGTACACATTTATGAACTATCAAAATTCATTGCAAAACGTCCTTCAACAAACAGTTAAAAAAGAAAAAAAAAACTTTCAGGGAAAGTGAACAACTAAAATAAATTAATTTATAGATAACATATATAATAATAATAACAACAACAACAATAATAATAATAATAATAACCTATTCGTAACAATCTATGTGGAATAAAAGAGAAAACTAAAAAATTATTTCAATGACAGTAAAATATCTATAATAATAATAATAATAATGATAATAATAAACTTTAACAGCCAATATAATACACACACACACAAAAAAAAAAAAAAAAAAAAAACACAAACCACTCAAAATGTGTTCCTTGAGCAGCAAAATATATTAACAGGTGATATACAATGATGAAAAAATTAACACATAACTTCAAAACAAATTATACATAGTACTTTAAAAAATTACTAAAAAATTATTTAAATGGCAGTAAAATACCTATAATAATAATAATAATAATTAACAGCCAATATAATACAAAAAAACATAAACCACTCAAAATGTGTTCCTTGAGCAGTATTATATTTATTTGGTAGGAAGTATGAATTCCTTCTTCGTATCAGCTGTGATGATAAACTGAAGAAACGTTGTGTCCCAAAATAACACAGGAAAGCGAAATCTTTAATGCAATCATTTAATAGAATTCAAAGTCATCATATGTCTTGCAATTTCAATAACACAATTTTTTTTGAACAAATTGTCAGTACAGATATTCACCCGAAACATCCAGATTAAAGTTTTTATGTATAATATATGGAAGGATGAATATGAATGAACATTACTGGGACGGAATGGACACGGGGAGAGAAGCAAATCAAGAGAGGTCTTTACAGGAACAGCGAAGAGGCAGAAGTGATGAAATTGTTGGCTGAATACATTACACCAAACCACAGAAATTTTTGATGCCAAGGACAACACCCAACTTTTTCAGTTACAGCTAATTTAGTATAACTTTTTAAAATATATTGGCGATTGATTTCTTAGCCAAAAAATCCGTTATCAGTTCGTGAGAATCTGGCAAACCAACCTTAACTCTTGACCACAAGAATTTTATCGTTAAATTTTTATTCATAGACTTTAGTCTAAAAAGAATACGCGATTTCTATTTTTACGTAGCAGATGTGAGATCTGTTCAATGTTCAAAAATGACATCAGGAAACATTTTATTCTGTTTTATTTAATTGAGATGAACAATTCCACAGAATTAGGCGATTGAAAGCTTGCTTCTTGCTTTTATTTATTTATATTTTTTTTTTACTAAAGAAATAGAGATATAATGTTTTGCTCTTTTGGAATAAAGGAATGAAACCGCAAATATTAACTCGCTTTTTATACAGATAGAAAATGAATTGGGAAAGAATTAAATTTATCAGAAATGTAATACATAATTTAGAATATGTGATTTTTCGATATCACATATTTCTCCCCTTCGTCTGAAAAAGAAAGAGGTGTTGCCCAGGGTTATCATATACAACATATATTCTACATATAGAACAGAAAAATTATATTTATGTATAAGATATATCAAAAGAAATATATATGTAAACAGTTGTACAACTTTGTATGAAATATATAGAGTAGCGACCATTACACTTCTTTTTTTTTTTTTTTTTTTTTTTTAATATGTGCACATTTTCACTCATGTCCATGAGAATATTCTCCAGTCATATTAGTTTTTTTTTTTTTTTTTTTTTTTTTTTTAATATATGCTTCATAGTCCATTGCATATACGATTTTGTTGATATATCTATATGAATCACTGACAGTCACAATGAAAAAGCAGTAATACGAGATGGATAGAGTATTAGATATCATGTATTTTCTAATTATTTCTTCTGCTAGATTGATATAACTGTATTTTGCAAACATAAAAGTACTTTGTGTAAATCGTATTCATATTACAATAGAAAATAATATATATAAATGCAAAAATGAAATATAAAGAAGCAAAATTATCTAAAACTAAATATACAATACACAAAATGATGTGTAAGAAACATCAGAAAAATATTGTCAAAATAAAAATATGAAAAAAAATATGATGTGTGAATAACACCATAAAATATAAGCAAAAATGTATTTTGGCCAATTCCAGCCAGGGAAGCTGTTCAATTGTGTTGGGTATCCACCGTAACACGAACAACCCACCTTACTCTTGTGTGAAACACAAGTATATGACTCAGGCTTAGGGCCTTCGTCCTAGATGAATAGGGCATGTAAAAAAACAGCTCCACCACGCCATTAAGAAAAATGCACGATCGGGAGCACCTCAAAAACAGGGACGGGAGATTTTCAAATGAATAAATAGAGAATTACTAGTTTAATAGCATACTAGAATTCTCAAAATTGGATGCTCTCAATTAAGTTGATGATTCTTGGGGCAATAATTTTGAACGAATCATCTTCTCAAGAAGGGATAATTATTTCAAAAAAAATTTAAAAAAAAAGGTGTAGATTCAATGATTTGATATCTACAAAAATTATTAAAAAGTCATTCCAAGAAAATTGAGAGCATAAAAAAGTCACGATCGGTAATATTCACACATTGACACATTTATGGAAATACATGTTGCTAGCATTGCAAAACGTTCAAATTATTCAAAAATGTGAAAATTCAAAATTTTAAATGATATATTATAACATTATGTGTTTAATGAAATGGCATAAGATGGCATAATGGCCTTTTTTTTTTTTTTTTTTTTTTAATTTATGAACTTATTTATTTATTTTTGAATACTAAACAATGTGTAATTTAAGTTTTTGCCAAGTGTCTAAGATGCAAATGTGTGTAAAGTAATTCTTATGTTGTTAAATAAATGTTAATATAACGTAAGAGTATATTTTTCTAAGTTTGTCATAATTCCTTTTTTTTTTTTTTTTTTTTTTTTTTTTTTTTAGAAAGTATGTTAAATATATCGATTTGAATAAAAGAATATGCAACATTTTAGAGTAATACTGTTATGTCAATTGCATCCTTGAACATGCAAAAAGTGGGCCCGCCAATAATGGCATGCAGTGATGCAGTAAGCACAACAAAGATCCTTTGCGCATAGGAATCACAGCAAAAACGCTTACATATTCTTTTTTTTTTTTTAACCATGTAATAGAAATGCTGTTAAGAATATCTTTTGAGAAACTGATATATTGATTGCAAAATAAAATTTCAAATTATAAATATTAAATAAATAAAGTGTAAAGGTCATTTATGAGTATATGATTTTTATGACAATAAGTTTACCCCTGCAGTGGTACCCCTGCAATGGTAACTCGTTCCACTTTTTTTTTTTTTTTTTAAGGAATTGCCTTATTTTTCCTTGGACGCAAATTATATGAGTGTGTAGATTTTGGAATAGCATTGAAATTATTTGGTGTGCATTTTTGTCTTGGACGTAGATTATATGAGTGTGTAGGTGTTGATATGTTTTGAAAAGTGTTTTGATCATTTGTAACACAGTTATCAACTAAATGTGTGTTTCTGGGTGGAGCTAGCAACAGTCTATCCACATGTACCTTAAATGCAGACTCATCAGGGTAGTTTATTCTTTTTATAGAAAATACAACTGGTAAATGCTTTTTAAATACAATAAAAGGACCATAATATTTAAGTCTAAATCTGTCAGTAGATTTTAAATATACTATATCTTTTTCGAAAATGTTTCTTAACTTTGTTTTTCTTTGATAATAGTTATAGCTTCTTTCTTGAGACATTTTAATATTATTGTAAGCTTTATGATAAATTTTATCAAGGTCATGCATTAGTTTATAAACATCAACATTTCTATCAAGGAATGGTTGGTTGCACTGAGAATCATATGTATCAAAAATTAACGATAATTCTCTGCCAAAGTGTAGGAAATTTGGTGAAAATTGTGTAGACGAATGTTTTGATCCATTATACAAAGATTTATGAATATTGATAGCATTTACAAATGTGTGTCCTTCTTGTAGGAGTGTTTTTATGGAATATTTTATACTTTTGTTTATTCTTTCAGAAATAACGTTGCTTTGTGGATGAGCAACAGAAGAGTGTAAAATTTTGATACCTAGTGTGTCGTTGAAATTGTTATAAACATATGACGTGAATTGGGGTCCAAGATCTGAAAGAATTACAGATGGACGACCATGTGTGGATATGTAAGAAAATAAACATTTAACAATTTTTTGTGCAGATGTATCCGTTAAGGGATTAAGTTCTGCATGTCTTGAGAAATGGTCAATTACGGTCAATATGGATTGACCATTTTCGAAAGGATCTAACAAATCAGTAGATATAGTATGTCCAGGAAATTTCGGTGTGTAGGTTGGCTGTAAAGGTGCATTAAGTATACGATGATGTTTTGATTGTAAACAATTTGTACAAGATGCAACAAAATTTAATGTGTCGTTGTACATTCCTCTCCAAAAAAATCTAGATGATAAAAATTCGTAAGTTTTTGTGAATCCGAAGTGTGATAAAGGAGAAATAGTTAATGTTTTAGCTTTTAATTTTTCTGGCACAACAATACAATAAGTATATGTGTAATTGCAAGTGTCATACTTTTTTATCATTAGAACTTTAGTATCAGGATGTACAAAAAAAATCAGAAAATTTTTTAGATGATCCTTTTTTTAAAATTTCATTATATATTGGAGATAATTTATCATCCTTTTTCTGTTCAAACACAAAAGTATTGTTTGATATTTCCAGGAGGGGATCTTTATTACCATCTTGGCCAGAAATAAGAAAGTTTAATTGATAATTATTTTTACCTTTTTCATAATTTTCATGACCATTTGTACTCACCTTATCAGGATCATTTTGAATGACAGGAAGATTTTCTTCAAAAACAACCTTCGGATTAGTAGAAAGGTTTTCTTGGTTTTCATCTAAGTTACATCTGGACAAATAATCAGCTAAAATATTGCTAGAACCAGGAATATGTTCAAAAGAATAAGAATATTCAGAAAGGTCCATAAGCCATCTAGTGGTAATGTCTGCAGGATTTGTTGTTTTCTTATATTTTTTTTAAAGTGCACTGTCCGAAAGAATTACAAAATTTCGATTATATAAATAGTATTTAAATGCAAGTACAGATCTATGTATGGCCATTAATTCTAGTTTCAATGAAGGATATTTTTGTTCAGAGGGTTTTAATGATTTGGAAAAATATGCAATGGGCAAAAGTCTATCGCCAAATTTTTGCATAAGTAAACCTGAAATTGCAACTTTTGATACGTCTGTATTCACAAAAAAAATTTTGTTCCAGTCAGGTAATCTAACAATTGGAGGTTCGAAAAATAATTGTTGCAATTTTTCAAAAATTTCTTGATGTTTCTGTGTCCACTTAAAGGTGACTTTAGGTTTGGTTAAGTCAATTAATGGCTGGACGATTTGAGAAAAAGTTGGTAATAATGATTTATAATAAGTAGCAAGTCCTAAAAATCTTTTCACCTGTTTTTTAGTAGAGGGTACAGGAAATGAATTAATTTTAATAATATTAGCCTGCACCGGAGAAATTGTATGATTTTGAATGTGAAAACCTAAATAATCTACTTCTGTTTTGTGAAATGAACATTTGTTAGGAGTTAAAGTTAAATTGTACTTTTTTAAAACATCGAATACTTTCCTTAATTTAAACATTGTTTCTTCAAAAGAGTTAGCCCCTAAAATTAAGTCATCTTGATAGGAATAGATTCCATCTTCCTGAATTTCATCTAAAAGACTATCCATAAGTGATTAAAAAATAGAGCTAGCTGTTTTAAGACCAAAACATAAACATTTATATTTATATGAACCAAACATTGAAGTAAAAGTAACAAAATCTTGAAATTTTTCCGGTAAATCGATTTGATGATATGCTTGTTGAAAATCCAATGACGTAAAATATTTATATGATGATAAATTTGAAATAATAGTTTGAATTTTTAGCAAAGGGTAAAAAGAACCCTGAATTACCGTGTTTAGCATTCTTAGATCTAAAGCTAGTCTGAATTTTTGTTTTCCTGAACCATCCGGTTTCTTTTTTACCAAAAGGATGGGACAGGCCCATTCGGAGCAACTACGCTCAATGATATTAGCATCTGCAAGTTCTCTAATTTGATTGAGAGCTTCGTTTTGCAGAGCTTGAGGTATTGGGAAAGGAAGAGTTTTTATTGGAAAATCATTTGTGAGCTTTAAATTTGGAATAACTTTATCAGTATGTCCTAAGGTTGCTAAAGATTTTGAAAAAACAGCAAAATTTTCGAATAGTAATTTTTGCAACTGCTCTTTTTCTTCTTTACATAAGTGATCAAGTTTAAAGTCAGAATGAGTTAAATCTGTTTTTCTTTTGTTTAAAATTTGTTCAGATGGTTGAATTAAATTGACAGAGTGTTCAGTTTTGTTTTTAAATTCCGTGTCATTGCCATCATTCAAAATAATTTCACTTATATCAAAATTTTTGATTTGTTGAACCAAAGTTATTTTACCTATATTCATGTTTTTATTAAGATGAACACTCTTTTCAGAATTATTCGATACATAAATCTGGAAATTATAAATTTCTTTTATATGATTTTTCCTATTGTAACTTTTTTGGAAGTCCTTAAATGATATAAGAGAATCGTAAAAATTTATCTGTTTATCTTCATTTCCCTCAAAAATATATTCAGTAGGATCAGGTTTTAATTTGGTGAATACCTTAACTGCTTTTGTTTCATATGGGTTGAGAATACATTTAGAATGTAAATATGCAGGAATGCAATTTTTTTTATGTGCATGGTCAGTATGATTGTGATTACAAGTACCATCATCCTCCTCATTACAAGAGTAAAATGGAATTGATGTATCATTTATTTTTAGTAAGTCATGAGCAAAATCAATTTGGATGTTATTATGTTTAATGAAATCAATTCCAAGAATTCCTTTTAAGGACGAGGATGAAGGGATATCAGCAATATAAAATGTATGGTGAAAATTCTTTTGTTCAATTTTAAAAGATGCACTTATACATGATGAGAAATTAACTTCAGAATTGACAGTCTTAATTGTAATATTAGAACCTTTTCTTTTATATTTCAAAGATGTTTTGATTTGATTAAACAATTTTTGTGAAAGTAGACTTAACGAACTGCCTGTGTCAATTAAAAAATTTACTTTCGACTGAGCCATCACTACATCAATAAGTGGTAAGGAAGAAGCATTTTGATATACATTACAAATATATTTACTTCTTTGCTCTGTTTCTGTTTGAATAGCCACATTGTTTGAAGTCGTAATGATAGAATTTGTTTGAGAAGCAACAGAATTAACTAGCCAACGAATTGTTAATTTTGGTATATCATTATTTTGCGTAGAAAATACTGGTGATTGTAGAGATTGAGAAATATTCTCACCAGTAGGAATAAATCTCTCTATCAGTTTAAATTCCTATCCTCTCTAAACTTTGTGTTGTCTCGAAAATTTGCTTCAGAAATTTTGTTGGTGTGAGTAGTGTCGATAATCTTGTTTTCTTAAATTTTGTCTCTTCCATCTGAAGCAATATTTAGCAGTATGTCCATATTTCTCACAAATTTGGCAAATTCTAGAATTGAATTTGTTTCTACTTTGTCTATTTTGGAAGAAAGTTCTTTTATTTTTAAAGTGTGTTTGATTATCAGCAAATCTGTGCATTTTTGGAGAATATTTTCTTCTCTTGTTTTGCAATTGATAGTTCTGCTTATCATGATAGTCTTTTTTATTATCCTGTGTACCTGATAAGTTGTTAACTTGTTCAGTCAAAAATTGATTTTCTCGAAAATTATGTTAGTGTTTGTGTCTGTGTTTTCTGTGTTTTCTGTGTTTTTTGTCATATCCTCTGTCACATGAATCTCAAAGAGTTTTTTGTGCCCTATCAACAGCTTCTTTGTATTTATTAATACCTTCCTCTTGAAGCTTAATTCTAATGTTTGGTGGTATACACGAAATAAATTTAGAGAATTTTAGTGAATTCAATGCTTCCGTGTCATAAATATCAGGAAATGCTTTTGATGCGACACAATTTAATCTGTGTGCAAAATGTTTTGGCGACTCCGATTTCATCATTGTGAAGTTATTAAATGAATTAATGTTATATGTTGACGACGGTAAAGAAAAGAAATTAGTAAATTCTTTTTCGATAAATTCCAGATCAGTCGCATTATATAAAATTTCATTTTCTAACATGAATTTTTATGCAGGACCGATCAATTTACTTTTTAAAATCAAAATGATTTCTTTAGATTTTATACCACCAATCTCTGGATACGATCTTAACTGATCAAAAAAGAATTTAAGAAAATTTGGATCCCCATCAAAAGTTGGAATCATAATATTGGTGGCCATTATTACTAAATAATTTAATTACCAAAATGGAAAACTGAATATTATGTATATATACTATATATTGAATATGTATCACATATAAATATCTATAAAACTTTCACTACCAAAAATAAAATATAAAAAGATTGCACAAAATGTATTTTGACTTGAATAATTTCTTTTTGGAAATATATTATATATATATATATATATATATATATATATAAGATCCTAATATGTAAGATCAGTCATGGCAGAAATTAGCTGTTATAAAATACATGTTGTGCAATAAATGTAATAAATCAATATAAATTATAAATGTATAACCCACAAAATTTTATGAAAATATGTAAAATTTCTGTCGATTTATGATATAAAATGTATGCAACATATATATACAAACGCTTGCTCAAATGTAAGTTGTATGAGCAATAACTATTTAAAGAAATGAGTAGATAATACTTATTATTACTATTATTACTATTATTTTTTTTTTTAAATATTTGCAAAAATATGAACAAAATTATATATATATTGCATAAATAAATAATTTTATAAATTCAATTGTTAAATAGTAGAACGAATGAATGTTATTGTAAAAAAATATGATAAGTATTAATTTTTCAATGCCATAATTTAATATTAAAAATATCAATATTTATATCACGTAAATTAAACCATATATCATATGAGCAAGTTACCTTATAACAAGCAAAATTAGTATAAAAAGAAAATAAATGAAATGAAATACAGAAATGTATTATAATGTTACTGTTATTATTTATATACTCACAATGTTATATATATGTATTTTAACTATTTATTACATGTGTAGAAGATAAGAAATAGTTTACTTACTTGAACAGAAATATCTCTTTTCTTTCTTTCTTTTTTTTTTTTTTTTATTAATACGTTGAATTATTATTTTTATTTTATTTTAATACGTTGAGTTTTTTATAAATAGATATTTTAATGGTATTGTTGTTAGTATTGCGTCAATAGTAGTCACATTTAAAAATTTGTAAATTCATACAAAATGTAATTTGAGAAAGCGGCTTATTATATGAGGAAGCGGACATTCAAAACACTATAAATTGAAAACTTTTGTCGCTGGAATATCACGATAATAGTTCTTCTTCAAGCCTGATTTAAAAAAAAAAAACAAGCGAACGGAATAGTCAGTATCGGACTGACGTTCAATAAAAATTTCTTTTGAAGAATTTTGATCACCTGCTGAAATAATTATCGAATGTCGACTAGAGACGCGAAAGAAATTCTTTGCATTGATTTTAAATCAGCAGCACACATATGACAGGAAGTTCTGGAGAAATGTTGTCATCACAAGCGCATGATGCGACACAAACACTGAACACCACTGCAGGCAGAGAAGCAAACACATACGGACGACGGCAACGACAATATGCTCCAAACCTGCACAGAATGACGGGCCTCAAATAAGGAATTAGCAGAGACATCGGACGATCACAAGACAAGCCAGACAGAAAACAGGAACAGGGACCTCTTGACAAGAACACCAACACTACAGATATCACCAGCATAGGCAGTCCAACAAACAGAAGATAAAGTTCTTAAAACTCTTTCTATTATTGTTCCGGGAATATATATATATATTTAAATAATATATAAAAGTTTTTAATCTGAAGAGTTAGTGCTTATATGCGAAACAACTGCAGCAGATAAAGTAATAGGGAAAAGCAACACAGGCATAAAATTTTCAAGGTAGTTCAAAAGTGCAGCCGAAAAAGAAAATTTTATAATGTTGCAGTATTTTCTCCTCCCCGTGCCCATTTTTAAATTCATGCATAAATTTTCTAAGATTTCGCCTGGTATGAAGCACCACATAATTTATTATATTTATTTGGTAGGAAATATGAATTCCTTCTTCGTATCAGCCGTGATGATAAACTGAAGAAACGTTGTGTCCCAAAATAACACAGGAAAGCGAAATCTTTAATGCAATCATTTAATAGAATTCAAAGTCATCATATATCTTGCAATTTCAATAACACAAATTTTTTTTAACAAATTGTCAGTACAGATATTCACCCGAAACATCCAGATTAAAGTTTTTATGTATAATATATGGAAGGATGAATGTGAATGAACATTACTGGGACGGAATGGACACGGGGAGAGAAGCAAATCAAGAGACGTCTTTACAGGAACAGCGAAGAGGCAGAAGTGATGAAATTGTTGGCTGAATACATTACACCAAACCACAGAAATTTTTTATGCCAAGGACAACACCCAACTTTTTCAGTTACAGCTAATTTAGTATAACTTTTTAAAATATATTGGCGATTGATTTCTTAGCCAAAAAATCCGTTATCAGTTCGTGAGAATCTGGCAAACCAACCTTAACTCTTGACCACAAGAATTTATCGTTAAATTTTTATTCATAGAATTTAGTCTAAAAAGAATACGCGATTTCTATTTTTACGTAGCAGATGTGAGATCTGTTCAATGTTCAAAAATGACATCAGGAAACATTTTATTCTGTTTTATTTAATTGAGATGAACTATTCCACAGAATTAAGCGATTGAAAGCTCATCTCTTGCTTTTATTTATTTATTTATTTATTTTTTACTAAAGAAATAGAGATATAATGTTTTGCTCTTTTGGAATAAAGGAATGAAACCGCAAATATTAACTCGCTTTTTATACAGATTGAAAATGAATTGGGAAAGAATTAAATTTATCAGAAATGTAACACATAATTTAGAATATGTGATTTTCGATATCACAAGCAGCAAAATATATTAACAGGTGATATACAATGATGAAAAAATTAACACATTAATACATAACCTCAAAACAAATTATACATAGTATATAAGTAGAAACAAAATCAGTTAAAACTTTAAACGTAAAAAAATTGTTAATACAAAACCATAAAGTGGTGCAAAATCCTCTTCATCAGCGGGTGTAAGTGAACCAAAATAACGTAAATACTGTTTCAGACAGTCACACATTATCCCTAAAAGATGGGCCAAAATATAAGGCCCTGGACAAAATTATAAGGTCGATTAAATAGACAGTTAAACTAGGAATTATGCAAATTTGTCGGATGGGCATGTAACAAAAATACAAAATATGCAAATGATTTGTTAATTATAGCACAGATAATCTGGTGTGTCACTCACGCGACTTTCTCTTGCCCTGAAATTTAATACTATAAATACAGGTTGGAGATTAAGAGGTAAGATAGCGAGTACTGTCTAGTAAACCTATGTTAAACAATTCAAATTAGGCTTCGGAAAAGTTTTATATGATAATTAGTTCTGTGTGAGGGGGGGGGGCTACGGCCCCCTCAACCCCCGTTTCATTAATGCATCTACATTTATATAGAATTTAATTTTGTTATTAAAATTAAAAGTTTACTTAAAATTACACAGACAATTTTCCCACGCAACATTTATTGAAACTTATCAATCTTGATAAAACTTTTCCAGCAACAAACGTATATTAACTTCAAAATACAACATTCGGATCTCCTAAAATTATTCGTTTTTAAGATACTCTAAGAGACACAGACAAAGATCAAACGTTAAAAAACTTGACTACGGTAATCAGGAAGCCACAAAACGTGTGAATATACAAAAAACAAGCGATGAATATTTAGCTTAAAACATACATTATTTACTATATCTCTATGAAGGAATTTATTTCAATTCCCGAACAGCTTTCCTGGAAATGGTAAAATATTATTAGTAAAGCACATCCACTAACAACAAATAACTAGTGTGTTAGGCCGCGGTAGCCTGGTCGGTAAAGAGCAGCGAGTTCGTGATCGAAAGATTGCGGGTTCGGTCCTCGAGTCTGCCGAAGACCGTCGTGTACGCTAATGGCGACTGGTGCACGTTAAATTCCGTCGTGGTCGCAAAGTCCTCCAAGTTCCCATAAAACAATTATACGTCTGGGGGTACCGGAACATGGGTTTAACTCGCTGTGATCCGGATACCCATCATGAAAATTTACTCCCCTCGAGGGGGGTAAATAGAGGGCTCTATACCAGTCTAGTTACATCAGGAGATTGGACATTTCAGTCAGAATAATGTCAGCATCAAATACTGCTCATACAATAAAAGCCTGGTTTGAAGCAAATGAGGTTTGTTTGCTTGATTGGTCATTCTGCATCTGCAGTCCGCATTTAAACCTATTAGAAAGTATTTGAGGCATACTTGCGCAATCTGTGTATAAGGACATGTGACAATATTACGGGAAAGGTGGACTCATCAATGCGATTAGGAATACATGGGAAAATATCAAAATACAAATTTTATTTCGATTTGGTTCAACGATGACTGATCGACTGATAAAATTCATTGAAAAAAAAAATGTTAATTTTTAGGATATTGAACTTATATTTTCACTCATAACTCTTCGATCTTATATTTATTTCCAAGATGAAGTGCCATCAGATTTTTAAATTGCCATTTAATGCTTTGATTATATTTTAAATATGTTCATAACCTACGTTTCTGTTTTTTAATTTCAATTCTAAGAAAGAGTGATATTAAATTTTTTGTGTTTAACTATGTTTTATACCTTTTTCGTTAATATATTTTGCGACCTTACATTTTTTTTCCAGGGCCTTAAGCTAAATGAAACTTTGTGGGCTGTTTAGATGCAAAAACGTGTTGCCTGGCTGGAACACTGTTAAAAATATTTTAGTGCATTTACACTTTCCGATAAAGAAGCTTTTGCGCAATTTTTAGGTTTTATGCTACAAAATTTGTTTAAATTTTTATTGAATTATACTATTCATATTTTGTTTAATTAGCTTTGAGGTCATGTATTAATTTTCAAAACTTTTCATCACTATATAACAGTGGTTCTTAAACTCTTAAACACCTTAAATTCGAGGCATATTTATAGTCCTACAAATATGTGTAGGTGCACTGTATACAGATTTGCGAGGAATATGTCGTAATAATTAAATAATATACTTGAAAAGCGAACTTTGATTTCCTCATTAATGCACACACATTTATTTTCCAGAGAGCTTTAAATGTTCCAGTAGTGGGCACCTTTAAATTTCTTCACAGAAAGCAAAATGGGAACAACTATAGTATCTCCCCACAGCTGAATTTGGCGATTTATTTTTGGCGATTATGGCTAAATCATAAATCATATAGCATAAATGATAAAATTATAAGCTAAATTATAAATCATAAAATCATAAATCCAAAATAAATAGCATGCAGGCTGCCATATTGTACCGCAAACAGTCCAGAACGACATCGTTATCGTTCAAATCGGCGCCAAAGAAAAATCGCCAAATTGAGCTGTGGGGAAATACTATAGTTGTACCGCAAAATGAAATGTGAATTGATTGAAAATGTCACATAGTCATTATCACGCAAGGGAATGAAGTACATGGGAAAATTTCTCTCTTTTTTACACATTATTTAGGAAATTCCAATTTATCCAAATATTATGTTTAAAATAATTTTCAATATATAATCGAGTAATGGTTTTTTATCGCGTTTAGCTTTTATTCACTTCTAAGAAAAAAATTCCTCAATATAATAATTCTTCTTTTGCAGAAAGTTATTCATTTTTTAAAGTATTTATCTAACAGTAAGTAATACGCATACAGCATCTATTTCCAAAACTTTCAAAATAAGTAATATACAGAACAAGAATATAACAACGAGAATAAAGGCTCGTTTTTCGCGAGAAAAACTGCTATAATTAACACAATAATGATGTAGGAAACATTTTCTATTATGAAAGAAGAAAATTGTTAAAACACGTGTAGCTAATTATGTTTTAAAAAGACACTTTTAAACACGTACAAATCGTTTAATTAATTAAAAGTATATTTATAGGTGAAAATTCGTATTTGCAAAACTTTTCGCTATAATAATTTTTATATTTGAACACATATTACTCGGGAATAATATAGGGTACACTTGGGTCGGCTTAACACATCATTTGAGAGCCACTGCCGTATGGGATAATTGCACCAATAATACAATTTTACATTTAAACTCTTAAAATAAGTTTTCTGATTCCTGTAAACACTAAAAGACTAAAAAGAAAAAAAAAATGTCGCACTTCCATATTTTCATTTCTCCTAAAAATGTTACCCAATTTTAAAATTTAAATTGAGGGATGAAACAGATAATGGTTTTGAGATATTAAATATCTGAAACACTAACGTCTGCTGGATGCGTATTGCGGTATTGAAGAAAATCACTATCCGTTTCTTTACTATTTTTAAGTGATTAAATTGGGCGTTTTTCAAAGAAAAAAAATTATCGAAGCGCGTTTTTTTTTTTTTTCCCCTTTTAGTGTAGTTTTGAGCAATATTCAAAATTTCTGTTACAATTCTCTTCTATCAATGACTCTTATACTACAAGTATTTCTAGTCATCAGTTCCAGAAAACATTCGTTGAGTTTAAAAAAATTGCACTTTCTGTCACATTGCAGGGTTTTTTTTTTTTTTTTTTTTTTTTTTTTTTTAAGAAAGAAAGAAAGAAAAAAGAAATATCGTTTGCTTAATCCCTGCTTATTGCTTTCTCCTATATTCAATAGAAGAAAGTATTGGATTCGTAAAAATTTTCGACTTCCAGTTTCCAACGGATTTACATGCTTTGATGAGAGGTCTAGATTCTATTAGAACACGATTTGACCATTTTTAGAAAATGTCTGTATGTCCATCTGTCTGTCTGACTATGTGTGTGAGAGACAAAAATTTTGTTGCGACTGTATCTCGGGAACTATTGCTCAGAATTGTATATAAATTTATATGTAGATACACCTAGATCTATATTTGTGCCTATCAACTTTTGGTGTCAATCGCTCAACAGGTGGCGCGGTTTCCGCAATTTAAGGGGAGGCTATATCACAGGTTCTATTGCATATAATCAAACAAAACTTGATATGTGAGAAAGTCATTATGAGACATTATGCCAATTCAATTTGAATGCTTATCGGCGAATAGAGATAGCGCTGGTATACAGCGATTTCCGCAGTTTAAGGAAACTTAATATCTCAGGAACTACTGCACAAAATTGCATATAAATTTATATGTAGATGCACCTTGACATAAATAAGTGCCTACCAACTTTTGGTGTCAACTACTCAACAGGTGGCGCTGATTCACAGCGATTTCTTCAATTTAAAGGAAGACTATATCTCATGTCCACACAGCCACTTACATCCATAAGACATCTATAAACATGTATAAAAGTTTAAAGAAGTGATCCACTAAACTTCTATAAATATCCTACAGATACCTATTAGTACGACAAATGTCACTATTTTTTACATACATTAGATGCCTGTTACATATCCGATAAATCACCAAATATCCAATAATTGGATTTGTTAGATCTAATACATATCAAAAATATCTAAATTTTGTTTTAATCTAACATGTCACATCTATTAGACATCGTAAAAGGCACATCTAAATTTCGTCTCTATTTAAACATCTGATAGATATCTTAAATTAGTATACAGGATATCCAGGACTTTCAATGGACATTCTTTAGATATTTTGTACCTTTTATGGATCATTATATTTAATGTAGATGTCTAATGGATATCAGTGGTTGTATGGGGTTCTATTGCGTATCATCAAATAAAACTTGATATGTAAAAAGGCTATTATGAAACATTATGCTGATTCAAGTTGGATGCTTATCGGCCCATAGATGGTGCTGCTATACTGAAATTTTACTCGACAATGGGAGGCTATATCTCAACTTCTATGGCATATAACTGTACGAAACTTGATATGTGAGATAACCATTATTAAAACACATTTTTTAAGATGTTATTTATAGACAATAAAAATATCCTTTATATATATATATATATATATATATATATATATATATATGAGGAGCAAACATTCAAACCGTGTTTTCTCCAAAAATAAAAAAAAATGAGTTAGTGATTTTTCTGTGAACTCAACATTAAATAGCACAAAATTATACTATTATTTTAAACCAAAATAATTTTTATCACATTATAAATGCTCTTAGAAAGTTAGGGTTTCAATCAGACAGTGTTTCCTCCAGAGCCTGTTTTCAGTCAAACTGTGATTTCTCCAGCCAACCAGTCAGTACTGCTCTTTCGGATCGCGTGACTCGTACATGTACCAGCTTTTATGTTTGTTTTTTCGTTAGTTCTATCTTGTTTTCTTCATTTTAGAGGAGTGTACTTTATTATTATTATTTATTTATTTATTTATTTTTTAATGGAAGAATTAATAGATGGTGTATTAGTGAGTACTTCTAATTATGGAACTAGAAAAAGACAGAGAATTGGTGGAAAAAAAAAGAAGCGAAAAAGAAACGATATTCAGCACCTTTAGATAACAACATTTATGCTCCATGCAAACATTCTATTAATACTTTTTCATGCACTGATGTTACACCTAATGACGTTAAGAAGTTTCGGGATAGACTTTACGAAATTCCGGACAAACAGCGACAAGATTCTATTATAGCCTCATTGGTTGTTACAAAAAATGTAACTCGACGTAGACCTAATAACCCAACCCAAAATAAATCGCAATCATCTGGCTTACAGCATGCATTTTCTGCTTCTTATTTTATTACTAGTAGCAGTGGTAGGAGAATTCCTGTGTGTAAAAACAATTTTATGGCTATAACTAAAATAGGTCGTACAATGCTAGCCGATATTGTTACTAAAGTACATGCTGGTGAACCTATTGAGGAAAAGAGAGGAGGTGATAGAAAAAGCCACTTAAGCATTAATAAAAAAAACAAGGTAAGAGAATTCATCTCAAACTTAAAGGCATCAGAATGACGTAGACAAACTTTTGCAATTACTGTATGGTGAAGAGTGAAAAAATCAGCCTGATTTTAAATGGTATAAAGATATCATTACTAATAACTTTCATGTAAATATGAAGAAACAGAGGAAGCAGGAAATTGCTTAAGTGAAGATATTGGTTTAAAAATTTAAATTTCAAATTGGCTTAAAAATTTTAGTTCTTCCCTACAAGTTGCATGATGATTTTTCAAGCGTAAATATTTAATTTAATTTTATAATTACATAACAAAATCTGTTCTGTTAATTACTTTATTACATTAAGAATGTTATTTCATCAATATTCGAGCTACATACTTTTTTATTAAAAAAATGTTTTGTCCACATTGGAAACCTTCAAAACATGTTTTCTCCTCTGTGTTTCGGTCAAAACATGCTTTCTCCACATTGGAAACATTCAAAACATGTTTTCTCCTCTGTGTTTCGGTCAAAACATGCTTTCTCCAAATTTCAAATGCATTTTTCTAATTAACTCTAAGTTTATTAGGTAAAGTAGGCCTACAGATCTTCCTAGTAACCAATAATACAACTAAACAAATAATAATTAGGGTCTAATAAGGGTTATTTTTTAATTTATCAGTTTTTTGTGTTTTCTGAAAAATTGCATTCGAAGGAGAAAACACGGTTTGAATGTTTGCTCCTCATATATATATATATATTTAGTGTTAATTTTCTCTAAGATGAAATTCCTCTGCATTCATCATGTTAGAAAATTTTAATAAATAATAGTTTTAGTGAATTATTTGCATTTAATGAATTTGTATAGGAAAATATAGAAAAAAGTCTTATGTCGGCCACAACGTACTAGTTTTTAATTGATTCCATGTACCCTTTGCTTTGATAAATATGCAAAATTTGTTTTTCACGCTAAATGTTTGATTTTCTATTAACATATAATTATTTTATGTATGTCCATTACGGATACCACAAAATGTTATAATAACCAGTAGCGAAAGCCTTTTCACCGACTGCTTTATTTTTACATTTAAGGAAACATCCAGACATATATAGCTCAATATTCTTGCAAATTTAGAAAGGTGAAAGAATATCAAATCATTTTGCGCAAACTTAACTCGAAAAATTTCAATATATTCAAAATAGTTTTTTTTTTTTTTTTTTTTTTTTTTTATGACACGCAGAATTCAAATTAATACATATGTAAAAGAAAGAATGCAATCTTTTGGCATTTAAAAGATTATCACACAGGGATATCATTGAAACCGTTTTTTACAAATTTAAGCTAAAAAAAAAGAAAAAGGCTCTGACTTTTAAGTTTTCTAAAACTATTTTTTAGACTAATAACTATTTATACCATGGAAATTATACGAACGTTCACACGGTTTTCTTACTTAAATAGCAAATATTGAATCTATATGTTATATACATGAAGTTACATAATTAGGTTCATGGTTATATATATATATATAACATATTAGGCGAGACGTTCCTAACCCTCGACGATAGCTTCATTGCCCCTAGGCCCCACCCTTCCCCAGCTTCGGTTACTTTTTCTAGTCTATTTTCACATTATAACCCTTCCGGTGTTAATAGTTTTTTTTTTTTTCCCTCCTCTGCACACTTGTGATTGTGAGTTTTTTCATTTTTATCCCACGCTATTTTCTATGGATTTTTTACTCTTTTTTTCCACGTTTTTTACATTCTAAAGTGCGGTGTCACTTTAATGTGCATTTAATTTCAATAATGTGTTATTGAAGCCATTGAAATTTTCAGAGATAATTTGTTTTATAATAAAAATTTACATATTTTTCCGATTTTTAAAGGCATTTATGAAACAAAAAATATTTTTGTTAATTAAATTTATATTTTCAACCAGTTCACTTTTTTTCTTTTGCGAAAAAATTCAAAGGTGTCCACTATTGGGTTTTAAAGTGCCGAGTATTGGCGTATTTTAAGCTTTCTGAAAAATTATTTAATTAACAATTTTCACAGTAAAATCGTATACAAAAAGAGTTAATATAAGTATCGAATATCAGTTACAGTTTACAGCCTCTAAAATTTAGAAAATTATACAAAAAATAGCCAGAAAATGTTCTTAAAGTGTCCATCACTGGTGCACTTACTCTATATACAACTCTTTGTGAAAAGGAAGTCGTCAAAGTATGATAATGAGTCAGGTGATGTTTATCCATATTTTACACTTTCACGAGTTCTAAGATATGAAACTGAAAGTTTTTATTGTATCATTTATAATAGCTAAAGGAAGTGGAAACTATTATTCATATTTCCGATGTGACGTTATAATGATACAGCAAAGGTGATATCGAATGTAATTGGAAAATATTGAGAAAAACATGCCTTTTTAGTTATATGCCTTTTTATGTTTTCACATAATGTACTACTTTTAAGCATGCATACTCAAAATTGCTCTTATACACACATGCACATATGGTAGAAGTAAGTTGTTAAATTTACTTCTGATTTGTCTCTAAAACATCAAATTACCAAATACTTTACTAAAATAATTGCAATATTCAAAAAGTTATATTATTTTGCATAATTTTTAAATTTGTATATACATTTTACTTTTAATATTTTCCCAAATTTTTAAATACAGTTTTTTTCTTTTCCACTGTCGAACGATTAGATATAGAAGCTGTTACTGCACTTTAATTTTTTTTATACGTCACTATGTATTTCAATCAGGATACATAACGGTAAAGTTATTTTTATTTTATATCTATTTCCATATTAATAAATATGTATACATAGTATTACATAACTATGTAATTAATTATACCTAGTTATTAATTAATACATTAATTAATAACTATGTATAATTATGTACATAGCATTGTATTATATACATAGTATGATAATACAATACTATGCTTTTAATTAATTATACATAGTATTATAATTAATCAATATATATACACATAACATTGTATTGCATAATAGTTTAATAAAAAAATGGATTAGGCCTAGATTGTAATTAAAATATTGAGTGTTGAAAATGTGAATTTATATTTAAAATTACCTTTTATATTCAATGATATAGTATTGTTAATTATAATTTCAGCATAAAGTATAATTAAAAAATATATTAATTTATTGACAATATATAGTGCTTTATCAAAATTCAAATAAATGTCGAAGTTCTGTAATATTCAATTAACTTTAAAACCAAATTTTAAATACAAACTACATTAGTAATAATCATATATTATCTATATAATATTTCTCTAACGTGGTCCAGTTACGATTATATTTTATCGAAACGATACGATAGTGATGTAATTAGTAAAATACACGTGGATAAAAAATAATATTTATAAACGGACAATATTTACGCACGCGGACACAACTCAATGATCTAATAAGAAAAAAATACGACATTTGTCTGATTAAAAGTACTTTATGGAAAGATGTATTTTTAAAAGTTGAATCTTAAGAATCTTTACAAGCGTTATTTTAAACCTAGAAATACTTTAAAGATACATACAGACCATGATCTAGTATCATAAGTTGACCAAAAAACAGATAATAAAAAGTATAATCAAAATAGATTTTTGTTTGTTTGTTTGTTTGTTTGTTTATTTATAACACATGTGCATAAAATTTGTATGCTTGACTCGAAGAACGTTTTATTATTATTATTATTATTATGGCAAAATAAATAAATAAAAAGTCATCGCCAACATGGCGACAAAAATTTAAAAGTCGTTTATGGGGGTCCTATACTAAAACAATACTGCCTTGCGGTAGTATAAAAACTGGGTCGTCAATTATGAATTTTATTTGTATAACTTTTCTTTGTATCATTTTAGTTTCACAACTGCACAATATTGATTTGGTTCTAATATTATTTTTGCGAATGATGAATTAAAATTTTAATTAAGTGGTGAAATTCATATAATATTTAAGTGTTTCAAATTTTAAAGGTAAATAAGAAAAGAAAAAAAAAAAAGCGAAAATTTCGCATGGGTTTGCTAGTAGTAAATAAAATTTATCCTTTTAAATTGATTATTAATTAAGACAATTATGTGTGTAATGAATTAAACAATATAAAGTTCTGACAAATCATGAATAAAAGTAAAATAATTGATTCGTGTTATTGATTAAATATCATAAATAATTTTGATGAATTTAAGTATGAATTACAGAATAAAAAATAATAATAATATAATATATTGCTTACGATTTTAAAAATAATAAATAATAATAAAAAATAAACTAATTTGGTATACTTTAAGTGCACTTTAAGGGTTTTATATTTTATTGATTTAAATATAAATATTATACACCTTTCAGTTATTAAAAATAAGTTTTAAAGTACTCGGTTATTGATAATGCGTTTTACTATCTTTTAAACCCGCACGTAAGAAGGCGTTGCGGCACTGTGAATGTTACATATCTTAAGTTAGTCAAAATAATATTTATACTTCACAGTTTAAATTAATCGAAACCCAGTGTTGAGGACACAGAGAATTTCCAATTAAAATTTTGCTACGTCGCTATGTGTACTATATATAGAGTGTTTATATTTAAATTTCTGCTATGAACAGCATCTTGCAGTTAAAAACGGCGAGAGGATTGAAATTAAATTTTGTAGAGGTCATTCTTAAAAAATCTTGTAAGAGGAGATAACATTTCCGGAAAAACAAAAAGCCGAAACCGTAACCGCAAAATCCATTAAATAACACAGCACTAGCTAATTTTTGTAGACTCAATATGGCTCCAATTTTAACTTCAGTTGACAACAATTAACTTCATTTACTCTGCATGATAATATGCCACGTGCCAATTCCTGTTATGTTATTCCTCCAAGGCCAACAGTATTTCTGTCAGAAAATCTGTTGCATTTCATCAACGCGGCGTCTACAAGCTGTTTGCGACAAGCCAACAAAAGAAAAGCAAACTGATATTATTTGTTTTTCAGTGACAGGAAGATAATCAGGAAGATAATGAGTTTGCGAAGCCTATCGACGAATAAGCACAATGTATGGAGAACACTCGCTGCCATTGACTTGGATGCAAAACTTGCACAAACGTTTCCGAGAATGACTGGAGTCTGTAAATGATGATTCTAGACTAGGTCAAAGTCACCTCGTCATCACAGAATCTTTCATACAGACTGTCTATCAGAGAATCCATGCAAACAGATCATCCACCAAAAGGCACAACAGTGTTTCAGTTCCATTTGTGCAATCATTACAGATAAAATGCAGCACAGGAAAGTGAGTGCACAGGAAAATGAATGTAACACAACCTTAAAGACAATCAGAAATGGTTTCGCATGGACTTCTCAGATATCATGCTGAGAGCAGTTTTCTGGACAGAGTTGTGGAAGGTGATTAAAATTAGTGCAATTGCTTCCACCAAAAAACCAAATGAGAAAGCTAATAGTGAAAGTATCCTAGCTCCCTATCATCAAAGATAAGTGCAAGCAGGAACATAGTAGAGGCAATATCATATCATGATGGCGTGTCTTCTATATCAGGAAGTACCTCTTCTCCTTCAGTTCCTTGAACGTGATCAAACGACCAGTGCTGCTTAATATTGCATTACTCAACTCGATTTCCGTACAATAGTCAATGCGTGGACTGTTATTTCATGGAATGATTTTGCTTCGTGACAGTACGCGGCTTTGTCTGGCCACTTTTACACAGAATACCTATACGAAGATTTAATGGATAACCACCATAATATCCCAATCTTCACTTGTGACATTCACATTTTGGTCCGCTGAAAACGCCAATGAAAGGTTGCCGTTTTCTGGGAAGAGCAATGGCATGGATACTATTTGAACTCAGGTCCAATCTAAGCTAAACAAATTAACTGCCATTTTTTTTTTTAAGCTATTGTATAGCTTTTATCGCGGGCTTTGAGCGCGGCGACCGAATCGAAAAATTCCGTAACGAAAAAAAAACCTAACACAGTTCGGTAGACTTCGGCTGTACGAAGCTCGCACAGATCGAGACGAGCTGCTCCGAAATCGGACGAATACATAAGCAGCTGTTTGTGAGAAAGTATATAGGTGTATAGGTATCTATCATCTATGTACAACAGTGAATAGCTGTACGCGTAAAATTTGTGTATAAAGTAGATCGGATAAAACTTGAATATCTCCATTCGACTTGCAGGCCTTTAAAACCTATTAAATACCTTTTCTATATTAAAATTTGTTTTATATCGGTCACCACGCTCAAAAAGTGTAACTTGAATTAATATCAAAGAAAAAACTTGAATATCCCCATTCGACTTGCAGGCCTTTAAAACCTATTAAAATACCTTTTCTCTATTAAAATTTCTTTTCTTATCATTATTGTTATCTTATCATTATTGTTATCTTATTCATTAATATCAAAGAAAAAACTTGACTATCCCCATTCGACTTGCAGGCCTTTAAAACCTATTAAATACCTTTTCTCTATTAAAATGCGTTTTCTTATCGGTCACCACGCTCAAAAAGTGTAACTTGAATTAATATCAAAGAAAAAACTTGAATATCCCCATTCGACTTGCAGGCCTTTAAAACCTATTAAAATACCTTTTCTCTATTAAAATTTGTTTTCTTATCATTATTCTTATCTTATCATTATTGTTATCTTATTCATTAATATCAAAGAAAAAACTTGAATATCCCCATTCGACTTGCAGGCCTTTAAAACCTATTAAATACGTTTTCTCTATTAAAATTTGTTTTCTTATCGGTCACCACGCTCAAAAAGTGTAACTTGATTTAATATCAAAGAAAAAACTTGAATATCCCCATTCGACTTGCAGGCCTTTAAAACCTATTAAATACCTTTTCTCTATTAAAATTTGTTTTCTTATCGGTCACCACGCTCAAAAAGTGTAACTTGAATTAATATCAAAGAAAAAACTTGAATTAATATCAAAGAAAATAAAATACTGCATAAATAAAATAAATAAATAATTATAATTGCATAAGTTGATAAAAAATGCTATGCAATAGCTTTACCGCGGCAGTCCTCGAGTGCCACACGTATTTTTTTTTTTTTTTTTCTATGAGGATCAAATTTTAAAAACTGCTATCATTTTATTTTAGTAAAAGTTACTAAAAAACCTTCTTATTAGACTAAAATAAGTTTTACTGAATAAACTCGACCGATCAATAGCGACTTCTAACATTTGACTTTTCGTTTTACAATATTTTTTATGACGATATCTTTCAATGATCTGAATTGGATTTTATACTTTTCAGAAAAATTTGGGAAATAAATTTTAGATTAAAAAAAAAAAAAAAATGATGAACGAAAAAAATATTTATGTGTGGCGATTCATAAGCTTGACTTCTTATTATATAATATTTTTTATCGTGATTGTTTTCGTTGATCTTAATTGGATTTTCTACTTTTCAAAGAATTTCGGAAAATAAATGTTAAACTAAAAAAAAAAAAAAAAAAAAAAAAAAATTGTTAAATTGAAAAGAAATTGTTATATTACGATTTATAAACTTGACTTTTCTTTATATAATATAGTTTATCGTAAATCTTTTTCAATAATCTGAACTGAATTTTTTACATTTCACAGGAATTTAGTAAATAACTTTTAAATTTTACATGAATGATGCATGAGAAGAATTATTTACATGTATTCACGAATATCTAACGTTTTATTTTAAAATAGTATAGCTGTCAAAGAAAGCAAAAAAGAGAAAAATATATTAAATGTGGTGTACAAGAACATTTGCATGACATCTTACATAGATCATGCATGGGATACAAGGTATTAGGAATCATTCATTTCAAAATTTAAACAATCCTCTTAAAAGTGGTACGACGCACAATGTAAAAAAAGCATCGTTGTATTGTGCTAACACAGTAAAAAAAATATTCGAGCCAGATTACGGCCAACATCCAACATCAGAGATTGCAGGCAAAGCCCGTATAAAAACATTTGGACCATAAATGATGCATTCCCCCGTAATTTTACATTGGGACAAACTTACAACTTTGAATTAAATTCTTTGAATTAAATAAGGAAAACAATAGCTCTTGCATATCAATCGCTATATGCATAAATTTATAAAACAAACTCTATCAACCAATAAAACTACAATTATATTTTCAGTTTCAAATACGAAATGATTCTTACATGACGTCTCTTAGAAGCTTAGATTTGAAGGGGATTTGACCGTAAAAATACAGTTTGATGCCATGGCAGATTTGAGTAAATTACGTAGATTAACGGCTTTTGTCCGAAAAAAGAAAAAAAATTGCCAGTATTCTAAAATTATACTTTCATGATATCAATCTACGGGCATTAACCGATTAGCTGGCAAAATGACTATTTCCCGTAAAATTATACAGTCAAATCCCGTGATTTTACTCTATTTATTTATTTATTCATTATTATTTTTTTTTTTTTAAGTGTAGAGTGATTTTTCTATGCATAATGTTCTAAAAAAGGAGAGAGAGAGAGAGAGAGAGAGACAATAAATCAAAGTTTATAATTAATATATATAATGACCCTCATCCTCATCTGTCATTCACGATTCCGGTTTGCACCGCTTCAAAACAGAGACTTTTGGCAGCCATTTTTTTTTTTTTTTCCCCATTTGTTCAATTCAACTTACGAAAACATACATATCATTTTCATACATGTTTTGTATCGCACATATTGTTATTTATTCCGTCTAAAACCTTGAAAAACTATTCAATTGTAATGTTTAAATGTTTAATTAAATATAACGGATCACTGGCTATTATAAACATTAACCTATAAATAGAATTATGTAACTTCATGATTATAAACTACGCAATGCCAAATAAAAACAAACATAATTTGTTGCCATTCAGAAAATACAAATTCCAAATGGACAACTCTTTAATTGCAAATGAACGACTCTTTGACTGTTTCATTAAAAAAAAAAACGCTTAAAATATTTCTAAAACATATTAAAGCCTTAAAAATCTTAAAATATATTTGTAAAAACATATTAAAGTCTTTAAATATTTTTATCAAGCTTCATTATTTGTTTACATTGTATGGTATGATTGGCGTCGAGTTCAGTACGTAAATGTCGCCAGTTGATTTTAGTTTTGAAATTAATGTAAAGTTATAGTTGGGATGAATGTTTGGTTGGGCAAGTAAAGGTCACCAGTTGAAATGAGTATTGAAAGTAGGGTAGTCTAAGGTGATAATATCGAGTCAAGATAAAATGTTCGGTTGAGACTGAGAAAGTCCCTAGCTGGATCCTGGATATTTTGGCGATGTTGTGGGTGAGATAGCTGGTTGGGAGTATAGAGTAGAGGTGAATTTGGGTTAGCATGGAGTGTCTGTAATTATTAGATAGTTAGTTAGAAAATACGCAAGCAAAGTGATGACGTCACTGGGCGTCAGTGGATGCAAGAAAAAGATTTCCTATGTTAATCGCCCATTGGATTTTTTGTAAAAAATTATTAAAAATTGAGGAAAATTATTTCCCGATTTTAATTCCCATATTTCGGTATAGATATGTATTAGTTATGGTGTGCATGCGTTAGATTAAGTTGTTTTTGCTGTAAAATTGATAAAATTTAAATTTTAAATTTCAAAACTTTAGAAAAATAAAATAGCAAATTTTCATATTTGATTGAAAACATAAACATTTCATTTCAAAGGATGATATTTACACAATAAATATCCAACTAATATACTAATTAAAAGGAAAATGATAAATATTCTATCATAATTTGAAGTCAAATTTCTTTTCAAATGTTTAAATAAAGTGTCTGATATAAGATACTCATATGTTGCAGCGGAATAGATTTAATATATCTGTCATCCTTGGCGGAAAAAATATATCGCCAAATTATTTGGCGAACATATTTCATTCCTTTCAAAAATCATGGTTATTTTAACTGAATTATATGAAACAATATATCGTACAATACGTATTACGAAAATAAACATCTGGCATGTATATTTTCGTAGTATGTTTTTAATCGCCAAATACAAAAAACGCCAAAGATGACACAGTTTTGAAATTTAAAATTTTGTCAATTTGACAGCAAAATAACTCAGTCTAACACATGGATACGATATCATACCTATACCCAAATACGGGTATTAAAATCGGTAAATAATTTTCTTCGATTTTTAATAATTTTTTACAAAATATACAATGGACGATTAAAATAGGGAATCATTTCTTGCATCCACGGACGGTCAGTGACGTCACATTTCGCTTACGTATTTGGAAACAGGATCTTCGATAGTCTTAAAATAAGTATTTTGGTAAAATGAAGTGAATCGTTATTTACTTCCTCTTACCCATAGGGTCGAGAAAGTATTGTTTTAGGCTCAAATTTTCGAACGTGAGTTTTTGTTATACCTACATGTTCTGAGGTCCCCTGAATACGAAAATCACGTTTTTAGCGAATGGTCTCTGTGTCTATCTGTGTGTCTGTGTGTCTGTTATCAGCATATCTCAAGAACAAATAGTAGCAGAAATTCCAAACTCAGTATTTTAAATGTGTATCATATAGGGATGCTACAGTAAGCTTTTCGTTAAGATGAAGCAAATGGTTCGTGTACAGGGACATTCAAAAGTAATCAAATACATTACGGCGGTCTATGGGGGAAATTGCAGGTAAGTAGAATTTAACATCTATAGACTGCACTAAACCAAATGAAACGAATACATATTTTTTGTAATAGAGATAGTCAACTGGGAATTTTTTTTTTTTGTGTATGTAGGAGCCTCGCCCCCACCCCCCCTGGGGTAGATGTCCTCCCTCGAGTGGAGTAAATTTTCATGATGGGTATCTTTTAAAAGATCTCGCCAATACCTTTAAAACGAATGGTTGAACCATCGATCTACGATAATTTAAAATAAAGTTATTGATTTCTTTCATTTTTAACATTTTTTTTTTTTTTTTTTACTTTAATATTGAGAATAAATTCAACTTTTTTTTAGATATTTAGTGTTATACTATTTCACTAATATGGAAATCGTATGTATTATCATACAAGATAACTTTTTAAAATAATAATTTTAACAAATTATTTTTTTTAAACTGAATTATTTTTTAATAACCGAATTAAGTTCTATATAAATGTAGGTGCATTAATGAAACGGAGGGTTGAGGGTGGCCAGAACTAATTATCATATAAAACTCTTCCGAACCCTAATTTGAATTGTTTAACATAGGTTTACATAACAGTACACGTTATCTTACCTCTTAATCTCCAACCTGTACTTATAGCATTAAATTTCAGGGTAAGAGAAAGTCGTGTGAGTGACACACTAGATTATTCTTATTATGAGGACTTTAAATAGAGCACTTAACGAAACACTGGGATGTGTTATTGCTGTTGTGTTTTCGGGCCTATATTTTTTGTCAACCAGCAGTTTTTTTATTGTCATTCATATTTATTGATCGGGTAGAATTTTTTTAATTTCAGAACGAAAATTAGAAAATATCGAAACACATTTGATTTATAAACAAAAACTGAAAATACATTTGAATGATCACGTGGTAATCTTCATGATCTAAACATTGTTTTCAAGATTTATCGTTCACATTCCGTCATTTTTGACGGGGCTATATACTAGTATATATATATATATATTTCCGATGTAGATTTTATGTTTTCAAATTTTACACAATATCATGTAAAATTAACATTATTTTCAATTTTATTTTATCGTTTGTATGCCCGTATATATGTCCGCACTTTCATTTTTGGAAGTATTTTCAGAATACGTTGAGACTTGAAACTGATATATATTATTCAATTATAGCACATCATATTTCCAATTGATTATGGTATCACTGCACTACTAATTTGTATAGAATTACTCAAAAAAGAATTTCGATACATTATCTCTATAAGAGGTATTACTTTAAGGCACATTCTAATATTATTATACAGCACAAAGCATAAAGATATTAACTTTCATTATTGCATACGAGCAGGTTCCATGCAGAAAATGTTTTCAGTAATATTAATGGTTTATTTACAGGTTCACTAAAAAATATTCAGATACATAATTTAGTGCAAATTGCTCGAAGTGCATTTTCAAGAGTGTTAATTTTAAACTGCACCATTTTTTTTTTTTTACACTATATATTGCGTATGTAAGTTTTTAAAATACATGTACAGGTTTAGTCAAAAGCAACCGATTTTATCCTTTCTCTTTAAAAAGCACAGCTATAAAAATAGTTTTCTGAGTTTTCTTTTACCGTTATTAAAAACACTATATATTTTAAATTGTCATCAAGATGACAAAGTACAATGAAAGTTAAATAATCTAACGTGTGAGTACAGTTGGAAAATGTTTTTTAATCACACAAATCGCACGAATTTTCTTTCTTGATTTAATTCTTTAAATTAGCAATATTTAAAAAAATAAATAAATAAACCCTTTTCTTATAAATTTTCTCCTCTTTCTCTATATTTTTAAATCTCTTTCTTGTTTATGAAACTATCTGAAGTTGTTCAACATGTGTTTAAACTTGATCGTATAAAAACAGAATCAAGTTACTTTCTGAAAAAATATCGTATTTCTAATAATAAACGCAAAAATATGTATTGATTTTCTCCCAAATTGGCGACAAAATTGTTATGCAACGCGTCTGTTTGAGATCTTATGTAATAAACATCTTTGAAGTTATCAAAGCACAGTTATGATGCTTTCAATTAATGTCCAATTAAAATGTCGTTCTGCCGTTTAATATAGTTTACACAGACACCAAAATGAAATAACATATATATATATATATATATATATATTTATTTTATTTTCTAAAGAAAGTCTGTAGTAAAACTGGGATGTAAAGCTACAGGTTTATAACTAATTTTTAATAGAATTGTTTACTTGTTTGTTTTTTAATTTGGATAAATTAATATTTAGTTCCATATTAAATGCAATATAATTAAAAAGACAGGAAGAAAAAAAAAGTCTGTGAATCGTTCTCAAAGTATATTTATTAATTTTGTTTACTTATTTTTTCTTCTTTATACATGAAAGGATATGAAATAATTAATTTTGTTTAAAGAAAAACTCTACTTAAATATTAAAAATCACTATTTAAAATTACAGATTGTTAAAAAAAAAAAAAAAAAAAAAAAAAAAAAAAAATCGTAAGTTTCTCTGTAGACTTAATTTTATGGCAAATTCTTCCATTTTCTGAATCTCGCGTAATAAAGTGGAATTAAGTTTACAGGGTAACTTACAAATTCTTAGCGATCTATGATTTTAAATAACAATTTCCAATTAAAAATAATAATAATAATAATTAAAATGAATTCTTTTATGCCATTTCGTGCATAAGGAAAAGATACTGGAATAGTGAAAATATTTGATCACCGCGTTTTGATAGTCTTACACGTTTTGAGATCTCCTGAAACCGATTTGACCATATTTAGAAAATGTCTGTGTGTGCGGGCATGTCTGGATGTGAGTTACCAAAATTTTATTGGTGTTATATCACCCAAACCAATTTTGCATTTGGTTAGAACTTTATTTAAATTAATGCTGGTTAGATTTTGGCATATATCGCTTAACAAGTGTGACTGCTAAGCTATAATTTTCCAGTTAAAGGGAAGTCTATGTCCCTCTTTCTGTAACATATAAATGCACAAAACTTTATATGTAACAGGCTAATATGAAAAAGTATGCTGCATAATTTGCTATGCTTAATTTAACAATATATCAGGCGATGGATGGCGCTGTAATGCTGCAATTTATTCCTATTTATGGGATTGTTATAATCGCAGCTTCTATGATATATAAATACACCAACACAATATCTGAGATAGATATTATGGACAACTATGCTGATTCAATTTGTTTGTATATATAAATTGAATGACTATAAACCGAAAAATAACTATAAAACAAGAAAGATAATTAACCCAAAAAGCATTGAGGCCATCATCAGGGAAATCTCTCAAATGCAGGGTGGAGAAAGAATTACAGAAAGAGTAAGACTTTTCAAGAAATACCAGCGAAACATAATGTAACTATGGTTCCTCCATCTTACCAAGAGAAGAAAAAAAAAAGTCCTTAGCCTCTGTAGCACGAAATTACTTATAAAGAAATTATTAAATACAAATGAAAAATAAACAAAATTACACATCAATATATGCAAATATAAATATAAAAACTTATTTAAAAAATTGTAAAAGACACTTACCAAAGACAAAAAGAATTAAACGATAAATAAACACCAACACATCTAATACGAAAAACATTTGCGTAATTTTAACACTTACGGATAGCAGTGAAGATATAAGAAAGATACCCATTCGACCTCATGGTTTCGGATAAACTGTGTGTAATGCAACTTTGAGATTATCATTCATAATTTACTGCTATAGAAGATAAGTAATTATTTCTCTTGGTAAGATGTAAGGAATCAAGATACATTTAGCTTTTGCTGATATCTCTTGAAACATCTTACCGTTCTTTCTTCATCCTGCGTTTGAGGGGTCTCCCTGATGATGGCCTCATTGCATTTGGGTTAATACGCAAGCGAAGTGATGACGTCACTGGCTGTCCGTGGATGTAAGAAAAATATTTCCTATGTTAATCACCCATTGGATTTTTTGTAAAAAATTATTAAAAATCGAGGAAAATTATTTCCCGATTTTAATCCCCCATATTTGGATATAGGTATGTATTAGTTATCGTGTGCATGCGTTAGATTAAGTTGTTTTGCTGTAAAATTCATAAAATTTTAATTTTAAATTTCAAAACTCTAGAAAAAAAACGGCAAACTTCCATATTCGATTGAAAACACAAACATTTCATTTCAAAGGATGATATTTACACAATAAATATCCAACTAATATAATAATTAAAAGGAAAATGATAAATATTCTATCAAAACTTGAAGTCAAATTTGTTTTCAAATGTCTAAATAAAGTGTCTGATATAAGATACTCATGTTGCAGCGAAATAGATTTCATATATGTCATCCTTGGCGGAAAAAAAACAATATCGCTAAATTATCTGGGGAGCATATTTAATTCCTTTCAAAAATCATTATTATTTTAACAACTTATATTAAGAGAGTAATGAATAATATGAAACAATATTTCGTGTAATACATATTACGAAAATATACTTCTGGCATGTATATTTTCATATTACGTTTTTGATCGCCAAATACAAGAAACGCCAAGGATGACGGAGTTTTGAAATTTAAATTTAAAATTTTGTCAATATGACAGCAAAATAACTCAATCAAACATATGCATACGATAACTAATACATATCTATACTCAAATACGGGGATTAAAATCGGGAAATAATTTTCCTGGATTTTTAATAATTTTTTACAAAAAATCCAAAGGGTGATTAACATACCAAGTCTTTTCTTGCATCCACGGACGGTCAGTGCCGTCACACTTCACTTGCGTATTATCTTTCTCGTCATATTGTTATTTTTCTGTTTATAGTTATTCAATTTTTATTTAGGTTTACATATCTGCATTTTATTGCGCACTTAATGTGTAATTTTATTTTAGAATTGCTCACTTTATTAATTTTTGGTTTATTTTAACCTTTTGAATATTTTTACCTCTTCTATTATATAGGGGAAGCCGGGGTAATAAGAGATAGGGGTTATAAGAGACGCAGTCAAAAAGCCCACCAAAAAATATACTTAGCATTAAAAATATGTAATATAAAGTATCATGTGTATTCTTTACTACAATACACTTTTTGAAAAGTTTATAACATATTTTGAATTATTTTTATGCGACGAAAAAAAAACCTTCACTTCGAACTTACCCTGAAAGTTCGTGGTTTTTCTAAATTTTTCTTTATTTTTTTTTGTAAGTAAGATGTTTGGGATTTATTAATGTGTAACCTTTTGACCAAGACTATGACTTTTGATGTACAATTTTTTAAAACCTTGAAAGCATTCTTTATTTACATGTTCTAGGCATGTTTCTTATTACCCCATTTTTATTTTTGTGGGGGTAATAAGAGACATGAGTCTCTTATTATCCCCACTGTTAATTCCTGTGTCTCCCCCAATTGTAGTTCCTGTTAATTCATCCTGACTAGTTTACGAAGAGTTTACCTAGTGTTAGGCCCAGTCTAAGCTTACCAAGAGAACATTTTTTTTTCACTTTAAATCAAAAAGCAGTTTCACTCATTAGGCTAGACCATATTTAGTTGATATGATTATGTAAATTTATGTTTAGAATGTGTATAAGTTAGTATTTAGTCATTAATACTTCATTACATAATAAATAAGTTCATTTATAATTACTAGAAAAATATTTTATAACATTTTGTTCGCTTGTATACACTTCAAAGATACGTCTTTTTTGCCTATTTTCGACTACACTTTAGAAAATGGGTAAAATATTTTCTGCCCATTTTAGAAATTATATTGATGTTTTCGGTTAATCCCTAGGTTATGCTGATTATGTAGAACTATCATTAAGTACAATATTATATTATTTAGGACCTAATATTAAAAGAAATGAATTTCACAAACACATTTAAGACAGTTAATTTTCGAGAAAACATATTTTTTGAATGGATGTAAATAATAAAAATTAAAAACTATTGGCTGATTCAGAATGGTTTCCAGATGTTTTTTATTACCCCACATGATTTTACATTGCTATATATGGACAGTTACAAGCCTGGTCTCTTATTACCCCGCGTGGGGTTATTAGAGACAAAGATTTTATGAAAATTTAAACAAAATTTTTAACAAAAAATTTAAGTTCAAAAATCACCTAAAAATTCAAGAGGAGTCCATTTAATGAAATTAATACGAGACATTTATTTCAAGTTATTTAGATTAATAGTATAGATTTTATTAATATTTTTTGTCTCTTATTACCCCTTTTGTCTCTTATTACCCCGGCTTCCCCTATACCAAACTAAGTAATTCTCGCCCATTCTCTTAAGCTTTTTACTGCTAAACCATGTATTGTCGGAATTATACATGTCTGCAAAATTTCAGCTCATTTGGACAATAGGATGTGGGTTAAAATTCGAAAACAAATTATGAACTGGAGGAGGCCCAGCGATAGCCAAACGTCAACCACTAAGTCCTTTACTACTTGACCATGTATTTTCATCGGACTTATACATATATAAAAATTCCAACTTAATCGTTTGATAGGAAGTGGGTTCAAAATTTAATTCTTAAATTCGACCCACACACATAAATAACATTCCAAACTAAATACAAACTTTTAAGAATCTTTAATCCTTTGAGGAGCAGGAAAATTTTCTCATTTCATATCACAAGCTACCAGAATTCACCAACAATATTAGAAAAGAAGAAATAAATGAAGTTTACACTAAGCGACAAAAAAGAAAAAAAAAAAAGCCGCACTGCTGAAAAAATGACTTAAGGTAATTCCGGGAGAGATGCCCCACTTAAGGAAAGGAAGCTATAAAATAAATTGGGTAGTAACAATGACGACGAAAATTTGTGGTAAATACATAATAGATATTGTTTATTACTACTAAGTAGTTTTTTTGTACCATATTGTAAATTTTCTATAAAAAAAAAATAAAATTGCGGCAGCACTACATTTTGCCATCTCTCCCGAAGTTGCGGGTGAGATGCCCCACTCACATGGGAGAGATGCCCTACCTGTAAAAACATAATAAAAGGTTTTAACATTGGTCAACAGTGATCAATAGGGGTCAATAGTGGTCAATAGTGGTCAATGGTCCCCAAAGAGCTTGTTTTGGTATTATTATCTGTTTTTCTTCGACGACGAACTGTCCGAGAAGGAATTCTATAGTTCCTAGCAGCTTCAATGACACCAATTTCCCCTGCTTCTAATCTCAAGAGCCTATTTAAATGGTCTTCTGTCCAGGTCCCACCATCTGTTCCAGTATTTTTTCTTTTGTACACTGTAGTCATCTTTCCTGAAACAAATAAGAAGCATTGAACAACTGCAATAGCAAATACAATAATATACACTTACCGGCACAATTAACCGCCCACCTACAGTTTCGTTAGCGCCCAAGATTGTTTACGTTATAGTTTAAATGACAAAGGTCAGTCTGACATACCTGAGCGTTTTTTGCTTTCTTATCTGGATTCAATTTGCTTTTTTGTCATTTGGTTTTGAGTTGCCATTTCTAGAGATCACGCGAATTTGAATTTTTTTTTTTTTTTTGATGAATTTTAATCTAAATTTATAATTTCAAAAAATATTTTTAAGTTGAAAATTTTAACGATTTACAAATATTACGCATTTTATAAAAACAATATTAGTTTAAAATTTAAACAATTAAATGACTTTTCTCCCTGTAAATGTATGTGGGGCATCTCACCCGAATATAATCTGGGGCATCTATCCTTTTAGTATGGGAGAGATGCCCCGGCAACTATCCAAAGTAAAAGACAGCAAAAATGGCGGCACAATGGCCGAAGTCGACTGATCAACTTCTTACTACAAATTTTTAAACTTATATAAAAAAAAATCCATTTTTATTAACTAGTGCCAGCCTTACAATGCAACATCACTCTTATAACAGAGTAGAAAAAACATGGTACTTACTTGAAATATTGTTGTGACAGCAGAACACAAAGAAATAAGTTCACGTAACTTCCACAGCACACCATTCAGCATCTATCTGAAATAATAATCGGACTTGCAGAGCCATCTATCATTGCGTTTCGAAATTATATTAAGTGGGGCATCTCTACCGGTGGGGCAACTCACCCGGAATTACCTTATACCTTTTTTTATTTGTAATTACTTTAAAATTAAGAGTTGAAACAAATATAAATGTCTTGTTTCCATAATACCAAAGGGATGAAATGATACCTATGTACATTTTCGATATAATAATTCGTTTTATTACACTCTACGAAGTACTTTATAAGAATCTGCATAAAACTTTCGTTTTAAACATAATGCAACAACCATATACTTTGTATTCTATTCTGATTTATTATATGAAATAAACAAGTTATATTTTATATATGAAATAAAACTATTTTTTTATTAGATCTAAGCAATTTTTTATTAAAAATATGTATTCTGTATTGGGTTAATTCCACCTTTATATGGAATTACTACTTTAATGCACAATGGCACAGTGTTTTAATATAAATCTCAGAAATTTCAATGTGCCAAATATCACAAATAATTTTTTCTATTTCTGGCAGAGTTGTAGGCTGCAAATTTTGAATCCTCTGCCCTCTCCCCCGTCTTTTTATAGACGCAACATTTTCGAGCGGATCGCGATTAGAACTATTTCCATGTCTGGTAAAGAAGAAATTCTGCTATATCTTTTGTGGAATTTAACTTAAAGTGAAAAAGGATATAATTACTTACAGAATTATAGGTTCTCATGGAAATGGATAGGAAATTTTGACAATTTGAAGTGAATAAACTTACCACGGACGCCGCGTAGTAAGGTGCATTATTATCGTGAAATGCTGTTTGTGAAATTGTCCAAGATACCTCCAAAATAGTCGGTCAGGCACCACTTTTATAAAGACTGTGTTTTATTTCGAGTTAACTGATCCAATGAATATAAACATTTGCCCGACTGTTTGAAAAGTTATGTTCCTCCGTACCATAATGTACGGAGTATGTGTCACTGTTTTAAAAGTGCGATTTTCATTAAGTCGGTCATATTTTTGTTGTCATATCTGCTTGTTTTCTTTAGCTCGAAATAAGTTAAACTTGACTCATCAGAGAGAACCAGTTCAGCCCAATAGTTAACTAATCCTTTTTTAATTTTTTTTAGCCATCTGAGGTCTTGCTTTCCTAATTCTCTTCACTAAAAATGGAATTTTTTCAAATTTTCTGTCATTTAAACCTACTTTGTTTAATAGTTGCTGCACTGTAGTTAAAGAAATTACGCTGCTCAACACTTTTTCTGAATCTCTTTTATGTTTTAAATGTAATACAAACCGATTTTATAAGCAATGGCTTTTTAACTTACAATCATCTTGCTTGGATGAGCAACATGGCTGCTAAAAGCCAAATTTCCAGTTTAAACGACCCAAAAATTTTATATCTTACTGAAAACCATTTTACCAATATTTCGTTAACATTTAATTATTTTTCCATCTCACGTATTAAAATATTTTTGATTTTCATTCAAAAATTAATACTTTTTCTAGCATAGTTAACTGCCTTATTCTTACCATTTTTGAAATAATTTCTAAAATTACAATTTTCCTGACAATTGCATTTTGTTTTTATCACTGGACTCGATGCTAAAGTGTATGTGGATCACAACATAATAAAATCTATTCGAAAATTTGCTTTTTAAACAATAAAATTGGCGGTTGTAGAAGGTAAAAAGGAAAATATCCAAGTGCGCCTTTTTTTTTTTTTTGTCACTTAGTGTATTTCTCTAAGTTATGAAAGAAAATTTTACATAAAAAAAAAAAATCCAAGGCCAGATTTTACAGTTAGAAATTAAAATTTGCGTTTGCACTTTGCAAACGGCGCCCCTGAAAATGTTAAAGATATACCCCAAGACCGTACAACCTCCAAGTTCTTTTTGGAGTCGTTATACACAAACAGCAGTGCTGTTTATATATTTTCGATAGAGAATAGGCCGTGGTATATTTCATAATATAATTAGTTTCAAAGAATTCTGAAAGTGTTTATGGAAATTAGAGCAGAAATAGACAGTTAGATAGACGAACTGGAATCATGGAAACGTTTTAACTTTAATGAAGAATGTTAAAAGCACATAACGATAACACTGCTGACAATGCACCTCCATCTATTTCTATACATATCTCCCTCTAATTATCTGAATTTTTTTGTGTGACCCTATAAATCCATCATAATGTTAATCATATTATATTCTGAAGAAAACGTGCTTTACGCATCTGATAGTGCATCATAATACTTTCGTTACATTTCGTTTAGAATAAAGTTAATAAAATATTCCGTAAAGAAATACTGTCATAGACAATAATGTATTGGAACAGTTTTGTGTGTCAGGCACGAATACACAGACAAGTCGTGCTATTTATGGCGTTTTCAAAAGGGAATATGTCACAATGAGTCCCAATAACATCAGTTTTAAGGTATTCTACATAAATTTAAGTATATTAGAGCGCGAGCTGGTGGACAGACAGATACACAGATAATTATACGAACCGAAGTCTAATACTTTTTCACTTTGTTGAAAAGTATTATGACAAAAGGAAAATATACCGATATTAAAAAAAAAAAAGACTACAAACTCAAAGGAAATAAACTACAAGTAGTGATAATGCTTCATATAGTAAAACTTATTTTCTTGCAATTCACAAAATTGTCTCTTTGTTTGATCATTTTGCCATTCTAAACCTATATACTGAAAAATTGTTTAATTAAATTGCCGTACAAACATTTCTGTTTATTTATAATTTATACAGAAACTAAAACTGGTTGTAAAAACAATAAAACTTAGAGCATCTTTGACGAAAGTAAACACCATATATGTACTTTCGGTCTTCAAGGTCAAAAGCGATATCAATTAACTTATTTACACAAGTACAGTTTTATTTCACTGTTATGAAATTTAATTAATGAAATCAAAAATTTTCTTCAATATAAACACTTTGGTTCTATAATAACAATTCAAATTATGAAGAAAGTTTATAAAAATCAATCAGGAATATTTCATTCGTTGTTTAAAATCCACATACTTTTCAAGGTTCACAAAAGGATTCATTAAATCTAGCCACATTATCATAGATTTTCATAAAGAAATGTTATAAGTTTGGGACCATGCAATGCGATGATTAAATTATGACCAATGACTATATTCATTAATTACAACTATTTTAAAATGTTATCATAATAAATATATATTATTTATGATGATCGAAATACTTATCGTTGTTAATTACATTTTTTATAAGATTGAAAATAGAACCTATGATTTATGATTCAGTTATTAATTTTAAGGATGTTAAAACTAGCACATCCAGATGTTAAAAAAAACTTAAAATGGATTTCGTAATTTAAGCTATCTGTCACACTTAACTCTGAAGAATTTATTTCTAAAATAAATAAATAAATAAATAAAAATGTGTGAACCTCGGATATATTTATACTAATGACAAAATTATAGGCGGTAAGAATTTATATGATAAAATGACATTTCAGAGTGTAAGAACATTGTTGTGTATTTTGTTATTCATGAATCTAATACTGTTTTTATCAGAACATGAGCTGGTCTTTCCCCTCTGGTTATAAATTGGATTTTCTTTTAAATAATAAAAAGCGAAGTGTCACTTGGATAACCTAAAAACTAACATAGCTACAAAAATGCATTAAAATAAAGAAAATAAATTTTATTCTTGGTTTGGGGGAATGAATAAAATAATGAAAGAAGAATGATTTACCAGGGGGAAAAAAAAAGAAAAAAAAAAATGACCTCACAATTGCAATACCGTTTTGAAAGAGAATATTTACCCCTGATTTGAGACAATTTTCTTAATAATAAAAGTCTAAGTTTCCCAGGGATAACGTTATAGCTACAAAAATGTAACTAAATAAAGAAAAAAATATCCTTAGCGTGTAGGAATATATAAAATAATGGAAGAAGGATGATTTAGCAGGGGATAAAATGACGTCGCAATTGTAACAATATGTTGAAGATTAATAAATTTTACCCGTGATTTGAAACAAATATAATTCAAAAGAATAAACGTAATCCTATGTAAGCAACGCCAACTGGCGATTTAGCTTTTTTTTTGTCGCCGCTATGTACCATCAAATTATGGTAAAAAAATTTAGCTAAATTAGAGACCGTAATAAATAATAAATAATAAAAGTAATATTACTAATCTTAAAAAAATACGAATGTTAACTGGAAAGATTTCGGTGCTTTTCTGTTATTAGGATCGGATTTAAGTGGAAAAAAAAAAAAAAAAAAAAAGTAATAAATTAGGGGTATTTAGTTATTATCCCTTGGACAAATAAGTTAGAGATGAGTTTGAGAATTTTGCATTGACGTTAATTTTCGTAAATAAATAAATTCAAATTACGTTTTATAACTTGAATTTCATTTTTTTGATAAAAAAAAAAAAAAAAACAGTTATATTTTGAATAATTATTATTTTTACTTCCATTACCCGACTACCGTGGGTAATATGGAAGTATTGTATTCGGTTCAAAAATTCAATATCGAGTTTTCACCTGATTTACATGTTTTAAGGTTTCCTGAGTCCAAAAAAGTAGTTTTTAGCAATTGGTCAGTGTGTGTATGTATATGTATGTGGGGAATCTTCTGCCTATCATATCTCTGAAACTAATAAAGATACAACTACGAAACTTCAAAACTGAGACAGGTCTGGTATATAGATGATTTTTTCCAAATTTGGGTGAAATTTGGAAAACCGGAAGTAGGACATCGGAAACCAGAAGTGGGACAGTAAGTATGTATCTCAAAAAAAGCTCTAACGATTTTTTTTTTTTTTTTTTTTTTTTTTCAAAGTTGCTATATAAACACTCTACTAGATGTCATTTTGAATGGTATAGTTGGTTAGTTCAGAAAAATGGATAGGTGTCCTGTATAAATAGCTCAATTCCAAGGTCTCGCAAGTGAATTCGTTTAAAAACGGCTGTACGGATTTTTTTTTTTTTTTTTTTTTTTTTCCAAACTCGCCATGTTAACTCCCTTTAAATATCCTTTTGTATGTAATTATTGTTTCCCGAATAATAATTGAGTACACCAAGTTTTAGTAAAAGTCGATGTCTCAAAAACGGCTCTAACGATTTTCTTGAAAATTATTACATAAATCCATTTTAAATATCCTTTCTCACGCATTACATGTTATTACTGGAAAATTAACAGTCATCCTTCTTAGGTAGGTCAGTTTTAGATTTCGGAAATTGGTGTTTAAAAAAATAACCCTACTAATTATTTTTTCTTATATTTTTTAACTCGTTATGTAAATCAGTTTTGCATGTCTTTACACGAGTGTCAGCTTTCTCTTACCGGAAAATTTTTAAATGTCTACTTTTGTTAGGTCAATTTTATCTTTTCTTATCATATTATCCCCCCCCCCCAAAAAAAAAATAAATAAATAAATAAATAAAAATAAAAAAATGCAAGTCGCGTGTGGTTGTTTTACACCAGATTTTTTCCCTTACTGGCTATTTGTTTTGGCTAAAGCTCCTATATATACGAGCTGGCATTTTGTTGGCTTAGGGTTGCCAAATGTACCCAGCGCGTTTCTCTGATAAACAAACGACAAACATTTTTTTTTTATCGTCTTACGTTACTTTAGAGTAACTTGTTTTATTATATTTCATAATTTTAGATAAGTAAACTATGATATGGAAGTTTGTTTACCGATAAACTGCTATAATCATTCAAGAAGTGAATATAAAGTGTTCACAGACCTTCTATTACTGTGTGTTTGAGTTTTGGCGACATTTTTAAAAAGAAACAGAAACCGTCCGAACAACACATCTTACCCGAGTACATCCATAGGATATCCTCAGAATAAAATGACATCCTGAGAATGTACTGTGAAAAAAAAAATCTGGAGTGACTCCACTCGACTTTCCGAACATTGAGTAATTAACAGTTTTGTAGATAAAGTAAAGAAAGAAGAGTTGTTAAACAAACAAAAGAGAGAAAACCATAATAGAGTGTTTGAGTATTTTGCTCCATATATTACACGATGTTTTATTTAACGCTACTCAACTTTGAGCCCATAGATCATAATGATAAAGAATTTTCCGTTGTGTCCCTGTAAAAACCTATAAATGCTAGATTCATCAAAATGCTTATAGTTATTGCAAGAGTGATTTGCAATATTTATATAAATTTTCAGCTCAATTGAATAAGGCGTTTAGATGCTATCGCACTTTTAAAAATTTGGTCCCATAGGCCATAATGATAAAGAATTTTTCTTTGTGTCCCTGTAAAAAGACTGTAAGTGCTAGATTCACCAAAATGTATACAGTTAGTGCAACTGTGGCCTATAACATGTGTACAAATTTTTTGCTCAGATTAATAAGGCGTTTAGACGCTATCACACTTTTAAAAATTTGGCCCCATAGGCCATAATGATAAAGAATTTTTCTTTGTATCCCTGTAAAAAAAACTATAAGTGCTAGACTGTCCAAAATCTATGCAGATTGAGTATCTGTGACCTGTAATACGTGTATAAATTTTTTGCTCAATTGAATAAGGCGTTTAGATGCTATCGCACTTTTAAGATTTTGGTCCCATAGGCCATAATGATAAAGAATTTTTCTTTGTGTCCCTGTAAAAAAACTATAAGTGCTAGATTCACCAAAATCTATAGGGTTCGTACTATGGTGACTTACAATATACGTACCAACTTTCAGCTTATTCGAAAAAAGCGTTTAGACGCTAGCGTGTTCACTCACACACATAAACACACAGATACATACACACATACATACACACATACACACACACACACACATACATATATCATCGTAAAAATAGTGGAAACAGACTCATTGGACCTCGAAACGTATAGAAACATTAAAATCTCAAATTCGGATTTTTGACATGATTACAATACTTTCCTCACTATAGTGTTCGGAAAGTAAAAATGTGTTTTTAGGAATATTATTTTTGCTTATTGCTCTTATCTTGACCGGATTAGCTGCAGATCAAGATTTGGTAAAATCATTAGGGAGGCGATAAGGACACCAAGCGGGAATGCTATCCTCTTCAGAGGCAAAAAATGGCGGTGATGCGCCGGCCTATTATTTTATTTAAGGGGCTCTAGTTTTGACGAATACGTCTAATTTGAAAATATGTTCTTTTGAGAATATCAACAGCTATAGTGTAACCACGTTTCCTACGCCTAGCAATGAGGACGGTCGAAAATCTTGGAGGGTTTCCAAGTTGACCAACAGGTTTGAATTTAGTAAGCATCCATTCATTCGGTATTCCCTTATTGCTTATTTTCTCTCAACGAAAAGCTTGTCTCCCCTATTTTACTAGTGAACTCGTTGAATCCGCACTTGCGCAGACGCTTCCATGGTCGCAAGAAATGTAGTTAAAGAGTAGGAGGGTGAAGACCGACTAGTTTAAATAATAAACAACGAACCTATTTAAGTAATAATTAAAAAGACTGTGTGTTTAAAGGCACACGGTCGAAATTGGAATTTCTATAGGGATAAATAAAAAATAATTTTAAAAGCATTCTATAAATTACACAAATATAAGGCAATTGATTCGACTTATTTTAAATGTATATATATTTTTTACATATATATTATGCACCATACAACTAACTACTTTTTACTCTTCTTTATACTATACTCTTTACATTATACAACCAAAAATGTAATTCCAAGCACTTCCACAGGTAATCAGTAACGAATTTCATATATTTTGTGACCCTAGACACAAAATTTTAAGTTTTTTCGAAATTTAGGAGCCCTTCTTTTGAATCTCAGTTAAAAATTTTCTTTCTTGGAAAAGATATAGCTCTTTTGTTGCATAAATACCTGTGATGCTAAACAGCGTACTATTATTTTAATATAAAAGATCAGGTGAACTAACTCTGAAGAAAGAAAAAAGAAAAAATGTGGATATTGCGCCTAAAGAAGATTTCTGTTCAATATTTGTTACCCCAGGGACATTCAGACCATTGAAATCAGAGAGACGCCATGAGAATAATTTTTATCAAAGCAGTGCCATTGATTAAAGCAGTTTGATTAAGCAAATTCCTCTAACGATAACCTAGCAGTTTAGAGGTAATCAGTTTGCGCTTTTTGCTACCATATAAATATGTATCTATTATAAATGCCTATTAACAAAATTATATTTGCTTATTATACATAGTGGTCTATCTATTACAACGAACTCCCTATTATAAGATTATAAGTGATATAAATGGTCTATCTATTTTAGTAACTCGACAATTTGAACATACACATACACACACACACACAAAAAAAAAAAAAGTCTTTCTAAAAATATCAGAGAAAAGTTCGGTTTCTTTTTCTTTTTTAAACATAAAACGTTATATTTTTTAAAGAAAGTAGAAGAAAAAGAAATCTTACAATTAAACAATCATAAATTATAGAATAATATTTTAAACATAAGTATAATCAAGAGAATGTAAAGGAAGCTGAGGACAATTAAATACAAAATGCTTCTTTTGCAGCAATGTCGCTGGATTAATTTAATTACACAAATAACTAACTTCCAATTAAAACAATTGGGAATACTCGAGAGAGACTCGTAAGAGCGGAAAAGGAGATCATTAAATGAAAAAGATATACGGTTCCGCTCATTCTTTAAAGAATTTGTCCTAAACAGCAAAAAATAAAGTTGCTTAGATATGCATATATTTAACATATATTTGAGACTGGTCAAAGGAAGAAAAAACATTCTGGTCATATTTTGCAGATTTTTTTTTTCTTTTGTTTGTGATATTCATGCCAGTATCCTAAATAATATTTCAAAAGTAGTCTGACATCTTCACGATGAAAATATCTCTCAAAATTGACGTTTATGTGAAATTTTGCTCTATACTGCCATGTTAAGAAATTCGTAAATATGCAATAACTTGCGAAATTTTCAAAGTAGCATGTTTATAGTAACTGATGTTCATTTCGGCATCAAAACTGATATTTTAAAACTGGTCTGACATTTTTACAGCAAACATTTTTCCTTTAATGCACGTTTAAGTGAAATTTTGTCCTATTCTCCCATGTTAAGAAAATCGGAAATTTCTAATAAATTACGAAGGTTGTTAATTCGAATGTTGCAAATGAATAGGGTTTTTGCCAGTATCGAAAGTAATATTTTAAAACTGGTCTGACTTCTCTGCGATTATTTGTTCGGGAGATATCGTGTAAACAGACTAACAAACTAACGGACTAACACACTAATGGACACCCTACAGACAGACACCATACAAATTTTGTCATTTTCGGATTCCTCACACCTGAAAACGTGTAAAAAAGTAAAAAAACCGAGGTCGAAAATTTTCACGATTACCTAAGCTCCCCATACCTATAGTATGATGGGGAACTAAAAAGTCAAAAAACGAGGTCGAAAAATTTCACGATTACCTAAGTTCCCCATACGTATAGTATGATGGGGAACTAATAATGCAAAATACTTTTTTCTTCATGTTTTTAGATGTTCATAAATATTGGGAAAATCAAAATTTTTTCGTTTTATTTAACTTACTAGCGGATAAATTACAGCTGACGTGCGAATTTGTTAACTACTGGACTAGATTAATGTATATATAAGCCTTCAATTTTTCTTGGACGGACATTACTGATAATTCCTCGAAAAAAAGAACGTTCATGTAGTGAAGTATGATAAACGTGTTTTTTAAGTGGAAGGATAATTTCAATCCGCCGAATTTCTAATGAAATTCAAAGATCTAAAATTGCTGAAGGAGATGTGATCAAACGTTGAACTGCTGGTTCGATAGGAGAGAGATCTGATGCAAAATCAGAGTTGTTTTACAGAAATCGAAGACTCATAATTCCTTTTACTGTTCTACTCATAATGACTGCTGCTGAATTTGCTCATAATTTTTAACGAAAGGTTGGGGTTCACATTTATGCATGTTTAAAATAATTAATAATATGTTAAAATGAATAAAAAACCTGTAATAATCAATAAGCATTTAATGGGGGAAAGAACGTATGTGTTAAAGTTGAATAAAGACAATATTAAATGGTAAAATTTTGCATTTTCGGATAAAAAACATTTTATTCTTGATTAACCAAATGGTTTTAACAGTTACTGGCATGATCTGGAGATAGCGAAAAACAGAGCAGATTTTTTAAAGGCAGATAAGAATCGGGCATTTTAAAGATGTATCTATGGTGCTCTGAGGAGCTGTTTCTACTGAAGGCAGAATGAATTTAGTAATTTTTTCTGTTATTATGAACATCAAGAGAATATCCGCAAATTTTAAACGTGAAATTCTCAAATTTTTGTTAGATTTTGGGGGGGTAATAATATTTTTTTCAACAAGACTGGAATTTTTGCTCTACTTCTAGAGCAATAGGAAATAGTTTGAAGAAAGAACCTTCTGTCTTATTGCCTTTCCCGTGGCCGAAAAGTTGAAAAAAACTTAACTTATCATATTATAAAAGTGCATGCAAGTGGAAAGCAACTTTAAATAGTTTAAATGTATTCAGAGTATCATCTGTGCTGTATAAAATGGTATTGCAACTGAATATTAAATATATAAATATATACGATACCAGAGAGAATGTCTGACTGTTTCACCCTAAAAAGAGACCCCATAAAATATTAATTTAAAGAATAACTAAATAAAAATTATTAAGATTCGAGCTGTCCTTATAATTGTGAACACCTAAAAAATCATCTTTTTGACCGTATTTAAAGTTTTTAAGATAGAAAAACGATAAAACTTTTTAAATATAGTCTATTAATGAAATTCAAATTAATAAAAAAATATATTTGTTTAAATAACAGTGTTCAGTGTTTAGTTAATATAGAAAAATGGGTGTACTTATAATTATGAGAACCAGTGTATATATATATATAGAAACAACATAAAAAATTGCCAGTAAGTAAATTAATTTTCTAAAAGTAGAAAAAAAGATATCCGCAAACGACAAATTACAATTCTAAATTATTTTTTTCATTGAAAATGTGTAAGATAACGCTTTTTATTATTTATTTGCACACGACAAATTACTTTTGTTACTAATAGCGCCATTTTAGTTTTTTATACCATTGATTGCATTTTAATTTTCCAACTGATAATGACGTCATAAGAGTAGAGGCAAATAGAGTACCTTTATTAAGCCGACGTTTTTAATTAATAACTTCATTAATTCAGATGATTTTTTTTTTTTTTACGTATAGAGAATAGTAATTATACATACATAAATATATATTTAAAACAGGACATTCATTTTCCCAGAGGTTTTTCGCAAGTGCAAATTTGAATTTTCATGAAGCTTTATTTCAATTTTATTATTCCCATGTAAATAAATGTATTTCTTTTTATCCAAAAATAAATAAATGCGTAGCATGTTATGATAAATGTGGGAAACTTATTATTGAAAAGCTAGTTTCTTTCATACACTTCTTTAAATTCTTTTTTTAGGCACAAAGTACATGTAAAACTTTTTCTGAAATATTTCTAATACTGTAAGCAATTAACCTAAATTATTCAACTATATTGTAAATATTACTTTAGAAATGAAATAATAAAATAAGTTATCTTCTAAAAGAAGGTATCTAGTCTACTATATTTATGAAGCAATCATTTTAAAGTTTCTCTCTTCTTTATGACACATTTACTATTTCACAGAGTGTCATTACTTGAATGTTAAGTAAGTTTGGATAACTTATTTCCTGTTTTCGCAAGGAAAAAACACTTTCTTTTGTTTATTTACTTTTAAGTTTTCTAGAAAAAAGAAGATAAATTTGTGATAATATCTCATCCTTAAAGATATCGTCTGATATTGTATGTTTCACTTTTTTAGAAAATGATCAACAAACACAACACGAGTTTGTTAAACTTACGTGATTTGTCGCCGTAAGTGTTGCGTCTAGCTGCCAAATAGCATTGTTTAGAGGCTATTTAAAGTTATAAAAATTGAAATGAGACGTAATGAGGTCAGAAGCACCACTTTTTACAAAAGAAAAAAAAAATTACAAAAGGACAGTTGTCACAATTTAGATTTTAAGAAGCGCGCATTATTACATCACTTAGTTACGAATTCTGGACATGTTGTTAGATCCGTTGTTAGATAATATCGTATGTTTTTTATCCGTTTTTAAAGCACTAAAACACGTTATATTAGAGAGAGTAAATATGAATAAAGAGAGTTCAGCTATTGGAAAGTTCTCAAATATATAAGAACATAAATTTAAAGCAAAGAAAGCATGTAGCAAGAATAGCTCAGTAGGTACTTCTTGTAATCAATACTTGATACTACAAGAGGAACAAGACTTCAGCCCTGAATCGAATCAGTTTGACAATTTTTTTTTCTTGCTGGTCGAGTTCGAATGAATTTTTTCCTCGCAGGTCGGCTTAGCTGACAAATTTTTGGGGGTAGGTTTTAATCGGGTGTAGTTTCTAATGAGTGGCGTCCATTGACAGCTTTATAATAATATACAGAAATTTGTTTGCGTTGAATATAGTACACCAGAGAGAGAGTGTATAACAAATATACGCATATTAAATAAAACCATGACTTAATATATGTATATTTAACTTATTACAGTACAGTAATCTTCCTCATTTGTGTCCAACTAGTAATTCTGTTAACAAACCTTGTGAACGAGAGTTTCTGGTTCGAATCCTGGTTGTGTTAGTAGACCTAGTAATTCGGAATTTTCAATGGTTTTCTCCAAAACTCATATAAATACGAATGATGATCACTGGTACATCTCCTCCATTCGGTGAGCATTACGTCCTGGCCTAGGACCCTCGTCTTGTTAATCGACCTTAACCTCTATACCAGGGCTGGACAAACCGCGGCTCCCAGGCCGCATGCTGCCCGCGAAGAAATTTACGATATTTAAAGTTTAAGGAATTTTATTCACCAGTAATAATTCCATTCTCAAGTTTTGAAGAGAAAATACCTTTCAACAGTTGCTAAATAAGCAAACAACATACTGTTAAATCCATTATTCATTACTTTTATTATTGCTATTAATGTATTGTCAAATATTTTTAACGGTTCTATTGATAATTTTTAAATGTAAATAATTTAATGTTAATGTATTTTGCTCTGTCTTCACCCTCTGCTCTCCCGAAAAAAGCATATACATACAGTCGGTAACAAAAATGTCCGAACACTAGCAAAAATTCCTGCGTAAAAAAAGTGCACTTCATAAGGTTTTGTTAAATAAGTCCTTCTCGAATACTGTTCTTAGTCAGTCTGAGAACATGATTCGATAAGGATCTATTTAAAAAAAAACCGTATTAAGTGTACTTTTTTACATAGGAATTTTTGCTAGTGTTCGGACACTTTTGTTACCTACTGTACATGTTTGGTACATTCACAGATATATATATAAAGATACAAATACATACATATGTACAAACAGTGCGGCCCTCCTGAATAAAATAGACTTCCAATGCGGTTCCGCCAAGTGTTTCGGGTTGGATAGGCCTCCTCTATACCACATTGCTTTCTTGAACAACCCAAAAAACGAACATTTATCGGATGCTTTATGTGATGTGAATGGGTTTGACTCGTTAGCTTTTGCAAATAGCGGACACATCCAAACAACACACAAGCATAGAATCAAATTGGAAATACACTGACGGAAAAAAAAAAATCCCAACACCAAGAAAAAATTATTGTAGAGTAATGAAATTCGGACAATGCATTTGTTTAATTAACATGTTTAATTGATTAAATTTTCTAGATCACAGGTTAAGTTAAGCTCAAGAAAAGGCATTTCAAATGTGAAATGCTGTTACATTACTAGCCGGTGTAACATCCAGAATTTTGAATGCAAGCCTGCAAACGTGCATGCATTGTGTCATAGAGGTGCCGAATGTCACTTTGTGGTATGGAGTTCCATGCTAGTTGTACTTGTTCTGTCAATACTGGGATGGTCAGTGCTGGCTGTGGATGATGCTGAACTTGTCGTCCAATGATATCCCATACGTGCTCAATTGGAGACAGATCTGGTGATCTCGCAGGACAAGGTAACATGTCGACACTCTGTAGAGCACGTTGCGTTACAACAGCGGAATGAGGGCGAGCGTTATCCTGTTGGAAACCGCCCCCCCCCCCTTGAATGCTGTTCATTAATGGCAGCCCTACAGGTTGAATTACAAGACGGACGTACAAGTTTGCAGTCAGTGTGTTTGGGATAACCACGAGAGTGCTCCTGCTGTTGTAGGAAATTGCTCCCCAGACCATGACTCCAGGTGTAAGTCCAGTGTGTCTAGGCCGCAGACAGTTTGGTTGCAGGTGTTCCCCATGTCCTCCTTCTGACGAACACACGGCAATCACTGGCACCAAAGCAGAACCTGCTTTCATCAGAAAACACAACATTTCTCCATTCCGTCCTCCAATGAGCTCTGGATTGACACCACTGGCGTCTCAAACGGCATGGGCTTGGAGTCAGTGGAATGCACGCTACAGGGCGCCTGGCTCGGAGCTGTCCTTGATGTAACCGATTTCTAACAGTTCGTTGTGTCACTGTGGTATCAACCTGTATCTCGAATTTCTGCCGCAGACGCAGTACGATGCGCCACAGCCGTACGCCGTATACGCTACTAGCGCCAAACTAATGCGCGAAGCGCGAAATTTGAATCAATATCATCTTTCAGATATATAAACACGCTTACCAAATTTCGCTTATCTAACACAAGTCTTTCTTGGTGTTGGAATTTTTTTCCCGTCAGTGTAGTATAGAAATTAAATCTGTGTGCAAGATGTGGTCACACATTACACTGTCAGTTGTACTGAGCGAGAGTTTATATGCGAGAGATTGTGCTACAAGATATTGTACATTGTTCCTGAATCAGGGATATTCCTGATCTGTGGTGTATTCAACGCTGTTTATTTTTGTGATACGGTGAGAGTTTTAATTGACTGTTGTCAAGTCTCCGTAGAATAAATAATTTATTTTGAATGTTTTCGAGAATATTCATTAAATAAAGTTGAATCGACAACAGCCTTGTAATGTAGAAATCACATATATTTTTTTAATTTTCTATTTAAATTTAATTAAATTTATTTTAACGTTTTGGGGAATAATTTACTCGTGTATCCAATATTTGTCTCTAATAACCGTTGAATAAATTCTCAATCAATAAAATAAAAATATATGAAAAAAGAATATATCTTCGCAAGCAAATTCCTATTATTTCGTCTTCTAAAAAATACCACATGGTTTTTTCACTCTTGTTCTTCCTTAAAAGTCCAATTGCATCAAAATATTTGTAATAGATAGTCAAAATATCCTTGTACAGAATAAAAAATGTTTCTATTTTCTACACATTTGTCCTTCTGTGGTTTATCAATTCCCATGACTAAAGTTTGGCGATATTCAGTATCTAATATATATGGCACTTCTGTCCAATGGATTTAAAATTATTAACTAAGTTAAACGGCAACATAGCTTGCAACAGCTACTTGTTATATGTTCTTGTGGAGAACAAAATAAATGCCAAACTGTTTCTCTACATTCAAATTGGCTGAAATTAGGATCATTTTCTTCTGTTCAGTCGTCTTGTTAACATGTGAAATAGTTTTAGAATACTGTAAGGCACCTTCTCCATTTCTCCTTATTCCCCTCCCGTTACCTGCATCTTAATAAAGTTATTAAAATTCAGCCCTGATGATAATTCATTACATGTATTACTAAAATTTTCTTTCAGTCCCCTGGATATTATCTTCGAACTTTACTTTTCGTCAAGTTTTAAAATGAATTCAACGAAAATTTTCACGGTTCAAAAGTTAAAGAAAAATGACTATTTTTCGAACAAACTCTATAATAAACTTGTCCCTTTCCTTACTAATTACTTTTTTCATACAGCAAAGTCGACACTTTAGTAACAATATTAGCCAATAAAATGTGTTAAAAATTCAAAGAAATATCTGTAAAATGTTGTGAATAAAAAAAAAAAAAAAAAAAAAATGAAAATTTTAAAGCTCCGGAAGAGTAATGCAGATAATTGTAAAATGTACACAGATAAATGTAAAAATATTTTATCTTCAAAAAATGTCAAGATAATATTTTTAAAAAAATCGAGCGCTAGGCGGGCGAAGGACAATTAGCTCACTAATATTTGTTTGCTTTTAGACTAATCAAGCTATCATCATAAAATTATGTCAGTTTCACTTCTTTTAGGAATTTGACGCTTTCTTTATCTTTTCTCTCTCTCTCTCTCTAGACATATTAGTATTTCTCAAGAGAGAGTACAGAGTGCAGTCATCGCGGCAAATATTGTTTTTTTCGTTCTGTCTAGCAATAGAAAAAAAATGGTTGTTTTTGTATTTATTTTCCCTCAGGAATCTACTCAAATGTGGAAAGATGAGCTGTGATGAAGCAACCTTTGAAGTTGTTTTATCGCAGAGCGGAGTGCATTGATCTTGGAAATGTTTTTCTTGCTAATATTCAGCCAAGGCAAGAACGATTTCCATTTAATCTGCTGAAGTAGAGGATAAATCACAGCTGTTTATTCTGAAATAAATAAGATAGTTAATTTCTTTAATACAGTGAAACCTTACTGAGAGGGTCACCTACCTTGACCTAGAAAATTGGTCTTTTAGAGAGGGGATCTTTCAATGGAGGTTCTTAAAAAATCTTAATTCAGCTAACAAATAAAATAGTTAATTTCTTTAATACACTGAAATCTTCTAAGGAGGGTCACCTATCGTGGTAGAGAGAACTGGTCTTTTAGAGAGGTGGACTTTTAATGCAGGTCTTTCAAAAAAATCTTAATTCAGAAAATAAATTCTATAAATTAAATGGTTTTAAATCTATCTTATTTACACTATTTGTCTATGTTGTATTCTAAAATCCCTTAATATTAGTTTGTTTGAATTTGAAAGTTTTACGCCGATAATTTGAAAAAAAAAAAATAAATAAATAAATAAATAAATAAAATAAATTACGTACTGAAACGAATTGTTCAACTTATCACCATTTTTCATTTATTTGTCTTTATTAATCTCCAAATTTCCACTAAAGTTGTGAGGTCAGCCTGTTTGTAACACCTTTATTATCTCTCCTTGTAGCTGCTGAAAGTGTCTAAAGTCAAGAAAAACCAAAAGTCTAAAACTAATCTTTTTATTGAAGACTAGTTAATACCCATCAAATTTGACGGATGATGTGCAACTAAAATCTTTTCACGGCAAAAAGTTTAAATACCCTTGCTTTACTGTTTCGCATTGCTCTTAACCGGTTTAAAACCCCTTGCTTTAATCAATTATCTTTTAGTTGTAGGGAGGAGGGGTAAATTTCATGAAATTTCAATATACAAAATACAAAATTTAAGCATACTCCACATAATAAAAAATAAAATTCCAAGGTTTTCCTAATTTTACTCTAAATATGACTAAAAGAATGTTAGGAGTAATTAAAAGAAAGGCAGAATTTATATAAATTATCGAAATAATCAATATTCCTTTATCAGATAGTACCAATAATTGTGATAATACTTATCAAAACATCAAGCATGTAAATTAATCCCACAATAGAATTCCTCCCTGTCACATCAAATCGACTAATAATCTATAGAACTGCACTCGTTTTATGTTTACTGTGAAATTTATTCGTTGCTTTTCACGCAAAATGAATGAATACAAAGATTTCCTGCCAGATTATAATTATATTAACTTACTATCAATGATAACAGGTCACAGTTTTTTAATAAAAGACATAAATTAAAAACAAAAATTTCATTCACTTGTAAAATGTATCATTAATTCTAATTTGCCAATACAATAAGTGCATTTTAAGTGTAAAATAATAGTTTTGATTCTGATTTTTCCTTCCCATATTTGTAAAACCACTTGGATATAATCCAAAATATTAATTCATTGCATTCTAAAAATAAACTGCAAATAGGAATAAAGTTAAAATTTGTTTTTACTGGAATAGTATTATAACACTTTATTTTATCAAAATAGCATATTTCAACAAAAGTATACTGTTAAAAATAAATATAAATAAGAATTTATTTAATACTTCAGCAAATTAATTTGCTCGTTAAATTTTTAATAATAAATTATACTATGTAAATTTCTACTCGTATAAAATATCTATATTTTATTGTTACTCTTTTTAAATTATTTTTACAGTAATATAGTATCGAAATGAAATATCAGATATTATAATAATTAGAATAAAATAAATAAATAAATAAATAAAATGAAATAAAACCTCCTTTGATTTTAAATATTTTAATGAACAATAAACTTTTAAAGAACAATAAACTCAGACAACTTTTTAATTTTGAAAGATTTTTTTCTTTATTTTTCTTTTAAGAAATGGAAAAAAAATAATTTTACATGGCAACAGATGGCACCACATCCTGCGTAAGAAAATTTTCAGCGAAAATGCATACGACGGTAACCGATTCGCGAATTGCTTTGTTCTTAATACCTATACTTCCTTGGAAAGTATGAATCAATGAATTAATCGTGTGAATTATTTTTTATGATTGAGCTTTAATTAGGGGTCTGCCATAGACATATGCAATATTAATGTCGTCTGCTCGATTTCTATCATCAGTATTCGTATTACATTGCATAAAGAGGAAGGAATATTCCCGTTCCTAATTGGTTCAAAATTTTCTCGCGCATGCCCAGATCGTACGATTTTTGTCTTACAGAAAGTGCTTTGTGTTTTAATATTTTAGATATTTAAGAAAAAGGGGATGTGACTATCCACACAGAAAATCTAATTTGCTTTTACGTTATTTTAAACTTTAACCAAATCAAATGTATTGAATAAAATGTAATATATATGAACTCACCAATCTTGAAAGACTTGCATAACATAATTTTCATGCACTTAATTAACTCTTAAGAGCGCACGCTGGTCTTCTAAAAAGAACCCAGAAATGTTAACAGATGTTTACTTAAGTAGTTTCGAATGGAGAGTCACTTCACTATAGTGAAATCACGTTTCCTAGGACTAACAATAAAGACAAGTCCAAAGGCTTGGAGCTTGGAGGGATGCCAAATGGATTAACCAATTGGGATTCGGTAAACATACAGTCATTCGGTGTTCCCTTAACGCTTATTTTCTCACAACGACAAGGGTTATCACCCCTATTTTAACACTGGACTCATTGAGTCCGCACTTGCGCAGAGGCTGCCATGGTCGCAAGAAATGTGGTTATAGAATACCTCCACCTTGAAACATTTTAACAAAAAATACTGATATACAACTGGGACTGTAAAACTTCCCAACTTATAAAACCTTCCTCCAAGTACTTTCAACACTTTACCGAAACCAACGCCACCAGAACGAAACCTCCTTGAACAACTGACACTCAACTGACCGAACTCTCCATGGACAACTAACATTTAAAATCTCGGAGCGATTTCGAGCGAATGAGGCCTCACTATCTTACAATGTTTCCTGGTAAAAATAATAATTTTAATTTTTAATTTTTAGCAAGGTTTAATACTTTGATTCGGCCATTTGGAATCTCTACATTTAAATTTATTACCTGAATAATAGTATGACACGAAATTCCCTTCTCCAAACTTGAATTTCATGTGTAACTATGCACATTCAAAAATACATCTTATTACTTACTTCTTTTACCTACACATAGAACATATTATTACACACATGAAGAGCAACACCAGTTATACAGTAGAGAGTGGTTTGTTCAAGTAACGGAAAAAATAAAACAATCTAATATCGCAAAATGCAAAATTTGGCCATTACGACCGATATAAAGTTGTACAAAGAAAGTATGTTTAGTACGAATACTTATTTCTTGTAATCGGTACTTGATACTACAAGTCCTAAATAGTGTTGGTTTGACAATTTTTTTCTTTACTGCTCGCATTCGGACGAATTTTTTCCTGAAGGGATTTTTTGGGGGGTCAGCGTTTGATCGGTTTAATTTTTAACGAGTGCCGTCAGATTGAGATGTTTACAATAATAAGTACAAATTTATTTGCGTTAAAAATAGTGCACGAGAGAATTTGCATAATAGATATACACATAAATATAACTATGACTAAATATATGTATATTTAATGTATTGTAGTGCAGTAATCTTCCTTGTGATGCCCTACTAGTGGTTCTGCCCAGAAAGCTGGGATTTCCTGTAAAGCTCTAGATTAAGTGTCGCCAGTCGCCAATTGGCGACCATTACATTGTACCTGGCTACCAAACGAGCAAAGCCTAGTCTCCAAATGGGGCGATCATTTTATGGTTTATTATTAATTTTTTTTAATTAAAGCCTGGAATAAAATGCCATGCCTGCCAACAATTATAGAATTACAGTAGTTTCTATGGGGTGCAATAGGAAACTGCGGAATAATTGTTCCCCAAGATGTAAAAAAATGTGGAATTGGAATTCTCTTACAGTTAATTAATTAATTATTTGTCTATTTATTTATTTTTCGAACGCAATCACGATTCTAAAAGTTTTCAGTGTAGGAACGTATTTGGCATCTAAAGCTGAAAAAATTGTCTCATTTTCAGAACGTATGGCTACCGACAATTATTCATCGAAGAAAGAGAGAAAGTTGTGAAAAGAAAAGGGCGAATTTGATTGATTAACGACGAAATAATAGCATGTTTTATCAATTAATTGCGATTAAACGTAAATTTTGTCCACGAACGGTGAAATGTTTCCTTATTTTAATAACAGGCTGCAGCAGCATTGTTGTCTATTTTAGGAAATGGCTTGAAAGAATAGAGCATTTTATTAATTAACGACGAAATAATTGTATATATTTTGGCAATTATTTGCATAATAAAACGTAAATTTTCACAATTACCAACAAAACGGTTATACATTTCAATAATGGGCTGGAAAAATATTACGTATTTTGGTGAATAACTTTCTAAAAAGTTTTAATCTTGTCGATTTGCAACGAAATAACAGTCTATTTCTGAAATTAATTGCATCATCCAGCGTAAATTTTGATAGTTAGCGGGAAAATGATTTGATATTTTAATAGTAGGACGCAAAATGATTGCGTATTTAAAAAAACAGATTTAAAAAAGCGCAATTTTATCGAATAGAAACGAAAGAATCGCACATTTCGGCAATCAGTCGCAAAAACATCACATATTTCGGGAATGAGCTTAAAAAGAAAAATTTTATTGATTAGTGGTTATTACTTATATCTAAAAGTGGCTACCAAAAGTGCAGATGTGGCTACCGTTTTTTATTCCTCTGGTAGTCAATGGCTACCATTCATAATTGTTAGTCTAGAGCATTCATTTCCTGGTTCGAATCCCAATCCAGTTCTTTGACCTAGCCATTCGGAATTCAATGTTTTTTTTTTTTCCCATACTCGCGTAAATACGGTCGAGGACCCCTTATTAATTCCCTACTCACAGTGACCATTCCCTCCAAGCCTAGGACCCTCGTATAATCAATCGGCGTTAACCTCTACACTACATCGCTTTATTGAACAACCCAAATAATGAACATTTCTCGGAAACTTTATTAATCTCCAGACATATCCAAACAGCAAACAAGCATAGAATTAAACAAAACAGTATAAAAATTAAATTTATGTACGAGATGTGGATCATACATTACGCTGTCCTTTGTACTGAGCAATTACATGTGAGAGATAAAAAAAATAATTTTCGAAGCAGAAAATACCCTGTTTATTACATGTACATTATTAACATACAGTCGGACCTCTATTTATTGAAGTCACTAAATCCTGCAAAAATGTTCATCATGTAGAAAATTCGTTAAATAGGGGTATATTTTTTTATAATACTTTGATTTATACAAATTTTAAATTCATCAATACTAAATATTTGAAAGAGTATTATACTATTGTTAATTTCTTCTATTTTCAATAGAAGCGTGTATTGAATTTGTAAAAAAATTCTACTTTCTCCTTTTAATGGATTTACATGTTTTGAGATGTCATTATTAGGTACAATTTGACCATTTTTAGAAATAGTTCTCTGTCTATCTATCTGTGTGTGACAAAACTTTTGTGGCAGCTCTAGATCAAAAATTATTACAGAAAATTTCATGAAAAAACACTTTTATAATATTTTTTAATGTGTCAGTATAAGACGAAATTTCTTATAAATGTACACAATTAGAAATAGTTTTAGCCAATCGTTGTGAAATTGAAAAATAATTTTAATAATAATAATATTAGACGACCAGGATAAAATTTAAGCATCGCTTCTCCCTCTTCCTCAATGATGAAAAGTTTTAATATGGGTATTTTTAAAAAGAACTCGTCGATACTTTTAAACGAATAGTTGAACCATATACCTGTGATAATATGAAATAAATTTATTGATTTTTTTCTCTTTTATCAAAAAAAAAAAAAAAAAAGTAGTTATTATTATTAGGACAGGACTATTAGTCTCAATCTGCGGATTTTTACGATAACAGTCTTACGACTGTTGGACATTTATCGGAATCTAAAATTTATCGAAAATATAATTGAACAATTTGAAAGCAATGCTATAATTTCAAAAAAAAAAAAAAAAAAAAGAAAGAAAGAAAGTTGTTATTATTATTAGGACAGGACTATTAGTCTTAATCTGCGGATTTTTACGATAACAGTCTTACGACTGTTGGACATTTATCGGAATCTAAAATTTATCTAAAATATAATTGAATAATTTGAAAGCAATGCTATAATTTCAAAAAAAAAAAAAAAAAAAAAAAAAAAAGAAAGAAAATAAAAAAACTAATAGTCCTCCGTCCTAAACTAAATTCTGCTTTTGCCAGAATTTCATCAAAATCTTTTTTTTTTTTTTTTTTTTTTTTTAAGAAAAAGAAAAGAAAATGAATAATAATCAGTATCGGAAAAGTTTTTTATTTAATAATTTTGAATTAGGAAATAAAAAGCGCGCGTGCAAAATGAAATTAAAAAAAAAAAAAAAAAAAAAAAAAATGAAAAGAAACAAGATAAGTAAGTTTGAATTTGAGTTGGTAATTTAAGGATGCCATTGACATAGTAACTTTTTTGTTGTAAATTGTTTTTAATAAGTTAAAATGCGGATATCATAATTTCACCAAAGGAGTCTTATACTAAAGCTTTTTATTTTTATTTTAATGCAAAGCCGCCTTTGAGCGTCTTCCTCCATCATACCTCTATGAATATATGTGAACCTCATAAAAATTTATACATATAATTAAAAGAGTCCTCATCATCACATGCTACAGCCAACACGCATTTCAAGTATTAATTTTTACAGGGCGAACAAAACATTTTGACATTTGTTTAATTTTTTACTGTTCTACTTTTCCACTTCAGGACAAAACATTTTCTGGAATATATGAGTCATAACATGATCTTTATACTCCCAAAGTTTCAAGATAATTTCTGCAGAACTTTTCTAGATATTTGACAAAACGTCTAAATTCAAAAGTGTCCAAATACTTATTGATAGATAGTGTATATGTATATGTATACATGTATGTATATACGTGTCTATGTATGTATATAATGTAAAATTTACATAATGTGTTTGTAAATTAACGTAAAAATTTATAATATTCTTTTTGCATAGCTTGTATATATTGGCATTTTTTGTTTTCGCATCAAATATACAAATATGTTATTTTTCCATTATTTTTTGGTCTTTTTAACCTTTTAAACAATATACTTTTTTAATATATTTACCAATTTATAGTGCAACTTTTGCTGAAATATACCTACAGTCCAAAATTTTCTAAATTGGACTCTGTTGATACTCCGATCTACTCTACCTTCACATATCAAACTTAACCTCACTAAAACAATTTTTGAAATATTTAAAAAAATATAATAGATTTTTTTTAAAAAATTATATACCATGTTTTTAAATTTTCTGTTGAATCATAGCTATAGAACTACATTAGCACTTTAGCAATGTGTATAAATTTTTTAAAGTGATAATGACGCCAATTTTTGTGAGATGCATAATTTTTTAAAATTTTTTAATGTTCACGTTTAATTAAATGTATTTATTTTTATGTCGAAAGAAAATGAACTCGTAAAATTTTTTTGCAACAATTAAATTATAGCTAATATTTAAATGGCTAATTTTAAAGCTATTAGAAGGTTATTGTTTTCATGTTTTAATTAATTAAAAGAAAACTAATCAAAAATTCGAAAATCGAACTTCGAGGTATTGCGTTTGTCATAGTGTTCTGAGCCATTCTAAAAGTTTCAAATGTCTAGCTAATCGGGAAGTTAGTTAAAAATCGATTGCAAGATTTATACTGGACAAACAAATAAACAAACAAGAAAGCGAGTTGATAAAAACATGGTAATAATTCATTTCAATGTTTAACTGCAGCAAATAAAACTTAATAAAAACCTACTACAAAATATTCTGAAACTTCTATAAATCTTTGGTTTTCGTTATCACTGTTAATAAGACGTACTAATATTGACAAATGTACGTGTTGGATAATCTAATACGTTCGCTATCAAAGCATACATATATTCAATGCAAGTCATTCGCTATTACGTGAACAGTAGAAAGACAAAAAAAAAAAAAAACAGAAACAAGGACTAAAAATATGCTTTTAAACATGATTTGCATTATCGAGTTCACTTAAGAATTTCTTGGTAGATGTTATTCCAGTTGTCACACAGATTTCCTTGGCGAAATTAATCTGTCGATAAAAGTTTTATTTCTAAAAAAAAAAAAAAAAAAAAAATGAAATCTCGCCCATATCGTAATATTTATCATTTTCACACCAGTTTACCTTAATCAGAAGTTCAAGGTCAAAGCCGTGTCCTTCGTATCATATATGCATTACTTTTTTTTTTTTTTCTTTTTTTTTTTTTTTTTTTTTTTTTCACCTTCTTTTTTTAAAATGCCCCCCAACTATGTGCCCAAAAAAATATTTGTGATTGCAAAAATGAATTTAACTGTTGCAAACGATATCACCAATCTGATGTAAAAGACTAGGGTTAAGGGGAAGGGGGGGGGGGGGAGAAGAGGAATAGGTTGACTTAAAAGTATTTACTCAACAAAGTGATGACTTAAAAAATTAAACCATTAGTTATTTTTTTCTACTACGACCATCATATATACATATATACGAGTATATATATTAATTAGACGAATAGTTAGTATTTCCGTTGTAAATGAAATCAGTGGTTGGGGGGTGGGGGGCATATCTTGTATTTTTACAGTTATCTATGATTAAATATAAACTAACAAGGAGTGGTCACGACATGGAAAATTCATACTTGGACGAAATTGCACAGAATTGTAGTATACTATAAAGGTAACAACATATTAAAGCAGTAGCGCGCACTAGTAACACAATTTCGAGGAAAAAACCTTTAAAGTTTCAGTAATCTTTAAATACGAGTTATTTCTCGAACAACTTAGCTCTCCTGTGGCGTACTTGGTAGAGTAAGCGGCTGTCGCTCAAATGACTTGGGTTCGATACTGCGTACGGGAATTTTCCTTTTTCTGTAATCTAAATTTTAATTTAAATTTTACTTTCTTTTATAATTCAATTCAATATTTGAAAAAATTAATAAATAATTATTTAATTGTCTTGAATTAAAAAAAGATATATGTCGGTTTAGAATTTTTCTGTTTGTAATATTTATAATTTTTTATAACACAAAAAATAAATTTTAGCTTTGTTTTAAATTTTAACTGTAAAATAAAATAAAAAAAATCTGGTGTGTAACAGCCACACGACTTCCATTACCCAGTACTACACACATTATAAACATTTTATATACATTTTTGATTTAAATAAGTAACAAAATTGCTCTATCCGTCAAATAAGTTATTTAAAATAATAATTAGAAAAATAATAATATATATATATTAATCATTTTCCAGATATGTTACGAAATTCTGAGGAGATATTGTTAGAAAATAGTTTGCATTAATTTTATTATTTGAGTAAAAGTTTTTGGAAACTTTAATTTTATTTTCAGTAATTTTTAAAATGTTAATTATAAATATTTTCAGATAAATTTCTTTATTAATTAATGACGTCATATCCTTTTAAAATTACTACAAATACATGCCCTGAAATTGAGCTATTTATACAGGACGCCTATCAATTTTCCTGAACTAACCAACTATATCATTCGAAAGGACATCTAATAGAGTGTTTATATAGCAAGTTTGAAGAAAATCGTTAGAGCCGTTTTTGAGATACGGACTTACGGTCCCACTTCCGGTTTTTCAATTTTCACCAAAATTTGGAAATTTCATCTGTACACCAGACGTATTTCAATTCTAAAGTTTCGTAGCTCTATCTTTATTAGTTTCTGAGCTATAATAGCCAGAAGATTCTCCATATACATACATGCACCCACACTCCCCCCCCCCCCCACACACACATACATACATACACACTGACCAATTGCCAAAAACCACTTTTTTGGACTCAGGGGACCTTAAAACGTGTAAATTAGGTGAAAACCCGATATCGAATTTTCAGACCGAATACAATACTTCCATTACCTACGGTAGTAGGGTAATGGAAGTAATAAAAGGAAACTTTTTAAAATTATTTATCTAAACATTTTATTTTATTTTTACATATTATTTTATTTAATGTTTGTTTAACATTTGTTTTATTTAATTAAAACAAAGCTAATATATATACAAAGGGCATTCCATAAAAACTGAGAGTTATTTTTTTACGTAGTGGCAACACCGCGAAACTAAAAAATGGAAGTGCAGGCGATTTTTTCAAACTGTTAACTGTACGTTTATGCAAAATTCTAAACGAAGCAGACTATTTTATTTTCCTATTTCCGTGATTGTTTAAAGAACTGTTTTATTTGCCCTACAGAAATGGAGATGAGTGATTCAGAGTTAAAAAACGAAATGAGTCGTGCCATAAAATTTTGCTACCATTTGGGCAAAACAGCTCCAGAAACAGTTAAGTTAATGAAAGAAGCTTACAAAGACTTTTGGTGAGTCTACGATTTTTAGATGGCATGGTGATTTCAAGAAAGGCCGTTTGTCTGCAGAACTGGCTCCTAGGCCTGGGCGACCAAAAAGTGTTGTGAATGATCGAGATGTTAACACTGTGTGGGTAATCCTTCAAGAAAATCGGCGAATGACATGTGAGGAGATAGTGGCATCAACAAACATTTCGATAACGTCGATATTTCGCATTCTACGCAACAATTTACAGCTTCGCTATGTTTGTTCCAGATGGGTCCCTCGTCACCTTACTAAAGAACAAATGTAAACAAGAATTCACCAATGTTGTGAATGGAAACAGATGCTTCAAAATGGTCCAAATCTCCTAAAGACTGTAATAACAGATGATGAAACTTGGGTGCATGATTATGATCCCCTTAAGTCCGCAACAAGTGTATGGAAACATACTGATTCTCCGCCTCCGAAAAAAATCCGACAAACCAAATCTGCTGGAAAGGTCATGATGATTATTTTCTTTGATCATAAAAGTGTAATCTATCAGCATGCTGAGCCTCCAAAAACTACTGTGAATGGTGAATATTATGTTTCAGTTTTGAAAATTTTGCGACAACACATATCGAGAAAGCGTCATGAACTGGTAGGGAATTGGACATTACATCACGATAATGCTCGCCCGCATGTCGCTACTTCTGTTCAGCAATATCTTAGTAAATGCAATATTAAAATCATGCCACATCCCCCTTACAGTCCAGATCTCGCACCATGCGATTTCTGGCTGTTTCCGACGTTGAAGGAGAAGCTCCGTGGCAGAAAATTTAATACAGATTCTGAAGTTATTTCAGCAGTGGAGAATTCTTTGAAACAGCTTCCAGAAAAGGGCTTCTCTACTTGTTTTGAAAAGTGGGTTGAAAGATGGGACCGTTGCATATCATCTGACGGAAGGTATTTTGAAAAAGAATAATGTATTTTTTGCTGTAAATATATTTCTTGATTTTTTATGATTTTACTCTCAGTTTTTATGGAATGTCCTTTGTATATATAGATAGATAGATATCGTAATAAAATTTAACCTTAAATTTTAGCAATTAATAGATACAAAACAATACCAACACAACAAAAATAGAACTGATTGTAACATATAGGTAAGACTGGCACAAAAATGTTGTGAAATTGTTTAAGAACCAATAAGAGACAAAAACAATTTAAATTAATTACGCCGACATAAATAATAATATTTAAAAAAGGACTATTAAACTTAATGACAGAGAAAGTAAATAAAAGACCACAGAAATAATAATTGGATAAAAATGCTTAAAATTAGAAGTATAAACTCTTCAGGGGGCATGTACTTCATAAAGCTGTGAAAGCTGCATCGATTTCGTAAAACAATATAGCTAATCCTAGCAATTTATATTGTGTCAGCCCCGATCGAGGCAGCAAAACCATTTTGAATGAGAAATTAAATAAATTATTAAACCAAATCATCAAGGAATCCAGAAAGAAAACTAGAAAAAAAAAAAAAAAAAAAAAACAGAGTAGCCACATGTAAAACTTTTACACAAACTGGAGAATAGGAAGATGCCAACAAATTAGTGAAATTAAAAATAAAAGCATTGCAAACAACGATTGATCGATAAAGAATTAACGTCTAAGCATTTTCATTAACAATAAAATTCGCTGAGTAATTATTTATAGAGTTAGTTAAATTTTAATTTTAAGTCAGTTAAATTTTAAATATATATATATATATATATATATATATAAGTTATAGAAAATTAAAAATATTTCAAATAGAAAAATATAATTATATAACCTACATATTTTTTTTAAATCACAAAAATTTAATAATTGTTGTTTATAAATTTTTTTAAATTGTAGGTTTCATTATTCAAATGTTTAAATTTTGCAATCATCCGTCCCTACAATATTTCAACTGCAGTTTTAATAGCAAAACAAGTAAATAAATAAAATAATCAAATTAAAATAAATAAAATAAATATACAAAAAAAATCCTGAATAACAAAAATAAAAATACAGCAAAAAAAAAAAAAAAAAAAAAAAGACACAAAGAAAATTAAATAATTAAAAAGTAAACCGAAGTGTAAAATAGTTAGCAGGTGTAGTTAAATCTTGGTTTGAACTTCCTGAGTTGATTTTAATATGTATAAATTACGTAACCACTTTTAACTTGTTAATATTAGAGAGCAGCTGAAATTTTATTTCGTGCGCAGAAGGATAAAAAACATGTCATTGTCAAAGAAAAACGTATATTGATTAACATTTAAAATCTACATTTAAAGATGTTGTATATTTGGAATATGTGTTTAACTGTAATAATTTAATAGCATCGGAATTTTTATGTACGCAATTAAAATCATTATTTCTCAATATATTATAATTTCCTGTAATTTAAAAAACAAAATTTAGTATTGTTTTAAACACAGTTTTCGTCGCTTATTAAAATCACATTCGTTCTGAGCCAAAGTGATTTTATTAAGCGGCTGATTTTTATATCCGACGAACGTTTCGAAAGAAACTTCAAAAGGTAACGAATAATATAATTAGTAAACAATATTAATTAATTTTTGGTAGATAATTAACTAATCGTTTCTTCGATTAAACGCATTGTAAGTTCCCGTGCACTTTCGTTAGAGGAAATTCATCATTACTTTACCCAAAGTTCACGCTGTTCTTATAAATTTAAAATCTTTCCGTTTAAACCTAATGAATTATAATAATTTCAAAATAAGAACTAGAAATTGCCTTCTAATAAATAATTAGAGGAAAAAAATCATTTCAAATCAAATTTGTATTTTATTACTGCGCTATGAAAAGTACTTCCTTGAAATTGTTACGGAGATAAGTTGCGGGCGTGTTTAATTTGTAACTGTGTTGCAAGTATAAAATCTTGAACAATGAGCGATAACGGAGGGTTTGTTGTGCTTTATTTTATTTTCCTATTAAAAAAAAAAAAAAAAAAATCACAATGTAAATAAAAAATTTTTTAGTGTGCATAAATGATATTTTTGGCTGCTGAGAAGATATTTTTGAGTTTATTAACCGGCGATGCTGATTTTATTAAGCGGCGGCTTTAAAAGTAGTTTGTACTGATATGATTCCGGTCCTGGCGATTTGATGAGATTAAGCGGCTGATTTTATTGACCAGTGATTTTATTAAGCGGCGGTTACTGTATACCTAAAATGTTTAGATAAATAATTAAAAAGAAGTTTCTTTAATTTTACCTTATTTAAAAGTTAAAACAAAGCCAACATTTATTTTTTAAGTTATAGAAATTTATTGTATTTTTAAGTTATAAATATTAAAAATATAAAAATTTATTCATTTTTTATTCAAGAAAATTAAATAATTATTTATTAAAAATTTCAAATTTTGAATTGAATTATAAAAGAAAGTAAAAATAAAAAGTTTAGATTAAATAAATAATTGAAAAAAAAAAAAAAAAAAAAAAAAAAAAGAATTCTCGTAGGTAGCATCGAACCCAAGTCGTCAGCGTGACACCCGCTTGCTCTACCAAGCGCACCACGGGAGCGTTGAGTCAGTAGCGAAATAATTTGTACTTAAAAATTACTGAAATTTTAAAGGCTTTTTTAACGAAATTCTGTGGCTAGTGCGCGCTACTGCTTTAATAAGTTATCTTCATAATATACTACAATTCTGCGCAATTTCGTTCCGATCTGAATTTTCCATGTCGTGACCTCTCCTTGTAAGACAAACAACGTGGAAATATCGCTTATTTTGACAATCGGACATTAAAAAAAAAAATGAAATTTTGTTGCTTTGCGGCGAAATAATTATGTTAAAAAAATATCAACGATATAGCGAAATGTATTTCTGCTGCCTGTCGAAAAGAAGCTAGATGATAATGTAATCTTTAAAAAGTGAGATTTTCTCCTAATTCATTAATTTTTCAGCTTCAGGATTTTTCAAGTTTTATAGAACTCAGACAAGTGAAAAAAAAAAAAAAAAAAAGAAGTTTACAATTTCAATTTCAGAGACAGGAAGTAAAAGGGGGAGAAAATGAGAACTGAAGCTGTTTAAATATAGTGAATTTGTTGATTGTCAACGTTGCAGTAAATTTGTTTAAAAGATTTTGGTAATGTTAGAAATATCTCATGTCACCGTAAACGCTGCATAGTGTATTGGAAAATTACAAGGACTACGTTTATGCAATCAAGACTGTACGACTGCGTCATCTTGTTGATAGAGACCGTCGAATGCTTAAGGGCCCTCTTCACTCACCGCCGCCGGAAGCCGAAGCTAATGTTATTTTATGGGAAATTTTTCTTTGCAAATAACTTATTAACTAATGCATATTTTTGAATTCTGCTTACACATTCTGAAAATTCCCAGCTGTTAAATTGACGGACCTTTTTTAAAAAATTATTATTTTTATTTTTTTATATTTTATTTTGAAGCTTCAAAATACGAATTTTTCAATATGTGAATTTTTTTCATTTTGCAATTTCAAAATAAAATATTAAAAATAAAAAAATTACATCTTTAAAAAAGGTCCGTCAATTTAACAGTTGGGAATTTTCTGAATGTGAAAACAGAATTTAAAAATATGTATTAGTTAGTAAATTATTTGTATAGAAAATTTCCCCATAGAATAACATTGGATCGGGCTTCCGGCGACGGTAAGTGAAGAGGGCCGTTGACACGTTGAATGGCGAGTCAGCCATCGGTGGCTGACACTGATCTTTCCGTTTAGGCAGGGTCAACCACTGGTGGCTGATAGTGTAAACTATGATACAAAATTAAAAGAATTACGTTGTTTTCAGTAATTATTGAAATTTATTTAAAGTTTACTTAATTTTTATTTATTACAGGATTATATCATTAAGGCATTTTAATGGATTTTATTGAAACACGGTAAACGTAAAAACGCATTGCTATACAACTTCGCATTGCTGAACCGCAATACCAAGCAGCGTGTGTGGCCTAATGGGGATTTCCTTTTAAGAATTCGCGTGGCGCTCAACGTGTTAAGAGATTTAAAAACAAAACGATTACAAGATAGCGCCGCAGCAAAAGGCTAAATAAAGTACACTTTTAACAGCACCAACTGCAGGCTAAAGGCGGCAATGGTTGGCAGGAAAAAAACCACCAGTAAAGAATTATGAATTTTGAAGATATCCAGTAAGAAATATTGCGAGATAGGGTAGAAAAAGTTTAAAGTACTAAAATTTTACGTACTTTCCTAATCTGGATGGATGGTTGGGTTTTACGTCGCACTAGTGCTGCGCAGATGGGCAATTGGCGACGGTCTGGGACACATCCCTAGAGGTGGTCTGGAGACATGCCATCACAATTTTGATCCTCCACGGAAGGGATGGCTCTCCCGCTTCGGTGACCCCGAGAGGTATAATTTTTTATAGGAACATGGGGGACATTGCGGCCACGACAGATTTTACGTGCACCAGCCACCATTAGTGTACATGACGGTCTTTGGCTGGCTCGAACCCACAATCTTCCAATTACGAGGCGGGCGCTCTACCGACTTAGCTACCGCGGCCCCTTCCCTAATCAGGCAAAGTAGTTAGTGTTCCGGTATGATGTTATAAAATACTAAATATTATATGACGCTCTGTTTTGTTTACAGTGCCAAATGGCTGACAATTCATGATCTATAATGGCTTCATTATCTATAATGGCACTACATTTCTGTACATGCTTTGCTATACATAAACTTAGCTAAGAAATTCAAGAAATTTATGCATCCAGTGTGAATTCAGTGATAGTTCTTCAAACGTTGGAAACTCTTGGTTTTTGCAGTCTAACAGTTGTAGAAAAAGGTAGTGTGAAATAATTGTAATTTTAAGGAATAGTGTCAACTTTTATAGAGTGATTAGGTTTTCCATCTAGAAGAAATTACCATAAAAATTTAATTTAGGATAAAAAATGGCCCGATAACATTCTTTAATTCAAAAATTTAACTAGCTTTAATTTTTATCAAAAAATATTTCTGAGTACACATTTCATTTAGTAATACTCCGCCAAGAAAACATACTGATAAAAGCAAGAGCAATGATGTACAAATAAAGCATTTCTAACATTAAGAGTGTTCTATTCTAACTCCTGTTTTTTATTTATTTGTTCAGAGTTAATATCACATCTTTTACGGTTTAATCCTGTCAAAACATGGATTAAAGCAATGTCATGTCAAAAACTGATCTTCGGCTGATAAAAGCCAACCGCAATATGTATTGTAGAAAAGAAAATAAATTTATCTATTTGTGAAAGATATTTTCATCTCACTTTAGGTGATTATCGATTTCGACAAGTTATTTAGCAACACAAGCCCGTAGTATAAGGATCAGTCAGTATAGCAGTTTAACGGGACAAGCTAAAAATAAGAAAATGAAGAAAATTTTCGATCAACTTTCAGAAAAAAAAAAAAAAAGAATAAATGCATTTTCAATTTTGTGTGTGTGTGTGTGTGTGTCTTAACTAGTATGACATTACTCTATTGATTAAAAATCTTATTTTGATTTACTTTAAAATAGAAAATTATTTTTACTGCAGATTATTTAAAAAAAAATTCAAGGGTATTTTCTCACTGCGTTCAGGATATCTCAATTACAATTTCCTTTATCCTTATAATTGATATATTAAACTAAACAAAACATTGAAATTAAGAATCTGAACTAAAATGTTTTAATTATTTTTAAAATATGGGGTTTAATTAATAATTAAATTTGAAATAGGGGAAATATGAAATTACTATTAAAATGTTTATATTTCCGCGATCATAAATTTTCCTGTTGAACAGAAAATCTTATCTTTAGTTCATTTTATTCGTTATGTCAAAATATTTTAGAAATATCATGCGAGCAGTGAAAAGTACCCTTGAATTTTTTAAAATATAATCTACAGCAGAAAATAACTTTTTATTTTAAAGTAAACCAAAATAATATTTTTAATCAATAGAGTAATGTCATACTAGTTAACACACACGCACACACACACCAAAAAAAAAAAAAAAAAAAAATGTACATGCATTCTTTTTTTTTTTTTTTTTTTTTAATTTTTGAAAGTTGATCGAAAATTTTCTTCATTTTCTTATTTTTAAAAGTAGTCTGTCCCCTTAATAAATGATTGAACAACAGCATTAACAACTTTTCAATTTTCATGAGTTAAAAAAACAGAAAATACAGAATGTTGTTGATTTATAATAATAATAATAATAATAATAACAGCATGATAATGCTTCTGCTGTTATATGTATTCAATTTAATATTAAACGAATCAGTAATGCTTATCATATTTTTCCTAGAGGGAAAAAACGTTATTGTTTCTGAAAAATATATATATGTATACTCTGTTAGACCGTAGTATCTGAGTTTTTTTTTTTTTTTTTTTTTTTTTGTGAGTACCTGAACACAATTTGTGTTAGATGTAGGATTTTGTAAAGGAACCACTTTATAGTACCTTTAAAAGTTCTGAATAACATATAGTCCAGTCAAAATAGGAAAAATAGAAAAAAAAATCGTGTAGTTTTGAAATTTTGCATACTCATAGCCGAGAGGGTCCTGAACAACATACTAAAAGTCCCCGCCCGTGGTGGGTGAGCGGGGGACAGGGGGGGCATTTAAGGGGGGCACTTTTCAGTTTTTATTAAATATCTTAAACACTATCACATTTAGAGAAAAAACGTCACATACAAAGTTAATCTACGTGAAATTTCCTACAAAAATGCATATTACATTTTGTTTGTATGATCAATAGTTTAGATTAGAAGATATAGGGGGATGAAATAACACATTTTCTTGAAAAATTCTTTTTTGCAATAGTAAAATCAACTGAAGTGTGCAATTAAAAGGGTTCTTGTCAAATATTTTCTGATGTACAAAACAAATATATACATAGGGAATATTCAAGGATAATACAGCATGTTTTGTAAGTTTTAAGTAGTTTTAAGGCTAGTAGGCGCAAGTGGCGGTTTGAGTAAAAATCCAGATAACGAAGACCCAAAACCGATCAACATTAAAAAAACTCGTGTAGTTTTGAAATTTTGCATATTCATAGCCGAGAGGGTCCTGAACAACATACTAAAAGTCCCCGCCCGTGGTGGGTGAGCGGGGGGCAGGGGGGCATTTAAGGGGGGCACTTTTCAGTTTTTATTAAATATCTTAAAAACTATCACATTTAGAGAAAAATGTCAATTACAAAGTGTAACTACGTAAAATTTCCCATGAAAATGCCTATTACATTTGTTAGTATGATAATAGTTAAGAAAATATAAAGGTTGCTTTTTATCTTACGGATATCTTACAGAAAAGTGGAGTTTTTCGATTTGTATATTTTGACTTCCACTCTTTAAACTTGGCGCATTGCGCGCACATGCACATATAGATATTTATTTGTATGAGTAGAAAATATTTAACCCGAGTCCTTCAAATTACGAACTATAGTTTATGTTACTATTGTAAATAACATAAAAAAAAAAAAAAAAAAAAAAAACAGAATAGATTCGCCTATAAAACTAGTAGTTAGGATTTCAAAGATTGATTTTATATGACAATTTTTCATTTTTGTATGTTGACATAGTTTTAGAATATTTCCTTTGTAGTGTTTTAAATTTCTGAAAATTAATTATTTCTAATAATAAAAAAGTTTTTTTATGAATCAAAAGCATTTCTCTTGCACTGCCTGAAATGACTCCCCAGAAAAAAAAATGTTAAAATGAAATGACTACAAGTATAAAGACAAACAAAGGCTTCAAATTTATTAACACCCCTATTTTAAGTCAGGGATTAAAAAGCAATTTTACCTAAACCACAACTTGTGCCTATTAACCTTAAAATTATTTAAAATGTACAAAACATGCTGTATTATCCTTACATATACCCAATGCATATATTTGTTTTGTGCATTAGAAAATATTTAACAAGAACCCTTTTAATTACACATTTTAGTGTATTTTACTATTGCAAAAAAGAATTTTTCAAGAAAATGTGTGATTTCGTTCCCCTATATCTTCTAAATTATTGATCATGCAAACAAAATGTAATGTGCATTTTTGTAGGAAATTTCACGTAGATTAATTTTGTAATTGACATTTTTTCTCTAAATGCGATAGTTTTCAATATACGTAATAAAAGCTAAAATGTGCCCCCTTGAAATGCCTCCCTGCCCCCCATGGTTGGGGACTTTTACTATGTTGTTTGGGACACTTAACTTTATAACTGTGCTCAATTTCAAAGTTACACGATTTTTTTTTTTTTTTTTTTTTTTTTTTTTTAAATGTTGATCGGTTTTGGGTCTTCGTTATCTGGATTTTAACCTAAACCACCACTTGCGCCTACTAACCTTAAAATTATTTAAAATGTACAAAACATGCTGTATTATCCTTACATATTCCCTATGTATATATTTGTTTTGTACATTAGAAAATATTTGACAAGAACTCTTTTAATTGCACGCTTCAGTTGATTTTACTATCGCAAAAAAGAAATTTTCAAGAAAATGTGTTCTTTCATCCCCCTATATCTTCTAAACTATTGATCATACAAACAAAATGTAATATACATTTTTGTAGGAAATTTTACGTAGATTAATTTTGTAATTGATGTTTTTTTCTCTAAATGTGATAGTTTTTAAGATATTTAATAAAAACTGAAAAGTGCCCCCCTTAAATTCCCCCCTGTTCCCCGCTCACCCACCATGGGTGGGGACTTTTAGTATGTTGTTCAGGACCCTCTCGTCTATGAGTATGCAAAATTTCAAAACTACACGATTTTTCTTTTTAATGTTGATCGGTTTTGGGTTTTCGTTATCTGGATTTTTACTCAAACCGCCACTTGCGCCTACTAGCCTTAAAATTTACAAAACATGCTGTATTATCCTTGAATATTCCCTATGTACATGTTTGTTTTGTACATTAGAAAATATTTGACAAGAACCCTTTTAATTGCACACTTCAGTTGATTTTACTATTGCAAAAAAGAATTTTTCAAGAAAATGTGTTAATTCATCTCCCTATATCTTCTAAACTATTGATCATACAAACAAAATGTAATATGCATTTTGTAGGAAATTTCACGTAGACTAATTTTGTAATTGACGTTTTTTCTCTAAATGTAATAGTTTTTAAGATATTTATTAGAAACTGAAAAGTGCCCCTCCTTAAATGCCCCCCCTGCCCCCCGCTCACCCACCACGGGCGGGGAGTTTTAGTATGTTGTTCAGGACCCCCTCGGCTATGAGTATGCAAAATTTCAAAACTACACGATTTTTTTTTTCTATTCGTCAAATTTTGGCCTTCGTTGCCTGGACTAATATCTCCTTATATTATTAAAATCTCTGCGCGTCTGTCTTTCTGTCTGTCTGTCTGTCTGTGAGAAATGCCTTGTGACCGCTAAAGCTCCGGCGCTAATGATCGCATCGCCTCGAAACCGGTGTCGACAGACGCAGAATTTCTTCATCTCGACATCGCGATAATTCGCTAAGCGATGCGACCCTAATTAGCGGAGATATCTTATACTATTAAGTGAGCAATATTTGTATGTATATTTCACTGTTCTCGAAAACGGTAGCTCGGACAGTCACGAGATTTAACACAAAGGTGCCCCCCGAAGGATCATTGCGCACATCGAAGTCAGAGGGCGTGTTCAGTAGAGCGCCCGATCCACGACCGGTCGAAAGATTCCGAGCCAAAGCGTTCAGTGGTGCCGACCGATCCAAGTTACATCGTTCAGTGGAATGGACTGATCTCGACCGGTCGTGGATCAGAAAGCCCAGAAAAATTTCTTGATCCATTGGGTCACGTGATGGATCAAATGCGCAATAGGTTAAAATCAGGCTCTGATTGACATTACGCAGTGAAAACCTGAACAATGAACATCTGTTTTTGACAATGATTGTTTATTTGTTTGATTAGCTGAGGATTAATACAGATGTACCTATTTATATGCATTGTTTGTGCTGTAGAAAATAAGGTAAGTAATTCCATAAAATGCTAAACTATATTATGTTTATTTATTTATTGTGTAAAAAAGATTTTTTACGTAATAACGATTTTCGATACGTAATTTTTTTTTATTGATGAACGTAACATTCAAACATAAAATTAAAACAAAAATTTACACAATTTTAATTGAAACAAAAAAATATATATTTTTTTAATTCGGACGCTATCATATTTTGTTAATTTAATATATAAAAATAAGCTGGGAAAAATTATATTTCTTTTTTTTTTTTCAGACAAAGCTTTTCATTCATGCGATTGTTTTTTGTTTACAAATAGAAAAGTTTGTAAACGATTGTATTTTTTACCTTTAAAACAATAAGTTAACTATAAGTAAATAAATTAAAATCCTTCCACATATTTTTAATTTAGGTAAAAATAAGTTTAAGATGTCAATTATTAAATTTAATAAACAAAACAGACTGTAAAAAAAATAGCTATAAAATTATGCAGTGTTGTTTACATTGCTAGTTTATTTTAATATTCAGTCGGTAATAAGAGAAAAAGCTCTTTATATTGATTCATAAATCGAAGAAGAAAATAAGATTATTTTTTATATAAATCCATTATATTAACTGAACAGCATATTTCATATTTTATATAATTTATTTATTTTTTTCAAAAACGTTTTTGTTGTACATTTCTGTTCATAATAAAATTCGAAGAGAAAGAAATGTGTTTTAAGTGCTCATTTAAGATAAATCTACTCTGCTCATTTAAAAATAAATGTAACGTAACATTCTTAACATTTTCATGATTAAAATTTGTACGTGAATTTAGAAAAATCATAACCAAAGTAATGTATATTAGTAATTTGTCAGTACAATCAATTAATAGCTTCTTATTTTTTGTTAGCAGAGTACAGAATTCTACATTAATAAGAAAGAAGTAAAACTGTTATTACATAAAAGATCTTTCTTTCTTTTCTTTTTTTTTTTTTTTTTTTTTTTTTAATCAAAAACGTAATATAGTTTAGCATTTTATGGAATTACGTTTTAAAAGTCCAGACAAAATAAACAACAAAAATACAATAATACAGGTCAAATTAGATAGATGGCGCTGCTCCTATCACGTCAAAATTGTTCCAAAGCGTTCAGTAGATTCCTGGCCCAATCCAAGACCGGTCCAGGATCAGTGACGTCATCGCCCGGTCTAGAGCCTCTATAATACAGGCCGACTTATCGTCCTCCATATTTGCCCCCATTTGGAACCGCGCTTCCCGACTGGCGCGCTTATTGCTTTATTGGCGAGTTTGAATGAAGGTTTCTTTTCTCAGAGTTCAGCCCGATATTTAACACGGCATATATAATAGTTCTTTTCTTAATTCGAGGCTGCACTTAATCGGTAGTGATTTCTGCAGTAGTGAATAACATTTCTTGTTCAATAATATGAGAAATGTTAAATTTTGCTTTGGTTCGTTTAATTGTTAGATATAAAAATAATTTCATTTTCATCAAGATTTTATAACTTAATTTAATTGCAAAATAATTTTTAAAGTTTTTAACAATTTATTTTAAAATTATATATAGATGTTTATTGTTATTGTGCAAATACTGTGTAATTTAATATATATATATATATATATATATATATATATATATATATATATATATATATATATATATAATATATATATATATATATATATATTAACAACACTTTCATTAGTATAGATGCAGAAATAAAGAACGAAAATAAACTAGTATGTTGTGGCCACCACATGAATTTCTTCTATATTTTCCTATACTAATTCACTCAGTAAAAATAATTTATTAAAATTTTTATTTAAAAAAATTATCTTCCATGATAATGCAGACGATTTCCATATTAGAGAAGTAGTATAACACTAAATATCCAAAAGAAAGTCAATTTTATTGTCAATATTACATTAAAAAAAATTTATTATTATTATTATTATTATTTTTTTTTTTTTTTTTTTTTTTTTTTTTGTTAAAAATGAAGAAAATCGATAACTTTATTTTAAATTATCGCAGATCGATGGTTCAACCATTCGTTTTAAAGGTATTAGCAAGCTCTTTTGAATGATACCCATCATGAAAAAAGAAGAAAAAAATCCACAGATGTTGGCACAAAATTGACTTTCTCTCAACATTTAGTTTTATACATCTCCTCCGAGACGAAAGCGCTCAAAGCTGGTAGATGGAAGGTGCCGAGTTCGATCCCAGGTCACGCTCATTCACCTAGTCGTTCAGAGTTTTCCGTGGTTTCCTCCGAAACTCGAGTAAATACGGACTAGGACCCCTTAGAAAGACCCCCATGGAGGGCATTTCCCCTACAGGCCTAAGACACATGCGGAGACAACCGGTCTTAAATCATCCAAACAACCAACCAACCTCCGAGACGCAAACCGTCTGCATTCCCCATGGAAAAAAAATTTTAGCAAATAATTTGCGCTGCGTGAATTTTTTCAGTAAAATATAGAAGAAAGTTTTGTGGTGGCCACGGCATACTAGCTTGTTTTATAATTTAAAATTTAATTATGGTTAATTTAGCCCTCTTCTTCATATATGTATAATAGGTATGTGAGTATGTATGTATGTGTATAAAAAATTTACAAATCAAAATCAGTCTCCTACAGATTTCAGTTTCATATACTATAACTAAATTTTACGAAGAATAATAGCTCCTTTCCAAAGTTTCTGTGGAGTTTTTTTTACTTACTTTTTCTTTATATATATATATACTAGCAGGCTTCGCCCGCTTCGCTGGACCCTATTTTTAAATGAATCACTATAATTACTGAATTCTCAATTTTTATTTTTTTGCCCCACCACTCTCCCCCCCCTTCCCAATAATTTTAAAAATTCGAAAATATCCGCAATCGATTTGTAAGTATCGAAAACCTCTATGTACCAATTTTGAATGATCTAACTGTATTTTTTTTTTTTTTGCCCCTCCGCCCCCCCCCCTCCCGTCCCTCCTAATAACGTTACACTTTCGAAAAGATCCCCATTTGACTTGCAGGCCTCTAAAACCAATCTGTACTAATTTTGAACGGCCTTACTGCATTTCTATTTCTTTTTGCCCATAGCCCCCCCCCCTTACCGACCCACCCCTCTTACCGCCCCTCCTAATAATTTTACAAATTCAAAAATATCCGCATTCGATTTTAAGTATCGAAAACCATTTGTGTACCAATTTTGAACGATCTAACTCTATTTTTATTTTTTTGCCCCCCCCCTTCTCGCCCCTCCTAATAACTTTACACTTTCGAAAATATCCCCATTCGACTTGCAGGCCTTTAAAACCTATCTGTACCAATTTTGAATGCCCTAACTGTATTTCTATGTTTTTTTGCCCATAGCCCCCCCCCCTTACCGCACCTCCTGATAATTTTACAAATTCGAAAATATCCGCAGTCGATTTGTAAGTATCGAAAACCTCTATATACCAAATTTGAACGATATTTTTTATTTTTTTTACCCCCCCCCCCTCTCCCCTCCTAATAACTTTACACTTTCGAAAATATCCCCATTCGACTTGCAGGCTATTGAAACCTATCTGTACCAATTTTGAAAGGCCTAACAGTATTTCTAATTGTTTTTGCCCCTGCTGCCCCACATGAGGGCTGAATTTTTAAAATTCCAGAAATTGGATACATTTTATAGCAAAAATTTCACGTATCTGTTTTTTTTTGTTTGAGATATATAGGATTATGCGAAATCGCGTTTTACGCATGTGAAATTCCGTTTCGCCCCCCCCCCCCCCGCCCCCTCTTGGGGACCGAATTTCGAAAATTCTAGAAATTGGTTTTTAGACATTTATATTAGCTATATTTTAAAGCAAAAATTTTACGGATATCTGTTTTTTTGTTTGAGATATGAAGGATTTTTTGAATTCACGTTTTGCCCCCCCTCCCTTGGGGGGCGAATTTTTTCAATTTTTTTTTTTTTTCCTAAACCATCCCTGACCTATAAGGAAAAAAACAAAAAAAGAATGATCGAAATCGGTGCCAAATATCACAAATAAATTTTTCTAGTTCTGGCAGAGTTATAGGCTGCAAATTTCGAATCCTCTCCCCTCTCCCCCGCTTTTTCATAGACGAAACATTTTTGAGCGGATCACGATTTTGACCATTTCCATGTCTGGTAAAGAAGAAATTCTACTATATCCTTTGTGGTATTTAACTTAAAGTGAAAAAAAGTACGATTACTTACAGAATTATAGGTTTTCATGGGAATGTATAAGAAATTTTGACAATTTGAAGTGAATAAACTTACCACAGACGCCGTGTAGTAAGGTGCCTTATTATCTTCAAATGCTGTTTACGGAAATGTCTAAGATACCTCCAAAATAGTCGGTCAGGCGCCACTTTTACGCAGATTGTGTTTTATTTCGAGTTAATTGATCCCTTGAGCATAAAAATTTCCCCGAGTGTTTGAAAAGTTATGCACCTCCGTACCATAATGTACAGAGAATGTGTCACTGTTTTAAAAGTGCGATTTTTATTAAGTCGGTCACATTTTCGTCTTCATTCTAGCTTTTTTCGACTGCATGAAATAAAGAAAACTTGATTCATCAGAGAAAACCAGTTCAGCCTAATAATTAACTGATAATGTTTTTAAATTTTGGTCAACTAAAGTATTGTTTTTTCTAATTCTTTTCCTTAATAATGGCTTTTTTCGCAGATCTTCCGTTCTTTAACTCGCTTTGTTTAATTGTTACCGCATTGTTTTTGAAGAAAGTAATTTACTATACACTTTTTAAAAATCTTTTTTAAGTTCTGAACATGATACAAATCGATTTTTTAAACATTCGCATTTTAACTTGCGGTTATCTTGCTTGGATGAGCAACATGACCGCCTAAAGCCAAATTCCCAGTTTAAACGGCCAAAAAAATTTATATTTTGCTAAAATTCATTTTACCAATATTTCGTTAGCATTTAATTATTTTGCCATCTCACGTATTAAAATATTTTTTGATTTTCATTTAAAACTTAATACTTTTTGTGGCATTGTTAACTGCCTTATTCTTACCATTTTTGAAATAAATTCTAAAATTACAATTTTCCTGACAATTGCATTTTGTTTTTAACACTAGACTCAAAGCTAAAGTGTATGTGGAGGACAACATAGTAAAATCTGTTCGAAAATTTGCTTTTTAAATGATAAAATTGGCAGTTGTAGAAGGCGAAAAGGAAAACATCCAAGTGCGGCTTTTTTTTTTTTGTCGCTTAGTGTATGTGATCAAAACGTAAATTCCTATAATCCAAATGTAATTTATAGATTTTGTGGCCTGAATAGGATTTTCTGAACAACCTTAATTAAAAGGCTACTTCTTTTTAAGGGCTAATATTTTAAGGCAGGTGGCTCCCTTACTATGGTGGACGTGAAGGTGTTAAGGTCAACTGACTACACGAGGGTTCTCTCCCTGTAATAACTTTAGGGTGGTTTTATTGTATAAATATATATATATTAAAGTTTGTATATATATATATATATATATATATATATATAATCTGTCTTCTACAGATTTCTGTTGATTTGCTAATTATATCTTTACAGAAAAATATAGAATAGTGTTCCTAATTAACAAATGACTTTTTTTAAGAATTAATTTGAACATTCACCGATTTTTTTTTTTTTTTTTTTTTAATGTAATTCTTGTCTATAATGTTTAAGTCTCTCAGTATCTTTATTTATGCAAGATTTTAATTTTGTATTACATTTACTGTTATTTTAAATATTTTTTAATGCCAATGTTCACTTAGTCACTCTCACACATTTACTGTAGATTGTAACATGCAAAAGTGTTTCATAATTTATGAATATAATTGATTATTTTTTTTTTATTTATTATAGTTGTCTTGAGTACATATGAATATATACAGAGCCTGATTAAGACCTGCTGTGGCCCAAGGCTCAGGACAATTTTCGTGCCCCCTCCCCCCAAACAAATTAAAGCTTATTATTATTATTTTTATTTTATTTTTTTCAAAAAGTTAAGAAAATTTCACAAAGTTAAGAAAATGTAACTGGATACAAACCTGAGGTGTAGGTTCAGTGAGTTCAGTGTTGCATTAGAGCTAGGAAACAGGAAATTGCTGACGATTTGGTATCTACCCCTAGGTGTGGTCTGTAGGCATGCCATATAACTTTTGATCCTCCTCCTCGGAGATTAGATTTCAACTAAAGATTATTATCATTAGCTAACTTTCAATTAATTTTTTAAAGAAAATCTTTGCCAAAAATAGCATTTAAAAATTTTTAAAGTTATTTTGGTGCCCCTAAATAGAGGTGCCCTAGACGGCCTGTGCGATAATCAGGCCCTGAATATATATAAGTAAATTCTTCATTTTTCCTTTTTAAATGTTTGAACTACAGCTATATTCCATATCAATGGAAAGTTTTTTACAATTTCTCTTTATTTCAAACAAATAACATTCAGTCAGTGCCAGACTTACTTTTACTATAACAACATTGTGCAATATGAAAAATGTTTTATAATTAATAATTAAAAACATATTTTTATTTCTTGTCTTTAAATAACATCTCTCATTCTTCGATTTACTCTTCTTTTCACTATAATTTTATTTTACTCTATTATGGATTTGCACTACTCAAATGTAAGTTCTCATAATTAAATTCTTTTATAATTTTATCCAGTAACCTCAGAAAGTATTTCATCCTACTTTACTCCAGGTGAATGATGTTATAATCAAAGTTCTCACAAAGGGAAATTTGAATACCATTTTTTACCTCTATTTATTTTTAGAATTGGCTAATCATTGATATATATTTTTAAAAAAATTTTCTTGTATCCAAATTTGTATTTGTGAGAACCCTGGTTATATTAGGTTTCTAAAAGTAATATTCTATATGTGCTAATAAAATGAAAATAAATCCAGTAATATATACTTTTAATCATTAGTTAAAAAAGAGTAATACTGACCCCCCCCCCCCCCGCCTCACACACACACACACACACTTAGTTGTGAGTCTATATGCACTCATTGTTTCAAAAGATGCAAATACCAGACAAATAAAAATACATATATTTTATTTATTTCATTTCACAAATTATTTACACTGTTGGAGAAATCTAGATGCTTATAATGTTTAATCAGATGCAACAAAGGCTTGCAAAATAATAATAATAATATATACAGTACCTGGCCAAATTATTAGACCAAAGAAAATATTTAAAGTTTTTTGAAATTTTTCTTATATTTGCTTTTATTTAAATATTTTTAAGTGTACTATTCATTCAATTACTCTCACATTTACTATAACCTGTAACATGGGAAAGTGTTTCATAATTTATGAATGATGCATGATTATTATTCACTATAATAATTTTTCTTTACACTAATATAGATTTTGAGTACATATGAATATACACAAGTTAATTCTCCATTTTCACTTTCCAAAAGTTTCAATTACAACTATATTCCAAATCATAGGAAAGTATTTTATAATTTGTCAATGATGCATTATTTTAATTTTTCAATAACACCCAGTCAATCATTATCTGACTTACTTTTACTATAACTTATGTAATATTGAAAAGTGTTTCATAATAATGGACCTAAGCATATTATTTCTTTCTTGTTTTTTTAATAAAACCACTCAATCATTCTCTGATTCACTATAATTCTATCCTGTAATATATAACAATATAATAATTTAAAAGTTATCATGTTTGCATTTTATTCTATTATGGATTTGTGATCTAACGTACTACTTCTTTTATAATTCTATTCAGTAACCCGGTGAAATATTTCATCCCATTTTATTTCACGTGAACGATGGTGTTGTAATAGGTGTCTAAATGAGCATTTATAGACTAATAAAATGAAAATAAAACCCAGTAACATAAAAATAATCTTTAGAATAAAATAAATAAATAAAACCATCATTTCTATTTATCAAATTATGAACCTATATTCTTGTACTGTTTCAAAACATGCGAATAATACTAGAAAAATAAAATACAAATATTTTATTTATTTCGTTTCACAAAATGTTTACATTGGTGGAGAAATCTATATATGCTTATATTGTTTTATCAAATACAACAAAGGCCTTGCAAAATAGGATGTAATATAATTACATATTCACAACATTTTACAAATTGAATTGATATTAAACAAAGTAAAAAATGCATATCTGGAAAATACAAGATGCAGGAAGGTTCATCGCTCCGATATGTAATGCTCTGTCTATCAACCTAAAAAGATGCAATTTGCTTTTCAGACAAAAATGAAGATAGCCCCCTGTCTTTTTCTTGTATTGCATCTTTTTCTTTTAATATCTTTTAAATTTTTACGATAGCATTTTCTAATGCTGCAATTTTCTTTTTCAGAATTTTGTTATATTCTTCAAACCATTCCTATAAAAAAAATAATAATAATTAACCAATAATTTCAGTCTATGATAACTAATTTTTCAAATATTTAAGTACATAAAATGATACAGTAAGAATAATTTTGATGACCTTTCGAAGAAGAAATAAATGAACACAATTATGCATCTCTTATCCTGTATAATCTAATGTCACTGAAAATAACAAAAATATCCTAAATAATCTGTTATGATGTTTACATTACTTCCTTTTATCCTACAATGCGATAAACATATTATATGGTAAGGTATAAGCTCAAAGGCACTGTATTTGAACATTTCTAGTCTATTTCAATAGTAGTTTTAAAAGAACTTTTATTTAACAAAAAATTCTGTGTGAGGAACCTTCTCCATCCTCCTCTCTCTTTTGTTAACACCCCCCCCCCCCTTTTTGTCTGCAGCCTTACCTTCAATAAATAGCACATTTGCTAAAAATATTTAAGAAAATCACAGTGCGAACTAGGAGACAATCAAGTTAAAATTGTAAAAAAAAAGACAAACTAATTTATAACATTGTGTAAAATCCAGGCCCGTACAAAGTATATAGAGAAAAATACATAAATAATAATAATAATAATAATAATGTCTGAGCCTGAACTGTGAAGAGTATTTTTTTTTTTCAGTTGTTTACAAAGACAGTGTAAAGTGTTTATAAATGACATTTACATTTTAGTAATTTAAAAAATACGGAGTTTGCAAATGAGCTAAAAATTTGTTTAATTTATTATTTATGCATAAATAAATAAAACTTTATTTACAGATTTATTTATATTAAAATGAAATAATAAAAAAATACAGGGTTCATAAATATAGTAAAAATCTTATTTAATTTAGTATTTGTAAATGAAAAAATAAAACTGCTTATTTGCAGTTTTAACTATATTAAATTGCATTAAAAGTGCAATTTATTTAAAAATTGCATTTATTGTGCAAGACAGGTATCAACATTTACACATTTATAGCATAATACGTCATAAAAGAAAAGGAAAACAAACCTTTTCTGGATTACTCAGATGTGATTCAAGTACACAACCAGGTTTTGGACATCCAATTTCAGCCTCAGTCTATTCTGCTTGAATTGGGACTCTTCAAAATGGTCCTAAAGAATTTTTTTAAATCTTATTATGAGTATTAACAGATTAACATACATTTATTTAAAAATGTATCATAAATGTATTCAAAAGAAGTAAATTGCTAGTAGTAAATTGATACTTTTATATAATATTTACAATTTACATATGGAACATTTCAAGAGTTGACCAAGATTTTTTTTTTTTTTTTTGGGGGGGGGGGGGCAGTGGCATTTTGGCAGAATATATAAGTGCAAAAAGAAAATTTTGTAAAAAAAATTATACTTTTGTAAACAAATAAATATTAGCACTGATTTATATATATATATATCAAGTTTATAACGTGGCAGAGAATCAAGTGCAAGTAGTCATTTGAAATAATATTGAAAACATGGGAAATTTTTTAAAAAATTTAATTTTTATAAAACAAAAATTTTGTGAAATGACTTTATGAACTGAAATTTAGTGAATGGGCTCATACTTCGTTTACTAAATTTAAATTTTCTGAAAGGGTCTATTTTATGAACTTTAATTTTTTGAAAGGCCCCATTTTATAATATTCAGTCTGGAGAAGGAAGGGGGGGAGGGGGTTAAAAGGAATTTTTTTATTTTGATCAACCCCTGAAATTAAAAAATGAAATCCCCCCCCCCCCCCCCCCCCCCGAAAATCCTATTTAAAAAAAAAAACAGAAAAATATTGATTTAACAATTTATGGAATACATAAACATTCCCATAAAGTAAATCTTCATCTGAACCTGAACAATCTATCATTCAAGTGTGCAGTTAAACTAAATATTAAGATAGAAATTAAAACAGATTGGATACTTTGTATAAATATCAAATAATTAGTTCATGTTCTAAAAGCATTTTTATTTTTATTATCTCATGTTAATTAAACTTTAAAAAACAAATAAGATTATTTAAAATTAAAAATAATGGGGTTTTGTTGAAAGTTAACCGTGAAAACAGAAATAAAAGCACCAACTTGTTTCAGAGAAATTTCCTCAATAAAGGTTTAATGCATAAATACTACATTAAACTTTATTATAAATAAATTTCTTAGATATATAATAATATGACTGCATATTTTGACTCACATAATGTCAATTAATATACCATGTTCTAAGATATAAATTTTTAAACATAAAAAGGTTTTGTTTCTTATATTGATCAAAATATTTAGCATTATTTCACAAAAATCTTAAATCTCTTTGTATTTTGCAAGAATTTATTTATAAGCAAGATCTTTTATTAATAATAACTAAATTCTTTCTTATCAAAATAAATAATTATTATGTAATAAGTAAATCAATTTATTTTAAATAAAATATTTAACATTAAAAACTATTGTAGTTTAAAACGAAATTTAAGGAGCATATATTTCTTAATCTAGAAAAAAAATTCTTAATCTAGATTTTTTGAACGAGGATTGTACAAGTTTCTATTGAAAGATTTTAGCATAATAAACTTAAATTTTCAAAATTCATACTTTATTATTATTATAATTATTATTAATTTAAATTTACCTCTTTTAAGACAATAGAAAACACCAATAGATATTTCAGAAAAGTACAAGTCTATCAAGTAAATAAATGCTTTTTACTGCAGTAAGTTAAACTATAATACATATGAATATATTGTTTAGCACAAAAAGTTTATTATCTGATTTTAATGATTAAATAAAAATAACCCTAAAAATGCAAAAATTCGTACATTTCTTCAATAATAATTCACCTATGATTTAAAATTAAAACAAACTAAATTTTATTTGCATTAAATTATGAAAACAAAACTTTATTTGGCGAAATTTGACGTCGCCAATATTTACAAACTCAGAATATCACATTAAGCTCATAGTTAACTTTTTTACGCCTTTAAAACATATAAGCAGTTAAATATTAATAAGTAGCAGCATGCATTATCATATTTTCACATAAAGAGGAGGTATTTATCAAGAGATATATTAATTAAACAAAATATAACTTACATTCCATACTTCAGCGCCGGATCTCTGAATGCATTTGTCTCGACGAAAATTAACAGTCCAAATTTTCTTTCTGATCGCCTCTAAAAGAAATCCAAACATCCGAGGATTCTTTCTTGAATGAATACTGCAATTAACATCTTAACATCCATCTATATTTATTACTTTATACACAGAAAACAATAAATATCCTCTGACAGCGTAACGATAACAAGGGATCTAAACAAGCAAGCAGACGACAATGAAAGAAGTGTGCTTCCGCGGAAGTAAATAGTTCCACAATTAGAAAAAGCTATTCAGCTATTGATAACCTAATATTATATTTTCTTTTAAATTCGAAGCTAAATTTGTTTACTTATCTTTTATGAATGAATATATTTTATTTATGCGTTTGAAAATTACCATTTAAAAAGCATGCAGTTTGGCGAACTTTGAAACGAAACGCGTAAAACGGCTCAGGGTTGCTTTTCTCTCCCACGCTCCCCACTTGAAGGAATTGGGGGAAAAGATGCCGGACGAGTCTGCTCGTATTATAGGTGCCTTAGCCCGGTCGAATTGATCCATCTCGGGCGCTCTACTCAACACGCTCAGAATTTCGAATTTCTGTTTAGTTTTCTTTTAATTAATAAAAATATGAAAATAATCAGCTAATAATAGCAAAAAATTCGCCATGTAAATTTAATCCATAATTTAATTGTTGCCAAAAAAAAAAAAAAAAAAAAAACGAGTTTATTTTTTTTTTTCAACAGGAAAATAAATACATTTATCTAAACATGAACAATACTAACACACTACTGATCGCAGAGCTTCCAAATTTGGCATATAGGTACCTGGGACCCTACAGGTGTGCACCTCATCGAGATTTTTTCGAATTTCGAATTTGAATTTTTTAAATTAATGTTTTTTCGATTTTAAACATTGGCTTTTATGTTTCATTTTTCATGAATTTATTCTTCGATTGTAATCGTCTGCGTATCTTAGCAACGGCTATATTATGCAATTTATTTTTTATTTAATACATTTATTTGAGGGCGAATCTTTTTTCTCTTTTTAATTTATTATATTTATTGAAAATAAAATGGTAATGCAGTAGAAAAAATTAAATATATTAAATTTAAAATTTAAAAACGTATTTATAACAGTTATGTTTATGTATAATTTTTGTAGTATAACAACAATCAACAATTATTTTTCATTTGTTAATTTAATTTCTTTAAAAGTTTTTTTTTTTTTTTTTTTCTAATTTATAGTATTTGTCAGGAAATAATGGTAGTACCCACACAACACACTTCATCCCGATTAGGTTGATATTACGTAATCGCGATCAAATATTACGTCCCATTACGTTGAAATTTGCTATCTGCTTTGGTTGATTTTTGGTTGAAATGTCACAAGCAAAGTTGTAACATGGCCCTTAATAAGACTTAGTTGGTACGTAATATCAACCAACTTGTTATGTAAGACATTCAGAGTTTGTCCAATTCATGTAAAATCAACCAAATTTGGATGTAAATGAAACATTGTGTTTTCAGCCATTTCATGTAATATCAACTAGATTTGGATGTAAGATATACATCCAGATCTCATCTCAATCATGTAAAATCAACCAAAATTGAATATGGATTATACATCTAGATTTCATCCAGGTTTTATAGAAATTACGTAAAATCAACATAGCTGATGCATTTTTTTCTTCTTTCTTCCTCTTTTAAGAATTTTAATGCACTTATTTTAAACAGGGGAACTAAAAACATTAACCTTGTTTTTTATAATGCAGAGATTAATTTTAAACATAAATGTGATATTGATTTTCAATATCAGGATTTAAAAATATATGCTTAAAATCAGTACCTGTATATTTTTGTCTAAAATTAATATTTGCATAATAAAAAGCAAGGCCAATGCTTTTGGCTTCCCTGTTTAAAATAAGTGCATTAAAATGCTTGAAAGAGAAAGAAAAAAAAAGAAAAATGCATCAGTTATGCTGATTTTATGTAACTTCTATAAAACTTGGATGAAATCTAAATGTATATTCCATGTCCAATTTTGGTAGATTTTAATGGAATTCATTACCCAGGCAGAAAATTTGGCAAGATAGCTTTTTTTTTTTCGGATCACACCTGGAACTTTTTCAGATAAAACTTTGTATATCATCTTATTAGAATATGAGACATATTTTGCTCATTGTAAAATACTGTTTTTTTTTTTTTTTTTTTTTTTTTTTTTGTACAGGCGACAATTATTATTTTTTCAAATTCCTTGAAAATTTCTAGTTGGTTTCATAAAATTCTGCACCAATTTTTACTTCCTCATACAAAGTATAAGGAATTATAGTAATCCCGATTTGCGAAATGGATTTTATGTTTCACATTGCTCGAAAACGAATGATCGCTGAATGTTGCCAATTTATATGTGTGACTGTCATGATGTCTAGTTGTACACCTGCAAGTGTCGTCTTAACACGAGCTCTCGTTTTAGCGATATAAGAGACTTTACACGATGTTTCGTGACGTCGTACGCATGTGTCTGTATGTCACATAACTCAAAAACGATTGGTGATTGGTGATTGGGTTTTACGTCGCACTAATGCTGCGCAGATGGGCAATCAAAAACGATTGGACGTAGAAAGTTGCGAATTGGTACATAGGTTTGTTATAACATCCAGTTGTGCACCTCCCTTTTTGGACTTCATATGATTTTCCGTTTTGGAGATATTTAAGAAAATTAGGTTCATAATGACCAAAACTACAAAGGTTTTGGCCACAATGAATCAAAAAACTTTAACTCAAAAACTGTTTGGACAAATATTGCAATCGAATTTTAACTGACTTCCTGACTAGCTAGATATTTGAAATTTTCAGAAAAGCTCAGAACACGTTGGCAATGCATTTTTTAAATATTTTTAGCCAACTGTTTCGGATACCTGCTGTCTTCAGCAGCTTTTATATAATTCAACAGAAAATTTATTTAACTACCCGACTAGCTAGACATTTGAAACTTTCAGAATAGTTCAGAACATGGTGAAAATGCATTTTTTTAATACTTTTAGCCAATTGTTTCGGATCGGATCCCTGATGCCTTCAGCAACGTTACCAGTATAAATCTTGCAAATGATTTTTAACTGACTTCCTGACTAGCTAAACATTTGAAACTTTCGGAAAAGCCCAGAACACATTCAAAATGCTTTTATTATTTTCAGCCAACTGTTATGGATACCTGCTGCCTTTAGCAGTGTTTATATGATTCAACAGAAAATTTATTTAACTAACTTTTCAACCAGCTAGACATTTTAAACTTTCAGAATAGTTCAGAACATGATGAAAATGCATTTTTTTAATACTTTTAGAGAACTGTTTCAGGTCCCTGCTGCCTTCGGCAGCGTTACAAGTACAAATCTTGCAATCGATTTTTAACTGACTTCTTGACTAGTTAGGCATTTGAAACTTTCAGAAAAGCTCAGAACACATTGACAATGCATTTTTTAAATATTTTTAGTCAACTGTCTTGGGTCTAATGATAATGCTTTTTAACAATATGTATATATTTCTAAATGTGTATAAGGAAGTCATGTGGTGTTCACATCAGTTTTTTTTTTCTTTTGCAGAAGTACAAGATCAGTATTGGTGGAATAAAATCTGAAATTAATCTTGGGAACAGGAGATTGTATGCAAAGCCTAACAATCTATTTCTTGTTGACTTGTAATATCATGCACTTTCAAACTGGTATTCTAACAGGTAACTACTGGTAGACAACTTGATATTCTAAATGCGTATCATATAGGGATTCTACAGTAAACTTTTCATTGAGATCAAGCAGGTTTGTGTACAGGGACATCGGAGTAAATTCAAATACATTGTATATACATGTATAGGAGGAAATATCTGGTAAGTACAGCGTAACATCTATAGGCTGACTTAAAAAAACAAAATAACCCCCCCCCCCCCACCTATTCATAAAAGCCTGTTTTGTGTAGATTGTCGTATGAAAATCATTTATTTACAGACCAATTGAAGTATTTGGATGGGGCTATACTTGCAGGAATCGAAATTCTTTTTGTGTTGAATGTTTTTAAAATATGACTAATTTTTTAACACAGAGTATTCTTAATACTGCTTATTGATTATAGACAATATACAGGGCTACACAGAATTAAGCAAAATGGTCTTTTCTATTGAATCTAATACAAGTGCTTTGTACATTTTATTATGTCACTGAATACTGCACAATTTTTCATACCCATACTGTAAATAAAGTATTTTTTGAAGTTCTGTTTTCAACTCTGTTTTTTGTATTATATCAAGTTTTGAAGTGGCCTGATTACGAAAGTCCAATTTTTAGCAGTTGATCTGTATGTGTATCTGCTATTAACATAACTTAAAAATAAATAATTGCATTAAATTTAAATTTGGCATTTTGAATTTCGTATTAGGTTACCTGCAAAAACATTTATCAAGACTGGTTAAGTTAGAAGGCAAATTAATAATAGCTTGGATTTTTTTTTTTTTTTTTTTTTTTTTTTTTTGAGGGGTTTGCCCCCTCACACAGACTTACACATCAAATAGAACTGTTTTTAAAATGATTTTAGAATGTTTTAAAAGTACATTGAATTTCATTATCTCATGCTATTGATCTCAAAATTTAATATGCAATCTATCATTAATAATACTGAAATGCAGGGTAAGAGACAGTCATGTGAGTGACACACAAGGTTATTTAAATTATGATAATAGATATACATACAGATTCATTAACCGCTAAAAATTGGATCTTCATAATCAAGGCACCTGAGAATATATTGTATAAGAACAAGCAAAGTTGAAATTTAAAAAATACTTTTTTTATAGTATGATTATGATTATGAAAAACTAATTTTTCTTTCTGAACAATGTTCGTCGACATAATAATGTGAATAGAAGCACTCCCATCAATTATATTCACAATTTTGTAATTCACATTTAGCTCAATTTTTGGTAGCTCTGTATATTGTCTATAAACAAAATACAATATGAACAATATTATGTACTTAAATTTAGTCTCAATTGAAAAACACCTAACAAAAGATGAATTATAATTCCAGCAATTTCCAAGTATAGCTCCAAATATTTTAGGTAGCCTGTAAACAAATGATGAATGATTTACATATCACAATCTACACAAAACATGTTTTTATCCATTAAAAAAAATTGTTCATTCCATTTTGTTTAAGTCAGCTTATTGTTGTTACACTGTAGTTACTCGAAATTTTCCCAAAGACAATGTATTTTAATTATCTTGGATACCTTTTCACAAACTACTTACTTGATCTCAAAGAAAAGTTTAGTGTAGCGTTCCTATATGATGCATATTTTGTGAGTTACAGTATGGACTTTCTGCTACTATTTGTTATTGAGATATGCTGATAACAGACAAATACACAGATTAACTGCTAAAAACATTCGGATTTCGAAACATTTTCGGATTTATGGGACCTAAAAATGTGTAAATTTAACATAAACTCAATTTTCGATATTTGATTCAAAAACAATACTTTCTCTACTAGACATACGAATAAGAGAAAGTAATAAAATTTGCATTGTGTCACTAGATTACCATTCTTTGTTTTCTTGTTAGATGTAGGTATTACTTAATTTATTAACTGCTAATAGCTTCATATGATTTTAGACTTAGTTCAGCAGTTCTAGATCACAGATAAATTTTCTGCAAATCATTACAGAAAATTTTGTCTGTTGGGGAGTAAATTCTCCCCCCCCCCGATACTCAAATATAAATAGGATCCCTCCACTTTTAAATTCACAAAACAGATAATCAGCCTTATTTCCCACAAGGAATAGCAATACTACTTATACTTTCCAAACATACATTTGTAAGGAAAATATTGTAATTATGACAAATATTTTACTTTGAGATATCCGAGTTCATTTTTGCTATTTTTACGATGATATATTCATGTGTGCGCATATATATATGTATATATATATATATATATGTGTGTGTGTGTGTGTGCATCATAAAAAAAAAAAAAATCCTGTTTGCTGCCAGAAATTTTCTGTAATGACAGAAAATACGAAAAAGTTACAGAAAAATTACGTTTACAGAACGTATTTTTCTGCATTTCGAAAAATTTCTGGCAGCAAACAGGACTTTTTTCATAGTGTGTAAGTGAACACGAAAGCATCTGAATGCATTTATTAACTGACCTGAATGTTTATATATGTGCTATAGGTCACCGTAGCACTTACAAGGGAAGTATGAATCAGTAAAATTGCTATTGAAACCAAACCAAGCTTAAATTAAAGAGCATGGGTCGAAAACATTGGGTACAGTACAAATTTGCTGAAACAAACCCCATGGGGGCGAGATATAACCCCTAATAGTTTTAGTTATTTCTATAAAAGCCGACAAAGCACAGGTTATAACACGAACGAATGGTGCTGTGGTAGCGTACTTGACTTCTGATGCGAAGGTCCTCGGATCGAGTCCCCGCAAGGGCGTTTTGTACTTTAACTTTTTATTTCAACTAAAATATTTGTGTTTTACATTTTTAATTAAATTAAATCATTATTTTAAGAGAAAATATTAATTATATTAAAACTTTTTTTTTTTTTTTCCTTTTCAGCGTGGGCAATTTAATAATCTTTTTAATTTTTAACCATTGTATTTATTTATTTATTAAATTTAAAGAAATTAATAATTTAACGGGAAATACTTTTATATTTCATTCAGGTAAAATTTTGTTAATGATTACATTACGATAAAATTTTGTTTATGATTATGTTTTATACAAATTTCAAATTACTACTTTTTAACGACATTAGTATCCAGAGTTATCGTCTGCTCTCAATTGTATTATTAATTCATGCAATTTTTTGCACGAAAAATCCTGAATGAACAACAGCTGTTGCTTAACTATTCGATGTTGCATTTAAGTTTTATTTCAAATGTTTCATTAAACAACTGTCAAATTTAGTGGTGTTAGAAGAACTGATAATAATACTGAACACGATGACAAATTTTCTCAAAATGATTTTAAATTCATAATTAGTTTACATCTCAAAAAATTCAAAATCTGGGTAAATATAGATTTTACAAATCTAGTAATCTCGACGAAAAGACAAATATTTAACAAAATGTTCGTGATCAACAATAATCGACAGTGAACAAAATTGTAATTCAAATAATCGTGATCAATCTTTTTGTATTTCTTTTTCTAATTGTGAAAAATACTTATGGTTTCATGATTTTTCTACTTTTAATCATAACTGTTATAAATTAGAAACTATATTCGTAGCTTTAAATATTATTTTATTTTTTATAAATAAAATAAATAAAAATATATATTTCATAAATTCATGGTCTTCTTTATTAACTGGAATACTTAAATATATATATATATATATATATATATATATATATATATATATATTAATATAATTGATAATTCTCTTAAAATAATGACTTAATTTAATTAAAAATGTAAAAAATAAATATTTTATTTTAAATAAAAAATTAAAATACAAAACGCCCTTGCAGGGACTCGATCCCAGGACCTTCGCATCAGAAGTCAAGCATGCTACCACAGCACCATTCATTCTTATTACAATGCATGTTTTGTTGGCTTTTATAGAAATAACTAAAACTATTAGAGGGTCATATGTCGCCTCTCATGGATGTTGTTGCAGCAAATTTCTAATATGCCCTATGTTTTCGACCAGGCTCTTTAACTGAAGCTCGGTTTGGTTTCAATAGCAATTTTACTGATTCATACTTCCATTGTTAGTTAATTTACAGTGACACAATGAGAAATTCATTAACATTATGAGCTACAGGCCCAAATTACTTTAAGTGAAATAATGTTAAAGAACACACTATATGAAGAATATTACTCAAACACTATTATAATTATCTCTTCTGATCATTTAACAACTTCTCTTACTGTATTCATACAACCATTAATTACTTAATAGTACTCAGAAAGGCAAATAGTCACTCCAGATTTTTGAATATAAAATTAATCTAGCATACATGGATAACCCACCAAGCTTTAACCTAACCCACATTAACATGGTTGAAGTTGAAATGAAGTACCCATATACTATCCTGAAACAGTACAATAAGAAACGATTGTCATGAAATTTCCTTTTAATACCATATGAAAATCACATTTTTAAAAGTAAAATTTATGTCTATAAATCTGTAGTGATAAGTATAAAGGATTTAAGTCCAAAAATGTCGATTTTGAGTTCAGTACATTGTCAGACTCAGAAAAAAATTCTCTATCGATTGGTATAAAGGATTTAAATCCATGTCATTTAGTCTTTGAGAAAATCCATAGGTAAAAAAAGATTCAAGTCAGAAATTTAGCATAAATCTTTATATAAAATATTTAATTCAATTTTTTCCGTTTATTAAATGAAGGTTGACAATCACTGAATGGTATAAATCAACATTAACCCTTTTTCCTAATCGATTCTTCTGATTAGTTTTTAGCTAGCTTAACTTTATTTTTCGTCTCCTGAAAAATCAAGAATATGGACTTAAATCCTTTATACTTATCAGTACAGAAATATACTGTTTTCTTAACAACTAATGAATATTAACTATTATTCACCTATTTCCCTGTAGAAAAATGCATCAATTCCACATTTTATTATTATTAAAAAACATGAAAACCTTATATTACAATTAAAGATAAAACCTAATGGCTTAAATCAGAGCTTATATGTAAATCATTTTTCCCAAATCCAGAAACTCCTGAGCGCATGTTTCATGTGATGTTGACTGTTGAAACTGATTTTTTTTTCACTCTCCTTTTCTGATCCCAGTAAATCACACCACTTTCGGTCTATGCCCAGAACTCATTCATTATAGATGCAGCTACAAACCGGTTCTATGCATAGACTGAATGTGACACCATCCACTGAGATCTGAAGATTTTTGGAGAGCTTTCGCAACCCTCTTTTGGTATTCGATCTCCAGAACATAGAGCAAAAATCGGTTCAAATGGTGTATGTGAAACGTTTTTAAGTGTAATAGCAGCATAATAAGTGTATTGCATATACAATTTTCAAATATTTTAAACACCACCTCCAGACTTTTCTTTTTAGCAGCATTTCATATCACCTTGCATCCACAAAGTTTGATCGTATTTGATTACAGGCAGTTATCACTAATTCAAATGCCTGTAATTAATATGATCCAACATTTTTGGATGACAGGTTGTATGAATGAAATGCTGCTAAAAGGAAAAAGTGAAGAATCAAGTTTCTGTGAACGTCAAAATCAGAAACAACTCACGTAAAGAATGACGAAAGCAAAAATGTTTATAAGATAAAGTTCATAAGATATTGTTAAAAATATTTGAAAATTGTTAAACAACTATATTGCTTATTGTTACATATTATGCAAGTTTAAAATTAAACTTTGTGCAATTATTAGAGAAAATATAAAAATATACGAAAAAAAAATCATAAAGTACTTATAAAGCTTAAAAACATACATTCATTATTTTTTTATCAAAAGTGATTTGTTTAACTTTTTTTTTTTACATATGCTTTTTATTATGCATATGTATTTTCCATTTGATTACACAGATTAATTTTATTTGGGCTTCGTTCTATAGGCTGAATTTGTTTTAATTACAGTCGAACTTCATTAATGTGAATCTCAAGGGGGATAAAAAAAATTTTCATGTTATCAGTAGTTCAGGCTATCAATAACTAATCTTCATATAACTAAACTGATCTTCTTTTGATAAGGGTTCTAGAAACAGTTCATGTTAAAAGTAATTCACGTTAATGAGGTTCGGCTGTACTATAAATTGTGGACTGTTTGGCAAAATACCATGAATGAATGACTTCCAACCTACCTGTATTGGTTTGACATTAAATTACAGGTTAAATTTTAAAAAGATTTCCAAGAAGAAATAATATGTATTCATACATTTTTATTTAAAAAATTACATTAAATTGCTTTAACTGGTGTATTTACACAGTGACACTAATTGCACATTACTTTTTAAATTTAACATCTAATGTAAATTTTGTAAATCCATGGTTGCATGGCCCACTTGTGGTCTAATGTCGTGTAGTCCCCAGCAGACCTAAATGTTGACATAAATAATGTGGAAATGGCCTTGACTGAAGGTGAAAATAGTACTATTGCCAATGATAATCAAAATTTTTTACATTCTTCTGCTCCGATAACCCACACAGCACATAAGTCTAGATTTTGATGTAAATTCTTGGAATATTTCTACTTTTCCTGATGTGCATTTTTTTAATGATTAAAATATTGCAGAAAATAGTACGATTTCTGAAATTGATTTAACTTCTGACTATGTATAAAATCGTAATTTGTCAGATAATTTTCTCCAGCGAATCTGAAATTAGAAAGTTTGAAACATTTTTACAACCATCAACTATTTCTTTTACTGACAAAATTGAAAGATGAGCTGTCGAAGGCGGAATGCTTCATGAACACTTGAACGTAACTGCTTTAGTGATTTACACAGATTCATAGACTCTTCTAAAAACTTCACGTCAAGCAATAACAAAACCTGTATTTCCTGGTATTGATTGTAATTTTGTTTAGCAGCAGGATCAGAAAAAATACTAAATTTGAAAATTTCATTTCCCACCGAACTGAAATTGTTTGTTAGTATTGACGGCTTGCCTTTAGCAAAAAGCTCTAACAGCCAATTTTAGCCCATTCTTTGTTTAATTTCTAATGCAGTGTCTTTGTTTAATTTCTAATGCAGTGGAAATTTGTTTTTCCTGTAGGTTCATATTGTGGGAAAACTAAACCCAACGATGCAAATGTATTTCTATCAAGTTTTGGTGGTGAATTTAAAGAGTTAATAAATAATAGTGTAACAGTTTCTGGTAAAAATTATATTGTGAAACTCAAAGCCAGAATCTATGATGCATCGGCTCAAGCTTTTGTTTCTTATTTCAAAGGGTATTATGTTATGGGTATTTCGGATGTGGCAAATGCATTCAGGAAGGAGAATTTATAAAAAATAGTCTGCTTTCCTGAATTAAATTCTTCTGTTCGAACAGGCATGTCTTTTAAAGGTCGTTTGCAAGATCATCACACTGGCACGTCAATTTTAGAAGACAATTTTGAAATGGTCAGTCAAATACTTTAATACATTCATCTTGTGAGCCTGGGAATGGTTTGAAAACATTTTAATTTGTGGATTAAAGGAGATTTTAAGAATCGTATTCCCCACAGTACCATAAATAGGATATCAGAATTATACGTTGCCTTGAAATTTCTCTATATGTTGCCTTTTCTCTTTAACAGGCAAGTTTTTGCAGCACCTGCAGAGAGAAAACAAAAATTATTTCATAAGAAAAAAAAAAAATAATAAATAAAAACTGACATTTATGTTTCCCCATAAACTGAAAAATTACATTCAATAACAATATGCAAGTTGTGGTATTTATAAGAAACTAATTTTGTATGATTTGATTATTTAATTGAAACCGATCAATTTTCTCACCCTACAATCAGTAGTGGATATTTCGATAATTAAATAAATCTTCATAATCTAAAAAAGACAGTGTCTGGATGCGATTCTGCAAGACAGCATAGCACTAAAATGGTAGTACAGACAGTTATGTGAATCAACACGAAGATGCTTCCTGAGATGTCCTAGTGCATTTCGAAGCCTGATTTTCAATTTTTTTAAAATTAAAATATGATAATGAACTTTTACTCATCATTTTCTCTACTGTTTTTGAAATAAACCATTCCTAAAAAAAAATGCCACTCACTCTGCTTAATAAATAATTGATTCAACGCAGCATTTACTACAGAGTCACACTATGTGGGTAAAGGTCCATTCACAGAAATATTCATTTTATGGTGGGCTGTTTCTTTACTAATATGTCGTCTGTTATTACTGTGATACTCGTATTTTGATGTTAATGACTCACACACTGATTCCACAGACATAATAGTAGCTACAGTTACAGCCTGTGAAACTATTTCTATGTCTTTGAAAAGTGCTGTTTTACTGGAGAGAATTTTTTTTTAATTATGCAGGAACTTTTTAATCTTATAAAATCTTTGGAAAGCATAGGTTTTATTAGTTCTTCACTTTTCTTCATAAATTTTCTATACTGAAATTTTAATTCAGTTTCTGACACATTCTTAAACTCAAAAACTAATTTTTGAGCAGAAATCACAAATTTATCTGTTACTGATGCAGCTCTAAATGGAATTCCTTTTAATTTTATTTTTGTGGCTAAGATTTTAAAACTTGAATATCATGTAATAATATTCCAGAAATGAGATTATATATATATATATATATATATATATATATATATTTTAAGAAATGTGTAAAAAAAAAAAAAAAAAAAAAAAAAGTCAAAACTGTCTGTAAACTTCGAAAATTTTCTGTGAATGGCATTCGTGTGTTCGTCTACATTCTCTGAGTCTGATTATAATTAAAAAAATGTGATACAATTATTGATAAATGTTAATATACAAACTTTATGATGCTAAAATAAACAGCTCTTAAAGAATTAATTTTTTCCAATTATTTTTTATATTTTTACTGTCAAATTGTAGATAAAAAAAACCTGCCAATTATTTCACATTTGACTGAATAGCAATCTAAACTCGACAGATCATAAATTTTCTTTTATAAGATTTATTTGTAGACCTTCCCCCAGTAGCAGAAAGTTTTGTAGTTGTCTGCAACAGGTTTTTAAAATTTCATAATTTGTCTGCGAAATTTGCATGTAATCAGGGGTAAAAATGACTTACGCTCAAAAAACCTGAAAGCTGATAGAGGCAATCATGTTTGGGGGGGGGGGGCAAAACAGTGGAATCTCGTACAACAATACACGAATACAATTTTACTACAGAACAATACAATATAAACAAAAAATAATTTGTTGAACTCATTTAATTAAACATTTTATAGCAATGTTTAACACAACACAATATAAATAATAAAAATATTAGTTTTAGTTTTGATACAAAAATTTTTTTATAAGTGGATTTTGAATTGGAGAAGTTTTGGAGCAGTTTTAAATGAAATTAGCACTTTTCTATGTTCCCATAGAATCTCAGTAACAGGTAACAGGAGAAAAGAATACATGCATAATGCTGTCTATCAAGGGAGATCTAGGCTCCCTAGGTCACTGTTGTTAAGCACTGTTTTGTATGTTCCTACCAAGGCACCTATAGGAGGGCTCTAGAGTTCTTACCAGAGAGCATCTAAGATGTCATACATCAGTAGCGCATTGTCGCAGGTGAAAAATATCCATTAATTGCAGACAATTTTTTTATGACTGCAGGCAAAGAGTGTCCGAAAGTTGCAGACTAATTTTTTTCATTAGCGCAGTCAAAAACTGTCTGCAAGTCCTTTTTTTGTGTCCGCAACTATGTCGCCGTGTCGCGATGTTTCTGCCACTGGGGAAGGGACCTTCCAAGGTGATTTTTTACTTCCATTACCGACTACCATAGGTAATGGAAGTATTGTATTCGGTCTAAAAATTCAATATCGATTTTTCACTTGATTTACACACTTTAAAGGTCTCCTGAGTCCAAAAAAGCAGTTTTTGGCAATTGGTCAGTGTGTGTGTGTGTGCACGAAATCTTCTGGCTATCATATCTCTGAAAGATAGAAACTACAAAACTTCAGAATTGAGACAGGTTCGATACACAGATGAATTTTCCAAATTTCCATCCACAGCATAATTGTCAATATTCATTTTAAACACACTTTATTAAATTCTGGAACCAATAAAGAGATAGAACTGCTCAATAACTCTCACTCATTTAATTTTTTGTGACCCCCCCCCCTTTATGCCTATTAGCGATCAGTGGTTGGTTGGTTGTTGGATTTAAGGCCGATTGACTCCTGATGTGTCCTAGGCCTAGAGGGGGAATGCCCTCCGTGGGGGTCTTTCTAAGGGGTCCTAGCCCGTATTTACGCAAGTTTCGGAGGAAACCACGGAAAACTCCGAACGGCAAGGTAGATGAGCGCGACCTGGGATCGAGCCCGGCACCTCCCATCTACCAGCTTTGAGCGCAGAACCGCTCGGCCGCTGGTGGGCTAGCGATTAGTGATCGTTAAATGATATCATTATCGTAATTTGTTATATGAAAAATTAGTTTAACAAAATATAGTTTATAAAGATATTTTAAAAAATAAATAAATTGATATTCTTAAAATACATTGTTATAACATTTTGATTAATATGTAAAACAAACTCCAGGCTTTTAAAATTTCTCCAATAGCAGAATTTTCTGTATCAATCCACAGCAAAACAACATTTGGGTTCGAGCTAGGAATGGCAGACACAGTGTGGTGTTTCACAAGTATTACCAGCAGTTTATAAAATACATAAAATGTACACCTACAAAACAAATAAGTTAAGAATATACAACAAGTACAATGATCGAGATAATGTAAATTATAATTACATATTTAAACCTGGCACTTCTTTTCAGAGATGTAAAATTAATCCCGGAGCTTTCAATAATCTGCAGCGCTTGTTGCCGTGCTGCCCTCAGTTTCTGCTACAGGGGAAAATTTCATTAGGAATTATGGTCATGTTCATTCACAATATGCTATGATACTTTCATATATTATTATTACTATGAAATTTATTTACAACAATGCTCAATAGTATATGTTAAAATTTTCAGTTAGTGATACTTTAAAAATTTAGCTATTTTTAATAAGATATTATTTATAAGTGCGTTTTAAAAAGTAAACAGATTAAAGATTTTGGAGAAACATTATTATAACATTTTGATTAATGTAAAAACAAAACTTTAGGCTTTTAAAAATTCATTATGAAGTATTAATTTTCATGTGCATTTAAAATAAATAAATAAATAAAATAACAATGATACTTTTATATCATTCAGAAATTAATTTGTAATTAAGTTTAATATATTATATTAAAATTAGTTGAGAAAAACATTAAACATTTATTCGGGAAAATACAAATTTGTGTCATTCACAATCTTATCAAAGAACTAGAAGGATCACTGTTAGTGAAGGATCCCAGTCAACATTCTTTGTTCTAATCCCCCAACTGTTGCTTTTGTATTCCTAGAATCCTATCTCCCCTTACTTTAAACTGGAGGCCCCTGTTATTAGAGAACCAAATTATGATGTGGTAATCCACAATTTACATATTTTATTCTTATGCAACATTAACTAACATAACTTTTTAGGGCATATAATCTCAACACGTATCTATAAATAAAAATGTTCTCACACAATATATATAATTAAATTTTTATGAATTATCATCTAAAAATTGTTTTAAGATCTGTTAATTTACAAACAACATAATATTTAGTTGTCGACTATATATGACAAATATTAAATTTCTATTTCTAGCCAGATTCTACCTCATATACAAATTTTGAGGTTTGATGATAGAGTTTTCTGACAGGATTTTGACAGTTTAAACCCTTTTCATGTTAAAAACCACTTTTTGACATCAAAAATCCAACCCTGGCTACAGGCAGCCAAACAGTGGCCACTGTGGTGGCCAAATTTATTAGCAGCTAATTTTTCAGTAGTAACTGACCATGTGGCCAGAACTAATTTTACCTTGTAAAGCTAATGAATAAAAAAATTTATAAGCAAACTAACACTACAAATTGAAAATCTTGCAAAAAAGTTTGTAATAATTTAAAAATCTATTGATTTTTTTGGGAAAAAAAAAAAAAAAAAATCACTGATTTAGATCACTTTTAAATATAAAAGATAATGGCTTTAATGGAATGAAACTGTTTATCTAGCTTTAAAATATGTGGTTTTTCTTATAAAAATATAATTTGTAATATATAACAAAATATTTCATTAAACAAGCTAATATTTCTGACATCCTGACTTAAGATTCATCTCTACTAAGCAACATTGATAAACACAGAAATAAATTATACCTTAATTTTTTAATTATTTATACATTTTAAATATTTATTATATTTTAATTATTTATACAAGCACAACCTTATGATTGGTACGTGAATTATAAATATTTAGTTAGTGTAAACTATAATTCTTTGATTGATTGTACATGCTAGTGTTGCACCTAGTAGCCCTTTGGCCGAGTAACTGAGTACCGAATAGTTGTAAGAAAGAATAACTGATGTACATATGAAGAATTTTGCACATCTTGAAATTAAAAAAAAAGCCCTTTAAACACAAAATTAAGTTAAATGGCAAACAGCATGTTTTCATGAAATGTTTCAGAACTTTTGTATATACACAATTAGGTTCATTGTTATATTTGATACTTCCAGCTTAGTGGATTATTAAAACCATAATAAATAACTGATGACTTCATTCTGCATTATATGGTTTTTCTCAGATATGCGAATCATTCTCACATAATTCTTAGAGAATATAAAAGTTCCTATACACTCAGGCTTAATTTAAGATGCATGAAATTTACATATGAAATGAGAACATTAAAATAAATATTTTATCATTTCAAACATGATAGACTTCATTAATTTTCAAATTCTAGAAGAGTAAAAAAGATAGGTGGTTTTGGGCTAAAATTTGACAAATTTCATTATTAAGATATATTTTTAATATCTCGTTAGTGTATTTACCTTTTTCATAATCATTATTTTTAAAATTAAAAATCAGTCTTTTCTTATAGTTTTAAAAGTGTCTTACTTTTATTTGCACAAACATGTAACTAAAATTTTACTTACTATATTAGCATTATATAAGGATTCTCATATCTAAAATATTTTATTTTTGTGTTTTATAGATGAAATTTTATGTACTAAGTTTTTATGAGAAAAATTGCATATCACACACATACAAGATGGTTATACTTAATTCTTGTAACTAAAATGGATAAGTTCATATCATGAATCGTCTCTATACAGAGTTTGGTGGCAATCTACTCGCCCGTTTTAACTGCAGAAAGCTGTTTGCAGCAAAAGTTTGACTCAATATTCATATTTTCATAATTTTTTAGTTATTAATAAACAACTCTTATGAATACATTTCTTTCAATAATACGTTAAAAATAATGAAATTCTTACAACTACTCGGTACTGGCCGAATACTTGGACCAAATTTGGCCGAGTACCGAGTATATACCAAGTACTCGGTACAGCTCTACTTGTTACTGATATTTAGAAAAGAAAATATTTCCTTGCTTAATTAACTCTCATACCAGTTTATATCATTTAATAATGGGTCACATGATAATTTAAAAGTAACAGAATATTTTTTTACTTTGTAGTATTTAAGAAGCCCTGAAGGCTCCAAAAAGTTTTAAAACCATAACCTTTTAATTTAACTACATATATAATCAGTTAAACACAGTTCGAAGCTGCTTGTCTAATGAACTGTACCCATAAAAATATAAAAAAATAAGTGAAAATATTATGATGGTAATGAAAACATGAATTCTGTTAATGGGTAAAGTGTGAAAAAATTTTGATTCAAATGATATACATTTAGCCTAGTCATAATTAAATTATTTTAATTTTGTTTGGAAAATATGAGGTAAAAAATTTTTTCTTAAAGCATTGCTTCAGTTATGATGTAATTTTTCCTATTAAATTATCCTTTTCCAAAATTATTTTATGCATTCCATAAACCGTGGATAAGATTTTATGGTGGATCAGGATAATTTCCGATCAAAAAATGAAAAAAAACAAACATCTATCTAAATAACTCTAAAATTATAACAATTCATGTAACTAAATCTAGCATTGTTAAAGCTTAACCATATGTCTATTCAACAACATGTAGACTTTGACTAAAATGTATTTAAAGTTTAATTGGAAAAAAATTACTGAGGAGTAATTATCCTGGCAATGAGGTAAATATCGGTCACACCCGGTTCAATTACCAATCAGGACATTTTTTGTTCTAAAGATAACTACATTGATTAAAGACAACAAATTATCGTTTTTAATATAAACCTGACTTTAATTATATATTATATACGTTTTAAAATAGAAATTTGCATAGTTAATTTACTATTTTTATTTGTTTTGAAATTACATCTAAATTTCTTGGCAAAACTCTTTATAACATTTAAAAGCATAATGTATGGCATTACTGTCCTAATTTTATGATACATTTTATTTCAACCATCCATTTTTATTATATCCTTAATAAATAAAACCATTTATTGTTATTATAGTTTATTTTTAACTATGAAATAGAGATGAAAAACTTTTCTTTGAGTTAAGTATTTCAGTTAAAAATATTTAACTTTTTATATAACTGTATAATTTCAATTACAAGTGTGTACAATACAATACATTTTAATTTATTAACTGAGTACAATACTTAGTGATCATGATCTTAATTAGTGAAGCTTACTAGAAAATTTTTGAAATAGTTTGAAAGATTGTTTTGATTTTAAGCAAAATACATATTATGTATTTTTTATGAACATTTAAACAGTATTACTTAATTAGGGTGTTGGGTGGGTAAACTTTCAGGTGAAATATTTTAACATTTGCTCGAGGGATTGTTTTCATTGGTAATGAATATAAATAGATACATGCTACATATGTGTACATTCATAAATATGTCTAAAATAATTTTAAACATATGTAAAAAGAAGGGGGAAAAATCAGTTGTACATTTATTCCTTTATTAAGTAAAAAAAAAAAAAAATCATAAATTCTATGAAATATCATTGATCAGGAATTACCCTGGCGAACTAAGTATAAATCAATATAGTTGTAGTATAACCAACATACTAAATTATAACAAAAGTAAGGTTAATTATAAGATTAAATAAAACGGTTCGAGCTATATCTAAGTGGATCGCTAAAAACAAAATAACAAACTATTTAGGCCAGAAGCCTTCAATTCTTTTACATTTGATTCACATATCACCTGGATAACAAATGAGCAAAAACTATAACTTCCCATGAAATTAAATTTTAACAATAATAAATCTTTTCAGGGATAATATGCATTATTACACTAAAGTCAAATATCAGAAATGAAAATTAAATTAAACGATTCTAGATACTTACATGATAATTAATTTCAATTTCAAATACTATTCTCTTTCTAATCAACCGTAAAAACATGGCGGCGACAGACAAGACAACAAGAGGAAGAGAGAATGGCAGGTTGTTATGTTGAGTGAGAATGCGCATGCTCAGTTGCTCGTTCCATTTTAGTAAAAAGTACGCTGCATGCTTGTTGAATTCAACGTAAAAGGACACTTCATTGGGATGAAATCGCTCAATTGTGGAACACATTACGTCCAAGATATTTTTCTAATTATGTATGTCCAAATTTGGTTACTCACGACACATACTTTCAACATGATGGTTGAATTTATGTGAGCATGTGACAAAAATGGGATGTCAGTTCTCTGGAGGGACGTGTTTTGAACGTACGAGACGAGAAATGAACAAAATTTGGACATATGTGCTGTGTGGGTATATAGTAGAAATGATTAAACTGATTGGAATTTATTTGTTTTTTATGTATTTAATTCCTTCTAAAAGAAAATCTACTTTTTATTTTATTTCATTACATTGGTCGGAATCAAATTGTAATAGTGTGTAAATAGCATGAGCAATAAAATACTTGGTTCAAAAACTAAAATATTTAATAGACGCTGAGATACAGTTATCTTTAAAATCGTAGTTCTTAAATATTGGCAGACCCACCTATCGTCAATAAATACCCATATTGAAATACATAGGAAAGAGATTTCTGCTGGCAGTGGGAACCTGCTCCCGATACAGTGCGGGCAGAGAAAGAGCTGCCGTAGTCAGCGAGTACCCATGCGAGGTCTAGAGCGATTCCAATGTAATTATTTTAGTTTTTATTTATAATGTGATGTGAAAAATAAATAATGATCCAATTCTTTTGGAGATTCATTTAAATATAGTGGCCAGCGAAGCGGGCGTAGCCTGCTAGAATAATGAAAATGTCCACCATGTCTACCGAAAAATGACCCAGAATTCATGATTAAATGCTTAAAAAGCGACATTTTTACGGAAAAAGTGGAAAATTAATTAGAAATATGAGTCGTATTGTTACAAACAAGATACCATTGGTAAGGGCTTTTTTTTTCTCAATCCGATGGTGTAAACGGCTTATCGATCGGCCATTTAGATCTTTTTAAATTAACTAAACTAAAAAAAAATGGTGGCAACAAATCACAAGCATTTTAACTTGGCAGACGATCTTGAACGGAAAGAAAAAACATCTGGTGTTTAATGAAGTCACGTGTTTTTGTACTGCGATTAAAAATTGCAATTTTCTATTTTCTTCAATTTTTCAAAATTCCCACATTTCAATTAGTATACAATCTTAACACCACAAAACAAACTAGTAGTTCAAATTTCATCGATTTTGGTCAATAAACAAAAGATTTACATTTTAATTGCAAATTAAATTTTATCTTTACACGCCTGACATTTTATCTGTCGAAAGAGGATACCAGTTTCAAAACGACACAAATACACTTAGGGTAAAAATATTTCTTTTTCTATTTACTTCCATTAACCGACTACCGTAGATAATGGAATTCGAAATTTCACCTGACTTACACGTTTTGAGGTGTCATGGCGCTGTAATAATTTAAAATTTCAATATTTAAAATTCTAATTATGTTTAAATTTTTTTTTTAATATGTCATTCGATACACATTTTAAAGTACGGTTACATAATCGAAAGGGGAATTCGAGATTTCACCCGATTTACACGTTTTGAGGTGTCCTGATTAGGTTTTCTTTTGCATCGCAATAGTGGAATTCGAGATTTCAGCATATTTACACGTTTTGAGGTCTCCTGAATGGGTTATCTTTTGTATATCAGCTACTAATTAAAGTGTCGAAAGTGGAATTAGAGATTTCACCTGATTTACACGTTTTGAGGTGTCCTGAATGGGTTTTCTTTTGTATCTCAGCTGCTAATTAAAATAATTTCATAAGTAATACATCATTTGAAAGCTTTGTTAATTTGGAATTGAATAGTAGATTACAGAAATTCGATATTTCGACATTTCTCCTGATTTAAACGTTTTGAGGTCTCCTGAAAGGGTTTCTCTTTTGTCTCAGTTACTAATTAAAAGAATTTCATAAGTAATGCATCTTTTGAAAGCTTTGTTGAGTTGGAATCGAACAATAGATTACAGAAATTTCTACCGCCAGATGGCGCTGTAATATTTTTAAATTACAATATTTCTATTTCTAATCATGATTAATTTTTTTTAATGCGTCATTCGATACACATTTTAAAGTACTTTTACATTATCGGAAATGGAATTCAAGATTTCACCAGATTTACACGTTTTGAGGTCTCCTGAATCAGTTTTCTTTTGTATCTCAACTACTAATTAAAATAATTTCATAAGTAATATATCATTAGAAAGCTTTGTTGATTTGGGATCGAACAGTGGAATACAGAAATTTCTACCACCAGATGGCGCTGTAATATTTTCAAATTTCAATATTTCAATTTCTAATCATGATTAAATTATTTTTAATACATCATTCGAAAGATATTTTAAAGTTCTTTTATATTATCGAAAGTTTTCAGCAGATTTACACGTTTTGAGGCGTCCTGATTAGGTGTTCTTTTGCATCTCAGCTAATTGAGTAAGACCGTTCAAGATTGGTATACGTAGGTTAATTAGAAGGGGCTGAAAGGGTGGGGAAGAAATAGGCGTGCACCGCGCGCGTATACCCTAACTTGCGCGCGCGCAGCGCGCACGGAACTGCGCTGCCGAAGGCAGTGGGGACCCGTTCCGACTTTTTAACCGATGAGAAATAATTTTTTTTAATTTTCTTCTCTTAAGAATAAAAATTTGATTTGAGAAGGAATACGTGCGCGCAGCGTGCGTATACCTTCACACGTGCGCGCGCAGCGCGCATGGGTCTGCTCTGCCGAGGGCAGTGGGGACCCGGTGTGATTTTTTACTCGATCAGAAATGATTTTTTTTAGGGGGGACGAAGTGTCAGAGAAGGAATGCGGGCGTGCAGCGCGTGTATTCTTTAACTTGTGCGCGCGCAGCGCGCACGGGACTGCGCTGCCGAAAGCAGTGGGGACCCGGGCCGACTTTGTACCCCATGAGAAATGATTTTTTTTTCTTTTCTTTTCTTAAGAATAAAAATTTGATTTGAGAAGGAATATTTGCGCGCAGCGCTCGTTTACCTTCACACGTGCGCGCGCAGCGCGCATGGGTCTGCGCTGCCGAAGGCAGTGGGGACCCGGTGTGAGGTTTTACCCGATCAGAAATGACTTTTTTTTTGGGGGGGGGCACGAAGGGTCAGGGAAGGAATACGCGCGCGCAGTGCGTGTATCCCTTAATTTGTGCGCACGGGACTGCGCTGCTGAAGGCAGTGGGGACCCGGGACGACATTTTACCCGATCGGAAATGATTTTTTTTTTATTTCTTTTCTTAGGACTAAAAGTTACTGTTAGTGATTCATTAATTATAGTGATTCATTTGAAAATACTGACCGGCTAGGGGGCGAAGCTCGCTAGTGTCAGTATTACAGATTGCAAAAAAGTAAAAAAAAAAAAAAAAAAAAGCGGGCAAATGACAGCAGACAGACAAAGTAAAGTCATGAACAAATTTTAACTGTGTTGAAAAGTGTCAAAACACATAACATAATTGATAATGCAACATTTAAATGTCATATTAGATTAAAATAATTTTATGTTCCCCTAGAAATCAATTATTATAAAAATCATGCCATTTTATATACACTACCTTTCCATAAATGACCGGATATTTTCGATTTCAGACATTTTTTTAAATATCTCAAATAGTGCTGAACAAATCATCTTGAATCTTCAGGAGTGCAAAGAATTTGTTATACCTCATATATTTCAGTGAAAGTTTTGCACCGAAAGTAAAGGAGGAACCTGTAAAAAAATAAATAAAATGAAAATGGTTGAGATCACTCTGTAAACATTAATGCTTGTAATGATATCTCGCTTGAGCATGTGATTATGAGGCTCTTTTTTATTTTCTGTATAAAATTTCAGAAGACTACCGCATATATATTCATGGAGATATAACGGTTTCCTTAAAAAATTGTCACTTTTTACTTTCTCTTATCCATAAGGTAGAGAAAGTATTATTTTAGGGTCAAATTTTCGAACGTGAGATTTTGTTATATTTCCACGTTTTGAGGTTTCCTGAATCCAAAAATCATGTTTTTAACTGTTGGTCTGTGTGTGTGTCTGTCTGCGTGTGTGTGTGTGTGTTATCAATATATCTCAAGAACAAATAGTAGCATAAATTCCAAACTCGTTATTCTAAATATGTATCATATAGGGATGTTACACTAAGCTTTTCATTCAGATGAAGCAAATGATTCGTGTACAGGGACATTCAAGAACATTCAAATACATTACGACAATGGGGGAAATTTTTTAGCGGTTGGTCTGTGTGTGTGTCTGTGTCTTTGTCTGCGTGTGTGTGTGTGTTGTCAGTATATCTCAAGAACAATTAGTAGCATAAATTCCAAACTCGTTATTCTAAATATGTATCATATAGGAATGCTACACTAAGCTTTTCATTCAGATGAAGCAAATGATTCGTGTACAGGGACATTCAAGAGCATTCAAATACAATACGACTATGGGGGAAATTGCAGGTAAGTAGAGTTTAAGATATATAGACTGCACTAAACCAAATGAAATGAATACATATTTTTTATATGCATAAAAACATGCCTCATGTAGAATATGGCAGGGAAATCATTCACTGTTCATTTACAGAGCTACACAAAAGAACTAGATTATAGTGCGACAATAACTGAAAATTGATGGAAGTGTATTTCAGGTTGTGCCGTATATTATTACTATAGGATTGTATTTAGGTGCGGTTTGTACATATTCTTCAAAAAGTATACAGGGTTGCAAATATTTAAGCGATAACATTCATTTTATTGCTAGCGGAAGTGCTTTATTGTAATATTTTACCATGTCCAGGAAAGCTGCTCTGGAATGGAAATGAATTCTTCATAAACATATGATAAATAATGTATGTTTTTAAACTAAATATTCATCGCTTGTTTTTTGTGTATTTACACGTTTTGAGGTTTCTTGATTACCAAAGTCAAGTGTTTTAAAGTTTGATTATTGTCTGTGTCTCTTAGAGTAACTTAAAAACGAATAATTTCAGGAGATCCAAAAGTTGTATGGAAAGGTGCCAAAAGTTGCTGGAAAAGTTTGATTAAGACTGATAAGTTTCAAGGAATGTTACATGTGAAAATTGTCTGAATAATTCTAAGTGAACTTTAAATTCTAAGTGAACTTTAAATAACAGATTTAAATTCTATATAAATGTAGGTGCAGTAATGAAACGGGGAGTTCAAGGGGGCAATAGCCCCCTCACACAGAACTAATTATCATATAAAACTCTTCCGAAGCCTAATTTGAATTATTTTAACATAGGTTTACATAACAGTACTCGTTATGTTGCCTCTTAATTTCCAACCTGCATTTATAGTATTAAATTTCAGGGTAAGAAAAAGTAGTGTGAGTGACACACCAGATTATTTAAGTTTTTATGCGCAGATATTAAACCCAGTGCGAACCCATTTTCTGAATACTTGATATACAATACCAGACACAATATACTGCAATCAGAATGTAAAATATATATATTGGGTGAGTGCGAGAGTTCTACCCGTTTTTGAATATGCAAATTTGCAATGGAACTGGCGTCACACATGACATTGTAATGACGCAAATCGTTGGCCAATCAAATGTGTGGATGCCTCACATATAAATGCATCGTGTCTCACAAAGTTAATCCTCTCAAAATAATAATAATAATAATAATAATAATAATAATAATAATAATAGTATCAGAGAGTGTATAACATGGAAAGCGAGCCACTCAACCAAACCATCAATGCTGCCTTCTACTGTCTACAGTTAGACAGGCTGCATTCAAATTCGGTAGCAAAGCGGCCAGGTCTCATCAATCGTCGCGGTGTTATCCTTCACCACGATAATGCCACATGCTGCTGTCACCACTCGCCAAAAGTTACTGGGCTTTGGAGGTTTTACACCACCCTCCTTATTCTCCTGACTTGGCACAAACTAATTATCACCTATTTCGTGCGTTGAACACTTCCTTCAGTCAGAAAATCTTTGATGATCTTGATGCTGTGAAAACTGCCATCCAAGAAACAACCGGAATTTTACCGCCGTGGGATTCATCTCCTACCAGAAAGATGGCAAGAGGTCACAGATAGCAATGGGGATTATGCACATTAATAGGTACTGTTCATTTTGCGTTTATTTGCTCTTTATGGATAATAATAAAATCTTTTTGTAAAAAAATAGAACCGACTCCAAAAAGGAACTACTATTCAAACAACTAAAAATGAAAGAAAGTTGGCAGAAAATGGAACTGTAAATTGCGCCTAAAAGTATAAAATAATTTCCTTCGCCAAACAACCTATAACACTACAATTAATCATAACTTTTGAAGTCGGCGCAAAATTAAATAAAATTTAATTAGTTTTTAAAGGTTTGTCTTAAGATCGGTAGCAACAAATGCTGTTGTTTCGAATGATCCATTTTCATGTTTCCTTTATTATTTTATCACTGTATACAATTGGCCCATTAGTAGCATCTACATAGAACAGTGAACATTCTTCACAATGCGGTATTTATGTTTCTATGAAGTTAGAGTTTCCTTTGCAAATTTGGTATAACTTTGATAACTATCATCCTTGATGGCTTTTGGATTTGGGGAACAAAACGTAAGGCAAAAATATACACGCAAGATGTATATTTTCATAATATATATTGTACGATGTGTTGTTTCATATCCTTGATTTATCTCTTGATATACCTTATGAAAATAATCATGATATCCCAAAGAAATTAAATATGTTTGCCAGATAATTTTGTGATTTTTCTTTCACCAAGGACGTCAGATACCAGCATCTTCGCCAACTTTTGCTGCTTACGAAATCTTATTTGATTTCTTGAATCAAATTAGTTCTCGGTTGCGTTTTGCAAGTAACAATGTGTGATGTGTATTTTGAATAGGATTTGATTTTTGTATTGAACAAAGGTATCAACTTTTATTTAATTTTGCACCGACTTCAAAGTTATGATTAATTGTAGTGTTATAGGTTGTTTGGCGAAGGAAATTATTTTATACTTTTAGGCGCAATTTACAGTTCCATTTTCTGCCAACTTTCTTTCATTTTTAGTTGTTTGAATAGTAGTTCCTTTTTGGAGTCGGTTCTATTTTTTTACAAAAAGATTTTATTATTATCCATAAAGAAGAGCAAATAAACGCAAAATGAACAGTACCTATTAATGTGCATAATCCCCATTGCTATCTATGACCTCTTGCCATCTTTCTGGTAGGAGATGAATCCCACGGCGGTAAAATTCCGGTTGTTTCTTGGATTTTTAGTTGTTTGAATAGTAGTTCCTTTTTGGATTCGGTTCTATTTTTTTACAAAAAGATTTTATTTTTCTCTTTTCAGTGAAAACTTATTTATATAGCAGAGCATCAGAAGACGTTCGACGGAAGTTTCACAAATATTAAGTTCCAAGAAAAGCGACATTACTCAAAAAATGGTTTATGTCACTGAAAAATACATGAAATGCACCCAATGTGAAAAAAAAAGTTACATCTCCATCTAGAAAGTTATCCACTCGAGAGACAGTTGTGCCAGTTTTATTATAGTCAAGTTATTTTTAAGTTGATTTTTCTCAAATGCTGCATTTTTAAGTTGTGTTACTTTTCTTGCCTTTATCGGATATGAGCAAAAAACTATCTATTGAACGAACATACGTTAAATTAAAAAGTCTTTAGAAATGTAAAGGACGGATACGCTGTAATCGCAACCGAAAATTCTGTTAGGCATATATTTTGTACTTTACAGTGAATACGTGTCACCCGCTGCGCTGGAAATTAGCGCAGCGTAAAGTTCAAATAAAGAGCAAAATATCCATTGCAGCTGACGTTGCAGTTTCAACATCGATACTTACATACTGCTTTTACCATTGTAGCTGCATGCGTTCAGCAGTTAGAGTGAGAACAGATTTTTGTGAGTATCCTGTAATTTGTTTATATCCTAATGAAATCATAATGAAACTTATTTCAGGCCAAGTTCATTACGACAACAAAAAAAGTATTAAAACTGAATCATCTCTTACGAAGTTATAAGCTAACAAATTTCAACAACAACAACGAGAAACAAGGTTTGCATTGAGAACCTCTTCCTTTATGAAGTCGGTTTAAAACGTCTATGCGTTATTCGATGTGACCGCTTACAATAACCATACTTTGAATTTTACATAGCATAAATGTCACCCGCTACTCTACAACATATGCAATGCCGTGCAAGTGTGCACAAAATAGGAAATTGTGAACAAACAAATGTACGTTTTAAGCGTTCTGTTATTAGCATTAATTTCTAAACTATCTTTCCGTACTACATCGATGATGCTCTGCAATTTTATAATTCACTTTTTCTCCTGTCTTGAAACGTTTCCGAGATAGGATCGCTAACTCCACTCTTTTCCACCAGGTGGCGCTTTAGGCGGTTGAATCGCGTACTACATGTCCACTTTACAATACCTACATACCACTTTTATAACTATAGCTGCAGCTGTTCAGCAGTTAAAAGAGTCGGGACTGACATTTTTGGGCACCTTGTATTTTCTTTTGATCGTAAAGATCTTACAATGGGATTTATTTCAGACCAAGACACTAAAACAAAAAATATCAAAATCGGATCATCTGTTCAGAAGTTATGAGCTAACAAACAAAAAAAAAAAAAAAAAAAAAAATACGTGTGGCACTCGAGGACTGCCGCGGTAAAGCTATTGCATAGCATTTTTTATCAACTTATACAATTATAATTATTTATTTATTTTATTTATGCAGTATTTTTTTTTTCTTTGATATTAATTAAAGTTTTTTCTTTGATATTAATTCAAGTTACACTTTTTGAGCGTGGTGACCGATAAGAAAACAATTTTTTTTTCTTTTATTGAATAAATGAGAATATATCCGCAATGAGAATATATCAAAAATATCCGCAATCAATTTGTAGGTATCGAAAACCTCGATGTACCAAATTTGAATGATCTAACTCTATTTTTTGAGAAAAGGTATTTTAATAGGTTTTTAAAGGCCTGCAAGTCGAATGGGGATATTCAAGTTTTTTCTTTGATATTAATTCAAGTTACACTTTTTGAGCGTGGTGACCGATAAGAAAACAAATTTTAATAGAGAAAAGGTATTTAATAGGTTTTAAAGGCCTGCAAGTCGAATGGGGATATTCAAGGATTTTCTTTGATATTAATGAATAAGATAACAATAATGATAAGAAAACAAATTTTAATAGAGAAAAGGTATTTTAATAGGTTTTAAAGGCCTGCAAGTCGAATGGGGATATTCAAGTTTTTTCTTTGATATTAACTGAAGTTACACTTTTTGAGCGTGGTGACCGATAAGAAAACAAATTTTAATACAGAAAAGGTATTTAATATGTTTTAAAGACCTGTAAGTTGAATGGGGATATTCAAGTTTTTTCTTTGATATTAATTCAAGTTACACTTTTTGAGCGTGGTGACCGATAAGAAAACAAATTTTTTTCTTTTATTGAATAAATGAGAATATATCCGCAATGAGAATATATCAAAAATATCCGCAATCAATTTGTAGTTATCGAAAACCTCGATGTACAAAATTTGAATGATCTAACTCTATTTTTTGAGAAAAGGTATTTTAATAGGTTTTTAAAGGCCTGCAAATCGAATGGGGATATTCAAGTTTTTTCTTTGATATTAATTCAAGTTACACTTTTTGAGCGTGGTGACCGATAAGAAAACAAATTTTAATAGAGAAAAGGTATTTAATAGGTTTTAAAGGCCTGCAAGTGGAATGGGGATATTCAAGGATTTTCTTTGATATTAATGAATAACATAAAAATAATGATAAGAAAACAAATTTTAATAGAGAAAAGGTATTTTAATAGGTTTTAAAGGCCTGCAAGTCGAATGGGAATATTCAAGTTTTTTCTTTGATATTAACTCAAGTTACACTTTTTGAGCGTGGTGACCGATAAGAAAATAAATTTTAATACAGAAAAGGTATTTAATATGTTTTAAAGACCTGCAAGTCGAATGGGGATATTCAAGTTTTTTCTTTGATATTAATTCAAGTTACACTTTTTGAGCGTGGTGACCGCCTGCGAGTCGAATGGGGATATTCAAGTTTTTTCTTTGATATTAATTCAAGTTGCAATTTTTGAGCGTGATGACCGATAAGAAAACGAATTTTAATAGAGAAAAGGTATTTAATAGGTTTTAAAGGCCTGCAAGTCGAATGGGGATATTCAAGTATTTTCTTTGATATTAATGAATAAGATAACAATAATAATAAGAAAACAAATTTTAATAGAGAAAAGGTATTTTAATAGGTTTTAAAGGCCTGCAAGTCGAATGGGAATATTCAAGTTTTTTCTTTGATATTAACTCAAGTTACACTTTTTGAGCGTGGTGACCGATAAGAAAACAAATTTTAATACAGAAAAGGTATTTAATATGTTTTAAAGACCTGTAAGTTGAATGGGGATATTCAAGTTTTTTCTTTGATATTAATTCAAGTTACACTTTTTGAGCGTGGTGACCGATAAGAAAACAAATTTTTTTCTTTTATTGAATAAATGAGAATATATCCGCAATGAGAATATATCAAAAATATCCGCAATCAATTTGTAGTTATCGAAAACCTCGATGTACCAAATTTGAATGATCTAACTCTATTTTTTGAGAAAAGGTATTTTAATAGGTTTTTAAAGGCCTGCAAATCGAATGGGGATATTCAAGTTTTTTCTTTGATATTAATTCAAGTTACACTTTTTGAGCGTGGTGACCGATAAGAAAACAAATTTTAATAGAGAAAAGGTATTTAATAGGTTTTAAAGGCCTGCAAGTGGAATGGGGATATTCAAGGATTTTCTTTGATATTAATGAATAACATAAAAATAATGATAAGAAAACAAATTTTAATAGAGAAAAGGTATTTTAATAGGTTTTAAAGGCCTGCAAGTCGAATGGGAATATTCAAGTTTTTTCTTTGATATTAACTCAAGTTACACTTTTTGAGCGTGGTGACCGATAAGAAAATAAATTTTAATACAGAAAAGGTATTTAATATGTTTTAAAGACCTGCAAGTCGAATGGGGATATTCAAGTTTTTTCTTTGATATTAATTCAAGTTACACTTTTTGAGCGTGGTGACCGCCTGCGAGTCGAATGGGGATATTCAAGTTTTTTCTTTGATATTAATTCAAGTTGCAATTTTTGAGCGTGATGACCGATAAGAAAACGAATTTTAATAGAGAAAAGGTATTTAATAGGTTTTAAAGGCCTGCAAGTCGAATGGGGATATTCAAGTATTTTCTTTGATATTAATGAATAAGATAACAATAATAATAAGAAAACAAATTTTAATAGAGAAAAGGTATTTTAATAGGTTTTAAAGGCCTGCAAGTCGAATGGGGATATTCAAGTTTTTTCTTTGATATTAATTCAAGTTACACTTTTTGAGCGTGGTGACCGATAAGAAAACAAATTTTAATTGAGAAAAGGTAATTAATAGGTTTTAAAGGCCTGCAAGTCGAATGGGGATATTCAAGTTTTTTCTTTGATATTAATTCAAGTTACACTTTTTGAGCGTGGTCACCGATAAGAAAACGAATTTTAATAGAGAAAAGGTATTTAATAGGTTTTAAAGGCCTGCGAGTCGAATGAGATATTCAAGTTTTTTCTTTGATATTAATTCAAGTTACACTTTTTGAGCGTGGTGACCGATAAGAAAACAATTTTTTTTTCTTTTATTGAATAAATGAGAATATATCCGCAATGAGAATATATCAAAAATATCCGCAATCAATTTGTAGGTATCGAAAACCTCGATGTACCAAATTTGAATGATCTAACTCTATTTTTTGAGAAAAGGTATTTTACTAGGTTTTTAAAGGCCTGCAAGTCGAATGGGGATATTCAAGTTTTTTCTTTGATATTAATTCAAGTTACACTTTTTGAGCGTGGTGACCGATAAGAAAACAAATTTTAATAGAGAAAAGGTATTTAATAGGTTTTAAAGGCCTGCAAGTCGAATGGGGATATTCAAGGATTTTCTTTGATACTAATGAATAACATAACAATAATGATAAGAAAACAAATTTTAATAGAGAAAAGGTATTTTAATAGGTTTTAAAGGCCTGCAAGTCGAATGGGGATATTCAAGTTTTTTCTTTGATATTAACTCAAGTTACACTTTTTGAGCGTGGTGACCGATAAGAAAACAAATTTTAATACAGAAAAGGTATTTAATATGTTTTAAAGACCTGTAAGTTGAATGGGGATATTCAAGTTTTTTCTTTGATATTAATTCAAGTTACACTTTTTGAGCGTGGTGACCGATAAGAAAACAAATTTTTTTCTTTTATTGAATAAATGAGAATGTATCCGCAATGAGAATATATCAAAAATATCCGCAATCAATTTGTAGTTATCGAAAACCTCGATGTACCAAATTTGAATGATCTAACTCTATTTTTTGAGAAAAGGTATTTTAATAGGTTTTTAAAGGCCTGCAAATCGAATGGGGATATTCAAGTTTTTTCTTTGATATTAATTCAAGTTACACTTTTTGAGCGTGGTGACCGATAAGAAAACAAATTTTAATAGAGAAAAGGTATTTAATAGGTTTTAAAGGCCTGCAAGTGGAATGGGGATATTCAAGGATTTTCTTTGATATTAATGAATAACATAAAAATAATGATAAGAAAACAAATTTTAATAGAGAAAAGGTATTTTAATAGGTTTTAAAGGCCTGCAAGTCGAATGGGAATATTCAAGTTTTTTCTTTGATATTAACTCAAGTTACACTTTTTGAGCGTGGTGACCGATAAGAAAATAAATTTTAATACAGAAAAGGTATTTAATATGTTTTAAAGACCTGCAAGTCGAATGGGGATATTCAAGTTTTTTCTTTGATATTAATTCAAGTTACACTTTTTGAGCGTGGTGACCGCCTGCGAGTCGAATGGGGATATTCAAGTTTTTTCTTTGATATTAATTCAAGTTGCAGTTTTTGAGCGTGATGACCGATAAGAAAACGAATTTTAATAGAGAAAAGGTATTTAATAGGTTTTAAAGGCCTGCAAGTCGAATGGGGATATTCAAGTATTTTCTTTGATATTAATGAATAAGATAACAATAATAATAAGAAAACAAATTTTAATAGAGAAAAGGTATTTTAATAGGTTTTAAAGGCCTGCAAGTCGAATGGGGATATTCAAGTTTTTTCTTTGATATTAATTCAAGTTACACTTTTTGAGCGTGGTGACCGATAAGAAAACAAATTTTAATTGAGAAAAGGTAATTAATAGGTTTTAAAGGCCTACAAGTCGAATGGGGATATTCAAGTTTTGTCTTTGATATTGATTCAAGTTACACTTTTTGAGCGTGGTGACCGATAAGAAAACGAATTTTAATAGAGAAAAGGTATTTAATAGGTTTTAAATGCCTGCGAGTCGAATGAGATATTCAAGTTTTTTCTTTGATATTAATTCAAGTTACACTTTTTGAGCGTGGTGACCTATAAGAAAACAAATTTTAATAGAGAAAAGGTATTTAATAGGTTTTAAAGGCCTGCAAGTCGAATGGGGATATTCAAGTTTTTTCTTTGATATTAATGAATAAGATAACAATAATGATAAGAAAACAAATTTTAATAGATAAAAGGTATTTTAATAGGTTTTAAAGGCCTGCAAGTCGAATGGGGATATTCAAGTTTTTTCTTTGATATTAATTCAAGTTACACTTTTTGAGCGTGGTGACCGATAAGAAAACGAATTTTAATAGAGAAAAGGTATTTAATAGGTTTTAAAGGCCTGCGAGTCGAATGGGATATTCAAGTTTTTTCTTTGATATTAATTCAAGTTACACTTTTTGAGCGTGGTGACCTATAAGAAAACAAATTTTAATAGAGAAAAGGTATTTTATAGGTTTTAAAGGCCTGCAAGTCGAATGGGGATATTCAAGTTTTTTCTTTGATATTAATGAATAAGATAACAATAATGATAAGATAACAATAATGATAAGAAAACAAATTTTAATAGATAAAAGGTATTTTAATAGGTTTTAAAGGCCTGCAAGTCGAATGGGGATATTCAAGTTTTTTCTTTGATATTAATTCAAGTTACACTTTTTGAGCGTGGTGACCGATAAGAAAACAAATTTTAATAGAGAAAAGGTATTTAATAGATTTTAAAGGCCTGCAAGTCGAATGGGGATATTCAAGTTTTTTCTTTGATATTAATTCAAGTTACACTTTTTGAGCGTGGTGACCGATAAGAAAACGAATTTTAATAGAGAAAAGGTATTTAATAGGTTTTAAAGGCCTGCGAGTCGAATGGGGATATTCAAGTTTTTTCTTTGATATTAATTCAAGTTACACTTTTTGAGCGTGGTGATCGATAAGAAAACAAATTTTAATAGAGAAAAGGTATTTAATAGGTTTTAAAGTCTTGCAATGTGAATGGGGATATTCAAGTTTTTTCTTTGATATTAATGAATAAGATAACAATAATGATAAGATAACAATAATGATAAGAAAACAAATTTTAATAGAGAAAATTTATTTTCATAGGTTTTAAAGGCCTGCAAGTCGAATGGGGATATTCAAGTTTTTTCTTTGATATTAATTCAAGTTACACTTTTTGAGCGTGGTGACCGATAAGAAAACAAATTTTAATAGAGAAAAGGTATTTAATAGGTTTTAAAGGCCTGCAAGCGGAATGGGGATATTCAAGGATTTTCTTTGATATTAATGAATAACATAAAAATAATGATAAGAAAACAAATTTTAATAGAGAAAAGGTATTTTAATAGGTTTTAAAGGCCTGCAAGTCGAATGGGAATATTCAAGTTTTTTCTTTGATATTAATTCAAGTTACACTTTTTGAGCGTGGTGACCGATAAGAAAATAAATTTTAATACAGAAAAGGTATTTAATAGGTTTTAAAGGCCTGCAAGTCGAATGGGGATATTTAAGTTTTTTCTTTGATATTAATTGAAGTTATATTTTTTGAGCGTGGTGACCGATAAGAAAACAAATTTTAATTGAGAAAACGTAATTAATAGGTTTTAAAGGCCTGCAAGTCGAATGGGGATTTTCAAGTTTTTTCTTTGATATTAATTCAAGTTACACTTTTTGAGCGTGGTGACCGATAAGAAAATAAATTTTAATACAGAAAAGGTATTTAATATGTTTTAAAGACCTGCAAGTCGAATGGGGATATTCAAGTTTTTTCTTTGATATTAATTCAAGTTACACTTTTTGAGCGTGGTGACCGCCTGCGAGTCGAATGGGGATATTCAAGTTTTTTCTTTGATATTAATTCAAGTTGCAATTTTTGAGCGTGGTGACCGATAAGAAAAGGAATTTTAATAGAGAAAAGGTATTTAATAGGTTTTAAAGGCCTGCAAGTCGAATGGGGATATTTAAGTTTTTTCTTTGATATTAATTGAAGTTATATTTTTTGAGCGTGGTGACCGATAAGAAAACAAATTTTAATTGAGAAAAGGTAATTAATAGGTTTTAAAGGCCTGCAAGTCGAATGGGGATTTTCAAGTATTTTCTTTGATATTAATGAATAAGATAACAATAATGATAAGATAACAATAATAATAAGAAAACAGATTTTAATAGAGAAAAGCTATTTTAATAGGTTTTAAAGGCCTGCAAGTCGAATGGGGATATTCAAGTTTTTTCTTTGATATTAATTCAAGTTACGCTTTTTGAGCGTGGTGACCGATGAGAAAACAAATTTTAATTGAGAAAAGGTAATTAATAGGTTTTAAAGGCCTGCAAGTCGAATGGGGATATTCAAGTTTTTTCTTTGATATTAATTCAAGTTACACTTTTTGAGCGTGGTGACCGATAAGAAAACGAATTTTAATAGAGAAAAGATATTTAATAGGTTTTAAAGTCCTGCGAGTCGAATGGGATATTCAAGTTTTTTCTTTGATATTAATGAATAAGATAACAATAATGATAAGAAAACAAATTTTAATAGAGAAAAGGTATTTTAATAGGTTTTTAAAGGCCTGCAAGTCGAATGGGGATATTTAAGTTTTTTCTTTGATATTAATTCAAGTTACCCTTTTTGAGCGTGGTGACCTATAAGAAAACAAATTTTAATAGAGAAAAGGTATTTAATAGGTTTTAAAGGCCTGCAAGTCGAATGGGGATATTCAAGTTTTTTCTTTGATATTAATGAATAAGATAACAATAATGATAAGAAAACAAATTCTAATAGATAAAAGGTATTTTAATAGGTTTTAAAGGCCTGCAAGTCGAATGGGGATATTCAAGTTTTTTCTTTGATATTAATTCAAGTTACACTTTTTGAGCGTGGTGACCGATAAGAAAACAAATTTTAATAGAGAAAAGGTATTTAATAGATTTTAAAGGCCTGCAAGTCGAATGGGGATATTCAAGTTTTTTCTTTGATATTAATTCAAGTTACACTTTTTGAGCGTGGTGACCGATAAGAAAACGAATTTTAATAGAGAAAAGGTATTTAATAGGTTTTAAAGGCCTGCGAGTCGAATGGGGATATTCAAGTTTTTTCTTCGATATTAATTCAAGTTACACTTTTTGAGCGTGGTGACCGATAAGAAAACAAATTTTAATAGAGAAAAGGTATTTAATAGGTTTTAAAGGCTTGCAACTCGAATGGGGATATTCAAGTTTTTTCTTTGATATTAATGAATAAGATAACAATAATGATAAGATAACAATATTGATAAGAAAACAAATTTTAATAGAGAAAATTTATTTTCATAGGTTTTAAAGGCCTGCAAGTCGAATGGGGATATTCAAGTTTTTTCTTTGATATTAATTCAAGTTACACTTTTTCAGCGTGGTGACCGATAAGAAAACAAATTTTAATAGAGAAAAGGTATTTAATAGGTTTTAAAGGCCTGCAAGTCGAATGGGGATATTCAAGTTTTTTCTTTGATATTAATTCAAGTTACACTTTTTGAGCGTGGTGACCGATATAAAATAAATTTTAATAGAGAAAAGGTATTTAATAGGTTTTAAAGGCCTGCAAGTCGAATGGGGATATTCAAGTTTTTTCTTTGATATTAATTCAAGTTACACTTTTTGAGCGTGGTGACCGATAAGAAAACGTATTTTAATAGAGAAAAGGTATTTAATAGGTTTTAAAGGCCTGCGAGTCGAATGTGATATTCAAGTTTTTTCTTTGATATTAATTCAAGTTACACTTTTTGAGCGTGGTGACCTAGAAGAAAACAAATTTTAATAGAGAAAAGGTATTTAATAGGTTTTAAAGGCCTGCAAGTCGAATGGGGATATTCAAGTTTTTTCTTTGATATTAATGAATAAGATAACAATAATGATAAGATAACAATAATGATTAGAAAACAAATTTTAATAGATAAAAGGTATTTTAATAGGTTTTAAAGGCCTGCAAGTCGAATTGGGATATTCAAGTTTTTTCTTTGATATTAATTCAAGTTACACTTTTTGAGCGTGGTGACCGATAAGAAAACAAATTTTAATAGAGAAAAGGTATTTAATAGGTTTTAAAGGCCTGCAAGTCGAATGGGGATATTCAAGTTTTTTTCTTTGATATTAATTCAAGTTACACTTTTTGAGCGTGGTGACCGATATAAAACAAATTTTAATAGAGAAAAGGTATTTTAATAGGTTTTAAAGGCCTGCAAGTCGAATGGGGATATTCAAGTTTTTTCTTTGATGTTAATTCAAGTTACACTTTTTGAGCGTGGTGACCGATAAGAAAACAAATTTTAATAGAGAAAAGGTATTTAATAGGTTTTAAAGGCCTGCAAGTCGAATGGGGATATTCAAGTTTTATCTAATCTACTTTATACACAAATTTTATGCGTCCAGCTATTCACTGTTGTACATAGATGATAGATACCTATATACCTATATACTTTCTCACAAACAGCTGCTTACGTATTCGTCCGATTTCGGAGCAGCTTGTCTCGATCCGTGCGAGCTTCGTACAGCCGAAGTCTACCGAAGTCTGCCGAACTGTGTTAGGTTTTTTTCGTTACGGAATTTTTTGATTCGGTCGCCGCGCTCAAAGCCCGCGATAAAAGCTATACAAAACTTAAAAACATACGCTTTGAATTATGAACCTCCTCCTTTTTGAAGTCGGTTAATTAGAGCATCTCTTACGAAATTATAAGCTTACAAACACCAACACTAACACATAGCTTGAATTAAGAACACCCTCCTTTCTGAAGTTGGTTGAAAACGACTTTGCGCTAATCGATGTGACCGCTTACAGTAACAGTACTTTGAACCACAGAGTATACGTGTCATCCGCTACGCTGCAAAGTGTGCAACGTAGTTCAAGTGTGCACAATGTAGGAAATTGCGAACAAACAACTGCACGTTTTAAGCGTTCTATTTTTAGCAATAATGTCTGAAAACTGTCTTTTCGTAGTAAATCGAAGATGCTCTACAACTTCGTAATTAACCTTTCTCCCATCTTGAACCGTTTTTGAGATAGGAGCTCTAATTCCGATGTTTTTCACCAGATGGCGCTTTATTTTCTTTAGATTGTAAAGAAGTTATAATGGGACCTACTTCAGACCAAGATCTCTACAACAAAACAAAAAGTATCAAGTAACCGTATTTTGAACTATATAGCGTATGTCTCACCAGTTACGCTACAACGTGAGCAATGTAGCTCAAGTATGTATAGTGTAAGAAATTGCGAACAAAAAAATGCACGTTTTTAGCCTTGTATTTTTAGCATCAATAACAAAATTATATTTTCGTACTAAATCGATGATGCTCTGCAATTTTATAATTCACTTTGTTCCCCTGTCTTGAACCGTTTCCAAGATATTAACGTTAGTATAAATGTCTAAACTATCTTTTTGTACTAAATCGGTGATACCCTTTAGCTTTGTTATTCTCTTTTTCTGTAGAACCGTTTTCGAGATAGGAACACTAACTCCGCTATTTTCCACCAGGTGGCGCTGCAAGCGGTTTAACCTTGTACAGTATGGCCACTTTGCTATACTTACATACCATTTTTATCACAATAGCTGCAGCCGTTTAGCAGTTAAAAGAGTTGGGACTGATTTTTTTGGGTACCCTGTATTTTCTTTAGATCGTAAAGATATTACAATGGGACCTATTGTAGACCAAGACCTTTTCAACAAAACAAAAAGTATCAAATTCGGAGCATCCGTTCAGAAGTTATGAGCTAACAAACATAAAAAAACATACGGTTTGAATTGAGAACCTTCCTTCTTTTTTTGAAGTCGGTTGAAAACGGGTAGAACTGTTGCACTCACCCAATATATATATATGTGTGTGTGTGTGTATACAATTGAATATGAGCATTTTTACTAAATAAATTTTAACTGCGTATGCGCAAGCTTTAGCAAAATTTTATTTGCATAATTTAATGGCCAAATGTATTGAACTACTTACATGGAAATTCCAAATAAGTATCGTGTACATTCAAAAGGTATACGCGATAGAATGAACTGCTATTTAATTTCTCTCAAGGAAAAAAAGAAGTTGAACTATAAGAAGTTTTACTCTCATTTTCATTCATTCAATGGCAATACAATGGTTGTTGATTGTAAATAAATATTAATCATTTATCATGTTCCTTCATCATTTTTTCCTTTATCATTTAATATTTCCTTTTATCATTTTCCTTCTTTTGAAGAAGAATTGAAATTCAGTTTTTTCTATCGCGAACATTGTTTTGAATTTACATGATATTTGTTTGGGGTTTCCTTCTCTACATGTAGCTTAATGTTATTGGCTATTATATTATACAAATAAAATTTCATCAAAACTTTCACATGCGTAGTTAAAAATTATTTAGTAAAAATGCTCATATTTCATTAGATATTTAATATTTTTGCATTCTGATTATAGTATACTATGTTTAATGTAGTAGGTCAAGTTTCCTGAAAATGGTTTCGTACTGGGTTTAATACCTTGCGTGTTATAGTTAAGTAACTTTTTTTTTTTTTCAGTTTTTTAAAGTAAATGTTATATCTCCTTGAATATACGTGATTGCCTCATAAAAATTTATACATGTAATAAGAAAAAACCTCACAATCACATGCTGCAGCCACATCGCATTTCAAATATCACTTTTTACAGGATGATCCCAAATATTTTCATTTTTATTTAAATGTTTACTGCCCATCCCTCTTTTTCATTAGGGACAAACTTTCACCGATATATCTGAGGCATAACATTTTCTTTTCAGTACGGAATTTCAAGATGATTCGCTCAGTATTTTTTGAAGTATCTGATAAAACGTCTAAAATCGAAAACGTCCGGTCATTTATGACCGGACGTTATGGACGTTATTACGTTATGGACGTTTACGTTTATGGACGTTAACGTTTATGGACGTTAACGTTTATGGACGTTAACGTTTATGGACGTTAAGGCCGTATATGAAACACGCTTTGTTGCATCCGAACAATCTGTGTTAATTTTATTATGTTTTGTGAAACATAAAGATATTAATACAGTCTTTAGAGAAATGTCTTTCCTAAAACGCATTGCACCGAAATTTCTTTGTATGACCCTGCGCACAAAATAAATGTGCTATTTAGTATTTTTAATAAGAATTGTAGCACATTAAACCTGAACATACATAAGTTTCAAGAAATTAAAAAGATATTCACGGGAACATTTTCAGATAGATAAACCAAATTCATAAGCTCGTTTAAATATCGATGCAACAATATTAAAAATCACGATTTACACATACTATCATTTCTTCTTAATTATAAAAGCTCAAGTTTCCCGAAATTTGCACTAAAATTGATGTTATAGCTAAAACAATGTATTGAAATAAAGAAAGTAATATTTTATCCGTGGCTTTTATGCAAGCATTTCAACTGAATGAAATAATGAAAAAAGAATAACTTAACGGGGGGAAAAAAACTTACATCACAATCGCAACAGTCAGGGCCCGATTAATCTTACACTTGAGGGGAAGCACAAATCCATTCGGGGGCCCCCACTGACTTCTTGGTCTAAAGACTAATACAAACATCTTGAAAAATTTATAAATTTTTCATTAAATTTTGTAGTTGCCTGGAATTGAGGACAAGTAAATTCACTTGATTTTTGTACCAAGATATAAACTGGTGAAAGCCTATATTCACCACAATATATGAAATTATTCCATTATAAATGAATGTATAAAAGCATTATTAGCATATATCCTATATAATCTAGAAATGATAGTTGTGTAGTCAGGTAGGACTGTGACGTTTTATAATCAGACAATGCTTTTAGACCACAAGCTAAGTTCGGGGCCCACTTTTTTTGCTTAATTTGGGGCCTTTTCAAAAAATTTCCAGGGAAGCACACGCATCTCGTGCCTATTGGGTAATCAGGGCCTGGCAACAGTCAAAACGAATATAAAATTTCATTCATATTTTGCATGGTTTTGGAATATTCCATCATTGATTCAAATAAGAAATTAAACATACAAAATTCATTAGCTCATTAATAAAGATTTTTTTTTTTTTAATGTATATATTTCAGTATAGTATATAATAGTTGTTATTAGCGTACAAAATAAAATTTGATTAACCAGAATTTATCCATCCAGAAAAAAAGTTTAAAGAGTACAAAACTTTTTCGATTTTTAAAATAAATTCTTTTCGTTGCTATATGGAATTTGAATATAACAGAGGAAAAAATATAATAATTAAATACGTAAAATTCAACTACGGCAATAGAATTTAAAATTACAAATAAATAAGTAGACATGTGGTTATAAAATTTGAATTAAAGGATTACGGTGTCATTTTTTATTTCTTGGAGACATTAAGACTCCAAAACTTATCAATTTCATGATGTAAAAGATGAAACCATTTGTTTTAAATATCATACAAAACAATATTTAGTAATCTGAACTGGCAAGGAAAACTAAATTTGGGATATATGTGTAAAAATCATGCGTTAGGCGGGTACAAGCTGACTAGTTTTAGAATAAATGGTAGATAAATATTAACATATATTAAAAGTAATCAATTGAGTACTATTATATAAGATAAACTTTCCTTCTAAATTACAATCTTGTAGTATTAAATAAATTTAAAAAAAAAAAAAAAAGAAAGAAAGAAAGAAAAATCAACAAACATTATTATTATTTGTTTATTTATTTATTTATATTTTAATGAATTTTTGAACTGATAGTATCAAATCAAAGTTAAAAATGGCTTTATAATGGAAAAATAATAATAATTCCTCCAGAAGAAACGACAAACTTTGTTAAAACTAAACTTTTAGTGCAGATAAAAAAAATAACGGTTAATTAAAAATAAAGGATTTCACTATATGACGCAAATTATCAACAATAATATGTGTTAAATTATGTGAACTGTAATTGCCATGTAAGACGAAAAAAAAAAGTTCGCCAAGAGTTTTGCTAAATTTATCGCCAAGGTGTTTTAAATGATCAATGGCTTTCAGTGAAGCGTACATTGCCTTTAAAAGTTGTTTTCCTGCTGTAAAACTTTCAAGGTACAGAAACTAAGTATTAAAAAACCGCATCGTCATTTCCATTTGAGAAAATGTAAACAATTTCAATAACAAAACTTTTGAAAAGACACATGCACTTGAAAAAGAAAAAAATCTAAAACAATAATTTTGCTACTATTTTTCAGCCTAATGAGAAGTCGCGTTTAATTCTTTTAAATCGAAATACTTGTTGCATGATTTTATAATTTATGTTGTTTTCTTTAAAAGTTTTTCCCTTCTGTGTATGAAAACTTTGTGAGGAGACAAAAAGGGGATAATAAATTGCAAACATTATAAATTTTTCATATAGAAGCAACATAACAGTTTACCTTTACTGATTTTATGTATATGTGCATTATATGTATATTTAAATGTGCATTGTATGTATATTTAATATTTATGTGTGCATTAAACTTAAATATAGCATAAATGTGAGAATTCTAGTAAAAAATTACGTACTGGAATCCCATGATGTTATAATCGGGATCATATAGTCGTATAAAGAGATATATAGAGCCAGATAAACGGATAGAGAAATAGATATATAGATTGTTTACAAAAGGTTTAAAACTAAATATGAACTGAAAAATAATGAAGATAAACGTAATAACCAATAGAATTAAACAATTTCTTTCAAGAAAACAGTTACTCTAATTGTTTACTTTCTATACTGTTCCGAAACTTAGTTAGTCACTTGTTAAATCAAAATCAGAAATTGAAACATGATTCTGAAGTTAAGTTAAGTCTTAGTTAATATAAAATATCTTAGTTAATATAAAATATCGAATATTAGTTAATATAAAATATAAAATATGAAGTCTTAGTTAATATAAAGTATCGAAAAAACTATTTAATAATTCGATTCATTTATTAAAAATGGAAGAATTATTTCTTTAATGAATCAGCTTCGTTGTTAAAAAAAAAAAAAAAAAAATCCAATATCTGTCGCTGAGAGAGCAAAGGTAAAGCATTAACATTTATTTTAAATTGGTGAAATTTATTATATAAAATACGAAATTACATGAAATTGATTACTTCTTTAGCGAAGAATCTAAATAGTTAAAAATAAATAAATAAACTCGTTAAATAAATGCATTGTACATTTGTTACAGTACATTCATTACACAACTAGCTTTATAAAAACACCCAACCATGAATTTAATTAAATATTATGTTTCTAAAAACCGCAATTGGTAACTAGAAGAACCCTAGCTTTTAAAATTAGTAGGAAATTATAAAATTCTAATGCACAGAATTTAATTAAATGATGCTTTCTTTAAAAATCTCTAATTTTCAACCGAATTAGAGAATTTTGAACTGTGTACTCAAAATAAATATCGATACGATTTTATTTATTTGTTTATTTATTTATTTTATTTTATTTTATTCTATTCTATTCTTTTTTTTTTTTTTTTTTTTTTTTTTTGCTAAACTGGTTAAAAATTCGCGATAAAAAACGTTTTTGCATATTTATAAGAATGGATTTAACAAACTTTTGCAAAACTCGCAGAGGAATTACCAAAACATTAAAGAAACATAAAATGCACATGTGTAATTTTCATTAAAATAGGAGTATTTGTGCTAAATATTTTTTTACTGTGACTGTACGAAATATAGACATTTTTTATTACATAAAAAGCTATATATATCTATATAAACATAGGAAATCTATATATATATATTATATGTATTGGAAAATTTTATCAAAATATTATTTAAATAGAGTAAAAATTAAACAAATTATTGGCGAAAGAATGACCTATATTTCAGATATTTTCCAGATTTAAAATTTCATAAAGGGTTTTTCACATGCCACATTGGAAATGCAATTTTTTCACCCACGATGCAAAACTTCTTTTTGGTGAAAACATTTTTATGGGCTTGTAACTCTTACACAGTTTTATTTATTTATTAAGGCTTATAATTCTTTATTCATTAAGTTCGATTTTAAATTTTTTGTATAAAATCACGTTTTGAGATTCTCTGAATACAATGTGAAATTTTTAGCTGTTGATTTGTATGAATGTCTCTTATCAGCATTTAACAAAAAAAAAAAAAAAAAAAAAAAAAAAAAAATAGATGCCGTAAAAAGAAATTTGGTATTTTGAAGTTGAGGTTGCCACTTCAAAAGTTTGATCAAGATTGGTAAATGTCAAGGCGTATCGCTGGTGAAAGTTATTTGAATAACTCAGAATATATATATTACTTAATATCAGACCTCAATTTATTTGTTTATTTATTTTATATAAATGTAGGTACTAAATTTGAACAGGGGGGGGGGGGTTATATGTAAACACTGAATTATATGTGGAAAAAAAAAAAAAAAAAAAAACACTGTTTCTAAACCCTAATTTAGATTATTTTTAAAGCAGATTGGACTTTATTATCTTACCTTATTGGTCTTCTTATGGTTTAATCTGCAACCGGTTGTTAAAGCATTTAAATGCAGTGTAAAAGAAAGTCAATTGAATTCTGGCACCAAAGTAACTTGGACATTTTTCGCCAAGATGCTTATTTACTCAATTGAAACAGCCATTTTAAATTCATCACCAAATTGATAGCAAAAATTTAAAAGCTGCCTAGGGACTCCTATGCTAAAGATATACCAAATAAATTTTAAGAAATGAATAACACTGTTACTGCATGCCTTTGTATGGAAGAATAGATTAAAATAAATCCTGTTGTATTAAATTAAATTCTGTTTTGCACAGAATGTTATATATGTATTACTTAAGGGAAAAAATAAACTTTATTATTATTATTATTATTCTAGTCAGGGGTAAAAATGTCAAAGTATATTATTTTGAAAGGTATTATTATTTCTTTAGTGACGAATCTAGAAATTTGAATAAATGTAGCATAGGACAAAAAAAAAAAAAAAAAACTAAATAAGAAACATGACAGATATAGACTTAATTAACAACCGAATACAAAATTTTCTTCCAGAAAAAATATTACTTCTAGCTTTATCACAATCGAAGCCAGAAATGACTCTGAATAAGGGATAATACTGTAAAATGTCAAACAAATGCATTTTTTGAAAGGGATTAATAACTTACTTTTCCCCTTGTTATTTAAAAGACCTTTAAAAAAAAAAAAAAAAAAAAATCAGCTGCGTTATAGAAAATTATTTAATAACTACGTTCAAAAACTCTAAGTAAAACATTAACATTTATTTTAATGTTCTATATTTTGAAATTTATTATTACGTCTTTAGCGACGGATCGAGTTACATAAATATGATTTTTTAATAAAAGAGTAAACTTTAAAATTACAGATATGAACTTATAACTGTATAATTAAGCATTTTCTTTCAAGAAAATGGTTACTCCTAGATTTGATTTCGGTATTGCTCTCAAATTTTGTAGAAGCAGTCACTTTTATTATTCGAATCAAAAATCAGACATAACGCTAAAGAAGAAATATCGGAATAAAACATCGAACAAATGCATTTTCAAAAAACGACTTAATAACACGCTTCCTATCGTTGTATTAAAAGGCATTAAACGTTTCTCTAACGAATCAGAAGCGTTACGGGAACAAAATATTTTGATAAGTACGATATAAAAGGCTTGGTAAGACTTTTTTAACATAGTTATCAGACATTTAGTTCAATATTATGTATTTTGAAACTTATTATTACTTCCTTAGCGAAGTATTAAGAAATTTAACCCGACGTGTCTTCGGAGAAAAAATTAAGTAAGAAAAATAATACATGTAAACTTAATTAACAATAGAATCAAGAATTTTTTTTTTTCCAAAATAATTGTTACTCCTTGCTTTTGCTTTCTAAATTGCTCCCAAATTTGGTTAAGGTAATCACTTGCAATATCTTAATGAAAAAACAAGGTATGACTCTGAAGTAGCGATATCGGAATGAAATATCGAAGAAATGCGTTTTCCAGAAACGATTCAATGACTGGCTTCTTATCCTGTTATCAAAAATGAATTTAATGTTTCTCAGAAAAACTAGGGATGTTTTAATAACTCCCTCCTCAGTTCTTATTTTTCCAAGAGCTGTAATGATCTTATCTGCTTTTAGAATAACCGAAAACCTAAAAACAATCATTACATTAATGTTTAAATGATAAGAAATTTTGGCAAGTAATAGATAATGGAACCGTTATTAGAAGTCAATATCATGATAAATGTGTTTATAATATATGTAAAACTGCGATATCAATTAGCGTTCAATATGCATTTTAAAAAAAATCTCACTTTTTTTTTTTTTTTCCGGAAAGAAATAACGCAGAATTTCTAAGAAATGATTGCAGATTGAATAAATTATAGGACTTGCTAATGTTTTTGATATCTCACTTTAAGTTCTGAGACATTACTCATATGATAATTATTCATATGATAAGATATTAGCGAAAATGCTTTTTGAATAAAAATTAATATTAGAAATACTTAGTTATCAATAATGCAATCCGTTTATTTTTTATTTATTTTTTATTATTTTCGATAGTACTTTCTGATTAGACGGTTTAAAACCCATGATATTGCAGAATTAAGCATCATTCATTCATTATGAAATCCTTTTTTCCTTGAAAAGCCGATGTATTCGAAATTCAAAGTACTTTGATTTGCCATGCATTTAAAACTGCGCACGTGAACACTTCAGGTACATTCTCAACTACGCAAATGCTTTTCGTTACCCATTTTCCAAATTTCAGAAGTATAAAGAACATATACCTTTCAAATCTGATAGAAATGTTTATATCTTGAAATTCATCATTTTTATATTATAAATTTGTTGTATTTATATTATAAATTTGTATTTCCAAAATTTACTACCAAAATATCATAATGTAACATTAAAGATTTATTCTCAATACATTCAAAAGTGTTTTTGTGTACCCTGCAAAATAGCCAATAGCCATAAATGTTAAATGTTTTATTTCCACATACTTAAGTGAAACTTAAAAATGTATCGCTTTCAACCGATTATAATAATTTATATTGATAAAAAAAAAGAACTTGAATTACCATTCCTATTTACAAACGTTTGAAATTTTTTTTCTCTATCTATCTGAAAGTAATGCTAATATTACTAGCAGACTCTGCCTGCTTCGCTACTTACTCTATCTAAAGGAATTTTTTGGGGGGGAAAAACAGACACACTTTAATCACTACACTTTAAATCACTTTATAAATAAAAACTTAAAAAAAAAAAAAAAAAAAAAAAAATCATTGAGATCACTTAAAAACTTGCCTTGGGGTCCCCGCTATATTCAGCAGCGTCGTCCTTCCTGCGTGCGCTATGTCGGTTTCTAGTCCCCACTGCTTCCATTTGCGCCTTAACCAGACATTTCAATTCAAGTATTGGACTATAAACAGCGTTGCTATTATTCAAAAACTACGTTTTTTAGACAAATATTTTTCGGATTGAAAATGGTAATCATTAAGATAACAACAAGTGGTAGCACCAGATTATTTTTCCAGCTGAAAAGTCTTTAATTAGATAATTTTAAAAAAGTTATACTGTTAAGACAATACTGTTAAGAATACTGTTAAGACACTGAAACTTTTTTCTTTTTTTTAATCAATTGACACCTTTTCTATTTCTTATCGGCAAAGTAACACATGGGGTCTCGGAGGATCGAATCCACGACCTCCACGGGATTAGTATGGCGCTCTAACTAACTGAGCTAATGGACCACAGAAAACCTTTTTACTTTTACGTTTCTATCTCCAAAGTTGATCATTTCAGAAGTTTATTGATTTTAATTAATTTTTAAAAAGCTAAGCGAAAAGCAGAAATTGTGCATCAGGAAAGGTCAATACAGTGGGGTCAATATGGACCTCAATGAAAATTCTGTTGCTCTCGCTTTTCCAACAAAACAATGGACATACACACTGTGACGTCGTGAAAAGTTATTTTAATATCAGCATTTCCACTTAAAATTAACATCATGATTTTTCTATTTAATCATTTATTTCTTTTCGTGCATTTATTTAAAGAAAATATATTGAAATGTTTACGAGATCTTTATTTTATCAATCATCATTAAAAGTGAATTATTGACATGTTCATGCAATCAAAGAATTTATTTTTACTTTCTTCTACATTCAATAGAAGAAAGTATCGGATTCGTAAAAATTTTAGGCCTCAAGTTTTTCATGGATTTACAGGTTTTAAGAGCTTTAGAACACGATTTGACCATTTTTAGAAAATGTCTGTCTGTGTGTGTGTGTGTGCGTGACAAACTTTTGTGGCACCTGTATCTCAGGGACAGAATTTCATACAAAATGGTATGTAGTTACACATTGACATAAATTAGTGGCTATCAACTTTTGGTTAAAATTGTCCAACAGCTTGCGTTGCCCTCCTGCTTTTTTAAATTTAGAATCATTATGAAATTTAAAAGAATTATTTATAATAGGGACAGTCAACTGGTAAAAAAAATTGTACATGTAGGAGCCTCGCCTATCCCCTCCGCGGGGGGGGGGGGGGGGAATCCTCCCTCGAGGGGAGTAAATTTTCGTGATGGTTATCTTTCAAAAGAGCTCGCCAATACCTGTAAAACGAGTGGTTGAACCATCGATCTGCGATAATTTAAAATAAAGTTATCGGTTTTATTCATTTTTAACAAAACAAAAAAAAAAAATGTAATATTGAGAATAAAATTGATTTTTTTTTTATATTTAGTGTTATACTACTTCTCTAATATGGAAACCGTCTTCATTATCATGGAAGATATTTTTTTAATAATAATTTTAATAAATTATTTTTACTGGGTGAATTTTGTATAAGAAAATATAGAAGAAAGTCATGTGGTGGTCACAACATACTAGTTTGGAAGGTAATTTAATTTCCTAGTTTGTTTATTTTATAACGCATCATTTTCAAATGATTTGTTGCTTCTTGAACTCATCAAGAGTAAGTTTTACTTTCTCTTACCCATAGGGTCGAGAAAGTATTCTTTTAGGATCAAATTTTCGAACGTGAGTTTTTGTTATATTTACATGTTCTGAGATCCACTGAATACGAAAATCATGTTTTTAGCGAATGGTCTGTGTGTCTCTCTGTGTGGATGTCTGTGTGTCTGTTATCAGCATATCCCAAGAACAATTAATAGCAGAAATTCCAAACTCGGTATTCTAAATGTGTAACATATAGGGATGCTACAGTAAGCTTTTCGTTGAGATGAAGCAAATGGTTCGTGTACAGGGACACTCAAAAGTATTCAAATACATTATGCCTATGGGGGAAATTGCAAGTAAGTAGAGTTTAACATCTATAGACTGCACTAAACCAAATGAAACGAATATATATTTTTTGTAATAGAGATAGTCAACTGGGAAAATATTTTTTTGTGTATGTAGGAGCCTTGCCTCCCCCCCTGGGGGGAAGGGGAATAAATTGTCATGATGGGTATCTTTCAAAAGAGCTTACCAATACCTTTAAAACGAATGGTTGAACCATCGATCTGCGATAATTTAAAATAAAGTTATCGATTTTTTTTCATTTTTAACAATATATATATATATATATATATTATGTAATATTGAGAATAAATTAAACTGTTTTTAGATATTTAGTGTTATACTACTTCTCTAATATGGAAATCCTCTGTATTATCATAAGAGATAATTTTTTAAAATAATAGTTTTAATAAATTATTTTTTAATAATCGAATTGAATTCTATATAAATGTAGGTGCATTAATGAAACGGGGGGTTGAGGGGGTGGTAGCCCCCTCACACAGAACTAATTATCATATAATTAGTTCTGTGAAATTAATTAATTTAACATAGGTTTACATAACAGTACTCATTATTTTACCTTTTAATCTGCAACCTGTATTTATAGTATTAAATTTCAGGGTAAGAGAAAGTCGTGTGAGTGACACACCAGATTATTTTTCAAGGTCTTAAATTGTTGATTCATTTCTGTAAATATAAAGCTAATATAATTTCATTATAAAAGAGCGGGATTACTATATTTGGACATAATATTTTGGGAAAGTGATAGAAAAAATTCATGACGTCCCAGCTCAAAAGTTTTATGTTTTATTATTATTATTATGAGATTGGTGAGAGACATCGAAGAGAGAATATCTCTCGCTCTGTTGTACAGCGTATGGAATTTGTCTCATTCTCCCAAGCCAACCATTGATAATTATGACTCATTTAAAAAAGCCACCCGGGCTTAAATATTAGTGAAGTGTTCTTCTGGAAAAATAACTGTTTTTTTTTTGTTTTTTTTTTTTTTAATGTTTTTTAAAAAGTGGCATCCACCCTTGTTTGCCGTAGTTCTTCATTTTTTTGAAGTTCGTTTTTCTCTTTTAGTGCTCCGTCCTGGTCACCTACTAGAGATAGCCACCCAGGTTTTTGTGTGTTCGTCATTGCTCTAAAATTAGTTTAATGTAGACCGTCATGGTCGTGTATAACGAGTTAATATATTCCGGAGGAAAGCTCTCCCAGCTTACATATTTTTTGTGTGTAGTGGACAGTAGGGCTAAATTATGTTATAAGCAAAAGGGCAAGATTAGGCTAATTTCTTCTTTTTTTTCATCTGTGTTATTACATGTTAAGTGTATTTTTGTCTTCGTGCGTGAATGTAAATAAATTATTGTGTGTGAATCATCGAGTGATTTTCATCCGTCTGTGAAGTCATATTTTTCAACTAATCGTCATATCTTGACAACGCTACCAATGGAAACTTCTAGCATTGATTATTTTGATAACTACGTTACAACACCCACCCACTCACACGAGCATCTTATTTTATTATATATAGAGATGAACTGCATTTCCAAAGATAAATGTGCGACAGTGAATCTATGATTGGCATCACTGGTTACGCCTCACTGGTTTTATTGTCTACAACATTAATTAATTTAGTTAAAAATTATTATTATTATTATTACTATTATGTGTTGTTGTTGTTGTTATTGTGAATTTCGATGGCATTTAATCTTTGTTATTCCTAATTTTACTATATTTATATATATATATATATATATATACAGTCGGCAGAAAAATTATTGAAGCGCTAGCAATAATTCCTGTTTAAAAAAAATGCACATAATACTGTTTTGCCACTTAAATATATGCTCGAGTTATGATCTTAGTCTTATGCTATTTATAAAAAAGCAAGTTGATGATAAAAATTAACGATCAAACCAAAAAAAAAGAAAAATGGAAAAAGTGGATGCGTGCTTCAATAATTTTTCTGCCGACTGTATATGTATAAAGAAAAGTCATGGTGTAAATATGTGCATATAAATATTAAATAATTGGTATCATAACTGAAAACTATATGAAACAAGAACAAAAGCTAAACAAACAAAACAGAAAGAAGGAGCAGAAGCCACCACGGCTTAAGCGTACTAAACCGATTTGTCAGGTAATAAGAAAGCACCGCAGAACTGGTGTTTTAAAGTAATAAGTACAAAACTTTGTATAAACACCATAAAATGGAATAAACTCGCAACAATTCTTTCGGGCCGAAAGAACACGCGATCCTTCGTCTGGAAAAGAAGATTGGTGCGTTGGCGCTCTGATTACAGCACTGGTGCCTTCCGTGCTCTCTTGACGAAAGTGTGTTTTTTCAACCCGAAACAATTGTTGCGAGTTTATCGATTTGTCGGGTGTCGTTAGTCCACAAATCCTCTGCAAGACAACATGATTGACAAAGTAAAAAGTTAAAATGGAGATTTTTATATTATTAAGTGGAAAATAAATTATTATTTCATAATTATTGATATTATAAACCAAATTTATATTTTTTAAATCTTTTTTTCAGGCGAAAGATGGTAATAATTCAATTCATCATCATTGCACATATTTTGTAAATCAATCACATAAATTATATTTTAAAAATAATTATTGACATTTATAAATCAATTTTATATAAACAAAATCAATCAAATATACAGGGTGGCCATAATTAAACTTGGTCTATTCAGAGCACTCTGTAGCTGTAACTAAAATATGGATTGAGTCGAAAATTTGTATAGAGACATTTCAAAGGATTCGCTCAAAGTTTCTGCAATAAATAAATACATAAAAATTAAATTTTAAAAACTTCCGCTCTTAGAGGACATACATCAGAATACAAACAAGCTACAAATTTTAATACAAACAACTTCATGTATTATAGATTTAATTGTTATTTGTTACAAATTACAGACTGTTTATCGATGAAGATCGTATTGTTCAATGTGGGCCCCATCATTAAGTTGTAAAATCTGCAACCGATAAACAGCTGATCGCCAGTGATCCTCCGCAGATGCAACGTTGTACCGGTCCTTCAGGTCAGCCAAAGTTACATTTCTTTTAAAAAACCCAAACTCTTTAAATGCCCCATAACCAAAAATCTCACAGATTTTACTCTGTCACCTGTAAACTTTTGCAACAAAAACCTGTGGAAAATGTGAGAATAACAGTTTTAAATGTCGTATTGTTTGAAAATGTTAAAATAGACCACAGTTATTTATTAGATAATTTTTCAAGCATTTTGACTGCAATGTTTGTTTGTATTTTGGTGTATGTCCCCTCAGAGGGAAAATTTTATTTATTTATTTATTTTATTTATTTTTATTTAACTTATTTTTAATTAATTTATTTATTTTTATTTATTTATTTATTTATTTTATTTATTTATTTATTTATTTATTTATTTTATTTTATTTATTTATTTCATTTTTTGCATAACCTTTCAGCACATCCTTTGAAATATCATATACAAATTTTCAATTCAATCCGCATTTTAGTCACATCTACAGACTGCTTTAACCCGTTAGTAGTCGCTAGTTGGTCGACTTGCCGCCCATCCTTCAGTTTTTCCAGATTTTTTTATTCAATAGCCACCAAAAATGTTTAGAAGTGGCGTTTGATATACATAAAACGCGAATAAAATCGATTTAACGTTGGTCACATCACTTTTTAAAATTATTGGTGACAGTTAAATAAAAAGTTCGCAATCCGTTATAGGTGGCGCTGTCGATAACGAATACTAACGGGTTAAACAGACCAAGTTCAATAATGGCCATCCTGTCTGAAAGCAGCCTTGCAGCAACACGGCCATCCTCTATCATGTTTTAAAATATTATACACTGTGTATAGCAATACTTAATGAGGACCAAATCATAAGCACAAAATATATTTACACTGTAAAGATATTTGAAAAGATATAATCATCCGCAACCAATCAGCATTATAACAATGAGATAATAATAATAATAATAATAAACTAATGACACACACAGCGAATGCAATTTTCCTTCAACTGTTTTTTCATACTATATTTTCAGAAACCCATCCAACCAACAAATTCAAACAATGCCACTCATCTTCCACAATCATTCAACTACCCACCCACTCTCCACCTTTTTTTTCATTTGTATTTATTTTAATTTGTATGCATGCACTTACATACAAATATATATATATATATTAATATAGTAATGTGATTATACTATAGAAAATTAAAGATGGATGAGAGAATAAACAAATTTTTGGAGAAAACCACTATGAGAGTATCATATGCAAGTTTATTAGTATTTTTGTTTCTAAACTTAAATTATTAATTCTAAAAAGAAAGCCGAGGATAATGTTTCTAAATACCTAAATGAGTAGGCATGATTAGAAATGAGTTAAATATATTGACGTTAAAGAAAAAATAACTGCGTTTATATACATGTAATAGGATTTATAACCAACTATAGCATTCTTTAGCCGCTTCGTTTTCAGTACATTGAAACAAGTAACTTTTTTATGAACCTTTAAATAACAATTCGTTAAAATCGGCCAATGAATTCTCTAGAAACAAATGAATTCAGAAACTATTGAAGGTTCGAAAAAGGTCACACAGCGCGCACAATTATTTCATAATTTTTAAATGGCTATATGAGATGACAAGTTTAGCATAATACCAAAATCTTTCATTTCTCTCAGCCACTCCCCATTATTGGAAAGCCGCAGAGCTCTAGGAAAACTGCGCCGGTTTGCACCTACTATTGTAATCTACATATACATATAAAAGTACTTCCACACTGTTAAAAATTTCTGTAAATTTAATGTAAATATTTATCCAGAGTCTCTGTAAATTTACAGTTAAATTTGCTCATATCATAGAACGAACAGTGTCTAAGACCAGATTTTTAGACATTCTTCTTCCCTTTCACCTAGAGGAACAGAAAGGGGTTTTACGTCCGTTTTCGGGTATAGAGGATCTTAGGATCTTATGTTATGTACTTAATTCCAGTTAAATGTAAACTAACTCCTTAAATCTTTTTTTTTTTTTTTTTGTGCGTGCACTGTAAAAAAAAAAAAAATCCCGTAAGATTACGGGGAAAGCCCGGCAGCAGAGATTCCAGACAAAGCCCGTAAAAAAAACATTGGTTTTACGGGCAAAATGTTTTTTTACAGGCATGTAACGTAATTTAAGGTTATTATTTACTTAATTTACGGTCTAAGCATTTCTTTTTACGGGCTTTGTATGGAATCTCTGCTGCCGGGCTTTCCCCGTAATCTTACGGGATTTTTTTTTACAGTGTGTGTATGTAATGTTAAACTCAAGGATCACTGCCTTCTATTTTTTGAAGACCATAAATTTCTTTATAAAAGATAGTGGTATTCAAGATATAGGATGCTGCAAGCTGTGCAAACTCCAGGATTAGAATTAATATTTTTTATTATTATTATTGTTATTTTATATATATATATAATACAATATTATAGTGTTACTCACGTAGAAAGCATATATTAGAAATAGATGTCCTCCAGTCCTTCATTCAATTATAGTGCATGCATTTTTTTTTTTTTTTTTTTTTTTTTAATCAAAGCTGTTATGAATTTTCTTTCAAACTTGTCAATCTTGATCAAATTTTTATGTGGTAACCTAATACAGACTTCAAAATACTAAATTTAAATTTCCTGCAGTTATTTATGTTTATCTTATGCTATAATAGATATGCATACAGATCGTCCGCTAAAAATTGGACTTTCGTAATCAGGACACCTGAAAACGTAATATTAAACAAATAAACAGAGTTAAAATTTTAAAAATATACTGTTTACAGTATTCGTATGAAAAATTAATTTTGCTTCTGAGCAGTGTTTGTCGACATAGTAAAATTTAGCAAAACATTTCCATTCAATGTCTTAATTTTGGGTAGCTTTCTATGTTGTCTATAATCAATATGCACTCTAAACAATATTGTGTACTTAAATTTAGTCTTACATTAAAAACATCAAACACAAAAAAAATTCCAGTAACTTTCAGTTATAGCCGCAGTATATCCAAATACTTTGGGTAGACCTGTAAATGAATGATGAATGATTTCCATTCAACAATCTACACAAAACATGCTCTTATGCATGTAATAAATTTTGTTCATTCCATTCCGTTTAAGTCAGCCTACAGATGTTACACTGTATTGACCAGAAATTTCCCCATTGACGTAATGTATTTCATTTCTCTTGGATGTCCCTGTACACGAACCATTTGCTTGATCTCAACGAAAAGTTTAGTGTAGCATCCCTATATGATACACATTTAGAATACCAAGTTTGGACTTTCTGCTATTATTTGTTCTTGAACTATACTGATAACAGACAGACACAGACACACACACACAGACCAACCGCTAAAAACATGTTTTTTGGATTCAGGGAACCTCAAAACGTGTAAATATAACAAAAACTCACTTTCGAAAATTTGACTCAAAAACAATACTTTCTCTACGATATATATGGGTAGGAGAAAGTAAAAATGTGTTAGAATATTTGATTAAATGAAATTAATATTTAAATCAATCAATCAAATATTTAAAACAAGAAATATATATTTATTTATTGCCAAAAGTCAGTTTCATCAGAGAATTTTTCGCTTGTACAAGTTTAACTTTTTTGTTTTTCCAAAATTTTATTTCAATTTTAATCTTTATGTAAGTAAATATGTTTTCTTTTTGTGTGTGTGTGTGTTTACAAAAAATGTTAGCATTTAATTTTTATTGCCATAGCTTAAAATTAAATATTTAATTATTCTAAAAGATTCTAAAGTTATTATGTGATGAGGTTGGTTTATAGTTAATATCTCTTTAGCCTCAATTATTTACTTTCGATGAAGTTGAACGATTTGATGCCACTGTATAATCTTGTGACAAGTTTAGTGGAAATTTTTCGTTTTTTAACTTTTGAGTGAGAAAAAATATCACTTGATATTTCGCTAACCGTCACAATTCGAAGAAATTTCTAAAGATAGTTTTCCCCTAAAGTATTGGTCGTTATAAAACTTTTTAACTCGTTACATTTTTTTTTTTTTTTTTTTTTTCAATCGTTCAAATTATACTACGATTTCTACGTAAAGAAATTTCTTTCTATAAAAAGATATTTTGCGAAAATTCTAAAGAGAAATCGGAATGAACTAGTCTGAATTCAAAATCACTTCACAGAAAACAGGTTGAAAAGCTATATTATTTTCTTTCGAATATCCGGAACTAAATTCAGACTGACAGTCGAATGATTTTTGGCAAAACAACTCAGATAAATTACGTGGCTTGTCAGTTTTGAATTTTCTTTTTTTAAAAACTAGAGTTTCTGCCAATTGATAAAAATAAAGCTGTGTTTGTTTCAATTTATTTTGACTTCTTTTGCAAACTCGTTTCATCTGTTTCGAATAATCATCATTTTGTGAATGTGTCTTGGATTTCAACGCTCGTAAATGTTTTTTCTCTCTAGTTATTAATTTCTATACAACTTTGATGTAGGTTCCAGGAGTGATTTTTTCTTGTTTATTCTTTGTATTCTTATAAAGTTTATGGAATTGTTATTCTTGTAGGCCGAGAAACAGAAGATTTTAGACCCTTGAAACCACATAGACTAATAAGAATAAAATGTCATCAAATTTAATTTACCTGTGAAGACAGTTTGTTAATTATTGAAATAATTAATTTTACTTATTGATTCATTATTTAATTTAATTTAATATCAAACTCACCATAATATTATTCCTAGAAAGATGCAATTTAAATATAAACTATCGAATAATATTAAAGTAAGTTTGATGTTAAATTAAATTAAATAAAAAAATCTGGAGTGACTCCACTCGACTTTCCGAACATTGAGTAATTAACAGTTATATAGATAAAGTAAAGAAAGAGGAGTTGTTAAACAAACAAAAGAGAGCAAACCATAATGGAGTGTTTGAGTATTTTTCTCCATATATTACACGATGTTTTATTTAACGCTACTGAACTTTGAGCCCATAGATCATTGTGATATAGATTAAATTCTTTTCGCTCTGCAAATGATAATGTTTTGACTTATTTCTATCCTTTTGCTTTGTGAAACCAGAAAATAATTAATTCGGTGTCTTTTAATCTTACATCGAAATGTAACTCATGCAGCCTCTCGTCGCCTAATTTACATCATCGATCAAATAAAATATGTGCTTAGCTAGTTACTTTCCCAGGGTCTAAATCTTGGCGAAATCATGCCAACATTCACTAACAACGGTCAATAAATTACTCGTCACTTTTTAAAAAAATGTACATGTGAATATTCCTAACGTAATGCAACCATTCTCTATCTTAAACTTTGAACTTGGGGTGTAATTCAACGCCAAATGCATTGTCATTTGTTTTGCTTCACTTTAGGAGCTTACACTTTCTTTCTCATCTTCAAACATGTAAGAGCTCAAGAGTGATTCGGGCCTAGGGCCCGGCCTGATCCTCCGTACTGTTTCCCCACTCCAGAATGTTTTCGTTAAAAAAAAAAAAAAAAAAAAAAAAACTTATGTTCTTTTAATTGACTATGGTCACGTGAATTGGAATATTTTTAATAAACTGGCATGAGAACCAAATATGTCTCTGAGTTAATTCCGAGCCTGGACCTTTTAAATGGAAATTATCTTTTAATAATGTTTTTACTTTACAGCCAAAGCCATCAACTAAAATATACTTTCTTTTACGACGGCCGCTCATCTTCTTCACAAACTGTTGTGAAGTCGGACTTTTATTTTTCTTCTTTTTATAAGAGAAATATGTAGAAACGTTTGTCGCTGTAAGACTTGCTGTTTCATCATGAATAAAAATGTAAAGTCTCCTCCATTGTAAAAGGATATAACCGCAAATCTAAAAAGCGAAAGAGGTGGCAGGTATCTTGTATCACAAATCATTCTTCAAAATTTTCACTCGCAAATTAATAATTCAAGAACACTTTTCGAAAGCAGGAAACTAGAATCCACGTAATGAATGAATAGCGGCACAAATATTTTTCTTGATCTCAGACACTGGGATTCACCTTTTTTTTCTTTGAAAACGAGGAACAAGAACTATACTACATATTCCGAATAGTAGAATAGAAAGTGACTTATCGGAGTACTACATTTGTGGTTGGAAGTTGAAACAATTGCAAGCTGAATAGGTTGCGATGCATATAAACTGTTTAGTCACAAGTTAAATCGAATAAGAAAAATTAGCAACTCGACTGCTTGTTTTGTGGTTCTTTATCCATAAAAACAGTTTTTAATGCACATAAAAAAAATATTTCCATATTCAGAGGCGTTTTAAGGACGTAACAGGAGTTTTGAGGAGTCCTCGAAAAATCATTTAAATGTCCGATGCGTGTTCAGTCCGTAAAGTATAAAATTATACGAATTTACTAATGCAATGAAGCACGTGTACTTTTTCAACACCGAGACACAATAAAAATTTTTGGTTTCCCCACTCCATTATATTTATTTGAAGAACAAATGTCTCTGACCCTTACGGCACCAGTTTGTGAAGAAGATGAGCGGCCGTCGTAAAAGAAAGTATTATTTTTGTTGATGGCTTTGGCTGTAAAGTAAAAGCATTATTAAAAGATAATTTCCATTTAAAAGGTCCAGGCTCGGAATTAACTCAGAGACATATTTGGTTCTCATGCCAGTTTATTAAAAATATTCCAATTCACGTGACCATAGTCAATTAAAAGAACATAAGTTTTTTTTTTTTTTTTTTTTTTTTTTTTAACGAAAACATTCTGGAGTGGGGAAACAGTACGGAGGATCAGGCCGGGCCCTAGGCCCGAATCACTCTTGAGCTCTTACATGTTTGAAGATGAGAAAGAAAGTGTAAGCTCCTAAACTGAAGCAAAACAAATGACAAAGCATTTGGCGTTGAATTACACGCCAAGTTCAAAGTTTAAGATAGAGAATGGTTGCACTACGTTAGGAATATTCACATGTACATTTTTTAAAAAGTGACGAGTAATTTATTGACCGTTGTTAGTGAATGTTGGCATGATTTCGCCAAGATTTAGACCCTGGGAAAGTAACTAGCTAAGCACATATTTTATTTGATCGATGATGTAAATTAGGCGACGAGAGGTTGCATGAGTTACATTTCGATGTAAGATTAAAAGACACCGAATTAATTATTTTCTGGTTTCACAAAGCAAAAGGATAGAAATAAGTCAAAACATTATCATTTACAGAACGAAAAGAATTTTCAGTACGTTAAGCATGTTAAGTGAATACTGGGAACAAGATCAAAGATTTTTGTTTCAGTTACATTGAAAAAGACATGAAAGGGAAGATATAAAAATTAGAAAATGCATATTGTAAAATTTATTATTTATAGAATAAAATCATTATTTCGTTATATTTTAAATAATTGATTTAATATTAAAGAATTTAATTTATAATTTTATTTATTTACAGAATTTACCTATCCTTTAAAGAGAAGAATATAGTTTTTATAATATGTGATAATCTATATCACAATCATAATGATAAAGAATTTTTCGTTGCGTTCCTGTAAAACCCATAAATGCTAGATTCACCAAAATGCTTATAGTTAGTGCAACAGTGATTTATAATATTCATATAAATTTTCAGCTCAATTGAATAAGACGTTTAGATGTTATTGCACTTTTAAAAATTTGGTCCCATAGGCCATAATGATAAAGAACTTTTCTTTGTGCCCCTGTAAAAAAACTGTAAGTGCTAAATTCACCAAAATCTATACAGTTGGTGAAACTGTGACCTATAACATGTGTACAATTTTTTTTGCACAGATTAATAAGGCGTTTAAACGTTATCACACTTTTAAAAATTTGGCCCCATAGGCCATAATAATAAAGAATTTTTCTTTGTGTCCCTGTAAAAAACTATAAGTGCTAGATTCACCAAAATCAATACAGACTGAGTATCTGTGACCAATATGTGTATAATTTTTTTGCTCAATTGAATAAGGCGTTTAGATGCTATCGCACTTTTAAGATTTTGGTCCCATAGGCCATAATGATAAAGAACTTTTCTTTGTGTTCCTATAAAAAACTATAAGTGCTAGATTCATCAAAATCAATAGGGTTCGTGCTACGGTGACTTGCAATATGCGTACCAACTTACAGCTCATTTGAGCCAAGCGTTTAGAAGCTAGCGTGTTCACTCACACACATAAATACACAGATACATACACACACATACACACACGCACACACACACACACACACATACATACATCATCGTAAAAATAGTGAGGACGGACTCAGGGGACCTCGAAACGTATAGAAACATCAATATCTCAAATTCGGATTTTTGACACGATCACAATACTTTCCTCACTATAATGTTCGGAAAGTAAAAATCAATAAGTAAAATTAATTGTTTCAATAATTAACAAAATATCTTCACAGGTAAATTTAATTTGATGAAATTTTATTCTTATAGGTCTATGTGGTTTCAGTGATTTAAAATCTTCTGTTTTTTGGACTTTTACTACGTTTTAAAAAATTATTATTATATATACGTTTCACATTAAAACTGCTGCAATTCCACATATATTCTGAATGTATCTTGAATTTATGATTAAAATAAAACATTGTAATTTCAATTAATAAAACTTAATGAATTATGTATTTTTTAATTAATTAAAATATATGAATTTTATATATTTGGATTTGTCTAATTTAGGCATTAACACTATATGTATATATATATATATAGTCCCAGATATTTTTATTGTACAATTTATCTTCGTAATCTGCTAAATACCATTCACCTCTACCAGTAAATTGAGTCCCAGCATACATGTGACTGTGGCTTATGTTTTTTTTTACATAGCTCTATCTCTGATTATTTTCTAATTTTCATTATTCTTTCAAATGTTCATTTTATCTTTCTAATTTATTTGTTTTGTTTTCTTTTTTTTTTTCCAATTATTAGTCGCACCCTTAAGTATTAAGCTTAAAAAATGCTACTATCGTATGAAATATTGCATTTTGATGCTCACACACTAAGGAGATAGTCGACCCCAAGGATTAATATCTTCAGTTTGAGCGAATTTCAATTGCTTTAATAAGTTTTTGTTGTTCCTTTTACTTAAAAGTCTGATATGGATGAACTGGACACTCTTATTCCCTCTCTCTATTTTTAAATTAGATCCTTATTTGATATACAGGTTTTGGGGATAATATTTAAATGAGTATTTTTGTTTTATTTTTTAATACCTTTATTAAAACTATTAAATTTTTACTTTCTTCTATATTCAATAGAAGAAAGTATTGGATTCGTAAAAATTTTCGACCTCGACCATTTTTAGGAAATGTCTGTCTGTGTGTGTGTGACAAAATTTTGTGACAATTGTATCTTATGAACTACAGCACAGATTTTCAAACAAATTGGTATGTAGTTACACCTTAACATAAATTAGTGCCTAACAACTTTTGGTAAATATTGTCTTACAGGTTGCGTTGCCATCCCGCTTTTTCTAAATTTTTAACATGGTGGTATAGAACAAAATTTTGTATAATTGTGCATAAAGAGCATTAACAGCTCCTCTTTCTTTACTTTATCCACAAAACTGTTAATTACTCAATGTTGGGAAAGTCGAGTGGAGTCACTCCAGATTTTTACATTTCTAGTTTAGAGATTTAGAAAATGACTGCTTATTAGTGCTAAATTAACGCGGCATATTTTTTTCCCTTCAACGGGAAAAAAGAAAGAAAGAAAAATTGGTATATAATAAAAATTATTTCGAATAATGATCATTTTTTCATTTTGTGAAAATGTTTTGGTTCTTTGTGCATATAAATGTACTTTCTGTGTTTATTAATTTTTAATTCCTTAATCTAGGTTCTTTGATCTTGTAAAACATGTACTTTGTCGCTTATATAATTTTTTATTTATTCTTTATATTTGTTACATAGTTCTTGGAATTGATATTTTTTGTTTATACTATATATATATATATATATATATATTGTTACGAATTTGTAAATAATTTTCGCTATTTTTATGTAATTTCATTTAAAGAGGTTTAGTCAGTTTATAAAATGTTAATTTTCCGCGTTTCTACTTTGATTCCTCATTAAAATAGTTCTTTTCCCTTTAAAAACCCGTTAAATGTTAACAAGATTTTAAAGGGAAAATCACCAAGGCAGAAATAGCGTTGGCGGTGAATTTGGCGAGTCTATCGCCTCTTGCGACGAATTTGGCGAGAAAATCCGTATTATTGATTTATCGATTATCTAACTCTAAATTGAATATTTTACGAAATACATCGAAAGTTTTGAAAGTATGCTAGACTAAAAATAAGACCTCATTTCGGCCGTCGACAGTTCGGTTGAAGCCACTTGATCAAACCTCTTCTATTGTATACAGTCTATGCTGTGTATGTTATGCTTATGGTACAGTTTAAGCTGTGATTTTTATGTTGTCAGCTATTATTTAAGCTATGTTTTCTGGTATAACTGAAGTTCATACTTGTTTGACATACTTGTAATTTTCTGGAATATTCTGTAAATAAACTTTTAAGCCTCTGCAAAAACCTGTCATTCATTTACGTATATACAATTCACGAGCACCGAGTACGGAACAATATCTTTCTATATATAGTTTGCAAGTGAGATGACGATTCCGTTTCTTACTCATCTATACATAGCAAGTTGCGACCTTATTTCCATATTTAAGGGGACTCTCTACCTATCGTCTTCGAAAGCCGAAGACAATGTTATTCTATGGCAAATTTTGCCCCATTATAATTCATTAACTAATACATATTTTTGAATTCCGTTTTCACTTTCCGAAAATTCACAACTATTAAACAATTTATTGCTTTCTAAAATTTGATTCTTTTTATTTTTAAGATTTCATTTTTAAGCTCAAAAATGAAAATTTTCACATTGTGAAAATTCGCATTTTACAACCTCAAAACAAAATATTAAAAAATTTTAAAAATAATTTTTAGAAAGCGATAAATTGTTTAATAGTTGTGAAGCTTCTGAATGTGAAAACGGAATTTAAAAATACATATTAGTTAATAAGTTATAATGGGGCGAAATTCTCCATAGAATCACATTGGCTCTGACTTTTGAGGATGATAAGTGGAGAGTCCTCTTAAGTTAATTTTAATTGTCTGATCGATAAGCTGTTTAGTCCGACGGATTCAGAAAAAAAGCCCCTTTCGTTTGGTACATTATTTGTAACGAAGTTTTGATTAGATTTTTTAAAATTAATTAAAATACGAAAATAATAACCTGGCAATAACTTTAAATTTGGACATTTAAATTTATAATTGTTGCCAAAAAAATTTACTAGTCGTTTATTTATTTTATTTATTTATTTATTTTTTAAGCATATAATGAAACATGCTTTCACGCGAAAAATAAAAAATTATAAAATAGTCCGCGATTGTAATGAAATGCTCGCCCTCTGGTGGGCTAAGGTGAAATTAAGACTACCACTGAACGGATAGCTTTCACGCTTTCGTCGAGACGCCATTGCTTGCTGCTGCTTTATATTCGATAGTATGAATAAATCCGGCGAAAAAGGTAACACATGCTGCTGTGTGCCCCAGTGTAACACCAATGGATCAAGAAATCTGGAATTAATCTTCCATTTGTTTCCAAATGACAATTTTAAAATTCCAGTTGCCTCCGCTAATGGAAATAAAGCTTTAGTAGAAAGTCTTAAGGGATTAGACGTTTACGAATTGGGAAAAAGTATCATCAAGAATAACTGTTTGTTCGAAACATTTCGCACCTGAGGATTTCACAAGTAATAATACGTTTAATTTTGTTTTAATTATAAAATATTTTAGATAAAGCTGGTCGTTTCCTTCGCTAACGTGCAAAAGCAAAACGATCACATTTCATGGATGTCATGGAACAACTATAGTATTGGTCCACAAGTGCATTTGGGGATTTTTCTTTGGTGATTATGGCGAAATGCCATTTTTGCAAATGGTTGCGATGGATTACAAGCGTAAACAAAAGCGCATTGTATTGCAAAGAATACAGAAAGACATCGTTATTGTTCAAAACGATACCAAAGAAAAATCGCCAAATCCAGTTATGGACCAACTCTATAGTTGTACCTTTATTTTTATTTATTTATTTATTTATTTTTAATGTACCTTTGCTGTATGAAGTCAAATTTCCCACCCAATTTTAATTCCTAAGAAGCCAAATTATTATTAAAAAAATAATAATATTGTGAGATGAAATGCTAATGATAATCAAACCAATCCGCGTTTGTAATGATCGATAGATGGCGCTCTCTGAACACTGCAGTTGTTAGTAAATATAACAGCCACGTGTAATTATTATTCTTTCTCCGCCATTTCATCATGGAAAGTCGATTGCATAATATGAGGATATGCAGTGGTGTGATAATTTCACCTTAGCCCACCAGAGGGCGAGCATTTCATTACAATCGCGGATATCTTTCACAAAAGACTTAAAAATAAAATTCATGTTTAACGACCAAATTTTCATACTTCGTGAGGCAGGACAGATTTAGTATAAGACCCTCATGGCGATTTTTAAATTTTTGTCACCATGTTGGCGATACATTTTTATTAATTTATTTATTTTTGCATAATTTTGTGTTAAAAAAACTTAGTATATATTTTGATTATACTTTTTATTATTGCGTTTTTTAGACAATTTATGACAAAAGTTCATATGGGGATTATATCATTAAAATATTGCTAGATTTAAAATGACGTTTGCAAAGATTGTAAAAATGCAACCTTTAAAAATATTTTTTGTCTATAAAATGATCTCATCGTACAAATGTCGTCATTTTTTATTATATCACTGAACTGAGTCCGCGTGCATGTATTATTTTTTATCCTCGCGTATTTTATTAAGTCACTATCGTATCGTTTCTAAAAAAAAAAAAATTAATCATAACTGGACCACGTTAGAGAAATATTATATAGATTAAATTTGCTCATGCATATGAAAATATAAAATTGGAGTAAAAAAACAACCATAACCTTTTTTAATATACTTCAATTTTAGATTTTTTTTATTTTTTATTTTGTTTAAATAGTTTTGTTTAAACGTTTTTGGCACGGATGAATCGCGCTTGGCATGAAAGCTGATTCATTGATAATCGTGGTTAATATTTTAAAATTTTGATGCTGAAATAGATCGGACATTTTTAGATCGGACAACTCTACTTTTGTGAAAACCACTTTAAGCCAAGTTAGCGCATAAAAAATATAAATAAATTATAAAATATTGAAAAACAGAAAAGAAAGAAAAGGAAAGAAAAAAGAAAAAAAAGAAAGAGAAAGAGAAAAAATAATCACATAAATTATGTATTTTGTCTAAAATGGCATTCAAAAGTCGACAAGGGGAGCTATATTAAGGCTGTACTATGATCAGATTTACATATTTAATTATTTATTTTTCTATATACTAACTACTATTAACTAACTCAACTACTATTATAACCACAAAAAATTAATTGTCTCATGCGATAGATGTAGTCGATCATAGCCTATTAAAATATTATATTTGGCTTGAAATTGTTGTCATTTTATAGTTGATCGAATAAATCAAATAAATGTAGAAAATAACGTGAAAGAAAATATTATGTACACCACGTATCGTGTGGTTCATATGTAAATGGGGTTTAAACATAAAATTGCTACTTGAATTTTTTCGATACTGTCCGTTTCGAAACTATCATCTGATAAGCAACCAAATGGAAGCCCACTGGAAAGCTATAGTCACAGGCACCCGAGAGTCTGCGAACGTGTGGGTTGCTGCCGAACGCAGCAGGGACAGGAAGCGAGCTTTTGAGCAATTTTATGATTTTTTTTTTTTTTTTTTATAAAAGAGTTTTCTTTAAATATAGTGACCAGCGAAGCAGGCAAAGCCTTCGTTGATTCACTACGTTCATTGATTTCACATTCCGTCATTTTTGACGGGGTTATATACTAGTATTTTTTATTGTACAATAATTTTTTTCAAAAAATCACTGTTTTCTCAAAATGTATTTTCAGTGTGTGTGTACTTGCAAGTCTATTTTGTTATATTTATTAATTTAATAATTTCCATATTTTGATGCGAGATTGGCTCTTTGTTATTTATTTGGATTATTGCTTATCCTTCTTCTTCAATTGCCCATTGCGCAGCACTAGGGCGACGTAAAACCCAACCAACGAACCAAGCTTCTTCTTATTATTATTATTTTCTTTTCTTTTTCTTTCTTTCTTTTCTTTTTCTTTTCTTTTCTTTTTTTTTTTTTTTTGTACATAATTTGTAGAATTGTTATTATTATTTAATTTTTCATTTAATTAATTTATTTTATTTTATTGTGATTAATGTTCGATAATAAAAATTATTTAGAATATTTTTTATTTTGCTACTTACAAGGAAACATTCAAAAGGTGTCGTCATCCAAAAATATTGGGAAAAAAATATTCTACTCTTCATAAAACACCAGAGAGTGAAAAAATTATCGGCTGAAATGAAATACAGCGACCACAAAAAATTATCAGATTTAAGCATGTTTGGCGATTTCACACTGTTAGGCGATTGGTTATGAGTACTTGGCGGAGAAGCAAAACACGGTTCTGTTCGTACACGGCAATCTCGGTGCTAGCGAACGTATCGCCTTTCAGCGCTAAATCGCCAAAAATGCTTAATTTTGAAAAAAAATTGTGGTCGCTGTAATTCCTTTCAGCCGATAATTTTTTCACTTTCTGGTGTTTTATGAAGAGTAGAATCATATATATATATATATATATATATATATATATATATATATTTCAATATTTTGACACCTTTTTAATGTTTCCTTGTTAGTAAAGTCATCTTCGCTTTCCATGGGTCTCGGTTTTTCAGTATGTGTAAATGCATTTTTCCTTTTATTATTATTATTATTAGTTCCCCATCATACTATAGGTATGGGGAACTTAGGTAATCGTGAAAATTTTCGACCTCGGTTTTTTTACTTTTTTACACGTTTTCAGGTGTGAGGAATCTGAAAATGACAAAATTTTTATGGTGTCTGTCTGTAGGGTGTCTGTTAGTCTGTTAGTCCGTTAGTTTGTTAGTCTGTGTACACGATATCTCAAGAACAAATTGTCGTAGAGAGGTCAGATCAGTTTTAAACTATTACTTTCGACACAGGCAAGAACCCTATTCATTTGCAACATTCGATTTTAGAAACTTCAGCAGTTATTCGAAATTTACGATTTTCTTAACATGGGAGAATAGGACAAAAATTCACTTAAACGTGCATTAAATGGAAACTTTTTACTGTAAAAATGTCAAACCAGTTTTAAAATATCAGTTTTGATGCCGGAATGAACATAAGTAATTATAAACATGCTACTTTGAAAATTTCGCAAGTTATTGGATATTTACGAATTTCTTAACATGGCAGTATAGGGCAAAATTTCACATAAACGTCAATTTTGAGAGATATTTTCATCGTAAAGATGTCAGACTACTTTTGAAATATTATTTAGGACACTGGCATGAGTATTAATGACTATGAATTTTCCAATATGAAAATTTCGTAAGTTATTGGAAATTTACGAATTTCTTAACATGGCAGATTAGAGAAAAATTTCACATAAACGTCAATCGTGAGGGATATTTTCCTCGTAAAGATGTCAAACCACTTTCAAAATACTATTTAGGATACTGACATGAATACCATAGAGTATGATTTTTCCAATTTAAAAAATTCGTAAGTTATTTGGAATTTACGATTTACTTAAAATGGCAGAATAAGGCAAAATCGAGCATAAACTTCCATTTTAAGGATCATAAATATATCAGACAATTTCAAAATAGCATTTATGATACTTGTATGAACATGATTGACTACAAATATTCTAATAGGAAAATTTCGTAAGTTATTCGAAATTTAAGATTTTATCAACATAGCAAAATGGGGAGATATTTCATAAAAGTACGCATTTTTAGGAAAGTTGCATTGGAAATAGTAGCATGAAAATAAACTACGAAATTGATCCCAATTAAATAAATTAATAGATTAGAATAAGATATCGAACTGAATGGTGGGTAGCCTATTAGTCGAGGATTTCGTACTGTCACTGTGTCAAGCGTTTGGTCAAATTCATTTCTCTTAACATGAATATAATAAGTCCTGTACAAGAAATTTATGAGAACATACATATGATGGGGAACTGAGCAGAGTCCACCTATGCCAACTAGTTAAAAATTAGAAACCAACTACTTTGATGCTAATGTCTCTTATTATGTCGATTTCTTTCTTCGGAAATAAATCAAATGCTTATTAACTTTGAACTTTAGATAAAAGTAAGTCCATAAATAATGCGTTTCTTTTTTATACTTTTTAAAGGGAAACAAGTCTTATTATTTCACATAATACATTCGAGTTCTTAAAATTTTATTATATTTTTGTTTCATAAATATATGATAAACCTTATTTTTGTTTCATAAATATATGATAAACCTAATTTATATACCTTAAGTTCTTTTCAAAAGTTATTCTCAAGGATGTAACACATTTTAAGTTTGAAAATTTGTAAAATTTAAAACCAGCAACTTAAATGTTAATGTATCTTACGCGGTCGATTTCTTGCTTTGAAAATAAATCAAATGACAATGAGGTTTGATACTTTATATAAAATTAAAAAAAAAAAAAAAATAGGTTTCTTTTTAATATATTTTAAGGTAAAAAAAAAAAAAAACTCTTTTTATCTTACATAAAGCATTTCAGTTTTGTAAAATTATACCTTAAGTACACTTTCAAAAGTTACTCTCAGTAATGTAACAAATTTAAATGTTGAAAATTTCCAAAATTAGAAACCAACAACTTTGTCGTTAATATGTCTTATCTAGTCTATTTCTTTTTTCGGAAATAAATCAAATGCTTATTAAGTTTGAACTTTATTTAAAAGTAAGCCCATAAATAATGCGTTTCTTTTTAATACTTTTTAAGATATAAGAAAGTCTTATTATTTCACATAATACATTCGAGTTTTTAAAATTTTATTATACTTTTGTTTTATAAATATATAATAAATCTAAGTTATATACGTTAAGTGCTTTTCAAAAGTTATTCTCAGGGATGTAACACATTTTAACCCTACAAGGCTCAATTTTTTTTTTTTTTTTCTTTTTTTAGTGCGCGACAAAAATATATAGGTTGTAATTAGCGATCAGAAGATAGGGAAAACTTATAAAAATAAAAATAAAACCATATCTTACGGAAAAATCAGCTTTTTAGCTCAATGTACCGTATGTGGAACATATATAAAAATATGATATACTAACACGTTTACTATTGTAATATAAAAAAAAAACTTACCTCTGCAAAATATACACTTCGTTATAACACACAGTTTTTTTTTTTTTTTTTTTTTTTTTTTTTCGAGTCAAAACTGTTCAATAACTATTCTTTTTTTTTTATTTTTGAATTCAGACAAACGACTAACGTATCACTTTCATTCAAATTTCACACTGAGTGCACTATAACAAAAACACGAACGACATCTTTAGGTAAAGATTCGTATTACTACATTGCTAAATGTAAGTAGCTTCTATCAAGATGTCAAGAGGTGTCGCTACTAATAGTTTTATAGCTATAGGAACGATTAAAGTCGGTGTTCCACATATGGAACTGGGTGCCTTGTAGGGTTTGAAAATTTGCAAAATTGAAAACCAGCAACTTAAATGTTAATGTATCTTACGCGGTTGATTTCTTGCTTTGAAAATAAATCAAATGACAATGAGGTTTGATACTTTATATAAAATTAAATCCATAAATAATAGGCTTCTTTTTAATATATTTTAAGGTAAAAAAAAACTATTTTTATCTTACATAAAGCATTTCAGTTTTATAAAATTATACCTTAAGTGCACTTTCAAAAGTTACTCTCAGTAATGTAACAAATTTAAAGTTTGAAAATTTCCAAAATTAGAAACCAACAACTTTGGCGTTAATGCCTCTTATTTGGTCGATTTCTTGCTTCGGAAATAAATCAAATGCTTATTAACTTTGAACTTTATATAAAAGTTAGTCCACAAATAATGCGTTTCTTTTTAATACTTTTTAAAGGGAAGGGAAAAAAGTCTTGTTATTTCACATAATACATTCCAGTTCTTAAAATTTTATTACATTCTTGTTTCATAAAAATATGACAAATCTAATTTATATACCTTAAGCGCTTTTTAAAAATTATTCTCATGGATGTAACACATTTTAATTTTATTACAATTTTCGGTTTATAATATACGGGAAATACAATTTATATAATTTAAGCAAACAAGAAGTTACTCTCAGGAATTTATCCTATTTAAAGTTTAAAAATTTCCAAAATTAGAAATCAACAACTCAGGTATTAATACATTTATCTGATCGATTTTTCTCCCCCCCCCCTTTAGAAATAAATCAAATGTTTATTAAGTTTGATTCTTTATATAAAATTAATCCCATAAATAATAATTTCGTATGTACTTTTTTAAAAAGAGATAAAATATTCTCTTACGTAACGTATTTCAATTTCTCAAATACACTTTTTCTTTTTACTAATTGATTGATTTTTTAATAAAGCAATTAGTTTTAAAGGGTGTGGTGGAATTTTCTTATACGTGCATTTAAATGAGAAAGGAAGTAAGGGAAAAAAAAAAAATTCCCATCTGGATGCAACCCAAACTGTCAGCTCAACCATTGTGTTAATTTTACTGTTCACTGTAATAATTTAGTGGCAAGCCGTAAATCTTTGCGCCATATTAGTTATTCAGTTGTTAATAAATGGCCCTGAGGAATAAAAGAGAAAGATTACATTAATTCCGGTAAGGGTGAAAACATAGACTTGTTCCTGTTTCAACCAAATCGAATTTGTATTTTGCTACATTGAAACAATCTCAGTACATTTATCTCTAATAAACCATGTATCAGTTGCCTGCGGTATAATTTGGTTTATAATGTTTACTCGTAATTTATAACATTGTAATGGAGTGTGTTTTAGATTTTTTCGCCGCTAGGCGGGAAAACTTAACAGATAATTTGGGAGATAGTATGTTAAAATATTCCATTAAATAAAACGAATTTGTTTTCGGAAACGTTTATCGTTTTCATTGTTTTATTTTAGCAAATATTTTTAATAATATTGTTCTAGGTCACTTTTTTTTTTTCCTACTGTTGATTTATTTTCAAAATCATTTTTCATCAAAATACATTCATAATTCAAAGAATATCGATGTGTAATAAATTGTGTTAATTATAAGGAATAGAAAATAAATTATTGGGCAGTACCTCGAAAGTATAATCTGTTAATCTTATCGAAAATGTTCTGTTTATTATTTTATTGTAAAATCTTCAGAATTGTTTGTAATAATAATGTTCCTGAAAACTAATAATAATAATAATAATAATAGTAATAGCCCTTTTTTTTACTTTCTTCTATATGTAATATAGAGAAAGTAGTGGATTCGCGAAAATTTTCGACCTCCGTTTTTTGACGGATCTACACGTTTTGGGATGTCCTGAATACGAATTGATAGTTTTTAAAAAATGTCTGTATGTCTGTCTGTGTGTCTGTGTGTCTGTCTGTGTGTCTGTGGTTTTGTGTTTTCACCGTATCTCACGAACCAATGAATGAAATTCAACCAAACTTGGTATATAGTTGGACCCCCGATGGGGCATTGTGCTGATTAGATTTGGGGATCAATCGCCCTGCAGGTGGCGCTGTGATCGCATTTTATGTAAACTTTTAACATGGCAGAATAGGACAAAATTTCGTATTTTTCACCGCATCTCACGAACCAATGAATGAAATTCAACCAAACTTGGTATATAGTTGGAACCTGACGGGGCATGGTGCTGATTAGATTTGGGGATCAATCGCCCAGCTGGTGGCGCTGTGATCGCAAAATTTCGTATTTTTCACCGTATCTCACGAACCAATGAATGAAATTGAACCAAACTTGGTATGTAGTTGGACCCTGACATGGAATGGTGCTGATTAGATTTTGGGATCAATCGCCCGGCTGATGGCGCTGTGATCGCATTTTATGTAAACTTTTAACATGGCAGTATAGGACAAAATTTCGTATGAATGTACATAATGAGCGTTATATTTAACTTGTGATTGTAAAATTAATATGAATTATTGATAATAGTAGTAGTTAACTAGGGAAAAAAATTGTGCATGTGGGGGCATCGCTCCCCCCCCCCCTCCCTGCAGGGGGTGTAAATTTTCAATATGGGTATCTTTCGAAAGGTCTCGTCAATACCTTTAAAACGAATGGTTGAACCATAAATCTGTGATAATTTGAAACAAAGTTATCGATTTTTTTTACTTTTAACAAAAAAAAAACTTTAAAAAAAAAAATCGTTTTTTTTTTTTTTTTTTTTTTTTTTCTTTAACGAAATTTAACCAAACTTGGTATTTAGTCGGTCCCCGACATAAACCGGTGCTGATTACATTTGGGGATCAATCGCTCAACAGGTGGCGCTGTGATCGCATTTTTTCTAAATTTTTAACATGGCAGTATAGGACAAAATTTCGTATAAATGTACATAATGAGAGTTATTCTTAACCTGTGATTGTAAAATTAATATGAATTATCGATAATAGTAGTGGTTAGTTAGGAAAAAAAAATTGTGCATGTGGGGGCATCGCTTCCTCCCCTAGGGGGAAGTACCCCCGGGGGGGGGATAAATTTTCAAGATGGGTATCTTTCGAAAGGTCTCATCAATACCTTTAAAATGAATGGTTGAATTATAAATATGTGATAATTTAAAACAAAGTTATCGATATTTTTTTACTTTTAACAAAAAAAAAAAAAAAAATGAAAAAAAATCGTAATTATTATTATTATTATTATTATTATTTTTTTTTTAAATATTGTTACCGAGTGAATTTGTATAGGAAAATATAGAAGAAAGTCTTGTGGTGGCCACAACATACTAGGTTTTTTTTCGTTAGCAGGAATAGAGATCCAAAGAAACATCCAAAGACTGTAATAGCTTGAAGAAGATTTTTTGGGATTTCATAACACAAGCATCTGAATAACACACGATTAAACATATGGAATCATATATTATTCGGATCCTCTGCAATACGTCCCTTACAGATCTTTTTTTTTTTTTTTTACAGCACATTAAAGTATACAACATCGTTTTTCCCATTAAAAAATTGTGTGTATAGCATTTTATCCGTTATGCAATGTAGATTGTCACATATTATAAAATTTGTGTTCTCTCTATAAGGTAGACAATTTTTTTAAATAAATAAATTTGTAGCTGACTCACAACTCAGTTTGTTGCCCACTGTTCATGTCTTTTTTCGATTTTTATCGAACAAATTTTTGAAATTATGGATGGTTGTTCAATTATTAATTGTTCAAATCATTCAGAGATAGGATTTTAACCAGCACAATTTTGAAAAGATAGAAAAAGAAGAAATAGCGCAGTTTCGGTTTGGGCAACATTTTCTATATGAGTCGGCCTGTATCTATAGGGGCTCTAGCTCGAGGCCGTCGAAAAGTATTCAATGCGTTATGATCAATGGGTTCGGCATAAAAAATTTTATGCATACAATTTTAGATTTTAGCGAAAAAAAAAATATATATATATATATATTCTGTATTATAAGCATTGTTGTTGTTTCAAATAACGGGTGTACCAGAATAAAATAGACTATTACTATTTGTATATATGCATGGAAATTTTATATTATATATAGACAAATACGTTTTTTATAGGTTCTCAATTACATTGGTAAAATCTGTGCAACAACTCAAAAGCAAAAATTACATTGCAACTACAGGATAGTATGAAGAGCAAAGAGATACAAAAATTGGTACTTTCCAAGCTCAAAAGTGGAGAATCTAGAAGCAAAATATTTCTTCATTTGAAAGGTGTTTTAAGTTGTGCCACTGTTTTTAAGTGGTGTAATATTATTAGAAAGAGTGACAATATTAAAACCACGCATTGTCCACCACGCATTGTCCGCATCAAAAATCTGATTCAAAAAGTGAAGAGTCGCTTGACACGTAAGAAGAGCATATCCATAAGGAAATTCGTTAGGGAACTGAAAGTATCAAAACCATTAGTACAGCGAATACTTAAAAATAACATTGGATTAAGACCTTACAAAAAACGAATACAACCTAAACTCATAGAAACCCAAAAGCAGAAAAGAATCATATTCGCTAATTGGGTGCGACACAATTTCAGAAAAGGTTAGACTAAGAGAATCTTTTTTCTGATGAAAAAACGATTTAAATTCACTGGACTGCTTGATTTAAGATGGATTTGTACAGCAGATGAATTGGGATAAAATAAAATGTTAAAAAATACTGATTTCAGAACTAAACGAGCTGTAAAGAGAATAAGAAAGGACGTAATAATGGAAAGTTGTCAAAGTTGGACCAGACGCTTACATCGAATGGCAAACGGCAACGGGGATTATTTACATAAATTAATATGTTGCATTTTGTTTATTATCCAATCTATATTGTTTATGTGTAAAACCAAGTTGAATTTCACTTAAATAAATTTAGTTATACATCAGTTTATATCAGTCTATTTTATTCTGGTACACCCGTTAATTTTACAGATGCTTGCAAATAATGGTACAATCTATTAACCACTACACATATCAAAATTTTTGACAAATTTGAAAAATCATATTGAACTTTCTTCTGTACTATTGGTGTCATCATTTACATATTGGAGTCATCTTCTATACATTGGAGTTATGCAACAAAACCTTCTACATTATTGAAGTCTATAGAAATATTTCATTGGTGTGATTGTTTCACGTTAAATAAACGTGAAAAGTGTCATTGTTGCCTAAATTCATCGAATGTATATTCTTTGCATAGACTTTTTAAAATTCACTAAATAATAATTTTATTATTATTATTTTATATAGATTTTCTTTGCTAAAATTGTATAAGCCTATTGCGCAAGTCCTTTGTAAATAAAAACACTTTTTATAAAGTACCTTCGCTTGCAGGGAATTATCATAGCACACAATTTCGTTAATCAGAATTATTTATTATGACAGGAAAAAAAAAAACGTCGTTAACCTTTTGCAGTAGATCACCTTAAATACTGTAGGATATCTTCCAGTTAAAGAAAAAAAAAATTAAATTCTGGATAGGACAAAATTTTAATTTTGTTATGTTTCTCTTTCTCTTTCTCTCTCTTTTCTTATGTTTCTCTTTATTTATATATATATAGTTATATACATCCGGATAAATCTGTATGCAGTGGGACAATCTGCAAAAACATGCAATTGCAATCTATTTGACTGTAAAAGCTTCTACGAAATTTATCGTTCCTATGCTAACTTAAGAGATTTGTTTTATTTTTTATTTGCTTTATTTTTATTTATATAAATAATCGAATCCCGGTTCTGGTATGGATGTTTGTGGATGTTCTTTGTGGGGGAAATATATTAGAAATTGTGAATTGTTGTGTAGCTATGTAGTATGGATCAGTCGAAACAAAAGTAGTTGTAACTATAGAGCCAAAGCTGTGAAATAAATACTCAAATTAAGATTAAAAACACATTTTCTAAAATTATACTTTATTTAAAAACATTTTAAATTTATCCAAAACTTTTCGCTTTGAAAAATCAAAGCATCATTAGGGATATAATACATGTTTATAATGAGCAGTTTTTATATAAATTTTACATTTCACGGTTGACAATTAAGTCCTTTAGTAAATTGAGGAGTGTTGAACAAAAGCAATAGTAACTTGTGAAGTCTGGTGAAGATTGGATCAAGGAGCGAAGAAAAGGAAGGAGTGGAACTTTCATGATTACCATTTACCAAGGCACTGCATGTAGGAGTTGTAACTATTGGTGGATTAACAAAGTGCTGCAAGTAGAAACCGTAACTGTTGTAGGATCAATAAAGTGTTGCAAGTAGCAACCGTAACTATTGTAGGATCATCAATGTGGTGCAAATAGAAACTGTAACTACTGTAGGGTCAACAAAGTGTTGCAAGTAGAAGCCGTAGCTGTTGTAGGGTCATCAAAGTGCCGCCTGTAGAAGCTGTAACTGTTGTAAAAGAAATACTTGCAATGAAGGATCATACTTCAACAATTCGGAGAGCAAAAATGTAAAAAAATATTCTAGTATCACCAAAGTGCTGCATGCAGGAACAGAAACTATTATAGGTGTGTATTGAAAATCACATGAGGCTATTGTAGGAGTAAAGCTATAAGAAACTAAAAAGAAACATAACATTAATTATCTTATAATATTGTGTTAAATTATTGGCAAAATTACAGCATCTTTAGAATTTATCGCATTTTTACATTTAATTATATTAATAGCTACAGAAATATAAAGTTCTTGAATAGTAGGTGGTGCTGAAATGATTTTAGCGTTATCCCATATAAGATTAGTGTTTGGGTTAGCATAAATGAAGTCGACCATGAGTAGAACTATTGCCTTCTTTAATATTACGTATAATGTTCCAATATTCGTTTGGTTAAAGTTCTCTTAGTTTGTCCGATATAAAAGAAAAGTTCTCTATTGTTTTCAATGGGAATTTCATAAACGCCTCCAGTGGATCCATTTAAGTCACGGTCATTAAGAGTTACTTGTTAAATAGTTAAAGGAGAACTGAATGGTATTAATAAATTAAATTTACGTTGTATATAATTTTTAAAGTTATAGAATTCTTTACAGTAGGGGAGACTATTTGTATAATGAAATTTTACAGTTGAATTCAGAGTGTAACTAATAGGATTAATTCACACGCAATTTTTTAGTCTATTAACAATTTTAATAATACTAGATTTACTATACCCTGCAGCTTACCTATTTGAATAATTTTGTTAATTTGTTGTTTTACGTTAAATTTGAAAGTAGTTTAATTTATAGCCCGGGTAATGTAGGAATAAAAAAAAAAAAGCATTTTTATAAGTAGTAGGATGAGCTGAATGAGCAGGGATAGGTAAAGGGATAAATGAATTTTTGAAAAAGACGTCAAACCATATAGTTGAATTATCTTCATTACAATGTATCTTAAGGTCAAGAAACGGAAGCGTATGGTTAATCTCTGTTTCATAAGTAAAATTTATCGATGGAAATCTCCTGGCCGCTTTTATTTCCTGGTTTTATTAAAAAAATGCGCTTCTTTATTTAATTGATAGTTTCAAGTTTCAACTACCAATTTCTATTGATAAATTTTACTTATGAAACAGAGATTAACCGTACGCTTCCGTTTCTTGACCTTAAGATACATCGTAATGAAGATAATTCAACTATATGGTTTGACATCTTTTTCAAAAATTCATTGTAAATGAATGGTAATTCATTGTAAATTCGTTGCAAATGGATATTGTAAATCATTTTTTTTTTAATTACTGTCTTGGATTTATGAAAATTTACCTACATATACGTCGAAATGTAATTATATTAAGTATATAATTTTTTTTTAACTATTTAAATAAAAAATACGTTATTACGATTCAATTTTTAATTTTTTATTATGTTAACTATTTTATAGTTTTTCTCCTCTATTTTATATTATTACAGTTTAATAATATATTTTTAAACTTAATTGGTTATTACTTTGGAGATTCATCGATAAGTTAATTTTTCAAAATTACTTTTATCTCTGCAATAAATTTTTACTATTCAAATAGCGGGCTGTGTTAGCCTGGTCGGTACAGTATCGAGCTCGTAATTGGAAGATCGCGGGTTCGATACTCGAGCCGACCAAAGACCGTCGTGTGCACTAATGGTGGCTGGTGCACATAAAATCCTTCATGGCCGCTCTCATCTAAATTATACCTCTGGAGGTCACTGGAGCGGGGGATGCATCCCCTCCATAGAAGATAAAATTGTGATGGAATGTCTCCGGACCATACTTAGGGGTGCGTCCCAGACTGTCGCCAATTACCCATAGCCCAGTACTAGTGCGATGTTTAATCCAACCAACCTTCCCATTCAAATATAAAATTATTTTTTTTTTAAATTGATCTATTAATAAATAATTCATACAATATCGAAATATGTTAAGAACATATTCTTAAAATATAATAATGAAAAATTGAGGGGAAAAATTAAAAATTAATTAACAGCAAACATTAAAATTTATCAAAAAAATTAAATTTTATTTTACTTTTTCGTTTTAATGTGTCTAATAAAAACCGTCAAATTGATTTATTAAAAGTCAATTTAATAAGCACTTAATAACAGAAATTTTTATATTGTTATATTTCATCGCATTTAACCCTTTCAGGGGCAAGGAAATTTCGCCCATTAAAAATAAACTACCACCAGTATTTATAAACAAGCCTCAAACAAAAGAAATAAATAAAAAGAAAAGAAATATCTATATATCTAAAACAAAAGAAGCATCTATAAAATTGAAGTAAAACTTTGTAGAATTTTTTTTTTTCAGGGGTTGGGGGGTTGGGGGGGGAGTTTCTGCAGTTGAGAATTAAAATGAGATGGGGTATAATATAACTAACTACCACCCCTGAAAGAGATATAAGCAAATTTTCATAACTGTAACTTAGAAAAACATTTATATCCACCACTATTCTCTTAAAATAGGATTCCCTCCCAAAGAAAAATAAATAAATGAAATAAGAATCTAGTGTGTTGTGGCCGTCACAAAACCTTCTTCTATATTATTCTATATATCAGTGCCATTTACTGTTTAATATGTACAAAAGATTAGTCATAGCTTCTCACAATAAAGAACTTATATATGAAATTTGCTGCAATTTTAAGCAATAGATACTGAGATATAGCCATTTGGAAAATCCCACAAGAAGAGTAAGAGTAGAGCCATCTATCAGCTGATATACATCTAAATTAAGTCAACATCCGTCTCTATAATGATTACGTCATATATTAACTTTGGTGCATTTATATGCCATAGAAAAGATTTATCCTTCCTATTTGAGGAATAAATTCCTGCAAATCAGCGGCACCTCCCGGCTGATATGCACCCAAATATAACCAGCATAGTATTTCAGAATGCCCTCTTATATATCATTAGTTTTGCAATTATATGCAATAGAATCTGAAATATAGCCTTTCTGTTCACGGGGAAAATTGCAGCATAACGTCGCTACCTATAAGCCGATACGCACCCAAATTGAATCAGTATAATATTTCATAATGGCCCTCTCACAATTCAAGTTTTCCATGTTTATACACAATAAAAACTGAGATATAGCCTTCCCTTAAATCGGAGAAATTGCAGTATAGCAGCGCCATGTGTCTAGCGATTTATACAAAAAATTTATATGCAGTAATTTATGTCAAGGTGCAACTACATATTAATTTATATGAAATTCTGTGCTATAGTTCATGAGATGCAGTTGCCAGAAAATTTTTATCACAGATAGAGAGACAGACATTTTCAAAAAATGGTCAAATCGTGTTCTGTAACTTTGAAAACGTTTAAAATTTCGTCAAGTTTATTAATCCGAAAAATTTTTATTAATCCAATGCTTTCTTCTATTGAATATAGCGGAAAGTAATAAAATTAGATATAAAAACGATTTCCTATGCGTCCTCTTTTAATTAAATTCATTATTAAAAAAAAAAAAAAAAAAGTTTTCTTAGTTTTAGAAAAATATTACTTCATTATACAGAAATAACAAACAAAATGCACTGTACTTCAATATATATCGAAAAATCAAGAATTATCTGAATAATTAAATACTTTATATGTTGTTGTCTAAACAATTGATTTTAATGACAACTGAATTCAGCTTTAAGGGGCTCATCCAATTGAATTAAATGAGTATTTGCGAATGAAAGGGATTCTTAACAATGCATTCGAGGGTGAAAGGTGATCAACCTTTAGCTTTTGATAACCTAATATATTCTACAAATTGGCAAATTGTCAAATTTTCTCGATCCGTTTTTGCGTAGAAAAACATGTACTTCCTTACAAAATGTTGTGTAATGGGCTTAAAAAAATAAAATAAAATAAAATAAAATTACTGCTATTCATGAATAAGTTTTAAATGACTTCGCAGAAAGGCAATATTTTTAAATTTGTAATATAAAAGGGTTTTTATTTTATTTTATTTTATTTATAAATTTCTTATTTCCTTAACTTTAAAAGAAAACTGATGTTTTAAATTACATATTTCAAATAGAAAAAAGAAAGAGAGTATCATGCCAATATAAAAGTTTTCAAGAATTATTAACAATAAAAACTGAGATAAACTAAACAAAAACAAAAAATCTTTAAGATAATAATAATAATAATAAAAAACTGATTAAATAAAGTTTGCAGTTTTTAATGTAACTCCTACAAAAATAAGAAAAAAAAAAAAGAATTTTTTTATTTTTTTTTTTCAATTTATCTATGATGAAATATTAAATAAAACGAAGATTCTTCAAAGATAATTATTAAAATATTATTTCATTATTATTATTATTATTATTATTTTTTTTATTATTATTATTATTTTAAATAAATTATTTTAAGTAAATTTTAATGCAATTTGACCAAAATGATTACCAACTAACGAAAATTCAAACACGACTATCTCTATAAATTGTGTATTTTCTATCTATATATGACACGTATCCTATACATATACAAAAGAATACACAATTGTACTTACTTTTTATTATCAAATCTAAGCAGACTTTTAAAATGATAAAAGGACAGAAGTGACATTGTATTCAAATATACCGAGCGATACATGATTTCGTAAATGATTTAAAACTTAACGAACATTTAAGGTTTTTACTGAATAATTTAAATAATCTGGTGTGTCACTCACACGACTTTCCCTTACACTGAAATTTAATACTATAAATACAGGTTGGAGAATAAGAGGTAAGATAACGATGTTATGTAAACCTATGTTAAACAATTCAAATTAGGCTTCGGAAGAGTTTTATATGATAATTAATTCTGTGTGAGGGGGGCTACCGTCCCCCTCAAGACCCCGTTTCATTAATGCACCTAAATTTATATAAAATTTAATCCGGTTATTAAAAAATAATTCTCTTTTTAAAAAATAATTTATTAAAATTATTATTTAAAAAAAATATGTTTTATGATAATGCAGACGATTTCATTATAAGAGAAGTAGTATAACACTAAATATCCAAAAAAAGTCCATTTTATTATCAATATTAAAAAAAAAAAAAAAAAAAAAAAATTTTCTAAGGTTTTTTTTTTTTTTTTTTTTTTTTGTTAAAAGTAAAAAAAAAAAAAAAAAAAAAAAAAATCGATAACTTTGTTTTGAATTATCGCAGATCGATGGCTCAACCATTCGTTTTAAAGGTATTGGCGAGCTCTTTTGAAAGATACCCGTCATGAAAATTTCTCCCCTCGAGGGGGGGAGGCGAGGCTCCTTCATACACAAAAAAATTTTCCCAGTTGACTATCTCTATTACAAAATATATATATTCGTTTCATTTGGTTTAGTGCAGTCTATACACGTTAAACTCTACTTACCTGCAATTTCCCCCATAGACGTAATGTATTAGAATTCTCTTGATTGTCCCTGTACACGAACCATTTGCTTGATCTTAACGAAAAGTTTACTGAAGCATCTATATATGATACACATTTAGAATACCAAGTTTGGAATGTCTGCTACTATTTGTTCTTGAGATATGCTGATAACAGACAGACACACACACAGACACACAGACACACAGACATACACACAGACCGTTTGCTAAAAACATGATTTTCATATTCAGGGGACCTCAAAACGTGTAAATATAACAAAATCTCGCGTTCGAAAATTTGACCCAAAAACAATACTTTCTCTACCTTATGGGTAAGAGAAATTAAAAATATATATATTTCAAATTATTCGATGAATTGCCGCCCACAGCACTCTTTTAAATTCATTCAACTAATTTTGAGTAGCCTTGTATATTATCTGTAATTTATATACGCATCAAACAATGTACTTAAATTTAACACAGAAAACATAAAAAATTAAAATTAAAATATAATAAATAAATAAATAAAATTACAACACAACTTCAAACGCACTTTCAGCCATTTCTAAACGTAGCACAAATATATCAGAAATATTTTGTGTCGCCCTGTAAATAAAGGATAAATACTTTTCATACCATATTCTGTGTGAAACATGCTTTTGTGCATATAAAAAATACGTGTCAATTTCCTCTTGTTTAGTACTCTAAAGATGTTAAACTGTACATACCTGTAATTCACCCATAGACGTAATTTCAACACTTTTGTCTGACCTTGTATACCAAAATTTTATAAATAGCATCTTCATGTGATACGAATTATTTATAATACCGAATTTGTACTTCCTGGTAACATTTGTTCTTGAGATATGCTCATAAAAGATATACAGACAGACACACAGGTCCATCGCTAAAAACCTTATTTTTGGATTCAGGGGATCTTAAAGGTGTAAATATTAGAGGTGAGTTCGGGCTCTATTTTGGCAATCCGAGCCCGCCCGAGCCCGAAACATTTTTGAACTGAGCTCGCCCGAGCCCGAAAAATGTTATGTGATCAGAGGCCGAACCCGATATTGAAAGTGGTACGCTATGCAACGCATACACAACAGTAAAATTAAATACCGTTTTCATTTTCAAATTAATTTTTTTATTATCAATCCTCAATTTAAATAACTATAAATGTTATTATAACAAGTTATAATGTCTGTGTCTCTTTATACATGTATATATTTATAGTGCAGCCCATTGTTTATAACACGCCTATCGGGGGACAAAAAATTTATCCGAATGAGTGATATAATGAGGCCCAATATAACGAAGGAGAAAGATTATTGTATAACACTATGACATAATATGCATCCCGTTGAAAAAAAAGTTCTATTTAGAAAAAGGAAAGTCAAAGCTACTAAGATTTGCAAGATTATTTTGTGTTTTATAACCTATCATGACTATTATGGCATTACTAAAGGTGCTCTCAAAATGAATAATTTTTTTTTATTTTATTTTTTTTACATTTTCCAGTTAGTGAAAAATAAAATAAACGGAACTTTTAGCTTGAATCTGAGCCCGCCGGAGCCCGAAGACTTGTGTAAGATTTGAGCCCGATCGGGCTCAGGCCCGGGCTCGGACTCGGGCTTACGAGCCCGTCTCATCTCTAGTAAATATATCAAAAACTCAATTTCAAAAATTTGAAGTTTTCTTCCTCTGCCATACAAATGTAAGAAAAAAAATCGTTACATTTTATACAAATATAGAAAAAAAAAAAAAACTTGAAGAAGAAACTTCTTTCTGTTTACTTTGACATTTGAGAAAACTTAACAGAATCATATGATTGTGGGGTCGGTACCTCAAGTTCTTTAAATGATAGAAAGAAGAAGAAAAAAAAGTAGTGTTCCTCCCCCCGTTCCCCCTTTAAGACAAAAACATTTCGGCTACTGAACCCTTTTGTTTTTGACCGCAGAATTTACGCCGTGGGTGTAAGACATGAGTCAAAAACATTTGAAGACAATAAACAGTCTCAAGGTTTCTAACATTCGGCAGCTGGCAGCTTTCAGATGTTTTCCTACCACGTGATTCAATATGCTCCAAGACTCCCTGGCAAAAGCTCAATAGAGAGAATCATCCCGGAAAAAATTTAAAGGATGCAATGTTACTGATCAGATAAAATGTAACTGGAATGTAAATATATTTGGAGTAAACAACATATGGTCCGACATGCCTCCAGCCATTTATTACAATGTTAAAGCTTTCTTTCATCTTTTTTGAAAGATCTGTCTGACAACTGTTGAGGCAAAGTTGCTGGTTGTCAGCGTAAATTTATATTTGTATATAACTTGTTTCTCTTTATGTATTCTCACTTCATATTAACTTCATAGTAAAACAGTGGTTTCTAGGATAATAGTTTTTGTCAAACTCATTTATTAACAAAAACTGATTTCCTTTTAAATTCAATGAGAAAAATAAATAATTACAAAATATTTTTTGTGGATAATTAATTGTTACATTTGACTTCAGGATTTAATAGATATTTTCATGTGAATCAAAAACAAATTGTATCATCGAAAGGAGGGAGGATGACATTATGACGTCATTCAATATTCATAGATAATGAAAGACTTTCTTAAACTACGAACTTAAGGTTGAATTTCATTTATTTTGAGCATCCGTGTATAAGAAATCTGCGCAGATTTTTACGGACGCATTAACTCGCATTGCGAACAATAATGCACTTCTTGTTCGTTTTAGTTTCAATGAAAATTTTTGTTTTAATAATTTCCTTTATAAGAAGAAAAGATGCACTTTTATTCACAAGGAAAGTCGCCATATACGCATACCCAGAAAATTTTGATAAATTACAGAAAACTCTTCTTGTGAAGTTGTGTACGTTTATAAGAAAAATTTCGGTGGAACCTGTATATATCATATGTAAAAAAACAATGAAAATGTCCTCTTCTTGGGCATTTATCACTTATTGGCGACAAAAAGAATTTTGAAACAAAACTTTATTATTATTATTATCATTATATTTATTTATTTATTAAATAATCATTAAAGAAACCCTTTTTCTATACTCTTCACACTAAAATAATTTAAGTAATATTTCAAATAAACAGATTTATAACTACAATTTTGTCATATATATTTATTTATAAATGTGTAAATAGCAATGTAATGATCGTCTATTAACAACGTCTGTTAATTGCGGAACACTTAAATTAACTAAAATTCATTCGATATTTGTGTTATTGCTTAGAATAAAACATTATATTTCTTTATTACTGCATGATAAATTAAAAAGAATATAGCAATTTACATATGGAAAATATCAATCAATTATAGAAACGCTTTTTGTGCGCTCATGGACAAACGGTTAAGATCCACTGGCTTAGGAGTTTTTTCTAAATTGATTAAAATTATTTTTAATTCAACATTAAAGCCCAAAGTTTAGCATAGCAGGCCCATTAATACTGAAAATATGCAATTTTCCGGTCATTAATGTGATGTCGATTATCACATATTCTAAAAATTATATCATTTATTTAAAAAAAAAAAAAAAAAACATTTTCAGGTAAAGAACCCATTTTTATGATCTCTAAATTGCAACTTAAATTCACATACACTATGTTCTTTAAATTTTTACATTCTTCCTCTTCCTACATATGTATCTTTTGCTAATTGCAACTCTTTCCAAACTTTTGATCATGTATTATTCGTTTTTTAACATAATGCAGATCTACAATCGCATGTTATGACTTTTCCTAATTCGGTTTCTTTTGATCTTGTAGATAAAGGCAGTTTGTCACCTTGAGTGCATTCCTTGTTTTATAACATGGTGCGTTAATTTTGCTTAAAAGTTCCGGGTTCTCATAGCGTATGTTGGCGATTAGTGAGGACCGTTTGAATTGTAATTATGTGGTAACCTTTTCAAAAATTGTATGTGTTTATACGTAACACAATTACAACCATTTTTTATCTACTATTTTGAATTTGAGAAAGATTTCGTCGCAAAAAGTACACTTTTCAGCTAGATAATGCAAGGATCCATACTAGTTCCACCACTTCTCAATGGTTTTCAGCCAATCACATTCATGTATTAAAATGGCCCATCTGCTCGCCTGATCTGAATCCAATGGAAAACCTTTGGGGAATACTTGTACGCGAGATATATGCCAATAACAAACAATTTCATTGTGGTGTTGAGCATAGTTTATAAATTAGTAATTATATTTTTTCAAAAAATCCGTTATAAAAGTAAAAGAAAAGCGAATACAGAAAGAAAAAAATGAGGATTTAGTTTAACATTTGAAGCCAAGTCCGTCTTCACCTATCTGTAATGCATCCTTAAAACCATTTTTCATCAAGTTTTCTTTTCTAAAATTGTTGAAATTTTACATTTATTCCAAAGTTTACTTTTGAGAAAAATTGAATAATTATTAGTTTAAAATTTATTACTTATGCTAGAGTTATATAAAATTAGATTAATGATATGATAACAAACATGCCATGCAAATTTTATGCTCATATATTTATGTTGCTTGGAAAGTTTTGCTGAAATCAGACAAATGATTCGTGTAAACGGACATGCAAAAATATTTAAATGAACTGTGTCTGTTGGCGCAATTTTCCTGTAAATGCATTTTAACATCTTTAGACTACACTAAACAAATTTAAATTAACATATTCCTAGATGCATGTTTCACAGCGATTTTGGTATGAAAAGCATTCAATTTACGTTTACAGGACCACACAACATAACTCTTATATATTACAGATTATTTGGAAAACAACTTGCGTTTCAGATTGCGTTATGAATTCCTTTTGCTTTCTTTAAATATAAGCTCAGTGTTTAGTTACGGCGTATCGGCAACATAACATAACATGGCTACTCAAAATTAGTCGAATGAAAAATGGAGGTCTATAAGAGGGTTTCTCAGTTCTGAGAAATTTCGAGTTTCTATTTTATTGTATGGTTAGACTACTATGAATAAAGAGTAAATTTTATGATTAGACTACTATAAATAAAAAGTAATTCGAATTAATTCAAAAAGTTCAGTATAACTTTTGCGGAGGGCCCATTACATGAAAAGTCACTGTTAACATAAACATAATGTTAAGGTCCATTATTATTGCAAGTTACACAATTTAAAAAAAGGGTTTTCTGTATCCATATTTATATTAGAAATATCTATACATTATAACTATATCATTTCTAATCAAAGTATTTGTATCCATAGTATACTGGTAGTAGAAAAACGAATATTGTATATATTCTTAAGAAATATTGTAGTATAAAGATTGTAAGATTGTAGGAAGAATTTAATCACATGTTATTCAAATTTTTTCTAAATTTATTTAGTATCAAATTATCAGTTAAATAATTAAATAAATTGAATTTAAACCTAATTCGCAATTATGTTACTTAATGTATTCGAAATTATCTGAGAAGTTCACTTACATCAGTTCTTTCAATTCATTTAAATGAATAATACAAATTTTCTTTTAATATCGTAAGAAAGGCTGATTGAAAGAGGACAACTTGTATTTTCCGTTGAACTTAAATAATTAAGTGTAAGATTTATTACTTGGTTTGTTGAATAAATATCATTAACTTATGCAATATTTTTAAAAAAAAGTTTTAAAAAGGGTCGAAAATTTCGTTTTTTCGCGGTCGTCTTTTTTGAAACGCCCTGTACGACAGGGTAACAATTCCATTTCTTAACAACTGGTATATAAAGAAAGGCCATTTAATCCTCTTTCGAACCATATAAACATTTTTACAAAATACGGATTACCGATCCATATTTTTAGATTTTACGAAACATCGATTTTTTCGCAAAATATTTTATAACTCAAAAGCGTTTAGAGATAAATCATTTCCTTTTTTTTTTTTTTGTATATACATCTCGCTTTCATAATTTAACTCCCAAAAGATTGAGAGAAAATTTCAAAAACTGAATGAGTTATAAATTTTTTAATTTTCAGTATCGCGGCAGTCTTCGATGAAAAAACCATTGCAAAAGCTTTACTTCATTCGGAAATGAAAACCGTAATCAAATAATGTAGATTACCATAGCAACCTGTTCAAAGAGGTTCATTTCTCCACGGAAGCCAAGAAAAAAAAACAAAAAAACAGCGAGGTCACATGTATTGGTTCTGCGATTAAAAATTGCAATATTCTAATGCGCGTATTTCAATTTCTAATTACGATTAATTTATTTTTTCTCCATCATTGGAAAGATATTTTAAAGTTCTTTTTTTTACTTAAAGTTTTCAACAGATTTACACGTTTTGAGGAGTCCTGAATTAATTTTCTTCTGTATCTCGGCTACTAATTAAAATAATTTCATAAGTAATACATCATTAGAAAGCTTTTTTGAATTGGAATCGAACAGTGGAATACAGAAATTTGTACCGCCAGATGGCGCTGTAATATTTTCAAATTTAAATATTTCAATTTCTAATTATGATTAAATTATTTTTAATGCATCATTCGAAAGATATTTTAAAGTTCTTTTAAATTATCGAAAATTTTCACCAGATTTATACGTTTTGAGGTCTCCTGAATCATTTTTCTTTTATGGCGCTGTAATATTTTCAAATTTCAATATTTCAATTTCTAATTATGATTAAATTATTTTTAATACATCATTCGAAAGATATTTTAAAGTTCTTTTAAATTATCGAAAGTTTTCACCAGATTTACACGTTTTGAGGTGTCCTGAATTAGTTTTCTTTTGCATCTCAGCTATAATTAAAATAATTTCATAAGTAAGACATCATTAGAAAGCTTTTTTGAATTGGAATCAAGCAGTGGAACACAGAAATCTGTACTGCCAGATGGCGCTGTAATATTTTCAAATTTCAATATTTCAATTTCTAATTATGATTCAATTATTTTTAATACATCATTCGAAAGATATTTTAAAGTTCTTTTAAATTATCGAAAGTTTTCACCAGATTTACACGTTTCGAGGTGTCCTGATTACGTTTACTTTTGCATCTCAGCCAAATGAGTTAGATCGTTCAAAATTGGTATACGTAGGTTAATTAAGAGGGCCTGAAAGGGTGGAGAAGAAATAGGCGTGCACCGCGCGCGTACCCCTAACTTGTGCGCGCGCAGCTTGCACGCGACTGCGCTGCCGAAGGCAGTGGGGACCCGGTGCGAATTTTTTCCCGATCAGAAATGATTTTTTTTTTAGGGGGCACGAAGGCTCAGGGAAGGAATACGCGCGCGCAGCGCGTGTATCCCCGAAGTTGTGCGCGCGCAGCGCGCACGGGACTGCGCTGCCGAAGGCAGTGGGGACCCGGTGCGAGTTTTTACCCGATCAGAAATGATTTTTTTTTTAGGGGGCACGAAGGGTCAGGGAAGGAATACGCGCGCGCAGCGCGTGTATCCCTTAAGTTGTGCGCGCGCAGCGCGCACGGTACTGCGCTGCCGAAGGCAGTGGGGACCCGGTGCGCATTTTTACCCAATCAGAAATGATTTTTTTTAGGGGGCACGTAGGGTCAGGGAAGGAATACGCGCGCAGCGCGTGGGGACCCGGGCCGACTTTTTACCCAATCAGAAATGAAATTTTTTTTTATTTCTTTTCTTAACACTAAAAGTTTCTGTTAGTGATTCATTATTTTTAGTGATTCATTTGAAAATACTGACCCGCTAGCGGGCGAAGACAGCTAGTCGTTTAATAAAGACTGAATTACATTCGCTCTCTCCCCCATCTTATTGGACTATCTCAACGTTGTACCCTGGAATTATTTGCAACATTATTAAATGTTTTACAACGCTCTGTATCAACCTGTTGGAATTATCCATCCTTTATATTATTGGAAATTTTCTTCAATAAAAGACCTCATGATGACTGCCATGGATTGTATTCTTGAAATCTTTCTAGTTTAAGATTCCTTACTATTACTGTGGCAATAATTCTGCGTAACAGCAGAGTTACAGTTTTCCAAATGACGTAGATTCTATCCTCCACGTTAAAAGATTAATATTGTTTATGATATAAACTGCAATGATAAAAACAGAATTGAATATTTTTAAGGAATTTTTTATGTAACAAAATTTAAATTTAATTTAATCAGACAGATTCGATTTCTCGTCAGTTTCATCGCTTTCCGACCAATAAACAGTAGTAGCGTCCGCAAAATATTCACTGTAATCAACGTTGATTTTTTTTTTTTTTAACTTTTTTTCATTGGAGCACAATAGCGTCACACTTTTACCTTTATGTATAATTTGTGTCATAATGCACTTCATAATATATTTCAAATAGAAAGTGTTACGTTTTTGCGCCCATGTTAAAAAACGTAGGCCAAGTCAAAAATGCAAAATTGTGAATCTTTGGGCCCAAAATTTTGGGCATAATATTGATGGAAGTTTAAAATACATACGTTCTAAAATAATTAAACGGAAACATTTTATGCGCTTTATCAGCCTGATATTTTCCTTAATTTTAGGGCCGAAAAATACACTTATGGACCCTCATACTTTCGATGAGTAGTTGGTTGGAAGGTAAATATATATATATTTTTATTATTTAACTACAGCCTTAAATGGTAGCTGCAATGTTTAGACGGGTATTAAGGAGGTGATAATCGCCCCTCACGCACATGTCTACGTCAAATACAATAAAACTGTTTCTAAAATTATTTTGAACTGTTTTTAACGTACATCGAAACCTTCAAATGCAGTATGCCACTTACCTGTAATAATATTTCTATATTTATGTCGGGTAAGAGAAAGTTGTGTGAATGTCTCACCATATAATTTTCTATACATTACAGCTAAGTGCAGTAATACTGTGCTATAATATATTAATCTCCTCAGTTAATAATTCTCTCTCTCTCTCTCTGTATATATATATATATATATATCAAGTGTATTATCAGTTCTATCCATAATTAAAACAGTATAACATCATTATAAACTTAACTTTAAAATATTACTCTAATTGTACAGTAACATGTAGATAAGGATGTACTAACGAATACATGTTACAGTTTTTAAATAATATAGAATTTAGATTCTTTGTATGATTATTATACTGATAAGCAATATCAGGTTAATATATCAAGTAATCAAAGATCATTATATAATATTATCAAATCACGCTAATTTTCAAAAATAAAAATAGGGGAGAGTGGGAGTACAATGGACCGCTCCCTATAATTAATTAATTTATTTATTTTTATAGTTCGTATTTCGGTACATAGATAACAGCACTGCAATGATGAAATTTAGCCAGCAACTTCATGCCTAACTAACAATTTACCCATTTTATTCGTGAAGTTTAGTTTACGTTCGCCAAAAGTAAATATTTTTAGTGAAACATTTTTTTTTTTTTTTTTTTTTTTTTCGTCTTTCAGGAATCTGGAACAGGCTATTTAGCACAATAAAGAGCTAAGGCCATCTATTATTATATTTAATCTTATTAAAATATTTTTTGAAAGGATTATTATTATTATTTTTTTTTTTTTTTTTTATTTGCTGTCAGAGGTCCAGATGGAGTACAATGGACCATGGTTCATTTACATGAGTTCTTTCTCATAATAAATTGATTTACGAAATCTGCATTTTTGAAGTGTTAGCTATAAATTATGTATAAAAATTTCAGAGGTAACCTTAATTAGATCTGTTATGTCTTCAAAGATGAATTAGAAAGCAATTTACTTTGAGGTTTCTTCTTATTTATTTTTGATAACCATTCAGTTACTTTGGTATTCTTATGTTTTTACAAATATCATACAGCTATAACAAATTAAATTAAATAATGCAATTAAAAATAATAATACAAATAAATTTGACGAAAAAGACGGTTTTACATTTTGTTGGTTTAATCACAGAAATAAAAGACAAAGAATCTGTTTTTGTGAGATTCAAGCAACGAAAATTTCATTAAGATCTCTATATTTTTTCTTGAGAGTGTTGCTATATCTCTTGTAAATTTTCAAGCTATTGTAATGATGAGTTTTCCAGACCCTACAACTTCACAAGAAAACAGCAGATTTTCAGTGACACAAAAATTGTTTAGCGTATCATTTTCTAATTTTAATGTTCATTAATTAACATTATTTGTATGAATCGGAGACATAAATAAACAAATATAATATATTCTACATTGTATGCTATTAAAAAACATACTACACATGCTTTTTAAATTTGACCTGTGGTTCATAGTACCCCATGTCATGGACAATTGTACCTTGTACCCCGCGGTCTGGGTACAATGGTCCATTTTGTCAGTTGTTATTAAAAAATTTATATTAAAAAAAGGAAACATAATTATTGCTTTTGATTGAGTGCCACATAAGACCCAATATATAGGTAATAGGCACACATATTTTCAATAGCGAGAAATTATTTCTTTGTGAGTAAACACCTAAAATTTCCAAAATTGGTCCATTGTACCCCACTTTCCCCTATAGTATATGGAAGATAATTTAACGTGAAATAAATTTCTCAGTTGACAAATATTACATCTTGAAATATTATGAGCTGATTTAAGAACTTTATGAAAACAACATTTCTTCTTATTATCCATTCAGATGTATAATAACTTGCACACGAATTTCGAAAATTAAAACTTATTTACATTACAAATAAGGAAATATAGTTGTTTTTAACAAACAATCATTCTGCTTTCTTTTCAAACTGTAATCATTGTCATTAAATCATCTAAATTTCCTATTTGCTTTTATTTTATTGACGCTTATTACACAATGATTATGCAACAAGTTACTCTCACTTTCTTTCTCTCTTACTATATCTCAATAAAATAAAAACAGTAAATTAGAGCTTTTGTTTTTTTGTGTTGCATAGGTTTTATAATATAATATACTGACGAAGTTTTGTTTGAATAGCAGAGGTCAAGTAATTTCAAACATTTTAAAATTTCATTTAAGACGCAGTAAATCGATTGTTGCAAAAGATTTTCTCATTAAAGTTACATTCTTTTAATGCAATCGCTTTGATAAAAAAAAATAAATAAATAAACGGGTTCTAACATGCGAAAGAAGACATTATTTGAAAATTTCATAGTAATAACTCTTAATAAACTTTATTTTGGCAGGTGAAAGTTATTTTTTCCTTGTTAACTACATAAAGAATGTGAGTAACAATGAATTTTGATTACTTCTGAGGGAAAAAAAGTTGTTTTTCTTAGAACTTATAGAGAAGACATCCGAAAGATATCTAAAACTTGCTTGTAAATTATTGGCCAATCTAGAAGAAATTACAGTAAAACTTCCTCAAACTCCGCCTTCCCCTATCCAAATATAATATCCCCCTCCAATAAATAAATAAACGTGCCCTTAAGACCGTATGACCAAAATGAAATCTCCTATAATGATACATTAAATACAATTAAACCAGCATGTTGTAGCCACCACAAAACTTTCTTCTGTGTTTTTCCTATACAAAATCAGACGCTTTTATTTGTTTATTTTTTTGATTGGGAAAAAAAAAAAAAAAAAAAAAAAAAAAATCGATAACTTCGTTTTAAATTATCCATAAATTATCAGATCTATGGTTCATATTCGTTTTAAAGGTATTTACGAGTTCTTTTGAGAAATACTTATATTGAAAATTTACACCCCAGGAGTACTTTCCCTTCAGGGGTAAAGCTATGTGATTCTTCTATACATATACTAAAAATTTTTCCTAGTTGACTATGATTTTTTCTAACTGACTACAAATAATTCTTTTTAATTTCTTAGTTATTTATTTAAAATAATTGTCATTGATCACATTTACGTGAAAATTTGCCTATATTGCCATATCAAAAATTTAGAAAAAATGGAAAGGCAACGCTATCCGCTGTGAGGTTTTCAAGAAAGTTGATAGGCACTTATTTATGTCAAGTTGCAACTACATATCAATTTGTATGAAATTTTGTGCAGTAATTGTCCACAAAATTTTTCCCATGCACACAGAGAATAAGAGAAAGACAGACAAACATTTTCTAAAAATGGTCAAATTGTGTTCTAGACTACTCAAAACGTGCAAATCCATCGATAACCGGAAGTCGAAAAAATTATTACAAAACCAATACTTTTATTCAATATACGAGAAAGTAAAAAACTTTTTCACCAATTACAAAAAATGGAAAACAATGTATTCCACTGCTTTTAAATAGTGCATATTATATATGCATCCAACCGTGCACTAAAATTTTAGTTTAAAAAGAAATAAATAAAATTAGTATGTTGTGGTTACCACAAAACTTTCCTGTATATTTTCCTATACCAATTCACTCAGTGTAAATTATATTTCGGAAATATTATTTAGTAAAGTTATTTTTCATAATTAATGCAAAAGGTTTTCGTCTAAGAGAAGTATAATCTCTCGAAAGAAAGTCAATTTTTTTCGCCTTTCAGATGTCATAAAAAAAAAAAAAAATCTTTTCAGGTTTTTTTTTTTTTTTTTTTTTTTTTTTTTTTTTTGGGGGGGGGGGCGGGGGGGGTTAAAAAATCGAGAACTTTGTTTTTTAAATTATCACACGTATATTATTCCACTTCGATGCCTCTACATACATACATATACATATATATATGTGTGTGTGTGTGTGTGTGTGTGTGTGTGTACAGTGGGTGATCAAATTATAGAATTTTTTTAGATTTTCTAACAAAAATACTGGACAAAATGGCCCAGGACTTCACACGTGCAAGGAACATTTAAGAACTAATGCCGACTTAGTTCAAAGTGCAGTTAGGGGATCAACCACATATTGAAGAAGAGCGCAAATATTTCGTATCACCCTGTATCATAAAAAGCTATAAATGACTTGTAACTTTAACACATTGTTGTACATTCTATGTATAATATTTACATATTTTGTTGTGTAAATTGCGCAATTATTTAGGCAGAAATTTTTTCTTTTTTTTTAGAAGGTTTTTAATTGAAATTGACTTTGTCATCGTGTCTTCGTGTCACGCTAGTAAACAATGCGCCTTCATTTTAAAGTAAATATAAGCTAATTCGTTTGTCGCTGTGTGGCTCGGTTGGTAAGAGCGTCCTGTTAATAACGCGGTGGTTGTGAGTTCGGTCCCTGGTAGGTCCAGCGTGTTAGTTTTTGCGGATAATTAGTAGAATAGGTGTTAATTGAAACAAGAAACTTTTCGTTGCTTGCACTAAGAATTTTTGAGGAGTTTTTTTAAGAAGCATTTTTTTTATTTAGATAGTGGAAAACACAAAACATTTTAGATATTAAAAAAGCACAAAATAAAATGTTTTAAGTAAAAAATACATTAAAAATTATTTTTAGAAGCTTTATATATATGTATATATAAACATTATATATTACTATTATATGAAATTGGATTTGTCATCGGCTTTTTGTCACGTTAAAAAACCAAGACGCTTCCATTATATATATTAAAAAAAAAAAAAAAATGTAAGCAACTCATTGTATTTCTTAATGAATCAGCTGGTTACAGCGTCATGTTGATAATGCGAGAGTCGTGTGTTCGATCCTCGCCAGGCCGTGGTGATTTTGCAAATAATTAATAGAAAAAGTGTCAATTAATAAAAGAAAATATTTCGTTGTGTACACAGTATCCTAATAATTTTTCAAAAGTTTTTAAACGGCTTTTTATCTAGTTACAAAAAGCACAAAATTAAAATGTAAGTAAAAATAAATAAATAAATAAAATTTTTTAGAAGCTTTTTATATGAAATTGACTTGGTCATCGTGTCTTCCTATCACGCTAGTAAACAATTAAAGTAAATATAAGCCGTTCCGTTCGTGGCTACGTGGCTCAGTTGGTCAGAGCGTCAGTTTAATAACGCCGTGGTCGCGAGTTCGGTCCCCGGTAGGTACGGAGTGTTAATTTTTGAGGATAATTACTAGAAAAGGTGTCAATTGATAAAAGAAAATTTTTCGTTGACTACACAATATCTTAAGAATTTTGCGAAAACAATTTTTAAGAAGTTTTTTTTTTTTTTTTTTTTTTTTTTTTTAATATTAGAAAACACAAAACATTCTTAGATGTTAAAAAAGCTCAAAATTAAAAGTTTCAAGTACAAAATACATAAATAAATATTTTTAGAAGCTTTATATATATATATATATTATTATATGAAGTTGAATTTGTCATCGCGTTTTCTGTCACGATAAAAAACAAGACGAAAAAAAAAAAATGTAAGCAATTCATTGTATTTCTTAATGGCTCAGTTGGTTAGAGCGTCATGTTAATTTTTGCAAATAATTAATAGAAACGGTGTTAGTTGATAAAAGGAAATATATCGTTGTGTACACAGTATCCTAATGATTTTTGAAGAGTTTTTTTTTAAATAGCTTTTTATCTAGTTACTAAAAAGCACAAAATAAAAATTTAAATAAAAATAAATAAATAAATAAAGTTTTTATAAGATTTTTATTGAAACTGGATTTCGTTATCGCGTCTTCATGTCACGCTAATAAATATGGCACCGCAACTTTAAAGTAAATGTCAGCAGTTCTTACAGTCGCTCGTTGGCTCAGTTGGTCAGAGCGTCGTTAATGCGATGGTGGTGAGTTCCATCCCCGAAGGATTGATGTGTTAAATTTTGTAGATAATTAATAGAAAATGTGTCAAATGATAAAAGGAAATTTTTCATTGTCTACGCAGTATTCTAAGAATTTTTGAAGAGTTTTTTTAAGAAGCTTTTTTAGATATTAAAAAGCACAAAAAAAAAAAAAGTTTTATATATATGTACATATTCTTTTAGAAGCATTTTATTGAAACTGGATTTTTATCATCTTGCCTTTGTGTCATTCTGAAGAAGAAGGCGCCTCCACTTTAATATAAATTTAAACAACCTTTTTCGTCTTCGCTAGCGCATTTGGTTAGAGCGTCATGGTGATAACGCGATGCTCGTGGGTTCGACCCTTGCAAGCCGATGTGTTGCTTTTTTGCAGATCATTAATAGAAACTATGTCAACTGATAAAAAAAAATCTTTCATTGTCTACACATTATCATAAGGAATATTTAAAGAAGCTGTTTTTTGAGTTACTAAAGCGCACAAAATAAAAATTTTAGTAAAAATATAAATAAAAATAACACTGAAAGTTTTTTTTTATTATTATTGTGTAGCCCTAAAAAGCCCAAAATAAAAATTTATTCTTGCAGAGACATGCTATAAAATCATAAAAGTGTCAACAACAAGAAAATTTTAAAGAAAAATATAGATATTTCACTTTTGCAAAAGGTGAAAATTTTTTAATATTCTAAATATATTAAAAAGCATTCGAGAACAATATTCCTTTTGTATAAGTATTTGTGAGATTTTTCTAGAATGTTCTGTGGTTTTTCTTGACAGTTAGACTTTTGGTTAGAACGTCATGCTGATAATGCAATGATCGTTGGATTCGGTCCTCGAAAGACGATATAGTACTTTTTTTCCAGATAAATAATCGAAAAAAAAAAATGTCAATTCATAAAAGACAATCTTCCGTTGTCTACAAAATATCCTAAGAAATTTTAGTTAGTTTTTTTTAAGAAGCTTTTTTCTTTTTGTAACTAAAAAGCACAAAATAAAATTTAAGTAAAAAATCATTTTTTAAAATTAGAAGCTTTTTATTGTGAAGCCCTAAAAAGCATAAAATAAAATTTATTCTGGCAAAGACATGCTACAAAGAAATGAAAGTTTCAACACTAAGAAAATTTTAGAGAAAAGTATAAGTACTTTCCTTTTCAAGAGATGAAAATTTTTTAATGTTCAAAATATTTTAAAAAGCTTTCGAGACATTTGAAATTTCTGGCCAAACGAACGATTATATAAAAACTAATAACTAAGAATATTGGTCTCGAAAGATTTTTAAAATATTTTGAACATTAAAAAATTTTCATCTCTTGAAAAGGAAAGTACTTATACTTTTCTCTAAAATTTTCTTAGTGTTGAAACTTTCATTTCTTTGTAGCATGTCTTTGCCAGAATAAATTTTATTTTATGCTTTTTAGGGCTTCACAATAAAAAGCTTCTAATTTTAAAAAATGATTTTTTACTTAAATTTTATCCAAAAATTATGAACTTTTTTTTTTTTTTTTTGCTTATAACTAGAACGAATTTTCATTAAATTATACAAAACTTGCATAAAAATTTGACGAAACATTAGAGAAACTTTCTTCTGATACATGAAATTCACACGTGTAATATTCGCAGAGATATGAGCATTTTTATTTTATATTAGTAAATATTATTTCACTGCGCATGCGCGAAAGATAGAACAAAATTTTCTTACATAGGTTAAAAACTAGATATATTGGTCAACTTTTGTCAAAAGTTCATTTAAATAGAGTAAAAATTAAGCAAACTTTCAGCACAAGAACGAGCTAGATTGTAGGTATTTTCCAGAGTTGAAATTTCATAAGGGGTTTTTCACATGCCGCGTATTTAAGTTGAAGATCCAATTTTTTCAACCACGTTGTGAAAATCTGAAATTATGATTGTGGACATATAAAAATTTTATTGGTAATTAAAATTTTTATATTTCGAGAATCATATTTTTTTTTTATTTATTTTTTTTTTTTCTGTTGAACAGAATTTCTTATCTTTAGTTCATTTTATTCATTTTGTCAAAATGTATGGTTGAGAAAAATTTTAAGTGTAGTAAAATGTACAGAAAAAAATTATGTTAAATAGTAAAGAATAAAAAATTTTTGAGCAAAACATCCTTAAATGCAATATAATAAGTAATACTGCTTCATATCAAAACAATTGAGCATAACTGTGCGTGGCTACTTTAATGCCACTCTCGCACCTGCATTTTTCACCTGATAAGGGGTAGTGTTTAAATATTTCAACAAGGAACAATATTGTTGAATATTATTGAATTTCATGATACTTGCAAAAAGAAACGCTGGGGTTAGAAATTTGACTATTGATTAAAGTAAATAGCAAATCAATAATTTTGACTCTTTATGTTGCAAAACGGCATCTTTATATATTTATTACAGTTTCTTTATTATCAATAAAGAAACTTTATGACTATAACAGACCCAATGTGTTTTCTGAGTTTTAGTGACAATTGGAAAACCGGAAGGAGGACCAAAAGTCGGTATCTTAAAACGGCTGTAACGATTTTATATAAATTTTTACTGCACAAATGCCCCTTTAGATGTACTTTCATATGTATTAGATCGTTATTACTGGAAAATAGATAAACATTCTATATAGGTAGGACAATTTTAGGTTTCGGGGGTAATTGCAGCAATAAAGGACTCTACAAAAGTTTTTCTTCCAACTCGCTGTATTAACTCCATCTTTTTTTTTTTTTTTTTTTTTTCCGGAATGTATTAATACAGGAAAATTTGTAGTAGTCTTAATTAGCATAGATCAATTTTATATTTTATGTCTTCTAGACACTCGCTCTTCAGACAGATATAATACAGGTAGTAGTGGGTAATGAATATCGTATATGATTATTACTCACAGATTTAAATTTATCCATAATTTTCTTTTAAACGTAAATCTATTGTTAGGTCATTGTTGGATACTGTTTTTGTATGAGTGCTTTTTTTTTTTTTTTCACTATTGTAACAAACAGCAATTCTGGTCTTCTAAAATACGTATAAATGTTTCCCTTAAGGTTTTACAGCAATATTCTTATAATATTATAACGCGTTTAATAGTACATGTGCATGCGTGGCGTAGAATTTTTCGTTTTCGTATCTTAAAGCCATTGTATGTGGATGTGTATCATGTCTTACATTTTCTCTCAAACCACTGGACCGATTTCAAGCAAATTTGACATAGGTACTGGTTATAACCAGGGTTGAAGTACTGTGGGTGTTTGACATTTCTAGTGTATGCCCAGTGGGGAAAGAAGGAAAAATTCCTCTCGAAAATCATAATTTTGTATGATTTCTACATTATTTGATATGCAGGATATATATACTTCTAAAGTAAACATACTCCCTAGTCCCTACATAGAACTTTTTAAAAATTCGATACTGAAAATCGGTGAAACGATTAAAAAATAAAAATAAAAAATAAACCATTCTAAAATAACGCTTTCGTAAAAATTCATGCATTCCACTAAAATATTTTACCTTGGATACGTCGAAATGGCAGTGTTTTAAAATGATTAAAATAAAAATATTTTTTATAGCATGTTAAAATGGCGTCACCATCAGAAAATCAGCCCAAATAAAGTACTACCGTCTTTGGAAATGATGTCATTTCTTAAAAGTCATTCGATCGGTAACATGCATTTACACAGAGAAAATTGCTACGCTCTACTATGATTGTGTAGGGCTTTTATTTACTAGTGATAGAATAAGTAGTAAGAAATAGTAATCTTAACTCCAAATTATAATATAATATCAGAAGGCTTTTGTTTGTTATAAATAAATATTTTATTCGTCTGCATAACAACAACTTAAAACGTTAAAACAACAAATTTTCTTTTTTAAGAATGTCGCCATTCCAGGGTTATGTTTTACAAATGAAATGTTTAAAAAAATAACAAATTTGTAGCCAACGATAAATATTCCTATTTTCAAGCGTATTTATAAATATGTGAATTAAAAAAATGAGATTTTTTATAAAAATGAATTATTTAGATTTAAATATAGTGACCCAGCGAAGTAGGCAAAGGAAGCTAGTGGCTTTATAAAATTGAAGCTTTTAAAGTTTTTATATAACAACTTAAAAAACTATAACTATTTTTTTTTTTAATTATTTAATTTTTTTTTTTTTTTTTTGCATACATTCCATTTGTAATTTTCTCCGTAATAATCAATTATACATTGCGCTAAAAAATAATTTACTTTTGTTTATGCTCGATGTTTGCGTATTATTTTAAATTTTTTCTCTTTTTCATTTCTCTCTCTCTCTTTTTTTCTCTGTAACTATTTGTCTTAATACCTAATTCTATTTCACCCACTCATCAATGAGCTCTGGTTAGCTCATAAAGTGGGCGTTAGTAGGCGGCTAAATTTATCAAAACAATCTTTTTTGGGAAAAGAGCGATATATTATTTTTGAATCAGATTTAATACTTAAATGCAAATGATGTAAATTTCTAACATATTTTTTCGTTATCAAACGAGGAATAAATCAAGCTGACATTAGATAATGAATAATCATTTATTACATGCGCTACAAATATGGAAAGTTTTAATACATCATCAGAATTTGAAACTATAAAAAAGAAAAGATGCAACTTCGAATACGAGTTTTTAATTTATTTTAACGGGGGTAAAATAAAACAGTAAAATAAAACAAACGAGACACCCAAAATAAATTATTTTATAAGTATTTTGTTTATGGGACTTCTTATTAATATTTTCTTTCCTCTTCGTAAGCTGCAGGGAACTAAACTGCATTTAAGTAATTTATTAACAGCACTTGAAACATTTCACTGTTTCAACTCTACGCAATGAAGCGTAACCCTGACGAGGAGCTCATCCTCCATTTTTTCTAAGCCGTATTTTATACTCTAACTTACCCATATACGGTAGAAAAAGTATTGTTTTGGGGTCGAATTTTCTAAATTTAGTTTTTGTTATACCACGTTTTGAGTTCCTCTGAACCCCAAAAACATCTATTTAGCGGCTGGTTTGAGTGTCTATGTGTCTGTTATCAGTATGTATCAAGAAAAAATAATAACAATAGGAAGTCCAAACTAGGTAATCTAAATCTGTATCATACACACTGAGAAAAAATTCTGTAACTGACATCTATGAATGTAAATTGTGGCTCTAGAAAAAATAGTTCCATGTCATCCTTATAAATTCTAGTCCCCCTTGGAAAGCGAGTTCTAGAAGCCCCTATTAGAATTATAGAGCGTTTGCCTATATTCTCGAGGGCAAAGTTATTTAAAAATCTCTGCAAATAAATGAGACTACAGGAGGCGGGTTTCTGCAACTATAATCTTGGTTTTTTACCAAATTCTAGAAAATCAAGCGAGAATGTCTCGCGATATAAATGATTCAGAATATTTAGAGTATTCGGAAATTGTTTCACTATCTAGAAACGTGTACACTAGAAATTCTCGATCATTTCGTCTATTCAGTTTATTGGCGTGCCTTATGCGCATAGCTCGGAAATCTATATTTCTAGTTAAGGGATTTAGAAAATGGCCACTTATTCATTCTAGAGAAAGGTGGTATATTTTTTTTCTCAGTGCAGGGATGCTACGTTAAACTTTTAGTTGAGATCAAGCTAACAGTTCATGTACTGCGACATCCAAGATAATTCAAATGCATTACATCTATGGGCGAAATTCCTTGTAGGTACAGTTTATCTAATATAGGCTGCACTGCGCTAAACAAAATGAAATGAGCATGTAGTCTTTATAAGCATAAAAGCCTTTTTTGAGTAAAATATGGTACGGAAATCGTCGATCATTCGTTTACAGGGATACCCAAAATAATTTGGATACATTGGTGCTATACTTGAAAATTGCTGGAGATGCGTTTCAGGTTGTTTTATGTGTTTTTCATACAGAAATAATATACATACACAATGTGTGGGGCAGTAGTTCCCTCCCCTTCACACAGAATTATCTGTCAAATAAAACTATTCCTAAACCTATTTTAAATTGTTTTAAAATTAGATTTTAATATAGTACGTGTTATCTTACCTCCTGAATCTGCAAATTGTCTTTATAATACTGAAGTCTAGGGTAAAAGAAAGTCGTTTGAGGGTCACTTTAGATAATTTTATTTGATTTTAGTTTTTGATTGCTTTCTTGTTAATTCTGTACTGATAATTATAAAGGATTTAAATCCATATTCTTGTTTTTTCAGGAGACGAAAAATAAAGTTAAACTAACTAAAATCAAATCAGAAGAATCAATTAGGAAAAGGGGATTTCGTTGACTTATGCCCTTTATACCATTCAGTGATTGTCAACCTTCATTTAATAACGGGAAAAAAATTGAATTAAATATTTTATACCACACATAAATGGTAAATTTCTGACTTGAACCTTTTTTTACCAATGGATTTTCTCAAAGACTAAATGACATGGATTTAAATCCTTTATACGAATCGATAGAGAATTTTTTTCTGAGTCTGACTATGTACTTAACTCAAAATCGACATTTTTGGACTTAAATCCTTTATACTTATCAGTACAGAATTATTACCTTATACTTTTTTACTTTTCCTTGCCGATATAATGGTAATGAAAGTATTGTTTTTGTATCAATTTTCGAAAATGAGTTTTTATTATATTTGCACGTTTTGAGATCTCATGAATTCTAAAATTAAGTTTTTATCGGTTAGTCTATGTGTCTGCGTGTTTTTTGTCAACATAACTCAAGAACAAATACTAACAATTAATATAATCTAGTGTGTACCTAAATGTGTACCATGCAGGGATGCTATTTGAAACTTTTTGTCAAAATCTGATAAATGATTCGTCATGCAAAAGTTTTTCTAGTAGATACAGTTTAACAATTTTAGACTGCACTAAATAATCTGAAATTGATGTACATTTCATTTATGCACAATAGTATGTTTCATACAGAATATGGTATGAAAAATATTTTTACTGCGTTTACAAGGTCACACAAAAGACTGGAAATTGTTTGAAAGTGCATTTTAAGTTGTTTTATGCGTTTTTCATATTGTGCGAAATTTAAACACACTATGAAGTGGGTGTGTAAGTTATATAGGATAATATACAGCGCTAATGCAAGGACTCAAAATGAATTTCAAGTTGTGTCATGCACTCAAAGCTAATCAAAATTAGTCAAATTGTTCTACTCAGAATTAGTTAAATACTCATCACAGAGGCTAATGATATTGATATATCAGATATTTTATTCTTGTAAAAATATAAATTATCAATATTTATATTTTAACTATATAATAACAAATTCAGTTTTCTTAATAATTTTTATTCAATATCTCTTTCATTTAATTAATATTTTCTTATTTATCAGTTAAAATACCTTTCATTAAAATATATGCATTAAATTTATTTTCTGTTAATCTTCTATGCATCTATATTGCGTGCAATAATAATTTAATGATTAATTTTTTTTTTCTCTTTTGCTCCAAGAATATTTATTTTTATTATGATGTATAAGTACAAGTTGTATGATAAAGAATCTTCACTAGCATATGTAACGAATTAATTATTAAGAAAGTCTGTATGCCTGTCCATTAAATAAGTGTGGATGGTAATTCTCTGAATAATTTAAAATAAGTTTTGAAATTTATTAATAATTTCAAATATTTTATAAATATTGCTACAACATTAAAAAGTAGGGTTAACCATCCTCCCAGGTAGAAATAATATCAAATAAGATTGTTCCCAAAACTAGTAGTAGCCTACAAAAAAAAAAAAAAAAAAAAAAAGTTCAAATGCAATACTTTATATCTTACATCTTAAACCAGGAGTGGCCAACCCGCGATCCCCGGGCCACATACAGCCCACCGTGTAGTTTTTTCGACCCGTGAGGCGATTAACGATATTTAAATTTTGACAACTTTGATTAACACATTAAAAAATAATAACTCCATTCTGACTTTTCGAAGTGAAAATACCTTTCTACGATTATGTTAGCTAAAGAATGACACTGTGTGAAGTTTGCGTTGATGCAAACTCCATCTTAATAACTTAATTAGATAACTAAATGGCAAGTAAGAGAGTACAAGACTTGAATTAAAAATAAATAAGAGTTTATTTGAACAGATTAACGGGAGGGCGGTCTGGCAATCAAGCTAGCTCAGTCAGCGTATTTAATTAGTCATAATATATGTATCAGAAATTAGATAATCTTAAATATCTCACCCCAGCAAATAGTTGAAGGTGTAGAGACGGTTGCACTCGTATACTCCGCTACTACGACTTCTCCGTGGATCAGAGGATTCCCTTCAGATCCAACTTTACGAATGCTAGTAGATACTCGTACCTACACTCATCACAACTTTATCTCCATGCAACTAAATCTCCACTATTCCACTATAATATACATCACCATCCATTATAATATACTCCAACATCCACTGTGATATACTCCAACATCCACAACCATCTCCATCTTATTCTTCTTCCTACTAACCTCCTTTCCCTTCATTTCAATCAATACTTTTAAAATCACTTCTAATTCCTTCGTTGCAGCACCCTGCCGACACAAAACTAACCCGACCTCAACTTTCGCCGAGTCACTTTCGTCGAAGTAATTTAACCGTCCCCACTTTCTACTTTGCTGGATTCAGCTTAATTTTACACAAACTGTGGTGACGTTCTGACGTCTCAACGTTATAAAGGAAATGTTATTAGATCTTTATTCGTTATAATTATTAACGTACACATTTTTTACGATTCTTCTGTTAAGTTTTGAATGAAAATAATTAATGTATTCTGCTCCGAGTCCTTACCCTGCCCTTCCCCGAGAAAAGTATATACATACAGGATTCATACACTCACAAATATATACAGATACGCATATATATACATATGGTGCGGCCCGCCTGAATCAACGGAATAAATTTGCATAATTGTAAATGATCTTTTTGTATCGATGTTTATATTATCTTCAACTAAAATCGAATAGTTTATATGAATGTATACAATGAAACAAACCTTTTTTTTTTTTAATATACATATATGTATATGTGTGTGTATATGTATGTATGTAAATTTGAGTAATAAAAATGCTTTCACGTCATTTTATAGAGAGCACGAATACTTTTTTAAGTACGAAGATATACTACAGAAATCAGATCTTTGAAGCTATCTCAATATTTATATTGTATATTTCGCGAAATGAAATTCATTTTAAAAATATATTGAGAAATGTCTCTATCTGTGGAAGAATTCACGATTTTTTTTTTTTTTTTAATATATTTCACAGAACTGGTGTTGATTCATGGGAAGCGGTAAAGGCGACAGCCGATCAGAAGTAGACAGTCATGTGACCAGAAAGTGAAACAAAACTCATTCTTTTTCTTTTTTTATTATTGATTCTGTTGTTCTCTCTGAACTATTCGAAAAAACTGAAGTAACTTTATTCTTGAATTGACATTCTAATATTCAGGCTGCATTCGTACAGCGAAGGAATCCATTAATTGTTATATTATTAAAACAATAAGTATTCTTCTGTTTATTCTTTATCATTCATTCAAGGCATAAAAAAAATGCCTTTATACGTATTCTGAATGTTTAAACCTGTGCTAAAGTTTGTGAAAGATTCTGTTTTTATTCATAAAATTCTGAAAGAAAAGCTCTGATTAAAATCAACTATAGAAAGTAATCGGATTTCATCTTTATTGACTTGTATGGCCTAAAAATGTTTTTTCAAACGACTACAGGAATGCAGGAGAGAGGTGAGTTAGCTTTTCTTAATATTATGCATGCTGAAACTTATTTCGTTTTAGTAAAATGTTTTTGATGCAGGTCAATTCTTTATGCATGAATCTAGTTATAATTAATCAACATGAGTTTTGGTCCGTCCAAGAGCCATGAGTCTATCGATGATTTATATAGATATATTAAAAAAAAAAAAAAAAAACTATATATATTTAATATGTATTTGATATTCTTATTCTTATTCGTAATCATTTATTCTTAAAATGATTTATTTTTGTTCTTGAATGTTTGTTCTGTAATTCGAAGGCCTATAGTTATGTGTATTTAAACTTATATATTCTAAAATGCCGAAATTATCTAAGCAAGTTTTATTATTTGAAAATTTATGTAAGGAAATCGATAGTTTTAGAGATAGAGTAAAGGGGTGTAGTAAAGATGAACAATCTAAGGTTAAATTATTAAAAACCAAAGTTCAATCGTATGATCATGAAATCGCGGAAATATTTAAAAATTTATCCGCTAAAGAGAATGAGGATTATATGGATATGTATTTGAGATATAAAGGAGTGGTTTTTGATTTACTGGTGGAGTTAGAGGACAAAACAGAAGTAAACGCGTGCGATTCACATACTCACGCGGAAAATAAAGATGAGAAAAATGGAAAATCGTCTCTTATTAAATTACCTAAATTTGATCTTCCAAAATTTTTTGGTGAAACCGAAAATTGGATTTCTTTTAAAGAAATTTTTAATTCGACAATTCTACAAAATAATCAATTATCCAAAATTGAAAAATTGCAATATTTACATTCTTCAGTGCGCGGAAACGCAGCTAAATTAATTCGAGGATTCGCTCTAAAAGAGGAAAATTTAGATCAATGTTGGGAAATATTAAATGAAAGATATGAAAATAAGAGACAATTAGCATTGAGTCAAATTAACAAAATATTTTCTATGAAAATTGTAAAAGCAAACAATGCTAAAACTTTACTTGAGTTATTAGATACTTGTAACGAAGCCGTCAGAAACTTAAAAACTTTGGGTTTAGATTCTAATGCGTTAAGCGACTTAATTATAATAAAATTCATGATGGGGAAATTGGATGAATCGTTAAAACAGAGATGGGAATTAATGTTGGATAGTGATAAATTGCCGGATCTTGATCTTTTTAGGAAATTCGTTGAGCGCGAAGCGCGCGGTGTTGAAGAGATAAAATGTAAACAAGACGTAAAATTCACTAATTCGAAGAAATCAAACATATTGAGTACAATTGTAAAAAAGGAAAATACGTGCATTCTTTGTAATGAGCATCACGCGCTATTTAAATGTCCGACATTTAATTCAAAACCGGTTAAAGAAAGATGGAAATTTGTTGAATTAAATAAGTTATGTCAAAATTGCTTACGCCAAAATCATAGGCTGGAGAATTGTAGGATAAACATTAATTGTAAAAATTGTGCAGAAAAACATCATACGCTATTACATGTTTATGGTAGAAATTCAAATTCTGAAAGGGCGAATCATGTATCGCCAGATATATCAGTCTCTAATAGTGCTTAGTTTTATTCTAGTAATGTTTTGTTATCTACAGCACTAATTAAGGTTAAATCAAATCAAGGAAAAATTGTGCATTGTAAAGCCTTGATAGATAATGCTAGTCAAAATTCATTAATTACTAAGGAATGTGCTAAGCGACTAAATTTGCCCTTACGGAGCACGTCGCATAGTATAATAGGGATTAATTGCGTTTTAGCAGAAACTGCTCTCAACGAAACAGAATTTAAATTCACTCCGCATTTTTCGTCGGAGTCATTTTCAGTCAGCGCTTTTATAGTTGATAGGGTTACCTCACCTCTCCCTAATTTCCAACTACCGCAACATGATTGGCCACACATAAAGGGATTAAAACTAGCTGATCCCAATTATTATGCTAGTGGTCCCATCGATATTCTTCTTGGGGCAGAAATAGTCGCCTCAATCTGCAATGGCAGTCCAATTCAAGGGCCAGCAGGAACTCCTACAGCATTCCCCACAAAGCTGGGTTACCTCCTTTCAGGACGAATAAACAGTTTTCAATGTACAAATATCAGTTTAACGTGTAATATGACTATTGATGATGATATCAACAACACTTTAAAACAATTTTTTGATACAGAATCAATTCCAAATGTAGAATCAAAAAAGATAGAAAATGATCATGTGGAAAATATTTATGTGAACACAACTAAAAGAAATAGTCAGGGAAGATATGTCGTTCATCTACCGTTTAAGCCAGATAAGACACTAGGTGACAGTAAGTCAGGTGCTATTTCAAGATTTCTTTCCATTGAAAATAAAATTAAAAAGAACCCACAATTAAAGAGGGAGTATTCGAATTTCATGAACGAATATATAAATTTAGGTCATATGACAAAATTAAATCCAGCTGAAATTAATGAAACGCCACATTATTATTTACCGCATCATGCGGTGGTAAATGAAAACTCTGAAACAACAAAATTACGTGTAGTATTTGACGCCTCGTTTAAAACAACAAATAACAAATCTTTAAATGACATTTTATATATTGGTCCTAAACTACAGTCAAATATTTTTGACAATTTAGTAAAATTTCGAGCCAACCCTGTAGCGTTCAGTGCAGACATAGCTAAAATGTATCGGCAAATCTTAATTGAAAGGAAACATAGAATCTACCAAAGAATTGTTTGGAGAGAATCTCCCAATGACCAATTATCCTTTTACGAATTGAATACTGTCACCTACGGAACAGCTTGTGCACCCTATTTAGCGTTACGCACCCTTAAGCAATTATGTGAGGATGAGGGACAAAATTTTCCATTGGCAGCAGAAATTGCCAAGGAGGATTTTTACATCGACGACTTATTGTCAGGGGCACAATCCCTTCAATTAGCAAAAGATAGAATAATGGAGCTGCAGGCTCTAATGCAAGCTGGAGGGTTTAAACTTAGGAAATGGGCTTGTAGCCATCCAGAAGCGCTCTCTGATATTCCAGAGGAAGATAAGGCTAATTCGGTCATTCATTTTTTTGAGGATAAAGAAAAAATAAATCAAAGAGTACTAGGAATGTTCTGGGATTTAAGTGAAGATACTCTTCAAGTTAGAACCTTAGCTGATCAACAAATTAATACAAAAAGACAGTTGCTGTCCGTAATTGCGCAAATTTATGATCCCCTCGGAATTATTTCGCCATCTACAATAACCTTAAAACTCATTCTACAAAAATTGTGGAAGTTGCAATCAACGTGGGATGAGCCTATACCTCCAGATATTTTGCAAGAATGGAAAACTTTTTATAATGAAATTAATGAGTTTAAATCTATGTCCATTCCACGCTATGTAGGTTCAAATACTAAAGATTGTACAGTTGAACTGCATGGCTTTTGTGATGCCTCTCCGAGGGCGTATGCGGCAGTCGCATATTTAAAGATCATAACGAACACGATTCAGGTATATTTAATTGCTGCTAAAACTAGAGTCGCACCCATAAAAGAACTCACTTTACCGAAATTAGAATTGTGTGGGGCTGTACTCGTAGCTGAGTTAATTTGCAATATTCAAAAATCCCTTAAATTTACTCATTCGACATACTGGTACACTGACTCTTCTATTGTATTAAACTGGATAAATAACCCTTCAAACAAAGGAAATAGTTTCGTGGCCCATAGAGCTACCAAAATCAGAGCTCTTACTCAACTAAAATCCTGGAGACATATCCCAGGAAAAGAAAACCCGGCCGATTGTGCCACACGCGGATTGTCCCCGGCTAAGTTGAAAGCTAGAACTGAGTGGTGGGAAGGGCCAAAATGGCTCCATAGTTTTGAGCTACCACCAATGTGCACATTACATTCAGTTTCCGTTCAGAAACAAACTCATCAACATTCGACAGATTCAAGTTCTAAGCCTACACTTTCTAATAACACTTTCATATCACATATCACGAAATACTCTAACTATCTAAAACTTTTAAGAATTCTAGCTTATGTTTTGAGATTTATCAATAAAATTAAAACCAAATCAAAGGAAAGTGGTCCTTTAAAGGCCATAGAGCTAAATCAAGCGGAAATGTGGCTTGTAAAAATTATTCAAAATGCAGAATTTAGTGATGAAATTGCCTTACTAAAGAAAGGCAAACTTTTAAAACCTTCACACCATCTATTCTGTCTTGATCCTTTTCTGGATGAAGCAGGCATTCTTCGTGTTGGAGGACGCCTGCGGAACCACCCATCCTTACGATTTCAAGAAAAACACCCCATATTACTTCCCAAAGCAAATCACGTTACTTCCTTGATAATAACATATTATCATAACTTAAGCTCCCATGCTGGTCCCAATTTAGTACTTTCACTCCTTAGAAACAAATTTTGGATTCCCCACGGACGCTCCACCGTAAAATCAGTATTAAGACAGTGTATACTCTGTTTTCGACTGTCAGCTAAGCCAATAATTCCAAAGATGGGGGATCTACCCTCAGAAAGAATCACACCCATTCGGCCCTTTTCGAAGGTTGGTGTCGATTTCGCGGGACCAGTAATGACAAAATGTCAACATAAACGAAAAGCGACAACCTTTAAATCATATATAGCCCTTTTCATCTGTATGGCGACAAAGGCAGTGCATCTTGAATGTGTTTCAAATCTTTCTACAGAAGCCTTTCTCACAGCCTTGAAACGCTTCATAGGTAGGCGTGGATACCCCTCTGACATATTTTCGGACAATGGCAGAAATTTTGTCGGAGCCCATTCTTACCTAAAACAGCTATTTTCTTTATTCAAAGAAGAAAAATTACAAAATTTTGCTTCCCAACACCAAATAACCTGGCACTTTATTCCCCCGTATGCTCCAAGTTTTGGGGGACTCTGGGAAGCGTCGATAAAATTAGCCAAACATCATTTGGTAAAAATCACACAAGGCGCAATTTTAAATTTTGAGGAACTGTCCACTCTTCTATGTCAAATAGAGGCTGTTATAAATTCGCGGCCTCTAACACCATTGTCCAATGCTCCTAATGATATCGCAGCTTTAACACCAGGACATTTCTTGATTGGAACTGCATTATTAGAATTGCCAGACCTACCATTAACAAACAATTCTCTTAGTCTTTCTTCTAGGTATAAGCTCTTATTGCAGATGAAGGAAACGTTTTGGAAGAGGTGGAAAGCACAATACCTGCCAACATTGCTGTATAGATCCAAAAGAACCAACAACCACCGTCACAACTTTTCTCCAGGGGAACTCGTCATCCTGAAAAATAAAGTATCACCTCCACTCCATTGGGATCTCGCCAGAATCATCAAGTTGATTCCCGGACCTGACGGAATCGCCAGGGTCCTGCAACTTAAGACCTCTTCTGCTGGAACTCTGATTCGACCGGTTACGCAGGTGATCCCTTTTCCAAGTATTTCGACTCCTGCTCCGGTGCCTTCCCGCCCCGCCCAGCCTGTTGATTCATGGGAAGCGGTAAAGGCGACAGCCGATCAGAAGTAGACAGTCATGTGACCAGAAAGTGAAACAAAACTCATTCTTTTTCTTTTTTTATTATTGATTCTGTTGTTCTCTCTGAACTATTCGAAAAAACTGAAGTAACTTTATTCTTGAATTGACATTCTAATATTCAGGCTGCATTCGTACAGCCAAGGAATCCATTAATTGTTATATTATTAAAACAATAAGTATTCTTCTATTTATTCTTTATCATTCATTCAAGGCATAAAAAAAATGCCTTTATACGTATTCTGAATGTTTAAACCTGTGCTAAAGTTTGTGAAAGATTCTGTTTTTATTCATAAAATTCTGAAAGAAAAGCTCTGATTAAAATCAACTATAGAAAGTAATCGGATTTCATCTTTATTGACTTGTATGGCCTAAAAATGTTTTTTCAAACGACTACAGGAATGCAGGAGAGAGGTGAGTTAGCTTTTCTTAATATTATGCATGCTGAAACTTATTTCGTTTTAGTAAAATGTTTTTGATGCAGGTCAATTCTTTATGCATGAATCTAGTTATAATTAATCAACAACTGGAATTTCTCCTTTATATGATAAATGAAAGAAGTTTTCGCATTTTATATTTATGATATTGCTTTTTATTTGCTTCTTTTACCTGAAATTGCAGGGCTTTTTAAAGTAGTCTGTTGGAGGTTACATAATTTCAGGAATAGAAGATTAGCGTTTGACGTCAAATGTTATGATTTTATTTATATACTATGCAAACATTTTCTCTGAAAAATGCTGCAGCATTGAAAAAACAAACTTAAAAATAAATGTTAAGAAATAAAATACCCAAAATAATTTGGATACATTGGTGCTATACTTGAAAATTGCTGGAGATGCGTTTCAGGTTGTTTTATGTGTTTTTCATACAGAAATAATATACATACACAATGTGTGGGGCAGTAGTTCCCTCCCCTTCACACAGAATTATCTGTCAAATAAAACTATTCCTAAACCTATTTTAAATTGTTTTAAAATTAGATTTTAATATAGTACGTGTTATCTTACCTCCTGAATCTGCAAATTGTCTTTATAATACTGAAGTCTAGGGTAAAAGAAAGTCGTTTGAGGGTCTCTTTAGATAATTTTATTTGATTTTAGTTTTTGATTGCTTTCTTGTTAATTCTGTACTGATAATTATAAAGGATTTAAATCCATATTCTTGTTTTTTCAGGAGACGAAAAATAAAGTTAAACTAACTAAAATCAAATCAGAAGAATCAATTAGGAAAAGGGGATTTCGTTGACTTATGCCCTTTATACCATTCAGTGATTGTCAACCTTCATTTAATAACGGGAAAAAAATTGAATTAAATATTTTATACCACACATAAATGGTAAATTTCTGACTTGAACCTTTTTTTACCAATGGATTTTCTCAAAGACTAAATGACATGGATTTAAATCCTTTATACGAATCGATAGAGAATTTTTTTCTGAGTCTGACTATGTACTTAACTCAAAATCGACATTTTTGGACTTAAATCCTTTATACTTATCAGTACAGAATTATTACCTTATACTTTTTTACTTTTCCTTGCCGATATAATGGTAATGAAAGTATTGTTTTTGTATCAATTTTCGAAAATGAGTTTTTATTATATTTGCACGTTTTGAGATCTCATGAATTCTAAAATTAAGTTTTTATCGGTTAGTCTATGTGTCTGCGTGTTTTTTGTCAACATAACTCAAGAACAAATACTAACAATTAATATAATCTAGTGTGTACCTAAATGTGTACCATGCAGGGATGCTATTTGAAACTTTTTGTCAAAATCTGATAAATGATTCGTCATGCAAAAGTTTTTCTAGTAGATACAGTTTAACAATTTTAGACTGCACTAAATAATCTGAAACTGATGTACATTTCATTTATGCACAATAGTATGTTTCATACAGAATATGGTATGAAAAATATTTTTACTGCGTTTACAAGGTCACACAAAAGACTGGAAATTGTTTGAAAGTGCATTTTAAGTTGTTTTATGCGTTTTTCATATTGTGCGAAATTTAAACACACTATGAAGTGGGTGTGTAAGTTATATAGGATAATATACAGCGCTAATGCAAGGACTCAAAATGAATTTCAAGTTGTGTCATGCACTCAAAGCTAATCAAAATTAGTCAAATTGTTCTACTCAGAATTAGTTAAATACTCATCACAGAGGCTAATGATATTGATATATCAGATATTTTATTCTTGTAAAAATATAAATTATCAATATTTATATTTTTACTATATAATAACAAATTCAATTTTCTTAATAATTTATATACAATATCTCTTTCATTTAATTAATATTTTCTTATTTATTAGTTAAAATACCTTTCATGAAATATATGCATTAAATTTATTTTCTGTTAATCTTCTATGTATCTATATTGCGTGCAATAATAATTTAATGATTAATTTTTTTTTCTCTTTTGCTCCAAGAATATTTATTTTTATTATGATGTATAAGTACAAGTTGTATGATAAAGAATCTTCACTAGCATATGTAACGAATTAATTATTAAGAAAGTCTGTATGGCGGTCCAATAAAAAAGTGTGGATGGTAATTCTCTGAATAATTTAAAATAAGTTTTGAAATTTATTAATAATTTCAAATATTTTATAAATATTGATACAACATTAAAAAGTAGGGTTAACCATCCTCCCAGGTAGAAATAATATCAAATAAGATTGTTCCCAAAACTAGTAGTAGCCTACAAAAAAAAAAAAAAAAAAAAAAAAGTTCAAATGCAATACTTTATATCTTACATCTTAAACCAGGGGTGGCCAACCCGCGATCCCCGGGCCACATACAGCCGATCGTGTAGTTTTTTCGACCCGTGAGGCGATTAACGATATTTAAATTTTGACAACTTTGATTAACACATTAAAAAATAATAACTCCATTCTGACTTTTCGAAGTGAAAATACCTTTCTACGATTATGTTAGCTAAAGAATGACACTGTGTGAAGTTTGCGTTGATGCAAACTCCATCTTAATAACGTAATTAGATAACTAAATGGCAAGTAAGAGAGTACAAGACTTGAATTAAAAATAAATAAGAGTTTATTTGAACAGATTAACGGGAGGGCGGTCTGGCAATCAAGCTAGCTCAGTCAGCGTATTTAATTAGTCATAATATATGTATCAGAAATTAGATAATCTTAAATATCTCACCCCAGCAAATAGTTGAAGGTGTAGAGACGGTTGCACTCGTATACTCCGCTACTACGACTTCTCCGTGGATCAGAGGATTCCCTTCAGATCCAACTTTATGAATGCTAGTAGATACTCGTACCTACACTCATCACAACTTAATCTCCATGCAACTAAATCTCCACTATTCCACTATAATATACATCACCATCCATTATAATATACTCCAACATCCACTGTGATATACTCCAACATCCACAACCATCTCCATCTTAATCTTCTTCCTACTAACCTCCTTTCCCTTCATTTCAATCAATACTTTTAAAATCACTTCTAATTCCTTCGTTGCAGCACCCTGCCGACACAAAACTAACCCGACCTCAACTTTCGCCGAGTCACTGGCGTCGAAGTAATTTAACCGTCCCCACTTTCTACTTTGCTGGATTCAGCTTAATTTTACACAAACTGTGGTGACGTTCTGACGTCTCAACGTTATAAAGGAAATGTTATTAGATCTGTTATTCGTTATAATTATTAACGTACACATTTTTTACGATTCTGCTGTTAAGTTTTGAATGAAAATAATTAATGTATTCTGCTCCGAGTCCTTACCCTGCCCTTCCCCGAGAAAAGTATATACATACAGGATTCATACACTCACAAATATATACAGATACGCATATATATACATATGGTGCGGCCCGCCTGAATCAACGGAATAAATTTGCATAATTGTGAATGATCTTTTTGTATCGATGTTTATATTATCTTCAACTAAAATCGAATAGTTTATATGAATGTATACAATGAAACAAACCTTCTATAAATATATTTTCTATTTAGATTTTTTTTTTTTTAATAATAAAATGTCATGTCTTTTTTTAAAAAATATACATATATGTATATGTGTGTGTATATGTATGTGTGTAAATTTGAGTAATAAAAATGCTTTCACGTCATTTTATAGGGAGCACGAATACTTTTTTAAGTACGGAGATATACTACAGAAATCAGATCTTTGAAGCTATCTCAATATTTATATTGTATATTTCGCGAAATGAAATTCATTTTAAAAATAAATTGAGAAATGTCTCTATTTGTGGAAGAATTCACGATTTTTTTTTTTTTTTTTTTTTTAAATATATTTCACAGAACTGGAATTTCTCCTTTATATGATAAATGAAAGAAGTTTTCGCATTTTATATTTATGATATTGCTTTTTATTTGCTTCTTTTACCTGAAATTGCAGGGCTTCTTAAAGTAGTCTGTTTGAGGTTACATAATTTCAGGAATAGAAGATTAGCGTTTGACGTCAAATGTTATGATTTTATTTATATACTATGCAAACATTTTCTCTAAAAAATGCTGCAGCATTGAAAATGTAAAATAAAAATAAATGTGGAAAAATAAAATAAAAATATAGAAGACATGATCTATATCAAGGACACAAACAAGTGATAGTTTTCATATGAAATATTCATCTATCCAGATTACAAATAATGTCACCTGTTTAAAAAAAAATATTTGAATTTTTATTTTTACTTTTATTTTTATCTATTTGTTTTTTTAATGTATATATTTGTTTGTTTAATGTGTTTGTATGTTTGTGTAATGTGTATGTTTGTTTAATGTGTATAAATGTGTATGTATGTGTATGTTTGTTTAATGTGTTAATATATTTTATTGTACTTCTGAATTAAATTGTTTCCTTGTCATCAATAAGTTTATCGCTCACGATGAGAAAATTTAAAATTTTCGTATTCATTAGAATCATCTTTTTACTTTATCTTACCCATAAGGTAGAGAAAGTATTGTTTTGGGGTCAAATTTTCGAAAGTGGGTTTTTGCTATATTTACACGTTTTGAGGTGCCCTGAATCCAAAAATCACGTTTTTAGCGGTTGGTCTGTGTGTGTGTCTGTGTGTCTGTTATCAGCATATCTTAAGAACAAATAGCAGCAGAAAGTCCAAACTATTCTAAATGTGTATCATATAGAGATGCTACACTAAGCTTTTCGTTGAGATGAAGCAAAAGGTTCGTGTGCAGGGACACTCAAGAGTATTCAAATACATTATGTCTATGGGGAAAATTGCAGGTAAGTAGAGTTTAACATCTATAGACTGCACTAAACCAAATGAAATGAATAAATATTTTTTATATGCGTAAAAACATGTCTCATGTAGAATATGGCAGATAAATCATTCACTGTTAATTTAAAGGGCTACACAAAAGGACTAGATTATAGTGCGACAATAGCTGAAAATTGATGAAAGCGCATTTCAGGTTGTGCCGAATATTATTACTATAGGACTAGATTTAGGTGCACAATATGGTTTGTATATAATCTTCGAAAGGTAAACAGGGCTGCAAATATTTAAGTGATAACATTCTTTTTTATTGTTAGTGGAAGTGCTTTACTGTGTTATTTTACCATGTCCAGAAAAGCTTCTTAGGAATGTAAATGAATTCCTCATAGACATATTATAAATAATGCTTGTTTTTAAGCTAGATATTCATCGCTTTTTTATTTTTTACACGTTTTGAGGCTTCCTGATTACCGAAGTCAAGTTTTTTAATGTTTGATCTTTGTCTGTATCTCTTAGAGTAACTTAAGCGAATAATTTCAGGCGATCCAAAAGTTGTATTTCATATTACTGTAAGTTTGTTGCTGGAAAAGTTTGATCAAGACTGATAATTTTCAAGGAATGTTGCCAGTGAAAGTTGTCTGAACAATTTTAAGTGAATTTTTAATTTTAATAACAGATTTCAATTCTATATAAATATAAGTGCAGTAATGAAACGGGGGGTCGAGAAGGGCTACCGCTCCCCTCACACAGAACTAATTATCATATAAAACTTTTCCGAAGCCTAATTTGAATTGTTTTATGATAGGTTTAAATAACAGTACTCGTTATGTTACCATTTAATCTTCAACCTGTTTTTACAGTGTTAAATTTCAGAGTAAGAGAAAGCCGTGTGAGTGAGACACCAGATTATTACTTTTTTTTTTTCCTTAGAGAAATTCAGTCTTAAATTATTATTATTATTATTATTATTATTATTATTACCAGCAATTGTGCCCGTTCTTCGCACGGTAATTGAATTATTATTGACAGTATCATTAAAAAAATGTTTATCTTAGTTGAAACTTACTATGCCGATGAAGATAGAGAATGGATTATTATTGTTAATAAGTACAATTTCTTCAATAAGTACCTTCTATGCAGCAATCTCAGCGCGATTCTTCTAACAACAACCATAAGCTTTCTGATCTGTAGATCAAGTAAACTAAAAACATCACAATAGCAAGTGTTGAATAATCTAGTGCATATATATAAAAATGTGTGGTTTTTTAAGTATTAGAAATGAATAGATCATTGATTACTATTTTCACTGATGCCGATTGGGCAGGCGATAAAACAAATAGGAAGTCAACTTCGGGAAATATTTTCATGTTAGGAAATAATCCCATTCTATGGACAACTAAAAAGCAAACTTCCGTGGCAATGTCTTCTGCAGAAGCGGAGTTCATCTCTGCAACTAATGCTGCTAAGGAAATCACTTGGTTAATTAAATTATTGAATGATTTGCATCTACAGCAAGATACACCTATCACACTGTTTGAAGATAACATCAGCTGCATTAAGTTGCCAAATTGTGAATTTTCTGCCAAGCTAAAACACATTGACATCAAGTATAATTATTTAAAAGACCTGAAAGAGAAACGAATACTTGATATGCAATATTGCCCAAATGAAGAAATGACTGCGGACGTCCTCACCAAGCCTCTAGCAAGACCTATATTTGAAATTCACCGAAGGCAACTGAAACTGACAATCGAAGCTTAAGAAGTGTTTCACGACGAAGGGGGAAATGACATATTATCATCGATCAACCCTTCATTTAATTAAGGCATATTACAAAAACTGAAATCATACTTCAAGTTATTTACGAGCTATCAATTACGCCTGTAAAAAATCTGGACTACATTTTCTGCTTCAGTTACTTTACTTACAAATTACTTTAAAAGTACCAAAAGTACCAAAATATTTTGTTTAGAATGTGGAAACTAATGTATAATAACGTATTAACTTTTATCCATAAACCTATTATTACAGCGGATGGAACATTGCTGTATTACGGGAATATAGGAAAGTGTGACAAAGATGAGTCAGCTGATTGAAAGTAAAATATTGACTTTTTTGGCAGTTATCGCGTTATTAGAGATTGTTTGTTTTGATATATTATATATATATATATATATATAGTGGATCGGCATCCCGTTTCTCCTTCTTACTTGGCTTTCCCGCAGCTCAGAACCCTAGCTAGCTGATCATGTGACGGAGCACCAGCACTTGAGAGGAAACGCGTGCTTATGACGAGAGTGACATCATTTCCTGGACACGCCGTAGCTAAGAGCATTCGAGAGAAGAGTTCAGTTTCGACGAAGAGTTTTGACGAGGCATACAGAGTAGATGGCTGTACTGCTTGTTTGTTTTAATGACTTTCGTTTTATATTTGATGTATTTGATAAAGTACTATGCGTGCTACGAATTATGTTTAAGTGACGAACTGTTAAAAGTACTTGGATAATCAATTTTAATGCTCATCAGCATTTATGTAAATATTTGTAATATATTTTCACTTTCATTATTAAAATTTAAATAATTAGTAAATAATAGAATTAGTATTCTTAAAGTTCTAAAACGCCCACAATTGACTTGAGACCACATTTTCAGAAGTGGGATCAAGAATGAAATTTACTTGATAAAGCATAAATCGATTATTTTAATTTAAATTAAATTTCGGATTAAACGCAAATTTTCATATAAAGTAAAATTGTAATGAACTATAAACTTTTGTTGGACTGAACTTTTTAAAAACTGTTCTTAAATATGAACTGTGTTTGAACTTATTCATATACTAATTCATGCTGGACGAATGTTTTTTAAAGTGTGTAGTAATGCTTTATAATCAACAGAAATGCACAGACCGATGAAATTTGCTTAAACCAAAGCAACAAAGTGCGAAATATGTGCTTCAGATTTCTTAAGGATTAAAAAAAGCAAGTCGACTAAATGGAAATTTAAATAAAATTTAAAACAACAGCTGTTTCTGCTCTACAAAGGTACGTACACTTTATCTTCTTATAAAATGGTTTCGTTGAGGGATATACCCAAAATCGGCGCTGCACTGAGGACTGAAAGTTATACTAAAATTAAAATTCTGCATCGTTTTTTATTCGATGATAACGGCGATCGCAGGAACAGATGCAGAATAAAAAAATCTGGTGTGAAACAACCACACGACTTCCATTACCCACTATTACACGTATTATATGCAATTTTGAGAGATAATGTAATCAGAAAACACAAAAGTGACCTAAAGAGAAAATCGTTAGAGCCATTTTTGAGATACCAACATTTACAAAAAATCAATTATTGACAGGAAAACAATAATTACATACAAAAGCATATTTAAACGTGAGTTAAAATGGCGAGTTTGAAAAAAATCCGTACAGCTGTTTTTAAAGGAACGCCCTTGGGAGACCTGACATTGAGCTATTTATACAGGACGCGTATCAATTTTCCTGAACTAACCAACTATATCATTCGAAAGGACATCTAATAGAGTGTTTATATAGCAAATTTGAAGAAAATCGTTAGAGCCGTTTTTGAGATACGGACTTGCGGTCCTACTTCCGGTTTCCGATGTCCCACTTCCGGTTAAACTCAATTATTGACAGGAAAACAATAATTACATACAAAAGCATATTTAAAAGTGAGTTAAAATGGCGAGTTTGAAAAAAATCTGTACAGCCGTTTTTAAAGGAACGCCTTTGCGAGGCCTGAAATTGAGCTATTTATACAGGACGCCTATCAATTTTCCTGAACTAACCAACTATATCATTCGAAAGCACATCTAACAGAGTGTTTATATAGCAAGTTTGAAGAAAATCGTTAGAGCCGTTTTTGAGATACGGACCTACGGTCCCACTTCCGGTTTTTCAATTTTCACCAAAATTTGGAAATTTCATCTGTACACCAGACGTATTTCAATCCTAAAATTTTGTAGCTCTATCTTTATTACTTTCTGAGCTATAGTAGCCAGAAGATTCTCCACATACATACACACATACATACACACATACATACACACTGACCAATTGCCAAAAACCACTTTTTTGGACTCAGGGGACCTTAAAACGTGTAAATCAGGTGAAAACCCGATATCGAATTTTCAGACCGAATACAATACTTCCATTACCTACGGTAGTAGGGTAATGGAAGTAAAAATTCACAGGATTCACTTTCGCCATTGGCGACGAAAAATACATTGAAAAACAAAAAATAATTGATGACAATTTTTCTTTGAACGAACTAATTCTTATTTGTAATATATTAAATGTCCCTTTTGATGGGAACAAAAATGAACTGAGAGATCGATTACTATTACATTTGTATGACACGGAGTTGTTAAAACAAGAAAGTTCAGAAAATAATTCAGATGAGGAAGATTCTCAAAACGAATCGAGCAGTGAATCCGAAAGTAGTGGCGATAATGATATTGAAAAAATTGACTCCTCTGTGCAATGCCATATGTATAATAATAAGTATTATGAAAATAATGAAAATGGTAGTAATAATGTGAATTCTGGAACACATGGTGCAGTTATTTCATTTAACGATTTCGAGAACAGTATCTCAAAATTTAGCGGCGAACCGCATGAAAATATTATTGAGTTTTTTAACAAATTTGAGGAAGTGTCAGTAATGTTTAATCTTAATGAACTACAAAAAATTATTTTTTGTAAATGATCTTTGAGCGGAAACGCTCTATTATTCATTAAATCTGAGAAAGCGCTACTTACTTACAAAAAATTAAAAAAAAGCGCTTATTGAGGAATTTAAAACAGAAATAAATTCCGCCTCTTTGCATGATATATTAAGTAAAAGGAAAATAAGAGGCGATGAGTCTGTTACAGAATATTTCTTTAAAATGCGTGAATTAAGTAAGAACGGGCATATTGATGATGCCGCTATCATGCACTATAAATGATAGATAATAAGATAGAATAAAGAAGATAATAAGATAGAAAGATAAGAAGATAAGAAGATATAAGAAGATAATAAGATAATAAGATAGAATAAATGATAGATCAGAGAATAAAATTATGCTATATGGTGCTAAAAATTTACGTGAATTTAAGGAAAAAATTAAGCTATATGAAATTTTCAAAAAAGATAATGAGAAAAATAAATTCAGATTTAACAAAGTAGATAATGCAAAACCGAAACACGTAACCCATAATGTACATGAAAAATTTAGTCCTAAAAATGAAGTAAATAATAAATTGTGTTATAATTGTGGTGAAAAAAACCACTTATCTAGAGATTGCCCCCATAAAGCTAAAGGCCTGAAGTGTTTTACGTGTAAACGGTTTGGGCATAAAAGTTCGGAGTGCCCGGGTTCAAAACCCAAAGTTGAATCCTTATGTATTGGTATAAATCGTAATTTGAATAAAATTATACAAATAAATTATGTAAGTTTTAGTGGCATCATTGATACGGGCAGTGAGGCAACACTGCTCCGTAAAAGTGTTTTTGAAAAATTAGATGTTAAAGGGTTAAATCCAGTGAGTACCACTTTGAAGGGAATTGGAATAAATTTCATAAAGCCGTTAGGCTCACTTAAAGTGAATCTTAAAATTGATGAATTACAATGTGAAACCAATGTTTATGTTGTACAAAATGAGGTAATACCCCATGACGTCATCGTTGGGCTAAACGTGTTAATGTTAGGCGAGACGACAATAAATGAGAATGGCATTATTGTAAAAAATAAGCCTAATCCTATTGAAATTAACTTTTTAACAGTACTCCCAATAAATGCATATCAAAACGAAGTCGAAACAGATATTTCTTATGATGCCCCCACCTCCGACTTTCAAAATGAAGTTAGGGATTTAATTTCAAATTATGAACCTAAAAAGACATTGTCAACTGATATCGACTTAAAAATTATGTTGAAAAGCAGTGAACCTATTTATCATCAGCCGCGGAGATTACCATTTTCTGAAAAAAAAATTGTGGAAGATCAAATAGCCGAATGGCTAGACGGGGGTATTATCGAACCTAGTTCCTCCGAGTACAGTAATATATATATATATATATATTGGGTTGTTCGATAAATAATGCCGTTTTTTAAAACCTTCGCTTCTAAAAATCAAGACTTCTTTGAACGTGGAATTTTTCAACTTACCGAAAGATGGTAAAAGGTCATCCAACAAAATGGTCAGTATATCACTGATTAATGTTTGTTATTAATATAAATAAATTCACTTTGAAAAACATGAAAAAAAAAAAAAAAAACGACATTATTTATCGAACAACCCAATATATATATATATATATATATATAATTATTATTATTATTATTATTATTATTATTATTATTATTAAAAGATAAAGCAAGCAAAGCTTGTGTATAACATTACATTTTAAGCTTTTCAACTCATTTATTTATTTTATTTTTTCTTTTTCATTTAATACAGTCATTCAGAGATAAGTATATTTCCCATAAATTATAATAAAAGTAATATTGCAGTTTTTTTTCTTCAGATAATACATGCAGTTGTTATTATTATTATTATTTTTTTTTATGTAAAGAAATAAAACAATCTAACTTTTCAGTGGAAATATAAATTTTAGAAAGAACTTTCAAAAATTAGGAAAGATATCGTCTGCGTAAAAGAATGCAGAGTTTGCATCAAAAAATGAAGCAACCACAAATAATATAGTCATTTTAAAGTATCTAAATACATAGATATAATTTTTAATCGGTTATAGAACTGTTTTTTGCTTATATGTGTAAATGTAATTAAAATTTCGAAATGTTCGATGAATGTAATTTTACGTTGGGTACAGACGTGTAGACCTAAACCTCAGCCAAGTGTCATTGAATTCCGTCCTTGCCGTTTTCAAGTGATACCCGATCGAATAAAAAACGTTCTATATACCTCCATCCCATGCAAACAGCAAAAAATATTCTAAAATCATTTTGGGATTCTCTGATGTCTAAAATATAAAGATAAAAGTTTTTTTTTTTCATTCGAAGCTTTTTACGGACAAAAGCCTTATGGTGCATGCGCAGGCGTTCTTTACTCATATCTCTAAATCTAATCACCATTTTGAAATGTTCGATTCTCCATATCATTTTAAGTTGACTACTGACCTAAATTTCTGCCAAGTCGTTCAATTCCATCCAACCGTTTTCACGTGATACCCGGACAAAAACTGCATTACAGACATACAGATACAACAACAACCCCCCCCCCCCCCACACACACACACAGAGAACATTTTATGAAGTTATTTTTGGCCTTCACAATCTGTGAAACGCGAAGATATCACAATTTATTATTATTATTATTATTATTATTATTATTATTATTATTCCGAGAAACTTACCGACAAAATTCTAATTTTTATTAATATAGATTAATAGTTGTATATTTATAACGGATCGTATCCTTTAGTACGTTAGTTGCCATGCAAATATATATATTTATTTTCTTCTATATATATATAAGAAGAAAGTAAGGATTCGTTAAAGTTTTCGATTTTTTTTTTTTTTTTTTTTTTTTTTTTTTTTAAATTTATACATTTAGAGATGTTCTGACCACATTTCGCCCTTTTTAGAAAATGTCTCTTTGTCTTTGGGGATGCTATATTTCACGAAATAATGAACGGAATTAAACCAAACTTGATATTCATTTGGATCTTAACTTGGTGCTAATTACATATGAAGGCTCGAGAGGCCGCACTGTCATAATTTTTCATAATTTTTAATATAGCGATATAGGACGAAAATTTCTTATAAATGTGCATAATGAGAATACTTTAATTTTTCAATGTGATATATAATATATATATATGTATGTGTGTGTGTATGTATGTATGTATATTTAGGTGTGTATTTGTAATAGTAATAGTCAACCAGAACAAAAATTGTGTACGTGTAGGGGCGAGCCTTACCTCAGATGTTGTCAATAGGGCAAAATTGAAATATTTCGATATTTAATGCTATACATCTCTGTGTTAGAAATTATCTTTATTCATTGTTGAAAATAATTTTGACAAATAACAGTTTAAAAAATAATTTGTAATGCTTAAATTTGTGTAGAAAAATGTAGAAGAAAGTTTTGCGATGGCCACAATATACCACAAAATAGTAATTTAAGATATATTTTCGCTTTCGCTGCACATAACAGCTCAACTCTGCTCTGCTCTAGTCCTGCTAGAGTTTTACCTGCCAACGAAACAGCATACGCTAATATTCTTTGACGCTAACGCCACAAGTGTGAATGTCAAAAATGAAAGTAGTAAGTAGTCAGTCTGTAGTCTGTAGATGAAATAGGAGCTAACCAAAAATTTATTAGTCTCAGAATCTCTACCTAGGAATGCACTTTGACATATTACCGTGTATAAAACATTCAATATACAGTGCTATATTACAGTTTTCCATTCCTATATGGTATAAGAAGATTTTTAACAGGATTAAAGAAGGATGGTACCAGAAAAAATAGTTATAATCTACTATTAATTCCTTCATAATACTTAGCATGCACATACCCATCTGTAAAAGATAATTTGTTCATTGAGTAATTTAGCTTTAATAGGATGTTAGTTCCGTTGTGTTACTTTACTTATATTTGTTGGTGGGATTACAATTTTATGATAGAAATTGACATTTAAAAATCGAAAATTTTAAAGAGTGAGCCAATTTTGGTTCAATGCAATCCCGCTGTGCGATGGATTTAAGAAGGAGGAGGGGTGATGCTAAGGGGGAGAAGTTTAGTTTATTACGTTGCCTTGTTTTACTTATATTTATTCGTGAGATTACAGTTTTAAGATAGAAATTCACACTTTAAAATTAGAAAATTCAAAAAGTTTGAGTCCTTATTTGAGCACTATGTATAATTTAGCAATAGATGCAAATGCAAATACAGGATGTTAATTTCCTAATAATCTTCAGAAAAAATCTCCCACTGCCGGCAACTTTTGTGGGAGTTGAGTTTAAGAATGAAACGTGTGGTGCTTCAGTGGATACCTGGCCACTGCGGTGTTCTTGTTAACGAGCAAGCCAACAACCTCGCAAAAAGGGGCTCGAGACTACTTCAAATGAGATCCCCAGCACTATCATTCCATTCCATAAAGATGTATATTAAACAAATAATGGACAGGTATTTTGAACTGCAAATCCGTGACAGAATAAAATTAAAGCGTTGGAGGGCTGAAGATCTTTTAATAATTCCCATCAGTCCACGACGACAAGCTGTGGCCCAGTTCCGCCTTTTGACTGGACATGTATGCTTGACAGAACATCTCCATCGCATTGGAATCCTTTCAAATCCTGGTTGCCCCCTCTGCAATTCAGCAGAACTAATGAATAGACACCACCTCCGTCGTTGTGCTTCTCTTCGTGGCAACTCTGAAACTGTGCTTTACTGGCGTGCCAGAGAACTTTTAAGGCAATGACTTCGGTCACTTCTTTTTATTGTCATCGTTTTGTTTTTGCATTCTTATTGACTTTTGTAATTATTTTACACATGCATTTGCCTTGCCATTGGAAATAATAATAATAATAATAATAAAAAAAACTAATAAGCAGGCTATTATAAAACTAAAATTTTTATATAAACCATTTTTCGCATAATTTTGAGGAAGATCCTAAATATTTTTTTTTGTTGTTGTTTTGTTTTAGTCTTTATATGCACTAAATATTATACTCTGTTATTTTTCTTTGTTGTTGGTGCAATATATTATTTTTATTTTTTATTTTTATTTATTTATTTATTTATTTTAGACGAATTCTAGCAGATATGCATTATAAATTTAAAATTCTTCTCATATATATTTTTTAAACTGGGCAATATATTTCATGAATGAAAATGTTATAATTATCTATTTAATCCAGCATGCAGGACAATTAACAAACGAGCAAATAGAACCATCGATAACTGAAAGTCAGAGAAAATTGCAAAAAAAATGCACCAGAATGCAGAGGTTGAGTGATAACAGATAAAAACTTTAAAATGAACAAATACTATGAATTGCAAAAAACACGCAGCAAACGTTTTGAATCGAAAGAATTATGCATGGCCCTTCATTATGTTGTTATATTCGTGTTGCATTTTCTACCTATTCCTTTCTTTCTTTTCTTCGCCTGATAATGCCGAAACATTTCTTGTGTGTTTTAGAAATTTGTGATGTTTGCTTACAAAGTTTTCAACCAAGATTGAGAATTTTTTATTTATTTCTTTTCTTTCTTTCTCTCTCTCGCTCTCTTACTTTTTTTTTTAAGTAAGGAAACAAATCATTCCATGCTAAAGTAATTACAATGCGCCTTAAATTAAGCAATATAATTAACCTTTCTGGTAAAATATGAGTCAATGAAGGTTTGCCATCTGCTGCTTCATTGCAAGAGAAATTCAATCATCCAGGAAATGAGTAAATATCGAAAAACAGCGCCAATTACCTCTCGCTTGGAAAAGATACATTGTATAATTATTAAAATATACACAGTAACCACGAAACCAGATGTAGCAGCAAATGTATCCGTTCACTGGAAAAAAGAACAGGGTTTCTACTCTTTGAACTAAGCTGTAGAGCCATTACGCCCTTCGTTTTTATGGTTAATAACATACATAGCGTCTGAGTTATGGCAGGGAATAGGGGAGAGTAAGATTTACGGGTCTGGGAGAAAAAAGCATGAAAAAGAAGTCGGGGCTGGAATAACGCCAAAGATAAGCGTATTTTTTTGTTTTGGTTCTTCTCTGCTGTAACCCGTATTCTCTCTGGAATTGAACTTTCCGGCTGCACGCACAAGGTAGATTATTTTATAAATGTATGCAAAAAGAAGGAAAAACATACACGAGAGTATTATTTATTACATAATTTTCCAACTGCAGTTATTTTCTTTTTCAGTTTTGGAAATGTTTCTTCACCTGAAGGCAAATAGACATTTGATATCTGATTCTGTTTTTGATGTTCTTCGATAGCTAGCTATAATATATATATATATATTTAAATAATTGTAAAAATGAATATTTTTGTTTTTAGTTCAGTGTGATACTTTTGTTTTGATACTTGTTTTATCTGAAATTAAATTTAGAAAAATATTTAGTTCCTTTTAATATATAATAAAAAAAAAAAGTGAAAGAGAAGTGATAAACATTTTGTTTTTATTATAATAACAATAATAATCTTTGAATTGTTATGGTGTTAATTTTAAACTCTTCGTTTTATTAAAGGCTCCACAAGAGGCTTAGAAGTGCTATTCTGGAAGCTGGGGGATTAGAGGTGCCGGGTCTAAAATTCGGTAACACTCGTCAGTCTAATCTTACCGAATTTTCAATGATTTTACTCTGAGGCTCACATTAATATGGGCTAAAACTCCTGAAAACTCCTTAAATTAAAAAAACATCGATTTACTTTTTTATTTTTTATTTTTTGCAAAACGTATGCACAACTTTAATTTCATAACCTAATACAGTAAACTCACGATTATCCGCGGATTTGAATGCCACAAGTTCCACAGATAAGGTAAATCGCAGATAACTCAAAAAAAAAAAAAAGAGTGTTAAATGCGATTTAAAAATATATATAGCTACAAAACTTATGGTATATAAAACATAATGCAAACAGTGAAAATATTTAAAATAGAGTAAAAATATCTGTATTTTACGTTCTAAATCAAAATCATGTAAGAAATGATAAACGAAAAAATGTACTTACTATAAATCCAAGGGGCAATCTGTAAGCTAATTTATGCATTAAATTAAATAATATCGTACAATACAAAAAATAAAAACAATATAATTCTACGTATATTTACTTTTTGTTTTGTTGTTATTCGCTCATTTGTTTGTGTTTATTGTTGAAGAAACACTTTTTTAGTCCCGCGCTTTCTTGCTCTCGCATTTTTCCTCGCATACGGATAATCCGCTCGCCGAGACTTCACTGTATACTAAAATCAAAGCAATAAAAAAAGTTTACTAACCAAAGAATTTTAATTCTTAGACATCGATGCGATCCTGTATGAGCTTTGGCTTCCTCAAGTCAAAAATTTGAAGATTGACAGGTACTGAACTAAATTTCATCGGTGAATAGCGGTCTTATAATAGTGCTTAAGATATGAAAGTGATACCTGGTTTAGATTTCTTTTGCGAATCAGTAAAAGGAGTGAGTTCATAATTTCCTTCTTTTTTATTTTTCAAGCATGAATAGGCTAGCATGCCCTTTTTAAATATAACACATCGGTCAATAAGTCCTGGTGTCGAGTTGATCTTGGCCGTCGTAAAAAGAAAGAATATTTTTGTTGATGGCTTTGGCAGTAAAGTAAAAACATTATTAAAACTGAATTTCCATTAAGGGTCCAGGCTCGGAATTAACTCAGAGACATATTTTGTTCTCATGCCAGTTTATTGCAAATATTCCAATGCACGTGACCATAGTCAATTAAAAGAACATAAGTTTTTTTAACGAAAACATTCTGGAGTGGGGAAACAGTCGCGAGGATCCGGCCGGGCCCTAGGCCTGAATCGCTCTTGAGCTTTTTACATATTACATGGTCAGTAAACAGTAAGAAAGTGAGTGCTCCTAAACTGAAGCAAAACAAATGACAATGCCTTTGGCGTTGAATTATACGCCAAGTTCAAAGTTTAAGATAGAGAATGGTTGCATTACGTTAGGAATATTCATATGTATAGTTTTTAAAAAGTGACGAGTAATTTATTGACCGTTGTTAGTGAATGTTGGCATGATTTCGCCAAGATTTAGACCCTGGGAAAATAACTATCTAAGCAAATATTTATTTAACCGTTGATGTAAATTAGGCGACGAGAGGCTGGATGAGTTACATTTCGATGTAAGATTAAAAGACACCGAATTAATTATTTTCTGGCTTCACAAAGCAAAAAGGATAGAAATAAGTCACAACATTATCATTTACAGAGCAAAAAGAATTTCCAGTACGTTAGGCTTGCTAAATGAATACTGGGAACTGATCAAAGATTTTTTGTTTCAGCTACATTGAAAAAGGCATGAAAGGGAAGATATAAAAATTAGAAAATGTATATTGTAAAATTTATTATTTATAGGATAAAATCGTTATATTTTAAGTAGTTGTTTAAAATTAAGGAATCTAATTTATAATTTAATTAATTTTGATAATTTACCTATCCCTTAAAAGAGAAAAATATAAATTTTATAATATGTGATAATCTATATCGCACCTGGGACTAATCCCCCCCCCCCCCCAACCCAGATAGCGTCGCAAATGAAATATTTCTGTGTGGGTAAAGTAAACCTAACTTTCAAAAGACACACGTCATGTTAAAGTTTCAGAATTTTCGATCGTTTGTTGCCGAGATATCAAAGTTTTTGTGACCCTACTTTTGATGTTTTTAAAATGAGGGACAATGCTGGATTTCGTTTGTTGTTTAAACATTGTTTTTTGATGGACAAAAATACTGTTAAAACTGTTAAGCCATTGCTAAATTTCAATAATATTTTTGCCTATCATAAAGCAAGGATTAATCAACTCATGAAATTCAGCTTTGTCCCTCATTTTGAAAACATCAAAAGTAGGGTCACTAAAACCTTGATATCTCGGCAACAAACGATCGAAATATCAGGAAATGTTAACTTGTATCTTTTGAAAGTTAGGTTTACTTTACCCACACAGAAATATTTCATTTGCGACGCTGTCTGGGGATTAGTCCCGGGACTTACTGAACGATGTGTTACTTCATTAGACAAATTATTGCATTACTATCAATTTTCCTTAAAAGAGGTATTCTGCAGTCTAATATTATTTTATGTCCACATTGCCTTCATATTTTTTACTTTATTCTATATTCAGTAGAAGAAAGTGTTAGATTTGTAAAAATTTTTGATTTCCGTTTTCGATGGATTTACAAGTTTTTGAGTTCCATAACACGATTGACCATTTTTAGAAAATATCTCTGTGTGTGTTGTGTTTTGAAAAATACCTCTCATAGACCGTAATGTTTTCGAGTTCTTTTTTGAATCCACGAACACAAATAGGTAGTGCTATTTATAAAATTTTCATTAGAGGATAAGTGACAGTGAACCTCAGTAACATATGTCAGTTTCAAGGCAATCTAAAAGTATTTATGGAAATCATAGCGAAGACAGACAGACCAATACATAGACTTACTCAGATAAACGAACCAAAGTCACAAACATTTTTTAATTATGTTGAAAAGTGTTAAAACTCATAATGCAACTAAAATTACGCTTTGAACAATTTAGACTTTTGTCCTCTCATATATATCAATATTTTTGTGTGACACTGTAAACCCTACGCAGTTATACCATATTCTATAGAAAACATCCTCTTGTGGAACTAAATAATGCATGTTAAATTCGTTTTGAACAGCATAAAATATTAAAATACATTTTAAAGAAGAAAGAAATACCTGTTATAAACAGTAATGTATCAGAAATTTTTGTGAGTCTATGCACATGAACCAGTAGTGCTATTTATATCATTTTCAAAAGGAACATGCCATAATTTTCAATACATATGTAAGTTTCAAAACGTTCTAAAAATAGTTACGGCGATAATAGCGAGTATAAAAATTATTTGTATTAGGGTTAAGGTCGACTCTCTATACTTGAGACTCAGGCTTGGGTTTTTTTTTAGATGATAGTCTTGAAAGCCCGTGGAGGGGGTGGGGGGTGTTCCTACAAGAGATCTTAGCCCGTAATCACCGAAGTTCTGAGAAAACCACGAAAATTTCCGAACGGCTGGGCCGACGAGAGTGACTTGATTTCGAACGCGTTACGGTCTGCCAAGAGAACAAAAGCTCTTGGCACTGATGGGGTGCGAACGCAGAACGACAAATTGACGATACAAGGTTACAAACACTTAAAAAAAAAAAAAAAAAAAAAAATCCTGTCATTTAATGGAATCTGACTTTTTGAGCTATATAATTTATTTTGCCTGAAAGATATATTTTTTCTCAATAATACGGAGTACATGCATCGATGTCAGATAATTTTTTATACTTTTCAATTTCGAATAATGTAAATATAACTGACAGAAACAAGATATTTCCGAGAATGGCCAAATTTTTTCGACCTTGAGAAGAAACTGCATCTGAATTTGGTTGAAGGAGACTTGAATCGATCGGGCATCGGCGAGACGATGCAATGAATAGGGCCCCAGAGGTGAATCGATTGCGCCTCAATTCCTCCCTTTCACGATAAAGATATACATTGTATGGAAATTCAGATAAAGTTATACATTGTATATAAATGATGAAATTGGCTCTCGGAAATCGATTGAATTAAGACAATGCACGGAAAAGTGGGTAAAAGTACCAGATTACGTATTACTTTTCAAAATGCCATGTAATTAATAATATTTTTCACACTAATTTAATTAATAATAATATTTTTTACTGGTTTGTTTGAAAGGACGACAAATAATTTAGATACATTGCGCTCTATGAGAGGAATTAAAATATACTTAATAACTTTATACTGTACAAAACATGACTTTAACTTATAATAGTTTAATATACAAAACAATTTTCTATAGAAGGTGGTATAGGATTAGCCTTCATGATTAATTTATTGGGCCACATAAAAATATTCAGATGTGTTGAGGCATAGTACCCCTGTCAAAATGTATGGAATCAATACTCTCTTTACGAGTACTAACTATAAAATGTATGCACTTTAATCGTAACTGTAAAGAAAAATGTTTTTCTTTTTTAATGAACGGTTATGAACGTTAGCAAAATATATCGCTGCCTAGCAAGAAAAGTAACGCAAGTTAAAAAAAAACAGCAATTTAGAATTTAAAAGCGTATATGAAATGCCGTGATGTGTGCAAAAAGTATCACATCTCTATCTCAAAATTTGTCCATCTAAGAGGCAGTTGTGTCAGTTTTATTGTGGGTTAGTCGATGATTTATAGTCGAGTTGGTTTTTCTCAAATACTGTATTTTTGAGTTGCATTACTTTTCTTGTAGGAGGTGATTTATACATAGGAGAAAAAAAAAATCATTCCATTATAATTTATAAACCTTTTGCGAGAAAAAAGTTTGGAATTATGTCGATTCAGAAAAAAATATTTGATATCACTGGTTTGTTTGTACAAATTCTATGTCCGAATATCAGCTGACTGTTGTATAATGGTTTTGCGTACCTTCACTTTAAATTTAAATCAGTATAAATACACGGGATTTGAACATGGTTTTATTTAACTTGGTATGTTGTTTATGTATTTATTTATTTATGTGTGTGGTTTAAATCGAAGAATTGAATTTTCATCTGTTGCGAAGTTGTTTGGTAGAGGCAGTAAGATAATTTTCCGTAGGATAATTCAGGTATGTAGAGAAGATTTTTGCAGGGAGACAAATGTAAATAGTGAAGTTTCCATTTCAATGGTCTCCACTAGGCCATATTTTCGTATAGGTGAAAAAGACCTCCTCCACTTGCGTTGATTGCCGCTAGAAATATAATTTACAATTTTTCCATTAAATAACCAAGATTCAATCCAGAGGTGTTTAAAAAGATGAAATTCAGAGATCAATAAAGATTTGACAAAAATCTGTGCACAGTTTTCTTTATTGACTTGCTGCATAAAATAAGGAGGGAAGGTGCCCCTAACGTATAAATATTTTAAGAACTACATCCGTATGTTCTAAGCAGGAGCGATCAGAGAAGAATGATCAAGTTCCAGCCAAATTCAAATTTTTGTTACATATTGGCATTTAATTTCATCGCCAGCAAGAACACATAAAAAGTGGTTTTTTAAAGATACGTTACACTCAAATTAGGCTAACAAGTTTGAATACAGAGTATGATTGCCATAATATGATAACCCTATGAAAATCCCAAATTTCACCAGAGATTCATCATGAGAAATGTAAACCGCAACGGATAGATATATATAAAATATGGCTATAATTTAATTGTGTTCAAGGATAATTTTGACTAACTGAATAAATTACGTTAGAAATAAGGCTACTGTGATTTTGGGAGAAACATAAATAAAATGAGCCATGTGTTACTCTTTATGATAGGAAATGATTATGGGAATATGCATGGAGATTGATTATCTTTTACATTTATTTTTTATTTTACTGATAGAGGAAGAATTCGGCAGTTACTAAAGATTCATATTGAATACACGAGTGAATTATTATAAAAAGCGATAAGATTTGAATTAAAATTAAATAGATAATTTTTAAAATATATGTGATTTCTACATCACATCATCCATTTCCTATCATCCGACTGAGCTATAGTTTTCAATACATGTATAACTCCGATAACAATACATGATCAAGTAGAAATGAACTTAAAAGATTGGCCCTGTGGGACCTGGGTCCAAAATTACAGTTCAAAATTTGTTTCGATTTTAACCCACTTCCTATCGTCCGATCGAGTTGAAATTTTGCATATATGTACAACTCCAATAACAATGCATGTTCAAGTAGTAACGGTTCCTGTAACCCCAAATCCAGATCAAGATTTGTTTCGAATTTTAACCCACTTCTTATATTCCGATTGAGCTGAAGTTTTCCATGCATGTATAATTCCTACGATAATACATGCTTAATAGGCCCTCCACTTATCGTTCCCAGAAATCAGAGCCAATGTTATTCTATGGAGAATTTCACCTCATTATAACTTATTAACTAATATATATTTTCAAATTCCGTTTTCATATTCAGAAACTTCACAACTAATAAACAATTTATCGCTTTCTAAAAATTCTTGTTTAAATTTTTTAATATTTTATTTTGAGGCTGTAAAATGCGAATTTTCACAGTGTTAATTTTTTCAATTTTGAGCTTAAAAATGAAATCTTAAAAATAAAAAAAATCTATTTTTAGAAAGCGAGAAATTGTTTAGTAGTTGTGAATTTTTGTAAAGTGAAAATGGAATTTAAAAATATGCATTAGTTAATGAATTATAATGGGGTAAAATTTCCCATAGAATCACATTGGCTTCGGCTTTCGGGGACGATAGATAGAGAGTCCCCTTAAGCAGTAACAAATTTGTGGGAGGGGAGGGGGCCTAGTCCCTCAACTACAGTTCAAAATTTCTTCTCGAATTTTAAACCACTTCCTATACGATCCGATTGAGCTGAAGTTTTGCCTACATGAATATCATCCACATCTGCTGATTTGGTGTTTTTCTTAACATAGAGAAGAGTAAAATTACTTATAAACGTCCATTATGAGGAATATTTTCATCATAAAGTCAAATCCTTTTAATATATCATTTATGTTAAAAAGATGAATATCATTAACTATGAATTTTCTAATTTAAAAAATTCGTTAGTCATTAGAAATTTACAATTTTCTTAACATGGCAGAATAAGGTAAAGTTTCGCATAAGCATCCATTATGTAGAATATTTTCATCGTAAAGAATGTTTAAACCACTTTTAAAATATTATTTATGATGCTGACTTGAACATCATTGATTATCAATATATTCTGACGTTTAAAACTTCGAAAGTTATTCAAAATTGAGAATTTTTATAACATCGCCGCATAAAAGAATATTTCACATAAACTTTTGCATTATGAGATTCATTGCATAGGATGTAGTATATAATTGCACGAAAATAAAATTATAAAGTTTAGGGTAAAAGCATCAGTGGATGATCCTGTATCAGTAAAAAATACGTTTAAGTTTTAATTTTGAAGACGAGTTTTACAATTCTTGCGTAGGTTCGAGCAACGTTCAGAGTTGGTGCTCTAAACTAAGGTTGGTCTTCTGCAGGGTTGGTCTTCTACAATTAATGTCTCGAACTATAAATATTTCAAGCTATCTTTAGACAAAAACTAATTTAACCGGGGAAAAAAATGCTCTGTCTCTCATTGTATCGTTTTTCTTGTAGTTTTTAATCAGGAAATACTTTTATTTTTAACTGATTTCTTGCACTGTTTGCTTTTATATGACTAAAATAAGTATGCAAAATTACTTTTTTGTACTAAATTTTCAATATTGTGTTGACATATAACATTTTTATAGGTGTCCAGTCCACTATGGGTACCACAAAATGTCGTCATGACCAGTGACGGGTAGTCTTGTCAACTACTGACTCATTTGAATTTTAAAGCCAGATCTAGTAGTAGAAACAGATCAGTATTCTCCCGAATTTGAAATGTGAACGAAATTTCACTCAAAATTATTTGCTCGTTTTTTGTTTTTTTTTTAAATCACACGCAGTATTCAAGTAAATATATGAAAGAAAGACTGGCTAACTTTCATATTTATGAAGTAATCACACAAAGGTGTGATTAAAATGTTAAATACATGTTGAGACTCATTTTAAAATGTATTTTTCCATTCTTTTAGTTCATTAATGAAACAGAAAATGTATTTTGTTATTTAAATATAATATATATTAATATATTAATCATTTCGCATTATATTTCGCTTTTTCTGAAAGAAATTCTAATGTGACCAGTGTTATGTTCTGAAGTGTCCACTATAATGACACGCATTTTACTCTATGTGAAAAATTAATTTTTCAAGAATAAAAATGATTCAATTATTATTTTTCTCAGTAACTATCGTGTACAAAATGAGTTAACTGAAGTAACTGCTTTTAGTTTCAGCCTCTAAAATTAAGAACGTCATACAAAATCATTACAAGATAAAAAGAACTTTTTATATACCACGTTTTTAAATTTTCTGTTGAATCATATAAACTTGGCAGTTCTATGTATTAATAAATACTTTTTATTTATTTTCTTTATGTATTTTTTATTTTTATGAATTATCCCATCAATGAATTTAATTCTGCTTAAAGATGTTTAAAAGTATTAAAAGAATTCATTATCATCGTGTTCTGAGCTATTCCAAAAGTTTCGAATGTCTAGCTAGTCCGGAAGATAGTTAAAAATCGATTGCGATAATTGTACTAGACAAACAAACAAGAAAGCGAGTTAATAAAAACGTGGTAAAATAGTCAGAAAATGTGCGTAAAGTGTCCCTACCGGTGCAGTTACCCTAATCATGTTTTCAATTTTATTTTATTTTATTTTGAATCTATATACTCTCTCTCTATATATATATACTTATAAATATTTTTTATAACAAAGAATGTTTCACCAACATAAGATACTTAAACCCTAAAACTTAACGGCCTAAAGTTAGAAATATTAGGCTGAAAAGGTAATTGGAGTTATTTTCCCTTTTCATATAATTTGCCAAGGGTAGTATAAAAAAAAATTGCTCGAAATTATGTTTTACGAATTGCTCAGTTGTATTTTGCGGTTTTCATACTGGAATTAAAGTTTCAATGTTGAAGGCTAAACAATGAAACAAGTAAGTTAGTATTGAAAACTGTTTTTAATCTATAAGATCGGCATGATTTTTTTTTCTTTTTTTTCTTTTTTTTTTTCTTTCTTGTTTATTTTGCAACGGATTAATTTTAAGAAATGATTTGTTTATATTATAAGAATGTTAAGTAAACATATCAGTTCAATAATAATAATAAATCCGTAAATAAATTGAATAAAATTGTGTATAAGGTATGAATTAAAACTTAGAATAAAGTCATGAATATAAAAAAAATGTATGAATATAGGAAAAAATTAACTTTTGATAAAATACTTTCCCGAAGGTAATGAAAGAATTTGCCACTGTTTAAGTCATTTTTAGAACGTTATAGAACAAACATTTTGCAAAAGCTGTTTAAGTAAACTGTAAATAGTTTAAATAACAAGGTCATCTTCATTAAATTTTCTCCCTTCGAGTTATTTTTGCGTAAAACAGCTGTGGAACATTTATCTAATAAAACAGCTTATAAATTCAGTGGAATCTCCTTAAAAAGGCCATCCAGTGTGACATAGAAAAATGAACTTTTAAAGAGGCGGCCTAAAATGATAATTTAACGATTAAATCATATATTAATTTCGTAGTGGGGATCTATAAATAAACTTTAACTGCTACAGTGAAACTTGAATAATTCGAACTTGTTTAATTGGAAATTCTGGATAATTCGAATTTTTGACTCGGTCCCTTGAATTTTGTATTAAAATAATGTTAAAAAATCATGGATAATTCGAATTCTATTTTGGATAATTCGAATTTTTCATACGATTATCTTTAAAATATTACAGTAAAATTTGTTCCCGAGATTTTTCTCAGCTAAAGTCCATTATTATTATTTTTTTTAATCAGTCTTTCAAAAGAAGGCTGAGGAAATACAAGAGTATTTCCTACCTAGTGCATCAGAAGAAAATATGGTCCATATACATGAACTTCGAGGTTTTTTTTTTTTTTTTTTTTTTTTTATTGAAAGTCATGTCTAATGTACAGTTAAGTGTCTAAGAATATGATTCGACAAGGATTTATTTAACAAAACAGTATTAACTCTAGTTTTTTTATATAGGAATTTTTGCTAGTGTTCGGATACTTTTGTTAACGACTAGAAGATTCTGTTTTTGTATCAATTGGTAGGTTGAAGTCATATGCTATGACACAAAGATTGTACCTAAAGAAGCAATCGAAAATATCTGACTATTTTTTAAAAAGTGTTTAATAATTAAGCTCGTAAAAAAAATATTGATTTAATGGGAAGGAGGGTGGGGGGGGATGTGGCAGTATTCTTAGGTATAAAGTTTATGTGTTAAATCTTTGATCGTAGAGTTTTATTTATTTAATTTATCTCTTTTTTTTTTGACAAAATAGTATATGCAATTCGAAGTTTTGGATATTTCGAATTTTTCTCTGGTCCCTTCAGCTTCGAATTATCCAAGTTCTACTGTATTTATACAATTTTTAGTAGAAATCATTTCATAGTAAACTTAAATGACAAACATGAGCTTCAAGGCTAAGGCTGTTACGTATTTTTAGATGCTTATTAAGGAAAAATATTCAAACATTTCCATCACGTACAGTTTTGATTCAAAATGAGACTTTATCAATCAAGTTTAGAACTCCATTTTCTCAAGTCCCATCTCAGTTATTTCCCTGAAAATCTAAACGACGTGAGTGAAGAAGAGAGCGATTTCATTAAGACATCAAAGAAATGGAAAGGAGGTATGAGGATCGATAGAATGTTAAACATTTTACCAGATTATATTAAGATAGTGCAGAGATAGTACCCTCAATTCGTGCACAAGCGAAAAAACTTTAAAAGGATCTTCGATGTAAAGAAACAGAGACATTTAAAAGATAATCTATATAATATTTCTCTACCGTGGACCAGTTGCGATTATATTTTGTGGAAACGATACGATGATGATATAATTAATAAAATATTTATCCTCGAAAATATTCAAGCGCGCGGACTCATCTCAATGATAAATAAGAAAAAATGACGACATTTGTCTGAGATTATTTTATGGAAAAATGTATTTTTAACAGTTGCTTCTTCAGAATTTTTGCAAGCGTCATTTTAAGCGTAGCAACATTTTAAAGATATATATGCAGTACTTTAAAAAATATGACTTATTGTCATAAATTTAATAAAAAACGCAATCATAAGAAGTGTAATAAAAATAAGAATTCGTTTTTTAAAACAAAAAATTGTGCCATAATAAGTAAATGAAGAGCCATCGCCAACAGAGCGACAAAAATTTAAAAGGCATCATGGGGGGGGGGGGGGGGTCTTACATTAAAACTGCACTGCCTTGGAAGTATGAAAACTTAACCACGAATTTTATTTTGAAATCTTTTTTTGAATGATTTTGCTTTCACTATTGCACAATATTAATTTGGTTCTAATAATAATTTGACTTCTGGTAAATTAAAATTTTAATTAGGTGGGGAAATTGGTATAATATTTATGAGTTTCAAATTTTATAGGTAAATAAGAAAAGAAGTTAAGTGCGAAAATTTCGAATGGGTTTGCTAGTATGTAAATAATAGCCTTTTTAATGTATTAATATATAAATAGTTTCGATTCTGTTACAGCCTCTGAGTCAATTCATCATATTTTTTATCCTTGCATTATGAAAAACTTTTACGTGATAGGGAACAAATATAAGCATTTCTGAATTCATTAAAAAAAAAAAAAAAAAAAAAAAAAAAGGGGGAGGGGGGAAAATGAAAAGTACGATTTTTGTAGACCTGTGTTATTAGTGAGAACTAACTGACACACTAATGAAAATCCAAACACAGTTCAACATTGTTGGAATGTTATAAAAGGAAGATATCCGTCCATATTAGATTTCTGATTTGTTAAACTCTGGTACCAGAAGTCCTCTAAAACTGTTGTTTCAATAGAGTGGCATCAATACTACGATTTTTTAAGGCTATTATTATTCGTTATATTACTTTATATGTTAGCGTTAAATACTAATTTTAACTTTGTGTAGTTTTAAGTTTATGCTCTTGTCCTGATCGCCAGCGAACATTTCCAGTTTCCAAACACCGATTTCAACATCTGGAAATGACACTTTGAAAAGTTTCTAACGCTTTAGCTACAACAGATTGCGTTTGATCCTCTCTCTTCAGGCTGCCAATTCGTGTCAATATAAAGGGGTCGCTAAGTTCCTATATTTTTACATGTGTTTTTTTATTTTGTCACTATCATTTTTTTTTAAAAGAAATTTTTCTTAAAGGTTTTTAATGCTATAATATTATTTGAAAAATGACTGTTATGGAGTAGTGGTGACAAAATAATAAAACACATGTAAAAATGTAGAAGCGCTACGACCCCTGAATACATTCAACGTGTGTCAAATGTTTTTTAATCTTATTCAACATAAAGCAGGCTGCATGTCGCTTCTCACTTATTATCTAAAACGTGTAGTTTTTTACGTCACTGACAAAGTTTCATATTTTCAACTTACTAAACGTTATAATTTTTCATTTTAAATCTCGTTCATTCATTTTTGTGTAAAAAGTTGTTGATTTTATGGTTGTTTCATACCGAGATCACAATATGCCCTAACAGTTTTGATCAGTGTAAAATTTATAGTAACTATAAATTAAATAAATAAAAAATAAACAGTGTAATAGTCGTTGCTAAGATACGCAGACGACTGAAATGAAATAATTAATTTCAAAAAATAAATTAAAAAAAAAAAAAATTAATTTAAAAAATTCAAACTCGAAATTTGAAAAAATATTGATGAGGTGCACACCTGCAAGTTTCCTGCTACCCATCGGCCAAGTTTTATACCTCTGCGATCAGCAGTCTGAGCTTCAGAGCACAGACAGATACACAAATACACACAGATACACGCATAGACACTTATTACATTTATTGAAATCAAATGTTAATACGGTAGAAAAAAATTGAATATATTAAATTTCAAATTTAAAAATATTTATAACAGTTATATTTATGTATAATTTTTATAATATTATTAATTGTAATTACAAATATAATAATTTTCTTGTAATAACTAATATAACTAAGAAATTTATTCTACTTATGGTTTTATTATTACAGAGTTAGGACTTTAAAAAAGCGAGTAATTAGGTCTCACTAATATATGGTACTAAAATTTAAACATTTATTCTATGCTGAGATACATCCATCTGTAAAATCTGGCACCAGCTCTATCTGTTGCCCAATTAATAACCAAATTGAAATGCTCCGAAAAGTCGATGTCGCAGGCAGTGGGAGACGTGACCCGACATAGAATGGGAGAGAAAGATGTAAGGTACCCGAACCGATGTTCAGAACGATTTCAGTAGAATTTTTCTAGTTTTGACCTATAAAGTGATTTAAAAATTTAGTGACTCAATTTTGAGAATTCTTTTCAATATTGTGATTAGCGAAAGCCGGCACAGCCTGCTAGTTATTAATATAAGGAGTAAAGATCTATGCTGGAAGGCATAATACAAATAAAAAGAAAATAGTGTTAAACACCAGTTATTTAATCGAAACCATTTGAATAGTTTTTCTCATTCGCTCTCTCTATCTTATTCTCTCTCTCTCTCTTTAAACCTTAATAAAAACTGAAACTGAATACTCATGCACATTTCTCTCAAACTCACGTATTATCCGCAATCCCACATATTCCTTGAAACATACTTTATTAAATCTTTAAAATAAATAAATAAATAGTGCAATTTTATAGAAACAATGTATTTCTGACTTGTGGATCAAAATATTTATCATGTTACTAATTCAGTAGATAAACAACGACGAAATCTTCTTGAAAAAGTAACAAATTCCGAAAATATTAAACTGGAAAATCATGCAAATTTTCTACATATTTATGAATTCATTACTACGTGTAACACTTTATAATATTTTCTGCTGATAATTCTGGACAAACAGTAGTTAGTATTCTGTAGAAAATTAATGAAATTTATCTGGAAGAACAATCTTTTACTCCATAAAAAGTGAAATCTGATCTGGCGGTAATCCAATTAGAATTTTTTTCGCTTGCAAGTTTCTTGAGAAAGTATATCTTGTTAGCAGTTTACAATTTAGAATGCTAATGAGTCTGCTAAATGAGATTCTAAACACATTCTGAAAATAAGCTACTTTTGGGACGTTGTTGCGCAGAAAAAATTATCAAATCAACAAATTAACTTCCTATTAATGTATTTATTTTGCAGAATGTACTTTAAAATTATATTTGTATCTTGGCAGCGATTCTCAGTGTTTTGTTTAAGGGGACTTGGTCTCACTGAAGGTTTCATATAAAAGCTTATATTTCCATTTAATATTTATAAAATGAATTGTATTAAGTTTATTCGATAAAATATATATCTAGGCAACAATTTTTATAGTTTTTGATATATTTTTCACAGATTTGAAATCTTTAATATGCCTTTGTTCTCAGTTTGCATTTTTTCATGAATTCATGATCTTCAAAATGGTAAAACGTCTAAGAAAAACTTAATGTTTTTTGGATGTTTAATAGAATCTATATAAAAGAATTGGGAATGGATTTTATAATATCTTTAAAAGAAAAAATATTAAGAATAAAAATATAAAAAATATTATTATTATTATTATTATTTTGCAAACTTTTACATAGACATGCACATTTTAATTTATTTTCCAAACACTAATTAATAAATTTCAATATCCATCTCTAATTCTTTTAACCCTTTCATTCCCCGTGATACCAATTGGAATCATAACATTTCAGATTTTCTTTCTTACCATCTAACACTCACGCTGATTCAAAATGAACAATATTAAAATCTCTATACATTTTCCCACCGAAAAATATATATTTTAGATGATTTCACTATCCTTGTTGATAAATGAAAGTATATTTTACTCTATTCTGATAATAATATCGGAATCAGTTTCCTGTTTTTGGGCAATTTAAGTAAATTAACTGTTTGAAGTATTTTTATTTTATTTTTTAATTTTCATATTTTGTATTTTAATTAATTAGAATATGTATTTCTTCCAAAATTTTGATATTTTTATTCGTTGAAAAGTTATGATTTTAAATGGCATGAGTGGTTATATTAAACATAAATAGACACATCTCTAATTGCTTTGTTATCTATATTAATTCATACTCTGCTATTACTCCTATTTTTAAAAAAATATTTATATATATTACCTTTGAAATAAATTTATGACTAAATATAAGATTTATTGTGTTATGGATGGAAAAAGTTGGGAATGAAAGGGTTAAGTAGGTTCTATTAAACATCTTAAAAAAAAAAAAAAAAAAAAAAAAAATTTTCTTAAATGTCTGTAGATTTTTTGGCAATTTGTAGAACATGAATTCATGAAAAAATGCAAAGTGAAATCTGTAAAAAATCTATCAGCAAGCATGCGAATTCTTGCCTGAATATATATATTTAGTGAACAAACATAATATATTTCAATTGATAAATATTAAATGGAAATATAAGTTTTTATACGAAACCTTCCGTGGTTCCAAATCAAAGGTGACAAGTCCTCTTAATGCCAGAAAGAGCTGTTCCTTATGATATTAATCCCAAACTTCTGAGGATTCAATTTTAATCATTACAAAATTAAAATTTTTGTATAAATATTAAAAAAAAAAAATAATAATAATAATCTAGCGAGTAAAATACATTTTCTACAAAATGAGGTAATGTAAAAAAGTTCAAAAGTTGTTAAGAGGCCCCAAGTTAAAGTATAAAAATGTTTATTTATTTACATTACCTTTGATTTCATTTGTAATTTATGTATGAACTTTTAAATTGTGTTAAGCGGTTTTAACACTTTTAAATAATGTTTAAATGCGACTTTAATTAATAAATTACGGTCTATGAAAAGTATATTTTTAAAAGCATATTTCATTATTGTTATACTACACACATTAGACGTATACTAAAAAAGCATTTTTCCTGTTAAATAAGGGATGATCAGTGTAACTGATTGTTTTAAGGGGTATTCTGGTCTAGAGGAAAAAATTTTGGGGGTATTTCGTCGATTTTAATTTTAAAAATAAATAAATAAATAAATAAATAAAAGGAATTTTTACAATTCATTTTTTAAAAGATATTTATTGATTATTTAAGAATTAAAAAAAAAAAAGAAAAAGAAAAAGAAAGAAAAATAATCAGAAAAATAATCTGGTGTGTCACTCACACGACTTTCTCTTACCCTTAAATTTAATACTATAAATACGGGTTGGAGATTAAGAGGTAAGATAACGAGTACTGTTATGTAAACCTATGTTAAACAATTCAAATTAGGCTTCGGAAGAGTTTTATATTATAATTAGTTCTGTGTGAAGGGGGAGGGCTACCGCCCCCCTCAAACCCCAGTTTCATTATTGCACCTACATTTATATCACTTAAAATTATTCAGGCAACTTTCAAACGCAACATTCCTTGTTTATATCACTTAAAATTATTCAGACAACTTTCACACGCAATATTCCTTGAAACTTATCAGTCTTAATCAAACTTTTCCAGCAACAAACTTATATTAACTTGAAAATTCAACTTTTGGATCTCCTGAAATTATTCGTTTTTAAATCACTCTAAGAGACACAGATAAAGATAAACGTTAAAAAACTTGACTACGGTATTCAGGAAGCCTCAAAACGTATAAATATACAAAAAACAAGCGATGAATATTTAGCTTAAAACGTACATTATGTACCATATTTCTATGAGAAATTCATTTCAATTCCCGAACAGCTTTCCTAGAAATGGTAAAATATTATTAGTAAAGCACTTCCACTAACAACAAAAAAGAATGCTATTGCTTAAATATTTGCAGCCCTGTATATCTTTCGAAGATTATATACAGACTACATGATGCACCTAAATATAAACTTATAGTAATCATACATCGCCCAGCCGGAAATACACTTCCATCAATTTGCAACTGTTGTCGCACTTTTATCTGGTTCTTCTGTGTATCCCTGTAAACGAACAGTGAATGATTCCCCTACCATATTCTACATGAGACATTTTTTTATGCATACAAAAAATATATATTCGTTTCATTTGATTGTGTGCAGTCTATAGATGTTAAACTCTACTTACCTGCAATTTCCACCATAGACATAATGTATTTGAATTTTCTTGGGCGTCCCTGTACTCAAACCATTTGCTTCATCGCAACGAAAAGATTAGTGTAGCATCCCTATATCATACACATTTAGAATACCAAGTTTGGACTTAACACGATTGCAGTCCTTCTGCTCATCTGAGACAAAATGTAATAAAAAAATTCTTAATTAGTAAAAATGTCGTTCAGCCCCTTTCCTAAGAGAAAAAAAAAAAATCCCCAAAATGGCAACTGTCTGAAATAAAAGCCATTTATTACCACCCCCCCCCCCCCCTCATTTTTTTTTTTTTTTTTAATAGTAAAAAGGGAAAAAAAAATATAAAAAAGTGGTAGGTACGATAGAATGTTTTATATTGTAGGTTGATTTAATACTTGAAGTAAATTGGTTAAATAAAACTTGAGATATCATGTCAAACATGCTGAAAATAATTTTGAGAACAACGTGTTTAAAGTTTTGAACAAAAGTTACTGGTCTAATGAGAGTATCTTGATATTTTGGAGGTTACCTAATGTCAGGTAGTTGGGATTGTGTACCGTCTATTACAAGGTTTACTGCGGTATGACGGCATAGTTGTTACTTAACTAAAATAGCTATAACGCCGTAAATTATTGGAATTTTAAAATTTCCTCTTGGGGGAAAAGGGTTATTAAAGGTATAAATTTAAAGGTTCTTCTGAAAGGTCTAAACTTTAAAATATATATATATATATATTTATAAAAAAAAATAAAAAAATAAAAAAAAGATTTTTTTTTTTTTTTTTTTTTTTTTTTTTTTTTCAAAATTCTAGACCAAAATACTCCTGTAAAGGGTTCCACAAAGTTGTTCTGATAAATTTATGGGATATAAAAGGAAATTACTCAATGTGATATTTTAGCATTATGGGGGATTTTTATAGCACATTAAATGGTGCGCATGCAAAATTTAGATGTATGCAGGATATAGAATAGCAATCTTTTTAATGTTTTCTATTTAGAAACAAAACTATAACGATAATTTTGTGAGACTTTTTACTGCATAGTTAAAAACAAATGTATTTGTGTAGCCTGATGCTTTTAAATACTATAATCACTACACACAAGCGAACTATTGTATAGTTTTTCTTTAAAATAAAGGAAAAGATATAAAAGTAATTTTGGTAAGTTTTCTTCCTTTGTATATTTAATTAAAAATAAAATGTATTTTAAGGTACTATCGCGAAGGCAAAACACATGGAAGATTAAAACGTATAACGAGAAATTATACCTGGAAAGTGTTAAAAATCTATGCTAACATTATGATTCTTTTCTGAAAATAAAATAGGTTAATAAAATTCCGAAGAGTCACTTTTTATCTGACTATTCTCATTTTTGTAACAGAAACTAAATCATGTTAGAATTATCCTGAAACAATCCATTATTTATTTTGTAGTTCAACGTAATCAGATCTGCACGAAAAGAGAATAGAATAACTATTTATAAAAACAAAAATGCACAAAATAAAATATTAAAGAACAACCTTATGATATTTTTAGCATAAAATAATACAAAACAATGCAAAAAATGACAATACTCTCATCTGAATAAAACAAATTCAGAACAAAATCACGGCGTTTGACGTTATTTTATGCGATTATGAACGCTTTCTCTCTCCATGAATATTTAAAAAGCCTCTTTACTGTCACCTATGAAATATGAATGATTTAAAAGGAATTTGAGGTAGACTTGTTTTGGTTGAACTCAATTTTTGATTCTGAATTTCAACAGACCAACTAATTTGCAAGTCTCATGAATAAATGGCGTTCAAGAAACAAATAGAATAAATTTTATCCCAAACAAATGTGAAAATATAACGCTTTAAATGTAATTTAATTATAAGTTTATCGATTTCATTATCATTGACGCAGATTTTTTTTTTTTTTTTTAACTTTCTTCTACATTTATAAGAAAAACGTATTGGATTTATTTATTTATTTATTTTATTTATTTTTTTTTTCTTCTTCTTCTGGTTTAGATGATTTTATACGTTTCAAAAAGGAATTTTTGGAATGGTGTCTGCGGATACGATAAAAATATTACCACAGGTATAGATCAAGAACTAATATGCAGAATTTCTTGTAATCTTATATTTAGTTGCACCTTGACATAAATTTATTCTATCCCTTTTTGAAGTATATCGCTCAATAGATGGCGCTGTCGCCCCGTTTTGTGACAGTTTTTAATATATAATAAATCCAAGAATTTGTCGGCAAACAAATTGAAACTATTCCGATTCTAAACATCTTTTCTCCTAAAAAATCGGGCATTAAAAATAAATAAATAAATAAATCTGATTAATATTTTTAAAATAACACTGTTCAGTAGATGTATTTTTTAAAAGAATTTTGAAAACCGTTAATCTTTTGGGTGAACTCTATGTACATCAAATTATTAAAGATCAGTAAAGCACCGTTTATACGTCTCTCGTTTATACGTCTTTTTAGTGGTGAAGTTCCGATTCATTTCTATTTATTTTAATGCAAACATTCTTCCTTTAAGCACCGCTCATTATCGGTCATACGCTTCTTTTTCACTTTCCTAAAATCCGCAAAATTTCGCGAATATTGAATTTTTTTTTTTTTTTTTATGTAGTTAAATAACTATCTTTATCGACATAAATCGTATAATTATTACGCAACTTAAGATACGCAATATATATAATTAATACTTAAGATGTGTTCATATAGTATTCAAGATATGTAATACAATACTCAAGATATAAAATAAATGAATTAGTTTTCAAGTCAGGCATAATTGTATGATTTTTCTCACTTTTTATAATCTATACATATAAAAGAGTACTTCCACTCACTCACTGACTCATCAAAGCACAGCAAAATCTACTGGAGCCACTGACTCGAAACTGGGTCAGATTATAGAACATATAGTGTAAGCACCCCCTAAGAAGCGATTTTGCGAAATTCGCCCCCCAAGGGGGTGTAGGGGGCAAACTGTGACTTCACAAAAACCTTCATATGTCAAAGAAAAAAACAGATATTCGTAAAATTTTTCCTTTAAAATATAGCTAATTTAATTATCTAAAAACCAGTTTCTGGAATTTTAGAAGTTCGGTCCCCAACGGGGGAAAGGGGGCAAAACGTGATTTCACATGCGCAAAACGTGGTTTCACATACTTCTATATATCTCAAACAGAAAAACAGATATATGTGAAATTTTTGCTCTGATATATAGCTAACATAAATACCTAAAAACTGATTTCTGGAATTTTCGAAATTCAGCCCCCAAGAGGGGAGGAGAGGGGGCAAAACGTGATTTGAAATAATCCTTTATATTGCAAACAGAAAAAATATATGTGTAAGATATTTTTGCTCTAAAATATAGCTCCCATAAATACATAAAAACTAATTTCTTTAATTTTAGAAATTCGTCCCAGGTGGAGTGGTAAAGGGGCCTATGGGGTAAAAAAATAGAAATGTAGTTAGACCGTTCAAAATTGGTACAGATAGGTTTTAGAGACCTGCAAGTCAAATGAAGGTATTTTTGAAAGTGTAAAATTATTAGGATGGTCAGAAAGGTGTGTGGGTGGGGGGGGGGGGGGCAAAAAAATAAAAATAGAGTTAGACCGTTCAAAATTGGTGCATAAAGGTTTGTGATACTTACAAATCGATTGCGGATATTTTCGAATTTGTAAAGTTTTTAGGAGGGGACGGAATGGCAAAAAATAAAAATAGAGTTAGGTCGTTCAAAATTGGTAACATAGAGGTTTTTGATACTTACATCTCGATTGCGGATATTTTCGAATTTGTAAAGTTATTAAGTTGGTACATGGAGGTTTTTGATACCTACAAATCGATTGCGTATGTTTTCGAATTTGTAAAATTATTAGGATAGACGGGAAGGGGATGTGAAAGGGCAAAAATATATAAATAAGAGTTAGAGCGCTAAAAATTAGTGTTGTTAGGTTTTGAGGCCCGATAAATCGATTGCGGATATTTTCGAAAATACAGAATTATTACGAAGGGAGGGAAGGGATCGGGCGCAGAGGTAAAAATAAAGAAATTCAGATAAAATGTTGGAAATTAGTATTATTCGGTTTAAAAGCCCGAGAGAACGACTGCGAGTATTTTTTAAAGTCTAAAATAATTAGGAGGTCGGGAACAGTAGGTGAAGGAGCATGCGAGCCTTGCGCGCCTGTATGCGCTGCCGCCAGCAGTGGGGGCCCAAACCAATTGTTCCACTGATGGGATTTTTTTTTTTTTTATGTTTTTCCCTTACGATAATATAGTGATTCATTAAGAGTGTTGAACATAAATGGGCGCGCACAACTGCCTGCGCTGCCAAGGGCAGTGGGGACCCGTTGCGATAATTTTTCCAATCACATTTTTTTTTTTTTTTCGCATGATAAAAATTATGCAATTTTGAGAATTCATTAACTATAGTGATTCATTTAAAAATAGTGACCAGCGAAGCGGACGTAGCCTGCTAATATATATATATATATATATATATATATATATATATATATATTTAATTTAATTATTATCTACAAATATGAATTCTACTACAAAGTAATATACTAGTTAGTTACTATCTTAAAAAAGTATATTAATTAGTATTTTCTGATAAATTTTGCTTCAGTGCCATTAAATTTGTACTAATCAAATCTTTTTTTTTTTTTTTTTTTTTTAATTCCATTATACGTCTTTTCAATTATTGAAAGATGTATAAACGGTGTCTTATTGTATTAGCTTACAAAGCATTACAACCGAAAAAATATATATAAGCTGCTTTTATTTTAAAATATCAAGTCTAATATCAAACAAAAAGCAGACCAGTATTAAATTATAATGAATAAATCCTCAGTTTTTAAGTCCTAAGAGTTGTAAATTTTAAATTACAGCTTATGAATTCATTGTTCATGGTTCATAAAGTAAGAATTATAATAGCGTTTTTAAAGAGTAATATAATCGGTTAACTTAGTGTCAGACAAAACTCCTACTTACCTGTTCACAGTTCTCTAATTCTGTACTGGCCGCATCACAGTTTTGTTTTATTCTATTTGTTTATTTTTTAATGTATGTATATATATATATATATATTGAAAACCTTTTCAAATATTGAATTAGATGAAACTATTTATCTCATGATATATATATAGATATATATAATTTGAATAATTTAATTCCTTTACAACACTCAGCAAATGAAAGATAGATGAAAATACCAACATATGAAATTTTAAATGAGATGTATTTCGAATAAAATTATTGTCACGATGATAATTTAATTTGATTACACTGAGTAGTAAAAACATGTTAAAGTACTTACGCAGAAGAGAAATGACACATATAACACATAAGCCTAACGATGAGATAATTTGCATAATCCACTAAGCCAATAGAAACATTCATCAAATAATAAAAATGGAAAGAGATAAATTAACCAAAAAGATCTGTTAAAAGAAAAGAGAATTCATGAAATGAAAAATAGAATTTTAAATGATGAAAACTAGAAATGATCACTCATCAGGAAACGTGCATCTCTGTCAGCATTATGCAAGATTTCGGATCGCTGTATAGCTAATTCAAGCAATATACAACTCAAGTCTCTATCTTGCAACAAAATAAAGTAAAAAAGGAAATTAGATTAAACAGTAACACAACCAAAATTGAAAAATAGAATAAGTATTTTTAATAAGTCCACATGTAACCGATTCCATACAGAGATAGTAGAAATAAACAGGTTGCCAAAACGAACATTAGTGAAAAGAAAAGATTAAAAGTAAAGAAACGATTAATCGATCTAGTTGCTTCTGAAATGAAATAAATGAATGCATTAAGTGATAGTTATTAATCTTTAAAATTTAAAAGCTAAAAACACTATTAAAAAGATGATATTTAACAGGGTTATTTAATTTTAACGTTAATCGTTTCTATTTTCAGTTTAGATTTAACGTTCAACGTAACGTGAGCTAGCGCCATCTTACGTGAAAAAAGTTATATATATGTATATATATATATAAATCATTAGTAAAAATTAATCAAGTAAGTAATGAGACTAAGAACTGGTGTATTTAACAAAAACCTACTGCCTTATGAATTTAGAGATATTCTTTTAATGATATTTAAGGAAAATTTTCGTTTTAGAAAATGATCTCATGTTTAAGAGCTATATATATATATATATATATATATTCCTAAATTCTATTACAACATTTATATATATATATATATATATATATCTGCACGGAAATGAAGAAAATCTTTGTTTAACTAACATTATATTTTAGAAAAAAAATCATTCAGAGAAAAAATAATAATTAATTTAAGAAAAAAAGATATTATTTGAACATTAGTATAAACAGAAATTTTTGCTATGGAATTTGACTCTGTAAGGTGAAAGAAAAAAGAATATATATGAAGATCAAATAATCAATTACTTAACTAGATACGTATAATTATATTTACCAATATGTTGAATCATACTAAGAATTTATCTGTATTAATGCTGAATTAAATACTGAAAATATTATATATATATATATATATATATATATATATATATATATGTAATCATCTTCATAGTAATCTTATACTATTAAGTGAGCAATATTTGTATATTTATATATTTCACTGTTCTCGAAAACGGTAGCTCGGACAGTCGCGTGATTTAACACAAAGGTGCCCACCGAAGGGTCATTGTGCACATCGAAGTCAGATTTTCGAATTTTTGATTTTTTTTCTTTTAATTATGTCTATAATGACGCAGATGAAGAATCTTAGGAGAGATTTGGTTGGTTTATTTGACTTCATTGATTTGAGTGTATTTTACATTGAACTACAGTTACGTTATGAGGAATTACAAGAGATTTGATTGGTTTATTTGATTTTCATTGATCTGAGTGTATTTTACGTTGAACTAGAGCTACGTTATGAGGAATTACGAAAGATTTGATTGGTTTATTTGATTTTCATTGATTTGAGGGCATTTTACGTTGAACTAGAGCTACGTTATGAGGAATTACGAGAGATTTGATTGGTTTATTTGATTTTCATTGATTTTAGTGCATTTTACGTTGAACTAGAGCTACGTTATGAGGAATTACGAGAGATTTGATTGGTTTATTTGATTTTTAGTGATTTTAGGTAGGGGTGTCCAGTGATTTTTTTTTTTTTTTTTTAACATGGAAGACAGTGATTGCTGCGAAAAGGAGTTTCGTGCGTTTTCAGATTGCACAGCGAGGTAGGGGTGTCTAGTGATGTTTTTTTTGGTTTTAACATACATGATAGTGATTGCCGCGGAACCGAGTTACGTGCGTTTTCAAATTCATGCACAACGAGATATGGGTGTCCAGTGATGATTTTTTTTTTTTTTTATCATGTGTGATAGTGATTGCCGCGAAACCGAGTTTCGTGCTTTTTCAGATTCATGCTGAGCGGTGTAGGGCTGTCCAGTGGTTTCGTTTTTTTTTTTTTTTTTTTTTTTTTTTTTTTGGTTTTCATGTGCGTGAAAAGTACATACGTGCGTTATAGTGATTGCTGCAAAAACGACTTACGTGCATTCTCTGATTCGACCATTCATCGAATAGTGACTTTTACTGTGCGAGTAACAGCTTCAGTTGTCTCCAGAATAATTTGACTGTTTTCGAGAATATTCGTTTTAATAAAAGTTTTGTTGCACAGATTCGAAAAGTTCAAAAAATGTTTGCTATTTTCAAGGAGATCCCATATTAAAACTGTGAAGAAAATAGTCGCCAATCGAAATATATTTATTTAAACGTTCCAATTATTCAATTAAAAAGAAATCCTTTAAATATAGTGCCCAGCGAAGCGGGCGAAGCCTGCTAGTTTCTACTTAAGGGGAAAAAAAAAAAAAAAGACCAGAAATCCAATGCAGTAAACTATTTTTAAAAACATGACAACAAGGACAATTTTTTGTATAAATGTACACAATTACAGTACCTGGCCAAATTATTAGACCAAAGAAAATATTTAATTTTTTTTGAAATTGGAAGTTTATTATACCTGACCTGCTCAAAATTATTATTATTTAATTAGTGATACCTTAAGCTTATTTCAGTACCTTTATTAAGGAAACATTTTCCAGCTGGCAACACAAGACAGTTAGTTATTATTCTATGATACACTGGCATAGGTGTAAACTTGCATTATAACGTAAAAATTTCTCTGCTTGTTTATTTTGGATTAAAGCGAATATTTTGCTGCAAAAAGTAAGTTTTGAATTGTTATTAAAATCGTGTGGGATATTTAACATTTTTATTCATTTATTATCATAAAAAGTTTTTGCTGCTTTATTTTAGATGGGAAGAAAGACTGACCTTTCACCAAAGAGAGTAGGTTTATGGTCTACTAAAGGCCACTAAACTGACCCAAAATAAAATTGCAGCAAAGGTAGGAGTATCCAGAAGTTCGGTAAAAAATATTAAAAAGAAAATGGTCTTAAACATAAGTTTGGATCCATCACGGAAGAATAACAGTGGACGAGCTCGCATTACGACGACGAGGACGGATCGAAAAATACGAGACATTTGGATAAATAACAGAAAGAAACCGCTACGCATGTTGATGAAAGAAGTTCAAAATGAAGGCATTAATATATCAAAAAGAACTTTGAGACGTCGCTTGGCAGAAAATAAACTCATTGCCATGAAACCGGCTCGCAAGCCAAGGCTTACATCAGAAATGATGATATAACGCTTGGAGTGGGCAAAAAAGTACAAAACTCGGACAATAGGAGACTGGAAAAAGGTATATAGCTAATTATTTTGATCAACGATACATTGGCGTTTATAATGAATGTAAAGAAATTAAATAAAAAGCAATTTTGCTTAATTTTCAGGTTTGCTTCTCTGATGAATCGGTTTTTCATGTTTTAACCGAAAAAACCAAATTCGTTCGGTGGCGTCCAAACGAGAAATACAAGTCAGATTGTATTGCTCCCACCATCAAATATCCTCCATCAGTCATGGTGTGGTCTGTCATATCAGGAAAAGGTTCTGGTCTTCTCTATGTGGTCAACAATACAATGAAACAAGACCAATACCTGAAAGTCTTACAAGCCAAGCTCATGCCACAAATGCAAGAATGGTTTCCTGGAGTCGAGGAACCAGTCTTCATGCATGATGGTGCTCCATGCCATAAAGCTAAAAGTGTATCGAAGTATTTAGAGCGAAAAAAAAATCAAAGTTCTTGAACAGCCTGGAAACTCGCCTGATATGAACCCATTGAAAATGGTTGGAGTTGCTGAAAAAAGAAATGTATAAGAAAATTATAATAAATAAGGTAGAGTTGCTGGAATCTTTAACATACGGTGAAATTATAATAAGCATCTTCAAGAAACCATCCAAGCATGCATAGAAAGTATGCCTCGTCGTGTTAAAGCCCTTTTAGTTGTCAAAGGTGGCCAAACGAAATATTGATTTTTGTGTTAAATTTAATTTATCAATTTTTTCTTTCTTCAATAAGTATTGTATTATAACATGTTTTCTGTCATCGTATTCCTTAATGTATATGTTTTCGAAATATGAATGAAGAAATTATCTTTTTTAATAAAATTCTTCATTAATAAGGTTTTAAATATGAAAAATGTATAAGTTGTCAATGGTCTAATAATTTGGCCAGGTACTGTAGGATAATTTTTAACCAATCATTATGAATTAAAATATATATATGTACATATATTAATTATAGTAATAGTGAACTAGAATGAATTTTTTGTGCACGTAGGAGCATCGACCTCTGAGATAAAATACTCTCCTCGAGTATGTTGGGTATGAAAGTTTTCAAAATGATTATTTTTCAAAAGAACTCGGCGATATTTTTAAAACGAGTGATTAAACCATATTTAAGGGTGACTAACCATATGCTTGATAATTTGTAAAAAAGTTATCAATTTTCTTTATTTTAAGTAAAAATAAACAAATATTCTGGGAAATAAAAAATGCGCTTCCTAAAATATTGTCGATAGGTTGATAAAGGATGCAGCTGCGCGATATTTTTAAAAAAATTATTAAGAAGTGAACCCATAGTGAATGCATAATACTGGGTGACTATGTTTTGATCTAATTTACGATAATTTGTACTGAAAAATACAGAAGAAAATTTTGTGATTGTGACAACATGCTAGTGTTTACTTATAGATAGTATATATTAAAAAAAGTCTGGCGTGTAACAACCACACGACTTTTATTACCCACTGCTACTCGTATTATATACTGCTTTTTTCGAAGTAATGTCATCAGAAGGAATAAAAATTTTTTAATGAATCAGACATCTAGCAGGTTTCCTGTAAGAGCAAACTGATTCATAAAACCTGAAGACATATAGAAGTGTGTTTACGTAACAAGTCTAAAAACACAGAGTTCGTTAGAGTTTTGAAACAGACATTTCCGAGATCTATAACTGGTCTACCTAATCGGGATACCTGTCAATTTTCTTGTAGTAATCGAGTAACACACTACACGCTAAAGACATCTAAAAAGGAATTTATGTAATAAATTTGAAAAAAAACTTTTAGGGTTATTTTTGAGGTAACCACTTTCGGTCCCGCTGCAGATTTTCACGCAAATTGGCAAGCTCGTATGTTCACTTGAAACTACAGTGCGGTGCAAAAGTTTATGCACAAGTTAAATTTTTCAATAAAATGAAAAATGTACACTAGAATACTTCGAAAGTTTCACTTATCTAAACAATTGAATTGCAAATTCTTGTTACGAATTCAAAAACAATTAATTGAAAAAATATATATATATATATATATATAAAGTCAAATTTGTGATGTCGCAAAAGTTTATGCACAAAACCGAAATATTTCCATTTTACAAAGCATAAAAGTCCTTCAATAGTCTATGGTGTTTCCATTGAATCTTATAAGAGGAAATATGCGTCTTTCCATCGGTAACAAGAGAGTATGGAAGGTGAATGAGGCACAAATGAGGTTTTATGCAAATATCTTTTTAAACGTAATTAGTGGAGGATCAGTGAGTCTTATCTCCTAGACTGTAAAGTGTAGCGATCGCTGTACTAGATATCAAAATGCGAAAATCATTGCAGTTCTCGCCTATAGAAGTAGCGAAAGTGTGGAAGCTGAAAGCGGAAGGTAAATCCGTTTTTCAAATGTCGCTCATTTTAAATTGATCCAAACGTGGTATATATATATATATATATATATATATATATATATAAAGTGTTTTGCAACGTAGAGAACAATTCAAAATTGCGTATTGTTCAGGAAGGCCAAGAAATAACATTTTTCGAAGGGGTAGAAGAATTGAAAGAATGACTCTAACTGACAATTTGTCTTTTAATCAGATAAAATATCGACTTGGACCAAAACTATCGCATGACACCATACGCAGACGAATAACCTAATCAGGATTCATCATAAAAAGTAAAAATTAGATCTTAAGCTCTTTTTTTGAAACAGTCTATCACTAACAAACAAGTCTTCAATGAGCTAAACAGAACATATATTATCGTGGCGAATGGATTAGCGTTATTTTCTCTGCTGGTGGAAAAAAAATCAATTTGTATGGTGCAGATGGATTCTCAGTTTATTGGCGTGACTTGAGGAAAGATCCGAAGATCGTATTCAGCAGGCAACAAAGTGGTGATTCGCTCATGGTATGGGGCGCTTTTGTCTAAATTAGGCGAACGTCTCTTTGCTTCTTAAATGGCAGACAAAACTCAAAGAAGTTTCAGGAAACTAGCTCTTAGGTGATCGTTCGTTGCCGCTTAGTGAACTCATAGGTCCCAACTGGACCTTTCAACAGGACAAAGCATCCATACAACACTTTCTGTTGTACAAAAGAATGGTTTAGATAACAGAATATTAGTGTGACGAACTGGCTAGCACTCAGCCCAGATCTCAATCCGATAGAGAACATCTGAGGAATTCTCTCATGTGACATCTGCAAGAATAGGAAGTAGTATCACTCAGTGCAAGAGCTTAATCAACGATCGTGGAAGTCTGGCACAGACTTGCTCCCGAAATCTTCCAAAATAGACTACTAATGGACTCTTGTGCTTTGTGAAATGTAAATATTTCGGTTTTGTGCACAAATTTTTGCTACATCACAATTTTAATTTTGGATTTTTTTTTTTTTTCTAGTTTATTATTTTCCTTCCAATTAACTGTTTCCGAATTCGAAAAGTTAATTTGTAATCCAATTGTTTAGATACCGTAAAACTTTCGAAGCATTCTTGTGTGTATTTTCCAATTTATTAAAAAATTTAGTTTGTGCATAAACTTTTGCGCTGCACTGAAACTATTACATACGAAAAGATATTTAAAAGGGAATTAAAATGACCAGTTTTAAGAAAATCCGTAGAGATGTTTTTAAAGGAACGCACCTACGAAACCTAAAATTTAATTATTTATACATAATGTTTATCAGTTTTCCTGAACTAAGTAATACATAAGAAAGATCATTTAATAGGGTGTTTACATAACAACTTTAAAGAAATTTCTTAGAGCTGTTTATATGGACTTACGGGCCCACTTTCGGTTTTCAGTGTCCCACTTCTGGCCTACCAATTTTCACCAAAAGTTTGAAAAATTATCCGTACATTAAACTAGTCTTAATTTTGAAGTTTTATCATTCTATCTTTATTAGTTTCAAAAACTTAATAGTCGGAAGATTTCGCATACGTATACATACATGCACACGCTCTGACCAATTGCCAAAAAACACTTTTTTTGGACTCAGGGGACCTTAAAACATGAAAATGAGGCGAAAATTCGATGTCGAATTTTTTGACCGAATTCAACAGCTCCATTACTTACGGTAATCAGGTAATGGAAATAAAGAGACTGATTAAATATTATTACCTCGATGTTAGATAAAAACTTGTAATTTAAGTATTTATTTTATGTAACTACACAGATATTTTAATGTTTTATACACATATGTTAAGGCTGCTACACGCATTATATAAACATACATATTACACATACATATTATACATACATATTACATGCACATTTAATGGCAGATACAGATTTTAATACATACATATTCTGTATACAAATTTCACACACACTTATTATTACATACACAAACAGTGCACATATATTTTCTTATACGTATACACATGTATCTCTAAAATATAAAAATAGAGGTTTTTAAACTGTATATTTATAAATAGAGATAGATAGATAGAGGTGGATGGATAGACATAGTTAGATATAGATGTATTTATATATAAATTCAGCGTTATAAATGTTTAACATTTGTAGCTAAATTCATTTCATTAATTGTTAAATGGTAATAATTAGAAAATGCATAAAACTCGTTAAAACTTTCATTGATATATCAATTTCTTCAGTTCAAATTATGTGAATATATTTATTCTTCGATTGTAATGGCAGTTTTTGTTTTCATGAAAAATAGATGGTTATTATTAAGCAAATTTTTTACATAAAATCACAAGAAAATTTGCTGCGGTATTAAATTGCATATTTAAAAATCTACCGTAAGACAAAATGGGTTATTATTACATATTGTTAATAACAATCATATTTTGTATTTTTTTAGTAAGTTATATCCGATTTTATAAATATATTCGTATGCAAAAAATAAGGATAAAATTAGTAATCTATAATTGTGAATCAGTTTGTTTATAAAAGTCATCCACTGTTGAATTTGATGACTGCCTTTTATCATGAGACTCATTCATTTTTCGTGAAAAGAAGTTTCCTTTTTTTAGAAGCTTTTTATATGAAATTAACTTTGTCATCGTGTCACGCTAGTAAAGAAGGCGCCTTCATTTTAAAGTAAATATAAGCCATTCCGTTTGTCGCTCCTTGGTTCAGTTGGTTAGAGCGGTGGTCGAGACTCGAGAGTTCGGTCCCTGGAAGTTCCGGCGTATTAATTTTTGCAGATAATTAGTAGAAAAGGTGTCAATTGATACAAGAAAAATTTTCGTTGCTTACACAGTATCCTAAGAATTATTTTAGGAGTTTTTTTTAAGAAACATTTTTTTTTTTTTTTAGATATTAAAAATCACAAAATATTTTTCATAGTAAAAAAAAAAAGCTCCAAATATAAAATTTTAAGTAAAAAATACATAAATAAATATTTTTTAGAAACTTCTTATTTTTGAAATTGGATTTTGTCATCGCGTCTTCGTATCATGCTAAAAAAACAAAGCGCTTCCACTTTAAAGGTAAATGTAAGGAATTTTTATATCGCTCAATGGCTCAGTTGGTTAAAGCGTCATGTTGATAACGCGATGGTGGTGGGTGGGTTCGGTCTTCAAATTCCGACGCGTTACTTTGTTGTACATATTAATAAAAAAGATGTCACTTGTCAAAAACAAAAACTTTCATGACCTACACAGTATCCTAAGAAAATTTTTATTAGGTTTTTTTTTTTTTTTTTTTTTTTTTTTTTAAGAAAAAAAAAAAAAAAAAAACGCTGGAAACTTTTTGTTGTGGAGCCTTAAAAAGCATAAAATAAAATTTTATTCTTGCAGAGGCATGCTATAAAAAATAAAAGTTCCAATAATAAGAAAATTTCAAAGAAGACTGAAGATATTTCACTTTTAAACGAGAGGAAAATTTTTAAATATTCAAAGTATTTCGAAAAGCATTCAAGAACAATATTTTTTTGCATTACTTAGATTTTTCTAGCATGTTCTATAACTTTTTTTTTTTTACTGTTCTTTGAGTTTTGTTAGAATGTCATGATGATAACGCGTTGGTCGTGGGTTCGATCCTCAAAAGCCGACGTGCTACAATTTTTTTTTTTTTCAGATATATATATATATTTTTTTTAATGTCATAATCTAAAAGAAAATCTTTAGTTGTCTACACAGTACCCTAAGAAATTTTTATTAGATTTTTAAGATTCTTATTTGTAACAAAAAAGCACAAAATAAAAATTTAAGTAAAAAATCATTTTTTAAGATTAGAAGCTTTTTATTGTGAAGCCCTAAAAAGCATATAATAAAAAATTATTGAGGTAAAGACATGCTATAAAGAAATGAAAGTGTTAACGCTAAAGAAATTTTAGAGAAAAACATAGATATTTCCCTTTTGCAAGAGATGAAAATTTTTTAATATACAAAATATTTTAAAAGCTTTCGAGACCTTTGAAATTTATGGCTTAAAACGAATAATTATACAAAAAACTAATAACTAAGAATATTGGTCTCGAATGCTTTTTAAAATATTTTCAATATTTAAAAATTTTCATCTCTTGCAAAAAGGAAAAATATCTATATTTTTCTCTAAAATGTCATTAGCGTTAAAACTTTCATAGCATGCCTTTACCTCAATATTTTTACTTTCCGAACACTATAGTGAGGAAAGTACTGTAATCATGTCAAAAATCCGAATTCGAGATTTTGATGTTTCTATACGTTTTGAGGTCCCCTGAGTCCGTTTTCACTATTTTTACGATGATGTATGTATGTGTGTGTGTATGTGTGTATGTGTGTATGTCTGTGAGTGAACACGCTAGCGTCTAAACGCTTTGTTCAATTAACCTGAAAGTTGGTACGCATATTGTAAGTCACCATAGTACGAACCCTATAGATTTTGGTGAATCTAGCACTTATAGTTTTTTTTACAGGGACACAAAGAAAAATTCTTTATCATTATGGCCTATGGGAGCAAAATCTTAAAAGTGCGATAGCATCTAAACGCCTTATTCAATTGAGCAAAAATTTTATACACATATTATAGATCACAAATACTCAATCTGTATAGATTTTGGTGAATCTAGCACTTATAGTTTTTTTACAGGGACACAAAGAAAAATTCTTTATCATTATGCCTATGGGGCCAAATTTTTAAAAGTGTGATAGCGCTTAAACGCCTTATTAATCTGAGCAAAAAATTTGTACACATGTTATAAATCACAGTTGAACTAACTGTATAGACTTTGGTGAATCTAGCACTTACAGTTTTTTTACAGGGACACAAAGAAAAATTCTTTATCATTATGGCCTATGGGACTAAATTTTTAAAAGTACGATAGCATCTAAAAGCCTTATTGAATTGAGCTGAAAATTTATATGAGTATTATAAATCACTGTTGCACTAACTATAAGCATTTTGGTGAATTTAGCATTTATAGGTTTTTACAGGGACACAACGAAAAATTCTTTATCATTATGATCTATGGGCTCAAAGTTCAGTAGCGTTAAATAAAACATCGTGTAATAGATGGAGAAAAATACTCAAACACTCTATTATGGTTTTCTCTCTTTTGTTTGTTTAACAACTCCTCTTTCTTTACTTTATCTACAAAACTGTTAATTACTCAATGTTCGGAAAGTCGAGTGGAGTCACTCCAGATTTTTTTTATTTTATGCTTTTTAGGGCTTCACAATAAAAAGCTTCAAATCTTAAAAAATGATTTTTTTTTTTACTTAAATTTTTATTTTCCTTTTTTATTTATAGCTTTATCAAAGGAGAATTTCTAGCAAATCTGTATGCAGACAATATTTGAAAACATATTTAATTTTTTATGCGTAATTGTTTTGCTAATAGACTCTCTCATTAAATTTATTTTCACAAATACGATAATCCAGTCTTGAAAATGTGGAGAGCTCTTGATGAGATGCTAGAGGTTTGCGTTTTTTGAATAAAAAATGGAATTTTTGTCGATAAACGTAACTAATCTTATCAATTTTTGAAATTGCGATGATTGTTCAAAAAGTTTAAAAATATTAATCGCATTAACAAAATATGTAGGTTTTAATACTTTCCGTAAACATCAGACATCAAAAATTGTTCAGCACGTATGGCGGTAAAATTACAAGATCTTTTTTATGGAATCTTGCTGTATTTCGAACAAATAAAACTTGTTATTCCATCTCTTCCGTAATATATATTTTTTTTTTTTTTAACTTCCATTTCTTCTTAATGACAATTATTTCACGTATCACCAATTGAAGCGAATCCGCTGACCGAATGTTGACGCTATTATAAGAAATCATAGTTCATCATCAGGCAGTACAAATTACGAAATTAATACCCACACAGAAAAATTTTGAACATTCATTCACAGAAAATTTTTTAAATGTTCTGTGATTATCGGAACAAATTTGCAAAGAATATTTTCTTGAAAAAAGGTTCCCCCACTCCATTAAAATTATATTTGAAGAACAAGTGTCGCTGAACTGGATGGCACCAGTATATAACGGAGTTAGGTTGGCCGTCGTATAGAGAATTTTTTATCATTGACGATGGCTGAAAAAAATAAAAATATTAAAACATAATTTCTGAAAAAATTTAAATGGTCCAGGCTTGTAATCACACAGAGACACATTTTGTTCCTTTGCTAGTTTCTTTAATAAACAGAAATACTTTCCAATGAACGTGACCATAGTCCATCAAAAATTTAATAAATGTTAACGATCACAGTATGGAATGGGATAAGTCCCTAACCCTTTTAGTGCTAAGTCATGATAGTATGTGCTGTCTAAAGCTGGAGCCAAAAATGACATTACTTTTAGCGTTTAATTTTATATTCGCCAAGTTCAAAGTTCCAGATAAAGCAAGGTTGTGGTATTCGTTAGGAATATTCTTATATAATTTTTTTTGAAAAGGCGAACAGTAATTCATTGCAGTTGTTAGCGAATACTGGCATGATTTCGCCAAGTTTTCAGTTCCTGGGAAATGACCAGTTAAGCAAATACATTGCCTGTATCATGTAAAGCAGTTAGACGACAAGAGGGCACATGAGTTATACTTCGATATAAGATTAAATGAAGCGGAATGAATTACTATCTGATTTCGCAAAACAAAAGGAAAAAAATAAGACAAAACATCTCCTTTCCAGAGCGAAAAGAATTTTCATTACGTTAGAATTATTAAATTAATACTGGGAAAGGATCAAATATTTTGTTTTAGTATTTTATTTATTAATTTAGAGAATTTACCTATCTTTTAGAGAGAAAATAAATTTTATAATATGTAATAATCTACATCATAGTATCAAATTTCATGTAATACAAAGTATTACCTTACCAATATATATCTAAATAGCAACCAATTTATATTTCATATTTTGCTTAAGCAATAATTTCCAAAACTTAATTTAGAATATTTGGGGGGCAAGCACTAAATATACTAGACATATTCATAATAAAAGTAGAGGAAATATCTTTACCTCCATTTTCTTGACAAAATAAGAATATACATTACCAATGATAGCAATCTAATGTGCAGGTAGAATACTAAATTTTATAAACAACAGTGAATTTAATTTAATTTCATTGATTGGAATAAAAATTGCATATTAATGTGTATGTTTAAAAAGTATATAATTTTATTTTACCCGTATTTATACTTATTTATTTATTTGAAGAGAAAGAAAAATAATGTGTATGTTTGTGTATAATACGATAAAAATTGAAGTAAGTATCATGTAAAATTTCAGTGTCATAAAAATGTAATACAATATTAAAAATAATGGAAAATGTTATTAATTAATATTTTATAAAAAATTTAATAAAAAACATGTTATATAAATAAGAAAACTGGTGTAATTATATTTCGAAGAGACAAGACATGTTATTCTTTTATACATTTGCTTATTTCTGTATATATATGTACTTTTTTTATTTATTAACTATTATTATTATAAGTATATCAAATCACATTATATAGTATGGAAAATCAGTGTGAAAAGTAAATCTGTGCACTTAATGCGCTACACGCTACTGTCCTCGCACAAGACAAAATTGGCCAGATATTCAAATGTAAGGATAACAACATGCATAACAGAATTTACTACATATGCATTGGAGCTCTACAATACCCATGTAAAAGGCATACATTAAAATGAGAAGGGAAAAAAGCATGATAAATTGAAATAATTGAAAATAAAATGTGAATATAAAGTTCTTTTAAGATGTACAATTAGCTTTTATATATATTTGGTAAAATGTGAATGTGAATTTACCTAACGTTGTTGAAATATCATTTACGTGTATAATTAATAAGAATGTATGAGATAATGTGTATGTAAGAGACATTATGTAGATATAAAAATGTTTGTAGCATTCTTGCAAAAAAAGGTCGTAATGCGTACAAAAATATGAAATATCTTCATTTAGTTCACATTAAATTTAAAAAATAGAATTATTCTATGTATGATGTATACATGTGAAAGTGTGTCAGTTGAAGTTTAAGAAAAACAAAGATTATCTCACATGCAAAAGCCAAAAATAAATATTTTTTACAGTCACTGGACAAGGTGAATCAATCATGTGAATTTATGGTTGATCAAAGATTTACCGCAAAAGAATGTTAGGTAAATTTTTGTAAAATGTATAATATGTGAATAAAATAGTTCTAAAAATGTGTTCATTATACATATAAATGTGTGTATAGAGGAGAAGACCTGCCTTAAGTAACCCATAAATATTACAATATAAACAATTGCTCCAAGAAATCCTTTTAAGATTTATTATTATTATTATTATTATAAATAATAAATAAGATATGTGAGAAAGGTATAAAACATTATGTAGAGAACTATGGGTAAAATATATCATGTTTGTTATAGAAAAAAATGCAACTGTAAAAATTTTCAGATACCATGAAGTAACAAAAAGATATATTGATAAATACCAGAAATTATATATAAAATAAACACGGAATGTAGTACACTGTAAATATGTTGAGTCGTAGTTGTACTGAAAAATACCTTATTATTATTATTATTATTATTATTATTTAAATAATTGTGTTTATAAGAATAATGTCTGTAGAATAATTTCATTGTCGAAAAATAATTAAATATATTTAAAATTTTGAAATGTACAAATATAGATAACTACATTTCAGTGATGGCATAGATGCGAGTAATAAATGGCTGGGTGCGTCATAAATTCAAAAATAATAATAATAATAATAATAAATAATAATAATATTAATAATAATAATAAATGGAATATAAATTTTTTAAAAATGTAATGTATTAATAACCAAATATTGAAAAATATGTACGGTCATAGAAAAAAAAAAAGGGAAGTAATTCTCAAATGAATGAAGCCAATACATATGTGTATGTGTGTGTAATTAAATCTCAATGATTTAAAATGATTTGCAGTAACCCATTTGGACCTGAATTTATCTCTGGAAAATCTCAAAAACATATTAACTGTCAACTGCTATCCTGTTTTCCTACTCAATAAACATTTCTATCTTCCTGAATACAATTTCATTTAAGTTTTTTTTTTTTTTTTTTTTTTGTCCATTTCGGGCGACATTTAAGAGCTGGTAAGTGGCCCTACCAGCTGAAACGGGCTCTATGTTGAAGATGGGAGAAGGATTTCAATTTTCCTCTTTCTACTAATTATTCATGTTTGTCCAAGGATGTATGTATTTATTTATTTTCTTGTGTTATTTATATTCTTGTATTTTATTCTGATGTATTTACTTTTGTACTTTATTTATGAATTTAATTGCTTTTTATACTTTGTATTAATTAAATTCGTTTGTTGTATGGTCTTCCTTCCATCTATGAGAAGTTGAGAGTTAAAAACGTGTTTTTTTTTTTTTTTTTTTTTTTTTTTGGCTAGATAGCTAACGTTTTGTCAGAAACTTCTCATATTTCATTCCATACATGGGGGAGTTCCCTGAAGAAGGCCCTCATGTGTTTTGGGATTAATTTTCATTTATCCTTGGTAATTTGCTTATATGTATATATATATATATATATATATATATATAAAAGATACCTTACGAAAGATATCTGCTTGTCCCACTAAGCAATGGACTACACAAACTAGCACGACGAATACTGTTAACACTTGCTCATCAAAAATGCCGGTTTTTGTTGTACTACCAGGAAGACAAGAACTGGACACAATATAGTTTAATTTGCGTCTTCTTTATATATGAGAGCCAATTTAGCATGATAAGCAATTCTGGATGAATGCACATATAGAGAGAGAAGGCAACATGCATTCATCTTTCCATTTATCAAAAGGGCCATTCGGGAAATGTCGGAGCTCTCGTTTGGAATAGTATTATGTTTCGTAGCCATACTGACATCTTCCAAAGAATTTTAGTCACTGGTTTTTATTGTATTGAGACTTTCATGCCTGACGTGTGTCTCTTAGGGATGCAATGACACCTACTGTTTTCCATACATGACAGCGCTTCACCACATTGTATAGTACAGTGTATTTCATAATGAATGGGGCAAAAAGAATAGAATAGTACAAATTCGGTACTTGATTTAAATAACGAACACAAATTAATTCTGAAACTACAATTACGTAAGTCTTATCTGGTGCAGCCGAAAATCTCCCGGTTACGAAATTCCTACTAGAAGCACTGTTAAATACGAAATCGCCACTAGAAGCATTGTTAATCAAAATGCCGCCACCAACTGCATATAGAAATGAATGGATTGGCCATGATGGGTGAATCGATTTGTTGGGCACCGAGAGGCTCCAATCTAAACCCTTGAAATTTTTTTTCTATTGGATTTTGTTTAAGACAAAGTGTTCATGCTTCTATTTTTTCAGGAGTCACAACAACTGATGAAGTGGATAACTGAAGTGCCCCCAATCATTAACAAAGAATATTGTATCACGAGCGTTTCAGGAACTACAATATACTGCAAATATGTATATATTTGCCGTGTTACCGGAGAAGCACACCATAGAGCATCAATAGAAACTTATAACTATTTTTTCATTGTAAATTTTATTTATAAAGAAAAAAGAAAAAGTAATTATAGCGTACACATGTTTTTTTTTTTTTTTTTTGGTCCCATTCGATGTGAAACATCTTGTATTTGTAACATAACTTTGTGTGTGTGATGGGTGAGGGGAGATACCGCATACATTGGCTTCCAAACCTTCAGTAAAAAAATACCATAAAACTCGTGTCTTTTTCAGAAGACACTTGAAAGTTCGTGACCAGCCACCAAAATTAATGCCATAGCTACATCTGATGCACAAAAGAAATGAATGAATCAGAATTCCTCAATATCTTTTTGAAAATGTCGTCTTTAGCATGAACAGTTATTGTAAATCCTGCATCGTAGTTAAGAGAATCACATACCCTGTCAAAAACTGAATTTAGTTATCTAAAGCACCTGTTCCATACAGTCGGCAGCAAAAATAGCCGAACAATAGCAAAAATTCCTATGAAAAATAAATTACACTTAATACTGTTTTGTTAAATAAATCATTGTCGAGTCATGTTCTTAGTAAGTCTAAGAACATGATTCGAGAAGTATTTATTTAACAAAACAGTATTAAGCGTACATTTTTTATATAGGAATGTTTGCTAGTGCTCGGATACTTTTGCTGCCGACTGTAACTAATTTAAGCCCATGAGGTTTTTTTGTAAGTATAAAAACTGAATTTGGCAGAACGTGCTAGATATGATCATATTTTTAAAGCATATGTATAGAAAATTCTACAGCGGTACGGGTTGCGGTTGTTAAGAACTTTCAATTCAGTACGCTTTCAGAGTTAGGCGTTGCGAAGCTTTAGTATATTTTTATAATTGTAAGAATTATCTAAACAATTTGACATCTTTGTTTTGAAATAAATATTTAATGAATTCCTGTTTCATTGTGCTATTATTAATCTATATAAATAAAAATGAATATATTCTTTTGTTCAAAATCTTATATATCCAAAAGTGCTTCACCAAATGATTTGAAAATTTGACACAAAGTTGTATTCGAATGCGAGCGTGATTTTATATACGCAGTTTTCGAAATCCCCCCTCCCTTCGACTTTTTAGGGGTGGGAGAAAACACGTTTTTGAGTTAATCGTTTATTTAAAACCTTAAATTCCTGAAAAATCTTCGACGACCGCTTTGACGTTTTTACACAATGTTGTATTCGAACACGCGCGTGTTTTTATATATACGGTTTTCAGAAAATTTCTGCTTCCCTTTAGAAAAGGGAGGCGGCCAAAAACATATTTCCAAGCGTAACGATACTTTAAATCACGCCAGGAAATAGATTTTTAGTGTGTGGGTTCTTTAAATGTTCTCAACACGCCTATAAAGGTAATTGACGAAATCCCCCCACCCCCCACCCCTACTTCACGGGAAGAGGGCAAAAATCACCTTTCCAAACTTAATTATTCAAAATCTTTAATCCCTGAAAGTTCTTCCCCAATAGTTCTGAAATGTTGACAAAATGTTGCATTCGAATACGCAAATGTTTTTAAATACTTTCTTCTGTGAAACTCACCCCCTCCCCCACCCCACTCTTTTCCCTTTGAAAACGCAAAAAACACTTTTCCAAGCGTAATCGTTTGTTGAAAATCTGAAATGTGTGAAAGTTCTTCACCGATTGCTTTGAAATTTTGACATAACGTTGCATTCAAATACGCGTGTATTTTTATATACGCAGTTTTGCAAAATTCCCCCTCCTCCCCCCTCCTTTTTTTCATTTTTAAAGGTGGGAGGTGTCAAAACACGTTTCCAAGCATATTTCCAAATCATCTCAGGGAGCGAATTTTTGTTGAACTCAACACGAGTATAAAGAGAATTTGCGATATTTCCTCCCTTTCCCCCATTTTAAAGGCGGGGGGGGGGGGTTAAAAAACACGTTTCCAAGCATAACTTTGTTTTAAATTACCTGAGAAAGCCAATTTTTGGTGTGTAAGTTGGTTTTCGGGTCTGGGAATTGATTACACCTACTTTCGTGTTTGTAAAATAAAAATGAATAGATAGAGAAGGACGCTCACAGCGGGTGAATATTGCGCTACTGCACGCAGTGTGTACGGGGACCCGACATAACACAGGAGGGAAAGATGCTGCTGAAGGCATTAGTGACCCAATCAAGGTTCGTGTATGAATACGTCTGTTTCAGCCGTGATCTCGGGTAAGACGTGCCACAGGCAATGGGGTAAACATTGTGTGGGAAGGGAAGATGCTACTGAAAGCAGCGGAAACTCAAAATGAGGTTTTGACTGAATTCAATAAAATGATTTTGAATTTATTAATTTTTTGATATTTTTATATTATTAAGTTAAGTGATATAGAATTTTAATAATTCATTTAAATATATTGACCAAGGAAACGGCCAACCCTACTAGAGCCACAAAAATGCGTGGACGGGTAGAGTTAGTTGCATAAAAAAGCTTATCTGTCCTGTTCCTGTAACTTTTTTTTTTTTTTCTCTCTCTCGAATTTTGTCGAAATTAATCGAAATTAATATTTTATCGTTGAGGATTCGCTTACTTGATTTTATTTTATCTTAGTATTCAAAGCAATAATAAAGTACTTAATTTTTTCTTTGTAGCATATTTTAAAACAGTTATGCTTGGTCAACTTTTGAAAATATAAAAGATTGCTTTGCTAAACCGGATAATGAATGAAGACGACAATATTTTTATCGTCATTATTAATATTCATATATTTTGTGATGTACTGAAAACTATTTGACTAATTTTATAAAATATCTGTTTACCTGCGAGTATCCAAAATGTATAGACCCTGCATATTACGAACGAATGGACAGAATTCAATATAGGTTTATATTTGGTTGGACCTTGATGTAAGTTGGTGCTACTTAGCTTTTGGGGGAAATTGTCCAACAAATTTCGTTGCCATTCTGTTTTTCCATAATTTTTAATAGAGGTGGCATAGGATGAAATTTCATATATATGTTCACAATGAGAATTTCTTTTAAAGAATCACGTAAAATTAAAAGAATTATTTATAATAGTAATAGTCATCGAGGGAAAAAAATTGATATGTAGGAGGGAGTGAAGCACCCCTCCCTCAGATGTAAATTTTCAACATGGGTATGTTTCGAAAAAAAATCGTGGACAGCTTTAAAACAAATGATTGAACCATAAATTTGTGATAAATTAAAACGCAATTATCGATGTATACATACATATATATATGTAATATATCTCCTTTTTTGTATGATGATGAATTCCAGTCACTCCATATTAAGAGAGGTTTACTCAAAGAAATACTCCACAATTGATGATGCAGTCGTTTATTTGAAGGCAGTCATATTACACTTTATTAACAGTCACATCATTTTGAGCACGCTGTACAGATCCGTAGCCGAGATCGTTCCATTAACGGCGGAACCGCTAATCAATCCCCTCCTGGGACCGTTAAACTAAACTTGTTATTGACGTGGACTATTTAATCAAAAGATTCCATGGAGAAAGACCCCGATTTTCGGGTGCTCCCGTTTTTATATGGATATTTCGGCGGGAACCCAAACTATTTTTATGAATGCTTATTGGATAACTAGGTCAGCTAAAATCCAGCCCACATTCTTTCATTGGCTGACCCGGATATCCAGGATTTCGTATTTCGCAATGCATTGCCGCTAATTTCAACTATTGCATAATTTTGATTATGAAACTTCTTCTAATCGCGATTCCCGCGCTACGACGTGCTTTGCTGAAAAACTAACTTTACAGGGGCGCTAAAATAGAACTCTCACAAAGTTGTTCTTAAAAGTAAGATTTATTCTGAGCTAATACTATTAAGATATCATTTAATATTAATTTAAATATTAATTTAGAATCTTGCTTATTTTATCCTTTCATATATATATATATATATATATATATTCATTTTAACCCCCCCCCACCTCAAAAAAAAAAAAATAAATAAATAAATAAATAAATAAATAAATAAATCATGTATAAGTGTTTTTCCCTCAACACTTGGAGCTATACTTCGCTGATATAAAAATTGTCTGCATTCATCCTAGAAAATAATTCTACTAAATTAAATAAAAATTTAAATAAATAATAAGTGTCTCGAATTAATTAGAAGAAAGGAAGATATAGATGAAAGTATTATGCTGGCCACAACATTCTAATTTATTTATGTAATAACCTTCGCTTTAAGTCTCTATGACGATTTCTAATTTTTTATGAACTTTATATAACATTTGTATTTTTTTTTTTTTCTTTTTTAGCTACAAGGGACTAAAATATACTAAATTTATTTCTTTTTGTTACTTAAACATATTTTGAAGAAATTCTAAAGATGTGAAGAAATTTTTACGTCATTTTGTGAAAATGACGTGAAATATGACGTCAGAAATAATCGCCTCCTTATAATGCAATGCAAGTATGTCTTAAGTTTTTCATCTTCTTAGGTATTATTTTCAACTTTCATCTTACGTAAGGGATAAAAATCTTTTTTAGTAGAATTAAAGAAACGGTTTTTGATTTGTCTTTGTTTTGACATCAGTTTCAACGTAAGAAATAGTTTTACTTTTTGACAAAGGAATCCCGGTTGTGTTCTCGGAAACAGTTCTTTGAACAAAAATAATAATTTATGTGTTCGTATATATCAATTTTTTATTTAATTTTGTAAATGTTTTTCAATAAGAAAATATGTATATCGTCGTGAACTTTCATTCTAAATAGCACTTTAACACTAAAATATAAATGTTAAATGCATCAAAACCTTTTACCTTCTCTTTTTACTTTCCGAACATACATTATAAGGAAAGTATTGTAAGCTTGCCAAAAATCCGAATTTCAGATTTTGGTGTTCTACACGTTTTTGTATGTATGTGTATGTGTATGTATGTATGTGAGTGAACACAATAGCCTCTAAACGCTTTGCTCAAATGAGCTGAAAGTTGGTACGTATGTTATAAGTCACCATACCACGAACACAATTGATTTTGGTGGATCTAGTTCTGTAGTGTTTTTTATAGGGACACAAAGAAAAATTCTTTATCATTATGGTGTATGTGCACAAATTCTTTAAAGTGAGATAGCATCTAAATGTCTTGTTCGTTTGAGCTGAAATTTTATTTACATGTTATAAATCACCATCGCACGAACTGTATAAATTTTGTGGTGAATCTAGTGCTTATAGTTTCTTAACGGAACACAACAATAATTCTTTATCATTAAGATGTATATGGGCCCAAATATTTTAAAGTGCGATATCGTCTAAACGCCTTATTCGATTAAGCTGAAAATTTATACACATGCTATAAGTCACCGTTACACGAAGTGCATACATTTTGGTTAATCTAGCACACATAGCTCATTTACAGGGGCACAACGAAAAATTCTTTATCATTATGCATTATAGGGCCTCAAATTCTTTAAAGTGCGATAGCGTCTAAATGCCATATCCGATTGAGCTGAAAATTTATATACATGTTATAGGTCACCGTCACACGAACTTTATGAATTTTGGAGAAACTAACACTTATAGTTTTTTTACAAGGATACAAAGAAAGATTCTTTATCTTGTCGCTATGAGCTCAAATTATATAAAGTGATATAGCGCATAAATGTGTCATCCGATTGAGCTGAAAATTTATATACATGTTACAGGTCACCGTCGCACGAACTGTGTAGATTTTGGTGAATCTAGTGTTTATATATATATATATATATATATACATATATATATATATATATATATATATATATATTACAGGGAATAACATTTATAAATTTTTGCAGGAATACAACGAAAAAGTCTTTAGCATTAGGATCTATAGGCTCAAATTATTTAAAGGGCAATATCGTTAAATTAAACAGCATACTATAAAGAGAAAAATACTCAAACACCTATTGCAATTTTCTCTTTTGTTTATTTAATGACTTCTCTGACTTTAATTTACTTATTCAACCATTAATTCTTTATTGTTTAGAATGTCCAGTGGAGTCACTTTAGATTCATTATACATGTATTACCATGAGAGTTTTCATTTCGGCGGATTTATGCAAACGGACTTTTTTTATTTTCTTTTGAAATGTCCATTTCATTAAAGAAAATACGAAAGAATAAAACTGATTTATTGTTAAGGTAAATATATATATATATATATATACAGTAGAACTTGGATAATCCGAAGCTGAAGGGACCAGAGAAAAATTCGAAATATCCAAAACTTCAAATTAAATATACTATTTTGTCAAAAAAAAGAGATAAAAAAAAAAAAACTCTACGATCAAAGATTTAACACATAAACTTTATATCTAAGATTACTGTTACACCCCCCCCCCCTCCTCCCTATTAAATCAATATTTTTTTACGAGCTTAATTATTCAACGCTTTTTTAAAAATAGTGAGATATTTTTGATTGCTTCTTTAAGTACAATCTTTGAGTCATAGCATATGACTTACACCTATCAATTGATAAAAAAACAGAATCTTCTACATTAGACTTGACTTTCAATTTAAAAAAAAAAAAAACCTCGAAGTTCATGTATATGGACCATATCTTCATCTGATGCGAAATGGATGAGGAAATACTCTTGTATTTCCTCATTCTTCTTTTGAAAGACTGTTAAAAAAAAAAAAAAAAAAAAATGCACTTTAGCTGAGAAAAATCTCGAAAACAATTTTTATTGTAATATTTTAAAGGTAATCGTACGAAAAATTCGAATTATCCAAAATAGAAATCGAATTATCCATGATTTTTTAACATTATTTTAATACAAAATTCAAGAGACCGAGTAAAAAATTCGAATTATCCAGAATTTCAAACTAAACAAGTTCGAATTATTCAAGTTTCACTGTATATATATATATATTTATTTATTTATAATTATAACCATTTTTAGTACTAGAAGTTTTCATTTAACATAATATTTTATGCTAATGTAAACATCCCTTTACTAATTACTTTAATAACCTTTTGTGTGAATATTAAGATGCACATTCATAATCCAGTTTTACAATTGACTTAATTTTTTGAAACTCAATTTTTCTTATATAAATTTAAGAATACATTTATAATAATTTAAATAAACGTTATTTTACAGTATATAAAACAAGCAAGATTGTCACAGTTGAAATTTTTGGTACATTTTATGTGGAACAGAATCGTTATTTATCTTCAAATTATAAACAGTATCATTCTTAATTCACTTATTCATTAAAATATTGAACTTTTGCTTCGGTAAAAATCTTTTAAAATGTAACATAATTTCATTAAAAATGTTTCACAAAAAATTTTCACCAAAATATCAACTTTGAATTTATTTGATCAAAAACATGATGCATGTCTATATTAGCAAAAGCAAAAAGGAAATAATCAAGAATAACAATTAAGTTCATTTATAACAACCGCTTACGTTGGCATTTAAAAAAATAAAAATAAAAGTTTTTTTTTTTTAAACACATAAATATTGGAATCCATTTGAACAAAAATTATATGTTATCCCTTAAATACATAGCGATGGTAGATCTGCATCTTATGTTCAAAACCTCAAATTTCTTTATGTAGCAACCTTTGCATAGAGGTTTTATTATTATTTTTATTATTATTATTATTATTATTTATTTTACTAAAACCATTTTATCGTTTCTGAACGCAACTAGAATCTTTGACAATTTATTTCTTTATCTGTGACAATTTTCATTGTTGGCGCGCTAGTTGAGTATAATTTCATTTCGGCGCGGATGTTACGAATTGCGATTATTTATATAACAAGTAATATAAAAGAAAATTTTTTAAAGTCAATCCCTACTTACAAACACTATCGAAAAAGTTTTTTTTTTTTTTTTTTTTTAATAATTTTGAATTAGGAAATAAGAAGCGCGCGTGCAAAATAAAATAAGAATAATTATAAGATTTAAAAAAAAAAAAAAACTTTTTATATACCATGTTTAAATTTTCTGATGAATCATAGAGCTCTTATCAATGTGCATACATTTTTTAAAGTGATAATGACGTCAATTTTTATGAGATGCATAATTTAACTTTTTATAATTCTTTAATGTTCACGTTTAATTAAATGTATTTATTTTTATGTCGAAAGAAAATGAACTCGTAATTTTTTTTTTTTTTTTTTTTTTTGGCAGCAATTAAATTATAGCTAATGTTTTAATGGCTATTTTAACGCTATTAGGATGTTATTATTTTCATATTTAATTAATTATAAGAAAACTAATAAAAAATTCGAAAATCGGACTTCGAAGTATTGTGTTGTCACCGTGTTCTGAGCAATCCTGAAAGTTTTAAATTTCTAGTTAGTCGGGATGTTAGTAAAAAATCGATTGCAAGATTTGTAGAAGATATATATATAGGGAGAGTGTGAACTAATAGTAGGAATTGAAAAAGTAATAAAAACATACAGGAAAAATTGTTTTCGGACAGAAACAAGGTAAGAGTAATGAATAATATTTATATTTTTGTATATACTGACAAATTTATGCATGAAAAATGTAGCCTCTTCTTTTTTTTTTTTTTTTTTTTTTTTTGATGATGATGATGTAGAAATACATCAATTACAATATATATATATATATATATATATATATACTTTTTTTTTTTTTTGAAAAAATTCTTATGTGAATTTTTTTTTTCCATTACCTGCACCCATTTCCTGGTTGATTTCAAATGTTATTTATTAAAAATAAAAATTCATGCGTTTAAGGGTTAAATGGGAATGACAGTGTTTTTGTGCTAGAAGTTTCTACATAAAAAATTAATTTAAATAGAAAGAATGTATTTAATTGGCATCAGTAATAAATAGGATTGCTTGGCTTGTTTCTAGTATCACGTGAACAATGAAACGGATAATTACTGATCATTTTCATAAATAACTAATAACATTTATTAAAAGTAAGTACGGGGTTTCTTAATGTGCATACGTTATAAATAAGCATCGTGCATGTTTTACTCTTTATTTTCTTCGACGTGTTTTCCCTTTCAAAGGTATTATAGAAGTAAGAGGGATTTTAATTACGTGAACATAATAATTTAAAACATACATGTGATTAAAAAAAAAAAAAAAAAAAAAAAAAACGGTGTTTTTAAATGCAATGAAAGTAATAGTAATTCTTTAAACTTTTTATTCGTAAACAAGACACAGCTTTCCCGTTAATTTGCATTTACAATTTAAAAATGGCTATTTAGTAAGAAAGAAAAAAAAAAGTGAATAGAAAATGAAATAGGTAATTAAAACATGAAAACACGTCATTATTTCTTGCCTTTAGATTTTTGCATATAAATCATCTAAATGAAAAGCATGGCAAGTTTTCTTAAGCAAACTTTTAAAATAGAAAAAAATTAATCGTGTCTCTTTTTCTTTCACTCAAAGGTAAACTCGTTCTAAAAATCATTATTCTCCATAATTATAACTCATATTATCATGGGCTGTTCCAAGAAACTGATTGCATTCTTTTGCTTAGAAAAAGATGAATGAAAAATTTTATGAATGAAGGACTCTCACGCAGTAGCTGTATTCTCATGAATGGAGGGCGTACGAGAGTATAGTAGAGTAAGATAGGAAGCATAAGGAGGATGAGTAATTGAATTCATTCAAGTGACAAGCCCGAAGCTATTCTTGTTATAGAGATCAAATGTGTCTGGCTATCTCTGGAATTTGGGAGGATGGGATCATTCTATAAATGACGTCACACTTATAAGTTTGCATTAGATAACCACTGAGAGACTAACTAAACGTACTTTGCGTGATATTTGAGTATATTTCTTCTCCAGAATGCTGATTAGAAATTGTTTATATCATATGACATCTTATTGCCAATTTGGTGAAATATCTGCACTCATATGGCCCTTATCTAATATACATAGTGTTGAATACATTCAATGATTCAACCTGAGTAACTCAATTTAAATTTTCATTACAAACCTCTTCTAAAAACTAACAATTTTCTTCCATGACCGGAAATTCTTAATCTATACATTGTTTCTTCCTCGCGTTACTTTGAATGTCGCCATACATTTCTGTTACATTATTTATTTTAAAAATTTCAACAAAATTAAATGCATTATGAAATCCGTTTTTCTAACTGTCTACCCTTCTCTCTGTCTGGATTTCCGTCTACCTTTCTATGTCCTAAACAAAAAAGGGATTAATTAAAATAAAAGAAAAAATATTATATTTGTGATCACCCTGTAAACTGATATGTTGCGGTCATCACAAACTTTAAATATATTTGCTCGAGTTTCTGTGATCTAATTTAATGAGTGACAAGACAACAAAATAAATATTACAAACAAGAATTCGAATTAGTTTTACATTGCTATAACAATTTTTACGTTTAATACATTGGCATACTAATTTTAGCATACATTAGCATATCATAGATAAATAATAGCCTTCATACGAATCCTATTCTATGACAGGATAAGGGGAGGAGCTCCCAAGTTCCCCGGGTTTTTTTCTTTAGTAGAAAAAAATTTAAGAATTTTTTTTTTTTTTTTTTTTTTTTTTTAAGTATCGACAACCAGTCCTCCTAGAAGAACGTTGTTAAAAAGCTTCTCAGAAATGCAGGTAAACCATGAACCTGCTGATTGCATTGAAAAATGTACGGTCCAGATAAGCCTGGTGAGGTATGATTAAATTGGTAATACAGCCTAATTATCCTTGATGACATGACGCATCAAGTATCTGATTATGAAAAGATTAATTTCAATGTTCTTAAGTCTGATGTGTCTAAAAAAAACTTTCGTGCAATATAAATGTGGTTAGGAATATTTATATTATTCATTTAATAATTAATACAATTCCAAGCCTCCTGCCTCTTGATATATTAACACTATAACGGTATACAGCTTGAGAATGATTTTAATCGAAATAGAGAATTTTTATAATCAAAATTATTGTATTTTGCAATTAATCTAAAAATGTTGATGATGTCTGCTAATTAAGATAAATTAGTTTGTAAATATTATCGTTAATTTCATTTAGTTGCTATAAAATTTATTTTTAAAGTTTAATATTTATAAGCATAAGATAATTCTATTTTTATATAGTTGATGCTAGTTTTAAATACGTTAAAGGTAGAACCTGAGTTAAGAGCACAGTCGGTAGCAAAATTATTGAAGCACACAACGACATTTTTCATATTTTTTTTCTTAGCTCAATCGCTATAATTTTTCATTGTCAACTTACTTTTTTATAAGCAGCTTAAGACTAAGATCATGACTGGACAAATATTTACTTCACAAAATAGTTTTTGAAGCACATCTTTAGGGTACGAATTATTGCTAACGCTTCAATAATTTTGCTGCCGACTTTAGTTCAACACAACGAGAACGAGGAACAGTCGGCAGCAAAACTGTTCGAGCGCTAGCAATAATTCCTATATAAAACTAGAAAACTAGTATGTTGTGGCCATCACATGATTTTCTTCTATATTTTCCTATACAATTTCACTCAGTAAAAATAATTTATTAAAATTACTATTTAAAAAAATTATCTTCCATGATAATGCAGACGATTTCCATATTAGAGAAGTAGTATAACACTATATATATATGTATATATGTATATAAGTCAATTTTATTCTGAATATTACTTTTTTTTTTGGTTAAAAATGAAAGAAATCGATAACTTTATTTTTAATTATTGCAGATCGATTGTTCAACCATTCGCTTTAAAGGTATTGACGAAATCTTTTGAAAGATACCCATCATGAAAATTTACTCCCCTCGAAAAGGGGACTTCCCCATGCGAGGCTCTTACATACACAAATTTTGTTTTACGAACCCAATACTTTCTTCTATTGAATATAGAAGAAAGTAAAAAAAGTACACTTAATACTGCTTTGCTAAATAAATCCTTGTCGAATCATGTTCTTAAACAAAATTTTTCGAGCGCTAGCAATAATTCCCATGTTTAATAAAATCTTTTTGTAAAAAAATAGAACCGACTCCAAAAAGCAACTACTATTCAAACAACTAAAAAAAAAAAAAAAGAAAAAGAAAAAGAAAAAGAAAGAAAAGAAAAGAAATTGGTATGAAATGAAACTGTAAATTGCGCCTAAAAGTATAAAATAATTTCCTTCGCCAAACAACCTATAACACTACAATTAATCATAACTTTTGAAGTCGGCGTAAAATTAAATAAAATTTAACTAGTTTTTAAAGGTTTGTTTTTAGATCGGTAGCAACAAATGCTGTTGTCTCGAATGATCCATTTTCATGTTTCCTTTATTATTTTATCACTGTATGCAATTTGTCCATTAGTAGCATCTACATAGAAGAGTGAACATTCTTCACAATGCGGTATTTAGGTTTCTACGAAGTTAGAGTTTCCTTTGCAAATTTGGTATAACTTTGATAATTATCATCCTTGGTGGCTTTTGGATTTGGCGATCAAAACTTAACGCAAAAATATACGCGCAAGATGCATATTTTCATAATATATATAGTACGAAGTATTGTTTCATATTCTTGATTACTCTCTTAATATACCTTATCAAAATAATCATGATATCATCCCAAAGAAATTAAATATGTTTGCCAGATGATTTTGCGATTTTTCTTTCACCAAGGACGTCAGATACCAGCATATCTACGCCAACTTTTGCTGCTTACGAAATCTTATTTGTTTTCTTGAATCAAAGTAGTTTTCGGCTGCGTTTTGCAGGTGATAATGTGAGTGAGATGTATATTTTGAATAGGATTTGATTTTTGTATTGAATAAAGATATCAATTTTTATTTAATTTTGCGCCGACTTCAAAAGTTATGATTAATTGTAGTGTTATAGGTTGTTTGGTGAAGGAAATTATATTATACTTTTAGGCGCAATTTACAGTTTCATTTCATCCCAATTTTTTTTTTTTAGTTGTTTGAATAGTAGTTGCTTTTTGGAGTCGGTTCTATTTTTTTACAAAAAGATTTTATTTTTCTCTTTTCAGTGAAAACTTATTCATATAACAGAACATCAGAAGACGTTCGACGGCAGTGTCACAAATCACAACTTCCAAGACAAGTGACCTACCTCAAAAAATTGTTTATGCTACTGAAAAACATGAATTACATCTAATGTGAAAAAAAAAGTTACATCTCCATCTAGAAAGTTATCCACTCGAGAGTGAGTTGTGCCTGTTTTATTCTAGTCAAGTTATTTTTAAGTTGATTTTTCTCAAATGCTGCATTTTAAAGTTGTGTTACTTTTCTTGCCTTTATCGGAAATGAGCAAAACACTATCTATTGAATGAACATACGTTAAATTAAAAAGTCTTAAGAAATGTAAAGAACGGATACGCTGTATTCGTAACCAAAAATTCTGTTAGGCATCTATGTTGAACTTTGGGGTGAATACGTGTCACCCGCTGCGCTGGAAATTGCGCAGCGTAAAGTTTAAACAAAGAGCAAAATATGCATTGCAGTTGACAGACAGAAGTTTCAACATCGATACTTACGTACTGCTTTTACCAGTGTAGCTGCATGCGTTCAGCAGTTAGAGTGAGAACAGACTTTTGTGAGTATCCTTTAATTTGTTTATATGTTAATGAAGTCATAATGAAACCTATTTCAGGCCAAGATCATTACGACAACAAAAAATGTATTAAAATTAAATCATCTCTTACAAAGTTATAAGCTAACAAATTTCAACAACAACAATAATGAGAAACATGGTTTGTATTGAGAACCTTTTCCTTTATCGAGTCGGTTTAAAACGTCTATATGCGTTAATCGATGTGACAGCTTACAATAACCGTACTTTGAATTTTACATAGCATAAATGTCACCCGCTAAGCTACAACATATGCAATGTCGTTCAAGTGTGCACAAAATAGGAAATTGTGAACAAACAAATGCACGTTTTAAGCTTTCTGTTTTTAGTATTAATGTCTAAACTATCTTTTCGTACTAAATCGATGATGCTCTGCAATTTTATAATTAACTTTTTTCCCCTGTCTTGAACCGTTTCCCAGGTAGGAACGCTAAATCCACTGTTTTCCACCAGGTGGCGCTGTAGGCGGTTGACTCGCGTAGCACATGTCCACTTTACTATACCTACATACCACTTTTATCACTACAGCTGCAGCTGTTCAGCAGTTAAAAGAGTCGGGAAGTTAAAAGAGTTTTGATCGTAAAGATATTACAATGGGACTCATTTCAGACCAAGACCTTTACAATAAAACAAAAAGTATCAAAATTGGGTCATCCGTTCAGAAGTTATGAGCTAACAAACAAAAACAAACTACAACAACAACGACAAAAAAAAAAAAAAAAACATACGCTTTGAATTGAGAACCTTCTCCTTTTTGAAGTCTGTTAAATAGAGCATCTCTTACGAAGTTATAAGCTTACAAACAGCAACAACAACACATGGCTCGAATTAAGAACACCCTCCGTTCTGAAATTATTTGAAAATGACTTTGTGTTAATCGATGTGACCGATTACAGTAACAGTACTTTGAAGCACAGAGTATACGTGTCATTCGCTACGCTGCAAAGTGTGCAACATAGTTCAAGTGTGCACAGTGTAGGAAATATCAAACAAACAACTGCATGTTTTAAGCGTTCTATTTTTAGCAATAATGTCTAAAAACTGTCTTTTCGTAGAAAATCGATGATGCTCTACAATTTCATAATTAACTTTTCTCCCATCTTGAACCGTTTTTGAGAAAAGAGCGCTAATTCCGCTGTTTTTCAACAGATGGCGCTTTATTTTCTTTAGATTGTAAAGATATTACAATGGGGCCTCGGCCTACTTCAGACCAAGATTTTTACAACAAAACAAAAAGTATCAAGTAACCGTATTTTGAACTATATAGCGTATGTTTTACCAGCTACGCTACAACGTGTGCAATGTAGCTCAAATGTGCATAGTGTAAGAAATTGCGAACAAACAAATGCACGTTTTTAGTATTGTATTTTTAGCACCAATTTCTAAACTATCTTTTCGAACTAAATCGATGATGCTCTGCAATTTTATAATTCACTTTTTCCCCCTGTTTTGAACCGTTTCCGAGATAGGAACGCTAGCATGAATGTCTAAACTATCATTTTGTACTAAATCAGTGATACTCTTCAACTTCGTAATTCACTTTTTTCTCTAGAACCGTTTTCGAGATAGGAACACTAACTCCGCTATTTTTTAACAGGCGGCGCTGCAAGCGGTTTAACCTTGTACTGCATGGCCACTTTGCTATACTTACATGCCATTTCTATCACTATAGCTGCAGCCGTTTAGCTGTTAAAAGAGTTGACTGATTTTTTTAGGCACCCTGTATTGTCTTTAGATCGTAAAGATATTACAATGGGACCTATTTCAGACCAAGATCTTTTCAAAAAAACAAAAAGTATCAAAATCGGAGCATCCGTTCAGAAGTTATGTGCTAACAAACATAAAAAAAAACATACGGTTTGAATTGGGAACCTTCCTTCTTTTTTGAAGTCGGTTAATAAAAAAAGTACATTTAATACTGTTTTGTTAAATAAATCCTTGTCGAGTCATGTTCTTAATCAGCCTAAGAACATGATTTGACAAGGATTTATTTAACAAAACAGTATTAAGTGTACTTCTTCTTTACATAGGAATTATTGCCAGCGCTCGAATAATTTTGCTGCCGAGCCAACTGTATATTAATAAAGAATCATTTCGAGGGAGCATCTGAAAACGTTTTACCGTACTAACTGAATTCCACATATCGATATCGAGAGATACCTGTAATTACTATCAGCATAAAGTTTCCTACATTGGGGAAGAAATCTAAAAACCGACCAGATCACTAGTTAGTATTAATAAATGTATATTGAATATCATTGCGTTTAATATAAAAACAAAATGTTTTCCACTAAATCAATTACTCAATAACAAACAATAAACACTTTGTCACATTAATTGTTCCATTTAATATGTCAAGTATAGATAGACAAAGAAAACCTTTCATAGACTTACGAAAACGCTATGTCAATTCGATAGGGTTCGCTGTAATGAAAACTTGATCCCAGAAAAAGGTCTTTCGAAACAAACAGATGATTCAATAATATGCATCCAACACCGATTGTCCTAATTTCTGAAGTTAAAAAGAGTAAAATTAATTTTACACTTTCGTAAAATTGAAACAATAGAAAACTGAGATATGAAAAATAAAGAATTCGAAATCTAATCTTCCTTCAAACAAATGACCAAAAACAATCATATGCACGGTTTAGATTTATATTTATTTTGGTTAATTTATTTGTTCCATTTTATTTCTACTTTCTTTGGTGATTTTTTTTATGAAGTAAGTATGCTATGCATCACATTTTATGTTTTTATTAAATTAGTAATAATAGTTTGATTACTTGGTGTAATCTATTTTCTGACAATGGCTTATCAAATATTACGTAACTTTATGTAACAACATTATTCAACCTTACGTAACAATTTTGTTGTTCAAATAATCTTTTCTTAAATATATTTAGTCTTCGAGATCCTAGTTTAGATTCAGGGCTACCTTTATGTGCGTCTAATATCAGGGATGGAACACGGGCGCAGAATTCATACCGGAATCCGTTTAAGAAATTTCTCTACCTATAATATCGTTGATTTAAGAAGTAGAAAATTTTCTTACATTGATAATGGTATGAATTCTGAGCCCGTGTTCCATCCCTGTAATATAGTAACAGCTGTAGAATTTTATATTTTAACATGGCCTTTAAAAAAAAAAAAAAAAAACTTGTAAATTAACAACTTAAGGGACACCAATTTTTTTTTTTTTTTTTTAATTGATGAATTGCAGTAATTATTTTTTTCTGAAATTGAAGTTTATTTGATGATGAATTTGAACAAGAAATAATCTTTAAAAAAATTTAAATAAAATTTTAAAAATTTAAAATTTTTTATAAATTGTAAATTTGTTATATCTCATGAACTAATGGTTCAATTTACAAACTTTTTTCACCCTTACATACAGAAAAGATTTATTTTCAATTTGTCTTCAGGATTTCTGATTTTAATAATAAATTTTTAAAATATTAATTTTAATTTTAAAAAAAGTACTTATTTCATGCTTAACTTTTACCTCGACATGGATTACTAAAAAGGTTTTGCTCGTAATTAAAAATCCCGAAGTCAATTTATTAAAAATACACTACAGAACTTATGTGCAAAATTTCAACCATGTATTTCAGAGGGAATTTTAGGAATAACTTTTTAAAGTTTAGAAATCATGAACAATTCTATTCTCAGATAACTGGCTAAAATTTTGCGCATAAGTTTTAGGAATTCAGGTTTTAAAAAATCTGCTTCAAAACAGACATATTTATGCAGTATACGCATAATTATCATGTATTTTGATATGTACAAAGTTGATATGGCAGTTTTAAATTTTAAATTAATAAAATTTGATGATATATTTAATACTGCATCGAATAGAATAGAATAATTTTATCCTATATTCATATCTACACGGGCAAATGATGTTGTAATAGATATAGAAGTGAACTGAAGTTCAATATTTACAACCAAGGTTTAAACTGCATTTTGTAAAGTGTTTAATTTTAGATTTTAGTTTGTAAAAGTAATGAAATGTATAAATCCCCCCCCCCCTTCCACACACACACCAACTAAAAAACAGAAAGAAAAGAAAACACTTTTTAGACATTTTAGCTAAAATGCTCAAGGCGATTATTTGTCAGGTTAAATCCTGTTACCAACAATTAGAAAAATAGCAAAATAATAATAATAATAATACAAACAATGCTATATCTTTTCAACTACTTGCCGGAGAAACATGCGGTTTGCGGCATTCGATTCAGAAAAGTGTGATTTTTTTTTTTTTTTTTTTTTTTTTTAAGAATACAAAAAAAAAATCCCTTTTTTGGTCAATTTTGGTGTCCCGGACCCTGTTCTATTTATTTGGTAGGTAGTGTGAATTCTTTCTTCATAACAGCCGTGAAGATAATCAGAAGAAGCGTTATGTCCCAAAAATAACACAGGCAAGCGAAATCTTTAATGCAATCATTTAATAGAATTCTAAGTCATCATATGTCTGCAATTTCAATAACACATAAATTCCTTTGAAGAAATTGACAGTACAAATAGTCACCCGAAACATCCAGAATAAAGTTTTTTATGCATAATATATGGAAGGATGAATATGAATTAACATTACAGGGACGGAATGGACACGGGGAGAGACGCAAATCAAGAGACGTCTTTACAGGAACAGCGAAGAGGCAGAAGTGCTGAAATTGTTGGCTGGATACATTACACAAAACCACATAAAAATGAAGCCAAGACAACACCCAACTTTTTCAGTTACAGCTAATTTAGTGTAACTTTTTTAAAATATATTGGCGATTGATTTCTACAAAAATCATAAAAAAAAGTCATTCCAAGAAAATTGAGAGCATAAAAAAAAGTCACGATCGGTAATATTCACACATTCACACATTTATGGAAATACATGTTGCTAGCAAAACGTTCAAATTATTCAAAAATGGGAAAATTCAAAATTTTAAATGATATATTATGACATTATGTGTTCAATGAAATGGCATAAGATATTATGCTTTTTTTTTTTTTTTTTTTTTTAATTGAACTTATTTATTTATTTATGAATACTAAACAATGTGTAATTTAAGTTTTTGACAAGTGTCTAAGATGCAAATGTGTGTAAATTGTAATTCTTATGTTCTTAAATAAATGTAAATATAACGTAAGAGTATATTTTTATAATTTTGTTTTGTCATAATTCCTTTTTTTTTTTTTTTTTTTAGAAAATATGTCAAATATATCGAATTGAATAAAAGAATATGCAACATTTTAGAGTAATACTGTTATGTCAATTGCACCCTTGAACATGCAAAAAGTGGGCCCGCCAATAATGGCATGCAATGATGCAGTAAGCACAACAAAGTTCCCTTGGCCACCGGGAATTTCAGCAAAATATTTACATACTCCTTTTTTTTTCTTTTTTTTTTTTTTTTTTAACTATGTAATATAAATGCTGTTAAGAATATCTTTTGAGAAACTGATATATTGATTGTAAAATAAAATTTCAAATTATAAATATTAAATGAATAAAGTGTAAAGGTCATTTACGAGTATATGATTTTTATGACAATAAATTTACCTCTGCAGTGGTACCCCTGCAATGGTAACTCGTTCCACTTTTTTTTTTTTTAAGGATTTGCCTTATTTTTCCTTGGACGTAAATTATATGAGTGTGTAGATTTTGGAATAGCATTGAAATTATTTGGGTTGCATTTTTGTCTTGGACGTAGATTATATGAGTGTGTAGGTGTTGATATGTTTTGAAAAGTGTTTTGATCATTTGTAGCACAGTTATCAACTAAATGTGTGTTTCTGGGTGGAGCTAGCAACAGTCTGTCCACATGTACCTTAAATGCAGACTCATCAGGGTAGTTTATTCTTTTTATTGAAAATACAACTGGTGAATGCTTTTTAAATACAATAAAAGGACCATAATATTTAAGTCTAAATCTGTCAGTAGATTTTAAATATACTATATCTTTTTCGAAAATGTTTCTTAACTTTGTTTTTCTTTGATAATAGTTATAACTTCTTTCTTGAGACATTTTAATATTACTGTAAGCTTTATGATAAATTTTATCAAGGTCATGCATTAGTTTATAAACATCAACATTTCTATCAAGGAATGGTTGGTTGCACTGAGAATCATATGTATCAAAAATTAACGATAATTCTCTGCCAAAGTGTAGGAAATTTGGTGAAAATTGTGTAGACGAATGTTTTGATCCATTATACAAAGATTTATGAATATTGATAGCATTTACAAATGTGTGTCCTTCTTGTAGGAGTGTTTTTATGGAATATTTTATACTTTTGTTTATTCTTTCAGAAATAACGTTGCTTTGTGGATGAGCAACAGAAGAGTGTAAAATTTTGATACCTAGTGTGTCGTTGAAATTGTTATAAACATGTGACGTGAATTGGGGTCCAAGATCTGAAAGAATTACAGATGGACGACCATGTGTGGATATGTAAGAAAATAAACATTTAACAACTTTTTGTGCAGATGTATCCGTTAAGGGATAAAGTTCTGCATGTCTTGAGAAATGGTCAATTACGGTCAATATGGATTGACCATTTTCGAAAGGACCTAACAAATCAGTAGATATAGTATGTCCAGGAAATTTTGGTGTGTAGGTTGGCTGTAAAGGTGCATTAAGTATACGATGATGTTTCGATTGTAAACAGTTTGTACAAGATGCAACAAAATTTAATGTATCGTTGTACATTCCTCTCCAAAAAAATCTAGATGATAAAAATTCGTAAGTTTTTGTGAATCCGAAGTGTGATAAATGAGAAATAGTTAATGTCTTAGCGTTTAATTTTTCTGGCACAACAATACAATAAGTATATGTGTCATTGCAAGTGTCATACTTTTTTATCATTAGAACTTTAGTATCAGGATGTATAAAGAAATTAGAAAATTTTTTAGATGATCCTTTTCTTAAAATTTCGTTATATATAGGAGATAATTAATCATCCTTTTTCTGTTCAAACACAAAAGTGTTATTTGATATTTCCAGGAGGGGATCTTTATTGCCATTTTGGCCAGAAATAAGAAAGTTTAATTGATAATTATTTTTACCTTTTTCATAATTTTCATGACCATTTGTACTCACCTTATCAGGATCATTTTGAATGACAGGAAGATTTTCTTCAAAACCAATCTTCGGATTAGTAGAAAGGTTTTCTTGGTTTTGATCTAAGTTACATCTGGACAAATAATCAGCTAAAATATTGCTAGAACCAGGAATATGTTCAAACGAATAAGAATATTCAGAAAGGTCCATAAGCCATCTAGTAGTAATGTCTGCAGGATTTGTTCTTTTCTTATATTTTTTTAAAGGTGCACTGTCCGAAAGAATTACAAAATTTCGATTATATAAATAGTACTTAAATGCAAGTACAGATCTATGTATGGCCATTAATTCTAGTTTCAATGAAGGATATTTTTGTTCAGAGGGCTTTAATGATTTTGAAAAATATGCAATGGGCAATAGTCTATCGCCAAATTTTTGCATAAGTACACCTGAAATTGCAACTTTTGACGCGTCTGTGTTTACGAAAAATTTTTTGTTCCAATCAGGTAATCTAACAATTGGAGGTTTGAAAAATAATTGTTGCAATTTTTCAAAAATTTCTTGATGTTTCTGTGTCCACTTAAAGGTGACTTTAGGTTTGGTTAAGTCAATTAATGGCTGGACGATTTGAGAAAAAGTTGGTAATAATGATTTATAATAAGTAGCAAGTCCTAAAAATCTTTTCATCTGTTTTTTAGTAGTTGGTACAGGAAATGAATTAATTTTAATAATATTAGCCTGCACCGGAGAAATTGTATGATTTTGAATGTGAAAACCTAAATAATCTACTTCTGTTTTGTGAAATGAACATTTGTTAGGAGTTAAAGTTAAATTGTACTTTTTTTAAAACATCGAATACCTTCCTTAATTTAAACATTGTTTCTTCAAATGAGTTAGCCCCTAAAATTAAGTCATCTTGATAGGAATAGATTCCATCTTCCTGAATTTCATCTAAAAGACTATCCATAAGTGATTGAAAAATAGAGCTAGCTGTTTTAAGACCAAAACATAAACGTTTATATTTATATGAACCAAACATTGATGTAAAAGTAACATAATCTTGAAATTTTTCCGGTAAATCAATTTGATGATATGCTTGTTGAAAATCTAATGACGTAAAATATTTATATGATGATAAATTTGAAATAATAGTTTGAATTTTTGGTAAAGGGTAAGAAGAACCCTGAATTACCGTGTTTAGCATTCTTAGATCTAAAGCTAGTCTGAATCTTTGTTTTCCTGAACCATCCGGTTTCTTTTTTACCAAAAGGATGGGACAGGCCCATTCGGAGCAACTACGCTCAATGATTTTAGCATCTGCAAGTTCTCTAATTTGATTGAGAGCTTCGTTTTGCAAAGCTTGAGGTATTGGGAAAGGGAGAGTTTTTATTGGAAAATCATTTGAGAGCTTTAAATTTGGAATAACTTTATCAGTATGTCCTAAGGTTGCTAAAGATTTTGAAAAAACAGCAAAATTTTCGAATAGTAATTTTTGCAACTGCTCTTTTTCTTCTTTACATAAGTGATCAAGTTTGAAGTCAGAATGAGTTAAATCTGTTTTTCTTTTGTTTAAAATTTGTTCAGATGGTTGAATTAAATTGACAGAGTGTTCAGTTTTGTTTTTAAATTCCGTGTGATTGCCATCATTCAAAATAATTTCACTTACATCAAAATTTTTGATTTGTTGAACCAAAGCAATTTTACCTATATTCATGTTTTTGTTAAGATGAACACTCTTTTCAGAATTATTTGATACATAAATCTGGAAATTATAAATTTCTTTTATATGATTTTTCCTATTGTAACTTTTTTGGAAGTCCTTAAATGATATAAGAGAATCGTAAAAATTTATCTGTTTATCTTCATTTCCTTCAAACATATATTCAGTAGGATCAGGTTTTAATTTGGTGAATACCTTAATTGCTTTTGTTTCATATGGGTTGAGAATACATTTAGAATGTAAATATGCAGGTGCAGGAATGCAATTTTTTTTATGTGCACGGTCAGTATGATTGTGATTACAAGTACCATCATCCTCTTCATTACAAGAGTAAAATGGAATTGATGTATCATTTATTTTTAGTAAGTCATGAGCAAAATCAATTTGGATGTTATTATGTTTAATGAAATCAATTCCAAGAATTCCTTGGAAGGACGAGGATGAAGGGATATCAACATTATAAAATGTATGGTGAAAATTATTTTGTTCAATTTTGAAAGATGCACTTATACATGATGAGAAATTAACCTCAGAATTGACAGTCTTAATTGTAATATTAGAACCTTTTCTTTTATATTTCAAAGATGTTTTGATTTGATTAAACAATTTTTGTGAAAGTAGACTTAACGAACTGCCTGTGTCAATTAAATAATTTACTTTTGATTGAGCCATCACTGCATTAATAAGTGGTAAGGAAGAAGCATTTTGATATACATTACAAATATATTTACTTCTTTGCTCCGTTTCTGTTTGAATAGCTACATTGTTTGAAATCGTAATGATAGAATTTGTTTGAGAGGCAACAGAATTAACTAGCCTACGATTTGTTAATTTTGGTATATCATTATTTTGCGTAGAAAATACTGGTGATTGTAGAGATTGAGAAATATTCTCACCAGTAGGAATAAATCTCTCTATCAGTTTAAATTCCTATCCTCTCTAAACTTTGTATTATCTCGAAAATTTGCTTCAGAATTTTGTTGGTGTGAATAGTGTCTATAATCTTGTTTTCTTAAATTTTGTCTCTTCCATCTGAAGCAATATTTAGCAGTGTGTCCATATTTCTCACAAATTTGGCAAATTCTAGAATTGAATTTGTTTCTACTTTGTCCATTTTGGAAGAAAGTTCTTTTATTTTTAAAGTGTGTTTGATTATCAGCAAATCTGTGCATTTTTGGAGAATATTTTCTTCTCTTGTTTTGCAATTGATGGTTCTGCTTATCATGATAGTCTTTTTTATCATCCTGTGTACATGATAAGTTGTTAACTTGTTCAGTCAAAAAATTGATTTTCTCCAAAATTATGTTAGTGTTTGTGTTTTCTGTGTTTTTTGTCATATCCTCTGTCACATGAATCTCAAAGAGCTTTTGTGCCCTATCAACAGCTTCTTTGTATTTATTAATACCTTCCTCTTGAAGCTTAATTCTAATGTTTGGTGGTATACACGAAATAAATTTAGAGAATTTTAGTGAATTCAATGCTTCCTTGTCATAAATATCAGGAAATGCTTTTGATGCGACACAATTTAATCTGTGTGCAAAATGTTTTGGCGACTCCGATTTTATCATTGTGATGTTATTAAATGAATTAATGTTATATGTTGACGATGGTAAAGAAAAGAAATAAGTAAATTCTTTTTCGATAAATTCCAGATCAGTCGCATTATATAAAATTTCATTTTCTAACATGAATTTTTGTGCAGGACCGATCAATTTACTTCTTAGAATCAAAATGATTTCTTTAGATTTTATACCACCGATCTCTGCATACGATCTTAACTGATCAAAAAAGAATTTAAGAAAATGTGGATCCCCATCAAATGTTGGAATCATAATATTGGTGGCCATTATTACTAAATAATTTAATTACCAAAATTGAAAACTGAATATTATGTATATATACTATATATTGAATATGTATCACCTATAAATATCTATAAAACTTTCACTACCAAAAATAAAATATAAAAGATTGCACAAAATGTATTTTGACTTGAATAATTTCTTTTTAGAAATATATTAAATATATATATATATAAGATCTTAATATGTAAGATCAGTCATTGCAGAAATTAGCTGTTATAAAATACATGTTGTGCAATAAATGTAATAAATTAATATAAATTATAAATGTATAACCCACAAAACTTTATGAAAATATGTAAAATTTCTGTCGATTTATGATATAAAATGTATGCAACATATATATATACAAACGTTTGCTCAAATGTAAGTTGTATGAGCAATAACTATTTAAAGAAATGAGTAAATAATACTTATTATTACTATTATTACTATTATTTTTTTTTAATTATTTGCAAAAATATGAACAAAATTATATATATATCGCATAAATAAATAATTTTATAAAATCAATTGTTAAATAATAGAACGAATGAATGTTATTGTAAAAATATGATAAATATTAATTTTTCAATGTCATATTTTAATATTAAAAATATCAACATTTATATCACGTAAATTATGAAACCATATATCGTATGAGCAAGTTACCTTATAACAAGCAAAATTAGTATGAAAAGAAAATAAATGAAATGAAATACAGACATGTATTATAATGTTATTGTTATTATTTAAATACTCACAATGTTATATATATGTATTTTAACTATTTATTTCATGTATAGAAATTAAGAAATAGTTTACTTACTTGAACAGAAATATGTCTTTTCTTTTCTTTTTTTTTTTTTTTTTTTTTTTTATAATTAATACGTAGAATTATTATTTTATTTTATTTTATTTTGATATGTTGAGTTTTTTTATAAATAGATATTTTAATGGTATTGTTGTTAGTATTGCGTCAATAGTAGTCACACTTAAAAAATTTGTAAATTCATACAAAATGTAATTTGAGGAAGCGGCTTATTATGTGAGGAAGCGGACATTCACAACACTATAAATTGAAAACTTTTGTCGGTGGAATATCACAATAATAGTTCTTCTTCAAGCCTTATTTTTAAAAAAAACAAGCGAACGGAATAGTCAGTATCGGACTGACGTTCAATAAAAATCTGTTTTGAAAAATTTGATCACCTGCTGAAATAATTATCGAATGTCGACTAGAAACACGAAATAAATTCTTTGCATTGATTTTAAATCAGCAGCACACATATGACAGGGATTCTGGAGAAATGTTGTCATGAAAATTGCATGAGGCGAGACAAACACTGAACACCACAGCAGGCAGAGAAGCAAACACATACGGACGACAGCAACCACAATATGTTCCACCACTGCACAGAATAACGGGCCTCAAATAAGGAATCGGCAGAGACATCGGACGATCACAAGCGAAGCCAGACAGAAAACAGGAACAGGGACCTCTTGACAGGAACACCGACACTACAGACATCACCAGCATAGGCAGTCCAACAAACAGAAGATAAAGTTCTTAAAACTGTTTCTATTATTGTTCCGGGAATATATGTATATTTAAATAATATATAAAAGTTTTTACTCTGAAGAGTTAGTGCTTATAGGCGAAACAACTGCAGCAGACAAAGTAATAGTGAAAAGCAACACAGGCATAAAAATTTCAAGGTAGTTCAAAAGTGCATCCGAAAAAGAAAATTTTATAATGTTGCAGATTTTTCTCCTCCCCGTGCCCATTTTTAAATTCTTGCATAAATTTTCTAAGATTTCGCCTGGTATGAAGCACCACATAATATGTTCTATTTATTTGGTAGGTAGTGTGAATTATTTCTTCATAACAGCCGTGAAGATAATCAGAAGAAGCGTTATGTCCCAAAAATAACACAGGCAAGCGAAATCTTTAATGCAATCATTTAATAGAATTCTAAGTCATCATATGTCTTGCAATTTCAATAACACATAAATTCCTTTGAAGAAATTGACAGTACAAATAGTCACCCGAAACATCCAGAATAAAGTTTTTTATGCATAATATATGGAAGGATGAATATGAATTAACATTACAGGGACGGAATGGACACGGGGAGAGACGCAAATCAAGAGACGTCTTTACAGGAACAGCGAAGAGGCAGAAGTGCTGAAATTGTTGGCTGGATACATTACACAAAACCACATAAAAATGAAGCCAAGACAACACCCAACTTTTACAGTTACAGCTAATTTAGTGTAACTTTTTAAAAATATATTGGCGATTGATTTCTTAGCCAAAAATCCGTTATCAGTTCGTGAGAATCTGGCAAACCAACCTTAACTCTTGACCACAAGAATTTTATCGTTAACTTTTTATTCATAGATCTTAGTCTAAAAAGAATACGCGATTTCTATTTATAAGTAACAGATGTGAAATCTGTTTAATGTTCAAAAATGACATCAGGAAACATTTTATTCTGTTTTATTTAATTGAGATGAAACGAATTGTTCTCCACAGAATTAAGCGATTGAAAGATCATCTCTTGCTTTTATTATTATTATTTCTTTTAAATGAAAGGAATAGTATGGCTTGCTCTTTTTGTAAGAAGGAATAAAGAATGAAACCGCATATATTAACTCGCTTTTTATACAGATAGAAAATGAATTGGGAAAGAATTAAATTTATCAGAAATGTAATACATAATTTAGAATATGTGATTTTCGATATCACAGACCCCCTTAAAACTTTTAATAAAATTGGATCTAAAGGTTATCCTCAAAAATACAATAACGTGTGTTTAAGATCCGAAGGGAGAACTTGTATAATTATACTTATATCCTGATTTAAAAAGCACCCAATTGCAACAAATAATAAGTTGTGTACTCAATTGTTTTTAAGTAGCCCTGTACATTATGTATATATTGTATATGAGACATACAATGCATTAAAATTTGTTAAAATAAAACAAATTGCATAACACAATTGAAAATTACTTTTTAAACATTTCCACTAATAACCTGAAATGTATCTAAATCCTTTTGTGAGACCCTGTTAAAACATGTAATAGTATTTTAGCAGAAGATCTTACTTAGATTAATGGAAGAAATGTATGCAGTGCACCTAAAAAGAAATTTTCATTTGCTTATTTTATTTATATTGTGAAGAAAATTACAAGATTATTCAAACAGTGAAATGGTTATAGTTGTCTCTATTTGTCTATTATTAATTAATTAAAATCCTTATAAAATTATATATATAGTACCTGGATGACCTAGTTCACTCGGTTTCATTGTAAAAGTCATTCATAGTGTAACTACAGTGATTTGTTTTCGGAAATAAATTTCTTATTTGTTTGCTCGCGAGTTACCAAAAGTCAATTTTCCCAGAGATAACGAAAATTCGTATCGATTTATCTTCTTAAATCAGTAATTTTTTATCGAAATCGTTCGAGCCGTTTCTTGGAAATCCAGGATACCCCTATGCTTGGTTCCATGGGAAGCACGGGTTACCAGCGATTGGTAATATTCCTGAAGAAGAAGAAGAAAAGTCAAATGAGTTTTCATCATAAAAAAGGCCCACCAGCAGCCGAGAGGTTCCGCCCTAAAAGCTGGTGAACGTGAGGTGCCGGATTAGATCCCAGATCGTGTTCCGCCTAACCTTTCGGAGTTCTCTTTGGTTTCCTCCAAAGCTTGCGTAAATACGGGCTAGGACCCCCTAGAAAGATTCCACAGAGGGCACTCCCATTCAGGCCCAGGACCCTAGTGCAGTCAACTGGCTCTAATCCCAACACCACTAACACCAGTTCTTAAAAAATTTCTAACAACCCCCCCCCCCTTTTTTTTTTTCAATACCGTTTAAACGATTTCCAAGAAAACCAATTTTCTTCTGTATTTTTAACAGTGAGGTGAAAGTTATCTGTTGATGCTAATTATCCTGAAGATGAGGGCATTTCAGATAGAACTGTCATCGGAAAAACACGTTAACCCCAAAATAATTCGAATACTTTTGAAAAAAAAAAAAAAAAAAAAAAAAAAAAAAAAAACGAAGTTTCTGTCACTTTTTTTCCGGGTGAATCGCGGGTTAGGGGTGAACACTAATTATCCTGAAGATGAGGGCAATTCAGATTAAATTTTAAATTTAAAAAGCCCTTAATACTACATTTTTATCTAAATCATTCCAGTACAGCGTGGCCATAATTAAACTGACAGTGTTTACAGTGTGCTGTAGAGTGATCTAATTGCGCGAATGACACCAAATTTTGTAGAATGATATAACAAGACGGGGGACGAAGGACTACACTAAAAAATATATTAGTTCCAAAAGTCACCGCTAGGGGAATAAGTGGCGCTGTGTAAAAGAAATGAAAGTTCTAAAAAACGCAGAATCAATACTGAAATAAAATTACCTTTTATTTAGCACATTCAAATCAGATTCTATGTGTCCACCGTTTTGTAGACCACATATTGCATTCTGTGCATAGTGTGCACAACAGCAGAGAGTAACATGTCTGCAGCAATCTCCCGTACAATCCGAAAACCGTTTTAGGCTGATCCATTGGCAGATTCTGTCCAGTAAGTCTCTTAACCGGTCAACAGATCAAACTTCTCAACGATCGAAGTTACCGATCCATTTGAGGCGACGACTGAACAAGTCCTCAGTAAGTGAAATTGCAGATAAAGAAACTTTATCACTGTTTATGTAATTTTTACACTTTTTTTAAAAATCGTTACTACATTGAATTTGAATTTAGTTGTTAAATGTACTAAATAAAAGGTAATTTTATTTCAATATTGATTCTGCGTTTTTTAGAACTGTCATTTCTTTTACACAGCGCCAAATATTCCCCTATAGGTGACTTTTGGAACTTTTTTTTTTTTGTAGTCCTTCGTCCCCCATCGTGTTAAATCATTCTACAAAATTTGGCGCCATTCGAACAATTAGATCCCTCTACATAACACTGGAAACATTGTCAGTTTAATTATAGCCACCCTGTACTTTTAAGAAAACTAAGTTTATATATGTTTTGCCGAAAATGGAGTAAAGGTTAACAGTGAATGTTAATTTTCGTGAAAATGAGCATTAGTCAGATGCGTTCCTCATCTCAAAACCCTCAACCATAAATTTTTATCAAAATCGTTAGATTCATTTCCGAAAGTTTCTGCCCCTGTTTGCAACGAGAATTATCGGGCTTAACGGTGAACGCCAATTTTCCTAATGATGAGGATAAATCAGATGAATTTGTCCTCTCCAAAAAACCCCTGGCTTTAAATTTTTATGAAAATCATCATCGTAATTTTAAAAAAAAACTGTTTCCGCCATAGTTTCTATCCATTAATTTAAAAAAAAAAAAAAAAAAAAAAAAAACTGCCGTGTTTTGTAATTGCCGGACAGAAGGTTAACAGTGAGCACTAATTTTCGTGAAGATGAGAGTAAATCAGATGGATTTGTAAACCCCAAAATCCCTTAACGCTAAGTTTTTATCAAAATCATTAAAGCCATTTCCCAGGAAATGACGTTTCAGCCATATTTTGGAACTAGCGGAATAAGGGTTAACAGTGAACGCTAAGTTTACTGAAGATGAAGATAAATCAAATGGCATACAGCCGTAATCCTCGAACGACAGATCGAACGCCACGACAGAGTTAACCCAAAAACCACAGAAGTGACATATGGGTATCAAAAAGACATCATTCGTTCGACACACAAGATGTCATTTCGATGCAAGAGAATCGTAATCTGTCTGTGTTAAAAGTGTCTGTAAAATAGGACCCTTACTGATGCTCGAAATGGTTATCTGTCTTATGCCAAATGCCCGACACATCTTCGAGCGTTAGCGATAAGTTTGATCCATAATCGACGAAAATACATGCAAGTTCCAATATCGCCGACACGGAACTGATGAAAAATGACGCCTAACTGATTTTACCGATATCTTATAAATATCATTCGCGATTTAATTTTCGATACATATAAACAGGGGGATCCAAATGTCACAGAAAAAATAAAAATTTTATTATTAAAAAAGTTTTGACCCTAGCACTATGCGGTTTTCACTGAAATGCACAGAAAAACACGGGATTTTTAAGTAACAAAAGATTTATTAGCAAATAAGTTTAAAATTTCTTCATAAGGTAGCACTATAACTGCAAATTTACAGTGGCGCAGTACATACAATAACGTACTAGGACTATAAATGCTCAATGTAATGTCCGCCATTTACTAGAATGGCCGCCAGAAGTTGAACATTGAAAATTCTAAAAAGGCTTCAATATTTGCAGTATAGCGTTATTTGATCAAGCATATCTGTAAATGTGAACGGAAACAGTGAATACAGCGCGATATGTCGGCGAAAAATGTGACTAATATTTTTTCTTACATACGTACATATATATATATATATATATATAAACTATGCTTTTCTGTACATTTTTTAGTGAAAACCGCATAGAGCTATAGTCAGTACTTTTTAAATAATGAATTTTTTATTTTTTCTGTGACTTTTGAATCATCCGGTATATATTCTAAATTTTATATTATATTATATTATATTCTGAGTTATATATATTCTAAATTCAATACGAATACATTGTTCTAAATTTCGGGAGCAATTAAAGGGCCATCATTTCTGATGACAATTACCCATACACAAATTTGTATGATTTTGTACTACAGCAAGTTAGCGGTTTCGTAGCAGCATGCAAGCAAGTTTATTTATAAATATTTAATGGTGGCACTGAAAAAAACACAATGGCGTGTCGTTAAACTATCAGGTGTCAGATACCTGTCTGATAACAATTATTTGAAACTCTTATTATTCTCTACTGCGTAGGAATATCATATTTTTGATACCTTGTAGACACCACATATCTCATAGAACTTTAAGATATCTGAATGTTACACGACATATCTGATACATCTGATACAATAAAGTGATATTCTGATTCTAATGTGTTTGCTCCTGTTAAAATTATGATGGAATTCAGCATGCTGATGAAGATGGGTGAAGTTATGGAAATCACGATGGCTCTTTATAGCAACCGTTCCTTTTCACGTTCTTTATCGAAAAAGCTCCAACAGTCACATCATTGATATAAACGCTGATACAAATTATGCATTTCATGGCCTGTAGATGTATATATGATGAGCTTGCTTGAGAAAAGTCGCATAAATATATGTGGTAATAAACCTTCCACTTTCCCAGCATATGCTGTTTTTCCAACTTTAAAGCCACAAAATATACAAAAACATGTCTACCGATTTGCCACGCAGCTGTACTTTATTTGGGGAGGTGGGGAGGAAGGGGGTATTCAAATTCTACCAGTTAAATCACAGTCCCACGAGCACGACAACAAGACTTAGTTTTCAATTCTGAGTTAAAATTTCAAAAAGGTTCTTAATGTGAAAACAATTCATCACTTATCTACAAATTTTAACGGACAGGCCGCATTGCTGATGAGTTGCTACAGCATTTATAGAGTTATAAATCCTGATTATACATCAGTACATATTTGCCGAGAAATTAGAGGTTTATCGACTCGTGTTATCTACGCGTTCCGACGTCAGGCTTATTGACTGAAACAGGTGAAAAATCATTGCATTTTTCAGTTTCAAACGATGTTTATCAATAAAAAGTTTGCGTTCTCTACGCGTTCAGTCATAACATGGTTGTATTCGTTGAGAGAACGAAACCTATTATCTGACATAAAAGGAAAAGGGAAATGTTTAAAACGACGTGCGAAACTTTTTTTTCTGTGCAAGGCTCATGTGTTTCTTTGAAATAAATGATCAATTATAAACTTTTGATGCATTGAACATTTAAAAAAATACCCACGTGCGACTATATTTTGACCCTCTTTAATGCTTAAAAATTTTGATCATAACATTTTCAAATTATTAATTGGATTAATAATGTGCTCATTCATAACCTGAGACAACCAGAAAACAACGACTCTTTATTGTACCTTTAACATCTGCCGTAAGAACTTGTCAAATTCCATCAATCAAAAGATAAAACTCTGCTAGATCACAATAAGTATTCTTATCGGCTCACTCTGTGTGAATGGGATACGAATTTGTAAAAATATAATGGAAGAATTGTGCACAATGTCAAGCATACGAAAAACAACAAAATAGGTCAATGGTACCTGTGAAATGTATACTGAAATAAACTGTATTGGTAGGTTATATTGGAAAAAGACGCTCTATGTTTTTCTTTAATATATCTGTAAAATTCCTCTGTTTGTTATATTTGTTATTTATTGATCTCTTGTGGAAATTTATACTTTTGAATACATATTAAAATATACATTTAACTTCAAAAATATTATAATAGCTTTGCAATAAAAGTTTTTCTTAACAATTTTGTTTCGCCACCTTACCCTAATCTTGAGTGTACAGTCGGCAGTAAAAGTGTCCGAGCACTAGCAAAAATTCCTACATAAAGGAAAGTACACTTAATACAGTTTTGTTAAACAAATCCTTGTCGAATCCTGTTCTTAGTCTCAGATACTTTCGCTGCCGACTGTAAGATAGCCGTCTATTCAGGGGTAAGATGACTTTTGAAATTTCAACGTAAAATACATATTTTTATGAAACATTATCTAATAAACAAAACTGAAACAAAATATTATCTATTATCTTATATAATATTTTGATAAGATTAATGCCCAGAGGTTACTCCAAACAAAAATGAAGAATATCGGGCATTTTCTCTCAATGCAAAACTACCAGCATTTTACCCCAAAAAATTTTCGCCATCTTACCCAAAACGTTTCACAAGGCGTAAGTCTGCTTATTAACTTACAAAAGGGGGGAATCGGAACCCGCAGTTTCCATAACTAACTAAATAAAGGACAAGTCAAATTTTTTATCACTCACCAGATGAAGAGACTAGTTGGCATAGGTGGACTCTGCTCAGTTCCCCATCATATTTATGTTCTCATAAATTTCTAGTGCGAGACATATTATAATCATGTTAAAAGAAATGAATTTGACCAAAGCAGACTGTGACAGAATGAAATCCCCTCCTAATAAGCTATCCACCGTTCACTTCGATATATTTATCTTATTCTAATCTATTAATTTATTTTATCAGGGTCGATTCTGTTGTTTAGTTTTCATGCTACTATTTCCAATGCAATAATATTTGTAGTCAACGATGTTCAAACATGTACCATAAATGCCATTTTAAAAATAGTCTGATATATTTATGATCCTCAAAATGGAAGTTTATGCTCAATTTTGCCTTATTCTGACATGTTAAGTAAATCGTAAATTCCAAATAACTTACGAATTTTTTAAATTGGAAAAATCATAGTCTATGATATTCATGCCAGTATCCAAAATAATATTTAAAAAATGGTTTGACATCTTTACGATGAAAATATCCCTCAAGATTGACGTTTATGTGAAATTTTGCTCATTCTGCCATGTTAAGAAATTCGTAATTTTCCAATAACTTACGAAATTTTTATATTGGAAAATTCATAGTCATTAATATTTATGCCAGTGTTCTAAATAATATTTCAAAAGTAGTTTGACATCTTTACGATGAAAATATCTCTCAAAATTGACGTTTATGTGAAATTTTGCCCTATACTGCCATGTTAAGAAATTCGTAAATTTCTCATAACTTACGAAGTTTTTTAATTCGAATGTTACAAATGCATAAGGTTCTTGCCAGTATCGAAAGTAATATTTTAAAACTGATCTGACCTTTCTGCGATCATTTGTTCGTGAGATATCGTGTTAACAGACTAACAAACTAGCGGACTAACACACTAATGGACTAACACACTAACAGACACCCTACAGACAGACACCATACAGATTTTGTCATTTTCGGATTCCTCACACCTGAAAACGTATAAAAAAGTCAAAAAACCGAGGTCGAAATTTTTCACGATTACCTAAGTTCCCCATACCTATAGTATGATAGGGAACTAATATGGATGACCGATTCAAACTTATATAAGAAACTCCTAGAAACTCCCCCCCCCCCCAAAAAAAAAAGAAAAATAATAATATACATCTCGTTTCTCATTTACTTCTCCTATGGGCGGCTGGCGACCTTCTACGACGCCTGTGTATAAGAGAACCACTGACACGATATATTGTCTTGTCATACACTGCATCTTACCTTAACAGGCCCTAAATTTACTTTAAATTTATATATAAATACATTTTATAGAGACTTTATCACTACTTTCATAGCGAAATAAACATTTTAATTTTAATTTTAATCTAGTTGGCATAGGTGGACTCTGCTCAGTTCACGTTCATATATACGTTCTCATATAAATTTATAATGCAAAAGACATATTATAATCCTGTTAAGAGAAATGAATTTACCAAACGTTTGACACAGTGACAGAATGAAGCAACCGCCTAATAGGCTATTCACCGTTCACTTCGATATATTCATCTTACTCTAACCTATTAATCTATTTTATTAGGATAAATTTCGTAGTTTAGTTTTCATGCTACTATTTCCAATGCAACAAATTACGAATAACTTACGAAATTTTTCGATTAGAATATTTGTAGTCAGTCATGTTCAAACAAGTATCATAAATGTTATTCTGAAATTGTCTGATACATTTATGATTCTCAAAATGGACGTTTATGCTCAATTTTGCCCTTTTCTGCCATGTTAAGTAAATCGTAAATTCCAAATAACTTACGAAATTTTCAAATTGAAAAATTCATAGTCAGGGATGTTCCTGCCAGTATCCTAAATGATATTTTGAAAGTGTTGTGAGATCTTTACGATGAAAATATCTCTCAAAATGGACGTTTATGTGAAATTTTGACCTATTCTGCTATAAGCAAATTGTAAATTTCCAATAACTTACAAAATTTTTTAATTGGAAAATTCATAATCATGAATGTTTATGCCAGTATCTTATGTAATATTTTAAAAGTAGTCTGACATCTTTACGATGAAAACATCCCTAAAGAAAACCGATATGTATATGTATGCGAAATTTTGCCGTATTCTGCCATGCTAAGAAATTCGTAAATTTCGAATAATTTGTTAAATTTTCAAAGTAGCATGTTTATAGTTAATGATGTTCCTCCTGGCATCAAAACCGATATTTAAAAGCTGTTCTTACATCTTTACGACAAAAATATTTCTTTTCATGCACGTTTAAGTGAATTTTTTCCCTATTCTTCCATGTTAAGAAAATCGTAAATTTCTAATATCCTCTGAAATTTTTTAATTAGAATGTTGCAAATGAATAGTTTTCTTGCCATTGCCATAAATCATATTTTAAAACTGATCCGACGCGAGATTATCATGTACACGGACTAACGGACTAGCAAACTAACAAGCACCCTACAGACGGACACCATACCCATTTTGATATTTTCGCATTCCTCACACCTGAAAACGTGTAAAAAAGTAAAAAAAATAAGGTCGAAAATTTTCACGATTACCTAAGTTCCCCTTACCTATAGTATGATGGGGAACTAATAACAGTTTCGGTTTATTTTTGGCTTGAAATCTCAAGTGTTCTATTTTATTACGAAAATCCAATAATGATCCTTCCCTTCGTAGAGAATCAAAGTTGTGATGGCCTGTCCTTGGACCACCCTTAGGAGTGAGTCCCAGACCGTCACCAATTGCACACAGTGTAGCATTAGTGGAACGTAAAACTCACTCAATCCTCAACCCAATAATGATCTAGTAAGTTGAGTGTTTGAGTGGATTTTCGTCGCATTAGTGCTGCACTATCGACAATTTGCGACGGCTTGAGACTCACCCCTTAGGATCTGGAGACATGCCACAATAATTCTGATCCTCAACGGAGAGGACGGGACCGCCCGAGGTATAATCTGATTGGGAACATGGAGGAAACTCCGGCCACGGCGGATTTTACGTGCACCATCCACCATTAATTTATACGACACTTTGGCCTATCAAACCCACGATTTTCCAATTACGATCTCGGCGCTCTACCGATCAGGCTACCGCGATCCCAATTTAATATGATGCCGGTATGGGAGTTCAGTCGGAATGGCACTACCCTCTGGTTCCCTACATCCCGATATGAATCCTGATGCAGGCATGGATGTTTGTGATGCCTTATGTCTACATCTACAAGATATTTCGCATTCATTATTGTGAATTGATATAATATGGATCAGTCGAGACAAAAGTCATTGTAACTATAGGTCTCAGAGCTGTCAAATAAATAACATTAAAAATAATTGCCGAAACGTCAGTGGAGGCCCTCTGTTGAGACTCAAAACGGTTTTGGGCTGTGTCTGTCTGTCTGTTTGTCTGTCGCGCGATAGCGGCCGCAAAAATAGCGCTATTGACTTGAAATTTGGTACACGTGTTCATGAGCCCTACGAAATCAGCTGTATAGTTTTTGGTATGTATTCCATTTGTAGTTCGTATACAGGGACACGCCAAAGTTTTTCGTATCATTACGGCCTATGGGAGGAATTTGTATGTATCGCGATAGCGGCCGCAAAAATAGCGCTATTGACTTGAAATTTGGTACACGTGTTCATGAGCCCCACGAAATCAGCTGTATAGTTTTTGGTATGCATTCCATTTGTAGTTCGTATACAGGGACACGCCAAAGTCATTTTATCATTACGGCCTATGGGAAGAATCTGTATGTACCGCGATAGCCACCGCAAAAATCAAGCTATTGACTTCCAATTTTTGCGGAAACGTCAGTGGAGGGCCTCTGTTGAGACTCAAAAGGATTTTGTGTTCCGTCAGTCCGTCTGTCTGTCTGTCTGTCGTGCGATAGCGGCCGCAAATATCACGCTATTGACTTGAAATTTAGTACACATGTTCATGATCCCCACGAAATTAGCTGTATAGTTTTGGGTGTGCATTCCATTTGTAGTCCGTGTACAGGGACACGCCAAAGTTTTTTTTATCATTGCGGCCTATGGGAAGAATTTGTATGTACCGCAATAGCGGCCGCAAAAATTCTCCGATTGACTTGCAAATTGACACATATATTCAGGCTCGGTATAGAAATAGCTATTTATTTTTTTAGGTCTATACTTTTTATGGCTTGTATACAGGGACACGCCAAAGTACTTCACATTACGGCGTATGACGTGAATTGCGTATAAACGCATTTTAACATATTTACTTTGCAATCAAGAAAATTAAACTAGCGTACGTGAGTAAGATGTTTAAACTTATGTTGTTTGAAGAAAATATGTGCTCTTAAGCTTTCTAATTAATGTACAGGACCTTACAAAAGTGTTCTGACAATGTCACGTAGTCATCCAAACGATGTTAAATTTGGAGCAATTTTTAATTTTAAACGCAAAGTAAGCTGAATAGTTTTTACTGGTGTATACAATGTTTATGGTTTGTTTACAGAGACACGCAAAAGAATTTCGTAGCATTAGAGCCTATGGACAAACTTTTATTTAAGCGCACACTTTAATGCGTTTATGCTGAATTGAACTTAATAAAATTAACATACATTATAAAGATGCTTAAAATTATGTTTACTCTTAAAAAAGGTTATGTATAGACTAAATAATTTATAGGACCACACAAAATAATTTCGAATATGTACTGTAATCATCCAAATGATGTCAAATTAGTTTGAAAAATTAATGAGTTATAATTAATTAGGTTTATTCTTATTATTGGCGTCTATAATGACAGTGGCTACTTTTCCGGGATGCATAAAATAATTTCGTACTATTACGGTCTATAGTCGATATTTCTTAAAAGTTTATTTTAACATGGTTACACCCCATCAAATATAATGAAATTTTGTTAGAATTTTAAAAGCATATGTTTCTTGTTGATAATTGTGGGCATAGAATTGGAAATTAGTTTAAAGGTTACGCAAAATATTTCCGATATGCTATCTAATTTTTTTGTATGAAATTTGGTAGTTATGAAATTTGGTATTTATGAATTTCAGGGAAATAATACAAGGCCGTCGTTTATTCAGAATACATATTGTTGCGTACTTCGGGTTCCGTAAGTTGTCCGAGAATGAAAGGCAAAACTTGCAAAAATTCAGTGATGTATTCACGGGAATTTCCAGAACAATACAGGTCTATAAACCAAGTATCAGCTTCAATTCAACCAGTAAACAGAGCTTAAACAACAGCCGTTAACAGCAAATCAACAGTACAAACTGTTTAGCAATAACACTTAAAGAAAGTCTCATCTAAAGAGGCTCAAAGCAAAGCAAGCATTTGACGAAACTGACACAGATCTGAGACTGACCGTCTTGGCGAGAAAATGCTCCTTTTATACTTTTCTGTCGAACACAGACTGTTCTGGAAAATTCTCGTATCTCATAATGAGATTAGAGCTTCCATATTTGGTATATCCCTAATACGGATTTTCTCGCCAAGGTCGCCAAAAAATCGCCAACGAGGAAAACAGTCGCCAAATTTGGCGCCAAATCTATTTATTCCCTTATTGGAGCTTTTTTAAGTGTTTTTAAAGGAAAATTAGGCTATTTTAACGCTAAAACGACTGGAAATGCACAAAGTTAGCATTTTATTAACTTTACTAAACCTCTTTGAAAGAATTGGTACAAAAATAAATGCAATTATTTACAATTCCGTAACACTTTATAAGATATGCAAGTAGAGACACAGCGGGGGGTTAAAGGGGGCTGCCGCCCCCCTCAGGAATGTATTTTGTTATGGTAAAAATTCGATCGAATCAATATATACGATTATATAGTAAGGAATAAATAAAAATGACCTATTGAATAATGTCTGATGTAAATAGGACGTTGAGGCTCCTGATCTGCAGATCCACTAGTAATAATAATAAATAAACAATAAGGTGGGTACAGCGAAAAATTGGCGTTGAAGTGATGATAATTGAGAAGACGCATCACTTATCATCGCCACACCTCATGGCATTTTAAGGAGAAATTTGTTGTCAGAATTACCAACATTTACATTGAAATTTACAATTGATAAATTCTTTCTGTTTACCAAAATTATTTTTTATTTATTTATTTATTTTTATTTATTTATTTATTTATTTACTTTTATTTATTTATTTATTTAAGCTTTAAAGTGAGAAAAATGTACTTAGTTCACTTTTCGCACTTTAAATTTTTAAAAGGAAGTAAAAGAAATTTTAAGAATAAATTTTTGCAAAACAACCCCCAGTTAACGAATGAGAATTTTCTAAAAGTGAAAATACAATATGTATTGGATAATGAGTAGTTCTGATTAAAAAAAAAACTTGTCCAAAGAACCACATGGGGCTTAGATGCCGATATTTATAGGTAATGAACTTTGAAGGAAAATATTGTACATTTTAAAAACACGCAAATTTGCAAATACTTTCACACTTCACTCATGTCTACACTTTTTGTCTGATGATGGATCGAGCTTAATTATTTCTACTCGAAACATTTTTTGTTTGTTTTTGCCATCACGATGTTGCTAACAAACAAATTTCTTTTTATAAATTATTTTGTGCCTGATGAAGAAAGACATAAAATTATTTTTCACGAAATAAATTTCTTTTTTGAACATTTGTTCAATTTCAGGCAATCTTAATTACATGGAAAACGATATATCTGTGCTAAATTGCAAACTCCTAACTCTGAAGATTAAATAGGGTGTTTTGCACACCTGCAGAGCAGTACTTTTGAATATGTTACATAATTTTGGTAACAGATGACGCCAATGTAAAATTATAGACATTTTGTTCGAACGGATTGGTAGATACGACCGAAAGCATGCTTGTGCTGGTAAGTTTTGATTTCAAAATTAGAAAAACTGTACGCAACCATATCCTATTTTTTAAATAATTTGGAGAATTTATTTCTGATTACTGTACTTGACTACATATATTATTATCTATATTCAATATCTGAAATAAATGCGTAGATTTTCAGATGTACTACTACTCAATATCTATATAAATAAAGAGAAGTGTCTGTGTGTGTGTATGTGTGTATCTGTGTGTGCTTGTGTGTGACTGTCGGTACTCTAGTGCGCTCACACTACTGATCGCAGGGCTACAAAACTTCAAAACTTAGCAGATGGGTAGCTGGGGCACTGCAGATGTGCACCTCATCGAATTTTTTTCGAATTTCGAGTTTGAATGCTTTTAATATATATATATATATATATATATATATATATATATTTCGATTTTATCCGTTGACATTTCTGTTTCATTTTCTAAAATTTATTCTTTTCATTTCAATCGTCTGTGTATCTTAGCAAAGCCCTTATTATTATTTATTATTATTTGTTTAATTTATTCATTTGAAAGCGAAATCTTATTATTGTTATTATTATTAATATTACTAGCAGGCTTTGCCCGCTTCACTGGTCACTATATTTAAATGAATTTAAAAAAAAAATAATAAGAAGAATCAATATTTTTTATACCGTTCTACAAATTAAAATTAAAAAGAAAATACTTTGAAATTGCTTAAAACTTCGCTTCGGGCCCTCGCTGAATTCGACAGAGGCTTCTTCACCGCAACGTCTTGGTACTGGATAATTTAATTTGTATAGAAATACCAATAATACAGGAAAAACTGCATTAGTCATTTTCTTTTTGATAATAAACAAAACAGAAAACGCATAATATTTTACATGGAGATATTTTGTATAATTAGACCAATTTTAAAAAATGCCTTTCCTTTTTTTCCCACTCACATAACAAAAATATTTAAAATAAAATTGAGAAAAATTGTGAAAAAAAGTTGAAACAACTTGCACATCTTGGCGGAATTTGAAATTTGGCACTGAAGTAGCTCGGGCGTTTCTCGCCAAAATGTTTACTTATGCATTTGCGATACCCATATTAACACATAAAATAAAACTGAGAAAAACATTGAAACAGCTTGGACCTCTTGGCGGAATTTGAAATTTGGCACTGAAGTAGCTCGGACGTTTCTCACCAAAATATTTACTTATGCATTTGTGATACCCATATCAACTCATCGCCGAAATGACAACAAAATTATAAATAATTATAAGATAATATATATATATATATATATATATATATATATATATATACCATGTTTTTAATTTTTACGTTGGATCTTATAGATTTAGAACTACATTAGCACTTTATCAATGTGCAGAAAATTTTAAAGTGATAATGACGTCAATTTTTGGGAGATGCCTAATTTAATTTTTACAAATTTTTAATGTTCACGTTTAATTAAACGTATTTATTTTTATGTCGAAAAAAAATGAACTCGTATTTTTTTTTTCAACTAATAAATTATAACTAATATTTATTTTCATATTTTAATCAATAAAAGAAAACTTTGAAACGTAATATCTTTAATAACTTGACTAGAGGACCCACGCTGCTCCGCAGCATTAGGATACTCTATGTATGAGAGGGTGTAATTATTACATAAAATCATTTTACAGTACTTCCTTCCAGACAATATTAGCTGTGCGTCGGCCCTTAGGTTTAATTTCTACCTTTACATTTCTGAATGTTCTTCCTCGAGATAAAGCAACATCCAATTGTCCGTGGCTAAAAGCAGGATCAGGCAAATAGATTCCAACTCGATCCAGCGTTTGACCCTGCGCTTTGTTGATGGTAATACAAAACGCTAATCTAATCGGAAATTGCCGTCGTTTAAAAGAGAAGGGCATTGTCGTGTCAGATGGTGATAGTACTCGATCTCCAATATTCACACCAGTTAAAACTTCTAAATCTAGGATATTGTCATACATTTTCCTGACTAATAGTCTCGTCCCGTTCAGTAATCCTTCAACTGCATTCAAGCTTCTGAGAAGCATTACAATGGCACCTTCTTTTAAAGTTAACACATGAGGAGGTAGACCACTCATCTCAAGGCTGTTCAAAAACTCCGCAGGAAATTGCAATAGTTCACCTTCTTCTTCAGTTATCAAAGTATTGACACTGGTGTAAGACCTTGAAGTTCCTGGAAGTAGATTTAAAACTGTCCTATTAATTTCGTCACAATGTTCATTTTTTGGTGCAAGAATTGCAGTTGTGGAAAGATTATGTGAGGATGAAGATAGACTTTCACCATAAATTCTTGAAAAAATCGAATGTAAAGTTGATTGTGCACGCATAACTTTCCTCAAACTCAACGAATTTAAGCAGTTAATAACTCAAAAGAAAGAGCTTGATCCACTGAGTGTTCTTAGACTTGTGTCAACAGCCTATGTTAATTAGAATTCTAGTTATAGAGGTTTGAGTGAAGGAAAATCTTGAAAAAATCTTGAAAAAATTGAATGTAAAGTTGATTGTGCACGCATAACTTTCCTCAAACTCAACGAATTTAAGCTGTTAATAGCTCAAAAGAAAGAGCTTGATCCACTGAGTGTTCTGAGAGTGAAACGATCAAGATCCATTCATTAGAAGAGAAGCTATGAGAATTCGAATTGCTTGAGTGAATATGTCCCATAAGAAATGTACAGGGAAGAATCGCATTTGAGTATAACTTGAGTAAGGTGGGAGTTGAGTAAATTTCAATGATTGATGACATATCTGTGTCTAAATACCTTTCATTAAAAAAAAAAAAAATGAAGGAAATCGGCCGGATAGAACGGCCAGATGGACTGACTTTAGTTTTCATAAATTTTTTTTAATATATAAGATGTATATAGTGTCAACACAAAAAATTAACAATTTTTAGAGCTCTTTTAAAAAGTATAACATCTATGCAGTTCCTTTTAAAAAAATATCATCAGCTTTTACTAAAAAAAATGTCCAACTTTCATCACCAAAGTAGTTAAATCTAGACCAATCAAAAATAGGAGTGGTCCATACCCGGAAGTGTTCCCGACAAACTCTTTGCTTTATTTATAAGAAAGATTATTATCATTTCTTTTTTTTTTTTTTTTTTTAATTTACAGACTTTTTTTTTTAGCTTACTTTCTGTGTCATAAACCTTCTGCCGAATTCGGGTTAAAAGCGGAAAAAGTGGAAAACAAATTAGAAATATCAGACTTATCTTTACAAATTTGGTACCAAATGAAAGGAGCGATTTTTCTGAATACAGGGGTGCAAACAGTTTTTCGACGCGACAATTAGACTTTTTAAAAATAACTAAAGTATGAAATTTAGGTGGCAACGGAAAAAGGGAAAAATACATTAGAAATATCAGACCTATCGTTACAAATTTAGTACCAAATGAAAGGGGTGATTTTTCTGAATTCTGGGGTGTAAACAGTTTTTCGATACGACAATTAGATTTTTAAAAATTAAATAAAGTATGAAATTTAGATGGCAACACTTCATTTTAATCTTTTCATAATTTGTAGTGCGAATCACGTGAATAAAAAAAGTCTTTAACTTAAAAATTTATATTTTATTTTTCCATTCAAAGCGTTTTACTGACAAAATCTTTATGGCGCATGCGCAGGCGTTTTTTATCCACAATTCAAAAACTAATCAAAAATTTGAAAATTTCTATAGATATAATTTTAAGTCGGGTAACGATCTAAATTCCTGCCAAGCGCTGTTGAATTCCGTCCAGCCGTTCTCAAGTGATACCCGGACAAAAATAGCGACATACAGACACGATGACACACACACACACACACACAGGCAAAAATTTCTGAAGTCATTTTCGGCTGTCATGGTTTGTGAAACATGAAGATATCGCAAAATTTTTTGATTCCGACAAATTTACAGACAAAAGTCTGATTTTATTAACATAGATTATTGTTATTATTATTATTATTATTATTATTATTTTCAATTCATTTAAAAGCGAAATCTTTCCTTACAGCTATAAACTGTTTATTTTTTCATTTATTTAGTTCTTTTTTTTTTTTTTTTTTTTTTTTTTTTTTTTGGTTTATTCGTTTATTGCATTTATTGAAATCAAATGGTAATACAGTAGAAAAAATTAAAGAAATTAAATTTTAAATATATATGTATATATATATATATATATATATAACAGTTATATTTATATATAATTTTTATAATATAATTGTACTAAAATTATAAATTATTTTACTTAAAATTTTATTATTACAGAGTGAGGGCTAGAAAACGGAATGACTGGGTTTTGCTAATACATGGCAACAAAATGAAAAAGGTTTAATCGATGCTGAGATATATCTATCTGTAAAATCGTAGTTCTTGAATAATAGCTGCTCCATCTGTCGTCAAAAAAATAACCGAATTGAAATGCTGGGAAAAGGCGTTGCGGCAGTCAGTAGGACCTGATATTATAGACTTGAGCTGACATAGCACTGGAGAGAAAGCTGCTTCCGAGGGTAGCGTGTACTCGAACTAATGTTCAATGTATTACAGTGATTTCAGTGGGATTTTTCAAACGGTTTTTATCTATAAAGTGTTATAAAAGAATTAATGATTCAATTTTGAGAATTCATTTGAATATAGTAACCAGCGAAGCAGGCAAAGCCTGATAGTCTATCTATACATATAAAAGAGTACTTCCACTCACTCACTGACTCATCAACGCATAGCAAAATCTACTGGAGCCACTGACTCGAAACTGGGTCAGATTATAGAACATATAGTGTAAGCACCCCCTAAGAAACGATTTAGTGAAATTCGCCCCCCAAGAGAGAGTAAGGGACAAAATGTGATTTCACAAAAACCTTCATATCTCAAAGAACAAAACAGATATCCGAAAAATTTTTGCTTTAAAATATAGCTAACACAAATACCTAAAAACAGATTTCTGGAATTTTAGAAGTTCGGTTCTCAAGAGGGGGAAGGGGGCAAAACGTGATTTCATATGCGCAAAACGTGGTTTCACATATTCCTATAAAACTCAACAAAAGAAAAAAAAAAAAAACAGATATGCCTGAAATTTTCGCTCTAATATGTAGCTTATACAAATACCTAAAAACCAATTTCTGGAATTTTAGAAATTCAGCTCCCAAGAGGGGGGAGATAGGGGACAAAACGTGATTTGAAATAGTCCTTTATATCGCAAACAGAAAAAAAGATATGTGAGATTTTTGATCTAAAATATTAGTCTCACAAATACATAAAAACTAATTTCTTTAATTTTAGAAATTCGTCCCAGGTGGGGCGGGAAAGGGGGTTTATGGGGCAACAAAATAAAAATAGACTTAGACTGTTCAAAATTGGAACAGATTGGTTTTTGATACCTGCAAGTCTAATGAGGATACTTTCGAAAGTGTAAAGTTATTAGGAGGGGGCAGAAAGGGAGGGTAGCAGAGGTGCAAAAAAATAAAAATAGTTATACCGTTCAAAATTGGTACATAGAGGTTTTTGATACCTACAAATCGATTTCGGATATTTTCGAATTTGTAAAGTTATTAGGAGGAGCGAAGGGCCAAAAATTAAAAATAGAGTTAGGTCGTTCAAAATTGTTACATAGCGGGGTTTTGAAGCTGACAAATCGATTACGGATATTTTCGAATTTGTAAAGTTATTAGGAGGGGCGGGAAGGGGGATGGAGGGGCAAAAAAATAAAAATAGAGTTAGAGTCGCTCAAAATTGATACATGGAGGTTTTTGATACCTACAAGTCGATTCCGAATATTTTCGAATTTTTAAAATTATTAGGATAGACGTGAAGGGGCAAAAGTATATAAATAAAAGTTAGAGCGCTGAAAATTAGTGTTGTTAGGTTTTGAGGCCCGATAAATCGATTTCAGATAGTTTCGAAAGTACAGAAATATTACAAGGGGCGGAAAGGGGGTAAAAATAAAGAAATTCAGATAGAATGTTACAAATTAGTATTGTTAGCTTTAAAAGCCCGAAAGAACGATTGCGAGTATTTTTAAAGTCTAAAATAATTAGGAGGTGCGGGAACGGTAAGAGAAGGAACGTGCGCGCCTGTATACGCTGCCGCAGGCAGTGGAGTCCCGAACGATTATTCTACTGATGGGAGAAGATAATATTTTGTTTTTTATATTTATATTTTTCCCTTACGATAATATAGTGATCCATTAAGACTGTCAAACATAAATGCGCACGCGCAGCGCACAATGGCCTGCGCTGCCGAAGGTAGTGGGGACCCGGTGCGACATTTTTTCCAATCAGAATTTTTTTTTATTTTTTATTATTCTTTGCATGATAAAAATTAATGCAATTTTGATGATTCATTAACTATAGTGATTCATTTAAAAATAGAGACCAGCGAAGCTGGCGTAGCCTGCTAGTTTATCAATAAAACAACACGGCATTAAGAAGAATATATATATGTACTAGCTGACCCGACAAACGTTGTTTTGTCATATAAATTATTTCTAGAGAATATTTTGCTAGAAAAAAATAACTAACTTATTGCAAGTGTGTAAGGATGTGGTATATAAGTGAAACAGGTATGGAGCGCTGTGAACGGTGACTGTGAATTCCGATTATAACGTAAAAGACATAATTACCGAAATTTTCGCTACTTGCTTCCTGCTACTTGCTACTTGCTACTTTCTACTTGCTACTTGTTATTTTAAAACCTCCAATGAATGTCGAACAGCACAAAATTTTATTTCATACGCCAAATATTTCAATTGTAAATCTAAACCATTCTCGAATCCACCTGAAGACACACAAAAAATTTCATTAAAATCGGACCAGCCGTTTAGGAGGAGTTCAGTGACAAACACACGCACAAAAGTATGGGACCCCTTTGGTGACTTTAAATATTTTAAGCCATTTTTGCGATGAATTGAAATGGCTATCTCAATTGTGGAACTAAAGATCTTGGCGAGAAGCGTCCGAGCTACTTCGGTGCCAAATTTCAAATTTTGCCAAAGGGATCCGATACTAAAGGTGTTCCATACAAAAAAAAAAAAAAAATATATATATATATATATATATTAAATACGTTAAATACGTTAAATACGTTAAACGCATTAAATACGTTAAACATCCCTTATTCCACAAGAAAAAATGGTTTTGTGTATCTTAAAAATGTGTATTAATTGCATTATACTGTGTGCAGTATAAAAATATTGAATAGGCTTTAAAAATCCTTGCCATTGATCGTAATGCACTGAAAATCTTTTGTGTGTATACAAAATATATTTATACAATTATTAGAAAGGAGCATGCTAAAGTAAATTTGAATGATGCATATCAGTTTTCAGGCATTTAAAAATGATTTACGGAAATGAGAGTTCGGACAGATGGACAAACAGAAGACAGATAAACAAGTTCAAATTATAATCACATTCAAACTTTGTTGGAAAGTGATAAAAACTCATAATACAACTGAAAATGCTTGCTATTTCTAATTATATCCCGTAATGCATCTGAATCTTTTTGTATGGCCTGTAAACTATTCGTTAATGCTAATCATACCATATTCTGTACAAAACATGCTTTTATACGTAAGATTGTATCTTAATTTTAGTATGTTTTGTTCACTTCAAAAGTCTTAAAAAAAAAAAAAAAAAAAACCTCTCATAGAACACAATACATCGAAATTCTTTGGAATGTTCCTGTGTACAAACCAATATTGTTATTCATAATATTTTATTTAGCGAGCATGTCATAATAAATTTGAATAGCATATGTGATTTTCAAAATATTTACGAAAGTTAGAACGCTCACAGACGGACAGAAGGTAATTTTAGAACTTTTAGAAAAGTGTTTAAAAAAATTATAATAAAAATGAAAAAGATTTTTTTTTTTTAAACATCCTTCCAAAAGACCGTATTAAATATATCTGTTATGAAATATTAACAGTTTAAAATCTCTTTTAAGTGACCTGAGAAAAATTTAGCTCAGATATTTTATCAACGTAAAAACAAAATAAAAGATAATTCGGATACTTTCAATACAATGAATAATATGAGATTTTTTTTTTTTTTTTTTTCTTGAAAAGTTACTTTAAATATTCTTTTTATTTGAAGAAAATGCTTAAACTCGCTTACGCATTCAATAGTACACAAGTGCGTGATAAAATGTTATAAATAAACACGCAAAACTTTATAATATTTCGTGCTTTCTTGTAATAAATTTTTAAGATGGAAATAACAATGTAACACTTTTCAAGTCTGATAATATGAATTTAGTCGAATTGTAACATTTTGGCGCTGGCATTCTTCAGTTAAATAATGAAGTGATAGAAAAAGAAATTATTTAATGTATTTTAAATTCTTATTTTTTAGCCCTTGTGAGATATACCACAAAGAATTCGTGAAGTGATTCAATTGTTGTATAGTAATGTATAGCAGAGTCGTCAACTTTTTTTATTTATTCCGAAGCGTTGTAGTACTGCTTTCTTTTCATACAACTTTTCTCTTTCAAATGTAATTTTCTTCTTATTTTATCGTAGTTACACATTGAAGGAAATTATTCTATTAATAAAGTGGTGTGAAATAAAGGCGGGACTAAAAATGCTACAGAATAAATTATAAAAATTGACAATTCTGTATAAAGGGATAAAAGCCGATTGAATATGTGATTGTCAAGTACTTTAGATACCAGCTAAATGCAAATCATTAAGAGTAATTTTGCAAAATTTATTCCCTGCGTCTTCCCATAATGCATATATAATTATAAATACCTTTACAGACATTTCACAAAAAGAAATGGTGTCACATGGAGAACAGGAACAATTTGAAAAAGAAGAAAAGTTATTGAAAATCCTATAAGATGCAGGCGTACAACAATATAATACGTCTGCAGAGGTCCTGATTGTATGTTGTATGCAAAAGGTGTAAATTTCTGTTGTACTGTATGCATTTGCCAAGAATTTACAGTAGGGGAGAGTGTTGTACCTTGGGATACTTTTCACATTTTTGTTTTTAACTTCTAAGGTTGAAGTTAGGTTGGTTGGTTGGTAGGTTGGGTTTTGCGTCGCACTAGTGCTGCGCAGATGGGCAATTGGCAGCGGTCTGGGACACACCCCTAGGGGTGGTCCGGAGACATGCCATCACAATTTTGATCCTCCATGGAAGGGATAAGATTGAAATTAGATTTATATTCTAAAGACAATGTTTAAAAACTCCAACATTTTCTCCTCTATAGTGCTTTATTTTATTTTATTTTATTTTATTTTATTTTTTACTTTTAACAGTTTGAAAATAAAAAATTGCCAGCCATTTTATGTGAAAAGTGTACACTGTCCTAAGGTACAACACTATGCTGTACCTTGGGACATGCTTCAAATTCATACAATAGTCTTAATCTAAACCAGTTTTATGCAAATAATTAAAGCAAAAATTATATTTTAAGGCATTAAATAAAAACAAAAATATACTTGCAGATGCATTACACAAGTAATAATAAATTTGAAAGTTCATATCTTATTCTTAAGTTTACCAAGTATTAATAAAATTTCTATTTTAACATTATATGACGCAAAGTCAACTGTGAGATTTCTCGTTCAGACCTCAGTGGGAATTTGACACTCAGTGTCTGAAAAATATCCTAATTTTCATATCCAAAAATGTTTTTTTGCTGTTCCTTGTGAATTTAAAAACCTCATTGTTAATGACCTCCAGTACATTAGATTAAGGTCGTAAACGAGGGGTGTTTCTGGAAGTTAAAACATAGAAATTAATATATTTATATCATTATTATTATTTCAGATACTTTTGTAAAAAAAAAAAAAAAAAAAAAAAAAAAAAAACTGTATCTGTTTTTCTAATGTGTCTGTGGTTTGATCATATTCAATATTGTCATCATCTGTACTTGATAAAATTAGTTTATCAATATCAGAGATTCTGAACTGCTAATTTTTTGTGTAGGTGATTCCCCCCCCCCCCCCCCCTTTCCCATTCTGGATGCAGTAGTTTTCTCTGCACTTTCAAGTTCAATTTTACAGGAGAATCTGTTAAATGCAAGATTTTGCTTTTCTTCTATTGCCATTGTTTTTCAAGCTGCAGCTATTGTAAAATCATTATTGATGATGTCACATCTTGAGTATCTGAAGATGAACATGCTACACATACAGTCGGCTGCAAAATTATTCGAACACTAGCCAATAATTCCTATATTTAAAAAGTACACTTAAGACTGTTTTGCTAAGTAAATCCTTGTCGAATCATGTTCTTAGACTGATTAAGAACATGACTCGACAAGGATTTATTTAAAAAACCTGTATTAAGTGTACTTTTTTTGGCAAGGATTATTGCTAGTGCTCGAATAATTTTGCAGCCGACTGTACAGCTGTTAACTCATATGTCACATTTGCTGTTATAGATTCAACAGCTTCATTTAACACTTGAGTTGAATCAATTGGTCTATCGGATATATATGAAGCTATACTAAAGAATTATTATATTGAATTATTATTATTAGAATGTTATATTAAAACATACTAAAGGATATTTATGCTAAAACAATACTTAAAATTATTGAGAAGTTCCTTATGTGCAACATAGTTACATATTATATGTGCAATATATATACATGTCCCAAGGTACAATCACCACACGGTTTAAATAAAATCAAAATTGTGGTCAATCAAAATGCAGTATCATTCATTTCTCATAACCAAACCATTTAAAAATCTTTTGTTCAATATCCATTTAAAATTCAGTAGAATAGTTTTACAAATACTAGTCCTAAAATCGAAATTAGAATGAGATAAATATTTACTTGTAAGTGATGAAATTTTCTTTCACTCATTAAGTCCTGTGTTCAGTGCACAGTGAGGCAGTTTCGCCAAAAACCCATTTTCCGAAATACTGCAAATAAGATAATGATGTAGATAATTATGTAGGTAAACAGTTGAGGAATCTTTTTTTCTCCAAGACAGTTAAAGAGTGCTATGCAAGTTGAAAGTTCCTTGTATTAGAAAGTTGAACTCTTCTATATATAGATTTTAAAACTTCTTTACACACCATAAATATTAAGCCAGCACAACCGGTTTCGAAAGGACGTAGCCTTTCTTCATCAGGTGCAAAAGAACATGTGCTACTGCCTTGAAGGCAAAAGCAAGACTGAAAGCAGGGCAAAATCCAGAGGCGGAGGAGCAACACAAACAACCAATAGGAAGCATCATGCAGGACCAATCAGAGAGGAACACACACACACAAACAAAAAAAAATAAAATAAATAAATAAATAAATAAAAAATATAAATAAATAAAATAAAAATAAAAAAATAAAAATAAAAAAGAGGGAGGGAAGAAATAATCAATTAAATTTTTTGTTTTATTCATTTAATTAATATTATGCTAATGAGTAAATTTAATGAAATTCATTTATTTATTTATTTTTTTTTTTTTTTAATTAGAATTATTTTACTATAACTTTTATTATGTTATAAACTATTATTGTTTATAACATAATAATAGTTATAATAAAATAATTCTAATTAAAATAATAATAATAATAATAATAATAATAATAAATAAATGAATGAATTTTATTAAATTTACTCATTAGCATAATATTAATTAAATAAAACAAAAATTTTAATTGATTATTCCTTTCCTCCCTCTTTTTTTATTTTATTTAATTATTTATTTTTACTTTTATTTATATTTTGTGTGTGTGTATGTGTGTGTTCCTTTCTGATTGGTCCTACATGATGCTTCCTATTGGTTGTTTGTATTGCTCCTCCGCCTCTGGATTTTCCTCTGCTTTCAGTCTTGCTTTTGCCTTCAAGGCAGTAGCACATGTTCTTTTGCGCCTGATGAAGAAAGGCTACGTCATTTCGAAACTGGCTGTGCTGGCTTAAAATTTATGGTGTGTAAAGAAGTTTTAAAATCTATATATTGATTGTACACCAGTTTTGAATTTTGTTTTGGTTGAACTCTTCTACTTTCAACTTCAATTTTGTAACAACATTTTTCAGTGGGAAGTTTTTTTTTTAATACTGAAATTACATAATTCTTAATTTTTGCAGGAGAGATAAGTATGTTACTATTCCACATGAAGGTGTTTATATTTGTTAATTTTTAAGATATGATAAGACAACATGAAATGTACTTATAATTTACATTTTTATTTTTATTTTTTAATATTCTATAAAGAATCGGTTATATTGCTTTATAAATCTTTGTCATTTATTTAACATTAATTGAAAGGTCAAGTTGTATAATATGAATACTTTTGAAGTAATTAGCTGCTAGTAACTGCTATTAAAGTAGAATTATTCTAATGCGTAAATCTATGTATTTTAGAAAATGACAATTTTTCATTTTCCTTCCTTTCAAGAAATATTCTAGGATAGCTAATCTCTCCATAAGTTATTATTTTGTACAGGAGAAATAAGTATGTTCTTATTCCACATGAAGGTGTTCATATTTGTTAATTTTTAAGATATGATAAGACAATATGAAATATACTTATAATTTAGATTTTTTTTTTTTTTTTCAATATTCTGTAAAGAATCCGTTATATTGCTTTATAAAGCCTTGTCATTTATTTAACGTTAATTGAAAGGCCAAGATGTATACTATGAATACTTTTGAAGTAATTAGCTGTTAGTAACTGCTATTAAAATAGAGTTATTCTCATACTTAAATCTATGTGTTTTAGAAAATGACAATTTTTCATTTTCCTTCCTTTCAAAAAATATTCTAGGATAGCTAATCTTTCCAAATATTATTAAGTTATTAATCTTTTCAGGGGAGATAAGTATGTTATTATTCCACATGAAGGTGTTTATATTTGTTAATTTTAAGATATGATAAGACAACATGAAATGTACTTATAATTTATATATATATATATATTTTTTTTTTTAATATTCTATAAAGAATCTGTTATATTGCTTTTTAAAGCTTTGTCATTTATTTAACATTAATTGAAAGGTCAAGATGTATACTATGAATACTTTTGAAGTAATTAGCTGCTAGTAACTGCTATTAAAGTAGAATTATTCTCATGCGTAAATCTATGTGTTTTAGAAAATGACAATTTTTCATTTTCCTTCCTTTCAAGAAATATTCTAGGATAGCTAATTTCTCCATAAGTTATTATTTTTTACAGGAGAAATAAGTATGTTATTATTTCACATGAAGGTGTTCATATTTGTTAATTTTTAAGATATGATAAGACAATATGAAATGTACTTATAATTTTTTTTTTTTTTTTTTTCAATATTCTGTAAAGAATCCGTTATATTGCTTTATAAAGCCTTGTCATTTATTTAACGTTAATTGAAAGGCCAAGATGTATACTATGAATACTTTTGAAGTAATTAGCTGTTAGTAACTGCTATTAAAATAGAGTTATTCTTATACTTAAATCTATGTGTTTTAGAAAATGACAATTTTTCATTTTCCTTCCTTTCAAAAAATATTCTAGGATAGCTAATCTTTCCAAATATTATTAAGTTATTAATCTTTTCAGGGGAGATAAGTATGTTATTATTCCACATGAAGGTGTTTATATTTGTTAATTTTAAGATATGATAAGACAACATGAAATGTACTTATAATTTAGATATTTTTTTTTTTTTAATATTCTATAAAGAATGTGTTATATTGGTTTATAAAGCTTTGTCATTTATTTAACATTAATTGAAAGGTCAAGATGTATACTATGAATACTTTTGAAGTAATTAGCTGCTAGTAACTGCTATTAAAGTAGAATTATTCTAATGCGTAAATCTATGTGTTTTAGAAAATGACAATTTTTCATTTTCCTTCCTTTCAAGAAATATTCTAGGATAGCTAATTTCTCCATAAGTTATTATTTTTTACAGGAGAAATAAGTATGTTATTATTTCACATGAAGGTGTTCATATTTGTTAATTTTTAAGATATGATAAGACAATATGAAATGTACTTATAATTTAGATTTTTTTTTTTTCAATATTCTGTAAAGAATCCGTTATATTGCTTTATAAAGCCTTGTCATTTATTTAACGTTAATTGAAAGGCCAAGATGTATACTATGAATACTTTTGAAGTAATTAGCTGTTAGTAACTGCTATTAAAATAGAGTTATTCTCATACTTAAATCTATGTGTTTTAGAAAATGACAATTTTTCATTTTCCTTCCTTTCAAAAAATATTCTAGGATAGCTAATCTTTCCAAATATTATTAAGTTATTAATCTTTTCAGGGGAGATAAGTATGTTATTATTCCACATGAAGGTGTTTATATTTGTTAATTTTAAGATATGATAAGACAACATGAAATGTACTTATAATTTATATTTTTTTTATTATTATTATTAATTTCAATATTCTGTAAAGGATCTGTTATATTGCTTTATGAAGCTTTGTCATTTATTTAACATTAATTGAAAGATCAAGATGTATACTATGAATACTTTTGAAGTAATTAGCTGCTAGTAACTGCTATTAAAATAGAGTTATTTTCATACTTAAATCTAAGTGTTTTAGAAAATGACAATTTTTCATTTTCCTTCCTTTTAAAAAGTATTTTAGGATAGCTAATCTTTCCAAATATTATTAAGTTATTACCTAACAAATTGTAATAAAATATTCCCTTTGTATCACAGATTAAGTATAGGCAACCCTTGGCAATTTCAAACATTTTTTTTTTGCTATTTTGGCTATCAAGTAAAATGGCCCTCGCAATTGCGTAAGTAAAGGCCTTGGCGAGAAACGTCCGACTACTTCGGATCCAAATTTCATGTTTTGCCAGGGGAGTCCCTCATTAAATCTGTGCTAATATTTACAGAGAGAGCTCGAAAAGTTTGTTAATAATAAAGTATGGCAATCACACGACTTTCTCTTACACTGCATTTCAATGATAATATAAAGTTAAATTGGAGATTAAGGGCAACATAACAAGTACTTCATAAAAAACAATTCAAACTAGGTTTAGTAAAAGGTTTATTTGTCATATAGTTCTGTGTGAGAGGGACTACTGCCCTTTTCCCCCTCAATCCCCCGTTTCAATATAGTATAGAATACAAGGTTGTTATTGAATTAAAAGTGTATTCAAAATTATTTAAAAAACTCTCGGCAGTATCACTTTATCAAACTTATCAATCTGGAACAAACTTTTCAAGTAGCAACCTCTTCAAAACATAACGTTCGGATACAACATTCAAAATACAACATTTCATTTCTTATGAACTTCAAAATAATACATTCGGATTACCTGCAATTATTTATTTTAAGTTATGCTAATAACAGCCATACACAAAGATCAACCGTTTAAAACTTGATTTTAATATTCAGGTAATGTTAAAACCCGTAATTATACAAAAAATAAGCGCTAAAAATTTAACTTAATTACCACTTTATTTACCGTATGTGTATAAGGAATCAATTCTCATTTTTGAGCAGTTTTTCTGGACATATAGGTGGTAAAATACAGTAAAGCATTTCCACAATATAGTAAAGCATTACTTTTTAAAAACAAAGAATGTTTTTGCTTAATTATTGGTAGCCCTGTATGTGTTCTTTAAATCATGTACACATCACATTATGCACCTAGCAATTGTCCAATATTAATAACATACTTACAGCACAACCATGAAATGCACTTCCAGCAATTTGCATGTATAATTCCACTATACTCCAGTCCCTCTGGGTAGCACTGTATATAATTTGTGAATGATTTTCAAACCATATTCTACAAAAAACATGCTTTTATGCATCTAAAAATATATGCTCATTTCATTTTATTTAATACAGAAGTTAACTGTACCTTCCAAAAATTTTACCCACAGATGTAATGCAATTGAATTTTCTTGGATGTCCCTTTACATGAACCATTTGTTTGATCTGAATGAAAAGTTTAGTGTAGCATCTCTATATGATAGAATACCGAATTTAAAATTTCTGTTATTGTTTTTTCTTGAGGTATGGAGATAAGAGACAGACACACAGACACATGCAAACCAACCGCTAAAAACCTGATTTTCTGATTCAGGGGACCTCAAAACGAGTGCATATAACTAAATCTAAATTTCGAAAATTTGACCCTAAAACATTTTTTCTACTTTATCTATGGGTGAGAGAAAATAAAAATTCAAAATAATGTAATTTCATATCTATTTAAAACATTTCTATGGCTCTTGAGAAAAAACACTATTAGCTCCGAAATTTTTGAAGAAATTTTCATGTCACTTAACAAATTTTATTGACTAATTTTCTCTAGATGATAAGATACGTTGTTATTGTTTGATTAAATACAATCACAAATACAGAAATAATCTAACTTTTTATTGTTATTAAAGTTATTGTTTTGTGTTACATTAATTTTGATATGCCCAGTACATACAGGAAAAAAAAAAAACATATTTTCTTAAGAAAAACTACTGTAAAGTATTATAATACGAAAATCTAACAAGTAAGAAACTTTTCCCCAATTTTGTAGCAAGAAATATTTTTGGCCGGATAAGACTGTCAAATGCCCCACTGCGCGCCGTTTTAATATGTCCAAATTTCTGTGTGAGACATTTTTTCTAAGAACATTCCGTTTCGATGTAGGGGAATTTTACTGTATATCTTAGAATTTAATATAAAATGATTTCTAAAACATCTTTTTAAACACGCGGCGTTCTAAATAAGACGTTTAAAATTGTTATTCTTGTATATTTTTGGAAATTGTTAGCAAATTCCTTTGCGTCGGAAACAAGCACGTCTCTCTCAACTGTAGCCTAAAATGGGCCCCTGTAGACGCGCCAGAGAGGCCCTTTTTAAGGGTCCTATCTGATCAACTCGTTCACCTGAATGAGAAAAAGAGAGATATCAACCTTGAGAGTTATCAACCGGATATTTGGGTGACCTATATCAGAGTGTTAGGGATCCCAAGTTATATAAGCTGAAACGCAACTGTAAAAGGAATTTTGGCAAGGAATAAAATAAGTTTTTACTATGTTAAAATGATTAATTTCGAAAGAAATAATAGAAAAGAAAAGAAAAGAAAGGAAGAAAGAAAAATAAAATAAACTTTTGAATTATCGTCGTCTCCAGACTTATAAACTGAAAATTTAAACATTATTATGAAATGCTTATATAACAATCCTGCAGGAACCTCATAAGAATCTTTTAAACATTTTTTTAGCAAATTTTCAAAGTGTTGGAGACTTCGATTTGTCTGTCCATCTCGCTTTTATTTGCGTAAATATTATTAGAATGGCTTGCAACCGATAAATGTTATTCAAGTTCAGTATGGCATGTTTCGTATGTAAAATAGTATAATTAGCATTCCTGGTTTGTGCGCAGGGACATACAAAAGAATTCCAGAGTATTGGGATTTTAGATTTATTAGTATATATAATAATATTTATTTATTATGTTTTCATGCATTTTTTATGAATTCTTTTTTTCTAGTTATATAATTATTATTATTTTTTTAATTATTATTTAATAATAATAGAAATAATATATAGTAATTCTTTTCAGTAACAAGTTTCAAGTAAAATTTCATAATCATGGACATTTAGTGCTGATAACAGAGATACATACAGAGATACAGAGACACCCATACCAAACGCTAAAAAATTTATTTTCCTATTCAGGGAACCTTAAAACATACAATTACAGCAAATACTCAGCTTCAAAATTTCGTCTCAAAATATTACTTTCTTTAACTTTTATGGGACGAGAAAGTAAAAATCAAGTTAAACTAGATTAAATTTGTATTTAACATTCGATGACATGAACATTATTTTTAATATCACCAAAATTGAATTTGTGAAAAAATTATTTAAAATATAAAAATGCTAATCTAGAGTTTAAAAATTTAAATTTTAAAATCATCCAGTACAGCTTCTCATCTATTTTGTAAAAGTCTCACTGTATTTATAATATCCTATCTGTAATGGTAGATATCATTTTATATAATTAATTATTCAGTGAAAAGTTATATTCTAAAAATATTTTTCATTCATTTTATATTCATGAAGGTACTTTAAATTCATAAACACTTTTAAACAAACAAAAAATGATGTTTATATATATATATATATATATATATATATATATATATATTTCATGCTTTAATTCATTAAAGTGTAAAGGAAAGAAAATGGATATAAAATTCTTTTTTTTTTTTTTAAGTATCTAGTACATTTTTTCTGACAGGTGGTTTATTTTTGGATTAAGTTTTAAATAAAAGCCATTAAATATACGAGAGTGATTCAATCTATAAAATAATTTACGCGTTCCTAAAAAAAAAGTTCCTTCCTGTTTTTTTTTTTTTTTTTTTTTTTTTTTACATATATCGGTTTATAACGATTAAAAATCTATATTTTATTTTTATTTTTAGTGTAAATTAGTTTTTTTTCTTTTTTTTTTTAATCTTACCTATATATATATATATATATATATATATAGTGAAGAATGTATAATAGTTTTTGTGTCAAATAATTGAAATTGAATATCTAATATATTTAAACAATACTATCCAAAATTTAATATATATATATATATTATATATCGAGTGAAAAAACGGGGAAAAAGTGAAAAATTCACAAAAAAAAAAAAAAAAAAAAAAAAAAAAAGCCCTATTCTAAGTGTGGAAACACCGGTCAGAAAGTGCAAGAAAAGTAGTAAAAAAAAAAAAAAAAAGAAAAAAAAAAAAGAAAAAAAAGACGCAAAAAAGCATGATAGGTGGGCTTTGGGCCCTGGAACTGTTAAAAAGACTAGCCACTTCCCGCTTAGAATGTGACAAAAAGTAGTTACACCCATTGATAATTGATAATTTAAACTGAGGGAAAAAAGTCAAACATTTCATAAAAAAGCATGGAAAAATCCACAGGACTTGATACTTCCCGTCTGATATATAACTTAGTGATGAGTGGTCTAATACTACATTTTTGCATGACAAAACGCATGAAAAAAGGAAAACATTCGCTAAAAAGCATTCGCTAAAAAAAGGGGGAACAATCATAATCGCGAATAGTTTAAAAAATCATGAAAAATACGTCGAAGGTGGTGAGAGGTGGATATGGGGCCCTGTAACTATTGATAGTTCGTGCTACTTACTGTCTAATATATTCCTTCGTATTGGATGTAAATGATGAAAATACTTTATCAAATTATATCATGTCCAGGAAAATTGCATACTAATAATAATTGATTCCTGATGCTCATATGGTAGATAAAATATAGACCTGCAATTCAGTTTTTCAATATTGAGTATTTGGTGTAGTTACAAGCTTTGAAGTACCTGAATACGATAGCAAGTTTTTAGTAGTTTTGTGTGTATCTGTTATTAGCATACCTGAAAAACGAATAAATATGTTCACATTTGGTATTTTGAAGATGATATGGAAATGCCACTTAAAATAAGATTGATAAATTTCAAAGAGCGGTATGGGTAAAAGTAAGAGAACTTTTATCCATCTTTACCACAATAATCTGAAATTTTGAAATTCATAAAAAACCCTTATATTTTATGAATATAGGTTTAATAATCAAACGGCGGTCTTACAGAAATATATACACCAAATAAAGCTGTTTACAGAGATCAGAAAATTGGTCAGACACATACAAATACAAATTTAAATGCAGTCTCTCTGTGAAATTTCTGGTTGGTACATTTCAAGTTTTCAGCTTATATTAAACATAAAGAAAATATTATACATTTTATAACCACAAAACAAGTTTCTTATAGAATATGGTTTGAAAAGGTTCCTCATTTGTTTATAAATCCACACAAAAGACGTCGAATTATGAAGGGAATTTGGTTGATGTTCATTATTTCAAGTTGTTTCATGCATTTTGTTTTTCTGTGTTAAATTTAATTACACTTTGTACTGCATATGCAGTTTGTAGATACTATACTGGATTGACCAAAATTACTCGAATACATTGCTTCTATTGGATGTAATTGATGAAAGTGCTTTACTAAATTATGCAATAGAAAGAAAAACTATTAATGCAATAGCTTTCACCCTTACAGCTAGGTATGAATGAGAATGTATTTTCTAAAAATAAAAATTCCTTCAATTAAAAGCAAAAAATAAAAAGTGATGTGGATGCTACACCAGATTATATGTTATAATAGACATTCATACAATTGATATTGGTATAAATAATTTTGAAATCGGAATCTAAATTTCGTTGTTAATAATTGCTGTCGATGTAAAATTATTAGAAATATGACAATCCCCTATATAAGGAAGGGTAAAAAATGTTAAGTTTTAATGATAAGGAATATAAATTAAAAGAATTTGTCTCTAAATTACAGTTTCCTAGATGTTAAGTTATAATTTGAATTCAAAGAAAGTGATTATGACAATCATCGTTTTATTATCAAATAATTATTTCCGGAAAAATATACAGAAACATTTGCTTCTTGACATCATAATTTGGATAATTCGCATTATATTATTATTATTTTTTTTTTCATTCAATAGAAGAAAGTATTGCATTCGTAAAAAATTTTGACCTCCTGTTTTCGATGGACGCACATTTTTTGAGATGTCCTGAACACGATTTAACCATTTTCAGAAAATGTCCATCTGTCTGTCGGTTTCTGTGTGTGACAAAAATTTTCTACCAACTATTTATCGAGAACTGCGCACAGAACTTTATAAAAAGTTATATTTTATCGCATCTTGACCTAAATTGATGCTTATTAACTCTTGGTGCATATCGATCAACAGATGGCGCTGTCATTTCTTTTTATAATAATTTTTAATAGGACAGCATAGGACAAAATTTCGTATAAATGTTCATAATAAAGGTTAATTTAATCTAACATTCTGCAGTTACTTAAAATATTTTTTTAAAGAAGCCTTTAGTTATTAAAGTTTTTTTTTTTTTTTTTTTTTTTTTTAAGAAACCTTTATCTGCATAAATATGCATCCTATTCAGATAATAATTAATACAGTTTATTATAAAAAAAATCTCCTCATAATCACATGTTACAGGCTGCAATAAATTTCAAGCATTATTTTTTACAGAGTGATACCGAACATTCTGCTTTTTATTTAATTTTTTTAAAGAAATGAATGAAAACCCTAATTTGTTACTGTTTTTTAACTTGAAACAAAATTTTCACTGAAATATATTTGGCATAGCACGCTTTTTTACACCCCTGAAGCATCAAGTGAGAATTCTGAGATATGGAAAACACATGGATATGGATCATTACTGTATTAAAATTGAATTTAATATTAATATTCACTATAAAGAAAACATTATTTATTCACATTGTCCAGTAAATATAGGGGGGGGGGAAGGTCAATGTCGAAACAAATTTGGATAAAGCTGGACTTTTCCCAGTTGGTAGATCATGATGAAAGACTCATTTTCTCAAAAGTCCCCATTTGTCCCCCCCCCCCTTCCTCAGCCCCCTAAATGCTAAATATAGAGTGTCAGAAAAGTGCTTGGAAATCTAAAAGTAATTGCTTTTTCAATTTGATTCTTCTTTTATATTATTGCTGGATATGTTTACAATAACTTTTTTAATTGAAATTTTTTTCTAAAACTAATATTTGTGCTAGTAAAAATTGAAATCTCAAAAAATTTATTATTTTCCTCTGTGTAGTTTTTGAATTTTCTCCCTTTTCGTACAAAATTGGAAAAATATAAAATGGTGTTTAATCTTAAAAACTTCGTAATTTTACACACTTTAAAATGATATAAAATTCAATGAGGTTCTGGTAAAGAGAAAAAGCCAGAAAAGCTTTGCTACACGCGGATAAATCTCGCAGTACAGATCCAACATTTTATAATCTATATAAATGAAAGACGGGGGGGGGGGGGGGGGGGGGGGAAGGAGTTGTCAGAATAAATTCGGATAAGGCTGGATTTTTCCATTTGATAGATCATGATGAAAGCATGAAAGGCACATTTTCTCAAAAGACCGACATCATTGCCCACCCTCACCCACCCATCCCTCTCGGGCTCCCCTATAGTCCAGTCAAAATAGGAAAAATAGAGAAAAAAAATCGTGTAGATTTGAAATTTTACATACTCATAGCCGAGAGGGTCCTGAACAACATACTAAAAGTCCCCGCCCGTGGGGGGTGAGCGGGGGCAGGGGGGGCATTTAAAGGGGGCAATTTTCAGTTTTTATTAAATATCTTAAAAACTATCGCATTTAGAGACAAAATGTCAATTACAAAATTAATCTACGTAAAATTTCCTACAAAAATGTATATTACATTTTGTTTGTACGATCATTAGTTTAGAAGATGTAGGGAGATGAAATAACGCCTTTTCTTGAAAATTCTTTTTTGCAATAGTAAAATCAACTAAAGTGTGCAATTAAAAGGGTTTTTGTCAAATATTTTCTAATGTAAAAAACAAATATATACATAGGGAATATGCAAGGATAATACAGCATGTTTTGTAAGTTTTAAATAATTTTAAGGCTAGTAGGCGCAAGTGGCGGTTTGAGTAAAAATCTGGATAAGTCCAGTCAAAATAGGAAAAATAGAAAAAAAAAATCGTGTAGTTTTGAAGTTTTGCACACTCATAGCCGAGAGGATCCTGAACAACATACTAAAAGTTCCCGCCCGTGGGGGGTGAGCGGGGGAGCAGGGAGGCATTTAAGGGGGACAATTTTCAGTTTTTTATTACATATCTTAAAAACTATCGGATTTAGAGAAAAAAGTCAATTACAAAATTAATCCACGCAAAATTTCCTACAAAAGTGTATAGTACATTTTGTTTGTACGATCATTAGTTTAGAAGATATAGGGAGATGAAATAGCACATTTTCTTGAAAAATTCTTTTTTGCAATAGTAAAATCAACTAAAGTGTGCAATTAAAAGGGTTCTTGTCAAATATTTTCTAATGTAAAAAACAAATATATACATAGGGAATATGCAAGGATAATACAGCATGTTCTGTAAGTTTTAAATAATTTTAAGGCTAGCAGGCGCAAGTGGCGGTTTGAGTAAAATTCTAGATAACGAAGACCCAAAACCGATCAACATTAAAAAAAAAAATCGTGTAGCTTAGAAATTGAGCACAGTTATAAAGTTAAGTGCCCTGAATAACATACTAAAAGTCCCTAACCATGAGAGGGGGGGCATTTAAAGGGGGCACATCAGTTTTTATTAAGTATCTTGAAAACTATCGCATTTAGAGAAAAAAAATCTCAATTGCAAAATTAATCTACGTGAAATTTCCTGAAAAAATTGTATATTCTATTTTGTTTGTATGATCAATAGTTTAGAAGATATAGGGGAACGAAATAACACATTTTCTTGAAAAAATCTTTTTTTTTTCTTTTTTGCTATTTTAAAATCAACTAAATTGTGGAATTAAAAGGGTTCTGATAAAATATTTTCTAATGTACAATACAAATATATGCATAGGGAATATGTAAGGATAATACAGCATATGTTTTGTACGTTTTAAATAATTTTAAGGTTAGTAGGCGCAAGTGGTGTTTAGGTAAAAATCCAGATAACGAAGACCCAAAACCGATCAACATTTAAAAAAATCTTATAGCTTTGAGATTTTTTTTCTCTAAATGCGATAGTTTTCAAGATACTTAATAAAAACTGAAATGTGCCCCCTTTAAATGCCCCCCCCCCCCATGGTTAGGGACTTTTAGTATGTTATTCAGGGCACTTAACTTTATAACTGTGCTCAATTTCTAAGCTACACGATTTTTTTTTTTTTTTGGTTTTGGGTCTTCGTTATCTAGATTTTTACTCAAACCGCCACTTGCGCCTGCTAGCCTTAAAATTATTTAAAACTTACAAAACATGCTGTATTATCCTTGCATATTACCTATGTATATATTTGTTTTTTACATTAGAAAATATTTGACAAGAACCCCCCTTAAATGCCCCCCTGCGCCCGCTCACCCCCCCCCCACGGGCGGGGACTTTTAGTATGTTGTTCAGGACCCTCTCGGCTATGAGTGTGCAAAACTTCAAAACTACACGATTTTTTTTTTCTATTTTTCCTATTTTGACTGGACTTATCCAGATTTTTACTCAAACCGCCACTTGCGCCTACTAGCCCTAAAATTATTTAAAACTTACAAATCATGCTGTATTATCCTTGCATATTACCTATGTATATATTTGTTTTTTACATTAGAAAATATTTGACAAGAACCCTTTTAATTGCACACTTTAGTTGATTTTACTCTTGCAAAAAAGAATTTTTCAAGAAAATGTGCTATTTCATCTCCCTATATCTTCTAAACTAATGATCGTACAAACAAAATGTAATATACATTTATGTAGGAAATTTTACGTAGATTAATTTTGTAATTGACATTTTTTCTCTTAATGCGATAGTTTTTAAGATATTTAATAAAAACTGAAAATTGCCCCCCTTAAATGCCTCCCCTGCCCCCCGCTCACCCCCCACGGGCGGGGACTTTTAGTATGTTGTTCAGGACCCTTGCGGCTATGAGTATGTAAAATTTCAAAACTACACGATTTTTTTTCCTCTATTCGTCAAATTTTGGCCTTCGTTGCCTGGACTACTATCCTCAAGCGCTAAAATATGAAAACTAGTAGAAGATTGCTTGTAAATCAAAAAGTAAACGCTTTAGCTGTTTGGTAGTTTTATATTATTATTATTGATGAATATTTTTACTATGATTTTCTTAATTACAATTTTTTTTCAAAAACCAGTATTTATGCCAGTAAATATATATATATATATATATATGTAGAAATCTCAAAAATCTTATTTTTTCCATGGCGTAGCTTTTGACATTTTCGCCCTCTCATTAAAAAAAAAAAAAAAAAAGAAAAGAAAAGAAAAGAAATAGTATTTTACCTTAAAAATTTGGTAATTTTACATAATTTAAATGATATAAAATTGATTTAGAATCTGTGAAAAGGAAAAATCCAGAAAAACATTAAATTTGCTAAATGCGTAAAAATCGCCGTTTTAATTTAGCAAGTAAAAGATCACTTTTGAAGCAAATTCATATAAAATTTAAAATGTTTCTGGCTGATAGGTATTATGGAGCAATACATTCGGTGTAACGGAGGAAGCCTGGGGGAGAGCGGTGGAGACTTTTGTAAAATTACATCTCTTAATAGTGTCTATCAACTGTAATAAATCCAGCTTTATCCCAATTTGTTCCGACAAAAATAATTTATTTACTAGACTAATATGCAAAGCGATTACATTTTACGAGTTTTTTTTTAATCATTTTTCTTTAAAGTCATTCAATATCGATACATCATTGCACTTCTCTTTTGTGAATCTTAATTACGGTGTAACATATTTATGATAAACAGATGATTTTTGACAGCTACCTTATGCCTCGTGAAACCATAGTAATGAAACGAGAAAGTTTAAACATATATTGTTCGTTACATTCAGAAAAAATATATACCGCCTCATCTAGAACGAATAAGTAGTTATTTTCTGAAACTCTAAACTAGAAATGTAAATTTACTAGCTAAGTGTAAGGTGAACAAATAACCTGGATGGACGAAATGATCGAGAATTTCTAGTCTATATTTTTCTAGATGGTGAAACAATATTACGAATATTATGGAGATTATAAATCCTTTGTATTGCGAGAAATTCTGGTTTGATTTCCTAGAGTTGGATGATAAATCAAGATTATAGTTAATAAAACTCGCATCTTAAATTCGCATATACGTATTTGCAGAGATTTTTTTAATAAGTTTGACTACGATAATATAGGAAAACGATCTAGAATTCTAATAGAGGTTTTTAGAACTCGCTAGCAAAGAGGACTAGAATTTGTAAGGATGACATGGAACTATATTTACTAGATACACAATTTAATTTGTAGATATCAGTCAAAGAAATTTTTCTCGGTGTACAAATAATTTTGAGTAGCTTGCATCTTTCCCATAGAATATTTAATGAACAATTTGGCTACATTTGTTTGCCAATAACGTTTTAAATAAAACCATGTAAATGTTTTTTGATGAATAAAAAATTAGATGTTGCTTTGTCTGTAATTGTTACGGTTTGTTTCACGTGAGCAAAACGTTTACGCCAAAAAACACACACACTTTACTAGCTTACTTTTAAACTAAGAAGTACTCAGTGGCTTCTCTCCTGTTATTTTCCCCTGTAATTTTTTAATCATTTATACGAATTTTTGTACTTTCATTAAAGAATATTAAGTGACCCTAAACTTTTCCACACTAGAAATATGAAATTAATAAGTGAAAATATTTAAATGAATTTGTTTTTTAGTACCTTTTTAGATCCTATCCTTGAGTGTGTAAATATGTTCTTAACTTGAGTGTAAATGTGTTCTAAAAATACGAATCTTAACCAAAACTCATCGAGTTTATCTTTAGTTAAAACAATAATGGCAAAAACTAATGTAAATTTTCTTGTATATACAAGGAGTTCCTTATCTTTGCTTTCTCAAAAATTATTCAACAAAATCATGTCTCATTTAAAATATAATAGAAATGGATATGCTATCATAATTAAAACAGTGAATTCCAAAGTTAATTTCTCTGCCAAAGAGTCAAAGAGCTCGCTCATTCCGAGCAGACTAAATATCAGGCCAGTGACGTCATTCTTCCATAGCGTATCAAGGCCAATAAACTCATTTCCTATTCCAACTATTAAAAAACAGGTAAAAAGTTTTCTTGGACTTGCAACTTGATTTATTATTACCATAGTTTTCAAACTTGTACAATATCTGATTGATTTAACTAAGCCAAAAACATATTTTAAACGGATTGTTAGACTTTCTGACTGGAATAATTTAATCTATTATAAACTTTTAATTTAATCACTGTGGCTTTAAAAATAACAATTTCTGTGCGATTAGGCAAAAATTGCAATAATTTGGCGATAAATTAATGACCTCTGCTTAGTTTTCTAAATCCATAAAACCCTCTGAAAAAAAAAAATATAACCTGCATTAAAACTTGAATTAATAGATATATATATAAATCAGTAACTGTCTTTAAATACTTCTTTATAAAATCGTAATTTTGTAATTCTCTCTAACAGTGCTCCTTTTTTTTAAAAAAAAGATGTAAGAAAACAACAAATCCTGCAGATATCATTATTGAATGGCTCATAGATGTTTCTGAATACTCATATACTTTCAAACACATTCCTTGCTCTACTAATATTTTGGCAAATTATTTGTCAAAATATAACTTCGATAACAATCAACAAAATCTAAATACTAATTTAAAGCTCATTTCTGATCAAAATCAATCTTTACTTGTCATTCAGATGGAATCCGAAAATATAAATACAAACATTAATGGTAATTCGACAAAGAATAAAAATAGCTAGGGTAAATTACATAGCTTCTGGTCGTGAAAGTAAAAGAAATTCATTATTCAAAATATCTAAAAGAACGTTTGTACTAACACTTGAACCCCCCAAAAAAAAGTGATGATGATGATAAATTAGCCTGTAACGTACATTGAAATTGTAAATGAGATTTCTTTCAAAAGATTCCCTAAGTATTTTATTCACCTTGATTCAACAGTTTTAATATTAAGAAAATGTGATGCTTAAAATGACACATCCAAATGTCTGCCTGACAAATTAAAAGCTAAAACATTGACCTTCGCTCATTTATCCCGTTTTGATCTTATGAAAATTTTCGAATTTCTATGATCTAGATTTTTCTAGGAAGCAATGTGCAATGACATTTTAAAATTTTTTGCATCATTTTTTGCATCATAAATTTTTTACAATGAAATCACCATCGTACACTAAATACGCCTTTTCATCCAACTTACACTGAAAACTTTCCTGGCCATTCTATCTCCAGTAATTGGCTTGGTTATTTTGAAAAAAACATATTTACTATCACTGACAATTTTTCTAGCTATGTGGAACTTTATCTTTTGAAGAATACATCTACACCACAAATTGTCAAATATTTATTTGGGTACGTATCTGCACATGTTCGTCCGCATGTTATCTTTCCGAATTTACCACCACAATTCATTTCACACGTCTACAAGAATTTTAATGATATAGTGAGCATAAAAATTTTACACTTTCTGTTGCTCATCCTCAAAGCAACGCGATTTCCCAGAAAACCAGCAGAAACATAAAATATTCTATAAAATGTTATTACAGGAAGGACACGCCTTTATTATTCTATCAACATTCATAAATTTTTATGTATTAGTGCAAAGCATTCTTTCGCACTGTTTTCACCAAATTCTTTACACTTTGGAAGATGATTATTTCTAATTGTCGACACATGTAGTATTGAGTGTAAACAATTTTTTCATGATAGAAATGTAGAAGTATTATAAGTTATTGTATGCTTCTACATAGAAGTACAGTCGGCAGCAAAATTATTGAAGCACACATCCACACCTTTAATATATATATATATATATAATATTGATCCCTAATTTTTATCCTTAACTTACTTTTTATAAATAGTATAGTACTAAGATCATGACTCAACAAATATTTACTTAATGAAACAGTATTATGTGCGCATCTTTTAAGTAGGAATTATTGCTAGTGCTTCAATAATTTTACTGTCAATTGTATATAAGTTATCTTAATTCAGGTGCAGCATTTCAAGATGTGATATTCAGACCTTTTTGAAGGCTTCCTTGTGTCTCGTGAAACTGTAGTAATGAAAGCCCCACATCTCATTTTAAGCGCAGAAAGATAAGGTTATTTCGTCTTGATAAATTATAAACTTAATTGTTTTTGATAAACGGAAAAATTAATTTCCATTTTTTCTTTACGAGAGAGTCTATACCTAATGTTCGCCTTTCTGTTCGTTATGAAACTCGCATTATTCCCATAGAATATTTAACGAACAACTTGGCTAAATTTGGTCGTGAATACTTTTTTTTAAAAAAAAGAAAGCATATATATGTTCTAGACGAATAAAAAATAGAGATTTAATTGGTTAAAATTATTGCGGTTTGTTTAACGTGATCAAAACGCTCGCATCAAAAAAAGACGCACATTTTTCTCACTTGTCTTTGAACTGAGAAGTTGCTTTGCTGTTTGCTCCTGTTATTTTCCCCGTGCTTTTTTGATAATTTAAATGAATTTTTCTATTTTATGTTTTCATTAAAGATTATTAACCCTTTGCGCTCGAGTGGCGACTCTCGATCACCACTTGATTTAATACCGTAATGTATGATATGTTTAACAAATGTCCTTCTTTGAAGTACAAAATTAAATGAAATGGTGAAATAAAACGTTTTCAACGTTAAATTGTGTGTGAAATCATTTTATGTTAACAGTAAGTAATTGACCAAACATGCAGAAAATCGTCTCGAGCTGGTTTGCCGGACCGAAAAAGGCCTTGAGTGCAAAGGGTTAAATTTTTACCATTAGAATTTTTACCATTAAATAAATTTGCTTCTTACTGCCTTTTTCATGCCTGGATTTTGTGAACACAATTTATATTAGAAAAATGGTTTGCGGATTTTTGTTTCAAACTTAATTAAAAATCGATCAAGTATATCTTTAGATATTCGACAAAACATTGGAATTCGAAAGTGCCTTAAGTATATATTTGTCTATAGAATGTATATAAGCTGACAAACACGTGATTTTTTACGCTGTGTCTTAAAGAACAAGTAATATGGAACTTTTTATAAAATTGAGCAAATTTTGCTTTAATCAGAAATCAAGTATCTTAAACATTTTAAAAGAGAGAAAATAAAAATCAAGTTAAAAATTAGAAGATAAGAAGAAATATAGCAACTGTATCCTGAAGGAGTGGAAAAAGAGAAAAATTAGAAGAATTCAAAAATTTTACTTAAAATAGTTCACGGTGATCCGATTGATATAGAAGATAAGTGAAATTCCTTTTCCCAAAAGAAGAGAAGTCGTGCACAGAGTTTTTAAGAAGAAAATGTAAAGAATACAATTCAGACTGGATAGAAAAAAGAGACTGGCACATGTCTTGAATAATTACACTATGAATGACAGACTGACTCTTTTTGAAAACATTTTGCAAAGAAGAAGTGTTGAATTTTATTTGGTAGGTAGTGTGAATTCTTTCTTTATAACAGCCGTGAAGATACAGAAGAAGCGTTATGTCCCACAAATAACTCAAGTAAGCGAAATCTATAATGCAATCATTTAATAAAATTCAAAGTCATCATATATCTTGCAATTTCAATAACACATAAATATCCTTTTGAAAACATCAAGACAATGTTCCTTTTTTAACAAAATGATTTAATGCACAAATGGAACGGGATGGACACGGGGAGAGACGCAAATCAAGAGACGTCTTTTCAGCAGCAGAGAAAATGCAGAAGTGATGAAATTGTTGGCTGGATACATTACCCAAAACAACATAAAATTAAGCCAAGGTGCTGAGACACGCTCAGACATCTTGGAATTTCTTTGGAGGAAAATTTAAAGATTTGGAATTTAAGGCATAATAATAACAGCGCGGTTAAACTTAGAGGTGAATAAGGGAACATTGCAAAGGGCATATTTTCCTAAGAAAGGAATGGTCACACACGATTTCCCATGAAAGTTAAAGAAGGATAGCTCGCTTATAGGAATTCTTGGGTGGACAAAAATAAAATTATTATTGTGAGAAAATATCGTGTTAGGTAAGAAACGAAAACAACTTTAAGGCCAGATGTCCGGGATATTTTAAAAATAAAGGCTTGAAAGCAGGGATAATGCTGAAAGGATTGGTTATTCAGGTGTACGATAGTAAAAGTCAAAATCATAACAAAAAAATAAAGGCACTGAGTGTAAATTTATAGCACAAGAAATATTTTCGATTAGAATACGTTCAAAAGAAATGTTAGAAGTCAAATTTTGGAAATGTCTTCTCTATAAGAGGAAAGAAAAATTTATGTTACATACAAGGTACCGCCAAATTCAGAGAGTTTTGAATAGGTCGGGGACCAGAATAATGCAAGGATTGTTGGTAAGCGTTCGAGTCTACAAAAGGGTAGAGATGAATACGGATGAAAAGATGCGGAAAGAGCGCGAAAAACCAGCTGAGAAAATAAAATAAAATAAGGCTAGGAAAATTTTAAAAGGGGGAAGAGCCAATGACGGAAAATTTTATTCAATTCCTAAAATCCAATAATATTAAGGTTAACGACGAACTAGCCAGAGATTGGAGAGAAAGAGGGGAATATGAGAAGAAAGAGAAAAGGGGCATAAAAATTCGGATTGGGATATAGGGAGAGGACGGAGAGGAAAAAAGGAGAAGAGATTTTAAATTTGTGAACGTAGAGTCAGATTTGGATTAAGTTCAGTGTCGGGATTTTGTGATAAGTGTTTGCTCTGGAAGGATGATGATGCTTCAAACTGCGCTGAAGATTTTCGGTAAGCATTTTTATTATTTAGCGATTTCCTGAGTAATTTAAAATTAGGACTCCATAAAAGAATTATTATATATCGGTAAATTTTAGGTATGCAAATTTTAAACCGGCCATACGGGCCTAATGTACTTAATAATTTATGTATCCTAATTCCCCTTAATAAATAATATTTGGTTTTTAACATGATGAGTAAATTTCTTATTGTGCACTGTTTCATTTTATGCTAGGATGCCTCCCTAAGTGTTAAGTGGGAAATTTAAATAACCTGGGTTAAGTTAATGACAATACTAAACTTTCTTACTTAACTAAATTAAACTAATTATGGGGTTTATTAAGCATGGAGTCATTCAGCAAGTGGTCCGCCGTGACCATTACACTTTTTTAAGTGTAGTCTTTAAGTATAAAATTGTTTTTAACAATAATATTATATAGTGATTTAATTATTAATTTCTCACATATAAGGGGAAATCAATATTTACGTTTTATATATCTACCTATTTTATTAATATGTGTGTTTATTATACATTACATCTTTTATTTCTGCATATATATTTTGATTTTCATTATCTATACAACTATGTGTATCTATATGGAAAATTTTGAATTTTAACATTATTTTATCTGTATTTTAACATAATACATCCATATATGTACACATACGTTGACAATATTAGGTACCCAAATTTTATATTTTATACCACAAAAATTTTGAAATTTCTTTTTCTTTGATACTTATACTCAACTATTAATTTTGAGTTTACTCGTTACTACAGTCTTTTAAATATTTTCCTAATATGGTAATATTTTAAATGATTTGCTATTTCAATTTTTATTTCAAAACAAAAAGTAATTTATATCTATTTGGTATGGATTTCCTAGTATCTTATATCATAGAATTTTGAATATATTCAGTGTTATTAGAATTTTATCTTGATAAATTATTCAGTTTTGTGGATTTTCTATTTAAAATATACATTTTAGCTTAGTACAATCTAAAGGTGTTGTATAGATATAAATACTGAATTTTCATTTTATTATTGTTATTGTTTAGTCAAGTAGTTATTGAAATTTTTTTTTGTATATTTATCCTCCTTTACTCTTTAAAACATGCCGGGAGACGAAACAAACGGATCCGAATCCGATAGTATGATTAGAAAGTTAGCAGGTTTGCAGTCAATAATCCCACAATTTGATAATTTGTCCGCGGTTACCCCTAAATTTTTTATTGAAAACTTTGAAAAAATTGCGGATCTCACAAAATGCACACCAGATGAAAAATTACTTATACTGAAATCACGTATAAGAGGTGACGCACTTTCAAATATAATAAATTCGCCCGATCTTAGCAATGAAAATAATTACGAGGATTTTAAAAGGAAATTCCTTTCCTATTTTGACACTAAATATAGTTTAGGAGCGAGACAACAACAGTTTTCGAATTGTAAAATGCTCCCGAATGAGCAGGTTAAACACTATGCAGCAAAGGTAGCATTAGCTACGCAACATATTTTTAATAATCCCGATCTTACAAATGCTGCAGTAAAAGCGTTATTTGAACAGAGTAAATTAGCGAAATTCATGGAAGGTCTATTACCGAAATATAAACATTCCCTAATTTTAAAAGACCCTAAAACTTTTGAAGAAGCGGTAGATTTCATCCAAACATTACAAATCAGTGACTCGTCTTTAACCAATCCTGAGTCCACTCAAGAGGTCAACAATATCACAAATAACTCTGACCTTAAAGATATCATACAATCACATGCTATGCATACCCAAGAAATGGTTAGCGCTTTAACTAAAGAAATTGAGGAATTAAAATTAAAAACACAAAATTCATTCTCGAACCAAAATTATAGAAATGATCAAAGGCCGACCCCTAGAAACTTTTCTGGGCGTATCTACAACAATAGAGGTAATAATACTTCACACCAAAGACGTTTTCCACCCTGCAGGTTTTGTCATAAACTCTCACATCATTTCAGTAAGTGTTATTCAAATCCCGCAAATCGTACTCGACCCCAATTCCCCTCGTTTTCTCGTCAACACAATACGAGTAACATAAATAATAGAACTCGAGGTTATTCCTCCCGACCACAGCCACAAGTCTATGAGCACAATAACAGAAAACATTTAAACTAAAATCGGGAACGCACAATGAATTTCGGTCTGAGACGCGTTCCCGGACCCAACAAAAGCCATATAACGGAAGACCGATAACTAATGATGTGGTTAACACACAGATTATCGATTCAAATACCAGACACATATTTTTACCTATAGTAGATGTAAAATTAGCAGGATTTCTCACTCCTAGCCTTTGTGACAGTGGCGCCAGTGTCTGTGTCATACAGGAAAATGTTTTTAAACAATTCAATTCAGATAAAGACATTAAATTCTTGAAAATTGATATAAATCTTAAATCCGTAACAGGTAATGATATGAACATTGTAGGATGTATTTCTCTTCCAGTGACAATCGGACATAAAACATTTAGACATAAGTTTTATATTGTTAGAAATCCATTATCTAAATATTATCATGCCATATTAGGATATGATTTATTAAAATCACAGAAATTTAATATAAATTTTGAAACTAATACATTGAATTCACGGAATGTGACCGTGCCGTTGAGAGATGCACTCTCGAATAATATTAGCACAACTCATGTTAACTACGCGAGAATACCTGCGAAATTCACTCTTCAACCACATGAGTCACGGCAAATTAAGCTAAACCTAGATATGGCAATTAAGCACGGAGAAAAGGTAAATTTTGTCCCGTGTTTACAGAATCGAAATATAAAAATTGTCAACACATTTTGCTCGGTGGAGGATAACAAACAGATTTCAGTTAAAATATCTAATCTAAGTGATAACGCAGTCCCTTTAAATAAACATACGCGACTAGGGGCAATTAATACGGTATTTGATACTCGTAATATGGAATATATAAAACAATTACGACGAAAAGAATTAAAACCTACCGATTTTAACTTATCACATTTAAACCCTGAGATAAAAGCGAAATTATTAGAACTACTTATGGAATTTGCGGATATATTTAGTAAACGAATGTTTACCATTGGCCGCACAGATGCAATACATCCAAATTTACAGGTTGATATATCTCAATTACCGTCAATTCGTCCGTATCGTGTTCCACAAGCGCTAGAAGGTGAACTGAAAAAACAGTTATCCGAACTCGAAGAAGCGAATATTATAGAACGCTCGGACTCTCATATTAGTTTTCCACTAATCCTCATTAAAAAAAAGAATCCATCTGGTAATCCGGAGAAACAAAAGTGGAGACATGTCGTAGACTACAGAATTTTAAATAAATATTTAAAATACCCAAGGTACAAATTACCTATAATAAATCATTTGTTAGAAAATTTAAGAGGATCAAAATTATTTACAACTTTAGATCTCTCTTCATCTTTCTATCAAATTCCATTAAAACCGCAAGATAGAGACATGACAACTTTCTCTACGCCTTTTGGCTCTTATCGTTATCTCACAATGCCTCAAGGGATGTCAGCATCCCCAGAACACTTTAGTAAATTGGCAGATATGATTTTAGCGCCTTTGACAGACCTTAAAATATGTAATTACATCGACGACTTTGGCATCGGTGCAAACAACGAGCTACACATGCTTAGTAAATTAAGAAAATTATTTGAACGATTTCGTACGTATGGAATAACATTAAATCCAGAAAAATGTTGTTTTATGTTCCCTGAAATTCAATTCTTAGGACATAAATTAAACGCAGAAGGAATTAAGCCGCTAGATGAAAATATAATTAAAATTCAAAATTTTCCGGTTCCCACTACTGTAAGGCGGATTCGAAGATTCGTAGGTCTTGTTTCATACTATCGAAAATTTATCAAAAATTTTTCCACTCTATCTGCACCGTTAACGAATTTGACTAAGAAAAATCAACGATTCCAATGGTCAACAGAAGCTCAAAGAGCGTTTGATATTCTAAAAGAAAAGTTATCAAAACCCCCTATTTTGATACATCCCGATTATGATAAAGAATTTATTCTCTCTACAGATAGTAGTGAAAATGCATTAGGGGCTATGGTAGGACAAAGGGATGAGTACGGTATAATTCGCCCTATAGCATATTTTTCAAAGAAACTAAATCCCACTCAGTGTAAATATATCATTTTTGAAAAAGAACTTTTGGCTATTGTTCAAGCGGTAAAAAGTTTTAAACACTATCTCTATGGTCGACACTTTATAATAAGGTGTGATAATTCAGCTTTAACAAAATTAGCTTCTCTCGAATCACCCGGTAACAGAGTAACCCGTTGGTTTGCCTTTTTATCAGATTATGACTACACATTCGAATTAATTAAATCATCGCAAAACATTGTCGCAGATACTCTGTCTAGAGATTTCTTTGTAAGCACTAACAATACGAATCACTCACTAAACCCTTTCAGAGAAAAATTACAAAAGAGTTATAACATTCCAACACAGAATACTAAACATAATATTTCCGAAATTAAAAATAAAACAGTAGGAAATTTACTTTCACAACCAAATATTACACACTTTAACAAGCACGATAACGTACACCCAGAATCTAAAGCAATTAATAAAAGGAGAGCTGCATTAGAAAACATGGGCAACACTTGTTATATAAATGTTATCTTACAATGTCTTACATATCTCCCACCTTTAGTGAATTTTCTATTTCATAATTCAAACCATGAGTTCACGTGTGAGCCAAATACATTTTGTATGTTTTGTATGTTAAAACGACACATAGACTCAGTAATGGGAAAAACGGGAAGAGTAGTACAACCCATTGAGTTTTATCAAAATCTCCAAACTATTGACAAAGAATTTAAGTACAATATCCAGCAGGATGCACACGAATTTCTGGGTCGAATTATTGATCATTTAGAACAATCAGTTTCATTTCATGAGACTCACGCTTTCAGATATTCATACAATCAATCAACTATATTACAAAATATGTTTCAAGGAATTTTCCGTAGTGAAGTAGAATGTCTAAATTGTAGGCATAAGAGCATAACTTTTGACCCTTTTAGAGATTTCTCATTATATATTACACAAGGTACAGACTCCCTAACGAAAGCTTTACATAAATTCACAAAACCAGAGCATTTGCAAGCAGACTATTATTGTTATAATTGCAATTCGATGGTAGACGCACTAAAACAAATTTCAGTTTCCAAATCTCCTACAGTACTTACATTTCATTTGAAAAGATTTACATTTTCTCAAAAAGGAGGTGAAAAGATATCACATCACGTGACTTATAATGATAAAATAAATTTTCAACCTTACATGACATATCGAAAATATAAACCCTTATGGTATTATTTAAATGCCATAATAGTACATTCGGGTAATTACGTGAATGACGGTCATTATTTTTGTTTAACTAAGGATTCGAAAGGGAATTGGTATTTTATGAATGATAATGAAGTATTGCCTGTTGATATAGAAGAAGTATTAAACCAACGAGCTTATATACTAATTTATGTTAAAGGACAAAGTGATGATTTTTCATTAGGAAATGTACCCTCGAGAAATTTTTCTCTCAATAAGGAACGAATTACCAGTATGCCAATCAACAATTTAGATATTTTAACAGTAAATAATGTTCAAATTAATCTCCCAACAATTCAGGACATTAAAACCGCTCAGCGCACGGATTCCAAACTTTCGGAAATAATTAAAACCTTAGAAAATTCACCAACACTACTTTCAAATTTATATCCAAACTACCTTTTGAAAGACGGACTACTTATGCATTCGGCATTTATACCAAGATTTCGAAAATCCACTAACATTTTACGAATCGTTATACCAGACAAATTTAAGCCGCACATACTAGCAGCAAATCATATGGCACATTTTGGAGTATTTAAAACTTACAACAACATTAGAGAGAAATACTTTTGGGAAAATTTATATTCGGACACAAAACATTTTATAAAATCATGCGCACATTGCATAAGTTTCAAGAGTCCAAATGTGTTACCTCCTGTCCCACTTCAGAGGAATTTCAAACCCACTAGACCAATGCAAATGGTATCATGCGATCACATTGGCCCATTACCTAGAACACATAAGGGTAACAGATACATCCTTAGTTTTATAGATAATTATACGAAATTTATCAGATTATACGCCGTCCCCGACGCTACTGCAATTACGAGTGTTGACAGATTTATAGATTACATTAGTCTATTTGGCATTCCAGAAAAATTGTTAAGTGACAGAGGACCTTCATTTATCAGCGATCTGTTCAAAATACTATGTACACGACTAGGAGTCCTCAAACTACTCACAACACCTATGAGACCTCAAACAAATGGGGTTTGTGAAGCTGCCAACAAGAATATTAAAAAGTCACTTGCTATTTTTGCTGACAATACGTTACAATGGGACGATTTCGTGCAATATTACGCCTTAATCTATAACTCTACAATTCATTCTGCTACCAACGAAAAACCTGCATATATCCACTTAGGATATGACCCTTTATTACCAACCGACATTATAAATAATAACTCAACACCACAGGAAATGGCATATCCAGATTATATCCTGAAACGAACAACAGATTTAAAATACGCACACGAAAAGGTGATACAAAATTTAGAGAATGCCGCTATCGCGATGGAAAATTACCAACATAAAAAGGCCAGATATCGTGATTTCTATCCCGGTCAATTAGTTTACTTATATGACCCAGCACGGGACCGTAATTTAAATATCACGAAACGTCGCAAATTCTTTGGCCCTTATCGTATCTTAAAGAAGCATAATAAAGTAAATTATACTATAGTTGACGCTATAAACCCTCACAAAAATAAAGACATGAAGATTCACGCTGAAAGACTTATTCCATATACTGCCCGAAAACCAGAATTAGATCTGTTACATACAACAATTACAGATAATACACAATCCTTCCCTTCCCCTAATATAGAAGCGTCCCCAGAAACACGACCACACGCAATTTTCGAAGAACTAGACAACAATTCTTACCTTCTAGACAGCGGTGGCAAGAATCTTCCCAAAGCAGTAAATCTGGGGTCAACAAACTCTAGTATCGAAAATATCCCTTCCTCCCATACATCATCTCAAGACACTATTAGTTATACACTCTCCCCACCGGTCAATACCGAACCAACACCACCACCCCGCTATTTTCTACGCAGTACAGTTCAACCCTTCGCGGACAAAATTTTTGACTTAGCATTAAAATACACAGAATGATATTGCTTTTGTGTCATATTAGTTTATTGACTAGGATTTGAAAAAAAAAAAAAAAAAAAAAAATTAAATAAATAAATAAATGAATAAATGAATAATAATAATGTATACATATGTATATATACACATCTTTATTTATCGATATATATATATTCGTGATTTGATATTCTATTATCACATATCCTTTCAGTTGTATTTTGTTTTGTCGATGTATGACGATAATTATAACTATTATACTCGTTATTAAGATTTAAGTACGTAATTTTATATCTATATCAGTTTTATTTTAATTTTATTTTATATTAGGCAATATTTATTTATATGTCTTATTATTATTATTGTTATGATTAGAGGATAAAATTTTTATACTTATCTCCTTGATCTTCCATTTTATTAAATAAATATTTATTCATATCTATATATACATACGTACCGAGGTAATTAGAATATATTTTATAAATATTATAATCAACTAGACTTTGCCTTGTCGATAGTACGGTTTAGACAAATATTACTCGTATGTATTCAGTTATTTTATACTTATATTTGTCTTTAACTTTGTAAATAATACAGTTTCACTTTGTTTATGGTATGATTATATGAAATATAGCATTAGTGTCAAATACAGTAATATTATGGACTTAACATAATATTAAAGATGAGGAAGTATTAAATTCCTTTAATATTTATTTATAATTTTCATTTTCACTATTATTTAATTCTTATTAAGTACACATACATACGAAGCATTCCTTCCTGAGAAATTCGTCCTTTATGTATAGAATAGTGTTAATTCTACATAACTTTGTTTTATTCCATTACCTTATATATGTAATATTTTCACAATCTCAAATTCAATTCTCTTGTTAATCTTATAATTGGGCGCACATTTCGCGTTCCCTTATATTAATCTTATGAACAGACGTTGTTCATTCTCACAAATTGGCCAATTGTGAGAAAGTTGTTAACTGTTATATGAGATTAATAATATTAATAAGAATAATAATAATAATATATATAAAAAAAAAAAAAAAGGATATATTAATAATATTTAATCATAATAATTTATCCTTTAAATTTATTGTTATTTTCTAATGGAGAAAAAAAAAAATATATATATATATGTATATATATATATATATACATAAATAAATAACGTAAGGTGAAATAAAGTAAAATTAAATTATCTTTCTATTTCATTTAATTTCCTTGCGTTATATTTAACAAATTCATGTTTAACTTCACTTTTCTTCCAATTTGTATATTTGAGGGGTACATTTATCTATTGATATTATAAATTTCAAATTTCATTTAATAAGGGAATTGAATTTATATATATATATAAAGAAAAATAATAATAATAATAATAATAATAATAATGGAAATCATATAATATATGCAGTTTTCTCGCACACCAGTTAAAACAGTCACTTACATATTCGAAAAAAAAAAAAAAAAGAAAGAAAAAGAAAAATAAATAAATTATAATAATAATAATTAAATTATATTTACTCAGGAGGGGCTATTAATGAAAATGCTTTTTCTTATATTTCAGTGCTATTCATACTGGCATCTGCCGTTAAAGGCAAACATTTCAGGCCACAATTGTGTTCATTTTACAATGAACTTAAGTGCCACCACCTCACGAGACATGTCATCACAAAAATTAGTTTTCCAGCCAATGCCTGTCTTTACCATCACTGCCACAACTGTGTAAAAGCGAATAGAACATTTATCCTAGCAAAAGACTACTCCCTGATCATGCCCTCTTCATTCATCTTACGACACTCAGAGGAACTAGATAATAAAAGCACTTCGTATGAATGTTTCAACAAGCGAAAGATTCTATGTGAATGCGGTGAAAATCGCTGTACAGGCACGCCCGAGTTTTGTGAGACCCATAACTGCTCCCCTAAAAGTGACTGCTTTTGTGCTTATACACAAAAGAAACAGATAATGATTGCTGTCACAGAGGATGCCACCATTTATGACCCAGAATTACTTACTTTTGAGATTTGTCTATTTGACAATAAAGCAATAACACCGCATCGTCGTAAACTCCTAGAAGGGGAATCCGCTTTCTTTCAAAACCACAATTTAACCATAAACTTTACGGATCCAATATTGACCTTGCCTGACACAGGCAGAGTCATACTTAGAAATGATGAATATGAGCATGTGCTTACTGTGCCAAATGACTTAATGATACGAATCCCCTTCGAACTATTGGCCTATAGGTCAGACATTACAGTAATTTATTTACACCCGAGCGGTATTTCCGTAACGGGCTTATTCCACGTGTCAGGGAAAACTATCTGCCAAATCAAACAATGTTTTTTTTGTTGGGAAGTGATAAAACATCTAAAATGTTTACCTCCAATTTTTCAATACATCATGTATATACTATTAACTACAGTTATCCTGTTTATGCTGCTATTTCTTAAAACAGCGATTAAGAATATCATATATGTTTTTAAATCAGTAATTTTTCTTTTTTATATCATTATTAAATGCCTTAAATTACTCGCCAGACTTTCATTACTTACTGGTGCTTTTATCGGCAGCATTATGCGAAATTTGATGTTAAACTTTTATCAACATTTGGAGAATCATGCTGTACAAAATCCACGAATTTCGTCTCTCCCTTTAGTACTTTTAACCATGGCATTACTTTGCACTGAAATTAGTGGTGAGTGTAACTCACATTCGATCATCACTTCCGACTTAAAGACCTGTGAAGTATTACAGGATGGATCAAAGGCATGCCAGTTGTACACAACTGCAGAAATATCATTACCCACAATTCAAGCGGAAACGTGTTTATGGTTCACGGACAGTCACGAAAATCATTTGTTCTCACTAAAAATTAAATTAGAAGAAGTGACATGCAGTTTTCACACAGAAAGGCAATATTTCACATTCCCAGTTACTGCCAAATACATATCGCAGATTTCTTGTATCTTTAATCAATTCTGCGGACGAGGTGTGCACTGCATAAAACAATACATTGGCAAGAATGGTAACCATTTTGAAGCCGAAACGGCTGAGAGCCGTCAATTTCCTGGCATTACAGCCTGCGTCCCAGGGGGACTAGGTGTGGGCTGTACGGTGTTAACTCGAGCGGCTTGCAATTTTTTTCGCGTCTGGTTTGAACCAGACTTGTTAAAAACCTATGAAGTATCCAAAATCTCTGGACATACATGTCAATATCATGTATCGTTAACGCACTCTGAAAACAACACAGTTTCACGGCTATCTTTAACAGATTCCGCGTACACAAAGTCGGGAATCAAAGTTTCAATTCTGGGCGCCTATGACCAACCACAACTAAACCTCCAAGACTATTTTATACAACGAGTTGGTCGACCTTCAGAAGCATATCTAGCGCCAGCCAGTCCCAGAAATAACCCCAACGCAGGTCAAATAGGAGCTATACAAGCAAATACTTCTTTTACGAAAGATTTTATCTTCGACCCCAATATATCAAATTGTGATTTTTTCGAGGATGTCCTGCGTTGCACAATGGTTTCGGATGCATTAACTCATCTCGTTTCTTCCCAGGAGCATGCATTGCCATTGCAAAAAGACATTCATCTATTTCAAGTACAAGAGGATGTGTTAAAATCATCGCTATTAATGTCTGCGGCTGTTCGTATACAGTTGCACTTCACTAATTTTAAAATGGTAATAAAATCAAATACAATATGTCCGAAATTTGAAGATATTGATCTCACAGCCTCGGGATGCTATAAATGCCCTGTGTTGGCACGCATCACTTTCCAGGCAACAAGCACTTGTGATCCAGGTGTAGTTACTGTACATTTTCAAGAGATAGCTGTGCACACTAAAGCAGTACAACTTACAACGACCCCGTCGATACTAACTGTGAAATTTTTTGCAGAAACACGGTGTTATAACGAAAAGTTGTGCTTAAAAGCACCAACTCTCGTTCAGTGTAAGAAAATAAAGTTCTGTTTGGATGAGCCAAGTGTGGAACTGCTACAACTGAATACTAATTATACAAGAACACTAAATGTTGAAGGTTCAAACACTTGGTTTGATTGGTTTAAATTTCCAAACATTACTAACCATCTTTTCTTACTAAAATTCATAGGATCATCTTTATTCATCATATGTATTTTAATTACAATATTTTCTACAATAATTACTTGTTGCTGTCGTTCACGTTAACAAAAATATAAACATAATGACAATATTTCAAAAAAAAAAAAAAAAAAAAAATTATATCCATTAATCAGGAAAAAGAAAAGATAATAATCATACACTATATATGTATTTATATAGCTGTCGGTGTCTGTATGTACACTTGTGAGCCCATAAATCGTAAAGAATTTCTTTTCCTCACCTCTATACAATTAAAAGGTATAGAGAATAGTGTACCAATTGTGCTATTCTACTAGAAGAAAAAAAAAAAAAAAAAAAAAATTTAATTATATATATATGTATTTTATCGTATGTTTCATTCTTTTCACTTCTTGTATGAATTAATATATATACGTATTTCTATATGATGCATTCTTTTCACTTATTGTCTGAATTAATATATACCTATTTCTATATGATGCACTCTTTTCACTTATTCTATGAAATATCATATGTATGTATTTCTATCGTATGGTTCATTCTTTTCACTTACTGTATGGTTTCATATTATGCATATAGTAGCATATACTCTGTTTATTACACTTATGATTATATGTCATTATATCTATTTATTCTGTTTATTATAATACTGTTTTATATTTATTGCAATGTATATGGAGTCCTAATCACAGCGTGAGTTAAAGCACTTTTCTTTTTTTTTCTCATTTTTTTTCTTTTTGGGGAATTCGATATATTGCTGAGACACGCTCAGACATCTTGGAATTTCTTTGGAGGAAAATTTAAAGATTTGGAATTTAAGGCATAATAATAACAGCGCGGTTAAACTTAGAGGTGAATAAGGGAACATTGCAAAGGGCATATTTTCCTAAGAAAGGAATGGTCACACACGATTTCCCATGAAAGTTAAAGAAGGATAGCTCGCTTATAGGAATTCTTGGGTGGACAAAAATAAAATTATTATTGTGAGAAAATATCGTGTTAGGTAAGAAACGAAAACAACTTTAAGGCCAGATGTCCGGGATATTTTAAAAATAAAGGCTTGAAAGCAGGGATAATGCTGAAAGGATTGGTTATTCAGGTGTACGATAGTAAAAGTCGCAATCATAACAAAAAAATAAAGGCACTGAGTGTAAATTTATAGCACAAGAAATATTTTCGATTAGAATACGTTCAAAAGAAATGTTAGAAGTCAAATTTTGGAAATGTCTTCTCTATAAGAGGAAAGAAAAATTTATGTTACATACAAGGTACCGCCAAATTCAGAGAGTTTTGAATAGGTCGGGGACCAGAATAATGCAAGGATTGTTGGTAAGCGTTCGAGTCTACAAAAGGGTAGAGATGAATACGGATGAAAAGATGCGGAAAGAGCGCGAAAAACCAGCTGAGAAAATAAAATAAAATAAGGCTAGGAAAATTTTAAAAGGGGAAAGGAAGAGCCAATGACGGAAAATTTTATTCAATTCCTAAAATCCAATAATATTAAGGTTAACGACGAACTAGCCAGAGATTGGAGAGAAAGAGGGGAATATGAGAAGAAAGAGAAAAGGGGCATAAAAATTCGGATTGGGATATAGGGAGAGGACGGAGAGGAAAAAAGGAGAAGAGATTTTAAATTTGTGAACGTAGAGTAAGATTTGGATTAAGTTCAGTGTCGGGATTTTGTGATAAGTGTTTGCTCTGGAAGGATGATGATGCTTCAAACTGCGCTGAAGATTTTCGGTAAGCATTTTTATTATTTAGCGATTTCCTGAGTAATTTAAAATTAGGACTCCATAAACGAATTATTATATATCGGTAAATTTTAGGTATGCAAATTTTAAACCGGCCATACGGGCCTAATGTACTTAATAATTTATGTATCCTAATTCCCCTTAATAAATAATATTTGGTTTTTAACATGATGAGTAAATTTCTTATTGTGCACTGTTTCATTTTATGCTAGGATGCCTCCCTAAGTGTTAAGTGGGAAATTTAAATAACCTGGGTTAAGTTAATGACAATACTAAACTTTCTTACTTAACTAAATTAAACTAATTATGGGGTTTATTAAGCATGGAGTCATTCAGCAAAGGCAACACCCAACTTTTTCAGTTACAGCTAATTTAGTGTAACTTTTTAAAATATATTGGCGATTGATTTCTTAGCCAAAAAATCCGTTATCAGTTCGTGAGAATCTGGCAAACCAACCTTAACTCTTGACCACAAGAATTTTATCGTTAAATTTTTATTCCTAACCCTAGTCTAAAAGAATACGCGATTTCTATTTATAAGTAACAGATGCGAAATCTGTTCAATGTTAAAAATGACATCAGGAAACATTTTATTCTGTTTTATTTAATTGCGATGAAACGAATTGTTCTCCACAGAATTAAGCGAGTGAAAGATCATCTCTTGCTTTTATTATTATTATTTCTTTTAACTGAAAGGAATATTATGGCTTGCTCTTTTTGTAAAAAGGAATAAAGAATGAAACCGCATATATCAACTCGCTTTTTATACAGATAGAAAATGAATTGGGAAAGAATTAAATTTATCAGAAATGTAATACATAATTTAGAATATGTGATTTTCGATATCGGAAAGAATTAAATTTATCAGAAATGTAATACATAATTTAGAATATGTGATTTTCGATATCACATATTTCTCCCCTTCGTCTGAAAAAGAAAGAGGTGTTGCCCAGGGTTATCATATACAACACATATTCTACATATAGAACAGAAAAATTATATATATGTATAAGATACCAAAAGAAATGTATATGTAAACAGTTGTACAACTTTGTATGAAATATATAGAGTAGCTACGATTACAATTTTTTTTTTTTTTTTTTTTTTTTTTTTTTTTAATATGTGCACATTTTCACTCATGTCCATGAGAATATTTTCCAGTCATATTATTTTTATTAAATACATGCTTCATAGTCCACTGCATATACGATTTGTTGATATATCTATATGAATCACTGACAGTCACAATGAAAAAGCAGTAATATTGGATATCATGTATTTTCTAATTATTTCTTCTGCTAGATTCATATAACAATAGTTTGCAAACATAATAGTACTTTGTGGAAATAATATTCATTACAGTAGAAAATAATATATAAATGCAAAAATGAAATCTAAAGAAGCAAAATTATCTAAAACTAAATATACAATACACCAAATGATGTGTAAGAAACATCAGAAAAATATTGTCAAAATAAAAATATGAAAAAAATATGATGTGTGAATAATACCATAAAATATAAGCAAAAATGTGTTTTGGCCAATTCCAGCCAGGAAAGCTGTTCAACTGTGTTAGGCATCCACCGTAACACGAACAACCCACCTTACTCTTGTGAGAAACACAAGTATATGACTCAGGCTTAGGGCCTTCGTCCTAGATGAATAGGGCATGTAAAAAACAGCTCCTCCACGCCATTAAGAAAAATGTACGATCGGGAGCACCTCAAAAACAAGGACGGGGGATTTTCAAATGAATAAATAGAGAATTACTAGTTTAATAGCATACTAGAATTCTCAAAATTGGATGCTCTCAATTGAGTTGATGATTCTTCGGGCAATAATTTTGAACGAATCATCTTCTCAAGGAGGTATAATTATTTAAAAAAAAAAATAAATAAAAAATAAAAAAAAGTGTAGATTCAATGACTTGATATCTACAAAAATTATTAAAAAGTCATTCCAAGAAAATTGAGAGCATAAAAAGTCACGATCGGTAATATTCACACATTGACACATTTATGGCAATACATGTTGCTAGCAAAACGTTCAAATTATTCAAAAATGGGAAAATTCAAAATTTTAAATGATATATTATAACATTATGTGTTCAATGAAATAGCATAAGATATTATTATTTTTTTTTTATTATTATTATTTATGAACATTTTTATTTATTTTTGAATACTAAACAATGTGTAATTTAAGTGTTTTTGACAAGTGTCTAAGATGGAAATGTGTGTAAATTGTAATTCTTATGTTCTTAAATAAATGTTAATATAACGTAAGAGTATATTTTTATAATTTTGTCATGATTCTTTTTTTTTTTTTTTTTTTAGAAAATATGTCAAATATATCGATTTGAATAAAAGAATATGCAACATTTTAGAGTAATACTGTTATGTCAATTGCACCCTTGAACATGCAAAAAGTGGGCCCGCCAATAATGGCATGCAATGATGCAGTAAGCACAACAAAGATCCTTTGCGCATAGGAATCACAACAAAAATACTTACATATTCCCTTTTTTTTTTTTTTTTTTTTTTTTAAACCATATAATAGAAATGCTGTTAAGAATATCTTTTGAGAAACTGATAAATTGATTGTAAAATAAAATTTCAAATTATAAATATTAAATAAATAAAGTATAAAAGTAGTCATTTATGAGTATATGATTTTTATGACAATAAGTTTACCCCCTGCAGTGGTACCCCTGCAGTGGTACCCCTGCAATGGTAACTTGTTCCACCTTTTTTTTTTTTTTTTTTTTTTTTTTTTTTTTTTTAAGGATTTGTCTTATTTTTCCTTGGACGCAAATTATATGAGTGTGTAGATTTTGGAATAGCATTGAAATTATTTGGTGTGCATTTTTGTCTTGGACGTAGATTATATGAGAGTGTAGGTGTTGATACGTTTTGAAAAGCGTTTTGATCATTTGTAACACGGTTATCAACTAAATGTGTGTTTCTGGGTGGAGCTAGCAACAGTCTATCCACATGTACCTTAAATGCAGACTCATCAGGGTAGTTTATTCTTTTTATTGAATATACAACTGGTGAATGCTTTTTAAATACAATAAAAGGACCATAATATTTAAGTCTAAATCTGTCAGTAGATTTTAAATATACTATATCTTTTTCGAAAATGTTTCTTAACTTTGTTTTTCTTTGATAATAGTTATAGCTTCTTTCTTGAGACATTTTAATATTACTGTAAGCTTTATGGTAAATTTTATCAAGGTCATGCATTAGTTTATAAACATCAACATTTCTATCAAGGAATGGTTGGTTGCACTGAGAATCATATGTATCAAAAATTAACGATAATTCTCTGCCAAAGTGTAGGAAATTTGGTGAAAATTGTGTAGACGAATGTTTTGATCCATTATACAAAGATTTATGAATATTGATAGCATTTGCAAATGTGTGTCCTTCTTGTAGGAGTGTTTTTATGGAATATTTTATACTTTTGTTTATTCTTTCAGAAATAACGTTGCTTTGTGGATGAGCAACAGAAGAGTGTAAAATTTTGATACCTAGTGTGTCGTTGAAATTGTTATAAACATGTGACGTGAATTGGGGTCCAAGATCTGAAAGAATTACAGATGGACGACCATGTGTGGATATGTAAGAAAATAAACATTTAACAACTTTTTGTGCAGATGTATCCGTTAAGGGATAAAGTTCTGCATGTCTTGAGAAATGGTCAATTATGGTCAATATGGATTGACCATTTTCGAAAGGACCTAACAAATCAGTAGATATAGTATGTCCAGGAAATTTTGGTGTGTAGGTTGGCTGTAAAGGTGCATTAAGTATACGATGATGTTTTGATTGTAAACAATTTGTACAAGATGCAACAAAATTTAATGTGTCGTTGTACATTCCTCTCCAAAAATATCTAGATGATAAAAATTCGTAAGTTTTTGTAAATCCGAAGTGTGATAAATGAGAAATAGTTAATGTCTTAGCTTTTAATTTTTCTGGCACAACAATACAGTAAGTATACGTGTCATTGCAAGTGTCATATTTTTTTATCATTAGAACTTTAGTATCAGGATGTATAAAAAAATTAGAAAACTTCTTAGATGATCCTTTTCTTAAAATTTCATTATATATAGGAGATAATTTATCATCCTTTTTCTGCTCAAACACAAAAGTGTTATTTGATATTTCCAGGAGGGGATCTTTATTGCCATTTTGGCCAGAAATAAGAAAGTTCAATTGATAATTATTTTTACCTTTTTCATAATTTTCATGACCATTTGTACTCACCTTATCAGGATCAATTTGAATGACAGGAAGATTTTCTTCAAAAACAATCTTCGGATTAGTAGAAAGGTTTTCTTGATTTTCATCTAAGTTACATCTCGACAAATAATCAGCTAAAATATTGCTAGAACCAGGTATATGTTCAAAAGAATAAGAATATTCAGAAAGGTCCATAAGCCATCTAGTGGTAATGTCTGCAGGATTTGTTGTTTTCTTATATTTTTTTAAAGGTGCACTGTCCGAAAGAATTACAAAATTTCGATTATATAAATAGTACTTAAATGCAAGTACAGATCTATGTATGGCCATTAATTCTAGTTTCAATGAAGGATATTTTTGTTCAGAGGGTTTTAATGATTTTGAAAAATATGCAATGGGCAAAAGTCTATCGCCAAATTTTTGCATAAGTACACCTGAAATTGCAACTTTTGATGCGTCTGTGTTTACGAAAAATTTTTTGTTCCAATCAGGTAATCTAACAATTGGAGGTTTGAAAAATAATTGTTGCAATTTTTCAAAAATTCCTTGATGTTTCTGAGTCCACTTAAAAGTGACTTTAGGTTTGGTTAAGTCAATTAATGGCTGGACAATTTGAGAGAAAGTTGGTAATAATGATTTATAATAAGTAGCAAGTCCTAAAAATATTTTCACCTGTTTTTTAGTAGTGGGTACAGGAAATGAGTTAATTTTAATAATATTAGCCTGCACCGGAGAAATTGTATGATTTTTAATGTGAAAACCTACATAATCTACTTCTGTTTTGTGAAATGAACATTTGTTAGGCGTTAAAGTTAAATTGTACTTTTTTAAAACATCGAATACTTTCCTTAATTTAAACATTGTTTCTTCAAAAGAGTTAGCCCCTAAAATTAAGTCATCTTGATAGGAATAGATTCCATCTTCCTGAATTTCATCTAAAAGACTATCCATAAGTGATTGAAAAATAGAGCTAGCTGTTTTAAGACCAAAACATAAACGTTTATATTTATATGAACCAAACATTGATGTAAAAGTAACATAATCTTGAAATTTTTCCGGTAAATCGATTTGATGATATGCTTGTTGAAAATCCAATGACGTAAAATATTTATATGATGATAAATTTGAAATAATAGTTTGAATTTTTGGTAAAGGGTAAGAAGAACCCTGAATTACCGTGTTTAGCATTCTTAGATCTAAAGCTAGTCTGAATCTTTGTTTTCCTGAACCATCCGGTTTCTTTTTTACCAAAAGGATGGGACAGGCCCATTCAGAGCAACTACGCTCAATGATATTAGCATCTGCAAGTTCTCTAATTTGATTGAGAGCTTCGTTTTGCAGAGCTTGAGGTATTGGGAAAGGAAGAGTTTTTATTGGAAAATCATTTGTGAGCTTTAAATTTGGAATAACTTTATCAGTATGTCCTAAGGTTGCTAAAGATTTTGAAAAAACAGCAAAATTTTCGAATAGTAATTTTTGCAACTGCTCTTTTTCTTCTTTACATAAGTGATCAAGTTTGAAGTCAGAATGAGTTAAATCTGATTTTCTTTTGTTTAAAATTTGTTCTGATGGTTGAATTAAATTAACAGAGTGTTCAGTTTTGTTTTTAGATACTGTGTCATTGCCATCATTCAAAATAATTTCACTTACATCAAAATTTTTGATTTGTTGAACCAAAGCAATTTTACCTATATTCATGTTTTTGTTAAAATGAACACTCTTTTCAGAATTATTTGATACATAAATGTGGAAATTATAAATTTCTTTTATATGATTTTTCCTATTGTAACTTTTTTGGAAGTCCTTGAATGATATAAGAGAATCGTAAAAATTTATCTGTTTATCTTCATTTCCCTCAAACATAAATTCAGTAGGATCAGGTTTTAATTTGGTGAATACCTTAATTGCTTTTGTTTCATATGGGTTGAGAATACATTTAGAATGTAAATATGCAGGAATGCAATTTTTTTTATGTGCATGGTCAGTATGATTGTGATTACAAGTACCATCATCCTCTTCATTACAAGAGTAAAATGGAATTGATGTATCATTTATTTTTAGTAAGTCATTAGCAAAATCAATTTGGATGTTATTATGTTTAATGAAATCAATTCCAAGAATTCCCTGGAAGGACGAGGATGAAGGGATATCAACAATATAAAATGTATGGTGAAAATTCTTTTGTTCAATTTTAAAAGATGCACTTATACATGATGAGAAATTAACCTCAGAATTGACAGTCTTAATTGTAATATTAGAACCTTTTCTTTTATATTTCAAAGATGTTTTGATTTGATTAAACAATTTTTGTGAAAGTAGACTTAACGAACTGCCTGTGTCAATTAAAAAATTTACTTTTGATTGAGCCATCACTGCATTAATAAGTGGTAAAGAAGAAGCATTTTGATATACATTACAAATATATTTACTTCTTTGCTCCATTTCTGTTTGAATAGCTACATTGTTTGAAATCGTAATGATAGAATTTGTTTGAGAAGCAACAGAATTAACTAGCCTACGATTTGTTAATTTTGGTATATCATTATTTAGCGTAGAAAATACTGGTGATTGTAGAGATTGAGAAATATTCTCACCAGTAGGAATAAATCTCTCTATCAGTTTAAATTCCTATCCTCTTTAAACTTTGTATTGTCTCGAAAATTTGCTTCAGAATTTTGTTGGTGTGAGTAGTGTCTATAATCTTGTTTTCTTAAATTTTGTCTCTTCCATCTGAAGCAATATTTAGCAGTGTGTCCATATTTCTCACAAATTTGGCAAATTCTAGAATTGAATTTGTTTCTACTTTGTCTATTTTGGAAGAAAGTTCTTTTATTTTTAAAGTGTGTTTGATTATCAGCAAATCTGTGCATTTTTGGAGAATATTTTGTTCTCTTGTTTTGCAATTGATGGTTCTGCTTATCATGATAGTCTTTTTTATTATCCTGTTTACATGATAAGCTGTTAACTTGTTCAGTCAAAAAATTGATTTTCTCCAAAATGATGTTACTGTTTGTGTCTGTGTTTTCTGTGTTTTTTGTCATCTCCTCTGTCACATGAATTTCAAATAGTTTTTGTGCCCTATCAACAGCCTCTTTGTATTTATTAATACCTTCCTCTTGAAGCTTAATTCTAATGTTTGGTGGTATACATGAAATAAATTTAGAGAATTTTAGTGAGTTTAGTGCTTCTGTGTCATAAATATCAGGAAAAGCTTTTGATGCGACACAATTTAATCTGTGTGCAAAATGTTTTGGCGACTCCGATTTCATCATTGTGATGTTATTAAATGAATTAATATTGTATGTTGAAGACGGTAAGGCAAAGAAATTAGTAAATTCCCTTTCGATAAATTCCAGATCAGTTGCATTATATAAAATTTCATTTTCTAACATAAATTTTTGTGCAGGACCGATCAATTTACTTTTTAGAATCAAAATGATTTCTTTAGATTTTATACCACCGATCTCTGCATACGATCTTAACTGATCAAAAAAGAATTTAAGAAAATTTGGATCCCCATCAAAAGTTGGAATCAGAATATTGGTGGCCATTATTACTAAATAATTTAATTACCAAAACGAAAAACTGAATACTATGTATATATACTATATATTGAATATGTACTATATATATATATATATATATATATATATATATAAAACTTTCACTACTAAAAATAAAATTTAAAAAAGATTGCACAAAATATATTTTGGTTTGAATACTTCCTTTTCAAAAAGTATATTAAATATATATATAAGATCTTAATATATAAGATCAGTCATGGCAGAAATTTGTTGTTATAAAAAAATTTGTTGTGCAATAAATGTAGAACCATCATAAATCACAAAATGTAAAACCTTAAAAAAATTACCTTCAAAATTCTCAATATTTTAAATTTCTTTATATTTATACCATGACGTAGCAATCAACATATGTATGCAATCTATATATTTAAATATTTATTCACATCCAATCAATAGTTAGTAGTAATAATTAAAAATGAGTACCAAAATAATTAATTTGCTAAAAAAAATTAACTGAAAGAAAATATAGCATAAATAAAAGATTTCATAAACATCAATATTTAAGTAACTGCATGGGAGATAGAAATATTTTATGATGAGCATTAATATTAGAATGTCCTGATTTTAATTTTAATTTATATATATATATATATATATATATATATTTTAAGCAATTTAAAAAAATCTTTTAATTTAATAGCAATTTCATATAAAGAGCAAGAGAAGAGCAATAAAAAAGTGCAATAAAATTATAATCATAAGTGCAATTCATTCATTTATTTATTCTTTATTATTTTAAAATGAAATATGTTTACTTAAAAATATATTAAAATTACTTACTTGAATAGAAAGATTTCTTTTCTTTATTTTTATTGTTATTATTATTATCATTATTTTTATATATACGACGAATTTGTATTTTATTTTATTTTATTTATATATTTATTTACTTTCTTTTAAATATATATATATATGTTGCGTTTTGTCATACCTTACTATTGTATATATTTTAATTGTTGTGATTCTTGCTTCAATAGTAGTCACTAATAGTTAAAAAAATTTCTAACTTCGTAAAAAAATTATTTCACAAATCGGATAGTCACAACACAAAACATTGAATAATTTTTCGAAGAGATTGTCTTCAAGCTGGTAAATAATGGCATTTGAAAAAATACGATGATTCATCATTTTTTTTTTTAAGCGGCTGACGATTGACGATTTCAATTAATTTTTCCACACACTCTTGAAAAAAGAAAATACCGAAAGCGAACGGAATAGTCAGTATCAGACTGACGTTCAATAAAAATTTCTTTTGAAGAATTAATCACCTGCTGAAATAATTATCGAATGTCGACTAGAAACAGGAAAGAAATTATTTGCATTGATTTTAAATCAGCAGCACACCTGACATGAAGTTCTGGAGAAATGTTGTCATCACAAGCGCATGATGCGACACAAACACTGAACACCACTGCAGGCAGAGAAGCAAGCACATACGCACGACGACAACGACAATATGCTCCAACCTTGCACACAGAATGAAGGGTCTCAAATAGGGAATCGGCAGAGACATCAGACGATCACCAGCCAAGCCAGACAGAAAACAGGAACAGGAACCTCTTGACAGGAACACCGACAGTATAGAACATCAGCAGCATAGGCAGTCCAACAAACAGAAGTGAAAGTTCTTAAAAATGTTTCTATTACTGTTCCGGGAATATATATATATATATTTTAATAATATATAAAAGTTTTCACTCTGAAGAGTTAGTGCTTATAGGCGAAACAACTGCAGCAGATAAAGTAATATTGAAAAGCAACATAGGCAAAAAAAAAAAAAATTTCAAGGTAGTTCAAAACTGCATCCGAAAAAGAAAATTTTATAATGTTGCAGTTTTTTCTCCTCCCCGTGCCCATTTTTAAATTCTTGCATAAATTTTCTAAGATTTCGCCTGGTATGAAGCACCACATAATATGTTGAATTTTATTTGGTAGGTAGTGTGAATTCTTTCTTTATAACAGCCGTGAAGATACAGAAGAAGCGTTATGTCCCACAAATAACTCAAGTAAGCGAAATCTATAATGCAATCATTTAATAAAATTCAAAGTCATCATATATCTTGCAATTTCAATAACACATAAATATCCTTTTGAAAACATCAAGACAATGTTCCTTTTTTAACAAAATGATTTAATGCACAAATGGAACGGGATGGACACGGGGAGAGACGCAAATCAAGAGACGTCTTTTCAGCAGCAGAGAAAATGCAGAAGTGATGAAATTGTTGGCTGGATACATTACCCAAAACAACATAAAATTAAGCCAAGGCAACACCCAACTTTTTCAGTTACAGCTAATTTAGTGTAACTTTTTAAAATATATTGGCGATTGATTTCTTAGCCAAAAAATCCGTTATCAGTTCGTGAGAATCTGGCAAACCAACCTTAACTCTTGACCACAAGAATTTTATCGTTAAATTTTTATTCCTAACCCTAGTCTAAAAGAATACGCGATTTCTATTTATAAGTAACAGATGCGAAATCTGTTCAATGTTAAAAATGACATCAGGAAACATTTTATTCTGTTTTATTTAATTGCGATGAAACGAATTGTTCTCCACAGAATTAAGCGAGTGAAAGATCATCTCTTGCTTTTATTATTATTATTTCTTTTAACTGAAAGGAATATTATGGCTTGCTCTTTTTGTAAAAAGGAATAAAGAATGAAACCGCATATATCAACTCGCTTTTTATACAGATAGAAAATGAATTGGGAAAGAATTAAATTTATCAGAAATGTAATACATAATTTAGAATATGTGATTTTCGATATCGGAAAGAATTAAATTTATCAGAAATGTAATACATAATTTAGAATATGTGATTTTCGATATCACATATTTCTCCCCTTCGTCTGAAAAAGAAAGAGGTGTTGCCCAGGGTTATCATATACAACACATATTCTACATATAGAACAGAAAAATTATATATATGTATAAGATACCAAAAGAAATGTATATGTAAACAGTTGTACAACTTTGTATGAAATATATAGAGTAGCTACGATTACAATTTTTTTTTTTTTTTTTTTTTTTTTTTTTATGTGCACATTTTCACTCATGTCCATGAGAATATTTTCCAGTCATATTATTTTTATTAAATACATGCTTCATAGTCCACTGCATATACGATTTGTTGATATATCTATATGAATCACTGACAGTCACAATGAAAAAGCAGTAATATTGGATATCATGTATTTTCTAATTATTTCTTCTGCTAGATTCATATAACAATAGTTTGCAAACATAATAGTACTTTGTGGAAATAATATTCATTACAGTAGAAAATAATATATAAATGCAAAAATGAAATCTAAAGAAGCAAAATTATCTAAAACTAAATATACAATACACCAAATGATGTGTAAGAAACATCAGAAAAATATTGTCAAAATAAAAATATGAAAAAAATATGATGTGTGAATAACACCATAAAATATAAGCAAAAATGTGTTTTGGCCAATTCCAGCCAGGAAAGCTGTTCAACTGTGTTAGGCATCCACCGTAACACGAACAACCCACCTTACTCTTGTGAGAAACACAAGTATATGACTCAGGCTTAGGGCCTTCGTCCTAGATGAATAGGGCATGTAAAAAACAGCTCCTCCACGCCATTAAGAAAAATGTACGATCGGGAGCACCTCAAAAACAAGGACGGGGGATTTTCAAATGAATAAATAGAGAATTACTAGTTTAATAGCATACTAGAATTCTCAAAATTGGATGCTCTCAATTGAGTTGATGATTCTTCGGGCAATAATTTTGAACGAATCATCTTCTCAAGGAGGGATAATTATTTCAAAAAAAAAAAAAATAAATAAATAAAAAAAAGTGTAGATTCAATGACTTGATATCTACAAAAATTATTAAAAAGTCATTCCAAGAAAATTGAGAGCATAAAAAGTCACGATCGGTAATATTCACACATTGACACATTTATGGCAATACATGTTGCTAGCAAAACGTTCAAATTATTCAAAAATGGGAAAATTCAAAATTTTAAATGATATATTATAACATTATGTGTTCAATGAAATAGCATAAGATATTATTATTTTTTTTTTATTATTATTATTTATGAACATTTTTATTTATTTTTGAATACTAAACAATGTGTAATTTAAGTGTTTTTGACAAGTGTCTAAGATGGAAATGTGTGTAAATTGTAATTCTTATGTTCTTAAATAAATGTTAATATAACGTAAGAGTATATTTTTATAATTTTGTCATGATTCTTTTTTTTTTTTTTTTTAGAAAATATGTCAAATATATCGATTTGAATAAAAGAATATGCAACATTTTAGAGTAATACTGTTATGTCAATTGCACCCTTGAACATGCAAAAAGTGGGCCCGCCAATAATGGCATGCAATGATGCAGTAAGCACAACAAAGATCCTTTGCGCATAGGAATCACAACAAAAATACTTACATATTCCCTTTTTTTTTTTTTTTTTTTTTTTTTTTAAACCATATAATAGAAATGCTGTTAAGAATATCTTTTGAGAAACTGATAAATTGATTGTAAAATAAAATTTCAAATTATAAATATTAAATAAATAAAGTATAAAAGTCATTTATGAGTATATGATTTTTATGACAATAAGTTTACCCCCTGCAGTGGTACCCCTGCAGTGGTACCCCTGCAATGGTAACTTGTTCCACCTTTTTTTTTTTTTTTTTTTTTTTTAAGGATTTGTCTTATTTTTCCTTGGACGCAAATTATATGAGTGTGTAGATTTTGGAATAGCATTGAAATTATTTGGTGTGCATTTTTGTCTTGGACGTAGATTATATGAGAGTGTAGGTGTTGATACGTTTTGAAAAGCGTTTTGATCATTTGTAACACGGTTATCAACTAAATGTGTGTTTCTGGGTGGAGCTAGCAACAGTCTATCCACATGTACCTTAAATGCAGACTCATCAGGGTAGTTTATTCTTTTTATTGAAAATACAACTGGTGAATGCTTTTTAAATACAATAAAAGGACCATAATATTTAAGTCTAAATCTGTCAGTAGATTTTAAATATACTATATCTTTTTCGAAAATGTTTCTTAACTTTGTTTTTCTTTGATAATAGTTATAGCTTCTTTCTTGAGACATTTTAATATTACTGTAAGCTTTATGGTAAATTTTATCAAGGTCATGCATTAGTTTATAAACATCAACATTTCTATCAAGGAATGGTTGGTTGCACTGAGAATCATATGTATCAAAAATTAACGATAATTCTCTGCCAAAGTGTAGGAAATTTGGTGAAAATTGTGTAGACGAATGTTTTGATCCATTATACAAAGATTTATGAATATTGATAGCATTTGCAAATGTGTGTCCTTCTTGTAGGAGTGTTTTTATGGAATATTTTATACTTTTGTTTATTCTTTCAGAAATAACGTTGCTTTGTGGATGAGCAACAGAAGAGTGTAAAATTTTGATACCTAGTGTGTCGTTGAAATTGTTATAAACATGTGACGTGAATTGGGGTCCAAGATCTGAAAGAATTACAGATGGACGACCATGTGTGGATATGTAAGAAAATAAACATTTAACAACTTTTTGTGCAGATGTATCCGTTAAGGGATAAAGTTCTGCATGTCTTGAGAAATGGTCAATTATGGTCAATATGGATTGACCATTTTCGAAAGGACCTAACAAATCAGTAGATATAGTATGTCCAGGAAATTTTGGTGTGTAGGTTGGCTGTAAAGGTGCATTAAGTATACGATGATGTTTTGATTGTAAACAATTTGTACAAGATGCAACAAAATTTAATGTGTCGTTGTACATTCCTCTCCAAAAATATCTAGATGATAAAAATTCGTAAGTTTTTGTAAATCCGAAGTGTGATAAATGAGAAATAGTTAATGTCTTAGCTTTTAATTTTTCTGGCACAACAATACAGTAAGTATACGTGTCATTGCAAGTGTCATATTTTTTTATCATTAGAACTTTAGTATCAGGATGTATAAAAAAATTAGAAAACTTCTTAGATGATCCTTTTCTTAAAATTTCATTATATATAGGAGATAATTTATCATCCTTTTTCTGCTCAAACACAAAAGTGTTATTTGATATTTCCAGGAGGGGATCTTTATTGCCATTTTGGCCAGAAATAAGAAAGTTCAATTGATAATTATTTTTACCTTTTTCATAATTTTCATGACCATTTGTACTCACCTTATCAGGATCAATTTGAATGACAGGAAGATTTTCTTCAAAAACAATCTTCGGATTAGTAGAAAGGTTTTCTTGATTTTCATCTAAGTTACATCTCGACAAATAATCAGCTAAAATATTGCTAGAACCAGGTATATGTTCAAAAGAATAAGAATATTCAGAAAGGTCCATAAGCCATCTAGTGGTAATGTCTGCAGGATTTGTTGTTTTCTTATATTTTTTTAAAGGTGCACTGTCCGAAAGAATTACAAAATTTCGATTATATAAATAGTACTTAAATGCAAGTACAGATCTATGTATGGCCATTAATTCTAGTTTCAATGAAGGATATTTTTGTTCAGAGGGTTTTAATGATTTTGAAAAATATGCAATGGGCAAAAGTCTATCGCCAAATTTTTGCATAAGTACACCTGAAATTGCAACTTTTGATGCGTCTGTGTTTACGAAAAATTTTTTGTTCCAATCAGGTAATCTAACAATTGGAGGTTTGAAAAATAATTGTTGCAATTTTTCAAAAATTCCTTGATGTTTCTGAGTCCACTTAAAAGTGACTTTAGGTTTGGTTAAGTCAATTAATGGCTGGACAATTTGAGAGAAAGTTGGTAATAATGATTTATAATAAGTAGCAAGTCCTAAAAATATTTTCACCTGTTTTTTAGTAGTGGGTACAGGAAATGAGTTAATTTTAATAATATTAGCCTGCACCGGAGAAATTGTATGATTTTTAATGTGAAAACCTAAATAATCTACTTCTGTTTTGTGAAATGAACATTTGTTAGGCGTTAAAGTTAAATTGTACTTTTTTAAAACATCGAATACTTTCCTTAATTTAAACATTGTTTCTTCAAAAGAGTTAGCCCCTAAAATTAAGTCATCTTGATAGGAATAGATTCCATCTTCCTGAATTTCATCTAAAAGACTATCCATAAGTGATTGAAAAATAGAGCTAGCTGTTTTAAGACCAAAACATAAACGTTTATATTTATATGAACCAAACATTGATGTAAAAGTAACATAATCTTGAAATTTTTCCGGTAAATCGATTTGATGATATGCTTGTTGAAAATCCAATGACGTAAAATATTTATATGATGATAAATTTGAAATAATAGTTTGAATTTTTGGTAAAGGGTAAGAAGAACCCTGAATTACCGTGTTTAGCATTCTTAGATCTAAAGCTAGTCTGAATCTTTGTTTTCCTGAACCATCCGGTTTCTTTTTTACCAAAAGGATGGGACAGGCCCATTCAGAGCAACTACGCTCAATGATATTAGCATCTGCAAGTTCTCTAATTTGATTGAGAGCTTCGTTTTGCAGAGCTTGAGGTATTGTGAAAGGAAGAGTTTTTATTGGAAAATCATTTGTGAGCTTTAAATTTGGAATAACTTTATCAGTATGTCCTAAGGTTGCTAAAGATTTTGAAAAAACAGCAAAATTTTCGAATAGTAATTTTTGCAACTGCTCTTTTTCTTCTTTACATAAGTGATCAAGTTTGAAGTCAGAATGAGTTAAATCTGATTTTCTTTTGTTTAAAATTTGTTCTGATGGTTGAATTAAATTAACAGAGTGTTCAGTTTTGTTTTTAGATACTGTGTCATTGCCATCATTCAAAATAATTTCACTTACATCAAAATTTTTGATTTGTTGAACCAAAGCAATTTTACCTATATTCATGTTTTTGTTAAAATGAACACTCTTTTCAGAATTATTTGATACATAAATGTGGAAATTATAAATTTCTTTTATATGATTTTTCCTATTGTAACTTTTTTGGAAGTCCTTGAATGATATAAGAGAATCGTAAAAATTTATCTGTTTATCTTCATTTCCCTCAAACATAAATTCAGTAGGATCAGGTTTTAATTTGGTGAATACCTTAATTGCTTTTGTTTCATATGGGTTGAGAATACATTTAGAATGTAAATATGCAGGAATGCAATTTTTTTTATGTGCATGGTCAGTATGATTGTGATTACAAGTACCATCATCCTCTTCATTACAAGAGTAAAATGGAATTGATGTATCATTTATTTTTAGTAAGTCATTAGCAAAATCAATTTGGATGTTATTATGTTTAATGAAATCAATTCCAAGAATTCCCTGGAAGGACGAGGATGAAGGGATATCAACAATATAAAATGTATGGTGAAAATTCTTTTGTTCAATTTTAAAAGATGCACTTATACATGATGAGAAATTAACCTCAGAATTGACAGTCTTAATTGTAATATTAGAACCTTTTCTTTTATATTTCAAAGATGTTTTGATTTGATTAAACAATTTTTGTGAAAGTAGACTTAACGAACTGCCTGTGTCAATTAAAAAATTTACTTTTGATTGAGCCATCACTGCATTAATAAGTGGTAAAGAAGAAGCATTTTGATATACATTACAAATATATTTACTTCTTTGCTCCATTTCTGTTTGAATAGCTACATTGTTTGAAATCGTAATGATAGAATTTGTTTGAGAAGCAACAGAATTAACTAGCCTACGATTTGTTAATTTTGGTATATCATTATTTAGCGTAGAAAATACTGGTGATTGTAGAGATTGAGAAATATTCTCACCAGTAGGAATAAATCTCTCTATCAGTTTAAATTCCTATCCTCTTTAAACTTTGTATTGTCTCGAAAATTTGCTTCAGAATTTTGTTGGTGTGAGTAGTGTCTATAATCTTGTTTTCTTAAATTTTGTCTCTTCCATCTGAAGCAATATTTAGCAGTGTGTCCATATTTCTCACAAATTTGGCAAATTCTAGAATTGAATTTGTTTCTACTTTGTCTATTTTGGAAGAAAGTTCTTTTATTTTTAAAGTGTGTTTGATTATCAGCAAATCTGTGCATTTTTGGAGAATATTTTGTTCTCTTGTTTTGCAATTGATGGTTCTGCTTATCATGATAGTCTTTTTTATTATCCTGTTTACATGATAAGCTGTTAACTTGTTCAGTCAAAAAATTGATTTTCTCCAAAATGATGTTACTGTTTGTGTCTGTGTTTTCTGTGTTTTTTGTCATCTCCTCTGTCACATGAATTTCAAATAGTTTTTGTGCCCTATCAACAGCCTCTTTGTATTTATTAATACCTTCCTCTTGAAGCTTAATTCTAATGTTTGGTGGTATACATGAAATAAATTTAGAGAATTTTAGTGAGTTTAGTGCTTCTGTGTCATAAATATCAGGAAAAGCTTTTGATGCGACACAATTTAATCTGTGTGCAAAATGTTTTGGCGACTCCGATTTCATCATTGTGATGTTATTAAATGAATTAATATTGTATGTTGAAGACGGTAAGGCAAAGAAATTAGTAAATTCCCTTTCGATAAATTCCAGATCAGTTGCATTATATAAAATTTCATTTTCTAACATAAATTTTTGTGCAGGACCGATCAATTTACTTTTTAGAATCAAAATGATTTCTTTAGATTTTGTACCACCGATCTCTGCATACGATCTTAACTGATCAAAAAAGAATTTAAGAAAATTTGGATCCCCATCAAAAGTTGGAATCAGAATATTGGTGGCCATTATTACTAAATAATTTAATTACCAAAACGAAAAACTGAATACTATGTATATATACTATATATTGAATATGTACTATATATATATATATATATATATATATAAAACTTTCACTACTAAAAATAAAATTTAAAAAAGATTGCACAAAATATATTTTGGTTTGAATACTTCCTTTTCAAAAAGTATATTAAATATATATATAAGATCTTAATATATAAGATCAGTCATGGCAGAAATTTGTTGTTATAAAAAAATTTGTTGTGCAATAAATGTAGAACCATCATAAATCACAAAATGTAAAACCTTAAAAAAATTACCTTCAAAATTCTCAATATTTTAAATTTCTTTATATTTATACCATGACGTAGCAATCAACATATGTATGCAATCTATATATTTAAATATTTATTCACATCCAATCAATAGTTAGTAGTAATAATTAAAAATGAGTACCAAAATAATTAATTTGCTAAAAAAAATTAACTGAAAGAAAATATAGCATAAATAAAAGATTTCATAAACATCAATATTTAAGTAACTGCATGGGAGATAGAAATATTTTATGATGAGCATTAATATTAGAATGTCCTGATTTTAATTTTAATTTATATATATATATATATATATATATATTTTAAGCAATTTAAAAAAATCTTTTAATTTAATAGCAATTTCATATAAAGAGCAAGAGAAGAGCAATAAAAAAGTGCAATAAAATTATAATCATAAGTGCAATTCATTCATTTATTTATTCTTTATTATTTTAAAATGAAATATGTTTACTTAAAAATATATTAAAATTACTTACTTGAATAGAAAGATTTCTTTTCTTTATTTTTATTGTTATTATTATTATCATTATTTTTATATATACGACGAATTTGTATTTTATTTTATTTTATTTATATATTTATTTACTTTCTTTTAAATATATATATATATGTTGCGTTTTGTCATACCTTACTATTGTATATATTTTAATTGTTGTGATTCTTGCTTCAATAGTAGTCACTAATAGTTAAAAAAATTTCTAACTTCGTAAAAAAATTATTTCACAAATCGGATAGTCACAACACAAAACATTGAATAATTTTTCGTAGAGATTGTCTTCAAGCTGGTAAATAATGGCATTTGAAAAAATACGATGATTCATCATTTTTTTTTTTAAGCGGCTGACGATTGACGATTTCAATTAATTTTTCCACACACTCTTGAAAAAAGAAAATACCGAAAGCGAACGGAATAGTCAGTATCAGACTGACGTTCAATAAAAATTTCTTTTGAAGAATTAATCACCTGCTGAAATAATTATCGAATGTCGACTAGAAACAGGAAAGAAATTATTTGCATTGATTTTAAATCAGCAGCACACCTGACATGAAGTTCTGGAGAAATGTTGTCATCACAAGCGCATGATGCGACACAAACACTGAACACCACTGCAGGCAGAGAAGCAAGCACATACGCACGACGACAACGACAATATGCTCCAACCTTGCACACAGAATGAAGGGTCTCAAATAGGGAATCGGCAGAGACATCAGACGATCACCAGCCAAGCCAGACAGAAAACAGGAACAGGAACCTCTTGACAGGAACACCGACAGTATAGAACATCAGCAGCATAGGCAGTCCAACAAACAGAAGTGAAAGTTCTTAAAAATGTTTCTATTACTGTTCCGGGAATATATATATATATATTTTAATAATATATAAAAGTTTTCACTCTGAAGAGTTAGTGCTTATAGGCGAAACAACTGCAGCAGATAAAGTAATATTGAAAAGCAACATAGGCAAAAAAAAAAAAATTTCAAGGTAGTTCAAAACTGCATCCGAAAAAGAAAATTTTATAATGTTGCAGTTTTTTCTCCTCCCCGTGCCCATTTTTAAATTCTTGCATAAATTTTCTAAGATTTCGCCTGGTATGAAGCACCACATAATATGTTGAATTTTATTTGGTAGGTAGTGTGAATTCTTTCTTTATAACAGCCGTGAAGATACAGAAGAAGCGTTATGTCCCACAAATAACTCAAGTAAGCGAAATCTATAATGCAATCATTTAATAAAATTCAAAGTCATCATATATCTTGCAATTTCAATAACACATAAATATCCTTTTGAAAACATCAAGACAATGTTCCTTTTTTAACAAAATGATTTAATGCACAAATGGAACGGGATGGACACGGGGAGAGACGCAAATCAAGAGACGTCTTTTCAGCAGCAGAGAAAATGCAGAAGTGATGAAATTGTTGGCTGGATACATTACCCAAAACAACATAAAATTAAGCCAAGGCAACACCCAACTTTTTCAGTTACAGCTAATTTAGTGTAACTTTTTAAAATATATTGGCGATTGATTTCTTAGCCAAAAAATCCGTTATCAGTTCGTGAGAATCTGGCAAACCAACCTTAACTCTTGACCACAAGAATTTTATCGTTAAATTTTTATTCCTAACCCTAGTCTAAAAGAATACGCGATTTCTATTTATAAGTAACAGATGCGAAATCTGTTCAATGTTAAAAATGACATCAGGAAACATTTTATTCTGTTTTATTTAATTGCGATGAAACGAATTGTTCTCCACAGAATTAAGCGAGTGAAAGATCATCTCTTGCTTTTATTATTATTATTTCTTTTAACTGAAAGGAATATTATGGCTTGCTCTTTTTGTAAAAAGGAATAAAGAATGAAACCGCATATATCAACTCGCTTTTTATACAGATAGAAAATGAATTGGGAAAGAATTAAATTTATCAGAAATGTAATACATAATTTAGAATATGTGATTTTCGATATCGGAAAGAATTAAATTTATCAGAAATGTAATACATAATTTAGAATATGTGATTTTCGATATCACATATTTCTCCCCTTCGTCTGAAAAAGAAAGAGGTGTTGCCCAGGGTTATCATATACAACACATATTCTACATATAGAACAGAAAAATTATATATATGTATAAGATACCAAAAGAAATGTATATGTAAACAGTTGTACAACTTTGTATGAAATATATAGAGTAGCTACGATTACAATTTTTTTTTTTTTTTTTTTTTTTTTTTTTAATATGTGCACATTTTCACTCATGTCCATGAGAATATTTTCCAGTCATATTATTTTTATTAAATACATGCTTCATAGTCCACTGCATATACGATTTGTTGATATATCTATATGAATCACTGACAGTCACAATGAAAAAGCAGTAATATTGGATATCATGTATTTTCTAATTATTTCTTCTGCTAGATTCATATAACAATAGTTTGCAAACATAATAGTACTTTGTGGAAATAATATTCATTACAGTAGAAAATAATATATAAATGCAAAAATGAAATCTAAAGAAGCAAAATTATCTAAAACTAAATATACAATACACCAAATGATGTGTAAGAAACATCAGAAAAATATTGTCAAAATAAAAATATGAAAAAAATATGATGTGTGAATAATACCATAAAATATAAGCAAAAATGTGTTTTGGCCAATTCCAGCCAGGAAAGCTGTTCAACTGTGTTAGGCATCCACCGTAACACGAACAACCCACCTTACTCTTGTGAGAAACACAAGTATATGACTCAGGCTTAGGGCCTTCGTCCTAGATGAATAGGGCATGTAAAAAACAGCTCCTCCACGCCATTAAGAAAAATGTACGATCGGGAGCACCTCAAAAACAAGGACGGGGGATTTTCAAATGAATAAATAGAGAATTACTAGTTTAATAGCATACTAGAATTCTCAAAATTGGATGCTCTCAATTGAGTTGATGATTCTTCGGGCAATAATTTTGAACGAATCATCTTCTCAAGGAGGTATAATTATTTAAAAAAAAAAATAAATAAAAAATAAAAAAAAGTGTAGATTCAATGACTTGATATCTACAAAAATTATTAAAAAGTCATTCCAAGAAAATTGAGAGCATAAAAAGTCACGATCGGTAATATTCACACATTGACACATTTATGGCAATACATGTTGCTAGCAAAACGTTCAAATTATTCAAAAATGGGAAAATTCAAAATTTTAAATGATATATTATAACATTATGTGTTCAATGAAATAGCATAAGATATTATTATTTTTTTTTTATTATTATTATTTATGAACATTTTTATTTATTTTTGAATACTAAACAATGTGTAATTTAAGTGTTTTTGACAAGTGTCTAAGATGGAAATGTGTGTAAATTGTAATTCTTATGTTCTTAAATAAATGTTAATATAACGTAAGAGTATATTTTTATAATTTTGTCATGATTCTTTTTTTTTTTTTTTTTTTAGAAAATATGTCAAATATATCGATTTGAATAAAAGAATATGCAACATTTTAGAGTAATACTGTTATGTCAATTCCACCCTTGAACATGCAAAAAGTGGGCCCGCCAATAATGGCATGCAATGATGCAGTAAGCACAACAAAGATCCTTTGCGCATAGGAATCACAACAAAAATACTTACATATTCCCTTTTTTTTTTTTTTTTTTTTTTTTAAACCATATAATAGAAATGCTGTTAAGAATATCTTTTGAGAAACTGATAAATTGATTGTAAAATAAAATTTCAAATTATAAATATTAAATAAATAAAGTATAAAAGTAGTCATTTATGAGTATATGATTTTTATGACAATAAGTTTACCCCCTGCAGTGGTACCCCTGCAGTGGTACCCCTGGGTAACTTGTTCCACCTTTTTTTTTTTTTTTTTTTTTTTTTTTTTTTTTTTAAGGATTTGTCTTATTTTTCCTTGGACGCAAATTATATGAGTGTGTAGATTTTGGAATAGCATTGAAATTATTTGGTGTGCATTTTTGTCTTGGACGTAGATTATATGAGAGTGTAGGTGTTGATACGTTTTGAAAAGCGTTTTGATCATTTGTAACACGGTTATCAACTAAATGTGTGTTTCTGGGTGGAGCTAGCAACAGTCTATCCACATGTACCTTAAATGCAGACTCATCAGGGTAGTTTATTCTTTTTATTGAATATACAACTGGTGAATGCTTTTTAAATACAATAAAAGGACCATAATATTTAAGTCTAAATCTGTCAGTAGATTTTAAATATACTATATCTTTTTCGAAAATGTTTCTTAACTTTGTTTTTCTTTGATAATAGTTATAGCTTCTTTCTTGAGACATTTTAATATTACTGTAAGCTTTATGGTAAATTTTATCAAGGTCATGCATTAGTTTATAAACATCAACATTTCTATCAAGGAATGGTTGGTTGCACTGAGAATCATATGTATCAAAAATTAACGATAATTCTCTGCCAAAGTGTAGGAAATTTGGTGAAAATTGTGTAGACGAATGTTTTGATCCATTATACAAAGATTTATGAATATTGATAGCATTTGCAAATGTGTGTCCTTCTTGTAGGAGTGTTTTTATGGAATATTTTATACTTTTGTTTATTCTTTCAGAAATAACGTTGCTTTGTGGATGAGCAACAGAAGAGTGTAAAATTTTGATACCTAGTGTGTCGTTGAAATTGTTATAAACATGTGACGTGAATTGGGGTCCAAGATCTGAAAGAATTACAGATGGACGACCATGTGTGGATATGTAAGAAAATAAACATTTAACAACTTTTTGTGCAGATGTATCCGTTAAGGGATAAAGTTCTGCATGTCTTGAGAAATGGTCAATTATGGTCAATATGGATTGACCATTTTCGAAAGGACCTAACAAATCAGTAGATATAGTATGTCCAGGAAATTTTGGTGTGTAGGTTGGCTGTAAAGGTGCATTAAGTATACGATGATGTTTTGATTGTAAACAATTTGTACAAGATGCAACAAAATTTAATGTGTCGTTGTACATTCCTCTCCAAAAATATCTAGATGATAAAAATTCGTAAGTTTTTGTAAATCCGAAGTGTGATAAATGAGAAATAGTTAATGTCTTAGCTTTTAATTTTTCTGGCACAACAATACAGTAAGTATACGTGTCATTGCAAGTGTCATATTTTTTTATCATTAGAACTTTAGTATCAGGATGTATAAAAAAATTAGAAAACTTCTTAGATGATCCTTTTCTTAAAATTTCATTATATATAGGAGATAATTTATCATCCTTTTTCTGCTCAAACACAAAAGTGTTATTTGATATTTCCAGGAGGGGATCTTTATTGCCATTTTGGCCAGAAATAAGAAAGTTCAATTGATAATTATTTTTACCTTTTTCATAATTTTCATGACCATTTGTACTCACCTTATCAGGATCAATTTGAATGACAGGAAGATTTTCTTCAAAAACAATCTTCGGATTAGTAGAAAGGTTTTCTTGATTTTCATCTAAGTTACATCTCGACAAATAATCAGCTAAAATATTGCTAGAACCAGGTATATGTTCAAAAGAATAAGAATATTCAGAAAGGTCCATAAGCCATCTAGTGGTAATGTCTGCAGGATTTGTTGTTTTCTTATATTTTTTTAAAGGTGCACTGTCCGAAAGAATTACAAAATTTCGATTATATAAATAGTACTTAAATGCAAGTACAGATCTATGTATGGCCATTAATTCTAGTTTCAATGAAGGATATTTTTGTTCAGAGGGTTTTAATGATTTTGAAAAATATGCAATGGGCAAAAGTCTATCGCCAAATTTTTGCATAAGTACACCTGAAATTGCAACTTTTGATGCGTCTGTGTTTACGAAAAATTTTTTGTTCCAATCAGGTAATCTAACAATTGGAGGTTTGAAAAATAATTGTTGCAATTTTTCAAAAATTCCTTGATGTTTCTGAGTCCACTTAAAAGTGACTTTAGGTTTGGTTAAGTCAATTAATGGCTGGACAATTTGAGAGAAAGTTGGTAATAATGATTTATAATAAGTAGCAAGTCCTAAAAATATTTTCACCTGTTTTTTAGTAGTGGGTACAGGAAATGAGTTAATTTTAATAATATTAGCCTGCACCGGAGAAATTGTATGATTTTTAATGTGAAAACCTACATAATCTACTTCTGTTTTGTGAAATGAACATTTGTTAGGCGTTAAAGTTAAATTGTACTTTTTTAAAACATCGAATACTTTCCTTAATTTAAACATTGTTTCTTCAAAAGAGTTAGCCCCTAAAATTAAGTCATCTTGATAGGAATAGATTCCATCTTCCTGAATTTCATCTAAAAGACTATCCATAAGTGATTGAAAAATAGAGCTAGCTGTTTTAAGACCAAAACATAAACGTTTATATTTATATGAACCAAACATTGATGTAAAAGTAACATAATCTTGAAATTTTTCCGGTAAATCGATTTGATGATATGCTTGTTGAAAATCCAATGACGTAAAATATTTATATGATGATAAATTTGAAATAATAGTTTGAATTTTTGGTAAAGGGTAAGAAGAACCCTGAATTACCGTGTTTAGCATTCTTAGATCTAAAGCTAGTCTGAATCTTTGTTTTCCTGAACCATCCGGTTTCTTTTTTACCAAAAGGATGGGACAGGCCCATTCAGAGCAACTACGCTCAATGATATTAGCATCTGCAAGTTCTCTAATTTGATTGAGAGCTTCGTTTTGCAGAGCTTGAGGTATTGGGAAAGGAAGAGTTTTTATTGGAAAATCATTTGTGAGCTTTAAATTTGGAATAACTTTATCAGTATGTCCTAAGGTTGCTAAAGATTTTGAAAAAACAGCAAAATTTTCGAATAGTAATTTTTGCAACTGCTCTTTTTCTTCTTTACATAAGTGATCAAGTTTGAAGTCAGAATGAGTTAAATCTGATTTTCTTTTGTTTAAAATTTGTTCTGATGGTTGAATTAAATTAACAGAGTGTTCAGTTTTGTTTTTAGATACTGTGTCATTGCCATCATTCAAAATAATTTCACTTACATCAAAATTTTTGATTTGTTGAACCAAAGCAATTTTACCTATATTCATGTTTTTGTTAAAATGAACACTCTTTTCAGAATTATTTGATACATAAATGTGGAAATTATAAATTTCTTTTATATGATTTTTCCTATTGTAACTTTTTTGGAAGTCCTTGAATGATATAAGAGAATCGTAAAAATTTATCTGTTTATCTTCATTTCCCTCAAACATAAATTCAGTAGGATCAGGTTTTAATTTGGTGAATACCTTAATTGCTTTTGTTTCATATGGGTTGAGAATACATTTAGAATGTAAATATGCAGGAATGCAATTTTTTTTATGTGCATGGTCAGTATGATTGTGATTACAAGTACCATCATCCTCTTCATTACAAGAGTAAAATGGAATTGATGTATCATTTATTTTTAGTAAGTCATTAGCAAAATCAATTTGGATGTTATTATGTTTAATGAAATCAATTCCAAGAATTCCCTGGAAGGACGAGGATGAAGGGATATCAACAATATAAAATGTATGGTGAAAATTCTTTTGTTCAATTTTAAAAGATGCACTTATACATGATGAGAAATTAACCTCAGAATTGACAGTCTTAATTGTAATATTAGAACCTTTTCTTTTATATTTCAAAGATGTTTTGATTTGATTAAACAATTTTTGTGAAAGTAGACTTAACGAACTGCCTGTGTCAATTAAAAAATTTACTTTTGATTGAGCCATCACTGCATTAATAAGTGGTAAAGAAGAAGCATTTTGATATACATTACAAATATATTTACTTCTTTGCTCCATTTCTGTTTGAATAGCTACATTGTTTGAAATCGTAATGATAGAATTTGTTTGAGAAGCAACAGAATTAACTAGCCTACGATTTGTTAATTTTGGTATATCATTATTTAGCGTAGAAAATACTGGTGATTGTAGAGATTGAGAAATATTCTCACCAGTAGGAATAAATCTCTCTATCAGTTTAAATTCCTATCCTCTTTAAACTTTGTATTGTCTCGAAAATTTGCTTCAGAATTTTGTTGGTGTGAGTAGTGTCTATAATCTTGTTTTCTTAAATTTTGTCTCTTCCATCTGAAGCAATATTTAGCAGTGTGTCCATATTTCTCACAAATTTGGCAAATTCTAGAATTGAATTTGTTTCTACTTTGTCTATTTTGGAAGAAAGTTCTTTTATTTTTAAAGTGTGTTTGATTATCAGCAAATCTGTGCATTTTTGGAGAATATTTTGTTCTCTTGTTTTGCAATTGATGGTTCTGCTTATCATGATAGTCTTTTTTATTATCCTGTTTACATGATAAGCTGTTAACTTGTTCAGTCAAAAAATTGATTTTCTCCAAAATGATGTTACTGTTTGTGTCTGTGTTTTCTGTGTTTTTTGTCATCTCCTCTGTCACATGAATTTCAAATAGTTTTTGTGCCCTATCAACAGCCTCTTTGTATTTATTAATACCTTCCTCTTGAAGCTTAATTCTAATGTTTGGTGGTATACATGAAATAAATTTAGAGAATTTTAGTGAGTTTAGTGCTTCTGTGTCATAAATATCAGGAAAAGCTTTTGATGCGACACAATTTAATCTGTGTGCAAAATGTTTTGGCGACTCCGATTTCATCATTGTGATGTTATTAAATGAATTAATATTGTATGTTGAAGACGGTAAGGCAAAGAAATTAGTAAATTCCCTTTCGATAAATTCCAGATCAGTTGCATTATATAAAATTTCATTTTCTAACATAAATTTTTGTGCAGGACCGATCAATTTACTTTTTAGAATCAAAATGATTTCTTTAGATTTTATACCACCGATCTCTGCATACGATCTTAACTGATCAAAAAAGAATTTAAGAAAATTTGGATCCCCATCAAAAGTTGGAATCAGAATATTGGTGGCCATTATTACTAAATAATTTAATTACCAAAACGAAAAACTGAATACTATGTATATATACTATATATTGAATATGTACTATATATATATATATATATATATATATATATATAAAACTTTCACTACTAAAAATAAAATTTAAAAAAGATTGCACAAAATATATTTTGGTTTGAATACTTCCTTTTCAAAAAGTATATTAAATATATATATAAGATCTTAATATATAAGATCAGTCATGGCAGAAATTTGTTGTTATAAAAAAATTTGTTGTGCAATAAATGTAGAACCATCATAAATCACAAAATGTAAAACCTTAAAAAAATTACCTTCAAAATTCTCAATATTTTAAATTTCTTTATATTTATACCATGACGTAGCAATCAACATATGTATGCAATCTATATATTTAAATATTTATTCACATCCAATCAATAGTTAGTAGTAATAATTAAAAATGAGTACCAAAATAATTAATTTGCTAAAAAAAATTAACTGAAAGAAAATATAGCATAAATAAAAGATTTCATAAACATCAATATTTAAGTAACTGCATGGGAGATAGAAATATTTTATGATGAGCATTAATATTAGAATGTCCTGATTTTAATTTTAATTTATATATATATATATATATATATATATATTTTAAGCAATTTAAAAAAATCTTTTAATTTAATAGCAATTTCATATAAAGAGCAAGAGAAGAGCAATAAAAAAGTGCAATAAAATTATAATCATAAGTGCAATTCATTCATTTATTTATTCTTTATTATTTTAAAATGAAATATGTTTACTTAAAAATATATTAAAATTACTTACTTGAATAGAAAGATTTCTTTTCTTTATTTTTATTGTTATTATTATTATCATTATTTTTATATATACGACGAATTTGTATTTTATTTTATTTTATTTATATATTTATTTACTTTCTTTTAAATATATATATATATGTTGCGTTTTGTCATACCTTACTATTGTATATATTTTAATTGTTGTGATTCTTGCTTCAATAGTAGTCACTAATAGTTAAAAAAATTTCTAACTTCGTAAAAAAATTATTTCACAAATCGGATAGTCACAACACAAAACATTGAATAATTTTTCGAAGAGATTGTCTTCAAGCTGGTAAATAATGGCATTTGAAAAAATACGATGATTCATCATTTTTTTTTTTAAGCGGCTGACGATTGACGATTTCAATTAATTTTTCCACACACTCTTGAAAAAAGAAAATACCGAAAGCGAACGGAATAGTCAGTATCAGACTGACGTTCAATAAAAATTTCTTTTGAAGAATTAATCACCTGCTGAAATAATTATCGAATGTCGACTAGAAACAGGAAAGAAATTATTTGCATTGATTTTAAATCAGCAGCACACCTGACATGAAGTTCTGGAGAAATGTTGTCATCACAAGCGCATGATGCGACACAAACACTGAACACCACTGCAGGCAGAGAAGCAAGCACATACGCACGACGACAACGACAATATGCTCCAACCTTGCACACAGAATGAAGGGTCTCAAATAGGGAATCGGCAGAGACATCAGACGATCACCAGCCAAGCCAGACAGAAAACAGGAACAGGAACCTCTTGACAGGAACACCGACAGTATAGAACATCAGCAGCATAGGCAGTCCAACAAACAGAAGTGAAAGTTCTTAAAAATGTTTCTATTACTGTTCCGGGAATATATATATATATATTTTAATAATATATAAAAGTTTTCACTCTGAAGAGTTAGTGCTTATAGGCGAAACAACTGCAGCAGATAAAGTAATATTGAAAAGCAACATAGGCAAAAAAAAAAAAAATTTCAAGGTAGTTCAAAACTGCATCCGAAAAAGAAAATTTTATAATGTTGCAGTTTTTTCTCCTCCCCGTGCCCATTTTTAAATTCTTGCATAAATTTTCTAAGATTTCGCCTGGTATGAAGCACCACATAATATGTTGAATTTTATTTGGTAGGTAGTGTGAATTCTTTCTTTATAACAGCCGTGAAGATACAGAAGAAGCGTTATGTCCCACAAATAACTCAAGTAAGCGAAATCTATAATGCAATCATTTAATAAAATTCAAAGTCATCATATATCTTGCAATTTCAATAACACATAAATATCCTTTTGAAAACATCAAGACAATGTTCCTTTTTTAACAAAATGATTTAATGCACAAATGGAACGGGATGGACACGGGGAGAGACGCAAATCAAGAGACGTCTTTTCAGCAGCAGAGAAAATGCAGAAGTGATGAAATTGTTGGCTGGATACATTACCCAAAACAACATAAAATTAAGCCAAGGCAACACCCAACTTTTTCAGTTACAGCTAATTTAGTGTAACTTTTTAAAATATATTGGCGATTGATTTCTTAGCCAAAAAATCCGTTATCAGTTCGTGAGAATCTGGCAAACCAACCTTAACTCTTGACCACAAGAATTTTATCGTTAAATTTTTATTCCTAACCCTAGTCTAAAAGAATACGCGATTTCTATTTATAAGTAACAGATGCGAAATCTGTTCAATGTTAAAAATGACATCAGGAAACATTTTATTCTGTTTTATTTAATTGCGATGAAACGAATTGTTCTCCACAGAATTAAGCGAGTGAAAGATCATCTCTTGCTTTTATTATTATTATTTCTTTTAACTGAAAGGAATATTATGGCTTGCTCTTTTTGTAAAAAGGAATAAAGAATGAAACCGCATATATCAACTCGCTTTTTATACAGATAGAAAATGAATTGGGAAAGAATTAAATTTATCAGAAATGTAATACATAATTTAGAATATGTGATTTTCGATATCGGAAAGAATTAAATTTATCAGAAATGTAATACATAATTTAGAATATGTGATTTTCGATATCACATATTTCTCCCCTTCGTCTGAAAAAGAAAGAGGTGTTGCCCAGGGTTATCATATACAACACATATTCTACATATAGAACAGAAAAATTATATATATGTATAAGATACCAAAAGAAATGTATATGTAAACAGTTGTACAACTTTGTATGAAATATATAGAGTAGCTACGATTACAATTTTTTTTTTTTTTTTTTTTTTTTTTTTTATGTGCACATTTTCACTCATGTCCATGAGAATATTTTCCAGTCATATTATTTTTATTAAATACATGCTTCATAGTCCACTGCATATACGATTTGTTGATATATCTATATGAATCACTGACAGTCACAATGAAAAAGCAGTAATATTGGATATCATGTATTTTCTAATTATTTCTTCTGCTAGATTCATATAACAATAGTTTGCAAACATAATAGTACTTTGTGGAAATAATATTCATTACAGTAGAAAATAATATATAAATGCAAAAATGAAATCTAAAGAAGCAAAATTATCTAAAACTAAATATACAATACACCAAATGATGTGTAAGAAACATCAGAAAAATATTGTCAAAATAAAAATATGAAAAAAATATGATGTGTGAATAACACCATAAAATATAAGCAAAAATGTGTTTTGGCCAATTCCAGCCAGGAAAGCTGTTCAACTGTGTTAGGCATCCACCGTAACACGAACAACCCACCTTACTCTTGTGAGAAACACAAGTATATGACTCAGGCTTAGGGCCTTCGTCCTAGATGAATAGGGCATGTAAAAAACAGCTCCTCCACGCCATTAAGAAAAATGTACGATCGGGAGCACCTCAAAAACAAGGACGGGGGATTTTCAAATGAATAAATAGAGAATTACTAGTTTAATAGCATACTAGAATTCTCAAAATTGGATGCTCTCAATTGAGTTGATGATTCTTCGGGCAATAATTTTGAACGAATCATCTTCTCAAGGAGGGATAATTATTTCAAAAAAAAAAAAAATAAATAAATAAAAAAAAGTGTAGATTCAATGACTTGATATCTACAAAAATTATTAAAAAGTCATTCCAAGAAAATTGAGAGCATAAAAAGTCACGATCGGTAATATTCACACATTGACACATTTATGGCAATACATGTTGCTAGCAAAACGTTCAAATTATTCAAAAATGGGAAAATTCAAAATTTTAAATGATATATTATAACATTATGTGTTCAATGAAATAGCATAAGATATTATTATTTTTTTTTTATTATTATTATTTATGAACATTTTTATTTATTTTTGAATACTAAACAATGTGTAATTTAAGTGTTTTTGACAAGTGTCTAAGATGGAAATGTGTGTAAATTGTAATTCTTATGTTCTTAAATAAATGTTAATATAACGTAAGAGTATATTTTTATAATTTTGTCATGATTCTTTTTTTTTTTTTTTTTAGAAAATATGTCAAATATATCGATTTGAATAAAAGAATATGCAACATTTTAGAGTAATACTGTTATGTCAATTGCACCCTTGAACATGCAAAAAGTGGGCCCGCCAATAATGGCATGCAATGATGCAGTAAGCACAACAAAGATCCTTTGCGCATAGGAATCACAACAAAAATACTTACATATTCCCTTTTTTTTTTTTTTTTTTTTTTTTTTTAAACCATATAATAGAAATGCTGTTAAGAATATCTTTTGAGAAACTGATAAATTGATTGTAAAATAAAATTTCAAATTATAAATATTAAATAAATAAAGTATAAAAGTCATTTATGAGTATATGATTTTTATGACAATAAGTTTACCCCCTGCAGTGGTACCCCTGCAGTGGTACCCCTGCAATGGTAACTTGTTCCACCTTTTTTTTTTTTTTTTTTTTTTTTAAGGATTTGTCTTATTTTTCCTTGGACGCAAATTATATGAGTGTGTAGATTTTGGAATAGCATTGAAATTATTTGGTGTGCATTTTTGTCTTGGACGTAGATTATATGAGAGTGTAGGTGTTGATACGTTTTGAAAAGCGTTTTGATCATTTGTAACACGGTTATCAACTAAATGTGTGTTTCTGGGTGGAGCTAGCAACAGTCTATCCACATGTACCTTAAATGCAGACTCATCAGGGTAGTTTATTCTTTTTATTGAAAATACAACTGGTGAATGCTTTTTAAATACAATAAAAGGACCATAATATTTAAGTCTAAATCTGTCAGTAGATTTTAAATATACTATATCTTTTTCGAAAATGTTTCTTAACTTTGTTTTTCTTTGATAATAGTTATAGCTTCTTTCTTGAGACATTTTAATATTACTGTAAGCTTTATGGTAAATTTTATCAAGGTCATGCATTAGTTTATAAACATCAACATTTCTATCAAGGAATGGTTGGTTGCACTGAGAATCATATGTATCAAAAATTAACGATAATTCTCTGCCAAAGTGTAGGAAATTTGGTGAAAATTGTGTAGACGAATGTTTTGATCCATTATACAAAGATTTATGAATATTGATAGCATTTGCAAATGTGTGTCCTTCTTGTAGGAGTGTTTTTATGGAATATTTTATACTTTTGTTTATTCTTTCAGAAATAACGTTGCTTTGTGGATGAGCAACAGAAGAGTGTAAAATTTTGATACCTAGTGTGTCGTTGAAATTGTTATAAACATGTGACGTGAATTGGGGTCCAAGATCTGAAAGAATTACAGATGGACGACCATGTGTGGATATGTAAGAAAATAAACATTTAACAACTTTTTGTGCAGATGTATCCGTTAAGGGATAAAGTTCTGCATGTCTTGAGAAATGGTCAATTATGGTCAATATGGATTGACCATTTTCGAAAGGACCTAACAAATCAGTAGATATAGTATGTCCAGGAAATTTTGGTGTGTAGGTTGGCTGTAAAGGTGCATTAAGTATACGATGATGTTTTGATTGTAAACAATTTGTACAAGATGCAACAAAATTTAATGTGTCGTTGTACATTCCTCTCCAAAAATATCTAGATGATAAAAATTCGTAAGTTTTTGTAAATCCGAAGTGTGATAAATGAGAAATAGTTAATGTCTTAGCTTTTAATTTTTCTGGCACAACAATACAGTAAGTATACGTGTCATTGCAAGTGTCATATTTTTTTATCATTAGAACTTTAGTATCAGGATGTATAAAAAAATTAGAAAACTTCTTAGATGATCCTTTTCTTAAAATTTCATTATATATAGGAGATAATTTATCATCCTTTTTCTGCTCAAACACAAAAGTGTTATTTGATATTTCCAGGAGGGGATCTTTATTGCCATTTTGGCCAGAAATAAGAAAGTTCAATTGATAATTATTTTTACCTTTTTCATAATTTTCATGACCATTTGTACTCACCTTATCAGGATCAATTTGAATGACAGGAAGATTTTCTTCAAAAACAATCTTCGGATTAGTAGAAAGGTTTTCTTGATTTTCATCTAAGTTACATCTCGACAAATAATCAGCTAAAATATTGCTAGAACCAGGTATATGTTCAAAAGAATAAGAATATTCAGAAAGGTCCATAAGCCATCTAGTGGTAATGTCTGCAGGATTTGTTGTTTTCTTATATTTTTTTAAAGGTGCACTGTCCGAAAGAATTACAAAATTTCGATTATATAAATAGTACTTAAATGCAAGTACAGATCTATGTATGGCCATTAATTCTAGTTTCAATGAAGGATATTTTTGTTCAGAGGGTTTTAATGATTTTGAAAAATATGCAATGGGCAAAAGTCTATCGCCAAATTTTTGCATAAGTACACCTGAAATTGCAACTTTTGATGCGTCTGTGTTTACGAAAAATTTTTTGTTCCAATCAGGTAATCTAACAATTGGAGGTTTGAAAAATAATTGTTGCAATTTTTCAAAAATTCCTTGATGTTTCTGAGTCCACTTAAAAGTGACTTTAGGTTTGGTTAAGTCAATTAATGGCTGGACAATTTGAGAGAAAGTTGGTAATAATGATTTATAATAAGTAGCAAGTCCTAAAAATATTTTCACCTGTTTTTTAGTAGTGGGTACAGGAAATGAGTTAATTTTAATAATATTAGCCTGCACCGGAGAAATTGTATGATTTTTAATGTGAAAACCTAAATAATCTACTTCTGTTTTGTGAAATGAACATTTGTTAGGCGTTAAAGTTAAATTGTACTTTTTTAAAACATCGAATACTTTCCTTAATTTAAACATTGTTTCTTCAAAAGAGTTAGCCCCTAAAATTAAGTCATCTTGATAGGAATAGATTCCATCTTCCTGAATTTCATCTAAAAGACTATCCATAAGTGATTGAAAAATAGAGCTAGCTGTTTTAAGACCAAAACATAAACGTTTATATTTATATGAACCAAACATTGATGTAAAAGTAACATAATCTTGAAATTTTTCCGGTAAATCGATTTGATGATATGCTTGTTGAAAATCCAATGACGTAAAATATTTATATGATGATAAATTTGAAATAATAGTTTGAATTTTTGGTAAAGGGTAAGAAGAACCCTGAATTACCGTGTTTAGCATTCTTAGATCTAAAGCTAGTCTGAATCTTTGTTTTCCTGAACCATCCGGTTTCTTTTTTACCAAAAGGATGGGACAGGCCCATTCAGAGCAACTACGCTCAATGATATTAGCATCTGCAAGTTCTCTAATTTGATTGAGAGCTTCGTTTTGCAGAGCTTGAGGTATTGTGAAAGGAAGAGTTTTTATTGGAAAATCATTTGTGAGCTTTAAATTTGGAATAACTTTATCAGTATGTCCTAAGGTTGCTAAAGATTTTGAAAAAACAGCAAAATTTTCGAATAGTAATTTTTGCAACTGCTCTTTTTCTTCTTTACATAAGTGATCAAGTTTGAAGTCAGAATGAGTTAAATCTGATTTTCTTTTGTTTAAAATTTGTTCTGATGGTTGAATTAAATTAACAGAGTGTTCAGTTTTGTTTTTAGATACTGTGTCATTGCCATCATTCAAAATAATTTCACTTACATCAAAATTTTTGATTTGTTGAACCAAAGCAATTTTACCTATATTCATGTTTTTGTTAAAATGAACACTCTTTTCAGAATTATTTGATACATAAATGTGGAAATTATAAATTTCTTTTATATGATTTTTCCTATTGTAACTTTTTTGGAAGTCCTTGAATGATATAAGAGAATCGTAAAAATTTATCTGTTTATCTTCATTTCCCTCAAACATAAATTCAGTAGGATCAGGTTTTAATTTGGTGAATACCTTAATTGCTTTTGTTTCATATGGGTTGAGAATACATTTAGAATGTAAATATGCAGGAATGCAATTTTTTTTATGTGCATGGTCAGTATGATTGTGATTACAAGTACCATCATCCTCTTCATTACAAGAGTAAAATGGAATTGATGTATCATTTATTTTTAGTAAGTCATTAGCAAAATCAATTTGGATGTTATTATGTTTAATGAAATCAATTCCAAGAATTCCCTGGAAGGACGAGGATGAAGGGATATCAACAATATAAAATGTATGGTGAAAATTCTTTTGTTCAATTTTAAAAGATGCACTTATACATGATGAGAAATTAACCTCAGAATTGACAGTCTTAATTGTAATATTAGAACCTTTTCTTTTATATTTCAAAGATGTTTTGATTTGATTAAACAATTTTTGTGAAAGTAGACTTAACGAACTGCCTGTGTCAATTAAAAAATTTACTTTTGATTGAGCCATCACTGCATTAATAAGTGGTAAAGAAGAAGCATTTTGATATACATTACAAATATATTTACTTCTTTGCTCCATTTCTGTTTGAATAGCTACATTGTTTGAAATCGTAATGATAGAATTTGTTTGAGAAGCAACAGAATTAACTAGCCTACGATTTGTTAATTTTGGTATATCATTATTTAGCGTAGAAAATACTGGTGATTGTAGAGATTGAGAAATATTCTCACCAGTAGGAATAAATCTCTCTATCAGTTTAAATTCCTATCCTCTTTAAACTTTGTATTGTCTCGAAAATTTGCTTCAGAATTTTGTTGGTGTGAGTAGTGTCTATAATCTTGTTTTCTTAAATTTTGTCTCTTCCATCTGAAGCAATATTTAGCAGTGTGTCCATATTTCTCACAAATTTGGCAAATTCTAGAATTGAATTTGTTTCTACTTTGTCTATTTTGGAAGAAAGTTCTTTTATTTTTAAAGTGTGTTTGATTATCAGCAAATCTGTGCATTTTTGGAGAATATTTTGTTCTCTTGTTTTGCAATTGATGGTTCTGCTTATCATGATAGTCTTTTTTATTATCCTGTTTACATGATAAGCTGTTAACTTGTTCAGTCAAAAAATTGATTTTCTCCAAAATGATGTTACTGTTTGTGTCTGTGTTTTCTGTGTTTTTTGTCATCTCCTCTGTCACATGAATTTCAAATAGTTTTTGTGCCCTATCAACAGCCTCTTTGTATTTATTAATACCTTCCTCTTGAAGCTTAATTCTAATGTTTGGTGGTATACATGAAATAAATTTAGAGAATTTTAGTGAGTTTAGTGCTTCTGTGTCATAAATATCAGGAAAAGCTTTTGATGCGACACAATTTAATCTGTGTGCAAAATGTTTTGGCGACTCCGATTTCATCATTGTGATGTTATTAAATGAATTAATATTGTATGTTGAAGACGGTAAGGCAAAGAAATTAGTAAATTCCCTTTCGATAAATTCCAGATCAGTTGCATTATATAAAATTTCATTTTCTAACATAAATTTTTGTGCAGGACCGATCAATTTACTTTTTAGAATCAAAATGATTTCTTTAGATTTTGTACCACCGATCTCTGCATACGATCTTAACTGATCAAAAAAGAATTTAAGAAAATTTGGATCCCCATCAAAAGTTGGAATCAGAATATTGGTGGCCATTATTACTAAATAATTTAATTACCAAAACGAAAAACTGAATACTATGTATATATACTATATATTGAATATGTACTATATATATATATATATATATATATATAAAACTTTCACTACTAAAAATAAAATTTAAAAAAGATTGCACAAAATATATTTTGGTTTGAATACTTCCTTTTCAAAAAGTATATTAAATATATATATAAGATCTTAATATATAAGATCAGTCATGGCAGAAATTTGTTGTTATAAAAAAATTTGTTGTGCAATAAATGTAGAACCATCATAAATCACAAAATGTAAAACCTTAAAAAAATTACCTTCAAAATTCTCAATATTTTAAATTTCTTTATATTTATACCATGACGTAGCAATCAACATATGTATGCAATCTATATATTTAAATATTTATTCACATCCAATCAATAGTTAGTAGTAATAATTAAAAATGAGTACCAAAATAATTAATTTGCTAAAAAAAATTAACTGAAAGAAAATATAGCATAAATAAAAGATTTCATAAACATCAATATTTAAGTAACTGCATGGGAGATAGAAATATTTTATGATGAGCATTAATATTAGAATGTCCTGATTTTAATTTTAATTTATATATATATATATATATATATATATTTTAAGCAATTTAAAAAAATCTTTTAATTTAATAGCAATTTCATATAAAGAGCAAGAGAAGAGCAATAAAAAAGTGCAATAAAATTATAATCATAAGTGCAATTCATTCATTTATTTATTCTTTATTATTTTAAAATGAAATATGTTTACTTAAAAATATATTAAAATTACTTACTTGAATAGAAAGATTTCTTTTCTTTATTTTTATTGTTATTATTATTATCATTATTTTTATATATACGACGAATTTGTATTTTATTTTATTTTATTTATATATTTATTTACTTTCTTTTAAATATATATATATATGTTGCGTTTTGTCATACCTTACTATTGTATATATTTTAATTGTTGTGATTCTTGCTTCAATAGTAGTCACTAATAGTTAAAAAAATTTCTAACTTCGTAAAAAAATTATTTCACAAATCGGATAGTCACAACACAAAACATTGAATAATTTTTCGTAGAGATTGTCTTCAAGCTGGTAAATAATGGCATTTGAAAAAATACGATGATTCATCATTTTTTTTTTTAAGCGGCTGACGATTGACGATTTCAATTAATTTTTCCACACACTCTTGAAAAAAGAAAATACCGAAAGCGAACGGAATAGTCAGTATCAGACTGACGTTCAATAAAAATTTCTTTTGAAGAATTAATCACCTGCTGAAATAATTATCGAATGTCGACTAGAAACAGGAAAGAAATTATTTGCATTGATTTTAAATCAGCAGCACACCTGACATGAAGTTCTGGAGAAATGTTGTCATCACAAGCGCATGATGCGACACAAACACTGAACACCACTGCAGGCAGAGAAGCAAGCACATACGCACGACGACAACGACAATATGCTCCAACCTTGCACACAGAATGAAGGGTCTCAAATAGGGAATCGGCAGAGACATCAGACGATCACCAGCCAAGCCAGACAGAAAACAGGAACAGGAACCTCTTGACAGGAACACCGACAGTATAGAACATCAGCAGCATAGGCAGTCCAACAAACAGAAGTGAAAGTTCTTAAAAATGTTTCTATTACTGTTCCGGGAATATATATATATATATTTTAATAATATATAAAAGTTTTCACTCTGAAGAGTTAGTGCTTATAGGCGAAACAACTGCAGCAGATAAAGTAATATTGAAAAGCAACATAGGCAAAAAAAAAAAAATTTCAAGGTAGTTCAAAACTGCATCCGAAAAAGAAAATTTTATAATGTTGCAGTTTTTTCTCCTCCCCGTGCCCATTTTTAAATTCTTGCATAAATTTTCTAAGATTTCGCCTGGTATGAAGCACCACATAATATGTTGAATTTTATTTGGTAGGTAGTGTGAATTCTTTCTTTATAACAGCCGTGAAGATACAGAAGAAGCGTTATGTCCCACAAATAACTCAAGTAAGCGAAATCTATAATGCAATCATTTAATAAAATTCAAAGTCATCATATATCTTGCAATTTCAATAACACATAAATATCCTTTTGAAAACATCAAGACAATGTTCCTTTTTTAACAAAATGATTTAATGCACAAATGGAACGGGATGGACACGGGGAGAGACGCAAATCAAGAGACGTCTTTTCAGCAGCAGAGAAAATGCAGAAGTGATGAAATTGTTGGCTGGATACATTACCCAAAACAACATAAAATTAAGCCAAGGCAACACCCAACTTTTTCAGTTACAGCTAATTTAGTGTAACTTTTTAAAATATATTGGCGATTGATTTCTTAGCCAAAAAATCCGTTATCAGTTCGTGAGAATCTGGCAAACCAACCTTAACTCTTGACCACAAGAATTTTATCGTTAAATTTTTATTCCTAACCCTAGTCTAAAAGAATACGCGATTTCTATTTATAAGTAACAGATGCGAAATCTGTTCAATGTTAAAAATGACATCAGGAAACATTTTATTCTGTTTTATTTAATTGCGATGAAACGAATTGTTCTCCACAGAATTAAGCGAGTGAAAGATCATCTCTTGCTTTTATTATTATTATTTCTTTTAACTGAAAGGAATATTATGGCTTGCTCTTTTTGTAAAAAGGAATAAAGAATGAAACCGCATATATCAACTCGCTTTTTATACAGATAGAAAATGAATTGGGAAAGAATTAAATTTATCAGAAATGTAATACATAATTTAGAATATGTGATTTTCGATATCGGAAAGAATTAAATTTATCAGAAATGTAATACATAATTTAGAATATGTGATTTTCGATATCACAAGAAGAAAAAAAGTTTCATGTTTATATTTTTAGAAATGACCTGAGTACATATGCTCTTAAGAAGAAAATTTGTAAGATTTTAAAACGTCTCAAATGCAGATGTTAGAAACGATTAATAAGAGAGAAATTTGTGATCACAACAAAAAAAGAAGAAATATTAATGATAATAGACAAAAAATATCAAAAGACAACCATAAAAAAGGCAGAAAGAAAAAATATAGATAAATTAATAAAAATAATTTAATTAGTTTAAAAACACGTTTTGGGAAACACCCATCATACACATTTCTTAGCGCAAGAAAACTAAAAGGAGTAGCAGCACATTATAGAAAATTGTCCCTAAAATTGGAGTTGAATGAAAACGAACAAAAATTTGTAAGGTAACACCACAAACTGAAAAACACATAACAATTGTTTTGGGGTGAAATAATTAACCTTGACCCATTGACCTCAGAGAAATAAAAGGGCTAAAGTGTGATACAAAAAATCTGGACAAGCGATAAGATAAAGTAAAAATATTTCTTTAAAAATATTAATAAAAGTTCAACTAACTAAAAGTTGAAAAAATATACAAGTGATACGTAAAAATAATTGTTAAAAAATAAAGTAAAAATAAAATGACTATAAAGAAATAACACCGAGGAAGAGAAAAGGTTTTGCGAGTAGGTATCAGGTGTCACACACACACACACAAAAAAAAAAGTTGAAGAAAGAAAATTTTTTGGATTTTTTGAAAAGGTAAAAAGTTTTCTGAAAATCCAGATGAGAGTTTCAAAAACAGACATTTAATATTAGTTTTAGAATGACAAAATATTATTATAAAACTAGCAGTGGGGAACAATATATATTTAAAAATATCTTCATTGTATTAATTTCTGCAATACTTAATAATGCAGTATTTCAAAGGTCTCCTGGTTTTACCAATACAAACAAGACTGCTCGATGAACAAAAGATTAAATATAAAACAGACCGGTTCTTCTCAGTAAGAATAAGATTTTTAATAGGAGAAAATTCAAGTTTGTTAACTGGTTTTTACAAATAATGGTGTTAAACAGCAACGTTTGATTCATTTCCATGCTAGTTTGATTTGATTTACTTTATGAATAAGTGAGGCTATCTTCTTATTAATTAAAGCCCAAATTTCCCGGATGTAACAACGAATCTAGCGTCCCAGCAACAACATTGTACAGAATTAACCCTTTGCTAGCTCTAACGCTCAAAAACATTCTAAACTGTGCTGTGAAATTTAGGGACTCTTTTATTCAATTATCACCAATAATTTTGAAGTGAGACCAGGCGAGACGTATTAATCCTGGACGATATATTTAACGCCCCAGCCCGCCCGTTCCCGCTGTTCAATGTCTTTTTCTAGTCAATTTTGTCCTTTTATTACTTCCGGTGTGAGCCTTTTTTTTTTTTTTTTAAACACACTTGACATTGTGAGTTTTTTTGGTTTTCTTCCCATGCTATTTCTATGGGGTTTTTAGCTCCCCCCCCCCCCTCTTTTTCTACATTCTAAAGTGCGGATATTAGACATGTATAACGGACGAATAACATTCGAAGTGATTAGGCAACCGTTACATTTAAAATTTAGTGGTGGATATTGAATAAAAAAATCCCTAAATTTGGCAACACTGACCAGAAGAGTGAAATTAAATTGGACCGGTAAAGGATTAAAGAAAGTAAAATTTTATCCACGATTCCCACGCGTGCATTTCAAACGAATAAACTAAAGAAAAAAAAAAGATAATTTAACAGAAAAAGTTACATTTTAACTGCCACAATATACTGAGGAAAAAATAATAATAATACTAAGATTTTATTCATGCACTAGGAAACCTGTGCGAAATTTTCTTTCTTTCTTTTTATTTACTTTTAAAATTTGAAACTTATAAGTCTTATACCAATTTCATCTCCCAATTTAAATTTTAATTCATCAGAAGTCAAATTATTATTAGTTTTTGTGGGATGAAACGCTAGTGATAGTCAAACCAAATCATTCAAAGAAAAGTCTTGAATATAAAATTCATGTTTAACGACCCAGTTTTCATACTTCCGAAGGCAGGGCAGCTTTAATATACGACTCCTGTGGCGACTTTGAAAATTTTGCCGGCTATTTGCCTTTTAATTAATTATTTTATTAATTATTATTTTTTTTTTTTTTAAATCTTAGTACCTATTTCGATTATACTTTTTATTATTGCATTTTTTAGTCAATTTATGATAAAGTTCATATTTTGTTTATATTTCTAAAGTATTGCTAGGTTTAAAATGAAGCTTGCAAACATTATAAAGATGTAAATTTCAAAAATAGACTTTTCTATAAAATGCTCTCATCAGACAAATGTCGTCATTTTTTTTTTATTAGATCACTGAATTGATTCTCTGTGCTTAAATATTGCTTATGTATTATTTTTTATCCTCGAATAATTTATTAAGTCACTATTGTATAATTTCTACAAAATATAATCTTAACTGGTTCCACGTTAGAGAAATATTATATAAGATGTTTCGCATGGTTTTGGGAGATTCGTTCATTGATTTAAATAATGAATTAAACATTTAACATGCAAAATTCATTTGGTCATTTACAGAGAAAATATCATTTTAAAATTTATTTAAGTACAGTATATATGAGTATACTATAGTTCTTTCGTTTACAGAAAACAAAGTTTGAATAACTAAATAATTTTCCAAAATTTATTCACTCACAAAACAAAGCTTGAATAAAATAAAATAATTTCTTTTTTAGAATAAACGCTTTTTGTTGCTATGCGAAATTTTCCTACGTCACGGAAAAATAATAACAATAAAGTAAATGTGTAGAATTTAGCTATGTCGCGAGAAATTAATAATATAAACGAAAAACTATACACATGGTTCTAAAATTTTAATTAAAGAATTAGGATGTCCTTTTTTAATTTCTATGGAGAGATTTGGAGTTCAAAACATGTAAATGTCGTGATGTAAAAGATAATGCCATTTGTTTTAAATATCATGTAAACCAATGTTTAATAATATAACTTGCAAGGAGAAATTCAGTAGCCGCCGCTTTATAAAACCACATTTGTTTTCATCAAAATGATTTTATTAAGCGGCTGATTTTTATATCCGGTGAAAATTCCCGAACTCAATAAAAGAGTATTCATTCTTCTTCACCTTTCCATCTATCAACTAGCCATCCGTAGGAATGGAGTTTTGCTGCTTATCATTCACATAAAATTTTCAGCTTTTAAAGACAAAAATGCATAAAAGATGGAAATTTTCTTTGACCTGGCATTCTTGTACCGATCGAGAAGTGCTGTGTTGATGACATCTGCTTTATTCCTTTTCGCTTGTGGTTCACTTTTACAACCTGGCATTCTTGTACCTACTGCTGCATTGTCCATTGATGACTTCTGCTCTTCTTATTCATTTTCGCTTGCGATTCACTCTTCGGTTTGGTACAATTTAGGCACTATCATCTTTATTATTATGTTTACATGAAGCAAACTGAGAAATTTCAAGCTTCGATGTCGCCTTCCTTTGACTATGCATTTGAAAGAAATTATCATACTTTACCAAAATTTTACGCTTTACCTTCAAAATAAAAACTATCCGCTTGCATATCTTGCAGCTAGGTTGTTTCAAAATAAGAACTAGAAATTCTATTTGAATATTTAAAGACAAAAAAAAAAAAAATACTCATTGGCCAGCCATTTGAAGAATTCATTCCTTGAATTCATAACTACAACACATAGCGGGGCGTGTTTATCTTTATCTTTTTTTTTTTTTTTTTTTTAAGGCGTAAAATTTTTGACAAAGAGTAATAATGTGGTGGCTTGTTTCGTTTTGTTCCTTTTTTTCTTTTCAAAAATCCGGTGAGAAAATATAATTCGTTGTTTAGCTTACATACATGATCATTTTTACTGTTGAGGAGATTTTCTTCTGAGTATATTAACCGGTGATGCTGATTTTATTAAGCGGCGGTTTGTATTGATTTGATTCCAGATCCAGCGATTTGATCAGATTAAGCAGCTGATTTTATTAAACAGTGATTTTATAAAGCTGCGGGTACTGTATTTTGAAATACATGCGTAAAAATCGAGAGCTAAGCGGTCGCAGACCAACTAATTTAAAAGAAAAAGTTATTAGAGAAATTTTTAGAATAAACGGCGATGTTTGTTTGTTTGCTCATTACATCAACACACGAAAATACTGAATGAATTTTAATCCAGCAGAAATTAATTTTCAGCAGAATAATTTTTGCTGCACAATTTAAATTTTAGAGAACATTTAAAATGCTACAATCTTAAGAAATTTCAAGATATGAGGTAAAAACGAAGGATTTCTCTCGTTTCTGAATGGAAACATTTTCTTTATTCCGTATGTTTCAACTCTGGTATGGGAGTAATGAAACTTAATTAGGTAATTTTCACTTTTGGTAATAACTGCACGTAGAACAATTTTTCGTGCAAAAATTGCTTTTGTTTTAATTGCAAGGTCCGGATTTTAAAAGATTTTATGATCAACATCGAATAAAATAATTTTGATTTTGCAAACATCTTAATCATGCGCAAATAAGAATATGAATTTACTATTATTGATATTTATTTATTTTTAAAAGTAGATATTTCGATCTTCGGAACCATTTTTTTTTTTTTTTTACTTTCTTCTATATGTATATATAGAGAAAGTATTGGATTCGTGAAAATTTTCGAACTCCAGTTTTCGATGGATCTACACGTTTTGGGATATCCTGAACACGATTCGACTGTTCTTAGAAAATAGCTGTCTGCCTGTATGTCTGTGTGTGTGTATCACAAATTTTGTGGACGCTGTATCTCACGAACCTATGAACGAAATTTAACCAAACTTGGTATTAAGTTGGACCCTGACATAAACTGATGCTGATTAGATTTGGGGATCGATCGCACTGTGATCCCATCTTTTCTAAATTTTTAACATGGCATTATAGGACAAAATTTCGTATAAATGTACATAATGAGAGTTATTTTTAATGTGTGATTTTAAAATTAATATGAATTAGTGATAATAGTAGTAGTAAACTAGGAAAAAACGTTTGTGCATGTGGAAGCATTGCTCCCCCCCCTCCTCCAGGGTGTGTAAATTTTCAATATGGGTATCTTTCGAAAGATCTGGTCATTTCTTTAAAACGAATGGTAGAAACATAGATCTGTGATAATTTAAATAAAGCAAAAATGTGTTTAAGAATACGGGGTTGGTATTACCGTCGTCCCAAACATTTCTTCCCCAAAAGCATGGGGCGCGCCCCATGCTTTAGGGGAAGAAATGTTTGGGACGACGCGACGGTAATACCAACCCCGTATTCTTAAACACATTTTTGCTTGGGATTGCGGTAATCCCACCCGTAAGGAAAAGGTTAATACACGGATTCTTTTAAAGATATTTTTCCTCTTTCAAAATTCCCATTTTCATTCTTAATAATTATTAAATTATGAAAAAATATTGTTATTAGAAGTTAACAAAAATCACTCAGGAACCGTAATGTGAAACGGCAGTGTTGCCAACTTTTACGGCCTTTTACATTCAATATCCACCACAAATTTTCAATTGTTAATGTTTGTATTACTGCATGTTTGTCTATATCAAACATCATTCTTCAAAATTAGTGGTGATTACTGAATAAAACAGTCTTTACAAGTTGCTACTCCAGTTCAGTTGATTTTTTTTTTTTTTTAATCAAAATCATTGAACATTTATTTAAAATTATCAGTTGGAAGAATTTTAAAATCCCTCTTGTTATCAAATTAAATTAATTAATTAGTAATAATAATTATTGTTATTACTAATTAATTAATTTAATTATGAGATGAATTTTAAAATTCGTCATAATATAAATCAAGAAGATTGGTACTTTATAATAATAATAATAATAATTATCATTCATTATTATTCTAAAATACCACTCAATTTTTTAGTACAGCTTAGCTTTTCCCTTTCATAAAAAAGAAAACCAATTTGAACTAATTTGTTGGAAGTTTCTTAAGTAATTGAGAAACAAATTTGCGTTAGTATCATTATATATTTTCCTCTTTATCTAATTTCTTGCTTTTAATGCATCGTAATAATATTGGATTTAATAATAAGAATAAATAATTAATTCATCGTGTAATAACTTCTTCGTAAAAAACATTGCTTTGTAAGCAGAGGTTAATTTTACGTAACTTACACACTCACACGTTTCTGTTTACTAGATCCGAAGAATATTGATTGAGAATATCATGCAGAAGGTTATGGAAAAGTGGGTCACTTTTCCCATCCAAGAGAGGGGAAAGGGGGAACAAAAAAGGAAGAGACACTCCTTTCCTGAGAATTCACCTTGCTGCAGAAAGGGAAGGGAAAAAAACCTATTAAGGATATCCTTTTTTTGGTTTCCGTTAGGTTTTCGTTTCGTTTTCTCATCTTTCCGAAACCACTATATCCCCAAAAAGAAAATTCCCTAAGGTGAATCAAAAAAATGTTTGTTCGACGGGCATTTATTCAAGTTTTGTGATTTATTATTGGTTTTGATGTTGACAGAGAGGGGCGAGAATGGAAGACCCTGTATGCTGATAAAAAATATGGAGGAGATTTAGCACCACAGAAGGTTTCATATAAAAGCTTATATTTCCATTTAATGTTTATAAATTGAACTATATTAGGTTTGTTCAATAAAAAATATATTAAGAAAACAATTCTTATGGTTTTTGATATATTATTTTTCCAGATTTCAAATCTTTAAATTGAGTTTTCTCAGTTTGAATTTTTAAATGAATTCCTAATCTTCAAAATGCTACAACTTGTACAGATATTTAAGAAAAAACTTAATATTTATTGGATGTTTAATAGAACCTACTTAAAAGAATTAGTGATGGATTTTGAAATTTATTAATTAGTTTTATAATTAATTATTAGTTTTATATAAAAAACGGCATGTTTATGTAAAACTTTGCAAAAAATAACATGATTTTACAATATTTATATTTTTTAAATGTTTTTTCTTTTAAAGGTATTGCAAAATACATCATAGTTCTTTTACGTAGGTTCTATTAAACAGTTAAAAAATATATTAAGTATCTTCTTAAATATTTGTAGACGTTTTAGCATTTTGTGAGTCATGAACTCACGAAATATTGCAAATTGAGAAAATGCAATTTAAAGATTTCAAATCTGTAAAAAACCTATCAAAAACTATTTTTTTTTTTTTTTATAAAAATTAAAAAAAGAACAAATTAATGACATCTACTGCTGACGAGTAAGCAAAATCTATCATTAAGCCAGTTTTTTAAAATTTATGATTTTATTTTAGTACATTAAAAAAAAAAAAAAAAGGAAGAAAGAAAGAAAGAAAAGAAAAAGAAAAAGAAAGAAATTAGCTCTAAGAAGTTGCTCTCACCGTCATCCTATTGGTACTTTAAATCACTGATCATGCTAAACCCGCCACGTTCTCTTTTGTTTTCCATATTTTATTAGAACTTACTTTTATTACAGTAAAATGCATCGAAATACTGGCAGTAAATTATTAAAACAGAAGAAGAAGAAAAAAAAATAAATAAATTTGAAAATTAACCCCGTAAATTGCAATGATATACAAACGTTATACAGGGGTCCAAAATCATCATACAAAAAAAAAAAAAAAAGGTAAGCACCACTCTAGCCTTAATGTAACCATTGCTTAATTGATTTTCTTTTCTTTTTTTCAAAGTTAAAAAAGTCACTCTCCAACAGGTTTACTCTGATAATTTTAAACCTATGGACGTACGACACGTTCGTATTTTAATGAAAACTCATGAAATAATCAAAATTTTCAGTTTCTGCATTTTGTGCAACCTTCCTAAAAGGTTTTTTTTTATTATTATTATTGCCACTTTTACAGTTTTTTTTCCCTCCTTAAAGTATTGTAAAAGGGAGTGAATGAAGAAGATTTTTTAAAAAGAAAAAAAAAAAAATTAAAATTTTGATTTCTCCTTCAGATATCTTTAAAATACGAACGACCATGGGAAAACCCGCTGCTCACACTGTTTAAAATATATATCTATTTATTCAAAATTAAATTTAAACTATGTTACTAAACTTTATGTAAGTCGAATTTATGAAAATAATGATAAAAATCTGGAGTAACTCCACTTGACTTTTTAAACATTTAGTAATTAATGGTTGTTTAAATAAATCAAAATAAGAGACTAGTTAATCAAACGAAAGGAAAATTTATGGTAGCTTATATGAGTATTTTTTCCCAAGTTTTTTGTCGTTTAATGGATCGTAATGTATCAAATTCTTTTGTGCGTCCCTGTAAAGAAATATAAATGGTAAACTCGTAATATCAAATATTTATCTATTCTTTTATGCTTTAAACAGTTGAACACATTTCCCTTATAAAGCAAACTTTGAATAGATTTATCCTATAGACCGGAATATACCAAAATTGTACTCTGTATACCAGTTAAAAAAAAAAAATAATAATAATAATAAATTATATATTCTACATTTATGTAAATTTGTATGTTTCTTGTGATGATTACACATACATATATACATCACCGTAAAAATAACAAAAATGAAGTCAGGTGACCTTAAAACTTATAGATACAACAAAATCTCATAGTCGATTTTTTTCATGATTACAATGCTGTCCTTACATAATGTATGTTCGAAAAGTAATAGTAATAATAATATTAATAATAATAATAACACCGGAAGGGGGGGTACATTGTATACGTTACAGAAAAATATCAACTTGACAGCTTTACTTAAAGAGAGAGCATACAATGAATTGCTTTTGTGTAGCCTTGTATATTGTCTAAAAATGCATCCGCATAATATATTATTCAAAACAATTAGTGTAGTAACTAGTTGGCATAGGTGGACTCTGCTCAGTTCCCCATCATATTTATGTTCTCATAAATTTCTAGTGCGAGACATATTATAATCATGTTAAAAGAAATGAATTTGACCAAAGCTTGATATTATGACAGAATGAAATCCCCGCCTAATAGGCTATCCACCGTTCACTTCGATATATATATCTTATTCTAATCTATTAATTTATTTTATCAGGGTCAATTCCGTTGTTTAGTTTTCATCCTACTATTTTCAATGCAATAATCCTCAAAATTCATATTTATATGAAAAATTTACAATTTCGCTATGTTGATAAAATCGTAAATTACGAATGATTTACGAAATTTTCCTGTTAGAATATTTGTATTCAATCATGTTCAAACAAATATCATAAATGTAATTTTGAAGTTGTCTAATGTATTTACGATCCTCAAAATGGAAATTTATGCTCAATTTTGCCTTATTCTGACATGTTAAGTAAATCGTAAATTCCAAATAACTTACGAATTTTTTAAATTGGAAAAATCGTAGTCTATGATATTCATGCCAGTATCCTAAATAATATTTCGAAAGTGGTTTGACATCTTTACGATGAAAATATCCCTCAAGATTGACGTTTATGTGAAATTTTGCTTTATTCAGCCATGTTAAGAAGTTCGTAAATTTCCAATGAATTACGGAATTTTTATATTGGAAAATTCATAGTCATTAATAATCATGCCAGTGTCCTAAATAATATTTCAAAAGTAGTCTGACATCTTTACGATGAAAATATCTCTCAAAATTGACGTTTATGTGAAATTTTGCTCTATACTGCCATGTTAAAAAATTCGTAAATTTCCAATAACTTGCGAAATTCCCAAAGTAGCATATTTATAGTTACTGATGTTCATTCCGGCATCAAAACTGATATTTTAAAACTGGTCTGACATTTTTACAGTAAAAAGTTTCCATTAAATGCACGTTTAAGTGAATTTTTGTCCTATTCTCCCATGTTAAGAAAATCGTAAATTTCTAATAACTTACGAAGTTTTTAAATTAGAATGTTGCAAATGAATAGGGTTCTTGCCAGTGTCGAAAGTAATACTTTAAAACTGATCTGACCTTTCTGCGATCATGTGTTCGTGAGATATCGTGTTAACAGACTAACAAACTAACGGACTAACACACTAACGGACTGACATACTAACGGACTGACACACTAACAGACACCCTACAGACAGACACCATAGAAATTTTGCCATTTTCGGATTCCTCACACCTGAAAACGTGTAGAAAAGTCAAAAAACCGAGGTCGAAAATTTTCACGATTACCTAAGTTCCCCATACCTATAGTATGATGGGGAACTAAAAAGAAAACGACCGTCCTAACGCAACTGAGATTGCACTTACTATTTTTTCATTTTAATATTTCATAATGTATTTAAATATTTTTGTGTCTTCGATAAACCAAACAGTAACAGTAATGTATTTTATAGGATGCATACTTTTGTGTATTTCAGTAGTGTATGATGATTTCATTTTATTTCGGTCAGTGTAAAAATACAAAAATATGCTTTTAAGAACAATTTCTCAGAGATCAAAATGCATCCGAATTCTCTTTTATGAGTCTCTCTGCAAAGTGTTCTCATACTATTTTGAATTAGAAATACACTATCTCTAATAACGCATGTCAGTTTCAAGACATTTTAAAAATATTTACAAAAATGAATGCGCGGACAGACAGATGGACGGACAGATACATGAACCGAATTCATAAAAGCATTTTAACTTTGTTAGAAAATGTTAAAAACTGGAATAAAATTTCGTATTTTAAACTGCATTGTACTTTTCCCGAGCACAAATTAATTTTCATTTGAAAATAATAATAATAATAATAATAATAATAATAATAATAAGTAAATCCTTTTTTAAACAATTTAAATATATTTCGAATGTAGATACTATTTAACTTTTCATATGAATTAACACCGATATAGTCACCGAATGAAACAACACTGCAATTTTATATAATAAATTCTAAAATCCACCATAATTTATGCGTTATGCATGATTTTTTATTTTTCTTATTCCAAAAAAAAAAAAAAGTTAATTACAATGTAATAATTTGTCTTACTTAAGAAAAATAGCCACATTTTATTTATAAGTTGCACAAATGTTTTCAATGAGAAATTATCATTTAATTATTATTATTATTTTAACAATTCCAAGGGTGATTCTTTCACGCGCACTCTTATTTAAATAAAAATTAATAAATGTAAATTATTATCTAGCATAAACATCATTTAAAACATAAATAATAATAATTAATTTTATAACCTGATAAGAGTCCACGAACCAAATTCTTAAAAACATTTTAACTGTGTTAGAAAGTGTTAAAAACTGGAATAAAATTTCGTTTTTTAAACTGCATTTTACTTTTCCCGAGCACAAATTAATTTTCATTTGAAAATAAAAACATAAAAAAAAAAGTAAATTCTTTTTTAAACAATTTAAATATATTTCAAATGTAGATACTATTTAACTTTTCATATGAATTAACACCGATATAGTCATCGAATAAAACAACACTGCAATTTTACATAATAAATTCTAAAATCCACCTAATTTATGCGTTATGCATGAATTTTTATTTTTCTTATTCAAGGAAAAACTTAACTAGTACAATGTAATTATTTGTCTTACTTAAGAGAAATAGCCACATTTTACTTATAAGTTGCACAAATATTTTCAGTGAGAAATTATCATTTAATTATTATTTTTATTTTAACAATTCCAATGGGGATTCTTTCACGTACACTCTTATTTAAATAAAAATTATTATCTAGCATAAACATCATTAAATAATAATAGTAATAATAATTAATTTTATAACCTGATAAGAGTCCACGAACCGAATTCATAAAAATATTTTAACTGTGTTAGAAAGTGTTGAAAACTGGAATAAAATTCGTTTTTTAAACTGTATTTTACTTTTCCCGAACACAAATTAACTTTTATTTGAAAAAAAAAACTTAAAAAAAAAAAAAAAGTAATTATTTTTTTTAAACAATTTAAATATTATTTCTAATGTAGATACTATTTAGCTTTTCATATGAATTAACACCGATATAGTCACCGAATGAAACAACATTGTAATTTTATATAATAAATTCTAAAATCCACCATAATTTATGCGTTATGCATGAATTTTTATTTTTCTTATTTAAGAAAAAGCTTAGCCACAATGTGGTTAATTCTTTTTACTTAAGAAAAATAGCCACATTTTATAAAAAGTTGTATAAATATTTTCAATGAGAAATTATCATTTAATTCATAATAATAATAAAAATCTCTTACGTACATTCTTATTCAAATAAAAATTAATAAATATGAAACATTATCTAGCATAAACAATATTTAAATAATAATGAAAAAAATTAATTTTATAACCTGATAACAGACCTTTTTTTCATTAGTAATCTTATTTTTTTTTTTTTTTTTTACTTAGAAAAGTTTATAAAATTTTCCCCCGAAAAAAAAAAAAAAATAGAAAGCATATAAAAAAAATAATTGCTTACTTTTGAAACAAAGTATCTTTTTTAAAACTTAAAGCTATACAATATGAACTCATTCTAAATCAATTTAAAATTTATTAACCATGAACAAAGCGATGCGCGAAAAACCGCATTTAATTTTTTCCACCCATCCTTCTTACGCCACTGTCTCTCCCCTGCTTCGGACTGGGTCTGAAAAATGGATTCATCCTCCTTCGTGCAGCCAATGAGCATCGTCGCTTGTTTACACTCTGCGATATATGCGTAAATGATTGATTTAGAAGTCGTACGTTGTTGGCGACTTGTTTACCAGTAGCGCGACGCAAGTAGCACTTTACGTTAAACATATACTAACAATTGTGCGGGTCAAAAATAATGGAATTTTTGGTGAGACCTATTATGTGATTATGTGACACCCAATGTTTGGTGTAAGAAAATGCCGCGTCGATTACAGCAGGATCTTGTTTCCGCCGATCGGTGTGTAGTGTGCTTGATTATTTGTAGATGGTGCGCGATCTCTTGTGAATCATTGAGAAAATTTAGTGTTCTGTTGTGCTTTTCCTAATAAGGTACTCGTGTGGATTGCTTTGGAAAACAGTGATTTAATCATTATTAGTGATTTTCAAATGATTGTTGTGGACTTCCATCCAGGAAACTTACAAAGTAAGTACTTATAATTTTCCAATTTAAAAAATTAATGTTTGTTGTAAACTGCTTTGTTCAAATTAAATTTCTCTTCAATATTAAATAAACAGTTTTAACGAAACATTTTGTCTAAAATCCCAAACATCCTTTTAAATCCGTATTGTTGTTTTTTATTTCACTGTGAGAGAAAATTAGGAATTAATGGAAATGATATTTACGCTTTTATACACCTGATCATTGAGATTTTTAAATGCCTAAAGCCTGATAACTCGTAAGTAAACTATTTATTGTAGAATTATTATATCAATCAAACTGTTATTATTATCCTTTAATAAAGTTTTTACAAACATATTTTTACCTATCCAAACCCACAATATGCCTATTTTAATTTTTCACTTCTTTACCGTATTTTCAACAAATAAACCACTATTTATTTGCTACATTCCCCTTGTTATTATTATTTTTTAATTATATTTTGAATATTAAATTTATAAATGTGTAATTTTGAACTTGATGATTATAATATCGAAAGAAAATCACCAGATTTATAGAAAAAGTTTTTGTTCGTTACATTGAAAAATATTTTCAATTTACATTATAATTTGTAGTATATAATAAAAATCAACTTTGTGAAAAAATGTTTCTTTAGCTTCACTGTACATTTCTTTTTCAATAATATAATTTTTTTTTCTCCGCTCTATTCATATTTTTAGAAACAGAAATAGCAAAAAAAAAAAAAAAAAAAAAAAAAAACTTTGAAACTGAGTTTATAATGTACATGTTTCTATTGTTTTTTTTTTTTTTTCCTTTCTTTCTCTTTTTAATTATCGAAATGTAAACAAATCCTACCGTCTACGCATTAATGTAGACATTTTGTTTGTATTTTAGTTATTGCATTTTTTTAAACGGTTATTTTAAAATCTTATTATAGGATTAGAAAAAAATGTGTATATTTGAATTAAAAACAAAAGTTTTACGATGAATGATTTTTTCTTAATTATTTATTTTTTCTTGTATATTTCCAAACTTGGAACACTTGTTAAAAAAATTGGCTGGAAAATAATTGTTTAAATCCGTACTATAAATATAAATTTGTTTAAAATTAGTTTATTTATTTATTTTTATTCTTTTATTATGTAATAATATTATTTTAAAATCTAAAGTTTAATTATGAAAGTTTTTTTCTTTTTAAAGAAATATTGAAGAGTAAACTTTTTGATGGTTTGTGTCGTGTGTGCATTTTATATAATATTGCACTTTAATTTTAATAAATTTATTTCTTAATGTCTTTTAATTTATTTACACCTGTAAAATTATGTTTCGTTAACCTGTGAAAAACTCATTTTATAATTGCCCTGTACCTTAAAACATTTTTTCTTTCCGGAGTATTTATTCCTAGTTTTTATTAGGTAATATAATTTCTTTTTGACCGGAAAATTGAGAACAAGGAACTTTTAAAAGAGTTTATTAAATTTGAAAAAATATTATTTTAAAATATAAAGTTTCGTTACTTTTCTTTTTTGCTTAAAGAAATATTGAAGATTAAACTTTTTGATTGTTGGTGTGTGTATATTATATTTTCTTTCCGGAATATTTATTCCTAGTTTATATTAGTATAAGTTCTTTTTGACCATAAAACTGAGAACATGGTACTAGTTTTAAAAGAGTTTATTAAAGTTGAAGAAACTTAAATTTTTACTGGACTTTTATCAGTAATGACTGGAAAATGAAAAATTTTACAAAGGGATATTTCACTCGAAAATTCGTTTCTGGAGTGAAATGTGTAATAAAAAAATGTATTTATTTCCCCCCCAAAGAATGGGGAAAAATTATAAGTGGGGTGCCCGTGCCTGTATATGCATTGGGGCGGCTATCACCGTCGCGTCTAAATAATTACCACCGTCAAAATATTATTATTTCGACGGTGGTGCCTGGGTCCGCTCTTAGCTTATATAATTCTCTCCTAAATTTAGCACTTCAACTTTTTAAAAGATATGAGTATATGGCAGGGTTAGAAATAAGCAGTCGTTGGTCGCATTTTGCGACCAGTTTTTTCATTTTGACGCCTAGAATTCCAATCACAGGTGCCATATTTACGCCTAGATTTTTTCCTCATAATAATTTTAATAATTTTCCCAATCCCATCAGACTGTAAACAAGTGTATTTCAGTCAACTGAACCTAATAAAAACTGATTTAAGAAATCATATCTCTATGAAAGTAGTTGACGATTTGTTAATGATTAAATTAAACAGCCCTAAATTGGAAGATTTCTGCCCAGAACATGCTATTAAATTGTGGTGGAATGGTATCTTCTGGGCAAAGAATAAATTTGCGATTTTATATATGTACATTTAATATTGTCAATGTAATTACATTCATTACATAAATATTTTTTATATAATCTTGCATATATTATTTATAAGTTGATGCTTTATTATTATTATTTTTTAAATATACATATTTAATTGTAGATGGCACCTAGATTTTTCATTTTGACCCCCAAAAAATTTAATCCAAGCGTCATTTTGATGCCTAGTTTCAAAATTCTTATTTCTAACACTGGTATATGGTGGAAAATTATTAATAGGAAGAACTGAACTTGAAAATAAATAACAGAAAGAATTATAGGGGAAAAAATCCAGTAAAGTATTAAATTCGGGAGAGATTTATATAAATTAGATTGTGACCTTGCTTATTTCGACATGGCCGGTGTTTTTGAAATTTTACATGTAGCAGGAATTTTGGGGAGTAAAATAATGGGAAAATTATTTATTTATTTTTCAAAGAATGATGAACATTACGAGGAAAATTATACGTTGGGTGCTCGTATCTGCAATGGGCCCTGGGCCCACTTTTGCCTTTATCCGGCTTATTGACATAATTTACCATACGAAACGTGCCTTCTATAGAATATGTATAAATAAGAAATAAAAATCAGCATGATGTAACAATAAGGAAAACGTATATAGTTATTTGAATAGTAATCACTGTACTTATACTACACATGAATATTAAATACTAATTAATCTGGTGTGGCACTCACAGTCACACTACTTGCTTTTACCCTACGTTGTTATATACAAGTATAAAACATGTGATATTTAAACATTTCTGCTGTACTTTAAAACAATTGAAAACTATTTTCGAAACTTTTATTTTACATGCATTTCAGTGTAAAGGGGAAGTGGAACTGCCACCCTTTCGGGTCCCTGTATATTGTATTTAAATTGTATACGTACCAATAGCGTTCTTAATTTTTTTACATAGTAATAAAATAACATTCATATTCATAACACAACTTGAAATGTATTTCGAGTTCAGAGCTTTCTTGAACCATAGCACCAGTGTGGCTTTTTTTTTTTTTTTTTTTTAAGACATGATTTCCAAATCATATTTTTTTAAACACATTTTTGCATATTCTAATTTTATGTTATTTAGTGCAGTCTAAACTTGTTAAACTGTATCGTTGCGATTTTTCGCCCGTATACGTAATGTTTTATTATTATTATTTTTTTTTTTTTAATGTCACTTTACATGAACCATATGTCCGATCTAACAAGCTTAGTAGAAAGTTTCAAGCGATATCCCATATGATGCAAATTTAAAATACCGAATTTGACATTTTTTTTTTTTTTTTTTAATGATGTTGATAAACAGACAGACCTACAAACCCACCGTTAAAAATATGATTGTTCAAATTCAGGCCATCGAAAAATTTGTAAATCACAGCGAAACTCAATTTTAAAAAATTGACCCCCAAAGCAAAATAATATCTCCTATTACATATAGGTAAGAGAAAGTAAATAATGAATTAGTTTAATGCGATTAAGATAAAAAATAATTAGTTTATTTCGTTTCTCTAAGAAAGTTATCATAAATTGATATTTTTATTTTTTTTTTTTATTGAGGATCGGACAAACACTCATTTTATATTTCCAATAAATAATGTAGAGACATTTTCGCTTCATTAACAGATAAATTTCGGTAATTTGGAATGTCTTGATTACAGTTTTTATTTAAGTTATTATGTAACTTAATATTTTGAACAGAATAATTCTACTTATGAATTATGATAACCAGAACTGATCAAACCTTGAAATTTGTTTGTATAGAATCGTATCGAGGAAAAAACTGGCTGGTTTCCAATTTTAATTGTTTTTTAAATTCTAATTCGCATTCAAAATAAAATAATTTTTTAGATTTTAGTAACTTTAAAGTTTTAGCCTTCTTTGCTCTTGCCGTACTGATTTGGATTAAGATAAAAAATAATTAGTTTATTTCGTTTCTCTAAGAAAGTTATCATAAATTGATATTTTTTTTTTTTTTTTTATTGAGGATCGGACAAACACTCATTTTATATTTCCAATAAATAATGTAGAGACATTTTCGCTTCATTAACAGATAAATTTCGGTAATTTGGAATGTCTTGATTACAGTTTTTATTTAAGTTATTATGTAACTTAATATTTTGAACAGAATAATTCTACTTATGAATTATGATAACCAGAACTGATCAAACCTTGAAATTTGTTTGTATAGAATCGTATCGAGGAAAAAACTGGCTGGTTTCCAATTTTAATTGTTTTTTAAATTCTAATTCGCATTCAAAATAAAATAATTTTTTAGATTTTAGTAACTTTAAAGTTTTAGCCTTCTTTGCTCTTGCCGTACTGATTTGGATTAAAAATAAAATAAAAAAGACACTATTTTTGAATGCAATGAATTAATTCCTTAAATTTATGTTTTATTTAATTGTATCTACTATTCATAATATGTTTATTGGGTTTGAAACTAAACATTACATTCACAGTTATTGTCTTTATTTTATTTTATTTTATTTTTTAATTCTCAGTGTTTGTTTTAATATAATAAATTTTTAGTTTGAATATTTCATTCATTTTATTCTTTCACTTAGTATATCTAATTTTCTTACTTTTTTTTTTTTTTTTTTTGCTCATTGTTTTCCCCCAAAAGTACATTCGCCTTTATTTTAAAAACAAATTAATCCTACAATATTAGGTAACAATGCTTTTAGACGTTTTGCGAAATTATCTCCCCCGTCTAATATTTTATCCACAAAAATAAGACAATGTTTTCATTATTTTATTGTTTCATGATTGATTTTTTCTGTACATTTTTTCCGCTGAAATTTTCCATATAATTATGTCACAATGCTCTCAAGAAGTTGGAAAAAAGTAAAAAAATGTATATTTGAACTATTTCCTAATAGCATATAAAAACAAGTATTTAATTTAATCTTGTCGCATTGAAATTGCATCCGCGTATTTTCCTTGATAAATATACAGTAAGGGACAAAAAAAAAAAAAAAAAAAAAAAAGAGAGAAAAGAAAAGAAGAAGCCGTACTTGGATAATTTTAATTTTCCTTTCAAAAAACGGCCAATTTTATCACTTAAAAATAGGGGTTAAATTGATAGTAATTTTGCCAGATATCGAATATCCGTATCCAGAAGGTATTAGAACTCCAGATATTTGATATCCGGCAAAATCATTATCTGTTTCATCTTTAAATTTAAATGATAAAATTGGGGGTTTTTGAAAGTAAAAATGAAAGTATCCAAGTGCGACTTTTTTTTTTTTTTTTTTTTCGTGGTCCCTTAGTGTACTTTATAAAAATTTTGATTGTGTTCGTCTAAAAACGAAGAAATTTATTTAGTGTACATATAAGATGTAAAGTTGAAACATTGCATAATATATTATATACAAGCAAATAATCATTGGTTATAATAAAATACTTTTTGTTGCATATTCCTTCTATGAAAAATCAAAATAGTTTATTGCTGTTTTAAAATAAGCTTATTCTCTTTAGAACAATAATAATAAATCAAAAATCTATTTCATGACGGGATTCTTTTTAACCGACTTCAAAAAGGATTATGTTCTCAATCAGGGTTTGAAAAAAACCTTTTTTTTTTTTTTTTTTAAGCCCAGCCCACCATCTAAAACCCTGGTTTTATTGGGGGTTTTCGGGAAACTTTTAAAATCTTCATTTCATTTTAAACGTTCTACCTAAATTGGTCAGTTTTAAATGTAATCACAGAAAAAAACTTAAACCTAATTTAAAAGTCCAGTGATTCTTAGCTATTTGTTACTAGTATTATTTCATATACTAATACTATGCAACTGCAATTAGATTTCTTTCAAATTATTAAAAAAAGTTATACTTAATTATTACATATACACACATTATTAAATATAATTTGTCAATATATACACATTTTTGTTTGAAAAATTAAAAATTTCTTATAAGCATAATTACATATATTTTATTAGGTAAAACATAAACAAAATATCAGATTGCTGAATGAAAACCGATTTTCTTACTTTAGCACTAACAGAATAGGAACACAGAAAAAAAATGTTATATTGCTGAATGAAAGTTTAGTCAGTCTGGACTTCTGAGGAAAGTGCATAGTCTGATTTTAATCGTAAATGACGATATACTTCCACTAGTTTTGCTGCTTTGTCAACCCCTAAACGATTGCGTAGCTTACTCCAAACTAATACGAAAGTTGAGAAAAATCTCTTGATTGATGCAGATGAAGCCGGTGCTAAATGTAAAGAGAGAGAGAGAGAGAGAAAAAAAAACCTGGCCAAATCCGGATGGGAATTTTGAATTTTTTGAAAAAACCCACTTTATAAAATAGTGGGTTTTTTCAAGTGGGCCCGCCCCAAAAAACTGGGGTGGTTTTTTCTGGCTGGGCCCACTTGGTCGAACCCTGGTCAAACTGTTTATTTATTTATTTATTTATTGTTGTCGTTGTTTCTTTAATTACCATAAGCACATAAATAAAACCAACTGTTGACATGGGACTATAAAACTGGTTGATATCCCAATATTAGGCAGACATATTAACGTTTAGTTACAAGAAAGTTGTAAATAAGCATATTCCTTTACAATGAGGGGAAAAAAAAAAAAAAAAAAGGTACATTTAGAAAATACCCATCTATCCGAACTTTCAAACTCATTAAATTCTTGAGACAACATTTTCAAAATAAAAGCAAAAAAGAGAGAAGTGTAAACTTGGTAATAATAAAAGTGATGTTGATAATTCAATCTAATTCCACAAATGAGTTGTTAGTAATCCAAATTCTACAAAGATTAGACAACTTGATTTTCCATATTGATCGTCAGATATTTGTATTTTCCTTGTAAGAAACTTTGTTTTCAAACAATGGACTTTTCGCTACGGAAACTGTATTAAAATTTAGTTTTGTAGAAAAAATGAAATCCGCGATTAAAAATACCCCCAGCAATGTTATGTTCGACCCTGTTTTAATAACATTGTATACAGACTACCAAACCACAAATTCTACATACTGCATAAAATATTAAAATTTAATTTTGCAGGGAAAAGTAAATGTAATTGAAAGTACATTTTCAGTTTTTTGTTAATAGCTGATAACACAATCGAATTCCTCTGTCTTATAAAAGTAAGTGAATGTTTGTCGCCTATGTTATATGTCCCGAAAGCTGTAGTTAATGTTTTTGTCGCGCCATTTTCTGTAACAAATATGCAGTTGAGATCTTTATAATACATATGAGTTTTATACATTATTAAAAAGAATTTAATATCTTAAAAAAGAATTACAAGGAATTATTGCCAGTTGGCCACAATGTATCGAAAATCTTTTGAGTGTTCTTGTAAACGAAAAAGAAATTCTGTGCATAGTTTGTTTTATGGAATATATTTTGTTATACATCTAAATATCTTACGCTATGTTCGTAAAATTTCAAGTAATATAACATTTTAAAATTTTTGTTATTTTTTCTAGCCTTGCAACGAAATAACTGCGCTTACATATTTCTACCAAAAATATATTAGTGCAACGTAATCTTATTGCTCGTATATATTCCATCATGTTTTGGTCGTTCAACGTTTAAAATTTTTACTTTGAATGTAATATCCTCATAGGCCGTAAAGTATAAAATAATATGTTTATGTGCTAATAATAATGGTTACATCACATCTACCATCTTCAGTTGAAATATTCTGTAGTGAACACCAGCAAGATATATTTTAAATATGTAGCTCTTTAAATATACCTGTGGAAGATAAAGGCTTACGAACTATTAAACGAAACGAAGTCATAATAAATTTTTAATTTTCTTCAGAAATGTAAAAAAAAAAAAAAAAAAAACTGACATAAATTTTATTTTTCTTCCCATTATTATCATATTCTGCTGCAGAATTATAGTTACTTATAAAATATCTATAATTGCTAATTGAAAGTAATTCCTCTATTAAGACCAGCCTTTATGGACGTGGTAAAAGCAACACATCCTACAAGAGGATGTGTTGGGTAAAAGGCAGTAAGGGGGCATTGTTACCTTCATTCATTGTTGCATTCATTTCAACAGCAGAAGTCCGCAACTCGTCCCGGTTTTAACTTTGAGGGGAAAGGGGGGAGGGAAGAAATCAAGAATGATAATAAGAGACCTTAAAACTTTTGCAAGAGTCCAAAAAATGATTTAAATAGAACAGAAAACTTTTTTAACTTTAAGTCCTATAAATTTTTCTTGGGTGTCACTGTAATTTAAAGATTTCACGTATACAGGCAAATAAAATCTTGAAAAATGGCACTAAAAGAAAGAAAGAAAAATAAATAAATAAACAATCAAAATTAAAAGAATAAATTATATTAAACTTTCGAACAAAAATACATTTGTCCTTCTTTCGGTGTAAACGTTTTAGGATTATCAATAAGTAAGTGCCAAAAAACTCCAAAAATATGCAACAGCTACAATTTTTGGTGTTTTGTTTATTGAACTCTTATTCATTAAAATTCAATACCATTTTTGCGTTTTTTTTTTTGTTTTTTTTTTTTTTTTTAAACCAGGATTAAACATATAACAGACAATAAAATCTTGGAAAATGGCAGTAAAACAAGAAGAAAAATCCTATTTTTTAAAAACAATAAAAGTTGTATTCTCAAAACTTTCGAATTAAAATTTATCCATCCATCATCCAATCTAAACACTTTAGATTATAATAATTTAAAAAACATAAAAAACTGCAGAAACATGCATCAATTCAATTTTTGGTATTTCGTAAGTTAAGTTCTTATTCTTCAAAATTCAACATCAATTATCCAGTGCTTTTTGCCCAATTATTAAACGTGCACATGCAATAAAATCTCGGAAAACGGCAGTAAAAAAAAGAAGAAAAATTTTACTTTTTTAAATAATAAAAATTATAATATATTCTCTAAACTTTCGAATTAAAATTTATTTATCTTTCCCCCAGTATAAACGCTTTAAAGTTATAAAAATTTTGTAAATGACCACCAAAAACATGCAACAATTTTTAGTATTTCGTGTGCACAACTATATTATTCTTAAACATTCAACATCAGTTCTTCCTGTATTTTATCCAGAATTAAATATGCATTAAAATCTTGGAAAATGGCAATAAAAGAAGAAAAACACTTAAAAAAAAAAAAAAAAAAACAATAAAAGTTATATTCTTTAAACTTTCGAATTAAAAATATACATCCTTCATCCAGTCTAAACACTTTAGTTTTTAGTATTATAATAATTTTTAGTGTGTCGTTTACAAAATTCTTATTCTTCAAAATTCAGCATCAGTTATTATTCTGGGCTTTTTACATGCAACTGGCAATAAAATCATGGAAAATTGTAACAACAAAGAGAGAGAGAGAGAGAAAAAAAAAAAACTATCTTTTTAAATAACAAAAGTTTCTATTATATTATCTAAATTTTCGAATTAAAATTTATATACCTTCATCCGGTATAAACACTTTAGAATTATTAGGTTTTTGTAAATGAACATAAAAAATTGCAGAAACATTGCATCACTTACAATTTTTGTTGTTTCGTTTATAGAGTTCTTATTCTTTACCATTCAACGTCAAATATTCCGTGGGTTTTTTCCCAAAAATTAAGCCTTAAAATCTTGGAAAATTGCAGAAGAAGAAAAGTTTATTAAAAAAAATAATTAAATAAATAAATAAAAATTACTATATATTCTTTGAAAAGTTTCGAACAAAAATAGACATTTAAATTTTGTAAATAAACATCAGTTGCTCAGTGCTTTTTAACCAAGTATTAAACATGCAAAAATTATGTAAAATAGTTAATTTATTCCATTGTATTGTAACCATCACATACCTGGAAAGAAAGTGCGTTAAATTATTGCTCTTTTCAGACATGTTGCAAATTCTTTAGTAGCTTTAGGTACTTTTAACACGCTTTTATTAGCTTCACCTGTATGTTTGTATGTATGTTTGCAACCGCTCTGGGAGCAAACAAAAAATCTGTATTGTAAAAAAAAGACTTTCCCTACGTGAACACCGTGGCGTTGAGGTATAGCTCCGCGCTACGAACCTAAAGGTCTAGCGTTCGATCCCAGTCAGGGGAGATTTTTTAAAAATGGTTTTTGTTTAATTCTAAATTATTTTAATTAAAGATTTAAATGTATGTAAATATTATGGTGTGTCACTCACACGATTTTCTCTTACCCTGCATTTTAATACTAAGGTAGATATTTTGTGTTTTTTAGTTCACATTTCTATAAAAGCGTGTTCTTTAATTTTTTTAAAACTATAATATTATTCCCTTAAATGTCGTATAGACAGTGTTTTTACCAGGATGAACGTTCTAATAGACTAATAACTGTTTGAAACATTTTTATTAATGTCTTTAATTATATATAACGAAAAAAAAAAATTACATTTTCTAACTTACACAAAATAATAATATATACATTTAATTATAAAGATATCAATATTATTAATATACTGTAGAAAAATTCTTATATAAGACACCAGTTTCTGATTTCTGGTGAAATCTAGGAATATCTTAAAATTTTTTATGAGCAAATCTTTCTGCGAGTGATAATTTCTTTTCCGCGGCAATGTCACCGTATCGCCCAAATTCTGTCACAGAGTTCATATCATAAATACTTTTCAACACCATTGGAAACTGTAAAAATCACATATTTCAGATATGCTTTAATTTAAAGAAATACTTTTCATAGGGCGTAATGTATCCCTGTTCTTTTGTAAGCTCACAAATCATTTGTGTTGTTTATATCATTTTCAATATGGAACATGCCAGGAGTCCGAATGTGACATATATCAGTAATTTCAAGAAATCCTTAAATATTATTTACAAAAATTAGTGCGTGGGCAGAGAAACTAAAAAGATGAACAATTTTGAATTTTGTTAAAAAGTCTTTAAAAGGAAAATAGTAGTGATTGTTATATTTTTATGAATATCATTTCCGTAGATTTCCAAAAAATATTTTTCTAATTCTAAGCATTATGCTGTCAAAAATTGCTGTTCTAAAAATCTAACAGTGGAATGATTTTGACACGGAAATTGATGTCATATCTGAGGGAAAAAGTGCATTTTCATTCCTTTTATTATTATTATTATTATTCAATATGTATAAAACTTAATTTTTGTGTAAAAATCAATTTCTTTTTACAAAGTTTAATTATTTTTATTCTCAGCATTTTCAAAATTTCCCCCCACTTGTCTTAACAGATCAAATTAAACTTTTTGTATGAAAATCACCCCTTAAAAAATCCATTTTTGTTAAAGTGAATTATAAATGATCTTTAAATTTTTACTAAAGTGTTTGTTTATGCAGGAGAATGAAACCTTTTTTTTTTTTTTTTTTTTTTTTTTAAATTTATATGGGTCATTTTCTTTAGATTGAACAATAGGTGATTCAGTTGTATTTATATAATCTTCCTGAGCAATAAAATATTGTCAGAAAATAAATTAATTAATTAATGCGAAGAACCCTCGCTTACATAAAACGAAGGGATGACAAAAGAAAAATAAAAAAAAGTAGCGTTAGCTTTTCTACTACGATAACAGAGCTGCCAATTTTTACTTTCTCTTACCCATAAGGTAGAGAAAGTATTGTTTTTGGGTCAAATTTTCGAACGCGAGATTTTGTTATATTTACACGTTTTGAGGTCCCCTGAATACGAAAATCATGTTTTTAGCAAATGGTCTGTGTGTATGTGTGTCTGTGTTATCAGCATATCTCAAAAACAAATTATGGCAGAAAGTTCAAACTTGGTATTCTAAATGTATATCATATAGGGATGCTACAGTAAGCTTTTCGTTAAGATCAAGCAAATGGTTCGTGTACAGGGACAATCAAGAGAATTCTAATACATTACGTCTATGGGGGAAATTGCAGGAAAATAGAGTTTAACGTCTATAGACTGCACTAAACCAAATGAAACAAATATATATTTTTTGTAATAGAGAAAGTTAACTGGCAAAAAATTTTTGTGTATGTAGGAGCCTCGCCTCTCCCCCTGGGGGGGAAGTCCCCCCTCGAGGGGAGTAAATTTTCATGATGGGTATCTTTCAAAAGACCTCGCCAATAGCTTTAAAACGAATGGTTTAACCATCGATCTGCGATAATTTAAAACAAAGTTATCGATTTTTTTTTTTTTTTTTTTTTTTTACTTTTAACAAAAAAAAAAAAAAAAACTGAAAAAAAAATCGTACTTTTTTTTTTTTTTTTTTTTTTAAATATTGAAAATAAAATGGACTTTTTTTGGATATTTGGTGTTATACTACTTCTCTAATTTGGAAATAGTCTGCCTTATCATAAAAGATAATTTTTTTAAATAATAATTTTAATAAATTATTTTTTAAAAAGAGAAATATTTTTTAATAACCGAATTAAATTCTATGTAAATGTAGGTGCATTAATGAAACGGGGGGTTGAACACAGAACTAATTATCATATAAAACTCTCCAGAAGCCTAATATGAATTGTTTAACATAGGTTTACATAACAGTACACGTTATCTTACCTATTAATTTGCAACCTGTATTTATAGTATTAAATTTCAGGGTAAGAGAAAGTCGTGTGAGTGACACACCAGATTATTTAATTTATTACGCAGCATTGGTAGTAGCCGCTTTTTTTTCTCACAGCATTTTCTTTATACATTAATTTTCTCCGTTGTATAATTAAAGTTAAATAGAAAGAAAATTACTCTTCTGAAAAAGTGGTAATAAAAAGAGGCAGGAAGTATAACAATGCTACGCAATAAATTAAAAAGTTGGCAGCTCTGGTATTACTTACATAAAAATTTATTACTTTTACAGTTGGCTTGGAAAAACTCAAATTTTAAGGGGCTCGTCTCAGACCGTCGCCAAATTCCCATAGCATAGCAATAGTACGACATTAAAACCTACTGAAGCATTCAGCTTAGAGAATCGCAAATCTTTATAAATCCGTACTTATTCAAACAAAACAATGGTGAACTTAAACTCTGGTGATACAACTGTCCGCCAGCTGGTAATGTGGGTTAATTAGAAGGTTAATTTTTCCTTTATGGCAGGGAAATGACAACAAAAAACAAAGTATATATATATATATATTATATTTTTATGAAAAAAACAAATCATATTATTTTTTTAATTGATAATTTTTGAGATTTATATGATAGATTTTAATAATTTAAACTTTTTCTATCACAACTCTGTTATTTTTAACTTCACTTTTTAAAAACTAGATTTGTCATTTGTGTTAAGGTAGAGGAAGGGGCACACAGGGGAATGACCTTTTTTGTACAAAAAACAAGTTCTAAGTATCTCATACTTATAAAATGTATCTTTAGTAGTGTGTTCTCTCAACGAAAACCACAAATATTTGACGCTCTTAAAGGTACGGTAACTTGCGGTTTTACGTTATTTTATTTATTTATTCATTTTTTCCCCGTGTTATTCATTTTCAAATAGTCAATATTATACTCGGTAATTTTTATTTTTAGTTATTATTGCTATAACCATTTAAGTTATTATTGCTACTAAATTTTTCAGAGGCATCTAGTTTATAAAAAGCTAAATTACCGGCTTAATTTACCGTTTTTGCTTGTTCACACATTAACTACTACGGTAATTTTGTAGATTCCCGTCTCAGAAATCAATTTGTATTTGAAATTTTATTTAATAGAGTGTCTTGCTTTCCAATCAGTCAACATTTAAGTTCATTTAATAATTAACATTTATCTTTCAAAGTATTTTTATGCTATGAATATGGTAACTACGTATTTGTAAGTTGTGCAGTTTTAAATTATAAAATCCTCATATATTTTAAATGCCAATTAATTCCCCCACCTCCCAGTTTATACCTAAAAATATTTAAAAGTGTAATAGCTTCTGAGTAAAATTAAGTCCAGAACTATATCAAAAGGTGATTAGTTACACTTACTCCACTTCATCCTACGTGATAATTTATAAGAGAAATAGTTTAAAAAAAAAAATGCTGTTGCTAGATTCTTCGAATTATTCCCCCCCCCCCCCCATTTTATATTGCTGAGTTTCAGAAGGGGAGGGGCGGGGTAAAGCTGTTGTTGCTAAGCTCATGTAACCATTTATGATAATAAAAATTCGTTTTATTTTATTACTACACTTTGTTATTTTAGAACATTATAAAAAATTTTAAGAGTCTTTGCTCTATTCAAAAGCTCTATAATGTTAAAGAACTTTATCGAGATTAAGATTTTTATTTTTTCTGAGAAGTGATTTTATACATTGTTTACTCTTTCCAAAAATGATGACTCAAATTTTATCGTCACATCTTTGCGAACCGGAACTCGGCCAGCTTTGTTTACTCATTGTTTTCTAGAAAATATATTGAAAGAAATTTTGGCTAATAGATTATTTATATAAATATCAGGACGGCAATACAATATTTATTATTATACCATTTTAATTTCAAGTTATTTTCCAAAATTTAAATGAAGTTTTAAAGTAGCTTCTATCATTTAATGCTTACAGAATTTTCAGTTCATTTTAATTCTTATAAAATTTCTTTTTAGTTCAAATGCATAGCATTTTTAGGCATTACTATGTACAGTCGGTAACAAAAGTGTCCGAACACTAGCAAAAATTCCTATGTAAAAAAAGCACACTTCAAAAGGTTTTGTTAAATAAATCCTTGTGGAATCCTGTCCTTAGTCAGTGTAAGCACATGATTCGATAACGATTTATTTAACAAAACCGTATGAAGTGTACTTTTTTTACATAGGAATTTTCACTAGTGTTCGGATACTTTTGTTACCGACTGTACTTAGTATGTATGTGAAATGTGCTTAGAAATGTAATAGAATTTTTTTGTCTTTCTGTAATGAAGATTCTTCTTAAGTTAAAGTCCATTGTTTCTTTAAGGGGACTTGGCACCACTCGAGGTTTCATATAAAAGCTTACATTTCCATTTAATATTTATAAATTATACTATATTACTGTATTAGGTTTATTCAATAAAATATATATTCAGGCAAGAATTCTCATAGATTTTGATATACAGGGTGTTTATAAAGTCCCGGACCCATTTTGATGTTTAATAATTCATAAAATAATAAAGACACCTTAAAATTAATAACATAAATGGTTAGATAGACTCAAAAAGTTTCATGATCCTTGTCAATGAACTTCCACGTGTGCCCCCTTCGTCGCACGGAGAATATCAAGTCGATAGTCAATTTCACGCCAGGTAGCGGCAAGCATGTCGGCATCTACAGAGGCTATTGCGGTTGTATGCATTCTCCTTAATATCCGCTCGAATAAAACATCACATACAAAAGTACTACATAGAGCAAACACATCAAAAGTAAACATAACATTGCAATAGTTGCCAAAAACAAAAGAGAGAAAAATGCAATTAATAAGCAGACGATATTCAGAAAAGTACAGATATTTGACTGGAAAATGAAATTATCTGAAATTAACCACACGCGCAGACGATATTTACAAAAGTAAAGATATTCAAACCTGAAAAGAAAATATATGAGTTATTCCATCAATAAATGCCATAAGTTTGTTTATATCTTCATTATTTTATGAGTTATTAAACATCAAAATGGGTCCGGGACTTTATAAACACCCTGTGTATATGTATATCCATATATATAGTACAGATTTGAAATCTTTCAATTGCATTTTCTCAGTTTGCATTTTTTTCATGAATTCATGATGTTCAAAATGCTAAAACGTCTACAGATATTTGTGAAAAGACTGAACATTTTTTAGATTTTTAATAAAACTTACTGAAAAGAATTAAGGATGAATTTTGCAGTATCTTAAGAAAGAAATATTAAAAATAAACAAAAATAACTTTTTTTTTTTTTTTTTTTACATAGACATGCTCTTTTTAATTCAAACATGCACTTTTAACTCAAAAACTAATTAATAATTTTCAAAATTATCATTATTCTTTCAAATAAGTTCCGTTAAACATATATTAAAAAGAAAAGAAAATTCTTAAATATTTGTAGAAGTTTTTAGCATTTTGAAGATCATGAATTCATGAAAAAAGGCAAATTGAGCAAACGCTATTTAAACATTTCAAATCTGTAAACTATGAGAATTATTGCTTGAGTATATATTATATTGAACAAACCTAATACAGTTCAATTTATAAATATTAAATAGTAATATACGCTTTTATATGAAACCTTCAGTGGTGCCAAGTCCCCATAAGACAACGTGCCTCCCTGACCAACCTGTTCAAAAATAATATTATAGTTTTAAAAAATTAAAAAACACGCTTTTATAGATATGTGAACTAAAAAGCACAAAATACCTATCTTAGTATTAAAATGCAGGGTAAGAGAAAATCGTGTGAGTGACACAGCATAGTATTTACATACATTTAAATCTTTAATTAAAATAATTAGAATTAAACAAAAACCATTTAAAAAAAATCTCCCCTGACTGGGATCGAACGCTAGACCTTTAGGTTCGTAGCGCGGAGCTATACCTCAACGCCACGCCGTTCACGTAGAGAAAGTCTTTTTTTACAATATAGATTTTTTGTTTGCTCCCAGAGCGGTTACAAACATACAAACGTACATGCAGGTGAAGCTAACAAAAGCGTGTTAAAAAACAGCCTCGTGAACTAAATTTGAGGTGATTTTACAGAATGCTCTTTTGTCTTTCTAGAGGAGTAAAAAGAAAAAGAAGCTATTTTATTTTTTTTAATTTAAATTAAAACAGGTAATCTAAAAAGATAGAAAACTTGTCAGTTAGAATGAAAAAGCAGCTCAAAATGTCAACTTAGACACGGTATATAGTACATATTTTTTTTAATTTTAAAAGAGTGGGGGGAAAAAAAGGTAAACGGAAGAGAGAAAGAAAGAAATGCCATTCGACTTTTCAATATCTAAATTAGAGTGCCTCAATTTTATTCGTTAAGACAAAAAAAAAAAAAAAAAAAAAAAAAAACAGAAAATTGATTTAAAAACAAAAGTTATAACAATGAGTTGAAGTTAATAATATAAATTCAAGTCAACATTTTTCTCAAATTAATAAGAATATAAACGTAAAACTTCCACCCCATTACTTTTATAACTCTTTTTATCCGCCTTAAGCATTCCGAGAAAAGAAAAGGAAAAAAAAAATATATATATATATATATATAAATAACAGTTATCTGTGGAATTAATAACTTTTAACGATAATAAGCATGCTTAAGAAAGTATATGTCAAAGTTTGACGTCAATTCGTTTAAAAAGCCTAGTTTTTATGATACTTTTTATTGTATTGAGGCTCATTTTCAGTAGTATATTTCAGTTTTCTTTCAATAAGAGATTAATTTTTGATTAAAAAAAAAAAAAAAATTAAATACAGCTTTTCTTTCCTTTCTCTGTATTATTATTTTCTGGTCAGATTTTTTTTTTTTTTTTTTTTTTTTTTTTTTGTAATGGAATAAAAATATTTATAATTTTTAATTTATGTGTTCTGGTTTATTAATTTTTGAAAAATTAAAAATCTATTCAGTTTTTAAAAAATAAGTTCACTAATTTGAATTCATTACGATAGATAATTACCGTTTAGCTTACTGTACTGAAATTCCATTTTACTCATTTATTCCAAGTAAGTTATGTTGAGCAATTCAGTAAAGGGCAGATGGAAGAAATACTGATGTTGATTGATGATGAAAACTTTGTAAGCAAACAACATACATTGTAAAAAACACGCAATAATTGTTTCGGGTCGAAATAAATATGTACGGCCTTGCATGAAGCGGAAAATAACTTAGACAAGTGCAGAATAAAAAGTCGTGAAAAGTCGAGAATCTAACCGTCGAAAATACATTCCGCAAGTAAAACGTACAAATTAATCTGGTACGGCACTCACATTACTTTCGCTTGCCTTACATTACTACAGACATATTGTTACAGTTTAAAACGACATATAAGAGTTGTTTTTGAAGATTTCCGACGTACTTTATTAAACAAAGATAGTTTAAAATATTTTTAGAAGCAGTCCCCCACCCCTCACCCGCTTGTGCATTTCTGTGTAAAGGAAGTTACCATTATGCAGAACAACAACTTTAAATATTCCTCCACTACTACGAAACACTGGTATAGACATCTATCGGCATTTGAGAGTAACTGCACGTATATTGCAACAATATAATGCAGGCAAATGTTTGTTCATTATCCCTATTGTTCTCATTACTGTCGAAATAATTTGAAATTTACACCGTAGCCTTGTGTTGAACTTTTGACAAAAAGTAATTGTTTTAACAACTTTGGTTTGACACGGAAAAAATATTGTGAACAGGCTTTGTAGGGTTAAATATTGCAGCTTCTTTCATAAAACATTTAAAGTTATTAAATTTCAAATTATTTTTAAAGACTTTCACCCACACCACTCTTTAAAAATTATTGAACTAATTTTGAGTAGCCTTGTATATTGTGTCTAAATTGAATGCCTTCTAAATACTGTACTTAATTTTAGCACAGTAAACTAATTATAACATAACTTGTAATTTGCTTTCAACCATAACCCTAATAGATATTTCTTTTGTGTGGTGCTGTAAACGAGCGATGAATGCCTTTTATAATATATGTGAAACTTGTTTTTTGTGCTTATATATTAAGTTCATTTTGTTTAGTGCAATCTGAAGATGTTAAAATGTTTGAATGGAAAATCTCGCCTGTAGACGTAATGCATTAGAATTCTTTTCTACGTCCCTGTACAGGAACCTTTTGCCCGATCTCTGGAAGAAGTTTCATGTAGTATCCTCTTTTGAAACAAATATAGAATTACCATTTTGGACTTAATTGCTAATACAGTCGAACCTCTTTAACGTGAATTACTTTTAACACGAACTGTTTCCACACTCCCCGTCAAAATGAAGATTAGTTTGGTTATATTGAAGATTAGTTACTGATAGATGGACCAATTTTTTATCCCCTTTGAGATTCATGTTAACGAGGTTCGACTGTATAGGTATTTGAGTTAAGACTCACAGGCACGCACAGAGAGTGATTCACACACAGACCAACTGCTAAAAACCTGATATTCTTATTGAATGGACCTGAAAACGTGCGATTATAATAAAAACTCAGTTTCGAAAATTTGATTCAGAAACAGTATACTCTGTACCATTATATGAACAGAGAAAAGGTAATAAGGAATTGCCATCTTTTTCGTTCAGATTAAGCACCAGAAAATATGGTGAGCATTTTATCTCCAAAAACAGGCTAGCATCGTTGTTCAGAGCAAAATTCTATGTTCCTGTCGACATCAAGTAATTAAAGAATAGATTTGGTACATACAAATGATATGATATTTGAATTTCTAAGGAGACATAGAGAAGCTCATATGAAACTCAATCTTTAAGTCGGCAAACTAATATTCGAATTCTGATTTAGATGTAAGATTTTTCTCCACATTTGTAGACGGGCGTTGTTTAATATCATTGCATTTGAAAATATGACCGGCAACGTTTTTCTTGTGGAAGAATGTTTAAATACACTTTCTTTTCTAAGCCTCATTAGTACAGATACAGACTTTTTCTGCAAAATAATATTATTTAATAACAATAACAGGTTTCTCTAATTTACACATAACATGTACAGGAGTGAAACTTTACGGGGACTACACCTGAATTTAAGATTTTTGAAAACTTTACTATCTCAATTGTATAATTTTTTACTTTCTTTTATCTTCAATAGAAGAAAGTATTGGATTCGTAAAAATTTTCGATTTCGGGTTTTTGATGGATTTACACGTTTTGAGAGCTGTAGAACACGATTTTACCATTTTTAGAAAATGTCTGTCTGTCTGTCTGTGTGTGTGTGACAAAATTTTGTGGCAACTGTATCTCTGGAACTACTGCACAGATTTTCATAGAAATTGGTATGTAGTTGCACCTTGACATAAATTAGTGCCTATCAACTTTTGGTAAAATCGTCTTACAGGTTGCGTTGCCATCCCGTTTTTTCTAAATTTTTAACAAGGTGATATAGGGCAAAAATTTTCAAGATGGGTATCTTTCGAAAGGTCTCGTCAGTACCTTTAAAACGAATGGTTGAACTATAAATCTGTGATAATTTAAAACAAAGTTATCGATTTTTTTTACTTTTTACGAAAAAAAACTTAGAAAAAAAAATCTTTTTTTTTTTTTTCTCTCCCCTTAATTTTGTCAAACTCCCGCGGTTTCCGTGTTCTGACAAACTTAAACTAATTTTTGCTTTTTTCCCCTAATTTTGTCAGTGTCTCGGTCTCCGTGTCTTGACAAACTTTAACATAGTTTTGCATTTTCCCTCTAATTTTGTCAAAGTCCCACGGTTTCCGTGTTTTGACAAACTTTAACAAATTTTCACATTTTACCCAAAATTTTGTCAAAGTCCCACTTTTTTTTTCTCTCCCCTTAATTCTATCAAACTCCCACGGTTTCCGTGTTCTGACAAACTTAAACAAATTTTTGCATTTTTCTCCCAATTTTGTCAAAGTCCCACGGTTTCCGTGTTTTGACAAACTTAGAATAATTTTCACATTTTACCCAAAATTTTGTCAAAGTCCCACTTTTTTTTAAAATTATTGTTACTGAGTGAATTTGTATAGGAAAATATAGAAGAAAGTCTCGTGGTGGCCACAACATACTAGTTTTTATTAGAAATTTCTCATTTTGAATGTTTAATTTGCCTTATAATGTATTAAGAATCATCTAAATATTGCTCATTATAAGTATAAATAAATAAATGCTTCAAATAATAGCCATATGATTTATCATTAGTGTCTTCCATTGTTAAGGATTTTGAAGCCAGATAACAGTTTTCAGGTTCTGCATGTTAGGTAGTTTACTCTGCATGGACATATTAATATATCAATAATAATAATGTTCTAGAGCAGAATTCCTAAATAAGCGATACCAGTTTTGTTTATTCTTCTGGTGAAATCTAAAAATATTTTTAAATTTTGTAAGCAAATCGTTCTGCTAAAGATAATTTCTTTTCTGTATTAATTTCACTCTGTCAGTTAAATTAAGACACAGGGTTTTTTATTAGTTGAAAAAAAAAAAAGATAAGTGATTATTTTTTGTCGACATTTCACATAATAAATTGAAGACAAATACTGGAGATAATTGCAATTTTCGCACGTAATTGTTAAATTATAAGGTAAATATTTATTTTTCGCTTGCATTTCATGCTTGTGAATGTGGAAAATCTACGGAATGTTCCAGAAAAATTAAATATCTTATTTTATGTAACAGTCAAATCAAATAATGTTTCTCAGTTTATTGAAAGAAAGCCTGAATATATTGCGACAGCAAGATCGATAACATCATCAATCTGTTTAACGTTGACAAGTCGATATTATCGAGTCACAAGAATATATTAGTATTTTCCAAGTTCCCTTCATTACTTTTGTCTGGGGAATTGTGATTGATATTGGGCTTCCCATCGCCTATTATTTTTATTTATTACTAACCATAGAATATTTTTGCGAATATTCGTTTGTTAATTTGATGAAATTATTCAAATGCCTCTTTATTATTATTTAAAGTTTTTAAAAACCACCATTTTCGAAGTTTTCCTGCTTTTCACTTTCTTTTTTAAATTTCCGAACAGTTGCTATGCAAATTATAATTGTGAGAAAGTTAAAGTAAGATTTTTGTGTATATCCGTTTTGTGAAGGATCCTAAATTCAGTTTTTCTATTCTTACGGTGATTGTATGTGTGAATAAACACGGTAACATGTAAACGCTTTAACTGGTCTTAAATTTTGTAAATATGTTATAGCTCACCGTCGCCCGAATTGTATAAGTTTTCATGAATGTGAAACGTGTATTTCTTTTACAGGAATAAAAAGTAGAATTCAAAACATTACGTCCACTTGCTCTTTCTTATAGAAGCATGAAAGTCATTAAATTATTTAAAAGAGAATGAAACTGCTATATGTTTTAAAATTTTGCTACAGTATAATTGTTATTGAAATATGTATACGTATTGTAGTTCTTTTAGTGGGAGACGCAAAACAAGTCCGATATATTGCAATCGGTCAATTATATAACTATACGAACTGGGGAGAATGAAATAAACCTTTTTTTCATTGATTGAAATTTGCTGAGATGCCTGATAAATTATAAAGTGTTCAGAAAGTCCAGAAGAGTTTCTAGAAGTTTTTCTTCTTGTATTTATTTTTTTTTTTTCCAATGCATAATAAGTTAAATTTGTTTAATATTTATCTGCTTATTACATTTAGCTTTCTCATGGAAACGTAAAATATAAAAGTATTAATAAAATGTTTATTAAAATATTTCCATACCCTCCCCTTCTTCTTTTGCAATTGCCTTGAAGTGGAAAAAAACCGCTAAATTGTATAAAGTAGTAGAATTTAGGAAAACAGATAATAAAGTGACAACGAAATCCTTAAAAACTAAAATGAATGAATAAATAATTAAATTAAATAACCGGTGACATCTTTAAAAAAGATATGAAATAATAATAATAACAATAAGTAATAGTTTTAATAAAGATAAAAAAATCCATTCGTATATAGCACAGAATAAAACCTTTTTGTAAAAAAAAAAAAAAAAAAAAAAAAAGAACCGACTCCAAAAAGTAACAATTATTCAAACAACTAAAATAAAATAAGTCGGCGCAAAATTACATAAAATTTGATTTCTTTTTTACAGATTTCGTTTTAGACCGATAGCCACAAACGCTGTTGTCTCAAATGATCCATCTTTATAATTTCGCGAGTTTTCTTTTCAAACTTTTACAGCTTACGAAATCTTGTTTATTTGAATCAAAGTAGTTTTAGGTTGTGTTTTGCAGATACCAAAGTGAGATGTATATTTTAAACAGGTATTGACTTTTATATTGAATAAAAGTATCAATTTTTATTTAATTTTGCTCTGACTTCAAAAGTTATGAATAATTGTAGTGTTTATGTTGTTTGGCGAAAGAATTTATTTTATACTTTTAGGCGAAATTTGCATTTAATTTTATGCCAATTTTCATTTTATTTTTAGTTGTTTAAATAATAGTTGGAGTCGGTTCTATTTTCTTTACAAAAAGGTTTTAGTGAACATATATTCATACAGTAGAACATGAGAAGACATTTGATGGCAGTTTCACTTACCGTAACCCGCAACAAAAGTGACACAACTCAGAAAACGTCAATTTTAAGTTTATGTCACTGAAAAATATATGAAGTCACTCAATGTGCACAAAACACGTCACATCTAAATCTCGAAAATTATCCATCCTAGAGATAGCTAGGAATGTGAAAACGAACTTTTCTGGGCACCTGTAATTTATTTATGAATCTTAATGAGACCTGTTTCAGGCCAAGATCTTTACAACGAAGAAAAAATATTAAAATAGGAGAATCTGTTACGAAGTTATAAGCTAACAAACAGCAACAGAAACATATTGTTTGAATTAAGAACCTCCTCCTTTTGAAGTCGATTAAAAACGACTACGCGCTAATCGATGTGACCGCTTACAGTGACCATACTTTAAACTTTATATAGCATACATGTCACTTGCTGCGTGACAATGCGTACAACGTAGTTCAAGTGCGTATAGTGTAGGAAATTTCGTTCAAACATATGTACATTTTAGGCGTCCTATTTTTAGTATTGATGTCTACTGTTTTTTCATTCTAAATCGATGATACACTTCAGCTTTGTAATTCAGTTTTTCCTCTATCTTAAATCGTTTTTGAGATAGAAGAGCTAATTCCTGTGTTTTCCACCAGGTGGCGCTGTAAGCGGTTAAATCTCGCAGCACATGGCCACTTTACTATACCTACATACCACTTTTATGACTATAACTGCAACCGTTCAGCAGTTAAGAATTGGGAGTGACTTTTGTGAGCACCCTGTATGTTCTTTAGATAGTAAAGATATTACAATGGGACCTATTTGAGATCAAGACACTTACATTTACCAAAAAAAAAAAAAAAGTATCAAAATCGGAGCATTCGTTCAGAAGTTATAAGCTAACAGACATAAAAAAAACATACGACTTGAATTGAGAACCTCCTCCTTTTTGAAGTCGGTTAAAAAATTTTTTTAAAAAATATCGAAGGAAGAAATCTAAGATTTAACTAAGGGAGGGGGGATCCAAAACATGAAAGCATACAATATTCAGTACACATCAGGAACATTAATTGAATTATTGTGTGTGTGTATATATCATAGTAATGTAATGCCATAAATAAATAATAATAAATAATAACAGGTGATAAATTGCCTCCATAATCCGCAAGAACTAAAATATGTTAATAAGTAACTAAAATAAAAAATTAAATTAACCAGTAATTATTTTAATAAAGATAATTAAACTACCATATACTCATTGGAATTTATATAATACCTCTCATAGAATTCACTGCTCAGGTATTATTTCCGGTAACCCTGTAGACAAACCAGTGGTGGTATATACCCCACTTTTAATAGGAAATATCTCATAGTAAGCACGAATACCAGTTTTAAGGAATAATTCCATGAATATTCTCTGGAGTTCAACGCAGACAAATGACAGACAGACAAACCGAAGTCATTAACGCTTTTCAACTTTGTTGGAAAATGTCTAAAAACGAAGATTAAAAATTATAATAAAATAAATAGGTAACGTTTAAAAAACACATACGCAAAATAAGAGTTTGACCATATCCTCGTTTGACTTAAAAGAATAAGTTAAATGAATGTTCTGAAAAAATACTCTCTCTCGCGTGTTAGACTTTGTTCACACAACTTTGGCACTTTAAATATGAAGATATCAAAAATTTCAACACAAAAAATTGCATAATTAATAATATTTTAAATAAAACAACAATTCGGCCTTTATCATTCATCTATAAATCCTAAAATATTTGCTATTCATTCTATGTATTATTATTATTAAGCTTTTATATTTATTTATCAATCTATCGATCTATAATGATTTTTTTTCCCCTGTTGCTGTTTGTTATATTTAAAAATTATAAAAACACTTTCTCTGAAAATAAATAAATAACCGATTGTGTTACGCAACATTTTTATATTATTGATCCACTATCCGTTCCTTTCTGTTTAGTTTTCGCTATTGATGTTAATGTATTATTTTGAATGTTTTATCTGCTGTTATTCGGGCTGTTTTTGTTGCTGTAGAATTTATTTTGGCACGAATTGCCAAATATTTGCTGACTAAACTTACTTGATGTCTCTGTATTTTCAACTTGCACGCTTTATCTTATTGTCACATGCAGACAAACATTAAATCTTATTTAGACTATAAAAAAAACGACTAAGGGAAAAAAGTGTATATTTTTAAGTACTGCGTGGCATTGTCCTGTGTCCAAACATATTTTTAGATTAATCTTCATGCAGGTTCTCGAATTAAAATGCAAGATATCAAAGAAAAGGTCTTTGTACATAATTATATTAGTGAGATTAAACTTTAAATGTAATGATTTCTTAGCCACATAACTCTGAGAAATTTTTAAGGGGAAAAAGAAAAAAAGCGCCATAAAAATGCAGATGTGGGTTGTAATTTAAAAATTGTTGACAGTTAGGGGGAGAAATTTTGTGACATTTCTCAATAACTTGGTGAAAATTGCTGCCATGTCACCATAGAACCCACTTACAAAAATCTTTTTATTCAAATTTATCTACTGCTTAATAAGCATATATTATGTTTTGTGTATATACAAGAAAATAAAAACAAAACATTGTTGTATATCATTATCATTGTATATCATTATTTGGCTCATAATTCTCATACATATATGTATAAAATTTTTAAAAAGGTATGATTTACTTTGAAATTTTATAAATATTATAATAAATAACATATATATGTATGCATGCGTTGGATATATATATATTGTATGTTTGAAACTAAAAATAGTTCTTTTTGTTTTATAGTTATTTATTTTAAGTCTTTGCTAATTTACGAACAGCATTATAATTAAATTCCAACTTATATATAGCAGTTATTATCAACTTACATTGAGCAGTTTCTATTTCTTAGCAAGTTTTAGCTCATCTTCACAATTTTTGAAAGGTTTTTAAAGTATTATACCCTTAGTACCAGTATTATACCCTTATCATATCGAAAACCCAGCCCTGTTTCAGACACTTTCCAACAAAATTTAAAAGGGTTTGATTTCGGTTTGTCTGTTTGTCCAACCGCTCTCTAACGTCCCAATACATTTTCAGAATTTCTTCAAACAGATTTATATTATTATTCAAGTTCACTAAGGCGTGTACTCTATTGAAAATAGGATAAATAGCGTAATTGGTTTGTATACTTGAACATCTAAAATAATTCAAATGCATTGTGTTCTATGTATTAAGACATTTTTATAAATTATATTTCTATACCTTTGTACTGTACGTGTTATGTGTTTTTAACACTTTATAACAAAATTTAAGAATGATTATGACTTCAATTAATCTGCCTGCTTCAGCCCGTTTGTCTATTTATAAAGAACAATTTAATTGCATAGCATACAACTTAACAAATTAGTATATATTTTTATGATAGACAAAACCTTTTTTCCTATGAAATAAAATATCATTAGCGTAATTGATTGGTTTATAGGGTTCCGCAAAGTTGTTCTGATTCATTGTGCAAGAACGGCCAAGCGATTCTGCGCTCAAAGCTGGTAGACGTGAGATTCCGGGTTAGAACCCAGGTCGCGCTTGTCGGCCTAGCCGTTCGGAGTTTTCGTGGTTTTCTACGAAACTTGCGTAAATGTGGGCTGGAACCCCTTGGAAAGACCCCCACGGAGGTCACTCCCAACCTCATTGTGCAAGATATTAAGGAAAATTGTTTCATTTTCAATGTTCTAAAGATTTTTCTCTTTTTTTTTTTTTCGTACATCACATGGTGTATACCCAAAGTTTAGATATGATATATCTTGCTATAAAAATCCCTTTTAATGCTTTTTCTTTATAAAACTACTGCCCCTTTTTTTTTATGTGTGTGTGTGTGAGAGAGAGACTTTACCTTTAAAACAAAATATACTTTTGCAGGCCTGTTGGAATTTTGTAAGTATTTTTGACCATATACTTACAAAAGCAATCAATTATATGGTTTCTCTTTAAAATATATAAAAAAGTATTTAAAAAAAAATTGCGAGTATTTCCCTTCTTAATTATAAACAATGTTTTTGAAGATGTTATCATGGAGATAAATACATTAAAGTGTAAAAAATGTGTTTATAAATTATGCGAACCGCCTTCTAAAGGGGAAAAAAAAAAAAAAAATTGTGCACAAAATTCATACAAATAGAATTATTTTATTTGAAAATCCAGGATTCAAATAAGAGTAACTTCAATATCCTATCGTAAAAACAAATCAATTATTTTTTATTTTATTTTTAGCGAAAAGACGAAAAATCCATTCATTAAATGAATTTAATAACAGTCTTTGCAGAATAACAGTACTTCATATTTGTTCCTTTTAACTTTTTACGATGCATTATACAGTATACATTCTAACTGGTGCGAGGGAAAAGAAATTGCATACTCTTTCTTCACTCCATGTTCATGAGATATGCATAATCGAAGAACATGTTAATTTGCATATGTAAATTGACGATATTGTTTTTATCACGGAGTAATATTAATAGGAGTTGAAGGTCCAATGGGAGAAAGCTACGAAACTGTGATCTAAATTTTTGGTAAATATTGAGGGCGCCACTTGTCATTCCTCCCTACTTCGGTGCGGATATACTGTTGTTTTCAATAGAATTTTGCTGATGTACATTTAAATTTTTTTATTTTAAGCAATTTAATTTCTTTGTAAGTTCTTAAAACTGCATAATTCAGATGTTTCAAATAAATGCTTCGTTCCTAGTTGTAAAACAGGCTATGATAGTGATAAGAAAAACAAAAAAAAGCCCTAGGTGAAAAATAAAGACCGAGTTCGTGTTTTCTGCACCTAAAGTAAGTTTATTTTTTTTCTTTACAAGATTTCATCCATTCTCCTTCCTCCCAATTGTCTGTTTTTGCTAGCTTCGGTTCATAAGAATCGTCATTTTTTAAAAGCCTTCTTTCAAAGTAAAATTAGTATAAAATGGCTCTTAAAAAAAACATGTTGGTTAGAATACTCTATTTAATGAAATTTGCTTTCAATCGAAATTTTTTCAGCTTTTTTATCAATTTTTTTCTCGTTCGTGATTTTCTGAATGTGATGCCACTTCATAAAAAGTAATTCATTTTTTATTTTCTTGATCGATGTTTTTAGATTGTTCTTTTTTTATTCGTAAGTTTATTTGATGTAATCTTTAGGTAGGGAGAAAGGGGAGAGTTGTTATTATTATTTTTTTTTAATTGGTGCTAATACATTTGCCTATTTTTCTTCATTTAAATCGAACCCTAAATTATGTAAATTTCTTTTATGTTCTCAGTGAATAATATATAGGGTACGCAAGTGGATAATATAGTTCTAAAAGTTTCTATATTTTGATATAGATTATATATTTTATAATTAAATTATTTATTTTATATTAAAATAATTTCTTTCTAGTGTGCATGATATTTTACTGCAATTATTATTAATAATAATAATACCAAAAGACTTGTGTAATGTTAGGTTTGAATTTCTCTTTTGCGAAATAATGTATATTTACAGATTTTTGAAAGTTTCATTCAAATCCAATGAAACTATTTTCTAAAATGTTCTAAATTTTCCTATGTATATACCTAAATTTTAAGATTATTTCACTTGTAACTTATATCTCAGAACATTCTGTAACTTTTCTCCCAAAGCTTTTCAAAAAAAATTAACAAATCGATGTTAAGAAAAAAATATTAACTTTAAATAAAATAAGAATTCAATGAAGGAAAGTCTCAATCAGGCTTGGGGTTTCGAGCGTCCGAAACAGGTTTTGGACAGGACAATGTTCTTTTCCATCCAAAAGTGTCCTGAACTGCCCAGAAATGTCCTAACGTGTCTAAAACTTAAAATTATGAGCAATTCCATTTTATAACTCTTACCTACAGTCTTAATAGCAATTTTATAATTAGTAATTAAAAGTATTTTGCAACTAAGAATTTAGCTAATTTTTAACTTTTTTTTTTTTTTTTTTTTTTAATTCATATTTTTCTACAAAACTTATTTATCCATTATTTTAAAGAAATACTGTTAAAATTATTTTATTAAAAGTCCTTTCTTAAATTATACAGATTGAAATATATTGGAAATAAATGAAATATAGATGCAATTAGGCAATGAAGTCTATGCATTTCAAAAGTGTTAGATATAATTTTTTTTATATATATATTTTGTTAAGCTATTGAAAAATATATTTAGTTAATTTTTGGAATTATTAAATTCAAGAAGTAAATTTTAAAAAATAAAATAAAATAAAATAAGGTCAATTTTTAGAAAACGAGTACAAATTTAACATATGTGAATTTTCTGAACTGATTTTATGGTTAGCTGCACTCAGCGGGTATATTGAATGTAAAAAATATAAATAAATAAAAAATATTTATATTAAAAACACGTTAAATTAAATTTTATTTAAAAGATTTTTTAAAATTTTATTCGAAGCTTTTCGCTTTGAATACCAAAGCATCATCAGGGATTTTTATGATTATGATTATCCAATGAGCAGTTTTTAAATACTGCACATAGGAAACGAATAATCATAAAAATCCCTGATGATGCGTTGGTATTCAAAGTGAAAAGCTTCGGATAATATTTTTGAAATCTTTTAAATAAAATTTAATTTTACGTGTTTTTAATATAAATAACAAATGACACGTGTTTAATTTAACTCTTTTTTAGAGATAATTAAAAAAAATTATCTGGTGTGTCACTCTCACGACTTTCTCTTACCCTGAAATTTAATACTATAAATACAGGTTTGAGATTAAGAGGTAAATAACGATGTTATGTAAACCTATGTTAAACAATTCAAATTAGGCTTCGGGAGAGTTTTATATGATAATTAGTTCTGTGTGGGTGGGCTACCGCCCCCCTCAACCCCCCGTTTCATTAATGCACCTACATTTATATAGAATTTAATTCGGTTATTAAAAAATAATTTATTAAAATTATTATTTAAAAAATTATCTTTTATGATAATGCAGACGATTTCCATATTAGAGAAGTAGTATCTATAACACCAAATATCCAAAAAAAAAGTACATTTCATTCTCCAAAAAAAAAAAAAAAAAAAAAATGTTAAAAGTGAAAAAAAAAAATCGATAACTTTGTTTTAAACTATCGCAGATCGATGGTTCAACCATTCGTTTTAAAGGTATTGGCGAGCTCTTTTGAAAGATACCCATCATGAAAATTTACTCCCCTCGAGGGGAGAAGGCGAGGCTCCTACATACCCAATTTTTTTTTCCCTGTTGACTATCTCTATTACAAAAAATATATATTCGTTTAATTTGGTTTAGTGCAGTCTATAGATGTTAAACTCTACTTACCTGCAATTTCCCCCATAGACGTGATGTATTTGAATACTTTTGAGTGTCCCTGTACACGAACCATTTGCTTGATCTTAACGAAAGGTTTAGTGTAGCATCCTTATATCATCCAAGTTTGAACTTTCTGCCATAATTTGTTTTTGAGATATGCTGATAACAGACAGACACACAGACCATTTGCTAAAAACATGATTTTCGTATTCAGGGGACCTCAGAACATGTAAATATAACAAAAACTCGCGTTCGAAAATTTGACCCAAAAACAATACTCTACCTTATGGGTAAGAGAAAGTAAAAATAGTAGGTGTGAGAGGAAGGGGAGGGGGGGGGGGGTTGACAGAACAAAGGTCTGAATCCTGTTATTTGAGTATAAAAATAAAATTTTGTGCTTCAATGCTGTTTGTATTTAAGTTGTTTAAAATTTCCAATACACTTTGTTATCTTATTGTTGACGTCGACTGTATTTTTATGTATTTTTATTAGAGTTTTGAATTTCTTGAAGGGATTTGGCATCACTGAAGGTTTCATATAACAGCTTATATTGCCATTTAATATCTAAAAATTGGACTATATTAGGTTTGTTCAATAAAATATATATTCAGACAACGATCCTTAGGATTTTTGATACATTTTTTTACAGATTTGAAAATTTTAAATTACGTTTCCGCTGTTAGCTTTTTTTTTTTTTTTTTTTTTTTTTTTAATGAATTCATGATCTTCAAAATGCTAAAAAATTTCTTCCCCCCCCCCCCCCCCCAAAAAAAAAAAAAACTAATTAATAAATTTTAAAACCAATCCCTAATTATTTTAATTATGGCGTTTTATTAACTCCCCAATTCATAAAAAAAAAAAAAAAAATTGCAAACTGAGAAAACACAGTTTAAAGTGTTCAAATCTGTAAAAAATCTGTCAACAAGCATGTGAATTGTTGCCTGAATATATATTTTAGTGAACAAACTTAATACAGTTTGATTTATAAATATTAAATGAAAATATAAGTTTTTATATGAAACCTTCAGTACTGCATAGTCAAATGTGCCAAATCCCCTTAACCCCTTGGGTACGGATTTATTTGAGAAAATATTTGCATGTGGAACGGATATAATTTTTGGTTGCTTGGAGTAGTATGCAAAAGCAGTACATTTTACGTAAGAATTTATTTATTTCCAAAATATTGGTGATATATGTAGTATTAAGATGTCTTCAAGTAATTAGTATTGCAAAACAAAAACAAAAAACAAAAAAAGTGAATGGCGTGTCTCAGACGTCAAATGTACCCAAGGGGTTAATAGAACCCCAAATTCTAAAAATTAATTTAGCTCCTTACACAATTTAATTTCTTATACATACCATTTCTCAATTTTATCTTAATTTTTCTAGGACAATGTACAAATGTGCATCAGAAATTTTCTACATTATTTTTTTCATAAACCTGAAATTTCCACATATCCTAAACGCAATATGTACATTTATGTTTATTATCGTTGATTGTCAATTTGTTTATCGTTGTGTAATCATTTTAATTTCATTTCCATGAAATTGGCTTAATATCTTTAAATTCCACTAATTTCTTTATCAAGGAGTAATAATAATAAAACTCTTTATATTAGGTTATTGATACCGAAATTAAAATATCTGAAATTTTTCTTAATTCTAAATGTATTGGTAAATCTTATAAAAAACACATTTCGAAATGGTGCTTTAACCTATTTTTCGCTGCTGTTGCGTTCACGCAACCAGATGCAATTGCGTTTAACAGTTAACTGAAAAAGATATTTTATATTAAGCATTGTTTTTAAGTAAGGAAAGGATAGATGTTTCTTTTATCACAAAAAATTTTTATCTGAAAAATAATTTTATATTTAAAAATAAATTTCAAATTTGAAGCACTAACCAATCCAAAACTTTTGAAAACCTTCATATTTGTATAAGTTTACATAACTTTAAAAAAAAATTTTCATAATAAAATAATTACTTTTGAAGTCATCTGCAGTTTTTGCTGTTTTATGTTCTCTCAAGGAAATTTCCGTAAACATTTGTATTCATTTTATACTCTTATTCCACTGAAGTTGTACAAATACAGCACCCTGTATTTAGTAAGATAAGACTAATTTTAATAATTTTATTTTAAATTATTGTTATTTATGATCAAAATAATGAGTATTACTGTTTGTATTTAGAAAAAAAAAAATCATTATTTCTAGTTTTGGCGGTTAATGCCAATGGGTTAAAATGTATAAGAATCGATCTAAAAAAAGGGATTACTAATAACTTTTTTTCTACTTAATATGAATTAATTTAAATTGTAGAGTGATTTATTTTCATAACATTTTTCAATTAAATAAATCAACATCGGATTATAAAAACTTTTTTTAAAAAACATTCTTTTTATTTTTAGCATTTAAATCGATATTGTGTAGGATGAAGTTACATATTTTGACTTATGCGGTTTCTTACTTCCCCGTTAAAGATATGGTTTTCGTCTCGTCAGCTTTCAAGTCTGGCGCCCAGCATCTTTGCTGTAGTATTTTGCGTATATTCTCACAGTCGTTTTGTTCACGAATGATTCTTGGGTATACATGTCCTTAAACTATTTTATTGAAACAATAGCAATTTTATTTAAGACAAATAAAAATAAACTAAAATGGGATAAATACGATTTGAAAACCAATATGTACATCTTAACATTTTCATGGAATTAAATTATTTTCATTCCTCGAATTGATTATTGATATTTGCTAATTTTTCAAAGCGAAGTATTAGCTAAAAGCCGCAAACGGTTAATTTCGTTCGAGGGGCGAGACATATCAGAGAGCTTAAGTGTCTAATTTTAAATACTAAATATTAATGAATTTTGGTGTGCCCATATTTGTGTAAGTATTGCCTATAAATTATACAAAACTTTTAAATTGAGTTTAAGAAAAAAGATATAATAAGGTAAAAATGTAGCGTGACAGACATGATTTCAGTGACTTTATCATTCAATTGCTCTAAATTGAGATGCATTTGAAGTTCAAAAATTTTAATTTGCACAAACAGGACTTTCACCTGATAAATATATTTTTAATTTCTAAAATTCAAATAAATAAATATATAAAAATATATTTAATAGCTCTAGTGGCATGACAAGTGTAAAAATTATCTATTGCCTACTCTTTTTTTTTTTTTTTTTTTTTTTTACTTATTTTATTTAAATACAGTCGAGCCTCGTTAACGTGAATCTCAAGCGGGATTTTTTTTTTTTTTTTTTTTTTTTTTTTTTTTATGTTATCAGTAGTTCACGCTATCAGTAACTAATCATCATATAACTAAACTAACTTCATTTTAACGAGAATTGTGGAAACAGTTCATGTTAAAAGTAATTCACGTTAACGAGGTTTGACTGTATTCCTTTTTATTTAATTATATAAAACATGTTTGTATATCTAATGTGTTTTATTTGATATATTTGATATGTTTTTTATCAAGAAAAATTAAAAATAGTTAATTCAAACATTAAAAATAAAATTAAAAAAAAGACTTTTTGTCCACTTTTGCGTAAAATGAACCATTAATAATGTTATTTCAAAGTCAAGAGAATATAGTCTTGATTAATTAAATAAGAAATTAGGAGTTCGGATAAAGTATACATAGAACTTAAGAAGAAGAAGAACAAGAGATAGCATCAATAATTACCATTGTATGGATATAATAAGTACACTAATGCGCAACATACAATAGCAATTACTATTTAAACTGTTTTGAAATTAATTATTTGCCAAACCAAGACTTATAAATCTTGATAAGTGGTAGAAAAAATACGCAAATTTAATTTTTAAGCAGCATTGCGAGTGACTTTAGTTCAATAACATTTACACTCCTGTTTAACTTTGTAGATGTATCTGGACACTTCTGCAGCAGTTTCTCTGCTTTTACAAAAATACCTACTAGTGCTGCACCGAGTAGCACTTTGGCCGAGTAACCGAGCACCGAGTACTCGGCTTTTACTACTCGGCCGAGTAGCCGAGTACCGAGTAGTTGTAAGAAAGAATAATTGACATATATATGAAGAATTTCGCACATCTTGAAATTTAAAAAAGGCTTTTTGAACACGAAATTAAGTTAAATGGCAAACAGCATGTTTTCATGAAACGTTTCAGAACTTTTGTAGTGTATATACACAATTAGGTTCATTGTTATACAGAGACTCCAACATCCTAATTAATATTCCGTAGTGTTGTTAGTCACGCCCTTTTTTACACACCAGTAAATTTTTAGAGTAATAGTCTCCAAATTCAATTACGATTAAATAAGAAGAAAAATACTCTAAAATGATATTGGTGTGAAAGAAAAGGCGGGGCTAACAATACTACGGAATATTAATTAGTATGTTGGAGTCTCAGGTTATATTTGATACTTCTAGCTTAGTGGATTATTAAAACCATAATAACTGAACTTCATTTTTTATTATATAGTCTTTCTCAGATGCGAATCATTCTCAGATAATTCTTAGAGAATATAAAAGATTCTATACACTCAGTCTTAATTTAAGATGCATGAAGTTCACATATGAAATGAGAACATTAAAATAAATATTATATCATTTCAAACAAGATAGATTTTATTAATCTTCAAATTCTAGAAGAGTAAAAAAGATAGGAGGTTTTGGGCCATAATTTGAAAAACAACATTTTTGATTATTAAAATATATTTTAAATAACATTTTAGTGTATTTACCTTTTTCATAATTATTATTTTTTAAATTAAAAACCAATCTTTTCTTACAGTTTTAAAAGTGTCTTACTTTTATTTGAACAAATATTTAACTAAAGTTTTATTTACTATATTAGTATTAAATAAGGGTTCTTTTTTCTAAAATATTTAATTTTTTTCTGTTTTATAGATACAATAAGTTTTTATAAAAAAAAAAATTGTATATTACACGCATACAAGATGGTTATACTCAAATTCTTGTAACTAAAATGGATAAGCTCATTTCATGAATCGTCTCTATACAGAGTTTGGTGGCAAACTGCTTGCTCGTTTTAACTGCAGAAAGCTGTTTGCAGCAAAAGTTTAATGACTATGTTTATATTTTCATATTTTTTAGTTTAGTTATTAATAAACAACTCTTATGAATACATTTCTTTCAATAATACATAAAAATAATGAAATTCTTACAACTATACTCGGTATTGGCCGAATATTTAGTCCATATTTGGCCGAGTACCGAGTATATAACGAGTACTCGGTACAGCTCTAATACATACAGTATATATTTAGTAGTAATACCAATTCAGCGATTACGAGAAACATTATATTCTCTTACCTGCTAATTTTGGAAACATTTTATTTTTCATATATTTATGCGTGAAAGGATTATCACCCCTTTTCAACCCCCGTTTGAATATTGCACTTGTATTAATAAAGTATTTAATGCTGCTATTAAATTAATTTTTGTTTTTAAATTATTCAGATAACATCTGAATAATTAGTTATCTCACACAACTCTTAAATCGTATCAGTATTTGTCAAACTGCTCAAGTAGCATCCCTATATGATCTTCAAAATACCAAATTTGAGTTTCTTGCAATTATTCGTTTTAAAATTTTGCATCCTGGGGATCTCAAAACGCGTAATTTAGTAAAACCTCAGCTTTGAGAATTTGGTTTCTAAAACAGTTTTTCTACCAAATGGCTGAAAAGAATAATTAGAAATAATTATCATTTCTAACAAGGAAACATTCAAAATGTGTCATCTTCAAAAAGTATTGAAAAAAATATATGTGGTTCTACTCTTCACAAAACACCAGAAAATGAAAAAAATATCAGCTGAAATTAATTACAGCGACCACAAAAAATTATCAAAATTAAGCATATTTGACGATTTAGCGCTCATAGGCGATACGTTTGCTAGCACCGAGGTTGCCGTGTACGAACACATCCGTGTTTTGCTTTTCCGCCAAGTACTCAAAATCAATCGGCTGGCAGTGTGAAATCGCCAAACATGTTTAATTTTGATAATTTTTTGTGATCGCTGTAATTAATTTCAGCCGATAATTTTTTCATTTTCTGGTGTTTTATGAAGAGTAGAATCACATACATTTTTTTCAATACTTTTTGAAGATGACACCTTTTGAATCTTCCCTTGTAAGTAGCTTTCCTATATTTGGTACAATATAGTGAAGCATTTTCATCAATCACATACAATGAAAAAGAATATGTTCACTTAATATTCGATAGCCATATATATATTGTCTGTAAATTGTATCTGTTACACGAGTTTACTTAAATTTGGCATCGTAAGAAAAACGTATTACACAATTTGCAAAGCACATCGAGTAATTTTCTAATATAGTCTATAATATATCCAGATTCTTTTATGCAGCCCTGTAGTGTAAACGAATAGTGAATCTTCTTCATACAGTATTCTTTTGGAAATATAAAAAATACATGTTAATTTCGTTTTGTTAAATGCAGTTTAAATGTATTAAACTGTAGAAGCTACGAGAGGTTTCGCTCATTGGCGGAATATATTTTAATATTTGTGAATGTCTCTGTGTATAAACCATTCGTCCAATCACAATAAAAAATGTCAAGTAATATCTCCATGATAAAGATTTAGAATAGCAAGTTTGGAACTCATGCTGATATTAGTTTTAGCATTATGCTGATAAGACCCACATACATACAGATACACACGCACACCAACTATTAAAAATATAATTTTGAATTCAGAGGACCTCTAAAGCTTAATTATAGCAATAAAACAATTTTCGAAAACTGACCCGATAACGATACTTTCTATCCATATAATGGTAAGATAAAGTATAATTTATAATTACTACCTTGGTCGTTTCTCTTTCAAAACCTTTATTTCCTACCTCCTCTACACTCAATACTTTTCCTATTTTAAATAAATATAAAATTTCGTAAAATTCTTTTTTGGTAAAATGTCAAAAAATTGCATTTCTGACAAATTGTAATAGCAAAAATTAATTTGATAAACTGCTCTAAAATGTATTTGGATAACTGATCGCATACCCAGTAGCAGTATTTTCTGTGTGTATCTGCAGCAAAACAAAAATGGTCTGCAATCCAGAAATGCCAGAACAAGTAGTATTAGCAATTCATAAAATATGCAAAATTTGCATTTACAAAGAAAAAAAAAATCAAGAATATTCAAGAAGTATTGTAATTTAGAGTAAAATATATTTGTATTTTTAAACCTAGCATTTCTTTTTAAGATGTTAAATTTGTCTGCAGAGTTTTAAACAATCTGCAACGCATTCGATGCCGTGCTGCACTGTTTCTGCTACCGTTGATCACATATGTTAAATTTTAGTTTTATTTATTTATTTATTATTGCTACAAATTTAATAATTTTACACATTTTTAATTTTCAATCCCCCTATCGCAAAAAAAAAAAAAAAAAAAAAAAACCAAGCATTAATATTACAGTTGTTGAAAAAAATCCCTTTTACACATCGTGTTGTGTACTTCTTAACGAATGTGATTTTGTCACAATTTGATAAAGTGTTTTTCAATGTGTCATTTTATTTTTATCGGCTATCTTCCACCACAAAGCGATAAAACGACGCCTGAGAACGTTTCATCTGTTTGTCTAAGGCAGATTTCACAATTTCGGCTTGAAAACAATCCTGTGAAGTCCTGAAGCGATTTCCCACTCTTATTGAATTTCCTTATTAGTGTGTTTTTCTGTGCTTTTTTTTATTTTTTCCCCCACTTTCTCTTATTTATTTTTTACAGTGTCTTAAAAAATCATGACCTAGGCTTTAATTCCTTAAAAATTGGTCATAGACTAGACGTATAATAAATTATAAAGATGCTTAAATAGGGTACTTGATTTTATAAAATCAATAAAGTATTCTAGGGAATTCATTTTCAAGAATTAATTAAAATTTCTATACGGCCCCGAAAAAAAACAAAAATCAAATGGCCAAATACGGCTATGCACACACATTAAATCGTCGCCGGAAGCCAAAGCCAATGTTATTCTATGGGAAAATAATCCTCATTATAACTCATTAACTATTCAGTTTGCACATTTATAAAATTTACAGCTGTTGTACATTTACACTGATGCCGCGATGCCGGTACGTTTAACGCGGTGTTTTCAACTTTGTGTAAATATTTATTTTATATTCCTGTTCACTACCAAGCAGGAGTGCCGGATTTTGGCCAGGCCAATAAAAGCCAGCCGGTTTTTTTTTTTTTTTTTTTTTTTTTTTTTTTTTGTTTAAACTACTTAAAAAAACCCGACTAAAATTTAAAAAGCCGGCTTTTATTATTATTATTATTTTTTTTTTTTTTTTTTTAAGTAAGTTATGACTTGAGCATTATTATATTTAAACTATATTGTGATAAAAAAATTAAATGAAATATGGGTAAAATTATACAAAGAAGAAAAATAACAAACAAAATAACAAATAATAAGGAAACAAACACTATACACTCTTTTATTAAAAAATTTATTTGGTTCTATACAGTTTAAATTATTAATAAATAATTCTTACTCAATAAAAATGCCAAAGGAAATTAAATTTACCAATCACTTGGACTCAATTTTTTTAATAACAATTAAACTTCGAATTATTTTTCTACTTTCTCAACACCGAAACAGAACTATTCCTAAGTGTGTTCTAAACAAGTGATGTGTAGAAAAAAAAAAAAAAAAAAAAAATCTTTCCAGTTGAAGTTGAAGAGCAACTCTACAATTTAACAAAATATATTTCCCTGCATGTAATTCACAGGTCAGCTAATTGAAGTTTTACACCAGAAATTTAAATTAACAGAAAAGGTTATTCTTAAACGAAGTTTTGTCTTGTACAAATGTACCTTTGTTTGTAAATTAAAGTTTTTGATATAAAACTGATTTTTCTGACCTGAAGATTATAAGTAGAAAAATACACAGACATGTTACTTTTCAGCCTTTTTAAGCTTGAAAATTATTATTCTTGGGATCAATGCAAATCTGCATTAAAACTTTTTGGACATGTGTAGGGGGAGGGTCAGCCTGAATTTGTGCAATATATTAGCAATTTCTATGTGATTGGCTTTCAAGAAATGTCTAATTCAAACTTGGAGAAAATGAAGAAGAAATAGCACTTCAACTGCATTTTCCTAATGAACTTGAACTACATTATTTTGCTAATCAATTGCCCCAGCAAACAATACTTCTATCTTCTATAGAATAAACTTATTTTCAAGTATATGTAATAATTTTGTCTGTTTTTTTAAGCACTTACAACTATTTTAATTATAATTAATATGATATTCAATATAAGATTTATTGTTCTGATTTTGTTTATTGTGTGTACATGTTTGCAATCAGATTTAACATTATTTTTATTATTGAAAAATTTATATTGTGTCCATTGCCTGATACCACTTTTGAGAGGGGGTGGGCGTCGGGAAAAGTTCAGCCTTTTTTCCTGTAAGCTTGTACCATGTCTGAATACAACAATCAGAATTTTTTTTTTTATGAAATAAACCTTATTTGTTTAATGTTTTAACTTTTGCAAGACTTTCTTTTGTTTTCCTGGAAATTGTTCAGTAACTCTTTCAAAGAATTTAAGACTTAATTTTTCACAGTTTCAAATAGCTTTTAATATGAAAAAATAGCATTTCTCAGTCTTTATTTCCAACTTCCACATTCTTTTAAGAGGAATGATTTTATTACTTTCTAGATCAGTAACCAGTGCAATTGATTCTTAGATCAATCAAATGAAACTATAGGAAATGTATGTCAGTATTTATTGAGTATATTACGATTATGGAAATATTTAATTAAAGAAAGAAAAGCAATTGAAGCTCTAAATATAAAAATGAAAACTATGCAAATTAACAACAACTTTTATGGTTCCCTCCTGCCTTCTCATGAATAGTTCATACAGTGTAATGATATATGATAGTAATAATTATTCAAATGATAATGAGAAATATCATTTTTATATACTAAAATGTTTTCATCACACCGTTTTCTAATTAGATTCTATAATAACAAAAATTTGAGAATTCTTTTAAATTTTACAAAATAATTAGATTTTTTTTTTTTTTTTTTTTCACAAAATAGCATTAGTAACAAAAATTAACATATAGCATATGTGTTAAATGCATAGTAAGATACTTAAGAGGCCTCTCCACTTATCGTCCCCAGAAGCTAGAGCCAATGTTATTCTATGGAGAATTTCGCCCCATTATAATTCATTTACTAATATATATTTTTAAATTCCGTTTTCACATTCAGAAACTTCACAACTATTAAACAATTTCTCGCTTTCTAAAAATTATTTTTAAAAATTTTTAATACTTTATTTTGAGGTTGTAAAATGCGAGTTTTCACAATGTGAAATTTTTCATTTTTGAGCTTAAAAATGAAATCTTAAAAATAAAAAAAATCAATTTTTAAAAAGCGATAAATTGTTTAATCGTTGTGAATTTTCGGAAAGGGAAAACGGAATTTAAAAATATGTATTAGTTAATGAATTATAATAGGGCAAAATTTCCCATAGAATAACATTGGCTTCGGCTTTCGGAGACGATAGGTAGAGAGTCCCCTTAAGTAAAAAATGCCAATAAAGACCGACTTTTATTAAAAAGTCCGGTCTTTTTAAATAAAAGCCGGCCCGTCTGGTGTTTTTTAAAAAAGGCCAGCTTCTTTGCAGCCCTGCTATCAAGTCTGGTTATATATGTTTGTGGCATACTGGAAAGATGCATCCGACAGCAATCCCCTTTTCCGTTTAATTTACATTATTTTAAAGTCTATATGGTCAGTACATGGTATTCTCTGGACGTAAGTTCATTCCAGAAGCTTGTAGATTCGATGCTCTCACAAATCCCTGTTATCCGAGCAAAAGGAGGTGCAATAAAATATTAACCTAAGGTTTCTATTAATTCATTGGCCAATGTTTGTATATGAAGTAATATGATGTACCGTAATTATGTTTTGTCGGCACGCTTGGAAATTCGTTTTTCCCTTCCCGATTCATTATACGCCAATTCTCATTCTTGCCCGGTCCTAGAATTACGAAAGGTGTCATTTTGACCCCAAGCAAACTTTTTTCTTCAATGGTACTTCTATTTTTTCACAAATATCGTAACCCTTTCTTGACTTTTCCAAAATCATTGTGGTTTAAAAAAAAATAAAGTTTCCAAGGAAATCCTATTTAACTTTTAGTCTCAACAAAGGCTTATACCTAGAAATATGGGCAGGTGTCATTTTGACTCCTGTGAGAAAGAAAGATATCTGAATACTTTTTCTGCGGGATTTCAAATTCAACGTCATTCAGATAGCTATTTGTTAATTAATTATAATTGAGTTTATTTTTATTGGATTTTCAAAAATATATAATTTTATATAGGGAAATATGCAGAACTTGTTTTTTCCAGTGGTCAAAATGACTCCCACCGTATTTCTAGGTATACGAAGATCGCAGTAATTCTAGTGTTAAAAATTCATCTTTGTTTTGTCAGAAATCGACTGCACATCAAAGCTGGGGAGAAAACTATACTAAAATTTTCTAAGCTTTCAAAAGCAAATGTAAAATTAGTTATAATAAAACCAAACGTTAAAATAGTTAGATAATTAAATGCGTTTTTGATGCAGAAAGAAATTTTCAATTATGCTAACATTGTATTACTTCTATAAATTATAAGTTCAAAAACTTAATATATTTATGAAAAATCTGTGACCAAACTAATAAATTAAAACTTACTTATTAACTTATAAACACATAGTTAAAATTTTCATACCGTTCTGAAATTATCACGCTGTGATATCTCTAACCAAGTAAAATGAATAGATTTCTCCAGCAGCGAGTTTATTGCTTTAGAATGCTTGTCATTATTACAATGCAATCTTAATTGTTCTATTCATTGATTTGTTGTTGTCAAACTGGTTAAAATTATATTATTATTTTTTTTCTATCGTGCTTTGAGTAGAAAGATAAAGACGGAAAAAAATGGCAATAGCCCTGAATTAGAAATCTGTTAAAACGATTGTTTTTGTTTTGTATGAGATAGATATTATCATCTTGTTATTGAGTTGTGCTGTTTCCGCCTTCTTTGAGTTCTCTTCATTAGCATTTGATGTTTAAATAAGTAGTTGTTTATTAATTAGTCATGTGAAAAATATGCTTCATTATTGGACTTTAATACGAAGTTTTCATACGACCGTATTCGTTCTTTTTCATATTTATCACAAGGTCATTAAGTATAAGACCTCAATGTATTTTAAATAATTTAATACTTATCTGTTGCGCGCAATCAATTAATTGAATTTATCCTTTATTTCACCTTGTTACATAGGGTATCCGAGAAAGTCCTTTTTCTCTACTTAAAAGCTGCTATGTACTATTACTTTAAACATGATGCCTAGGTAAAGTGGCGATGCGCGACAAATTAGCATCAGTTACAGCGCCAACTAGCGACAAACAACAAATTAGTATTCCTAAAATCGGAAACGGCAGGCGTTATGAGAAAAAATTAAAAAATTTCAAAATTTAGAGCGTCTTCGATTTAATACAAAAAGATCAAGCGATGCTGAGAACAGAACTTGTAAAGTGCATTTTTCTTTGGTCACGATTTCCCTAACCCATGGCGAGAAATGTACCCCTTCCTAATTTGGGAAAAGTTAGAAAGGAGAAAAAAAAAAAAAAATGTATTTGTACCACGGTTCTTTGGAATATGAATCATACACCCTGCCACTCAATTACGACGCCAACTAATTTTTGGTCGTAAACATGGTATTTTCGCCACGTTTTAAAAGTTGTCATCTAGAATTATTCTTCGCAAGATGTCTTTTCGTAATAAATTGAGGATACTTTACAATTGAAATGACTTCTGACCATTTTTTCTCAGAAAATTGAGTAGTCATCCTCGCTCTTAAAAAAATTTGTGCATTACTGCCCCCCCCCCCCTTTCGTCTTTGGGAATATTCTCGGTCCGCTACTGTGCCACTGTGACCTTATAACGTATCTACCAATTTTCAGCTTAATCGGGAAAAAAAAAAAAAAAAAAGAAAAAAAAAAAGTGTTTAGACGCCATTGTGTTCAATTATGCATGTGCAGTCATAACTGTAAAAATATCAGAAAACCATTCACAAACCTCAAAATGGCTACACCAAAATCTCTTATTCGAATTTCTTCTTAATAATTTAAGTGCAATATTGTACCAATGTTACAATATATTAACGGAATATTTTCATCAACTTAATAAATAAAAAGATAAAATAAAGAATTTTTGAGGTCAAATACGTGAAAATTTTAAGTTCGGTATTATTTCAACCTTCAACCGAGGAAAAAGTCACGGATTAAACAAATTGAGATTCTAAATTTTTTGAAGACTTGATATTTTAAGAATATTGATTTTATTTAAATAGATTTTTTTTTCCCTTTTTTTGATTCGATAAAGTAATTTATTTTAGTATGTCACTGTTTTTACGTAAAATAACGTCAAACTGTATATAAGAAGAGACATTTATAAAACTTTGTTCAATGAAGAATAATGTGCTATGGAATAACGTGGAAGATCACAGAAAATTTATTGTGTGATCAGCTTGCGATGTCGCAATTTCAGTCAAAAGGAGACGTAAACACTTTCTCAACTTCAGACGTTATATTTGTCTTGAGTTTTTCTTCCTTTTCCCTGGTTTTTGAATTGTGTTCGCCCAAAGTTGTTGAATAATTTATAATGTGCTTTATTAAAGGAAACTCAACGTATATCGTATACATTATGCATCGTATATATTTTGAAGGGTTTTGTCATTATATTTGTGCAAAGACCACTTAAAATAAAAAAAAATATATATAAAAGTTTTTAACTGTTAAATTTTTTTTTATAAATCTGATGTGGCACTCACCCTATTTTCTCGTATCTTACATTGTTATCGATACGTGCGCCTTTTCAACTCCTTATTTCAGTGGTCCTGAAATTTTTTAAAGTGAGGACATATTTAAAATACTTCAAGTAAGTTTAGGCTAGGCGTCCCATGTACCAATTTGTGATAAATATGTTATAATAATTAAGTATTTAAAAGGTAAACTCTCTTTCATTGTCACTAAACAGAAAAATTCTTTTTGTTTTTGTACTTAATTGTGCTTAGGCTTCAGTGTAGAAAATCCTAATTCATATAAATATGACATTGAAAATAAATTTTATTGTTTCTGAATAAGCTGTGATTCTTATGTTGTTATTGACACTTAACCTTTATTTACTTCTAGAATTGAGTTGTTCAATATAATTCTTCTTTTTCATTAATCTATGCATTTTATATGGAATTATTTATCTAAGAAAAAGTAATTTGTGCGTAACACCCACTTCCAAAACATTCAAAACAAATGCTCAAGAATACCGTGCTAATAAAGAAATGTGTGTTTTCTGCAAGAAAAACCGCTGTTAGTTAATAGAATAATAATGTGTTAACGTGGCAAAAAGAAACTGGTATATCTGTAATTGAAATAGTATAATAGAATAACTACATTTATTTTTATATCTGAACACATAATTCTCTGCAGTATTACACCGCACACCCGAAAAAATCTTCAAGGGCGCACCAGCGTGCCCTGGCACAGTCTTTGAGAACTACTGCCCTACTTGAATATTGTAGTTACGTATTCATAAAGTACTTGAGGGGATTTGGGAACCTTTGACGCCACCATTGAAGTAAATTTCATATAAAAGCTTTTATTTCCATATAATATTTATAAATTGAGCTGTATTAGGTTTGTTCAATAAAATATATATTCAGGCAACAATTCTTATGGTTTTTGATAATTTTTTTACAGATTTCAAATCTTTAAATTGCGTTTTCTCAGTTTGCATACTTTTTATGAATTCGTGATCTTCAAAATGCCAAAACTTCTAGACATTTAAGAAATATTTCATACTAGCAGGCAACGCCCGCTTCGCTGGTCCCTATTTTTAAATGAATCGCTCTAATTACTGAATTCTCAAAATTGCATTCATTTTTATCACGTGAAAAGAAAAGAGAAACAAAATCTGATTAGGAAAAATGTCGCACTGGGTTCTCACTGCCTTCGAAAAAAATTCCCAAAATGCTCCAACTCTTATTTCTATTATTTTCCCCCTTCGCCCCCCCCCTCCCGTCTATCCTAATAATTTTACAAATTCGAAAATATCCGCAATCGATTTGTAGGTATCAAAAACCCCTATGCACCAATTTTGAACTATCTATCTCTATTTTTATTTTTTGGCCCCTCCGTTCCCCCCCTTCCCGCCCCTCCCAATAATTTAAAAAATTCGAAAATATCCGCAATCGATTTGTAGGTATCGAAAACATCTATGTACCAATTTTGAATGATCTAACTCTATTTTACTTTTTTGCCCCTCCGCCCCCCCCCACCTTCCCGGCCCTCCTAATAACTTTACACTTTCGAAAATATCCCCATTCGACTTGCAGGCCTCTAAAACCTATCTGTACCAATTTTGAACGGCCTAACTGTATTTCTATTTGTTTTTGCCCATAGCCCCCCCTTACCGCTCCATCCCCCCTTCCCGCCCCACCAAATAATTTTACGACTTCGAAAATATCCGCAATCGATTTGTACGTATCGGAAACCTCTATATACCAGTTTTGAACGATCTAACTCTATTTTTATTTTTTGCCCCCCCCCTCTCCCCTACCCCCCTTCCTTCCCCTCCTAATAACTTTACACAATCGAAAATATCCTCATTTGACTTGCAGGCCTCTAAAACCTATCTGTATCAATTTTGAACGCCCTAACTGTATTTCTATTTGTTTTTGCCCCATAGCCCCCCGCCCCCCCCCCCTGCTGCCCCACCTGGGGGCTGAATTTCTAAAATTCCAGAAATTGGTTTTTAGATATTTGCATTAGCTATATTTTAGAGCAAAAATTTCACGTATATCTATTTTTTTGTTTCAGATATATAGGATTATGCGAAATCACGTTTTACGCATGTGAAATCACGTTTTGCCCCCCCGCCCCCCTTGGGGACCGAATTTTGAAAATTCCAGAAATTGGTTTTTAGACATTTGTATTAGCTATATTTTAAAGCAAAAATTTTACGGATATCTGTTTTTTTGTTTGAAATATGAAGGATTTTGTGAAATCATGTTTTGCCCCCCCCTCCCCCCCTTGGGGGGCGAATTATGTAAAATCGCTTCTTAGTGGATGCCTACGTCATAGAAAGAATATTGTCACGAAATTTCATGTTTCTAGGTCCAGGGGTTTGGTCTGGGCGTTGATAGATCACCCCCTCAGGAAGTGTTCTTTTATATAGATAAATTCTAGAAGTTTAATAGAACCTACTTAAATGAATTAGGGAGGGATTTTACAATATCTTTTTTTTTTTTTTCAAATTTTTACCTGGACTTTTTTTTTTTTTTTTTTTTTTTTTTAACTATTTAATAAATTTCAAAACCCATCCTTAATTCTTTTAAGTATGTTTGAACGAACACGCACACACACACACACAACACACACACACACACACAAAAAAAAAAAAAAAAGTCTTTTATTATATCTGTGGAAGTTTTACCATTTTGAAGATCACGAATTCATGAAAAAATGCAAACTGAGAAAACTCAATTTTAAAGATTTTAAATCTGTAAAATAATAATAATAATAATATCAAAAACATAAGAATTGTGGCACGTAATATATATTTTATTGATTAGACTCGGTACCCATCATTTGGCAAAAAATGACGAAAATATCATTTTTTTTTATTTTATACTTATAATATACCTTGACACCCTTAGTGTATCCTGACGAAGTGTCGTAAAGATCCGAGAACTATAAAACAACATTTAAAGTAATTTAAAGTAGATTTGTAATATTTTTTCAAAGTTTAAAAAAAAACTGAATTATTATTATTATTTATTTATTTATTTATTTATTTTACATATATATCAACATTTTATTTTTTTACTTCCAAACAAATTAACTTTTTAGAAATCCGATCCGTAAGGATACTGGATACTTCAAAGAATAATATTTAAAAAGAAAAAAAATAGTTTAAAAAAATTAGAAGTTGTAGAAGATAGATTGATTAAAAAAAAAAAAAAACATTTAATTTAAAAGAAAAAAAAAATTTCAAATTGTACCAGTAGAAATGTCTTTTTCTGTGGTAAAATCATTTTCCTTAATAAAATCACTTAATAATATGAAAAAATTGTTGTAAAATGCTTCTTAAATAAACAAATAAAAAAAAAAAATCTCAAAGGGTAGCGAGCCCATTTAAATCTGATATAGTTCAATTTATAATTATTAAATGGAAATATAAGCTTTTATATGAAATCTACTTCAGTGATGCCGTCAAAGGTACCAAGTCTCTTTAATGGGGGTTATTAAATTTAAAATTCTTTTTAAAATTTTGTCCCACATCATCCATTGAAACACATTTCACAAATTTTGATTTTAAGTAGCTTTGTACATTGATTAGAAATTGTATTCAAATAAGAAAGAATGGGCATACAACAATACATTATGCCAATACAGCATATTTAAGTATTTTAATTTTAAGCTAAAAATATTTATACTAAGATTCTGAAATTTTTATTTTTTTACATCTTTATGCCATGCCACTGATAGTCTGACAAACTGACGGACTTGAAACAAACAATTTAAATTCAATTATGATACAACACATATGGCTGGTAGATTGGAAAGGTTGAAAGTAGCATCAATCTGTGCAAGGTCTTTATGTATGGGTGATTCTCAATCACATTGGCTTTTGCAAAATAAAGCTGTCGAAAACAACAAAGCACTTGACTGCATTAAAAGGGAAAAAAAAAAAAATCATAAGAAGGAAGCATAGATGTGAAAAAAAGGAAGGGAAAAAATAGTTTTGAGGATGTGGCTGGTTGTTATTGTATCATTGCTAGAAATAGTTAAAGATCTTGCAATTACTTCTTAATCTAATTCCGTTGAATTGGAGTTTTTAATACATTTTGGAAAAAAGTACGTTTTTATTTATTTATTTCCCCCCCCCCCCCCCCCCTAATATGGCATTATTTCTTCTGTACACATGTGCATGTAAAACGACATTTTCATTGTATACATTATATATTTCATGATATAATTTCCTGCCTGTTATATTTTTGTGTTTTTTGTTTATTTATTAGTAGTTTATTTGGAATTAGACTATTAAATCAATCTGTGCAAGGTGTTGTCCATCTGATTTTTAATCACATTGACTTCTGCAAATAAGCTGTCAAAAGCTGCTAACAAAGCGCTTGACTGCATTAAAAAAAAATAGAATAACCTTGCAAGAAGGAAGCACGGATGTTGGAAAAAAGAAAAGGAAAAAACAGCTTTCATTGTGTGACGTGCTAATTGTTGTATTACTTACTATTGGGAGTTGAACAATTTCAGAGATTTTAAACTTTTTTTTTTTTTTCCTATCTAAAAGTGTGTTTGTATAAAAAATTTTTCGTGTTTGACTTCTTTCTTTTCGATTTTTTTAGGGGGGGGGGGTAGGGCAGAATTTGTTGTTTATTACGTGTTTTTGCGCGTTTGTCCATTTACCTTGCGATACATAGAATTAAAGACATTTATCTCTTATCCTTTTCGCTGTTGTTAGTTTTTGATCTTTAAGATCTAAGGGTATACCACCTACATTTTTTACAATCAATAGAAAAGATGTACTCCATTAATTTTGGATTAGCCTTGTGTGTTTGCTATGAGTTGTACACGCGCCGCATAGTACACTACTTAATTTAGCACAGTAAAAACAAAAATTCCTAATACAACTTAAAATGCATTTCAAATATTTTCTAAACATTAACTCTAATATTTGCAAATTCTTTTATGTAGTTTTGTGAACTAGAGATGCTCAACCTTCTTTGAGTTAGGGCCACTCATTTAGCTGTTTGGGGGTATAGAGTGTCACTCATTACAAGCTGATTTAGGTATGGAAAGACACTAACAAGGTTAATATCATTATAGATAAATAGATAACTATTATTAAATTAACCATTCATCTCCAAATTTTCGAAAATTATTAGAGTTATAGGTAATTTTTAAGGAAAAGTAATTGAATAATTACAAAAGAAATAAATTAACATTTATAAACCTTTTCGGGGGGCTACAGGTTGTGTACCACTATTGTAAACGAATGATAAATGCTTTCCATACCATATTCTATAGGAAACGTGCTTTTGAGTGTAAATTTACTCGTATATAGAGAGATATTAATTTAATTTTAGGGCAGTCTAATGATGTTATTTGCGAGAAGATCTTACCATAGACCTTAATGTGTCTAAATTTTTGTGTGTGTCTTTTTCCACAAAGCATATTGTATTAAAAACTCAGTTACGGATATTCGACCCTTAAAATAATACTTAATTACTATATGGGAAGTAAAAAGAAAAAAAAAATTAATTTGCAAAACGTGCCAGTAAGTGAATATCTGATTTATCAATAAAATGAAATTAATCTAGCAGATTCCTGCTTGTTTTCCATTCAGATAATTACAGTTTTACTCTATAACATTCTTGATACCGCGTTTAACAGATAGATGCAGTTTAAGCTATTTTACGTATGCGATTGCAAAATATATTTTTTTTTTCACTGTTTCTGTTTTTATCAGTTGATGCTGATAATTTACCCAGAATTTGCGATAAAATTGATGTTGATATATTGTGTAAATGTTGGTTAAAAATACAGATAAAATTATACTTGTAAGAGGGAGAAAATGTTTATTTGATTTGAATGCAAGGTCTTTTTTTTTTTTAATATTTTTTCAGGCTAGCTGATAAAAAAAAAAAAAAAAAAAAAAAGGTTAAAAAAGTAAAAGGGAAATTTTTATAACTTCTTTTCTTTTTGATGTTAGAATTTTTATGCCAGAAAATAATGTATTTTGCATACATTATAAATGTTGTTGTTGAATAAAAGGTTTTGCGATTTTTCAAATGCGGAAAATGTTGTATAATGAAATAATAAAAAAGATGATTTAATATCAATCGACATCTCTATTTTTTCAAGTAGTAAAATATTTTTAAATATTATCTTTATTTGTGAGAACGGACAATAGCTAATCTCGCCCAAAGCCGAGGACCATGTTATTTGATGAGGGAAATTGTTTCCATAATTATTCATTACCAAATGCATCTTTTTTTTTTTTTTTTTTAATTCCGTTTTCACATACAGAAAATTTACAACCGTTAAAATAGTAAGTAAAAATAAAATGCATCTTTCGCCTTTTTTTTTTTTTTTTGGAGGGGGGGGGGGGAGAGCTAGAAAATAAAAGTTTAAAAATGCGGAAAATAAAATTTTAAAAACGAGTATATTAATTTAATAATTGTGGATTTTCTGAATGTAAAAACAGAGTAAAAAAAAAATGCATTTAGTAATGAGGTAACTATGGAGACAAATTTTCCCGTAGAATAAATAACATGAGCCTTGGCTGTTGGCGAAATTTGGTATTGTCCGATGTTAAGAGATTTATTTGAACTTATTATTAAAACAACAATAATTTATTTCTGTATAAAATATTTGTAATAATAATTGGCTAAACGAAATTTGTTGCTAAGTATACCCTCGTTTTTAAACAGCAAAATACAATTAACCAATAATTTCCAGTAATACAGGAATCTATTCAAGATCCCCCCCCCCCCTCTTCCCGTTTACTTCAGTCTGTATGTGGTCCCTGTTTTCTAGGCATTATTGAACAGGAAGGAGGGGGCGAAGCAATTAAAAAGAATGAAAACCATTATACGAGGATAAAATTATGAAAATTAAAATAACACATTGCAAACCAGCCAATTGTAACATGAAAAATCTCAGATAAAGAGGTAGAATTTCGAAAAGAAAATGCCTTGTATCAAAAGAATGATAAAAACAGGTAAAGTGTTTTATTGCTCCAGACGTTATCAAGAATCATATGTTATGGGACAGGGATATTTGTCGGTTATGGGATGAATTTTTTTTTTTTTTTTTTTTCAAAAAGACCCTTATGTAAACCCAAATTGATAAACATCGAAATTCATATAAAGTATATATTCAGATAACAATTCTTATGGTTTTGATATATATTTTTAGCGATGTGAAATCTTTAAATTAAATTACGTTTTCACAATTTTCATTTATATATTTATATATATATATAAATTCATGATATTCAAAATGCTAAAACTTCTACAGATATTTAAGTAATGACTTAATATAAATATTAAATGGAAATATAAGCTTTTATATGAAACCTTCAGTGGTTCCAAGTCAAAGTGTCATGCCCCCCTTAAAGGAATAGATGCTTACTTTATTGGCCGAATTAATTTTTACAAAAGCGAAAAGCAACCTTCCAGCACTCGAACCTGGAACTTTTGGGTTAACGTCCCAACACTCTACCAATTGAGTCGATTCCAGTCGATATCTGACCCGCACAGTTTGCTCAAATTAAAGATGCAAAATTTCACCATTTCATATCTTCTTGAAATTGTTACCTAGTTTTACCATAATTGCAGGAAGGCAGTGAAATAATTAAGAAATATTACTTCAACCATTTATACTATAGATGTTTAATTTATGGCCAAACTAATTTTTACAAAGCAAAAAAGTGACAAGGCCATGATTAGAACCTGGTATCTTTAGGTTACCATCCCATTCCCAACACTCTGCCAACTGAGGAGACCTTTGGCACTAGAAAAGAAGTGACTATTCACACTCTTTGACTGAAAATCACATTTATTAATTTTTTGAGTTGAATTTTTCTTAATTCATCAATTGTAATAGTAAGTCAAATATAATATACGCAGATTGACTTTGGATATTAAGGAAAAGCAAACTTTCTGGACTTTTTCTACTTTACTTAGATTTGTATGAATTGGGGGATAGCTGAATTATAGTAGATAAGCGGATTAGTACATATAACCATTTATTGTTAATTGGCTGTTTTAAAATGCCTATGAATTTTGAGGTTTTGCTTGTAATACTACCTATGGCAGAGCAATTTTTTTGGAAAGTCTCTTGGAGATTTTAAAATATCCAGTGCTTGACATCAAGGACGCGCAAAATCAATGTATATAATAGTTCTCATCCGAGGAAAAAATTGGGTGAGAATTTCTCACCCATCCTCAAAAACAAAGTGAGACTTTTAAAAATTATGTGAGATTTCTGAATATTAAGCGAGACTCCCAAATAAACTTTGAATAATAATAATTATAGGTCTTTTACATCCACACACAGAAGTCATATCTGGAATTAATGCGATTTTTTTCCATGGTTTTCCAGTGTTGTGTGGTTTATATAGTGGATGCAGAGTAGTGATTAACTAGAGCCTAATTCTTACTCATCTAAGCAGGGTTTTTTTCTAGGACAGATTTCAAATAAAGTGTTTATGAAGTGTTAGGTGAAATTACATTTTTTAGAATAGCAGAAAATCTTTTAGCTGTATTCCGTTGAATGTATAGGGGATGGAGGGGGGGGAGAAGTCGCATTTACTTGATCAGATTAGGGCCTGATTTGTTTGTCATATGTTTTTTTTTTTTTTTTTTATGGGATAAATATAAGCCTAAAAAGAAGCTACTAAAAAAAGTTTTTAGCAGTCTCGCGCTCTAATGTAAAGCCCTGTATATTATTTAATTTTTGGAAAAATTCTCAGAAGTTCACCAAAGATTAATACTTGTCAAGTAAGTTTCTTTATGTACGCTAGAAATTTGTGTCAAATTAATAACAGCAGCCTGACTTCGTGTGGGAGTAAATAATTTTCGACACGTCGGGTTTAATTAAATGCGGCAGTTGGATATGAACGACTACGCATAAAACCAGCACGTGCTTCCTGTTATTTGTGTCAGTGCCGTGGATGTGTGAAAATATTTGCCACCTAGGAGGGGAAAAGAAAGAAAATAATAATAAAAAGTGGGTGGATATGATTTTTAAAGTTTTCTATAATATTTATCGCTTTTTTTTTTTTTTTTTTTTATGAATAATTGAAATTTGTCGTAAATATTTTCCACCGAATATCTTTTAGGTTGTTTCTGTTAAATGGATGAAATGGGTGTATTTTATATTCTGTAATTTCTACATGTTTTAAAATTTTAATGAGCATGTTTTTAATACTTTCCGACAAATTTGTGTTTGAAAATTCGGATTGTAAACATTTTCGTAGATCTTCTTGGAATAGGAATGTCTTGAAACTGATATATGTCTCATTTTCTTTAAACTGTACAATTTGATGATACATTTTTTAAAAATTATTTTTTCTTAAAAAGGTGATTCTGTTGTATTTATATAGTCTTTTAAAGCCTTAAATATAGAATTGGTGTATAATAAATATTTAAATTTAAAAACTTCACAAATCATAAAAGCAATTGCAAGCACTACCTGTTTCTGAAGGACTTAGCCTTTTTTTATCTGTTGCGAAAAACACGTGCCTTGGAGGCAAAACTCTTATTTTCGCCTCCATGTTTTTTTTTTTTTTTTTTTTTTTTTTTTTTAACATGATGAAGAAAACTACGTCCTTTCGAAACCGGTAGTGTTTGCATTTGCTTTTATGGTGTGTGAGGAAATGTCTAAGTTTAAATATAATAAAATATAGTTAGAAAAAACCGTTGTTAATGTAATGAAATAGTTTAGTTTTATTGTAGAGAATGTGTCTTTGCTCTACACACAACAGGGAAAGTGCAAAAAAGTAAGGATAGCTTGTCTACTTTCGTAACCACATGTATCCAATGACCGCTTGTTGACAACCTCTAGTTCAATAGGCAGTCCTCTGTAACACCGGAATATAATTACACATAATGGAACTTGTTAAAATGGAAAAATGAGTTTTCTGACCTACAGAAATTTTTATCCTTAGAAACATAAGTTTAATTATAATATTAAATTTATGGAGTTTATCGATATTAGAGTCCAATCAAATATGCTCAAAAAATAAAATAAATAAAGCCATTGATAATCACATGAAATTTATTCACGCGAAAGCAAGTATCAAATATCGGTAAGTGTATCAGGCGTGATTGTGTTCAGGTAATTTATCTGATTCCAGGTATTTTTTTCATTTTCAGTGCCAGAATTCCAGTTTTTCTGTGAGTTTAAATTCATAAAATAAGATTAAAATATCAAATTCATATGACTGCTAAACCTAATTAAAATTTAATATTTTTCAATAATGAGAAGATTGCATCTCCCTGCAATAAATTATATGTTCTCTACCCATTCAAAAAAAAATTCTCGCTAAAACTTCAGGTATTTTTTCAGGAATTTACAATCACCCCTGGTGTATTTACCAGTTGAATCGGATACTATTGAAAAATATCATAATGCAACGCACATTCAAAAACTGGAGCACCTTTCCTTTGTTATCAGTAGTTATCGCACTCCATAAACTCCAGCTTCATTTCATTCTGAGAAAATCTTCAATGGCATGTTTCGCAAAGCATTCGGGAAAAACCTGTTTAATTATTTATATCTCGTGGAAAATTTAATCGCCACATCTTTCCGAAAAAGAAAAATATGCAAGCGACAACATTCTTCAGATAACTACTCCCTTCCTTATTCTTCGATTCTCCTTTCCATTCCTATATTAAATTCTCTCAAGTTTTAGTCCTCCTCTCCCCTTCCTTCTTAATTGTTTACAAATGCAAAACTAGCTTTATATATATAAATATATATTAAGGATTTTGAATTTAGTTAAGCAACACTTTCCTATAAAGTTTGTAATTTTGAGTTGGAAGAACGCTAGCTTGCAACTTACAAAATGTCAACGCATGGTTGGCCTTCAATTTAATTAAATATTATTACTGTTAAATGTCTAACTTTAAACTGAATTTAGCTATTTTTGAGCTGTGAAACTCACCATTATTTTTAACCAATTTTTAATTTTTATTAAAATTTGTTAAAAATTCACAATTTAAAAAAAAAAGCTTTTTTATGCTCTCTCACTCTCTGTATATGTATGTGTGCGTGTGTTTTCAAAGGTTATTTATTTATTTTTCCAATGGCGCAGCAGTTGCGACTAAGCATTAGCCGGGGGGGGGGCGGTCGCCGAATTGATGACCATTTGTAAAGGGGCATCCAATGTCATCGCTACCCATAACAGATACAACACATCCATCCTATGTCCGAGATTCGAACCCAGGCCCAACCGTGTAGAAGTCAAGGACACTAACCACTACACTGTCTGGGCGGCGATTATATTTAATTCAGTTATTAAATTAATTCTTTTTAGTTATTGTTGTTTTCAATGGCATTCGCTCAACAGGTGGCACTGCTATACAGTGATTTCCACAATTTCAGAGAAGATATCTCAGGAACTACTGTACAAAATTCCATATAAATTTATATATAGATGCATCTTCACATAAATTAGTGCCTATCAACTTTTGGTGCCAATCGCTCAATATTATACAGCGATTTCAGCAATTTAAGAAAAGGTTATATCTCAAGTTCTATTACATATAATCACACAAAATTTAATATGTGAGAAGGCCACTATGAGACATTATGCTGATTCTATTTGGATGCATATCGGTCAACAGTTGATAACATTCCCCGAGAGCTGGAAGGCTAGATCTCAACTTCTGTGGAATAACTGTACGAAACTTGATATATAAGATAATCATTATGAAAACACATTTTTTAAGATGCTATTTATAGAGAATAAAACTGTCTTTCTTTGGATATTTAGTGTTAGTTTTCTCTAAAATGAAAATCGTCTGCATTCATCATGGAAGATAAATTTAATAAATAATTTATTTTAACTGTATGAATTTGTACAGGAAAATATTGAAGAAAGTTTCGTGGCGGCCACAACATACTAGTTAATCTGATGGTACTTTAAATTACCGTCAGTTGAGAAAGGGTTAAAAGTTGAAAGATTGGCAGTTCGACAATTTTAAAATCAATGCAAAGTGGCGTGAAAAAGCGCATTGTAATTAATATTTAAAAAAAACTGTCGAACATATTTTCATCAAACAAAGCTAAAAATCATTTCGATTCTATCAGCCTTTTGGCTAGAAAGAAAGGAAAAAACTGAAATAGCTTTATTTCATTTGTTTGAGAGCTACAGTGCCGCAGACAAAGGCTTCAAAATTACATCTCGCCCTTTTTTATCGGGGTTGATAAAAAAGTATGTAACACACTTCACTGTTAGTTTTGTATAATAAACCAGTAAAGCACTTCGATTATAGAATCTTTCTTTAACATGTAAATGGAAAATTTCACGGTACGACAAAAGTCTGCCTTTATATATATATATATATATATATATATATGGTCATGGTGGTTCATAATAATTCCATACATAGAGGCTCTACTGTATGTTGAATTTCTTAAAGACTTTCACCCCCTTAAAGACTTTCTCTTTCACCCCCTTCCCCACTCACTCTTGAGGGGAAAATATCCATATAACATTTCGTTTTCATTTTCTCTCTCAATATATTTTACATAATCGACCCGCTATTTTTATCATATTTTTGTCATTCTCGTGGAATGTCATTAAATTGAAGTTCTTAAGTTGTGACATTAAATTCTGCTAAACTTTTTTTTATATTTGAGAGGGGGGGGGAGGTGCAATTAAAAATTAAATTGGACCTTGACCTAGCTAAACAGAGGTTGGCGATACGATACCATATATTTCTATGCACTGCTATTACGTCGGCATTGTTTTCCCTCTTTCCAGACGTGTCTAGAAAATGTGTATTTGGCGAGAAAAAAGTGACAGACTCACGTAAATGTTTTAGGAGAGTATTTTGACAAATACCCCCGCAGTTAATATAGGCTTTGATGTTAACCAAACTTTACGTTCTCATTAACGATGATAGTTAATGACTGGTAATAAAATTGGAGTTAAGATAATCCATTTTATTTTATGGCGCTGAGTGAGAAGAACATTTTCTAGGATCTGTGAAGTTATACGAGTCGTTTTAAGATAAAATAGCTTCATTTGCATTTTTATCTTTTACGAAATTTTCTTGACATGTCTTATCTGCATAAATTGTTCAAAATGAATAATAATAACTGAGAGCGTATATTGCATAATTAAATTATGCTTTTATCATCAAAAATTTTTTAAAGGATTTGAATATTAGTCCGTCTTAATTGATGTTTCATAGCGTTATTCGTTTGAGGTTTGCCCCATCAGTGGCCGAGAGGTTCTGCTCTCGGAGCAGTTGACGTTAGGGGCTGGGTTCGATCCCAGATTTCGCTCGTCGGCTTTGCTTTCGGAGTTTTTCGTGTTTTCGTGGAAACTTGCGTAAATACTTGCTAAGGACTCCTTAGAAAGACAACTACGGAGGTACACATCCCAGGCGTAGGACCCGCGTCTTCGTGTAGTTAATTGGTCTTAACCGTAACACTAACACGCCATTTGAGGTTTATTTATTTATTTCATAACAATCAAAAATTATATTCGGTACGAAAGGAACCCCCCCAAAAAAAAAAAAAATATTTAGGGAGAAAAAAATGAAAGGAAGAGAGAGAGAGAAAAAAAAAAGTTGGTACGCGTGCAACATGAAGAAGCAAAGCATTACTTACATGCTGTTCTAGTACGATATTAGTGTGTGCATTTTTTCTTCTTTAACACGTTCACGCCGCGTGACGCACCGGTGGATCGCAGCTACAGTCGGCAGCAAAAGTATCCGAGCACTAGCAATAATCACTATCCAAAAAATGTATATTTAATACTGCTTTGTTAAACCTTTGCGGCGCAAGACAATTCGGATCATTTAAATTATACTTCCACCAGAATTCATGAACTAAATAAACTAAAAGAAATTTTAAATTTTTGGGTAAAAAAACGGCCTTTTCTGATACGTTATAAACGTAAATTTTTGTTAAAAAATTTCCGGGATGAATTTTTGCAGCAGGATCTTAAATTTTGCGTCCTCGCAGCGAGGACAGCGCGCGTTAAGGGGTTAAATAAATACTTGTCGAGTCATGTTCTTAGTGATTCTAACAAAACAGTTTGAAGTGTACTTTTTTAACATCGGAATTATTGGCTAGTGCTCGGATACTTTTGAGAAGACTGTGTAAACAAAATGCGCCGGCGTGAACGTGTTAAACACTTTCCAGTAAAGTTGTAAAGTGCTTATGTTTTAGTTTGTTTGTCTGTTCATCTGCGCTGTATAAACTTCCTTAATTGTTTTTTTTTTTTTTTTTTTTATAGAATACTTTGAAATCGACGTATCACATCTCGACGAGAAAAGTGATATGAGTCAAAAAACATAAATTTGAATTTGTCATTTAAAAATGTCTATTAAGTGCCTCTACTCAGCGTGCATAAAAAAGCGTCACATTTCTATCTCGAAAATTGCCAGTCCAGATTGAAATGCCTCACTAACTAAACTAACCATTACTTGCTTTCACACATTTACCTTTATTGGTTTGCTGCTTAATCTTATGTAAGTCAATTTTGCATTTAATTGGTCATGCAAAAATTTTCATATGATATTTTGCCCTAAGGAGCTATGTTATGAAAATTTTAAATTTTGTATAAATTTACAAAGATTACAAATCAGAAAATTAAAATCAGTGTTCTAGCCAGTTCAGTTCATAAGGGATACTAATTTAAAACTGGTTTAAATAATTAACACAAACTGGTCTACACGAACTAACAATATGCTGACTAACTTTAAATACGGACACGTTTTGTGATTTTAGAATTTCTCGTACTACAAAATTAAAATTTATAAAAGCGTCAAAAGATTGAGATTGAAAATTTTAATGAATATCAAAGCTTCCCTTACTTATACGAGTAAGTACAACAGAAACTAAAAATGAATTTTTTCAAAGATGAATACATACACTGCTTTACTGCTTATTATTTAAAATTGGTCAACTAATTCGAAATCTTTATATCAAGAGTCAAAAATTGCTTTAACATTTTGTTACGTTACACAGTTTATTTAAAGATTTGTAGATAAAAAGGTTGCACATACGTAAATCATCATGTAAAAAACGAAAACAGCTCATCAGATTTCAGGAATTTTCGTTTAACATATTTTGATTTAAGGACTTATTTTATTTATTTATTTTCTTTGAACTTTTCGACAATTAAAGTAACTGCATATTTTTTTTAATTAATCAGTATTTTCTTAAAATTACAAAACTTTAGCACATGTATTTAATTGTTTACAAAAAAAAAAAAAAAAATTCATTTTGACTTTTTCTCTTTATGTAATTTCAGAATTTTTAAAATAAAGCCACAATTAGCCCTGAATAAAGGAATTGTAGAACATGCGCATGAAATAAATTTAGAGAACAGCTGTTTTTGAATTTTATTTTTTCATGCTTTTCTTTGTGTTTTCTTAAAATAAAAATAATAATAATGATAATAATAATAATTAGTTAATGAATGCTTTCGCATTAACTGCATGTCATAAATTTTGATTAACAAAGATCACCATAAGAATAAAACAAGTTGTGATAATTAGAACATACTGAAAAAAAATTTAATTTTTTGTTTATCTCCTAAAAGTTGAATTTAGCCAAAAAATACATGAGCATATAAGTAAAAGAAAAGTAAATAAAATGTTTGATTTTCAAACTTCTAAATTTTCTCATTAATTACTTTCAAAAAAAGATTTTTCTGGAAAAAAAAAAAAAAAATCTTGAAAAACCCGGGAAAAAAAAAAACAAAAAAAAAAAAAAAAAAAAAAAAAAAACACATTTTCTTGAAAAAAAAAAAAAAAAAAAAAAAAAAAAACAATTTTCCTCGGGGGGGGGGGGACTTTTTTTTTTGGGGGGGGGGGTTGAAAAAACACGAAAAAATCCAACCCACTTAGGTTTTTGCCAACCCTGAGCAGAGTAGGACGGAATCTTACATATAACGCGAATTATGAAGGTTATTTTCATCGTAAGTAAATCGGATTATTTTTAAAATAATTTTTATGATCTGGCATGAACGTTTTCAGTAATATATTTCAAAAACTTTCCAAGTTACTCAAAATTAAGATATATATATATATATATATATATATATATATATATATATATATATATATATATATATATAACACATGGCAGAAAAGAACAATTTTCGTTTAAAAAAAAAAAAAAAAAAAAAACTGAGCTCATTACATTAGAAAATAAAATAGAATAGCATGAAAATTAAAAAAATAGTTAGATAGCAAATTATGCTGTAGCAATGAAAAGTTTTCGTAGTGAGTGGGATATTTCAGTTTCCGATTAAACTGGGTAATCAAACGAGTTTATTGGTCGTATCATAAGTATAGTTTCGTAGAAATCAGAACAAATGTATGATGGTGAACTGAGCAGAGTCCACCTTTGCCAATTAATTCTTTACATCTATTATAACAGAAAAAGGAGGAAAATTTTGGGGGGGAAAATGGAGAATTCGGGGAAGAGAAATCGGAGAAAAAGAGAGAGAGAGAGAATGGTTGAGTGCTGTAATCTGCGTCTTATCATTGTCTACACGTGTTGTTTACAACGATAAATGCAAGTAGCCATATTGGCTGATAAAGAAAACGAGCAGGAAATATTTTTTTATGCCTTCATACTGGGAAGAGGTACAGAAAAATTGGCAGCTTGACGTGACATTTTGCGAGGGAAGCTTACGACATCCATCTTGGAGAAACAATTTACAGCGGCTCTTCATTCGCAGATTTATGGAACGTTTTATATACCGCTGCGTAAACAATTTGAAAAGGAAGGACAACTTTGACCAAAGCGCACAGTGATTAAAACTTTTATTTTTATAAATCCTTCAAAGCTCAAATAGAAATTCGTATTTGAGCACTTATCTCTAGGGGAGGAAAGGGGGAAGAAAGTAGAGATTGTGTGTGGCATCCCCTTCTAACCAATGGAAGAAATGCTATTACGTCTAGCTTAATTAAATTTCAAAATTTATACAAAATTCTTTGTTCAGTTTTAGGCACTAAAATTCTCAGAACTTCCTTAGGCATAAAGTATTTTTAAGTAATTTTAAAATCTGTTTATATTTATTATATGATTATTATAAAATTTATATATTACATATGAAATCATAAAAAATAGTTCAATTAAAGATAAACGCATTTTAAAAATGTAGAAATCGCTGTTAAAAATTATAAATTGCTAATAATTCGTAATTTCTCCTTTAAAGTTTGTTTCACGACTTTATCGCACGAAATTCAGAAAAAAGTTAGAACTTAAGATTCATGTTGCAAGCTCAGCGCAATTTTTAGTTAACTGCGATCAAATCCTGCTTATTCATTAATCCCTGGATATCTGGAACCTAAGCTAAAGTATCTGCCATCAAATTACCATTTTGAATCGAGAATTTGGAGAACAAAACTCGAAAACACAAGCAAACGGAATAATTTTCCCACTGATCTTAACTGTTAAAGATCTCTTCGAAGCCCTCCGCTCCGAAATTATGGGATTGCGAGATCGTCGAACATTTCTACCCGTTGTCTTACAGCGTCTGCCGCTGTACGCAGTTGGGTCTCCGGACAGTGTTGCCAGATGGTCCAAAGTGAATTTCCCCAAACAGTTCTCAAATTTCCCCAAAACAAGGGTTTTTTCCAAAAAAATCCCCAACTCAATTTATACTAAAAATGTAAATTTTTTTGACAAAGTTAAAAAATATTTAATACATTAAAGCTCACATTTTTCCCCAAATGAAGCTCTTTATAGAAAAAATTCCCCATTTACAAAAACAAATTTCAATACACTAGTTTTTGGAAAATTTTAAATTTGTGTAACTTTTGTCTATTTCTCTAACTTTCTGAGATTCCTCACCTCTAATCATTTGTACTTAACCCATAAGTATATAAAAAGAGTTTTTTTTTTTTTTTTTTTTTTTTTTAATACATGAAAAACGAGGTATACCGAGGGAGCTTAAAAAGCTTTCGTCAAACTAACCATTCCATCCCTGCAAGATTAATTCAAGCTAGCTAAGACAAAGCATCCAAATTTATGCTAGTCCAGCTTACTATAAGTTTGATTATTCAAGCGAAGCAGTAATCAATAAGTATTTAGCATTCACTATACTTGCTACAACACATATAAACCAAATAATTCCTGGAATCAGAGATTACAAGTGGTGGTGGTGGGGGGGGGGGGGGGGGGGAGAATAAATTTTATAATCAAAAAGATGAAAAATTTGCTTTTCTATTTCTGAAATACAAATAGCATCTAGAATTGCCAATTTTTTGGTTTTTATTGAATTTTAGGAAAATGTCATCTTTTACTAATTTTAAAGAAAATCCCCGTGTATTTCCCCAAAATTTTTCTTTTCCCCAAACTGTTCCCCACTAAATCTCTGTCCCCAAATATTTCCCCTGAAGCTTCAAAACTCCCCAAAATGGGGAGAAATCCCCAAGTCTGGCAACACTGTCTCCGGACAATATCCTCCATTGTCTTACACCATTCGCAATCAACGATTTTGTTTTGACTAAATAAAGATGTATTCATGAACTAATGCAGTGTCATTATTGTTTCCATGACTGCAACCATTCCAAACAACACATATATATTTGAAAAAAAAAAAAAACAGCCCGAGTTTTTCCAGGTCGGGCAAAATTAAGCCAACCCGGATTTCTCCTCCATTCATTGCCTTACACCATTCGCAATCAACGATTTTGTTTTGACTAAATAAAGTTGCATTCATGAACTAATCCAGTGTCATTATTTCCATGACTGCAACCATTCCAAACATCACATATATGTTGGAAAAAACCCGCCCGAGTTTTTTCAGGTCGGGCAAAATCAAGCCAACCCGGATTTCTCCCAGAATTAGAAATGCACTTCCGTTTTTTTAAAGAAACAAAGGAAAAAGGGAAAAAAAAGAATGTCGTGTAACATTATCAATGATATTAAAACCTTCAGCCGTGTACCGAAAGAAAGTGCATCTTCCTTATTTAGTATAGCAAATAACTTTCTTTGTTTTCCACCTCCCCCTCAGACGTATAACGGTTTCCTTTAATTATAAGAGGGAGTTTTCCTGAGCGGTAATTGAGCGAGGTTTTACATCCCGAGCCAGACAGTTTTTTTCAGTGTTCTTGAAACAAACTTCAAACAATCAAGCATTCTTCCTTTACCCAGAAACTTCCAGAAAACAGAAAGTGTTTTTGAAGGAAAATTGATAATTTCCGTTTTTTCGAATAGCTTAAAATCTGAACTTAATGAAACAATTAAACTCCAAGTCATTTAAAAAAAAAAAAAAAAAATAAAAAGAACGAAAAAGGAATAAAAGTTTAATAAAAGATTTAAATTGTAAATGCGACCGTTTTAATTATTTTTCTTCATGAAGTCCCATTTTATATAGGATACTCGTGACAATAATTGTGTTAAAGGTTTTTGGCCGATAATTGCATAAGTGTACTTAGTTATGTTATAGTGCAGGGTCCATTTTATTTCGGCAAGCCGCGTTCTATATAAAAACAAAGTGTACAGAGTCTATATTGATAAATGTATTTATTTTTTAGAAGACACGAAGAATTCAATTAGAAAATTGGTCATAGACCGTCTAGAACTAACTTAATAAAATAAAAATGTCGTAGGATATACATGAACACATTTGCATTTTCATACTGGTTTTAAAGGGGAGTGAGTATAACGCTTTGGCCATCCTTATTGCCAAGGCTTCTTACGGCTGAACTTTGACACCTCATGTCTCTCAAACCACTTGATGAATTGTTGAATCAAAGTTAACTAAAAACATCAACGTTTCTGTATCAATCTCAAATCATCAAATATGAAGGGAAATTAGCCTTTGAAGTGTCATTATGTCGCACGTCGTAACTTACAAAGGGACATAGTTTCTTGTAAACAACATTGAAAAAAAAAAAAAAGAACGTAAAATCATGCGGCACACATTGATTTTTAAGACTTTCCAACTGTACGTACTCGTTGTATTCTATAACTTTCAATGTTCTTTGCCAACGTTATCACAGAACGGACAGAAAAGCAGACAGATAGATTGATTGAATTCATAATCACGCTTAAATATTGATGAAAATTGTTAAGTATGCTCAACACAAATGGAAATGCAGCCCATAATTTCCAATTGCAACCTTTAATGTATCTAAATATTTTAGTGTAGCCCTGTAAATCTGAGGGTTTTTAAGCATATCATGTTCTATACAAAACATTATTTTAGCATATTAAAAATAAATGTAAATTTCTTCATAATTTTTCTGTAGAAAATTATTTAAATGTAATTTATAAAAATATCTCGCCTAAAACGCGCAATGCATTGGTACTTTTGGGTTTCCTTGTATACAAACCTATTGTACAGGACCTGTTATGCCATTTTAAATAGGGAACATTCCACAGTGAACTGAAATAACGTATATCATTTTTAAGAAATTCTGTAAATATTTATGGACTCTGAAGGCGGGCAGACGGACAGATACAGACGGAGATTCGGATAGACAGATATACTAATTCGAATCATATTCTCTCTTAAAAACTGTTAGAGAGTGTTAAAACCGTTTAATGTAAACGAGAATGCATTTCCAGCAAATTTCCAATAAACCCCCTGATTTAACTGAATATTTCTGTTTGGCTCTGTTAATCTTAATGCTAATTGTAGTGTATTTTATAGAAAGCATTCTTTGTGCATTTAAATAACACATTTCAATTTCTTGCAAGATTTCTGCAAAGTAAAGTTATTAAAATGTCACTTGTAGAACGCAATAGTTAAGAAAAATACTTTCGTTTGTCCTTGTGCAAAAACTGCTGATGGTATTTACTCCATTTTCAATAGAAAACATCCGATAGTGAACTTGAGTAATATATTTCAATTTCGATAAGATTTGTGTAAAGTAAAGGTATTAAAATATTATTTATAGAAATATTTCATTGAACGCAATGCTTTGGAATACTTTCGGGTGTCCCTATTCCTTTATACGAACCAGTAGTGATATTTACTCCATTTTCAATAGAGATCATCCGATAGTGAACTTGAATAACATATATCAGTGTCAAGAAATTCCATGAGATATTTACTGGAGTTAGAGCGCGGACAGACAGACAAACCGAAGTCAATGACATTTTTCAATCTTGTTGGAAAGTGTTAATTAATAAAAAAGAAGGAAAACAGAAAAAGAGAGAAAATGTCACAGAAAGTTTTGAAAATCACTTTCAGTCATTTCTAGTCACTAGAAGACAGTTCTATTTATATCAAATTATTTAGGAAAATCTAAAAATAGAAGCCCTATCTTGAAAATAATTGTGTTGAAGATTTTTGATCCAGAATTGTGTAAGTATACCTAGGGCCCCTAAATAAAATAATAGGCCGGTGCATCACCGCCATTTTTTTGCCTTCGAAGAGGACAGCATTTCCGCTTGGCGTCCTTATCGCTTCTCTAACGATTTTAAGAAATCTTGATCTGAAGCTAATCCGGTCAAGATAAGAGCAATAAACAACAATAATATTCCTAAAAACACATTTTTTTCACAGTACATTCTCAGGATGTCATTTTATTCTGAGGATATCCTATGGATGTACTGGGGTAAGATGTGTTGTTAGGGCGGTTTCTGTTTCTTTTACAAAATGTCGCCAAAACTCAAATACACAGTAATAGAAGGTCTGTGAACACTTTATATTCACTTCTTGAATGATTATAGCAGTTTATCGCTAAACAAACTTCCATATCATAGTTTACTTAGCAAAAATTTTGAAATATAATAAAACAAGTTACTCTAAAGTAACGTAAGATGATTAAAACATATGTTTGTCGTTTATCAGAGAAACGAGCTGGGTACATGTGGCAACCCTAAGGCAACAAAATGCCTGATGCGCCAGCTCGTATATATAGGAGCGTTAAGTATACCTAGCTTCATTTTCTTGACAATAACTGTGTTATTGTGATATTTGGCATGTGAAGTTAACAAGTTTTTTTCTTATTCAAAATACACCAACTATGTAAAGTAATAAATATTGAACACCCAGCCCAGTATTCTTTTGTAGCAATTATTTTATTTATTTCAAGAAATGTGTTTCTTTTAATTTTGAATAGATACAGCGTATTTTCCCGCTTAAATTAGGTAGTTGGATTACTAGAGTTATTGCTTACCTTCAGTCTACGATTTTGATAACTTGTTGACATTGGGTGAGCAGCAGCTTTGTGTAGTATCTGTTTTTCTTATCTTATGCATATTTTGCATTCCTTTGACTTAGCTCAATGAAGTTAATACAGTTTCTTCTTTTTTTATTATTGTCTTTTGCTGTTTTTTCGCTGGTCATGAGAATTCCCTGCATTTTTAATATGCTCCTTGAATATCCGTTTGCGCGGGAAACTGGTTTGCTGTTGTTTGTGTGCATGTATGAGATAACATTATATAATTATCGCAGATAGGAATATCGCTGCAAGTTCACAAGGAACTTTTCTCATTCATCTTGAAAACGTTAAAGTTTCATAATACTACTTTTTTTTCCCCCCCAAATTAAATTTTTGAAATGTAAATCTTTAATATTAGATTTATTACATTAATGAAGTTTTGGAGTTTGTGCCAAAGAGCTCAGTTAATGCAAACTTGATCATTAATAAGTAAAATCTTTGAAAAAACACCATAAAATGGAAAAAAAAAAAAAAAAAAAAAAAAAAAAACGCAAAAATTGTTTTGGTTCGAAAGAAAACACGACCTATCGCCATGCAAACAAAATAGGCACGAGTGCTACAGGTATTAATATATTACTCTAATATTGTCATAATTGTATTATTACAATATTACGTTACCAAATATATCCATTATTATGTTTGTCAAATACAATATAGAGTGACTAACATTAATTAGGCATATATTTTTCTTTACCTTTTTAGATTTAGAGGAATTAAATCAAACAGATATATGTTACGTAATTCATAAATTTTCGAAATCAAGGCTCAATTATCATACTGAATCAGTTTAATCGTTTTGATGTAACAAATTGTTTCACAGAGCTTGATTTAATAATAATCAAATAAACCATGGGCTTTCTGATTTGATATTCCCCAAAATTTAGCAATTTACTTTATTATTTATTTTATTTTGTACTTTTAGAATCTTAACGTTGATAAAGCAGGTTACAGCTAAAATATTTATAATGTTATCGTCAATAAGATGGTTATAAATAAAATTTGTATTTATATACTTTTATAAACAGTTTGAAGTTCGGAGAATGATTAAACAGGGTGTCGACATTCGAAATTTTTTCCCTGATTCTTCCACCAGTATTTTAAACTAACATTTAATTTCATCTTTAAAATTTCAAAAATTATTTCTTTTGTTAACCTAAAAGTTTTAATTTAGTAGTGAACCTGAATAGTGGGATTCCATTTGAACTCCCATCCCCCTTTTTCTTCTTCTTCCTCTTTTTTTTTTTTTTTTTTTTTTTTTGTAAAATTTATTTTTAAGTCTGAAGTAATTTTCATTGAAAATTAAGTCGTTTGCTGCTATTAATGTGTTGCTAATTTAGTTTTATCTATATTTCTTTTTTTCTTTTTTTTTTTTTCAGCATTTCATTTATAATAATGTTTGATGACGTTAAATTGTTCCCGTCAACAAAATTTACAATAGTGTTATTTTCATTAATTTTAATTTCTCTTAGTTTTCTTATAAAGTTGCCTGTGGAACTTAGGCTATTGTTTGAAGGGAGGAGGATTTCACAGTAAATGTCTTTCATATATATTCTTAAGGAAAGTTGGACTTTTCCTTTTATTTACTATTTAGTAAAATTTAGGGTAATTCTTATGCTGAAAATACCGGGGGGGGGGGGGGGGAAGATTGGGTGTGGGATTTTAAATTTTAGGTGGTTTGTTGTTCATTCATTTTTCCTCAATTATTAACTTTTTATTTTTCTTATGTTAGTTTTTTTTTTTTTTTTTTTTTTTTTTTGCAGACTATCACACAAGCATTGAGGGCAGCCGGGCCTCTGGCCGGGAAAGCTTCTGTGTAAAACTTCAAATTAAGCTTATAATTTAATTAAAACATGTTTTAATTGTCATTCAAACTTTTGCAGACGTATACTTTTTAATTATTTGCAGAAGTTCCTGACAGTTACATGCAGCATAATTATTGCTTTCCAATGCAAAACGCAGTCTGATGCTGTACGAAAGTGAATTTTAAAGCAGCAAGCCATACCAATTGTTGAAAGATTCTTTTCTCAAAGATGGGGAAGGAGAAATTTTGTATTCATACTCAGGTCATACCGCGGGCCTAGCTATTTGAAAATTTCTGTGGTTTTCTGAAAAACTTGCATGAATATAGGCTAACAATTCTTTGAGAAGATCCCCCATGGAGGAGGGAAGGGAGTATATACACACATTCATGCACAACACACTTAGAATGGCAAATTTTGAGGACAATTAATTCATTGACGGATAAAAATTCATTTAAACGTAAAATCTGACATTTTTTTTTCATTTTTCATTACAAAGAGCAGTAAAAGTGGCCCCATCTTTAAAATTACTAGAGATGGAGGGGCCCAAACCCCATTTTATGCAATATCTTATCTTAAGGTATTCAGCGAAACCGAAAGAGTATGGCACTGACTCTATATATTTTTATGTTTTGCCACTGACTCTAATATATTTTTAAATTATTTGATTTCAGGTATTACTCGGGATACACATGGTAGGGGACCATAGGGGGAAAAAAATCAATATATATATATATATATTCCAGAACACGTAAAATAAATAGGTCACTAAAGTCTCTTTTATTTAAATTTTGGTCAATAAAGTCCCTTAATTTTTGAGAGAGTTGTGCTAAATGCCCTGTGTATTCTATTACGTTCTAGGACAGAATTTTTTAAAAGTTATATTTAAAAAACTTTCTACTATAAAAATCATAAAAACATTGACATGTATTATTAATATTGTTTTGTATAGAATATGATATGATTAACTTTCAGATTTACAGGGCTACAGTAAAATATTCAAAGAGATTAAAAGCTGTAATTATAATCTAACGGCTGCATTTTCTTTTGCGTTAAGCCTTTTTAACACTTTCCAAAATGCCTAGTAATCTAAAATCAATTAGTCTATCTGTATGTTTTCCAGTCCTTCTGTCTGTTGTGTGATAACGCAGGAAGTTATTCGATACAACAATTGCGTACAGTTAGAAAGTGTTACTAATCAATGCGTACTGCATGATTTTTCTTTCTTGTTTTTATAATCAATTAGTGTAGATTTTCTTACAGGTAGCACTACAGTTAAATAGGCATATAGAAAATTTGGCAATCTTTTTAAACTGTTTGACACTGCACTAATATATAATACCTTAACCCCTTAACGTGCGCTGTCCTCGCTGCGAGGACGCAAAATTTCAGATCCAGCTGCAAAAATTCATCCCGGAAATTATTTAGCAAAAATTCACGTTTATAACATATCAGAAAAGGCCGTTTTTTTAAACCTTAAGATTTAAAATTTCTTTTAGTTTAATTTAGTTCGTGAATTCCGGTAGTAGTATAATTTAAATGTTTCAAATTTTCTTGCGCCACAAAGGGTTAAGATACTTCAACATTAAAATTGTATAAACTTAATTCTCACCGAAAAGTATAGATAAAAAAAAAAGCATTGAAGAAATTTTTTATTGTGATTCAATAATAAACTTTTGTACAGTCGGGGAAAAAAAAAACGCAGCACTCGATGTAACTCCGTTGCTTTTCAATGCACAAAAATGTAATAAGTATCATTCGACGGGGAATTGAGAGTAGATTCAGAAAATGAACGGAAATTTTGAATTGGGGGTCGTCTACATATTAAAACGCGCACCAACTTTGATTTTTTTCAATGGTAATGCCCCATGTTTATTTTATATTTGAATTCCTGGGATCGCGACAATGCGAAAAAGTATATTGATTGTATATTTTGCTTATTTTTTCACAGAGTTATAAGCGTTCAAAGTTTGAAGGTGCTAATGTTAAATTTATATTTCAAACTTTTATTAATATCTTCACAAAAAATAACTTGATCGATATAATTCTTTTTTTACGAGATACAGTGAAGAAACCCAAACATAATCCATCATTAATTTTGATTCTGAAAAATATTTTTAATTCTGAAAAATATTAATAAATTCATATTCATAAAAATTATGAATTATGACCTATATTAATTTTTATATAAAATGAATCCTAATGCTGAAAAATATGGGTGTGCAAATTTGCAGCTCATTCCAGTTATTAGTTTTCGAGATATAAATAAATCTTTCTTTTGGAGTGGTTTAGGGGGCCGTCTCTTAAAAAAATTTTGAATGAGATAACGAAGCAAATCTTAAAAAATAACGGAGAAAATTGAACAAAATATTTTTATTTTTTATTTAAGGGTCAAATTATATAACAACAACGTCAAATGCAAAGAAATGAAACAAAAATGTTGATTTTTAGACATTTGTGTTAGTATCAAGAATTCCTGTTTTCTAAAGCCCCGCCTTTTATCGTTCTTCAAAACAAAACAATACAGAAACGAAAAGTGAATGTGACTTTGAGTATTCGTGTTAAACCCCTTATTTTACATTGACAAAAATATACACAAGTGGTATTTACTTCATCGATTACTGGTGATAAATTTAGAATCCTTTAAACGAACACTAGAAGAATAACTCTCAAAATAAAATATTTCAAAACAAATTTTCTGTACCACAATTATATTACAGATGGATATACATCATAACTATATTCTTTCTAATTAATATATTTTTATCCATAGTATATTTTATTGCAAAAATATGAACACTGGGTACATGCTTAAGAAATAAGTAACACACAAATTACGAAAGAAACGCCCACTGGCATTGTTACAGATTTTCAAATGATGTGTATCTACGTCAGCACTCGCGAAAGCGTTAATTAAGAAATTATATTTTCATAGAAATTATAAAACAAATCGTACAGTTCCAAAGAGTTCAACTGACCCAAAACTGGTAAGTGCTATTAAAATTGTTTAATATTTACTTTATGAAACCTTACAATAATTTATCCGAAAAGATTTAGTTTATGCGTTGTTGTATATATATATATATATATATATAGCTATATTATTTCAGTTTGTATATTATGTTACACGTACGAAAGAAAATTTAAGCTTTATTGGTGATCAGTATATCCATGATAGATACTTTTTAATTGAATAAGTATTGTCTGACCAATCGTAAGTGTAATGTATTTAAATATACCTAAAATTATCTAAAAAAGTACTAAAGTATATACATATCCAAAAAACTAAATTCATGATAATTAAGATACTGCAAAGGTGTTAATATTTTTATTTCTTTTTTTCTTGAAATATTTCCGGTGTGAAACAGTATAATTTTGTCTAGTTCTTGTAGGATCTTAATTTTATTTTTCTATATTTAGAGATAGCCCCCTAACACATTTTTGATCATAACCCTATGAATACTAAAGATAAAGTATACAAACAGTATACTTTTCCGCACTGCCAGACTCTCAGAAATTTGAATATGAAGTCAAAATTGGGTGTTGCCATTGAAAAAATCAAAGTTGGCGCTCATTTTAATATGTAGATGACCCCCAATTCAAAATTCGACGACATATTCAGAAAGTGCATTTCTTTTCCTGTTGAATGGTGTCTATTAAGTTTTTCTGCGTCAATTAATAACGAAATACCATCAAGTGCTGCGTTTTTTTTCTTTTTTTTTTTTTTTTTTCCCCGACTGTACTTTATTTAATGTGAATGTTCAATATATGTATTGAATGTGCCTGGAAAAATTAAAATAATAATTACAAAATAAAATATAGTCTATATTTGTTTCACACGAATAAAAAGTAGATGAAATAATCTTTAAAAACTGATTAGTGACTTAATTAAGACCACCATGTTTCATTTTTGTATTGATTAATCTGTCATTATATATCATTAATTCTAATCTTTTTTTTTTCTTGGGGGCCTGAGAAGTGTTGCCAACTAAGTTTTGCTATGTCCCTTCTGACAGTTCAAAAAGTCTACACATACGATAAAAGTCGTTTTTTATTGTAAAATCATGAAAAAAATTGAAAAAGATAGTAAAATCCATGTAAAATCCCATAAAATATCTTGTAAAAGTATCTCCAGAATGACTCTACAAATTCAATAAATGCATATAGTTGGCAACAACTGAGTCCCGTTCCACACATAGATGTTCGTAGTGGTTTTCTGGCCGGTTCTCTTCATTTACCGTCGCGGGAAGCCCGAGCAAATGTTATAATACATATTTTTAAATTCTGTTTTCACATTCAGAAAATTCCCAACTGTTAAATTGACGCACCTTTTTTAAAAATGTATTTTTTTTTTTTTTTTTTTTTTTTTTTTTTTTTTAATATTTCATTTTGAAATTGCAAAATGAAAAATTTCACATATTGAAAATTCGTATTTTGCGGCTTCAAGAAAAAAAAAAAAAATAAATAAATAAATAAAATAATAATAATAATAATACATTTTTTAAAAAGGTCCGTCAATTTAATAATTAGGAATTTTCGAAATGTGAAAACAGAATTTAAAAATATGTATTAGTTAATGAGTTACAAGTAAAGAAAATTTTCCATAGAATAACATTAGCTTTGGCTTCCGGCGACGGTGAGTGCATAGCTCTCGGTCAAACGAGGCACAGCGTGCAAAAAACGACTGTAGAGTGACAACTCCAAACTTAACCAAACTTACTCTGCTGTTTTATTTCTCACTATGCCAATATATCCGTACAACAGGCAAACTCTTTTTTTTTCGTTTTTGTCTCGCATTGGCTGATTTAATTTTCTTAAATTATTCTGTCATTGAAAAATACACCCTTCAATTCCGTTTAGTTTGTAATTTTAGAATTATTTTTTCATCATCTTTTTAGTTTCTTGCGTCTCGAAATTTTGTTTTTTGAATGTCTCTGACATCTGGCCAGGAAGTGACTTTCGTAAGAATAGTAGGAAAACACTTGTTTCATTGACCTCTGTTGTTAGGGTTGAAAATTTTTATATTTTCTTTTCTCTTCTGATATAAGAGGAGTGTTTATAAGATGCCAGAAAGGGCTGACTATTTCTCGACATTTGGTTTAACAAGTTTTGATTTTAAAAGCATAAATGTATATACATTCCTTATTCCTTAACTTTTTAAATAACTTTTGCTTTATATAATTCTTCATGTCATAATTTACCTTGCTGTAGTTCAAGTGTTCCTTCCCGTGTGTTTGATCATTATAATATTGAATTAGTATATATATATATATATTATATATATACACTCTATAACAAGGAGTAATGCAAACTGGACACAAATTGACATACATACAGGTTTTGATGGAATCAAGCACCAATTCATTATTATCGTCGATCCTACGTGCAACTGGTACTTCAGTGACTTCAAATACCCTTAATAGGCGGCCCAGTGAAATGGGGTTGAGCTCAGTCCCCGGATCTCTCTTCCACTGAGGACGTTTGGAGCATCATAAAAAGGGTCCTACAACCAGCTCGGGATTTTACCAATCTAACGCAACAATTGAACAGAATTTGGCACGATACTTCACAGGAGCACATCTGCCAACTCTATCAAATAATACCAAGCCGAATAACTGCGTACACAAGGGCCAGAAGTGGACCAACGCGTTATTGATTTGTTTACTTTGTGAGGCCCTTTCTCTTGATTAAATCATTCAAAATTTCTGAAACTGTAATCAATTGTTTTTCTCCACATGTACATCACATCTACCAATTTTTGTCCCATTCGGACCACCCATTCCACCCCGTCTACCAATTTTTGTCCCCACTCCTTCTTGGTGCGTCACTTTTTTTGTTATAGAATACATATATATATGTATGTATATACCTACTTACAACATGGCGTACGTATCGGGTAGAGGAAATAAATATGAGTATATATACTGATGTTTATTTCCTTTGCCCGAGACTGCCGTATATAATGGAAATATTTGGTAGAAATTTTCGACATAGAATTCCGACTGATTTACGTGCTTTTAAGGCTTCTTAAACAAAAACAAAATAATAATATAATAATTGGCCACGGTATGTGTGTTTGAGAGGCGTGGGAATCGTCAATTGTAAGTCTTGAAATTTAGGTGCCTAAAGATATATCGCATATATATCGTTTAATTACTACAGAAAAATTAGTGGGATTAGTTAGTGTTATCAGAAAGTGTGCCAGTTACCTCTAGTGGATATAAAACTTGCAATTTTTTAAAGAACAAAATGAAAGACTGCTGTAGACTTTACTGAATTACATCCCTAATGGTAAAATGCTACACTCCTTCTCATATTTATAAGGACACTTTATATTTTTAAATAACTAACGTAAAAATAATTGTAAACAAGATTATACTAAGTGTAGTTAATATATCTAGTATTCTAAAAACCAAAACTGTTATAATTTTTTAATATAAAACAAATTAATAAAAAATAATGCAAAATGTGTTTTTCTCCATATTTTTAGATGTTCATAATTATAGGGACAATCCAGATTTTTTCGTTTTATTTAACTTACTAGCGGATAAATTACAGTTGACATGCGAATTTGTTAACTACTGGGCTAGATTAATTCATATATAAGCCTTCAATTTTTCTTGAACGGACATTACTGATAATTCCTCGAAAAAAAGAACGTTCAAGTAGTGAAGTATGATAAATGTGTTTTTTAAGTGGAAGGATAATTTCAATACGCCGAATTTCTAATGAAATTCGAAGGTCTAAAATTGCTGAAGGAAATGTGGTCAAACATTGAACTGCTGGTTCGATAGAAGAGAGATCTGATGCAAAATCAGAGTTGTTTTACAGAGATCGAAGACTCATAATTCCTCTTACTGTTCTACTCATAATGATTGCTGCCGAATTTGTTCGTAATTTTTAACGAAAGGTTAGGGTCTACATTTATGCATGTTTAAAATAATTAATAATATGTTAAAATGAATAAAAAACCTGAAATAATCAATCAGCATTTAATGGGGGAAAGAACGTCTGTGTTAAATTTGAATAAATACAATATTAAATAATAAAATGTTGCATTTTCGGATGAAAAACATTTTATTCTTGATTAACCAAATGGTTTTAACAGTTACTGGCACGATCTGAAGATAGCGAAAGACAGAGCAGATTTTTTAAAGGCAGATATGAATCGGGCATTTTAAAGGTGGATCTATGGTGCTCTGGGGAGCTGTTTCTACTGAAGGCAGAATGAATTTAGTAATTTTTTTCTATTATTATGAACATCAAGAGAATATCCGCAAATTTTAAACGTGGAATTATCAGATTTTTGTTAGATTTTGGGGGGTAATAATATTTTTTTCAACAAGACTTACATTTTTGCTCTACTTTTAGAGCAATAGGAAATAGTTTGAAGAAAGAAACTTCTGTATTATTGCCTTTCCCATGGCCTAAAAGTTGAAAAAACCTTAACTTATGATATTAGAAAAGTGCATGCTAGTGGAAAGCAATTTTAAATAGTTTAAATGTATTAAGAATATCATATATGCTATATGAAATGGTATTGAAACTGAATATTTAAAAAAAATGTATGTATATATACCAGAGAGAATGTCTGGCTGTTTAACCCTAAAAAGAGACCCTATACAATATTAATTTAAAGAATAACTGAAAAAAATTACTAAAATTCGAGCTGTCCTTATAATTGTGAAGACCTGAAAAATCATCTTTTTACCATATTTAAAGTTTTTTAAGATAGAAAAACGATAAAACTTTTTAAATATAGTTTATTAATGAAATTCAAATTAATTAAAAATATATTTGTTTAAATAATAGTGTTCAGTGTTTAGTTAATATAGAAAAATGGGTGTCCTTATAATTATGAGAAGGAGTGTATTCATATGCGAAATGAAACAGCCGCACTGAGCAGACATCAAATACTAGAACTTTGCGACATATGGCATTATTCTTTAGCTATTGTGGTATGTAACTCCATCTCCCTAATGAAACATACATCGAACTTAATTTTTTTTTTTCCATTACTCTAAGTGAAGTACGAGCGTACTAGGGGCAATATTTTAAAAATGATGGTTAAATTAAAATGGCTATTCGTGATTAAAAAAGGCGACATTCTTTGAATACGTTGTTTAAATGATAATTTTCTTCTTCTGTTGCCAAAGAAATTCGCACATATTCCGTTTCATTATTCCTCTATATATTTAACAAATACAATGTTTAATATTATTACAATTCGAACAACTGCAGACAGGGATTCTATTTATAATGCAGCAATTTTAATCACATTTTGACATATCTTTTTTGATAGTAAATTTAAAATTTTCTTTGTTTTTCGATAATTATCCATTTAAGGCATGGTAAGTAAACGTAGTAACATCTTGGGATTATTGTTTTCATTGTTTTATAGTTTTAAACTTTTTAAATGAATTATTAAAGATTTGTAATTTACGGTAAATCAAATTACAAACTTCTGTTCAATTGTTATCATTACTAAGATTTAAACTGTTTAAACATATTTTTTGTAAGCAGTAAGTTATTATTATAAGTTTATGCTCAAAACAGTTGGGGAAATGGTGCTGGTTATAAAATGCCTATATTTTTTTCGCATTATCTTTCATTGCTCTGTCAACCACGTCTATTAATGTGATTGATTATGAGTAATTGTGTGCATGAACGGAATATTAATGTACGGGTTTTGTTAGGGCTTCTAACAAAATAACGATGCACGTTTTTCAATGTATCTATTTATTTCATCAAGTCCGTGTTAAAGTTCTTGAACTTATTATTTCCTAATATGTAAGAAATGAATTCTATGTATCTATCCTTACTAATCTAAAATTCTGTTTATTTAAAATGTTTTCAGTTGTCAAAATTAAATTGTTAAAATTAAATTTTAGGATTTTTCTTATGCATTAAATACATTCATTCTATCTTAAGTTTTGTATTAAGTAGTATATTATGTTTTAAGTCAATGTTTATTTGAACGAATAAAACTAGTTTTAAAAATCGAGTAAAAAGCAGTAATTTATTCATTTATTAATCCAGTATTTTTGCTTTCTCTTAGTCGAGAAAGTATTGTTTTAGGGTCAAATTTTCGAACTTGATTTTTTGTTATATTTACATGTTCTGAGGTCCCCTGAATACGAAAATCATATTTTTAGCGAATGGTCTTTGTGTCTGTTATCAGCATATCTCAATAACAAATAGTAGCAGAAATTCCAAACTCGGTATTCTAAATGTGTATCATATAGGGATGCTTGTTTTTTGTACATTAATGAAACGGGGGGTTGAGGGGGGACGGTAGCCTCCCTCACACAGAACTAATTATCATATAAAACTCTTCCTAAGCCTAATTTGAATTGTTTAACATAGGTGTACATAACACATAACAGTACTCGTTATCTTACCTCTTAATCTCCAACCTGTATTTATAGTATTACATTTCAGGGTAAGAGAAAGTAGTGTGAGTGACACACCAGATTATTTAATTATATTTTTGTAGCATTTTATATACGAAAAATGCTTATTTCTATAATTAGAGTTTCCCTCAGGTTTAAAAAAAAAGGCAAAGTGCTGCTAGTAAAAAAAAAAAGCACTTAAGAATTTTTTAGACAGTTTTTAATTTTTAAGGGCGCATTTCACATTTAAAATCCAGACATTTAATTTCAAAATTTAGTTATAAGTATGTATGAAAAAAAAAAAATCTAATTTTTGTTTATTATTTTTTTATTTTTTACTTGCGAATGAATGTTGATAGTTATACACAATATTTATCTTCTGTTTGATGTTTGAAGACTATTTTCTGCAAAAGGCATAAGGGTGCAATTTTTGTTAGGCGAGGGGCAAAAAGAATGTAATTGTTGTTATTATTTTATTTATCTATTTATTTTATGAGGGGGGGGGGGAGCTTTTTATTTATTATTATTTTTTTTTTTTTTTCAAACCAAAAGGTAGGCATAGGCATGGTGAAACACCCTGAACCCTTCTGAAACTGTCTGGGGAAAATTCTGTAATAAAGCTTGTGCGTGTTCATTTATTCATTATTAATAAAGTTTAATGTTGTGAACGATATGGCGATAACTGAATAGTATAATGTGCATCGATTTTTAAAATTCATTTAAAAAAAAAATAAATAAATAAAAAAAATAAATTGTGCAGTTTGGTTAATTAACGCACGCTAAAGTAGAGAATTAAACATTTAATTAACTAATTGCAGATTAATTTGCTAATGTGCTTTATAATAAGGCAAAATTAATTTAATAGAATTAAGATAAAGTACTAAAAAAAAATTTTTTTTTCTTTTAGGTAAATAAATATTTAAGCATTATAAGGTTTTTTTTTTTTTTTTTTTTTTTTTTTTTTCCGAATTCGAAACCACAAAACAATACACACAATATACCTAATACTTTAAAAGATTAATTATTGACAAATATGTATACACATTTTTTAATTCCTTTTTAGTTTTTAGGGGGTCTTAAAAAAAACGTTATTTTTGTCATTTTTCTGACATTTCAGGGGGCTATAAACTATAGGGTTAAAAAAAAAAAAAAAACACGCAATTACAATTGCATTTTTTCATTTGTGAGAAGAGAATAATTTGTATGATATTTTATTTTGTGGTTTTGTCCCTTACAAGGGTTATTAACTATGGAAATTAGTAAAAATTTTACGTTTGATCTTGAGCTTTGACATATTGTAATTATTTTAGTTATTAAGTTACTGCAGTATAACTAAGTATGTGACAGTGACACCTTTACCTTATATTCTTTAATACTAATATTTAAAATTAGCACTCATAAATTTAATTCACAGAGATTTGTGCCAAAATATAAAGGTCTAATGATCGCATTTTTAACCAGAAGAACGACTTTTGATGACCTGTGTAAAATCCGAGGTCAGTAGTAGGGAGGGGGGGGGGGTTATTTTATACATCTCTCATGTGTGCCTATAAGACCCAGGTATAAAAAGAAACAAAAATAGTCGAGCAACACACTTCCATGAAATTATATGGACTGACCCTAATGAAACTTTTAAGACAGCTAGGACCATCTAATCTAACAGACAGAAAAAGGAAATAAAAAAATCTGGAGTGACTCCACTCGACTTTCCGAACATTGAGTAATTAACGGTTTTGTAGATAAAGTAAAGCAAGAGGAGTTGTTAAATAAACAAAAGAGAAAATTATAATAGGTTGATTGGGTATCTTTTTTTATATAGTACACGATGTTTAATTTAACGCTATTTTACCAAACACGTTGATCATAATGATAAAGAATAATTCATTGTGTCCCTGTAAAAACCTACAAATGCTAGATTCACCAAAATGCTTATAATTAGTGCAACAGCCACTTATAATATTTATATAAATTTTCAGCTCCATCGGATAAGTCATTTAGACGCTATCGCACTTTAAAGTTTGAACCCATATGCCACAATTATAAAGAAATTTGTATTTTGTCCCTGTAAAAAGAACCATAAGTGCTAGATTCTCTAAAGTTCATAAAGTTCGTGTGACGGTGACGTATAACATGTATATAAATTTTCAGTTAATTTGAATAAGGAGTTTAGTCGCTGTCGCACTTTAAATAATTTAAGTCTATAGGTCTTAATGATGAACAATTTTTAATTGTGTCCCCGTAAAACTCGTTAAGTGCTAGAGTCACCAAAATCCATACAGTTTCTGTGATGGTGACCTATAAGTATAACACATATATTAATTTTCCACTCAAGCGGATTAGGCATTTAGATGCTATCGTACTTTAAAAACTTTCACCCCATACGCCATAATGATACAGAATTATTTGTAGTGTCCCTGTAAAAAAGCTAGAAGTGCTAGATTCACCAAAACCTATATAGATCGTGAAACTGTGACCTATATAATGTGTGTAATTTTTTTGTTCAATTGAATAAGGCGTTTAGACGCTATCGCACTTTTTAAAATTTGGTCCCATAGGCCGTAATGATAAAGAATTTTTCTTTGTGTCCCTGTAAAAAAAGTATAAGATCTAGATTCACCAAACTCTATGCAGTTCATGCAACTATTACCTATAATATGTGTATAAATTATTTTCTCAGTTTATGAAGGCATTTTGACATTATCTCACTTTTAAAATTTGGTCCCATAGGCCATAATGATAAAGAATTTTTCTTTGTGCCCCTGTAAAAAAACTATAAGTGCCAAATTCTCCAAACTCCACACAGTTTGTGCAACTGTGACCTATAATATGTGTATAAATTTTTTGCTCAATTAAAGAAGGCGTTTAGATGCTATCGCACTTTTAAGATTTTGGTCCCATAGACCATAATGATAAAGAATTTTTCTTTGTGTCCCTGTAAAAAAAACTATAAGTGCTAGATTCCCCAAAATCTATAGGGTTCGTACTATGGTGACTTATAATATACGTACCAACTTTCAGCTTATTCGAACAAAGCGTTTAGACGCTAGCGTGTTCACTCAGACATACACACACACATACATACATCACCGTAAAAATAGTGAAAACGGACTCAGGGGACCTTTAAACGTATAGAAACATCAAAATCTCGAATTCGAATTTTTGACATGATTACAATACCTTCCTCACTATAGTGTTCGGAAAGTAAAAATATATATTAAAATAATTAACCCTGCTCTCCAATGTATCCCAAGTCATCGTGTCCCAACTTTCCCTAATCGATTCAGTGTAGCAAAATAATAAATAGGCAATCATAAACCTAACTTAATGCGATATGCTATTAATCAGTAAAATTGTTGTTTCTCGGTAAAAATGTTAATTCTTGAATTGACAGAGAGAAAGAGAGGGAGAGAGAAAGAGAGGGTATGTAATTTTGAAATTATTTTAATATTTATAAATATTCATTGGAATAATAATTACATTTTGTAAATGTGTTTTAAATTGTGATTTTCTATTTTCAGGTAAGTCAATACTGTTATGTTGCTGTTATATAAGAAAGAAGTATTCGCCAGCACGTGCCAGTATGTACTATGATAGTAACTTTTGTTCTTTTTATTTATTTTTTTAATTTCATATTTTTAACCTTTAACGTTCTGTGGTTTCGCGCAGAAACCGAATGTTCAGCATTTTTTTTTTTATGCAACAAATTTTCAATATTTTTTTTCTTATTTTTTAACCTCTTACCTGCCGACGAAGATTTACGAGATTCGCTTTCCAGTGCCATAGTTCTCTTTCAACTATAAAATTAGTAAATCCTTCGAAAATACTGTCACGATCCCTTTCCAGGTTCTTTTATTGCATTGTCAAACCGTATCAGTAGTTTCACGTTTCACTAATAACAGTACAATACAAAGATCATACTTTGGAAAAACGTATATATACGCCCTGGGCACTTAAGGGGTTAATCATTTTTAAACTTATGCTCCTTCTCTACTCATATGATAGCAGCACTACTCCAAAAATTTTACATAAAATGTTTCAGAGGAAGCCGAATACAGAAGTCGCTTTGAATTTCTTAAGTAGACGGGAGATGCACCTTGCTTCTTTGATCCTGTATTCGCGCATAGTTTTTTTCACCTAATGAATAGGACTGCGCTATTGTTTTGACCTTTACCTGAAAAAACTATTGTTATTTTTCGCAATTTATAGTGTTTATTTGCAAAGTTATTTCTGTAGTAAATTAATTATTATTTGTATTTAAAACATATACCAGATGTTTCAAACCAAAAATTTATCGAGTATTAAAAAATAGTTTTTTTTTTTTTTTACGTATTTATAATCAACTGCATATGTGCCTAACAGCTGTTTTTGAAATTGGTTTAGCAATTTTCAAAAGAAAATATGTAGTAAACATTAAAGGGTTAAATAGTAAATAGAGATATTTTTATTTTAAAGTTTTTGGAAATGTCTTGAATATGTCATCAGCAGAATCTGAATTTAAAAATTTTTTATTGTATCATATGCTGTGAATTTCTGAAGGTTCAATTCCGGACAAGACTTAATTCAAAGAAAAGAAAAGCTTTTTAAGTTGATTATTGATATATTATTTATTTATTTTATTATTATTATTATTATTATTAACATTAGCCCACTCTTTTTATAAAGGGTAGACCAGAAAGTCCCCGATACAACTTTTAAGATTATAAAATCATGTTATTAATCCTACGACAGTGCGGTTTGTGCGTACTAGAATGTTTCTGACGATGAAGAAGTTTGTTTAAGCAAATAAAAGATTTAGTTCCATATTTTGTTCATAAATTGAGGTATATACTTTAAGGGTCGGGTTTCTTTGAAAGGAGATAATATCAGGAAAAAAAAAAGGAACAGCATAACTTTATTTTCAATTATTCAAAAAAATAATTACTTTTAAAGTTTGTAAGTTTTAGAAAGTGTTAAAATAGGATTTATCTCTGTATTACAGCCATTAAAACATATCTAGATATTATTATTAATATTAGTTCCCCATCATACTATAGGTATGGGAAACTTAGGTAATCGTGAATAAACATGTCCGAGCAAAATTTTTGTCAATGTGTACGATAACCTTGCGTGCAAAATATCTCCGTGATGGTTAACCAGAATTTAATGGAAGTTCAACAGTTTTTAGTTCCCCATCATACTACAGGTATGGGGAATTTAGGTAATCGTGTTTTTTGACTTTTTTACACGTTTTCAGGTGTGACGAATCCAAAAATATCAAGATGGGTATGGTGTCCGTCTGTAGGGTGTCTGTTCGTTTGTTAGTCCGTTACTTTGTTAGTCTATGTACACGATATCTCACGAACAAATGATCGCAGAGAGATCGGATCAGTTTTAAAATGTTATTTATGACACTGGAAAGGACCCTGTTTATTTGCAACATTCTAATTAAAAAACTTCAGAAGTTATTCGAAATTTACGATTTTCTTAACATAGGAGAATAGGACAAAATTTCACTTAAACGTGCATGAAAAGAAATATTTTTATTAAAGATGTAAGAACAGCTTTTAAATATCAGTTTTGATGCCCGGATGACCATCATTAACTATAAACATGCTACTTTGAAAATTTCACAAATTATTCGAAATTTACGAATTTCTTAACATCTCAGAATACGGCAAAATTTCGCATAAACAACAGTTTTGAGGGATATTTTCATTGTAAAGATGCCAGAACTTTTTAAAAATATCATTTATGATACTGACATAAACATCATTGACCCTGACTATGAATTTTTTATTTTAAAAATTTCGTAAGTTATTTGGAATTTGCGATTTACGTAACATGGCAGAATAGGGCAAAATTGAGCATAGACGTCCATTTTGAGAATCTTAAATATTTCAGACTAACATTTATGATACTTGTTCGAACATCATTGACTACAAATTTTCTAATAGGAAAATTTCGTAAGTTATTCGAAATGTAAGGTTTTATCAACATAGCAAAATTGGGCGATATTCCATGTAAATATACATTTTGGTAACTGTTGCATTGGAAATAGTAGCATGAAAACTAAACTACGAAATTGACCCCAATAAAATAGATTAGAATAAGATAAATATATTGAACTGAATGGTGGATAGCCTATTAGGCAGGGATTTCATTCTATTACTGTGTCAAGCGTTTGATCAAATTCATTTCTCTTACATGAATATGATATGTCTTGCACTAGAAATTTATGAGAACATACATATGATGGGGAACTGAGCAGAGTCCACCTATGCCAACTAGTTATAGAGAGATAAAATCTACTTTAGTGATGACAAGTATAATAAATATAATTCTCTGAATAATTTTATTGAAAAACTTGCAATATCATTTGCATTAACATTTTGGGACATGTAAAATAATACATTTACATGTAATTATATTAAAAACACTTTAAAAACACATGTAAGTTTACATCTTTTCTTATTTAAATTAACTACCGTTTTATCGTCTATTCCGATGTGTCCGAGGTTTTTCGTAATCCCTTCATGCATGATGATTGAAAGTGTTAATAAAGTTTTAAAAAGTGGGAAAGAGGAAAGAACAAAAAAAAAAAAAAAAAAAAAAAAACTATTTGCCATAGGTGGACTCTACTCAGTTCCCCATCGTATGTATGTTTTCATAAATTTCTAGTACGGAACATATTATATTCATACTAAGAGAAAGGAATTCGACCATTCGTTCGATACATTGATAGAATGAAATCCCCACCGTTATGTTATTCCACACTATTTCTAATGCAACAATTTCCAAAATGCAAATTTATATGGAATATCGCCCAATTTTGCTGTGTTCGTAAAATCTTAAATTTCGAATAACTTACGAAATTTTCAAATTAGAATATTTGTAGTCAACGATGTTCAAACAAGTATCATAAATGTCATTTTAAAAATAGTCTGATATATTTATGATCCTCAAAATGGACGTTTGTGCTCAATTTTGCCCTATTCTGCCATGTTAAGTGAATCATAAATTCCAAATAACTTACGAAATTTTTAAATTAAAAAATTCAGAGTCGAGGATGTTCATGCCGGTATTCTAAATTGGTCTGGCATCTTTAGAATGAAAATATCCCTCAAAATGGACGTTTATGCGAAATTTTGCCCTATTCTGCCATGTTAAGCAAATCGTAAATTTCGAATATCTTGCGAAATTTTAAATTAGAAAATTCATAGTCAAGGATGTTTATGCCAATATTGTTATATTATGTTTTAAAAGTGGTCTGACGTCTGACATCTTTACGATGAAAATATCCCTCAAAACCGACGTTTATGCGAAATTTTGTCGTTTTCTGAGATATTAAGAAATTTGTAATTTTTCAATAACTTGTGAAAATTTCAAAGTAGCTTGTTTATAGTTAATGATGTTCATCCTGGCATCAAAACTGATATTTAAAAGCTGTTCTATATCTTTACGATAAAAATATTTCTTTTCATGCACGTTTAAATGAAACTTTGCCCTATTCTCCCACGTTAAGGAAATCGAACATTTCCAATAACTTCTGAAGTTTTTTAATTAGAATGTTGCAAATGAATAGGGTTTTTGCCAGTGTCATAAATAATATTTTAAAACTGGTCCGACCTCTCTGCGATCATTTATTCGTGAGATATCGTGTACACAAACTAACATACACCCTACAGACAGACACCATACCCATTTTGATATTTTTGGATTCATCACACCTGAAAACATGTAAAAAAGTTTTAAAAAAACGAGGCCGAAAATTTTCACGATTACCTAAGTTCCCCATGTCTATAGTATGATGGGGAACTAAAAAAAAAAAAACAGAAAGAAAGAAAAGAAAATGCTATAACGAATTAATAACTTTGAAAAAGATTTTTTCTTTCTTTCTTTCTTCTTTTTTTTTATTTCTGGGCATTTTAAGTAGTATCTTATTGAATGATTAAAGAAAGAGAAAGAAGAGATAAGTCTAAAATTGGCATCTTGATCCCTAGACGGTAAAAAAAAAGGAAGACAAAAAAAAAATCAATAAAAACCTCTTGTGAAAATCAATTTTTTTTTCCCGCCATTAATCCTATCTGGCATATATTGAGCAATTTCACGATATTTCCGTTTATATGAGCACAGATTGTGTTTTTGGATCATTTGAAAAAAAGAAAAAAGAAACCTTGTCAAGTATTTTCTCACTCCCCCCAAAACCACACCATTTTTAATTGTTATTTGACTTTGAATCATTCTCACTTCTAATAATGCTTTTTTCTGTTGGCCTGTCAGTTTCACTTAATGCAAAGTACTGCCATATTAATTACATTTTTTTAAAGTAAATCCTCTCGGAGCTCGTTGACATTTAATCTTGTTATTGAAAACTGCTTAAGTTCAAACAGTGCTTGTTTTTTTTATTTCGAATGTTTTTTTGTTTGTTTTTTTCCCTTCTCTTCGTGCGTCCTTTCCTTTCTTTTAATCTTTCGACAATGTTGTAGAAAAACAGGAAATCGTTGTATTTGCGCCATTTTTTACAGACCATGGATATAAAAAAAGTTATAAAAGGAATGGAAAAGTAAAGAAACAACGGACGTGTTTTTGTGAAAGTTTTATGTAGGAGGTAAATACATTTTCTTTGAATAGAGGAGGAGTTTAAGGTATTACACGTCAATCTGTAACGACTACGACGCAATTGAAAAAGAAAAACGAACTTAGTGCAGTGAATGATTTGATCTGCTTTGTGATTTTGTTTGCCATTTCTCTTTCAGAATAAGTACTGTCATGGGCCAGTTACATTTTTAACTCAAATAATAATAATTTTTTTTTTTCTTTATATTGATAGTTTGATAGTGATACTTCAAAAACATTGTTACATTTCATTCATTACGCACATTTCTAAAATATGCCTCTTATTCCAAATTAAATAATAATATAAAATAATAATAATAAAAAGATTAGAATGAATTAGTAGTTTTATTATTATTTAAATTTATATGTCTAAATTCCTCCTACCTTTTTTAAATTGATTACTTACTACACTTAAAAAAATAAAAATAATAATAATTCGAACTATTCCAGTCCAAACCATTCTGAGAAAAGCTTAAATACTCCAAAGAGATCCGCGTTTCCCCTCCCTCTCCTCTCCAAATTCTTATTTTTTACTCATGCGATTTTCCTCGGTTTCCAGTGTGCCATAAAGCACCATTAATATGCCTCTTATGTTAATACTACTTCGATTTGATAATATAGCAATGAAGTAGAGTCCTGCGCGGGTCGAATGAACTTCACTCGCAACCCGACCCGCGACCCGCAAGAAAGTATTCAATTTGCATAAAATAAGAAACTGTATTCAAATTCTATTTCACGAAATACAGTTATATTATTGAACATAATCTTCCAAAGAATTGATTATTACATAAATATTACAAATATATAATTATATTGAAACTAGCTAATAATTAAAATTTTATATATATATATAATAATAACTAGTCCAATTATAAACAAAACTTAGTGTATAATATAACAAAATTTCTTGTGTACTACAATTACAAAAAAAAAAAAAAAAAAAAAAAACTGTTCTAAATATTCACAGTATATAAAAATGTGAAATAAGGAAAGGAAGCAAATATACGATAGAAGGCAAATATTTTCCCCATATGATCTTTTAAACGTCAAATATTAATATTTATGCTTATGCATTTCTTCTTTACGAATTACTAAACTTATGAGTCATGTTGCTTCAAACTGCTATGAAGGAAGAAAATCTCATTCAATCTATGCATTCAAAAATATATATTCATAAAAAAGCAAAATAAAAAGTTTTTCGAAGAAAAATATTTTGCGGATAGACCGCGGTCAGGGTCTGATTACCCAAAACGCTCGGGAAGCACAAGCTTCCCCTCTAAAATTTAAGAGGGGCCCCAAAAATGACTAAAAACGAGATCTTTAATTTTTTGCTTCAGATTTTCTCACTCAGATTGAATTTTTTATGAGAAGTTTGCCTAAAGTAAAGTAAAATACTCACTATTTCGAGAAAATTCTATTATTTAAGCTCAAAGATCTGAATGTTCATATTTAATAAGCTATACGATTTTTCAGTTGTGGGTAGAAACCACACAGATATACAATTACAAAAAAAAAAAAAAAAAAAAAAAAGAAAGAAAGAAAGAAAACTATAAAGGCACACTAATTTTTGGTCTATAGCATTTTTATATTACAATATGTAACAGGAAAACAAGATTTCCTGAAACGAAAGGGGCCCCGAAATCATACTGAGCTTTCCCTAGCTTCAAAGCTTAATCGGGTCCTGACCGCGGTTTACCCACGGGTCAAAAATTAATGCTGACTCGACCCGTACCGAAACCTCACCGGGGGTATCCAACCCGATGCAGGACTGTATAACGGAGTAAATCTCTTTTCTGCCTGGATTAAGCTGTTGCAGTGAAAGTAGATTTACAGTCAAATTGGAAATGAGGTCTTCTGAGCGATTGCATTTGGAGACACTTGTTACAAGCGATTTATCTTTGTTCGCGAGCTTGCGAAATTGTTGCTCTGTGGACTATTTAAATCTGTTAGTTTGCTTTATTGCTGTTGGAATAAGTGACTCTTTTTTGGACTGTTTCGAGAACATTCGTCGAATAGTGACTTTTGTGCTACAAGCGACAGCTTTATTGGATTGCTTCGGAAATATTCATCTAATTGTCAGTACAATTGAATTGTTTCGAGAATATTCATTGAAATCGCAGTTTTGTCGTGCAGTTTCGAGAAGTTGTACTGAATTAATGTGAATTCATCGAGTCCACTAGCAGAAAGTGTGCAGCACGGCAGCGAAAAAAAAGAAAAAAAAAAAAAAAAAGTAAAATACGGTCAAAAAATGTTTTTTCACGCGTTCGCAATTATAAGAACAGCTCGATTGTTCATAATTTTTACAGAGTTAATATTTTGTTGGACCACTTTTTATGGTGAAACAGTCAAACATTCTGTCTGTCATGCATTTTTTTCTTTTCTTCTTCTTTTTTTTTTTTATTTTTTATTAAAAAAAAAAAAAAAGAACATTTCATACATAGATGATATTTTCAATACTTTCAAATTAACTACAACTGCCTTTCATTTGCGTGCACTTTTCTAATGCGATAAATTTAGCATTTTTCAACTAGGTCACGAAAACGATAAAAGTATTGAAGTTTCTTTCTTCAAGTCATTTTTTAGTGCTCTAGATTTAGGACAGAAACCTCAGACTTGTTTTTTTATTGGGGGGGAGAGAGAGCTTCATGCTTAAAATTTAAATTTTGGACATTCTCTTGATATTCATAGGAGCAGGAAAAACTACTAAATTCATTCTGCCTTTGATTGAAACTTCTCCCCAGAACACCGTAGATCCCCCTTTAAAATGTCCGATTCATATATGCTTTTAAAACTCTTTCATTATTTTGAGAATGTACCAACAACTGTTAAAAACCATTTAAAGTCAATCAAGAATAAAAAGTTTTTCATCCGAAAATGCAATATTTTACCATTTCACATTGTCTTTATTCTACTTTATCACAGGCGATTTTCCCATCTTATATGCTTATTGGTTATTGCTTTTTTTTTTTTTTTTTTTTTTTTTAACTTTTTCAAACAAATTAATAATTATTTTGAACACATGTACAGATGTTGACCCGAAACCTTTCCATCAAAATTACAAGCAAATTCAACATCAGACATTTTTAGTAAAGGTGTAAAATGGATTATGAGTCTTCGATTTCTGTATGACAACTCTGATTTTGCACCAAATCTCTCTTCTCGCCGAGTATCCCGACCAGCAGTTCCACATCGGATCACATTTTCTTTAGCAGTTTTATATTTTAAAATGTCATTAGATTTACACAGCGAATTTAAATTATCCTTCTTCTTAAAAAACGGGTTTATTGCACTCTTTTTTCCGGTGAGTTACCAGTAACGTCTGTTCGGGAAAAATTTAAAGCTTACATTATATGAATCAGTCTAGTCCTGTATTTAACAAATTTACATATCAACTGTAATTTATTCGCTCGTAAATAACTGATCCCATTAAGAAACATTTTGCAATTCATTTGTCAAAATTAAACAGAAAAATTTTGATTGTCCTTATATTTATGAATATTTAAGAACGTAGAGAAAAAAATATATATATATTTTGCATTATTTGTTATCAATTTTGTTTTATATTACGAAAATAATAACAGTTTTGGTTTTTAGAATAGATACATTAAGTGCGTTTACCATAATCTCGTTCACAATTATTTTTACGTGAGCTATTTCAAAAACGTCAACTATCTTTGTAAATGTGAGAAAGGGGTGTATCTGCTTTTTTCATAAATATTTTTTCTAGTATCTGTTTCTTCATTTTATACTGATTAATGGATCATCCATTAACTTTGTTTGAATTAAAAAACTTATAACTTGTGACTAATTAGTTTTATCAAAGGATTCTGGACTTTAAATTAATTATTGTCCCCCCCCCCCTTCATCTTAATGTTAGATTGTGCTAGCATAGATTATGAAGAGTTGTTTAAAGCGAGATATTCGCTCGAAGCCTTTCCACGTGTATTAATATTGCAAAGCTTTTTGTAAAGTTGCATGAAGTTTGATAGATGGAAAATGAGCTGTTGACAGTTGAAACCGAATTTGCCTTTCGCTGAAAACAACTTTCAGAAGGAAAGACCTTGCTCAACCACATTTTATAAATGATGAATTTGATGCGATTGAGCTATTCTTCATGCGATTTAACATCAAAATTGCATGTTGTTAATGAATCACTATCCGAGGTGAATAAATCATTGATTGATCGTATTGGCTGCTTAAGGGGACTTCGCACCTTCTGAAGATTTCATATAAAAGCTTATAGTGTTTCCATTTAATATTTAAAAATTGGACTATATTAGGTTTGTTTAGTAAATTATACATTCAGGCAACAATTTTTATGGTTTTTAAAGTGTTTATATATATATACTAGCAGGCTTTGCCCGCTTCGCTGGACATTAAACTTAAATGAGTTGTCAAAATCCCATATTTTTATTAATAACCTAAGTTCTCGCTGTGATTGGTAGAGGTTTAAACGCTCGCAACGTGAGGAGTCTGGGTCCCCACTGTCTTCGGCGAAACTTACCCACTTCTTACTTCCCCACCCTCAGCGGGTGAGCTCGAAGTTTTTCAAAATCCCACTAATGTGCATAATGCGTACACTTAATCAATATCCACACATGAAAATTCGCCATTCTAAGATAATTCAAAGCGAATTCAAACGGAAAAACACGTTTTTACACATGTTTATTGCCCTCCGACTCCGAGAAGGTTGGGGGGGGGGATTTCGAATTTCGTGAAATCCAGTTACAATAAGTGCCGGATGCATACAAACAATTTACGCACCAAATTTCGTGACCACAGAAGTCTTTGATAGTAAATATTATAAAAAAAAAAAAAAAAAAAAAAAAAAATCGCCAATATGGCGATACTATGTATAGTGCGTAAAGTGTTGTTTATATATAATTGCAATTTAAATAAAATATACAGACACGACATTATTTCATTATTTAAAACATGAAAATCTGACATTGACAGATTTTAATTTAGTGCCAGAGGCCTACTGCTAAACTTGTTAATATCGACAAATTCTTCTTTAGTTAATTCATGACGATCTAAATTCCATGATAAAGTTTTCATTAAATCAAACCAATGTGTTTCAGCTGCAGATACTGCAACAAATAACGTTGGAAGTCCAAACTGTCTCACAGCCGCAAAACAACGTATTTTCTCTTTTTCCCGATAAGTGGGAGGTGTGCCTTGGGGGGGACTCATGTCAAAGGTGTGCCTTAGGGGGGGGGACTCATGTCAAAGTTGTACCTTGGGGGGGACTCATGTCAAAGTTGGGCCTGGGGGGGACTCATGTCAAAGTTGGGCCTTGGGGGGACTTCATTCAATAAACCGACTGAAATAGGCCTTTAGCACTATTAAGAGTATATTATAAAAATTCGACAACGCTGTACCGACTGAAATAGGGGTACCTTGGGGGGGGGGACTCATGTCAAAGTTGTGCCTTGGGGGGACTTCATTCAATAAATCCCCATTCAATAAACCGACTGAAATAGGCCCTTAGCACTATTAAGAGTGACGTATAAAAATTCGACAACTGTATTATAAAAATTCGACAACGCTGTACCGACTGAAATAGGGGTACCTTGGGGGGTACTCATGTCAAAGTTGTGCCTTGGGGGGACTTCATTCAATAAATCCCCATTCAATAAACCGACTGAAATAGGCCTCTAGCACTAATTAAGAGTGACCTATAAAAATTCGACAACTGTACCGACTGAAATAGGCCTCTAGCACTAATAAATACAAAAAGCACAGCTTTAGTATGGGAACCCTTTGGTGACTTTAAATATTTTAAGACATTTTTGCGATGAACTGAATTGGCTATCTCAATTGTGTAATTAAAGATCTTGGCGACAAACGTCCGAGCTACTTCGGTGCCGAATTTCAAATTTTGCCAAAGGGATCCAATACTAAAGCTGTTCCATATCGAATCTGGGTTGAAAACGGAAAAAGGGTAAAATAAATTAGAAATATCAGACCTATATTTATAAATTTGATACCGAATGAAAGGGGCGATTTTGCTGAATCCAAGGGTGCAAACAGTTTTTCGATGCGACAATTAGATTTTTAAAAAATAACTAAAGTATGAAATTTAAGTGGCAACGGAAAAAAGGAAAAAGGGAAAAATAAACTAAAGTACGAAACTTAGATGGCAACACTTCATTTCAATATTTTCATAATTTGTAGTGCGAATCACGCGAACACAAAAGTCTTTAACTTAAAAATTTATTTTTATATTTTATTTTTCCATTCAAAGCACTTTAGTGAAAAAATATTTATGGCGCATGCGCAGGCGTTTTTTACCCACAATTTAAACACTAATCATAATTTTGAGAATTTATATAGATATAATTTCAAGTTGGGTGAAGACCTAAGTTTCTGCCAAGCGCCGTTGAATTCCGTCCAGCTGTTCTCAAGTGATGCCCGGACAAAAAAAAGCGACATTCGGACACGATCACACACACACACACACACACACACACACAGGCAAAATTTTCTGAAGTCATATTCGGCTTTCATGGGGTGTAAAACGTGAAGATATCGCAAAATTTTTTGATTCCGACAAATTTACAGACAAAACTCTGATTTTATTAATATATATATATATATATATATATATATATATATATATATATATATATTGAAATTGTATTTTCGCAGTTCACATTTTTTTTTTTTTTTTTTTTTTTTTTTTTTTTTTAATGAATTCATGATCTTCAAAATACTACAGCTTGTAGAGATATTAAAGAAAACACGCAGTCGAACCTCGTTAACGTGAATCTCAAGGGGGATAAAAAAAATTGTTCATGCTATGAGCAACTAATCTTCATAAAACTAATCTTCATTTTGACGGGGATTGTGGAAACTGTTCATTTTAAAAGTAATTCAGGTTAACAGTATTCACGTTAACGAGGTTCGACTGTATTTTTATTTTGTTATATATTTTTATTTTAAAGATATTGCAAAATTCACCCCTAATTCTTTTAAGTAGGTTCTGTTAGACATCTCCGCCTACAAAAATAAATAAATAAATAAAGTAAAAATAAAATAAATAAAAAATAAGTCTGTTCTTATACATTTGTAAAAGTTTTAGCATTTCGAAGATCATAAGTTTATATACATATAGGATTGCTGAATTTAATAAAAAAAAAAAAAAATAGGAAGCATAGTATTATTGCAATTGCAGGATACATCTTTTTTTTTTTTTTCCTGGTTGATATTATGAAAGCTTCAACTCTTCAAACTTAAAATTTTTTTAATTATTCGTACTTAAGATTTCATTCCATGCATAATCAAATTTGGTTGTTTTATTAATTTTAATAAATTTCTATAGATTAAATAAAAAATCTAATAAAAAAAAAATAATAAAATTAATAATAATAATAGTAATAATTAATTCACCAATAATCATGTCAAAATCATGACATGTTGGCCTTTAGATGAGATTGCTTAAGATTGAACATTAAACTAAACTACAGTAAACATTAGTTAAATCGTACATTTTCTGTATTTACTTAATAGTAAATCTCTTTTTTCACGTAAGATGGCGCTTGCTCACGTTACGTTGAACGTTAAATATATACTGAAATTTAAAAATGTTTAACGTTAAAATTAAATAACCCTTTTAAAAATCACCTTTTAATATAGTTATTAGCGTTTAAAGATTAATAACTATCACTTAATGCATTCAATTATTGCATTTCAGTAGCACTTAAATCGGTTGTTCGTTTCTGTACCTTTAATATTTTCTTTTTACTAATGTTCATTTGGCAACCTGTTTATTTGTACTATCTCCGTATGTATCGTTTAACATGTGGATTTCTTAAAAACACTTATTCCTTGTATAAATTTTGGTTAGTGTTATTGATCTAATTTCCTTTTTTATTTTGTTTTGTTACAAGATAGACACTTGAGCTGTATATTGGATTGAATTAGCTGTACAATTTTCTGAAATCTTGCACTCTGCTGATAGAAATGCAAGTTTCCTGATGAGTGAACATTTCTATTTTTCAGCATTTAAAATTCCAATTTTCAATTCATGAATTCTCTCTCTTTTTTTTTTTTTTTTTTCCTTTTATCGGATCTCTTTGGTAATTTTATCCTTTTCTGTTTTCTATGAAATGTTGACTGTTTCTATTACTTTAATGGTTTTTGGAAACTATTATCTCATCGTTAGGCGTATGTGTTATGTTTGTGTCATTTCTCTTCTGCGTAAGTACTTTAACTTGTTTTTACTAATCTTTGGTACTCAAATTAAACTATCACCGTGACAATAATTTTATTCAAAATAAATCTCATTTAAAATTTAATTATATGTTGATGTTTTCATCTATCTTTTGTTTGCTGAGTGTTACAAAGGTATTAAATTATTCAAATTATATATATTTATATAGAAATGCAAACTAAGAAAATGAAATTTAAAGATTTCAAAATAAGAAGTGTTTTCATGTTCAATGTACTGTTTAGCTTGCAATGCCAGCTTTCCACAAGATTATTAGGGCGAAGTCTTTTACATATATCCCATACAACTAGAAGAATTCTAGAATTGTCCAACAACTGTCTAATGAAGTTGTTGTAAAATATGGATAATTTTTGATTGTTTGAAAAATCAGCAGCTTTATTATCACCCTTCTAACTTGCTAAGGGCACGTTACGTTAAGGGTTCTTTCACTAAAGGTATGTCACCGTTATATAAAATTGAATAATAATTAACCAATTTATTAAAAGTGTAAAACTAGCTTTATAAAAACTTTCCGCACGTGAATTTAATTAAATATTATATTTCTATAAATATATTAATTATGCTGTAATCTTCCTCTTGAAGGGGAATGATATATCTCGTATTCTAAATGTATATAATTTCATAAAATGTAGCACATGAGCGAGCCATTATGAAACGCTATACTGAATAAATTTAGGTGTATATCGTTTTACAACGGAATGTTATTTGATAGTAAAGTGTTAATAAGTCAATTAAAATGTATTTACTTTTATTGTTAATTCTATACATACGTTTATTAAAAAATAATAATAATAAAAATCTACAGTGACTAGTGATTCTACTCGACTTTTCCGAACATTGAATAATTAACAGTTGTTTAAATAAATTTAAACGAGGGAAGTCGTTGAATATATAAAAAGCAAAATCATAATAGGTCTCTCTCGCCAAGTTGTATGGCGTTTAATGGAACGTAATCTATCCAAATTCTTTTGTGCGTCCCTGTAAAATAATTATAAATGTTTCACTCGCAATATCAAATGAATGTATATTTATATTGTATATATATATATAAAAGTTCGTCATAATATATGTTTGTGTTTTAAATAATTTAGCATTGCTAAAACGAACTTTAAATAGTTTGAGACCATAGATCGTAATGTATAAAAATTCCACTTTGTATTCCGATAAAAAAAAAAAAAAAAAAAAAAAAAAAAAAGATTTCCGGACCTAACTTATAACAGGCTAACCAATTTATAGATCAATTGACTCCTGCGATTAAACGCTGTTGAACTAATAATTTCAGTCTATAATGATATATATATATATTTAATATCTCCGTTAAGGGGAAAAAAATATGCAGTAGACTTATTAAATAAAATCCGTACAGTTCGTGCAATAGTGACCTATAAATATACTTATCAACTTTCAGCTCAATCGATCAAAGGTTTAGACGTTAACGTGTTACTCACTTATACACGCACACACCTACATACATCATCGTAAAAATAGCAAAAATGAACTTAGGAAACCTTAAACCGTGTAGATTAATGAAAATCTTATAGTTGAGTCTTTTCGTGACTGCAATAGTTTCCTTACATAAAGTATGTGCGAAAAGTAAACAATCTTTAGTGTATCATACATATATAGCTTAAATTGCATTTTGCTTAATTTACACTTTATTGTTATTGTTAAGTTCTGTGAAATCTGAGCATTATCAAGACACTAGATATTAATGGATGAAAAATCATTTATATGAAAATTAAAAAGAAAAGGGGAAAAAAATAAAATAAAAAAGATTACTTTAAAACCACTATTTTATGCATATGCATGCTATGTTACGGTATCAAAGTTATGATGATATGTTATTATCGAGGACTCTCTACCTCTTTTAAATTTGTGGCTGATCCTTTGCATTTTACGGATCTAAAATAGCGACATTTTACCCTCCTAAAAGGCATAGGTAAATTCTGGACCAAATGTCGGTCCGGAATTAACCTATGGGGCTGCTTAACTCCGCCCTTTTGGTTCGGAATTTATCTATACCCGAAAGTCGAGCCCGGCTCCCGTCAACCGAAAGCCACAACGATAACCATTTAGCTGCTAGACGGGCAATACCATAATGGGAGGAATAACGAGTGAACATTATGAAATTCTCGAATATCTTTAATAGGCAATTTCTGTTACCCATGGCATGTGAAACATCGCTTCGTAATTTTTTTTTTTTTTTTTTTTTTTTTTTTTTTTGTACGTCTTTAAAAAAAAAAAAAAAAATGAGACACCCCCCCCCCCCTTTTTTTTTTTTTTTTTTTTTTTTTTCCCCACCGAATTTTCATCATTGTTTACTCTCGTCGTAATACACCTCGTTTTCATATTTATGACATCCATTACGATGTAGCCGCCACTCTCTTTCACTCCTATTCGATATACATCTTTTCTTCACTGCGTATCTTTCATTTGACTTAACTGGTTTTCGCGTGCCACTGCCGTTGGCTTTGCGCCTCGGATCGCAAACAGTGGCCCCGAGCTTTAAAACCGCCTGACGTCAGGTACTGAACTCGTTCCAAACATTCTTATTTACCTCGTGGAAAACTGCTTTTATTTTTTTCCATCTTAAAAATCTCATTATGTTGTAGATGGATTCTAAACGTTTGTCGGGCTGAAAGGGAAAAGAATCCCTTCTCTTCCTGGATTTCTGCGAGATGCGAATTTCTAGGTCAGTGTTGGTGAGAAAGTTTCGGACTCACAATTACAGTATACGTGCTTTTTCAGCGTATTAGTACTCATACTGTCGCTCCATAAATGAAGGGGGGGGGGGGATGAATAAATCAGAAACACTAATCATTAGAAACCGTGTTAAACTACTTGGCATAGGTGGACTCTGCTCAGTTCCTCATCATATAATTTAAAATTTCTACCATACTAGTAAATTTCTACCATAGGGCTATACATTCATTAATTCTTTCATCACTCAGCTCATTCTCAGACCGAAACGCTCCTTTGCTCATTATGCTACTCCTTCCAATGTTAGAAATATTTACCTTGTCTTAATTTGTTCATTAATTTTATTAGGGTAAGTTTTCTCATTTTAGTTTTCATGTAATTCTATACTATTTCCTGTAGAATAATCCCAATAATGCAAATGTATGTGAAATATTATCCTGTTCTACCATGTTGTGAAAATTTTTAATTTCGAATAACTTAAGAAGTTTTTAATAAAAAAAAATTATATTCAATAATGTTCATAGCTGCATCATAAATTATTTTTTTAAATTGATCTAACTTATTTACTATGAAAATAATCCTCATAAAGCAAGATTATGCGAAAATTTTCCCGATTCTGCCATATTAAGAATTCCTAAATTTCGAATAACACACGAAGTTTTCGAAGTGGAATATTTGCAGTCAATAATGGCCATTACAGTATCATAAATGATATACAAAAACTGTTCGAATCTCTTTACGATGAAAATAATCTTTACAATGCACGTTAATGAAAAATTTAGCAATTAGTCTCTTATGTTAAATAAATCGTAAATTTTGAATAACTTACAAAGTTTTCATAGTCAATGTTCATGTCAGTATCATAAATAATACTTAAAACTCGTTTGATATCTTTACGATGAAAATCCTCATAACCAATACTTATCCGAAATTTTACCCTATTCTTCCATGTTAAGAAAATCGTAACCTTTGAATAACTTACGAAGTTTTCAAATTAGAATTTTAAAAATCAATATTGTTCTTGCCAGAATCGGCCGGATCTCTTTACGATCTTCAGATAATGTGTAGGCAGACTAAAGAACTAACAATTTAATTGACGGATTGACTAAAGCACAGACGGACACCATATCAACTATATGATTGTCGGATTCTTCACACCTCAAAATGTAAAAACATGAAAAAACAAGTAACGAAAAGTTTCACGTATACCTAACATAAGTTCACCATATCAATGTTGTGATGACGGAACTAACACTATTAATAACATTATCCGAAGTGATGTGTAACTACATTCTGCAATCGAAAATTCTTATAATGCCTAAATTTATGCGTGGAGAAGTTCATTTTATAACAAAATTATTCCTTTTTAAAAGATGGAATAAATAAATTTCATTAAAATCGACGTGAATTATTACTACCGCACATTTTTATTTGATTTTAGTTAACAAAATTATTCTAATACTGTACGATGTGCTCAACACATTATGAATTTCCCTTTTTAATATACCCAAGTTTGAAGATATCGAATTCTCTCTTACGACATGTTCCGAAAATAGACTCAAAACACTAACATATCCACTTTTTTTTTTTTTTTTTAAGTAGAAAAAAGTATTGGATTCGTAAAAAATTTCGACTTTCGATTATCAGTGGATTTTATAACTTTTTGAGAGGTTGAGAATACGATTTAATTTTTTTTTTTTTTTTAACTATTTGTCTGCGGTGCTAGTGTGACAGAACATTTTCAGCCAGCTGTAGCTCAAGAACTAATACACTGAAATCCATACAAACTTGCAGTTTGACCTAAATTAGTGTCTATTACCTTTACGTGCAAATCTTCTAATAGATGGTGTTTCCGGCATCCCATTTTTTCATAAATTTTAAAATGGCAGTATATGACAAAAATGTATAACAATGTGCACAATGAGAATTATTTTTAACCAATCATTGTGAAATTACAAACAATTATTTATAATAGTCATTTGGGAAAATACTTTTTTATATGTAAGAGCCTTGCTTCCTTCCCTGAGGGAAGTACTCTCCCCTGGGGTATGTAAATTTTAAGTATTTTTCAAAAAAAAAAAAAACTAGTCAGTACCTTTTAAACCAATGCTTGATGGATGTGCAATAATTTAAAACAAAGTTTCTGATTTTTTTTTCTTAAAAGAAAAAAGAATATTGTTTGAGCACAAAACTGATTTTCGACATTTGGTGCTTTACTTCTCTGAGATGAATATCGTCTGTATTCATCGTGGAAAATAATTTCAGTAAATTATTTGCACTGCATGAATTTATATAGAAAAATCAAGGCCGTAGGCAAGGGGGGGGGGGGTCGTAAAACCCATTCTACCTTAATTTCGCTATATTTATTTACTTAAATTCACCCACTTTCTTGCTATAGCTATAATAAACTATCCTACGTCATGAATTCAATCTTTTTACTTTCTCCTGTATTCAATAGAAGAAAGTATTGGATTCGAAAAAAAACTTTGATTTCCGGTTTTCGATGGATTTACATGTTTAGGGAGATCTAGAAAACGATTTGACCATTTTTAGAAAATGTCTATCTGTGTGTGACAAAAATTTTTTTCCAGTTGTATCTCAGGAACTACTGTACCGCACAGAATTACATATAAATTTCTATGCAGCTGCGCCATGACTTAAATTAGTGCCTATTACTTTTTGGTGAAAATCGTCCAACAGGTGGCGTTGCAGTCTGGATTTTTCTAAGTTGGTGGTATAGGACAAAATTTCTTATAAATGAATTATTTTTAACGAGAATTATTTTAATTAGAATTATTTTATTATTTTAATGAGAATTATTTTTAACGAATCGTTATAAAATAAAAAAGAATGAATTATTATAGAAAAAATAAAATAGGCAAAAAAATGTGGACACATAGGATCAGCGCTTCTCCCCTGGGGGTAAAGTCCCCCCCCCCCCCGAGGGGGACAAATATTCGATATAAGTATCTTTTTTTTTTTCATTTTTAACAAAAAAAGAAAAAAACATTTTTAAAGATATCTTTAGTGAACATAAAATTGACTTTCTTTGGACATTAAGTGTTAAATTTCTATTAGAAACAAATCAACTGCATCTGGTTTCATCATGGAAATTAATTTTAATAAATAAAAGTTTTAATAAAATGATTGGTATTGAGTGAATTTGTATAGGAAAATATAGAAGAAAATTTGTGTGCAAGGTCTGATTAAAGCAGGGGCATGTAAACATGACCTGAATAGCAGCTTATATAACTCGCCCTGAAAATACCATTTAGCCTTTTATGCCCTAAAAATGTTATGCAAATTCTGCCATATTATTCTCATAAACAGGTAGGGGAGACCCGTGTACCTAGGGCCGCTTTTTTTCAATGGCCAAAAACAGAGCCCTTGACCTATTTAAAATTATCAAAGTGATATGTGCATATCTTTAGGACTAATTACTTCCAATTGTGATTAATATAAATACCTAAAATAATAAATTCCGAGAAATAGAAGGTTTTTAAAAAAACTTCACTCGTGGCCCTAGGTACAACACCCTCATTGTACCTGGGGCCAGACCTCATTGTACCTAGGGCCATTCTCTCAAATTTATATTTACTTTCTAATGAATAGAAAATAAGCATATAAACATATATTTTATTAATATATATATATATATATATATATATATATATATATATATATATCAAGTAATATATTTATTTATCATATAATAATTATCATGTTGTTGCCTTAATTTGAAACATGAATTTTTTCATTCTTTTTTTCTCTTTGGGATATTCTAACAGAACTTTTTTTTCTTCAATTCCTTTTTTTTTCTGGAGTGTCTCTTGGATTTCTAGATCTCTCTGGTTTTCGGTCACATCTTTTCTTTGATGTGGGACGTTTTCCTTTAGGTAAAGGTTTTGCTTAGGTTCGTACCTGTTAATGACACACGAAAAGATGTTAGATGTTGAAGGTTTCGAAATTTCAACAGGACACTAAACAGTGACATCCAGTTCTATTATTGTTGGTTCACTTTCTTCCTGGAAAATCTTTTTTTTTTTTTAATTTATGGAAGGATTTTGTCTTTCAGTCACATTTGAACTTAAATATTCATCCTCAGTGAATGTGTTTTGAATCATTGGTCATATGCCGGATACATAAAAGCCTGATAGAATGTTTACAGGCGGATAGGATTTGTCAACATTTTCAGCAACGTCATATATAATGATTGGTTTACCAGAGTTTTCCAGCATCCAATTACTATAGGCTATTATGTGTTTCTTAACACTTTTGCGACCTCTGACGTAGATTCACGTCATTTGAAAATATGAAACTCCACCAGTGGGCGTTTCTTTTGCAATTTGTATGTTATTTGTTTCTAAAAAATATACACAATATTCATATTTGTACAATCAATATACGATGGATGCAAATACTTTGATTAGAGAGAGAGTATGATTATAATGCATATCTATTTGTAATATAAATGTGAATACGGAAAATTTTGTTTTGAAAAATTGTAACTTATGAGAAAAACGCCCACAGGCGGACCTTACTGTCAAAAAGACAAAAACATGCGGTCGCGAAAGTATTGAAAGGTCCAAACACACTGGCCCTAGGTACAAGGCAACTATAAGGCCCTAGGTACAAGTTTTGGTAACTTCATTCAAAATGACTTCCACTAAAAAATCTACATGCAGAGAGAACTAATTAAATATCTCACTTATTATTAACAAGCAACATTATACACTAAAAATGAAAGAAAAATATTAGACTTGCATTTGTAAAATAGCAAAAGAGATGAGCTGCAAAATTTTACTTCAAACCATGTAAATTGGTTTTCTGCACGTAACTTGTCAAAACTTTCTCTAGAAATGTTCCAAAGTATTTGTAAAAGTAGCAATTGGTGTTGTTACTCGCCCAGTTGAGTATTAAAACTTATATGTACCTGTGTTTATTGGTGCACAGTGCGAGGAGGAGGCGGACTCACAAAACTATGTGTGCTCGAGCCTCGCACGAAGTTAATCAGGATTTGTTTGTGTAGGTCCTGATTAACATCGTGTTAGGCCCGGGTTAAACATACTTTTTTGGTCCTCCCCCGCCATTCGTATTGTGCATGAATTAACAAAAGTATATATATATATATACCTATACATGAAACTAAAATGACAGAATTTTGCATTTTATGATACCATTTCTGTCATCTTTAGAGGCAAAAGGGCATTTTTAGGGCCCTTTGCTACTCAGGCCCGGGACACCATGTGCCCCTGTGTTAATCAGGCCCTTGTTTGTGTGTGCGTATGTTCTTTACTTTAGGTATACGTGTGTACATTATTATATCATATCCGATGACCTTGTATTAGAAATGTGATCCCCCCCCCCCCGTAAAAAAAAATCCTGGCTACGGCCTTGAGAAAAAAATACAGAAGAAAGTTTTGTAATGGCTATAACTTTTTTTTTTTTTTTTTTTTCTTTAATTAACATTAAGAAGAAATACTTTTACTACCACAAGTAACTTCGTAAAAATATTAACAAATTTATTTAAAAAAAAAAAACTTCTTGGATATAAAAGAATTACGTCGAAGGTTGTTTTTATTTAACCAAATGTTTTTATTCTCATTTTAACTTTTCTCAAGTAATTTTTTATTGCATGTAACATTTTATTTTTTCCCGAGTATTTTTTTATTACTTTCCGAACACTATAGTGAGGAAAGTATTGTAATCATGTCAAAAATCCGAATTCGAGATTTTGATGTTTCTATACGTTTTGAGGTCCCCTGAGTCCGTTTTCACTATTTTTACGATGATGTATGTGTGTGTGTATGTGTGTATGTCTGTGAACACGCTAGCGTCTAAACGCTTCGTTCGATTAACCGGAAAGTTGGTACGCATATTGTAAGTCACCATAGTACGAACCCTATTGATTTTGGTGAATCTAGCACTTATAGTTTTTTTACAGGGACACAAAGAAAAATTCTTTATCATTATGGCCTATGGGAGCAAAATCTTAAAAGTGCGATAGCATCTAAACGCCTTATTCAATTGAGCAAAAATTTTATACACATATTATAGATCACAAATACTCAATCTGTATAGATTTTGGAGAATCTAGCACTTATAGTTTTTTTACAGGGACACAAAGAAAAATTCTTTATCATTATGCCTATGGGGCCAAATTTTTAAAAATGTGATAGTGTCTAAACGCCTTATTAATCCGAGCAAAAAAATTGTACACATGTTATAGATCACAGTTGAACTAACTGTATAGATTTTGGTGAATCTAGCACTTACAGTTTTTTTACAGGGACACAAGGAAAAATTCTTTATCATTATGGCCTATGGGACTAAATTTTTAAAAGTACGATAGCATCTAAACGCCTTATTGAATTCAGCTGAAAATTTATATGAGTATTATAAATCACTGTTGCACTAACTATAAGCATTTTGGTGAATCTAACATTTATAGATTTTTACAGGGACACAACGAAAATTTCTTTGTCATTATGATCTATGGGCTCAAAGTTCAGTAGCGTTAAATAAAACAACGTGTAATAGATGGAGAAAAATACTCAAACACTCTATTATGGTTTTCTCTCTTTTGTTTGTTTAACAACTACTCTTTCTTTACTTTATCTACAAAACTGTTAATTACTCAATGTTCGGAAAGTCGAGTGGAGTCACTCCAGATTTTTTATAATTTTTCTCAGTTCTTATTAGTTCCCCATCATACTATAGGCATGGGGAACGTAGGTAATCCTGAAATTTTTAGACCTCGATTTTTTGACAATTTACATGTTTTGAAATGTGAGAAATCCGCAAATAACAAAATTGATATGGTATCCGTCTGTAGAGTGCGTTAGTTTGTTAGGCTGTGTACACGATATCTCAAAAACAAATGATCGCAGAGAGGTCGGACTAGTTTTAAAATATTACTTATTACACTGGCAAGAACCGTATTAATTTGCAACGTTCTAATTAAAAAATTTCGTAAGTTATTTGAAATTTACGATTTTTTTAACGTGTTAGAATAGGGCAAATTTTCGCATAAAAATGCATTAAAAAGAATAAATTTACTGTAAAAATGTTGGACCAGTTTTTAAATATCAGTTGTGTTGCTGAAATGAACATAATTAACTATGAAAATTAAATTTTGAAAACTACATAAGTTATTTGAAATGTACGAATTTCTTAACATGGTAGAATAGGGCAAAAATTCGCATAAACGTCTATTTTGAGCAATATATTTATAGTAAAGATGTCAGATCGCTTTTAAAATTATATCACTTAGGATACTGATATCAACGTATTGAATATGAATTTTCTTATTAAAAAATTTCGTAAGTTATTCGAAATTTACGATTCTCTTCTTAACATGGCAAAATTTCGCATAATCCACCATTTTGAGAGATATTTTCATCATAAGGATGTCAGAACACTTTTAAAATGGCGTTTATAATACTGGCTTGAGAATCATTGACTACAAATATCTTAAAACAAATAACTAGACTTGATGCAGAACAGAAATATCAATATTTACACAAAATTAAAAACGCCAATGTAAAAAATTGTTAAGTGCAGACTGCAGTTTCGGTAGCGTAAAGCGTACCGTCATCAGTGCAGAATGACGAAGTGCATTATTGCTCATATATATAGCTAATGAAGCAGATTATAGAGTTAGAGTTGCAACCAATATGAATTTAGGACACTGGAGAACTGCAGTCTGCACTTAACAGTTTTTTATATTAGCCTTTTTAACTTTGCGTAAATATTGATATTACAAATATCGTAATTTGAAAATTTCGTAATTTATTTGAAATTTAAGATTTTATCAACGTAGAAGAATAGAGCAATATTTCATATAAATTTGCATTTTGGAGATAGCTGCATTGCAAATAATATAAAATTGCATGGAAACTAAACTACGAAACTGACCCCAATAAAACAAATTAACAAATTAATATATCAAACTGAACTGTAGGTAGCCTATTAGGTTGGAGCATTTCAGTGTGCCACCATATCGAGCGGTCAATCAAACTCATTTTTCTTAAAATGAATACACTAACATGTCCTGTACTAGAAATTATGGGAACATATATATATAAATAGGGAACTGAACACAGTCCACTTATGTCAACTTGTTTTTAAGTCTAAAATGCTTGCTCAGGGGTTGATTCAAGTTTTAATTTTTACGCCCATTTTTGTGAAAAATAAATATTTTTGTAAAAATTTCTGTTTATTTGCTTAAAAAAAAAATCGTGTTAAATCTTTAATTTTTGCAGTGATTATTTTATATTTTATATCAAGTTAATAATGCTACATTATTATAAGCAATAATTTTATACACCATATTAACACTGAAATCAGAATTTCGACGAGGACAAATTTAATAGAAGGGTTTTTTTTTTTTTTTTTTTTTTTTTTTTTTTTTAACTAAGTTTTGCTAACGAAGTATTTTTACGAATTTTATTTTATTTTCAAATAAGGTAGTATTTTGTGAAGGGCCGACTGAACGGCCCAAAAATCCCTGTAATGCTACACTTACTTTTAATGACGAATCTTCTGCGCTATTTTTCTGATTTAACAAAATGTGAATTTGTTATATTTTTTGAGAGGAAGAGAAAATGAAAGCTAGAAAAATACGTGTCATAAAACTCGCTGTTGAGGTACTGTGTGTACTCAGGGTGATCAGCGTCCTTATTGCACAGAATCACTATTTTATGTATAGTATTCTGAAATTTATATCATTGTAAAAAGAAAAAAAAAAAAGTCATACTATTTGAAAAAACCGTTCTTTGAATATAAAGATGCCGTTTATGTAGTGAAATGTTGACGTTTAAGTTAACAAAAGGTTGGCTATTAAAATTTTAAAGTTTTCACTTCATTCATAGATCTTTCCAGGTATCAGTTTTACTCAGTAATTGAATCAGCTGGCATGTTTTCAACTTTGTTAGTTACACAGTAATCGTCCCATCTTCCGAGTTTTAAATACGTAATTAAAAGTCATACAATATTGACTCTACACTAATAGCTAGCACTCCATGCCTTTTACCTTTCATCATTTATAATTTTTTACGGTTTGTCATGTTTTATGTTCTTCTATATGCAGGACAATATTGCGGTTCCTTTTCCTTACCGTAGTAAAATCACAAAACATGAATTTTAATTAATATCCAGGAGCCTGACACCAGCATACATATTTATAATACATTCCAGAATTTACTACATTTTCCATTCCTTGTGACGTAAGTTGTTTATTTTATTTTTTGGAACAAGGTCTTTTTATTCATTGGCCACGCCCTTGTTAAAAAATTTCCAGATGGAAGATCAGGACGTTACTTACTAGTAATTTAATGCTTTCCCGACGCCCTCATTTAAGCATGCTTCCCTCTGACTAACCAGAGAAAATACAGATATTTAATTTGAGTTTTGGCATTTTATTTATTTATGTATACCCTGCTAAATAATATTTGCTGCTGGATAAATTTAGAATGGGTGATTATGTAACTGTAATTGTTTATTTAACCTTAAGAATAATTGTATGTTTGGTAAATTAAAAAAAAAAAAAAAAAAAAAAAGGAAGAAAAAGAAAGGTATTATCTACACAATTGCCAGTATTGCTAAAAAATATTGTATTAAATAAAAATTTTAATACTTAAAAAGGTTTTGGCGCTGATAAGACTTTTGAAAGATCTTCTAAAGAGAAAATTTATTGTCTTTATGTTTATACATTTAGACAATTTATTAGGGATTTCAAAATCTTGGTTCATTGCCCCATGGTTTGGCTTTACGAAAATTAAGTGAAGGAGATGGAATAGAAGGAACATAGAATAAATAAAACAAAGTGGTTTAAAAAAAAAAAAAAAAGTGCTATTAACTTCAATAAAATAAAACTTGACAGGGCAAAGAATGCAAACTTTCGACGTCCTTTCCAATATGTTATTTGAAGACGAGCTACAGACTGGCGATCAATGAACAAGGTCTGAAAGTCGTACAACAACAACATCATCTACTAAAATGAAATATGTTTTATATTCATTGAAAAAGGCACCACTTTAAGATCTTTGTATAAGGTTGCGTCTCCACAAAACGTTCAATTTAAGGTATTTGAAAAATTACCAATAATGCTGAGCTTGATGCATTTTTCGACGGTGAGATTCAACTGCCAAAGAAGCAAAGTGCCACTTGCAATGCTATACAAATCGGACAAAAATTTTTTGAGATCATCAACCGGGATGAAAGGAGGAGGCCAGCTTTATAAGATTTGCTCTCCCATGTAGCGGCTACATGGGAGAGCAAATCTACGCATCTGAATATGGAAGCGCAGAAATTGTATTTAAAATCTTAAGGCTCTTTTTACAAATATCCTACTAGCAAATCTTCTAGATGTGGAAAGGAAGGTCCTTTCAAATACACATACTATATCTGTCGAAGTGAGAGAATTCTCGATAACTTCCTACAGCGCAAAATTTTATTCCCTGGCAAAGGTTACTTTTTTCACCGAGATGGTGCTAATATTTTTCAAAATTTGCACTCTGAAAAACCTGATGATGATAATTCTGTTTGTTACATATGAAATATCAGTGAACTAATTTATTAGATCAACAAAACAAATTAGAGGCTTAATAACCGAAAAAAAAATGTTACTTTTCACGATCACCTAAATGATGATCAAGAACTGCGAGCTACCCCTTAGTACTTCTGGCTTTGATTTGTTAATTACTCCATGGTTACACTTAAGCAGAAAATGAAATTACAGTAACTCTGGCTATTCGAGTATCAGCCAATTAACAATTTTCAATCACAGTGATAACACACCAAAAGAGGAACATTGTTCGTCACAACAAAAGTCATATTCATGCTAATTTTCAGATTCTACAGAATCTATAGATTACACTTTTACTTACAACAAAGTTGCAGAAGTCTTCTCAGTCAATCATATTAGAAAACTTCTCTTTACTTCAAAAAATTACAATCTACAAAGTCTCCCCCCCCCCGAAGCAACAAATGCACTAAGGCAATAATACTGTCTTCGTTCACGATGCCAGGTAGGATATGTTTTAGTCGTTCGTGGCTGTGTAATGGGCAGTATTACATAGCAGAAAAGAAGGAGACGGACCATAGTTGATGGAGAATGGTCTTCCCTTTTATCTACACTGTAAAAAATATGTCCTATTTGCTGCCAGAAATTCTCACTTTAATTTGAAAAAATACGTTCTGATAACGTAATTTTTTCGTAAATTACGCGTATTTTCTCAAATTACAGAGAATTCCTGGCAGCAAATAGGACATATTTTTTACAGTGTACTATTATGGAAAGCTGCTGTGAATCGGTGAAATGTAGCTGCTGTGGTTGCCGTGTAACATACAGTGATGGAAAGACCACATGTAAAATTACAAAAAATGTAATTTTACTAAAAAAAAAAAAAAAATCAAATAGTATATAAACAGAATGAAAAATAATAAATCTTCACATATTTTTGTAAACGAATGGTTATAATTATGCAATATACGCAAGTGATTTTTTTTCTTTTTTTCACAACATAAAAGGGTGGACAAAACTTTAAGACCACTAAGTTAAACATTGACTAAAAGTATTTCATTCTAATTTTTAGTACTTCGTGTATTTTCCTTTCACACGAATTACTTCTAAAAGTCGATTTTGTTAGATTTTTGCGTGTTAAAATCGATATTTTATCCCATGCTTTTGAAATAGCAGGTTTCAGCTCAGAAACAGAACTATATTGTTTACCATTTTCATAGGCCCTGTGTGTCTAGGCCGCAGACAGGTCGCTAGCAGGCATTCACCTGGCCTCCTTCTAACCAACACACGGCTATCACTGCGATGCGACCAAGGCAGAACCGGCTTTCATCAGAAAAAACAACAGATCTCCACTCCGTCCTCCAATGAGCTCTAGCTTGACACCACTCACATCGCAAACGGCAGTGGTTTGGTCAGTGGAATGCACGCTACAGGGCGTCTGGCTCGGAGCTGTCCTTGAAGTAACCGATTTGTAACAGTTCGTTGTGTCACTGTGGTGCCAACTGCAGCTCGAATTTCAGCTGCAGACGCAGTACGATTAGCCACAGCCATACGCCGAACACGGCGGTCTTCCCTCTCAGTAGTGCCACGTGGCCGTCCGGAACCCGGTCTTCTTGAGACAGTACCTTCCCTTGACCACTGCTGCCAACACTCATGCACAGTGGATACATTCCTGCCAAGTCTTTCTGCAATATCGCGGAAAGAAAACCCACCTTCTCGTAGCCCTACTACACGACCTCGTTCAAACTCAGTGAGCTGTTGATAATGGCTTCTTCGTCTTCTTAGAGGCATCCTTGACTAACATTAACCCACTACGTCAAATCTCAACTGTAAATAACGATCACGAACCTGCGCCTATTTAAAGCAAACCTCATTTGCATGTTCATAGTGTCGCTACTAGCGCCACACTTATGCGCGTAGCTCGAAATTTGAATCGACGTCATCTTTCAGATGTATAAACACGCCTACCAAATTTCGTTTATCTAGCACAGCTCCTTCCTGGTGTTGGGATTTTTTTTTCCATCAGTGTAGTATAATTAAAATATTCAGATACTTTAAAATACATATTTTGCAGTAGTGTATGTGAAAAATACGCGCGACTTTTCATGTTCGTATAAGCAGCGCGCCCGCTAGAAGGTTAATATGAATACTGTGCCCTATAGTATGAAATGTATCAGAACAAATACATGATGGGAGAGGCCAACTATGCTAATTTTGTTTATAAAAATGCGTTTTCACAATGCAATAAATATGTTCAAAATAGTTAGAATCAGTTCAGTATGATGTTCATAGAAAACAAGTCTTTATTGACGTATACAGAACCTCATACACGTTTTTTTTTTTTTTTTTTTTTTTTGTAAAAATTCGTTTTCTCAGTGTAATAAATATGTTCAAAATAGTTAGAATCAGTATGGTGTTTATGAAAACAAGTCTTTATTGACATATACAGAACCCCGTACACGTATACCTCTTTTTTATGGAGAAAGAATAGAATATTGAGCAGAATGTAAAACTTACTTACTTATGAAATTCGTGAGAAAAGCGAATTTTTTTTTATTTCTTAAGGCTTTATGTGTAGAAATAAAAGTATAGAGACAAAAAAGTATCATTTGAAAAAAAAAAAAAAATTTGAAAACGTAATTAGCATTTATGACGTATTAAAAATTATTAATCTTCATATTCTTAAGTTTGAAAACACATAAATACAAGATTGTTGAGCTGTAAATAATAATTTTGACAAACCACCATTTTACGAAGTTGAAAAAATATCATGTTAGTCACAAGTTTTCCTTTTTATAAAAACAATTATAAAATAAGTCGAAATTTAATAATGAAAATACTTTTTATGATTTCTGAACAAAAACTATCTCTCTATATATAAATGGCTAAGAGAGTTTTAGAATGTAAGTCCGTGGCTGGACGCAAGCTGATTGGCTAAGAGAGATTTTTCAGAAAAAATATATCCCATTTAGAGACACTTTTAAAAAGACACGTGTAACGTTTTAAATTAATAAATAAAACACTTTAAATCACGTATAAAAGTTTTAAAGTAGTTTTCAATGTAGAATGGCTCCAACCAATGAACTAAAATTTTTTGTATTAAAGTAGCGATGTAACTGTAGCTTTAACCTGATTTATGGAATATATATTTGTAACACAGCTGCACACTGTACAAAACCATGTAGTTTTCCTGATGATGCCCTGCTTTTCAGGGCGAAAAGCTTAGAAATATGTAGTTTTTTATTAAATGTTTTTAAAACTTTTATACGTGTTTTAAAGTGTTTTATTTATTAATTTAAGAGAGATTTTTTTCTGTTTGTCTGTGTGTTGTTGCCACCAGCTTTTCATACTTTAATTAATTTAAAAAATTTTCACCAGCTTTTCATATTTTAGTTAATTTAAAAAAATCTAATTGTCCCATCGATACGTTAATTAAACCGACGGATTCAGAAAAAATGCCCCTTTCATTTGGTACCTTATTTGTAACGAAATTTTGTTAGTTTTTTTAAAATTAATTAAAATGTGAACATAATAACCTCGTAAAAGCTTTAAATGTGGACATTTAAAATTTTAATTGTTGCTAAAAAGAAAAAAAAATAATTAAAAAAAAAAACGTCCCCCCCCCCTTCCCCTCCCAAGCATGAAATATGCTTTCACGCGAAAAATAAAAATTATAATTAATTTTATTCATGCACATGAAAAAATGAAAATTGAAAATGGAGTAAAAAAACAATTTAGATAAAGTTGCACGAGAGTTCCAAAAATGAATGGAAATATAAATGAACGTTAAATAAGTAAAATAGTCGTCTGCTCAATCAAGTGATATTGTAAAACAAAGAATGGAATTCAGTAAATATGGAAAGGAAAGGAAAACGAAAAGAAAGAAAGAAAGAAAAATAATAATAACAACATAATAGCAGGAGACTTGGCGTTGGAATGTTAAAACAGGAATAAACTACTACGTCAGAAACGCCAAAGAAAAATTATTGAGGTGCATACAGCTGTTTCGGTAGCCTAAAGCGTACCGTCATCAGTGCAAAAAAATAATTCTGAATCTGGAGAAGTACTCGTATATATAGGAGAGGGACCGGATTTAGTTCAACCAATAGGATTACGGAAGAGGTGGGGAGTGTGGCCAATAGGAATTAAGGAATGTGTAGCTGTGTAAACAGTAGAAAAATTAAGGAAATGTGGACTGAATGTAAAATTTCCAACAATCAGACAAATAGGGAACAGCGAAATCACAATTTACAAGGTTTTTAAAATTTTTATAAATATGAAAAGCTTCAAAGAAATCGAGTTCATGAATGGATTTAGGTCTGCAAATTATTTTAGCTGAATTAAATTTAAAATTATGATTTTCCTCCCAGCAATGTTTAGAAATAGCCGATTTATTGGTTTCTTGTTTGCGGACGTAATTCATATGTTCTTTTAGACGAAATTTAAGACTGCGTTTAGTTTGGCCAATATAGGATAAACCACACTGACAGGATATACTATAAATGCCCCAAGAATTATGCATATCAATAGGATCTTTTAACTGAGAAAAGGTGAGTTTATTGGAAGGCGAAAATATTATTTTAAAATCATATTGTTTGAGAATTTTAGCTATGGTTTGACTGGTTTTAGAAAAATAGGGTAAAACAATACTGATATTAGAAGTGACTGATTTAGTAGACGAAATACGAGGGAGTTGTAATTTTTGGATAGCTTTGTCTATAATGGAAGGGTCATATAGACAAAGCTATCCAAAAATTACAACTCCCTCGTATTTCGTCTACTAAATCAGTCACTTCTAATATCAGTATTGTTTTACCCTATTTTTCTAAAACCAGTCAAACCATAGCTAAAATTCTCAAACAATATGATTTTAAAATAATATTTTCGCCTTCCAATAAACTCACCTTTTCTCAGTTAAAAGATCCTATTGATATGCATAATTCTTGGGGCATTTATAGTATATCCTGTCAGTGTGGTTTATCCTATATTGGCCAAACTAAACGCAGTCTTAAATTTCGTCTAAAAGAACATATGAATTACGTCCGCAAACAAGAAACCAATAAATCGGCTATTTCTAAACATTGCTGGGAGGAAAATCATAATTTTAAATTTAATTCAGCTAAAATAATTTGCAGACCTAAATCCATTCATGAACTCGATTTCTTTGAAGCTTTTCATATTTATAAAAATTTTAAAAACCTTGTAAATTGTGATTTCGCTGTTCCCTATTTGTCTGATTGTTGGAAATTTTACATTCAGTCCACATTTCCTTAATTTTTCTACTGTTTACACAGCTACACATTCCTTAATTCCTATTGGCCACACTCCCCACCTCTTCCGTAATCCTATTGGTTGAACTAAATCCGGTCCCTCTCCTATATATACGAGTACTTCTCCAGATTCAGAATTATTTTTTTGCACTGATGACGGTACGCTTTAGGCTACCGAAACAGCTGTATGCACCTCAATAATTTTTCTTTGGCGTTTCTGACGTAGTAGTTTATTCCTGTTTTAACAATAACAACATAAACCAACCGGAAACTAAAGCAGGCTGTAAAGCAATTTCATGATTTCTTTAAATTTTATTTTTGTTTGCAAAGCGATATAGAAAAGAGTTTCCTTTAAATATATTGACCAGCGAAGCGAGAAAAGCCATCGTTGATTCACTACCTTCATTGATTTCATGAATTTAAAAAATGGTTTCGTTAACAAACTTTGTTCTATTGGCACGCAGGCGACATCAGGCCGAGTTTTGTACATCTCGAGTTTGATTTTGAAATTTTTCCAGCATTCGGAATTCGGTTCGTTCCCGAACCGGGGCTTTCCTAGTAATAATATAAATTAGAGAAGGTATTTCAATATATAGCATTTAACAGATTATAAATTTGAAAAAAGAAAGTTTAATTTGTTATAAATGTTACATTTGTCACTATGGAATCGTAGCGTTGCCAGATGAATACTACATTTTTATTTTCTAGCACCAATAATTTTTCAAAGTATCAATCTAAGGTTAATCACGAAATTTTGTTTTCAGTTTAAAACGATTGTTTTAATAAACTAGTATGTTGTGGCCATCACAAGACTTTCTTCTATATTTTCCTATACATATTCAATCAGTAACAATATTATTAAAAAAAAAAAAAAAAAAAAAAAATGCGAATTTTTTTCTAAGTTTTTTTTTTTTTTTTTTTTTTTTTGGTTAAAAGTAAAAAAAATCGATAATTTTGTTTTAAATTATCACAGATTTATAGTTCAACCATTCGTTTTAAAGGTATTGACGAGATCTTTCGAATGATATCCATCTTCAAAATTTACCCCCCACGGGGGGTACTTCCCCCCCAGGGGGGAAGCGATGCCCCCCCATGCACAAAATTTTTTTCCTAGTTACGTACTACTATTATCAATAATTCATATTAATTTTACAATCACAAGTGTAAAATAACTCTTATTATGCACATTTATACGAATTTCTGTCCTATTCTGCCATGTTAAAAATTTAGATAAAATGCTATCACAGCGCCTCCTGTTGAGCTATTCATCCCCAAGTATAATCAGCACCAGTTTATGTCGGGGACCAACTAAATACCAAGTTTGGTAAAATTTCGTTAAAAAAAAAAAAAAAAAAAAAAGATTTTTTTCTAAGTTTTTTTTTGTTAAAAGTAAAAAAATTCGATAACTTTGTTTTAAATTATCACAGATTTATGGTTCAACCATTCGTTTTAAAGGTATTGACGAGATCTTTCGAATGATACCCATCTTCAAAATTTAACCCTCCCGGGGGGTACTTACCCCCCAGGGGGGGAACCGATGCCCCCCCATGCACATTTTTTTTTTCCTAGTTAACTACTACTATTATCAATAATTCATATTAATTTTACAATCACAAGTTTAAATTAACTCTCTTTATGCTCATTTATACGGAATTTTGTCCTATGCTGCCATGTTAAAAATTTGCATAAAATGCGATCACAACGCCACCTGTTGAGCTATTGATCCCCAAATCTAATGGGCACCAGTTCATGTCAGGGTGCAACTAAATACCAAGTTTGGTTAAATTTCATTCATTGGTTCGTGAGATACAGCGTCCACAAAAAAATGATACAGACACACAGACAGACACACAGACAGACATTTTTTAAAAACTATCAATTCGTGTTCAGGACATCCCAAAACGTGTAGATCCGTCAAAAAACGGAGGTCGAAAATTTTCGCGAATCCAATACTTTCTCTATATTACATATAGAAGAAAGTAAAAAAATAGTGGTGTACAAAAATAACTAGAATGTTGTGGCCACCACATGATTTTTTCTTCTATATTTTCCTATGCAAATTAACTCAGTAAAAATAATTTATTAAAATCATTATTTAACAAAATTATCTTCCATCATAATGCAGTACGATTTCCATATTAGAGAAGTAGTATAATCCAAATATCCAAATACTAAATATAAATATCCAAAAAAAGTTCATTTTATTCTCGATATTACTTAAAAAAAAAAAAAAAAAAAAAAAAAAAGTTTTTTTTTTTTTTTTGTTAAAAATTTAAAAAAGATCGATAACTTCATTTTTAATTATAGCAGATCGATGGTTCAGCCATTCATTTTAAAGGTATTGGCGAGCTCTTTTGAAGGATACCCACCATGAAAATTTAAGGGGGGAAGGCGATACTCCTACATATACAAACAAATTTTCCCAGTTCACTATCTCTATTCTAAATAATTCTTGTAAATTTCATAATGATTATTAAAAAATAGTTCTCTTTATGCACATTTATACAAAATTTTGTCTTATACCACCATGTTAAAAATTTAGAAAAAGCGGGATGGCAACGCAACCTGTTAGATAATTTTTACCAAAAGTTGATTTGCACTAATTTATGTCAAGGTGTAACTACATACCAATTTGTATGAAATTCTGTGATATGTTCCTGAGATACAGTTGCCACAAAATTTTGTCTCACACACACGCACAGACAGACAGACATGCATTTTCTAAAAATGGTCAAATCGTATTCTACAGTTCTCAAAACTTGTAAATCTATCAAAAACCCGAGGTCGAAAATTTTTACGAATCCAATACTTTGTTCTATTAAATATAGAAGAAAGTAAAAATGTAGTAAATGAATACTACATTTTTATTTGTTAGCACCACTAATTTTTCAAAGTGTCAATCTAAATGTAATCACGAAATTTTGTTTTTTGTTTAAAATGATTATTTAAAAAATAATAATAATAATAATAATAGCGGTGTATAGAAATAAAAATGTATGTAGTATTCATCTGGCAAACTAGATGGAATACCCCATTAGCAACAAGTTGAAATATTAAATAAATAAAATTAATATAAAAAGCATATGTCGCAAAAGCTACGTCCTTTAAATGTAAGTTGTTTACAGTATCGAATGATCATATACGCAAAGAAGTCAAGAAGAAAACTTGCATGACAAGTTATATTTTTGGGTTAATCAAAAACAAGGTTAATCAAGCCTCTTTTTTGCTTAAATTAAATTCAATCATATCTGAGTATTCCTGAAAGATTAAAAATATTTGTTGTGTTACGATTTTTTTTTTTTTTTTAATCCGTTTGCAATTTCAAAAGATTTTTGGGGGACGTAATAGGTTATAAAAATTTACTGCAGGATATATCCTTTTGGAAATGACGTATGTATTATTTACATTTCATTTGCAGTGTCTTTTAATAAATAAATCTTGATGCATTACTTTTTCTTTTACGGTTATCGGTGCTTTTTTTTTTTTTTTTTTTTTTTTTTGGGGGGGGGGGGGGGGTTGGTCTTGGGTCTTTTGAATCTGAAATCTGTCATTTCTGTCATCTTTTTAATCTGAAAGTTTTTTTTTCACCACTGTTTAGTTATTCGAAAACCCAGTCAAACAAACACACACAACAACAACAACCAAAAAAGAAGAAGAAGAAGAATATGTCCTGTTTTAAAATTCTTTGCAGTTATGTCAAATAGATGATGCACTTTAAAAATAGAAAATAGAATTTAAATGTTCTTTTTTTTCTTCTTTCTTTAAACTTATTTATCTACCGAGAAATTATTTCTTTCATAATATTTTAACTGTAAATAATTATCAATATTAAACAGATGAAAAATATCATTTTCTCAGACGACACTTATGAAAAGTGAGTTGATATCTTTTGTTTTAGTCTTTCAAATAAAAATAATCTGGTGTGTCATTCACACGAATTTCTCTTACCCTACATTTCAATACCATGAAGATTGATTGCAGATTATTATCTTACCTTATTGATCTTACGACTTAAAGTTCAATCTACTTTTAAAATAATCTAAAATTGATATAGGAACAGTTTTATTTGACGTATAATTCTGTGCGAGGGTGTGTGTGCTGATATCAACATATCAGCATAAATTAAAAACAAATAAATGCAGAAAATTCAAATTTGGTATTTTGAAGTTCGTATTAGGCTGCCACTTGAAAAATGTGGTCAAGTTTGGCAAGTTTGATATCAAATTATTTACAGCCTTGTACATATAGATAATCAGAACGTACAGTAGAAATATAATATTATCAGCACACACAGTTGGAATTTAAAAGAGGATTTAATATCAGTATTTAAACAAGAAAAACAAATTTGATTAAAAAAAAACAAAGACCACCCAAATCAAACCAATAAAGTCAAATCTAAATGAATTAAAGCAAGTTGGAATAGGAAAACAGCATTATTTGAATTTTAACGTTATCAAGGGCCTGGTAGAATGCAAACATGTTAATTAAATGAATGTTTTTCTCTTTAATGTCATTACAATGTTAGCAAAAAAACATGGAGTAAAAATAGAGATATCGCAAACAGATTAAAGTGAAATCCTCAATTTAGAATTTATATAATTAAATTAAATATAGGCACTATAACAGAACAGAGGGTTAAGGGGGCGATAGCCCCTCTCATACAGAATTATATGTCAAATAAAGCTGTTTTTAAACCTGTTTTAAATTATTTTAAAAGTAGATTGAATTCTTTTATCTTAATTTATTGATCTTGCGACTTAATCTTCCATCTATCTTCATAGCATTGAAGTGCAAGATAAGAGAAAGTCGTGTGATTGACACACTAGATTATTTAATATTTTTCTTCCACATAGCTAGAAGAAAAACGAACGACAAATGAATAATATAAACAGAGTTTAAATAAAGCAAAAAATACAATGCTTCATAATTTTGATGCAACTAAATCCAAAAACAAATATATAAAAGCATATCAAGACTTCTAAATTGTAGAATAAAGGTGGTGTTTTTACGTCTGTCAATTATACTTTTTCCTTTTTTTTTTTTTTTTTTTTTTTTTTCTTTTTTTGGCGTTCGTACGTCGAATTAAGGTAGTCCAAGTTGATTGCTATTTCTTTTAATACAAAAATGATTGTTTATATGATTTATATGACGAAAATATTGATCATATGTCGTTGTACACCTTTCTAAAATTCACAAATTTTCTGCTTTAATTTTAATTTCTGCGTTGTTCTGTAATTAAATTCTCTACTAAATGTTATCAGAAACTTTTGCTGTTCATTCTTTCTATTGTTGATAAAACTTTCAATGAACTTAATGTGATTCATTATACTGTATCTTAAATACTTATAGGAAATCAGTCCTTCAGACGATTATTAAAGATTTTTTTTGTAATAAAATGACTATTCTCATAAATATTAGTCATTTAATAATTGGTACTAAACATCAGAGGTGCAGAAAATGTTCAAACCTCGGAAATATCTCCCAAACACAATCTAAATTTACCTTAATAACACCAAAGTCTGTTTGGTTATATAAAGCCATTTATTTTAATGTAATAAGTGTAATAAGTATACGCTATAACAAAAATATATAGCTGTTAGTTTATATTATAAGCAAACAAAGTAGCAAATTACTATTTTAGACTTACATTTTTGCTTTCTACTAAGAAAATATTCAAACTTTCTCCAGTAAGTCAAACCTTTTCCCCGAACCTTGTCCAGGCGTTCTTACATATTCTGCACCCCTTCTTAACATATGCAGTGTATTTTATATTAATACTCAACCTTTAGATATATATTCACAGTCAAGCTAAGGAATCATAATACTTAATCCAATCGCATCAAATAACGATCTATAGTAGATGAAGTTCTTATGGTATTCAAATCGAATGACGAGCTCAACTCCCAAAATACAAGAGTTATGCATGGAAAAATTCGTGAACATTTTCCCATGCTTTTTTGTAAACGCATTTGTCTTTACTGGTTGATTTTATTTTTTTTAAACTCATGTTCACATCCCCACTAGTGGGGTATTTAAATTTGATTTCACATCAAGCAGTAGGATATTGCGTTAAAAAACTTTAAAATTAGTAGTTGTACATGAATTTTCAGTCGTATAGAGTTAACTAAGAATCGTAGATGTTTATTAAAATGTCGATCATACGTCTCTTTATCAGGGATGAGAATTTTCAGACTTTTGTAGGAATTTCAGACTTTTTAAAATTTTTTTAAAACAATTTTCAGGTTTTTTGTTCCTAATATTCTTATTTTTGTTCAATTTTCTTTCTTTTGACTGTTTCTAAACAAATTATTTTCATATATTCTCCATTTTTGCTTATAGAAAGTATGATTTTGTGTATCTGTTTCTTCTTTTATTACTTAAATTAAATTATCTTTGAGTTTTGCTGATACTTTCAGACTTTTTGTCTATTTCCCACTCTCATCTATGCTTTATTCATGCGTTGTTTTACGTGTGCCCCTTAAATGACGTATTAAGGGTATTTTTCTGTATTTTGTTTAGTTATTACAATGTTCCACAAAATGCATCTAAGCTGTTAATAGGTATGGGGGGGGATTTCACATCTGCCCTTTTCAGTTACCTCCTATAAAAATGTGCAGTGTTTTAACGTAAAACTGCAGTCACTTTGGCCTTCTATTGCTAAAACAGCTGCTTTTTACTTTCAAGTTAACCATGTCTTTGTGCAGGTTGCCACAGAAGCGAAAAGAAAAAAGAGAAGGAAATGTCGTTACGATAAGAGGTAAAAAACAAAAGCAGATGTAAAAAAATTGTATTATCACCTGCCTTACCTGGGAATTTCATTAAGAACGTTCAACACCAAGAACATAACTCTTTGAAACAATCGTTTGGGATTCTGACTAGTACCGTGAGATGAAATTGATAAAGCAACTAGAAATTGCAATAAATTACATGCAATAGAATATTTAATAATGAAGCATATAAAGAATTTATCGAAAAATAACGAATAGAGTAGATCAAATAATGAGAGTAATAATATTCATAGAAAATCTATTTTATTCTTGAGCGTTGCCGAAGAATTTTACCAAGAAACCTAATACAGTAAAACAACTTTTAAGAACAGGTGTGAAAAAAATGTATAATCGAAATTTTATTTACATTACCGACTACCGTTGAAGTTAATGATGAAAATGAAAGTATTGTATTTCGGCAAAAGTATTGATATATCGAATTTTCGTCCAACTTTCATGTTTTAAGACCTCTAGAATAATAATGCGTTCTTCTGGAAATTGTGTGTGTGTGTGTGTGTGTGTGTGTGTGGACGAGGGTGGGGGTGGGGTGGGGGGTGGGAATCTTTTGACTATCATACATCCAAAACGAAAAAAAATATAGGGTAAACGAAACTTCATGAATTTTTCGGAACTTTGGTGAAAATTGAAAAACCCGAAGTGAGACAAAGAAATCCGAAAGTAGGATCGTTTTTTAATTTGAGTCCATATCTAAAAACAGCTCGAACAATTTTCTTCAAATTTACTGTATAAACCTCTTTTCAGATATCTCTTTCTGTATTTTATTTGGTTATTGTAGGAAAATTGATCGACCCGTTTTAAATTTCGAAGTGGGTGTCTTGAAAAACGGCTCTACTAATTTTCTCACCAATCTCGCTATGTTAACTCCCTTTTAAATGTTTTTTCGTATGCTATAGGTTTCCAATGTAATGATGAGTTTTCGAAGTTACAGATAAAAAATTGAAGTGGGACCAAAAACTTCGTATTTCAAAAACGGCACTAACAATTTTCTTTCAAATTGCTATGTAAACTCTCATTTAATGTAAACTCTCTCTTCACTCACCGCCGCCAGAAGAGCTCAATGAAGGGCTATGAGAAATTTTTCTTTACAAATAACTTATTAACTAATACATATTTTTAAATTCTGTTTTCACATTATGAAAATTTCCAGCTGTTAAATTGACGGACTTTTTTATAAAATTATTTTTTTTTTATTTTTTATATTTTATTTTGAAGCTGCAAAATACGAATTTTCAATATGTGAAATTTTTTCATTTTGCAATTTCAAAATAAAATATTAAAAATTAAACAAATACATTTTTAAAAAAGGTCCGTCAATTTAACAGTTGAGAATTTTCTTAATGTGAAAACAGAATTTAAAACTATGCATTAGTTAATAAGTTATTTGTAAAGAAAAGTTTCCCATAGAATATAACATTGACTCGGGCTTCCGGCGACGGTAAGTGAAGAAGGCCGTTAAATGTCTTTTTTGTGTGTATTAGTGGATTAGCACAGAAAAACTGATAAGCGTCCTGGTTAGGTATGTCAGTTTTATATCTTGGAAACGGATGTCTCAAAATATTTTTTTTTAAACTCACTCTGTAAATTTTCCTTTGATGTCTGAACGACGTATGTATTAGTATGACGTATTGGTTAGTGCAGAAAAAATGCTAGGAGTCGTGATTACTTTGGTAAATTTTATGTCTTCTGACCACACTATGTCCAAAAACGTTTGTGGGGTAATGGAAGTCGCGTGGCTGTTACATATCAGATCTTTTAATACAGAATTTTGATTTTTTCACATTAAACTGTGTACAATTAAATTTTATTTAAAAGTATTAGTAATATAATATTTCAAGATAGTGTTAGCTTATTTTTGCGTAGTAGCATTTATATTAAAAATAATAAACACATAGATGAAACATCTATTATGAAAGTTAGAAAAACTGCATCTTAATTTATATACCTTTATTTCTTTAGCGTAACTACGAATGTAATTCTAAGTAAGGATATAATATAATATATATTCCATTTGTTAATTATTAATTACCAAAAAGTTTATGTTCATGCAGGAAGTATAATAAATCTTTAATAATCGTCCGAAGTGCTGATTCTCGCTCAGTATTAAATACATGAATCAAATTCGAACTGTTTGGATTTTTTTTTTTTTTTTTTTTTCCATGACAAAAATTAAAAATGTATAAAATAAAATTAAATACAATAATAAAAATAAAGTAAAATAATAAATAAATACATTTCTAGTGAAATTTAGGATTATTAATAATGGAAACACGTACCAATAAGAACTGGGAAAAACTACATATGACCGATATTTGCGTCGTATAATGAAACACATTTGTATCAAAATGAATAGGAATAATAGAAGCTATATTATAAATCTATATATAAACGTAAAAGATGCTTAAATGAGAGACATATAAACGATGTTTATTGTAAAAAGAAAGAAAGAATAAGTCACTTCGTAAGGCCACCGAAATCTTAGCAGCATTAAATAATTTCATAAATGAACAACGCAATCGCGAATTCTCGCACAAATACGTATTCTTATTCTATTACATGTACAACACTGTGACAAAAGAAAATAATGTATGATAATTTTGATCGTAAATGTCATTTACTTGAATAAAACGAAAACTTCATCTAATTTTTAAAAATAATTATAATGTGTAGTTTGTCAATTGCAGGTTACTTTAAAATCTACATGATACACAAAAATCTCAAAGTTTATTATTATTTTAATACGTTCTTTCAATTAGTATAGTTTTTGGAAAACAGTAAGTACACGAACAAAAAGTAGGTAAAAGTCTTTGATACTGCGACAAATAAAAGTTTAACAAAAGTGTCTTCAGAAATTCAAATAAGAAAACAAGTTAATCAAGTTGGGAATCAAAAATTTAATATCAGCATTTTATAAAATTTTTCATCTTTTGCCCGATTCTCCTTAAGTTAATACAGTGAAACTCGAATAATTCGAACTTGCTTAATTCGAAATTCTGTATAATTCGAATTTTTTACTCGGTCCCTTGAATTTTGTATTAAAATAATGTTAAAAAATCATGGATAATTCGAATTCTATTTTGCATAATTCGAATTTTTCATATGATTACCTTTAAAATATTACAGTAAAATTTGTTCCCGAGATTTTTCTCAGCTAAAGTGCGTTATTGTTTTTTAACAGTCTTTCAAAAGAATGATAAGGAAATAAAAAGAGTATTTCCTACCTAGTGCATCAGAAGAAGATATGGTCCTTATATATGAACATCGAGATTTTTTTTTTTTTTTTTTATTGAAAGTCATGTCTAATGTAGAAGATTCTGTTTTTGTATCAATTGTTAGACTGAAGTCATATGCTATGACACAAAGATTGTACTTAAAGAAGCAATCAAAAATATCTGCCTATTTTTTAAAAAGTGTTGAATAATTAAGCTCGTAAAAAAAAAAAAAAAAAAAAAAAATGATTTATGGGGGGGGGGGGGGGGTCGAATGTAGCAGTATTTTTAGATATAATATTTATGTGTTAAATATTTGATCGTAGAGTTTTATTTTTTTAATTTTTCTCTTCTTTTTGACAAAATAGTACATGTATTTCGAATTTTTGGATATTTCGAATTTTTCTCTGGTCCCTTCAATTTCGAATTATACAAGTTCTACTGTACTTATCAATGCTTACATCAATCCTCAATAGTTTCTTTCTATCTATCATGTGAACAATTAAACGTTATAGATCAAACATTAAACAGCATGCAAAAGAAATTTTAGTTTTTTCTGTGAGTTGTGTGCGTATTACTTCCGCCTTTATACTGACAATTGTTTTTGTCAACGAGGTTGCGTTTGCATATAACTTCAGGGATCTGTTTCTATATCTTAAAACACGACCCTTCACAAAATTATTTATCCTAAAACAGGACCCTTCACAAATTTTTTCTCCTTAAATACAGACCTTTTGATAAATCAATTTCATTTTCAAAACTAATCTTCAATGGAACGAACAGACTGCCTGTGAGTAATCGTACGTGTTTTGTTGTATTTTTCCCAAAAAACTGATATTAAATTTCTAATTTATAAAGGGCTTCTGCTTCTATGCATATATATGAGTTTAGTTTTGTAAAACTGAACTGTCATTCTCTAAAATGAAACCTTGATTGTAATTTTATTTTGCAAAATTAACTTTTTCACAATTTCAGAAAAAGAGGACCCCAGCCAAAAAGTTCAGAAGAACTTTATTTTCACACTAAATTTAGATTCACAAAATTACGCGTATTAATTTTCACAATTTCACAAAAACAGGACCCTGTGTGAAAAGTTTGGACAGACCCCTGAACTTAAAAAATTATGAACTTGAGAAACGTTAATTATAAAGTTAATAAAACTCTTCAAATATTATATTGACCTTTGAGCTTTAATTTAAATATTTACTCAAGTTAGTCTTCAGTAATTTAAATTATTTAAAATAATTAGCAATAATAACAGTATTTTTCTTTTAATTTCAATTTTTAATTTTATTTTTAACACGCTTATATTAGCTTCACCTGTATGTATGTATGTTTGTAACTTCTCTGGGAGCAAAACGTGATTGCACAAAATCTTTCATATCTCAAACAAAAAACCATTGTGTATGGTTTCCAGAGCTTTTTAAGAAAACGGCTGATGGCTGAGCTACAAAAATTTGCATGGTGGTTCGTAATGACCTCTCCTGATGCACCTCGAAGCCCGATTTTCGAATTTTGTTTTAGTTTTCTTTTAATTAATTAAAATGTTAAAATAAAAACCTTCTAATTACTGATAAATTGGCCATTTAATTTTAATCCTTAATTTAATTGTTGCCAAAAAAAATTATCATTATTTTTTGGACAGAAAAAAAAAAAAAAAATGTGAACAATAAAAATTACATTTATTTAAAATATTTAATATTATTCCTTAATTTAATTGTTGCCAAAAAAATTATCATTATTTTTTCGACAGAAAAAAAAAAAAAAAAAAAAAAAAAAAACGTGAACAATAAAAATTACATTTATTTAAAATAAGGAAAGTAAATTAAAGCGTGTTCTTTAATTTTTTAAAACTATAATATTATTTTAATTTACAGATGTAACTTCTTCAAAGGTAACCATTATGTAATTTATTTACTTTAATGTGCGTAAACTAATTAATAAATGAAAAGGAAAACTAGTATTGTATTCACATATTTCTTTTAAATAGCGTTAGTATACATACCAATTTTGAGTTATATAATAATCACTAATCAATATAGAAATTAATTTTTTATCTTTTGCAAATTACAATTTTATGTTTCAGCTGAATTCGTATTTCCTAAAATAATGTGGAATGCCGCTTGCTCAGTTGTTTATACCGTTAAAATTTCTCCACTCGTGAATCTCACATACTAAATTTTCTGCCTTATAGTCGTATAAATACTATGTTATTTAATTAAATCTTCTGCGGTTTTCTAGTTAAGTTTTCATTTTTTCTTACTTATATATATTTTTCTTTTTGCAGTTATTGTTTTCATTTTAACTTTTTATTTGTTACCATATACGGTTTTGCAGTGGTTGTAGGGAAAGTTGGGTGCCCAGAAAACTTGTTTCACCCGTCTCAAGCCGTGCTGGCCTCTACTCCTTCCTCTTCTTCTAGTTATTACTATTATTATTATTATTATTATTATTATTTTCTGTTATTCTTTGATTATATTGCTTTGTATGATCTCAGCACCAATGTTTCAGAAAACATTTCTTATTAACATTTTTAAATATCTTTTGCCTGTATAAAACTCGATTTCCATATGTAGTTCTTTGTTTATTAATTCTCGTCTTTTTTTTTTTTTTTTTTTTTGTGTGTGTGTGTGTGTGTTTGATCATTGTAATGATAAATTATATGTATGTATATATAAATTTCTTCTCAGAATGATTAATGGAATCAATAAAAAAAATTAATTAATTAATTATTTAAAAAAAAGGTCTAAATTGCAATAAAAATGTTATAATTATATAATAAAAGAAACTTAAAGCGGATGTAATGAATTATCATCGTAAGTATTTACAAATGAGTGAGATTGTCTCATTTTGCGTTAGATAAAAAATATCATTTCTATAATTTTTCATTCTTTTTCGTTTTAATTCTCTTTTAACACCTGCGCTGATGTTAATGCTTTTTTCTCTCTTCTTCGAAGCATAGTGAAAGGGGGAAATAAATCGTCAGAAATGCTATACACAGGCAGATTGTTTTTTGTTGTTACGTCATCAGAGGCAAAGACCTGGTACTCTCGTCTCAAGCAGACTGTTCTAGAGCCGTTATCCTATAGAAGTGGTTGGAGGAGTGGGGGGAACTAAAAATGCCCGCCTTTACTAATTTATTTCTTGTATTTGGGTGGCGTTTGACGCTATAAGTTACGTTTTTTTTTCTTTTTTTTTTTTTTTTTTTTTTTTTTTTTCCCTCTTTGCATAGATATACGAAGATAAATTGAAATGCATCCATCTTTAAGATTATTTTTAATTGTGAGGAATAATAAAAAGAAATTGAAGTATTTGTGTTTCACTTTATTAAATTTAGTTATAATATTTTATTTTAAAATTAAACTTTTATTTATTTATTTTTTCAATGTCGCAGCGTTTGCGAGTCAGCATTGGCCAGGGAGTCTTCGAACTGGTAGCTATTTGTGAAGGAGCATCCAACGAGCGGCCATTGCTACGTCTAACAAGGACAACACATCCATGCCTTTCCGGGATTCGAACCCGGGCACTAACGTGTGGGAGTCAAAGAGGTTAACCACCACACCGTATATACGTCATTAAAATTAAACTAATCTTTAATATTTTACTAAAATTATTAAAATGAAAATATTTTATCAAATCTTTTATGTTTTAGAATTTGACGTTTGAAGAGAAGTTTATATATATATAAACATTAATATTGTCATTATTTAGCTAAGTCATATAATCTTTTTATTTTCTGTCTTAAAATCTAGTGCACAATTTAGTTCTTCATTTTTTTTTTTTTTTTTTAACTTTTTATAGAAAAATTTTAAATTCATTATGATTTTTAAAAATGAGTTCTTTCTTATTTATTTACTTCCTTTGTTTTCTTTAGGTAAGTACACAGACGGTTAGCGTCACTGTTCTACAAATTTATGATGTCTTATTTCTTTAGTAAGTTAATTAATTTTATTCTTTAAAAAAAAAAAAAAAAAAAAACTAACAATTAAATATAGATTTAAAAAAGAAAATAATAATGATGATTTCGTTTGCCCTTGTGCATTTCTTTTTCAGTATCATTATCTTTATGTAATTTTTTTCCCTTCTTAAAATAGAAAATAATAATACATGAATAATGTTATCTAAAGACCACAGATTTAAAATATTCTTCTACATAAATTAAAAATTTGTCCTAAACAGAATTTAATTTTGGACGAGACCCTTTTTTTTTTTTTTTTTTTCCTCGTAGATGTTACACTTGAATTATTTTTTTAGCTATAACTTAAACTGCATTTAAACCTAGGTAATAATTTTTTATTATCAGATATTTTTTTAATAAAAATATTTCATTCACAGAATATCTCCTGTTTGTTTATTTATTGCGCTATTTATAACACTTTATATCCCTTGCAACAAGGATTCGAAATTAACAGTCGGTAATGATATTTTGCACGTAGATAAGTTTGACGACCAAAAAATTACACTCAGTCGTCATTTTTGACGCCTAACTTTTGACAGGATTTTTTTTTTTAAGGGGGGGGGGGATTGTCATAAAATTTTTCTTTCTTTGTAATTTACAAAATGCTTGTCTTTATTATCTTTTAAAAATTCTTACATTATCAGTTTAAACATATACATAAATACTGTTTTCAGAAAACTTTTTCAAATTCACAAAAACTTTCAACTATCATTTTTTTTTTTTCTTCCCAACCTATTGCAATCATTTAGTTTATCTATATATAATCAAAAACATTTTAAGATAATTTCTGAAATACTGAATTAATTTAAATAAGATTTGGGCTTATAAAAGCTGAATCTATAAATGGAAACGGAGGGGAGGGGGGAGTTTAAGTGAATATTTTCTCGCAGTTCTCATTTTGCTTGAAAATGCAATATTTGGAATTCGACTAAGTTTAAAAATCTGTTGACCGGAAGATAATTAAAAAAAAAAAATCTACTATTTATTCTGTTTCAAGTAAGTTCTTAATTTTTTTTTAAGAATATATATGTAATCATATTTTAATTTTTGTGTTTGTTATTTAAGAAAATAATAATAATAAAAGTAGGTTTTATCCCGTTATGATCCCATTAAAAAATTTAAAAATTACGCCTTAGTAGACCATATTGGCAACTAAGAAAAAATAATTAGGGGCCAGTGACGCCTGACTTTTATATTCTAATTTCAACCCTGTTTGTAGCGATTTTGACATCATATGTCTTGTCTTTTGTCATCTACGACATCACAATATTAATTTTCCTAAAGATTTTACAATGTTTGGTCCCCAAGGGGGGAAGGGGGCAAAACGTGATTTCACATAATCCTATATATCTCAAACAAAAAAACAGATATACGTGAAATTTTTGCTGTAAAATATAGCTAATACAAATATCTAAAAACCATTTTCTGGTCCCCCAGATGAGGTGGTAAGGGGGGGGGGGCTATGGGGCAAAAACAAATAAAAATACAGTTAGGCCGTTCAAAATTGGTATAGATAGTATTTAAAGGCCTGTAAGTCGAATGGGGATATTTTCAAAAGTGGAACGCTATTAAGAGGGGAGGAGGGAGGGGCAAAAAAATAAAAATAGAGTTAGATTGTTCAAAATTGGTACATAGAGGTTTTCGATACCTACAAATCGATTTCGGATATTTTCGATTTTGTAAAATTGTTAGGAGGGGCGGGAAGGGGGGCTGGCTATATGGGGCAAAAACAAATAGAAATACAGTTAGGCCGTTCAAAATTGGTACAGATAAGTTTTAGAGGCCTGCAAGTCGAATGGGGATATTTTCGAAAGTGTACAGTTAGTAAGAGGGGGGGGGGGGCGAAAAAATAAAAATAGAGTTCATTTAAAAATAGCGACCAGAGAAGCCGGAGTGGCCTGCTAGTAATTACATACAAAAGGATATTTAAAAAGGAGATAATATGGCGAGTTTGAAAAAGATCCGTGCAGCTATTTTTAAAGGAATGCACTTGCGAGACCTGAAATTAAGCTATTTATACAGGACGCCTATCAATTTTCCTGAACTAACCAACTATATAATTCAAAAGGACATGTAATAGAGTGTTTATATAGCAATTTTGAAGAAAATCGTTAGAGCCGTTTTTGAGATACGGACTCAAAAACGGACTTACGGACTTACTGTTCCACTTCCGGTTTCCGATGTCCCACTTCCGGTTTTTCAATTTTCACAAAAATTTGGAAAATTCAGCTGTACACCAGACCTGTATCAATTCTGAAGTTTGGTAGTTCTATCTTTATTAGTTTCGGAGATATAGGCAGAAGATTCCACATATACATACATACACACGCACACACTAACCAATTGCCAAAAACTACATTTTTGGTCTCAGGAGGCCTTAAAAAGTGTAAATCAGGTGAAAACTCGATAACGAATTTTTGGACCGAATACAATTTACGCCGACATTTTTCATGTTTAACTCGATTCAAATGATAGTATTGCGGAAAATGTAAAATTTCGCCTTACTTACGAAAGATTGTAACGTAGGCATCATTAAAACTTTAATAAGTTTGCAAGAGTATAACAAAAGATGTGCAAATAATTAACTCATCATGTTTATTTGAAAAGGGAAAAAAGAATAGAAAGTTAATATTAGTTTAAACCATAGGTTCCCAACCTTTTTTGAACTGATCTTCACTTTTCTAGTGAATATTTCAGTACCGCCCCCCTCCCACTCCAGAGAAATAAGAGCGTACATAATGCATGGTGAAAACAAGAATTAAATAAAAAAAATTACTAATAGATAAAATATTGTTGGAATTGAAACGCTACTGAATTTCTTTTTTATTTAAAAATGAGGAATAAAAGTTTTAGCTTACCTGTTATAAGGCCTTACCTGTTTAACAGGCAGGTGTTTTGATGACACGAAGTAATCCATAATAAACTATTGCTATCTAAATAAATAAATTGACAGTTTCAGAGAACAATCAAAACGCATGCTTAATCATATTAAAAAATATTTTTATTAAAATCTAAAGACATCGAATTTCTAACTTAACTAATGAGAAGGCTGAATTTGATGCATTTTAAGGAGTTTGTTAATATTCAGGCTCGATTTTACTTAAAAACAATCGTAAGTCGCCGCGTTCAGTAACATGGAGCCGATTTCTCTTTTTCGTTACCAATGTTGCTACAGCACTAAATCCACGTTCTGCTAAATATGAAGATGGGAATGCTATCAGAAATCGTTAAACAATCGACCATAATCCTGAATACAGTTGCGAAATCGACTTCTGCAGCCAAAATTCTTGGTAGCTATTCTTGAATTTAATTTTTAATTCCTTATTTGTCGTCCGTTCTATTAGTTCTTCTAACTGAGATGGTCTAGTCTTTTTTAGACTATATTTGGTTAATCTTCCAACGCCCCTCCATGCCATATCAACGCCCCCTAATTTTCTCTGGGTCGTTTACCGCCCCCCTGAAAGCCTCAAACGACCACAAGGGGGCGTTATCGCCCACGTTGGGAACCTATGGTTTAAACCAATACTATGTTCCTGAGGGCCGTGGTAAGTCTGGAAAACTCGGGAGATTTTTTTTTTTTTTTTAACATTTGAGTGTAAACCCTGAAAAATGAATTTTTCTAAAACGCTGTTTATTCTAGAATAATTTCTTATGGAGAGGAATTCTTTTTTCTGTCCCAAAATGAAAATTTCATTTCAAAATTTACAAAAGTAAGTTTCATTATATGTTAAGAATTTATCATTTTGCTTATCAATGATGTATTCACGTCATTATTATCTCAAGCATCCTTTAATCTGTTTAACATGTTGTGTAGTTGTACAAATCTAAAAAGGATTTTCTTATCTCTTCACGTGTTTATGGCATTGCTAGAATTGATAAGTCGCAAAAGCAAAAATATTTGTGTGGGTAGTATTTTTTTCCCCCCTCAATATATATATATTTTTAATTATGTTTTTATATTTCTCAAAGACGATTAATACCGAATTTTCTTTCTTGTTTTTGTTATTTATATTATTAATGTCGTTTATACCTTTATGTGATTTGAATTTCTTATATATAAATCTAAAAGATGTTTATTATTATCAAGAAACACACGTGATACACAAAACTAAACACGTGCTATACAAAACTAAACATTTAACCAGGATATTTAAAGGGGGGAAATGACTAATTCAAAATTTCATCCCCCACCCCAAATAAAAATGTATAATAAATTCATAATCGTTGGAAGGGGGAATCAATAATATTTTTTTTCCCTTTGTGAAAAGCTGGGCTGGTTCGCAAATAACTTAAAATTCTAAATACATATACTAAAGAATAAAATTGCCCCTTGTCTGTTTAGGACTGGAATGGGAAAACGAACAGTATCTATGGAACTGTATGATTTTAGAGGTTTACATTACTGGCATACTCAGAAATGCGTGTAAATTTTTCTTAAAGTTATTCAGGAGAGATGAATTTATTGGACTAATGATTTGAATATTGGTTATATAGAAATATGCGTATTATAGTACTATTTTGAACACTAATTATACAATATGATCCAACAAAGCAAGAAGACCGGAATTTATTTGGACTTATGCATAATACATATCTTCCACTAATTATTATAGCAGGTAATGCTGTATGCAGTTACTTTTGGGGGGTAATCAGTAAGTTATTGAATAAAAGAGTCAGCCATTAAAAATTTTTAATCTATGGAAATATTATTTTGGCAGCCATGGAGTAAGTTTTGCACATAATTTCGCAGGCGGCGATTTCCCCCCACCCCTCCCTTTAAAGTATTTCAAATATAGTTGGACCTCGTTAACGTAAATCTGAAGGGGAATAAAAAATTTTAATCTATGGAAATATTATTTTGGCAGCCATCGAGTAAGTTTTGCACATAATTTCACAGGCAACGATTTCCCCCCCCCCCCCACACCCCTCCCTTTAAAGTATTTCAAATATAGTTGGACCTCGTTAACGTAAATCTGAAGGTGAATAAAAAACTAGTATGTTGTGGCCACCACAAGACTTTCTTCTATATTTTCCTAAACAAATTCACTCAATAACAATATTTAAAAACAACATATATATATTTTTTTTTTTGATAAAAGAAAAAAATAACTATAACTTTGTTTTAAATTATCACATATTTATAGTTCAACCATTCGTTTTAAAGGTATTGACGAGACCTTTTGAAAGATACCAATCTTGAAAATTTACTTCCCCCCAGGAGTGGGAAGCGATGCCCCCACTTGCAGAATTTTTTTTTACTAATTAACTACTACTATTATCAATAATTCATATTAATATTACAATCACAGGTTAAGAATAACTCTCATTATGTACATTTATACGAAATTTTGTCCTACACTGCCATGTTAAAAATTTAGAAAAAATACGATCACAGCGCCACCTGTTGAGCGATTGATCCCCAAATCTAATCAGCACCAGTTTATGTCAGGGGCCAACTAAATACCAAGTTTGGTTAAATTTAGTTAAAAAAAAAAAAAAAAAAAAAAATTCGAAGTTTTTTTTCGTTAAAAGTAAAAAAATTCGATAACTTTGTTTTAAATTATCACAGATTTATAGTTCAACCATTCGTTTTAAAGGTATTGACGAGACCTTTCGAAAGATACCCATCTTGAAAATTTACTCCCCTCGAGGGGGGACTTCCCCCCCCCCCAGGGGGGTGGCGAGGCTCCTACACATACAAATTTTTTTTCCCAGTTGACTATCTCTATTACAAATAATTCTTGTAATTTTCATAATGATTACTAAAAAATAATTCCCTTTATGCACATTTATGCAAAATTTTGTCCTATATCACCATGTTAAAAATTTAGAAAAAGCGGGAGGGCAACGCAACCTGTAAGACAATTTTTACCAAAAGTTGATAGGCACTAATTTATGTCAAGGTGCAACTACATACCAACTTGTATGAAATTCTGTGCAGTAGTTCCTGAGATACAGTTGCCACAAAATTTTGTCACACACACACACAGACAGACAGACAGACATTTTCTAAAAATGGTCAAATCGTGTTCTACAGCTCTCAAAACGTGTAAATCCATCAAAAAACCGAGATCGAAAATTTTTACGAATCCAATACTTTCTTCTATTGAATATAGAAGAAAGTAAAAAATTCATGCTATCAGTAACTCAAAAACTAATCTTCATTTAGATGAGGATTGCGGTAATTCATGTTTAAGCGTGTTCATGTTAACGAGGTTTGACTGTATATCTGAATGATATTAAATGAAATTTATATGGTATGAATATGTAAAAGTCTGAATACACCGTCATCACTGGGATATTATATTCCTTAAACCTTAAAGTACATTTTAGTTTTGATACATACTTTCAATCTGAACAAAATTTTAATACACTTCTCAAAAGGAAAGAGAGATAATTGAAAGTAAAGTGTGTGTATTTGTCAGTCTATATTGTTATGTTCATGAACTGAATACTGTGTTATGTAGTAGATTTATACTTTTATCCGTTTAAGTTTTACCTAGATATGAGATTAATTTTATTTTTATATTTTGCGTGTACACATTTGCTTAAATGTGCGTAAGATGCCACTATTATTAAAAAATATATTATTTTCTATGACTCAGCATTATCTATGATAAGTATTTCTACACACACATAAGCAATATTAATTTATCACAAAAGGTTCTCTGTTTGTTATTAAATTTCATAAGTAATTTTATTGGCTGTAATTTATTTTTCGTAATAGCATGGCTTTAAAAGTACATTAGTTTGGCATGTGCATATGCAATATGGATCCATTGTTTTTATTTATTACTTTCTAGATAATACAAATTTTTTATTATTTATTTTTATGTATTTATTTTTTGTGGCCTATATTCTGTAACCAGTGCAAGCAAATGAAGCTAAAATAATCGAAAAAATTGCTTTGCTACTAAATCATTATTACTGTCATTCCATCATACTTACTATTATATCGTCCACATATATATATTTTTTTTCTAGTAGAAATAAAGTAACTAAGAAAATTAATAGAATAATAAATCTACATTATTTCACCAATAACATATGTGTAAATGATTCACTTTGCTTAGGAAAAAATAAAATAAAAATAATATTTTACAAACATTTTGTTTTACTTTATTTTATGTGCTTATTTATTTGTATTAATATGTCTTTCATTTTACTCAAGTTGTGCACTTTTTCACCTCATTTTTATGTGTTAGAACAATGATATCTTTTTTTACTTTATTTTTCCCCGTTAAAATCGGATTCTTTTTACATCCAAACTCATTATTAAAATGGGTTCCAACTCTAGTTTATTAACAACTTATCTTCTGCTATTTCAATTTACACATTTTATTCAAAAACTTAATCCAGGAACAGCGATAAATTCCGAAAATGGAAAGATAAATCACTTAAAGAGGACTGTTGTTTACAGGTCAAAGACCCTATTTTTCCGGGTAAGCTCGTATTCCCGAATCTTTTAGATGCGTATAGAGTCGTTTTCTTTCAATATTTTTCACCAAGCTGTGCATCGCGATGTTAATAGCCTAGACTACTGAATCCATTATGGTAATTGGCTGATCAGTCGCTGTGCATGTGTCGTAAACTTGGTTCATGACATGGGGGTGTTATTGGCCGTTATGTAAACAATAAGGATTTCTGGCTACATGTTTCACAGCGTCTAAAAACATTTAAATGCATGTACCAGTTGGGTCGATTGTTTTTCAAAAATTATTAAATTGTGTAAGTCGTATTTTCTATAATTAAAAAACAAAAAAGTATTATGTAGTTTGCATACATTTTTAGCGCTATACAACTGTACTTACCAGTTGCAATTTAATCTTTAGTGTATTGTATTTTACACGTATTTTCACGGGCAAAAAAAGAACACGGGCAAAAAAATAAAAAAATAAATTATTACTTTTTTCTTTTTAATATATATTTTTGCACTTTTATGTCAAATTTATTCTCTTTGAGTTATAAAATTTTCATTTTATGAAATTCAACATATTTCTATATTTTCCTATGCAAATTCCCACAGTACATATTACTTATTAAGACTAGCGAGCTTCGCCCGCTAGCGGGTCAGTATTTTCAAATGAATCACTAAAATTAATGAATCACTTACAGTAACTTTTAGTGTTAAGAAAAGAAAAAAAAATCATTTCTGATTGGGTAAAAAGTCGGCCCGGGTCCCCACTGCCTTCGGCAGCGCTGCCCCGTGCGTATTCCTTCCCTGACCCTTCAGCCCCCCCCCCCCTCAAAAAAAAAAAAAAATCTGATCGGGTAAAAACTCACACCGGGTCCCCACTGCCTTCGGGAGCGCAGACCCATGCGCGATGCGCACGCACGTGTGAGGGTATACGTGCGCTGCGCGCACATATTCCTTCTCAAATCAAATTTTTATTCTTAAGAAAAGAAAATTAAAAAAATCATTTCTCATCGGGTACAAAGTCGGACCGGGTCCTCACTGCCTGCGGCAGCGCAGTCCCGTGCGCGCTGCGCGCGTTTAAGTTAAGGAATTCACGTGCTGCGCGCGCGTATTCCTTCCCTGACCCTTCGTGCCCCCTACAAAAATCATTTCTGATCGTGTAAAAACTCACACCGTGTCCCCACTGCCTTCGGCAGCGCAGACCCATGCGTGCTGCGCGCGCACGTGTGAATGTATACGCGCGCTACGCGCACATATTCCTTCTCAAATCCAATTTTTTTCTTAAGAAAAGAAAATGAAAAAAAAAATCATTTCTCATCGGTTAAAAAGTCGGACCGGGTCCCCACTGCCTTCGGCAGCGCTGTCCCGTGCGCGCGGTGCACGCCTATATCTTCCCCACCCTTTCAGCCCTTCCTAATTAACCTACATATATCAATTTTGAACGGTCTAACTGAATTAGCTGAGATGCAAAAGAAAACCTAATCAGGAGACCTCAAAACGTGCAAATCTGGTTAAAACTTTCGATAATATAAAAGAACTTTAAAATATCTTTCGAATGATGTATTAAAAATAATTTAATCATAATTAGAAATTGAAATATTGAAATTTTAAAATATTACAGCGCCATCTGGCGGTAGAAATTTCTGTAATCTACAGTTCGATTCCAAATCAACAAAGTTATCTAATGATGTATTACTTATGAAATCATTTTAATTAGTAGCTGAGGTACAAAAGAAAACCGATTCAGGAGACCTCAAAACGTGTAAATGAAGCGAAATCTTGAATCCCACTTTCGATAATATAGAAGTACTTTAAAATATCGTTCGAATGATGTATTAAAAATAATTTAATCATAGTTAGAATTTGAAATACGCGTATTAGAATCAAATTTAATTTGCAATTAAATTATACATTTTTTATTTATTCTCGAAACCCGATGAAATTTGAACTGCAACTTCGTCTTGTGATGTTAAAAGTGTGTAGCAAGTTTGAAATAATTTCGAAGAAAATTGAAGCATTTTGAAATTTGCAATTTTTATTTCCAGTACAAAATCAGTAAAGCAGGAAGTAAAATGTATTTATTCTTTCGCCCGGCGCCATGGTAACCGAAATTGCGAAATTAATAAAACTCTTGTGATTTGTTGCCACCTTTTTTTCATACTTTAGTTAATTTTAAAAAATCTAATTGTCCGATCGATAAGCCGTTTAAACCATCGAATTAAGAAAAAAAAGCCCTTTCTAGTGGTATCTTATTTGTAACGATACGACTAATATTTCTAATTTATTTTCCACTTTTTCCGTAAAAATGTCACTTTTTAAGCATTTAATCATGAATTCTGGGTCATTTTTCGGTAGATATGGGTCGACGTTTTATTTAATATCTCTGTTAATTAGGGTCGCATCGCTTAGCGAATTATCGCGATGTCGAGATGAAGAAATTCTGCGTCTGTCGACACCGGTTTCGAGGTGCTGCGACCATTAGCGCCGGAGCTTTAGCGGTCACAAGGCATTTCTCACAGACAGACAGACAGATGCGCACAGATTTTAATAATATAAGGAGACTAAAGAGCTTCGCCCGCTAGCGGGTCAGTATTTTCAAATGAATCACTAAAATTAATGAATCACTAACAGTAACTTTTAGTGTTAAGAAAAGAAATAAAAAAAAAAAAAAAAAAAAAAAATCATTTCTGATTGGGTAAAAAGTCGGCCCGGGTCCCCACTGCCTTCGGCAGCGCTACATGCGCGTATTCCTTCCCTGACCCTCCGTGCCCCCCCCCCCCTCAAAAAAAAAAATTTCTGATCGGGTAAAAACTCACACCGGGTCCCCACTGCCTTCGGCAGCGCAGACCCATGCGCGCTGCGCACGCACGTGTGAAGGTATACGCGCGCTACGCGCACATATTCCTTCTCAAATCAAATTTTTATTCTTAAGAAAAGAAAATGAAAAAAAATCATTTCTCATCGGTTAAAAAGTCAGGCCGGGTCCCCACTGCCTTCGGCAGCGCTGTCCCGTGCTCGCGGTGCACGCCTATATCTTCCCCACCCTTTCAGCCCTTCTTAATTAACCTACATATACCAATTTTGAACGGTCTAACTGAATTAGCTGAGATGCAAAAGAAAACCTAATCAGGACACCTCAAAACGTGCAAATCTGGTTAAAACTTTCGATAATATAAAAGAACTTTAATATATCTTTCGAATGATGTATTAAAAACAATTTAATCATAATTAGAAATTGAAATATTGAAATTTTAAAATATTACAGCGCCATCTGGCGGTAGAAATTTCTGTAATCTACTGTTCGATTTCAAACCAAAAAAGCTATCTTATGATGTATTACTTATGGAATTATTTTAATTAGTAGCTCAGATACAAAAGAAAACCGATTCAGGAGACCTCAAAACATGTAAATGAAGCGAAATCTTGAATCCCGCTTTCGATAATATAAAAGTACTTTAAAATATCTTTCGAATGATGCACTAAAAATAATTTAATCATAGTTAGAATTTGAAATACGCGTATTATAATAACACTAGCTGGCTTCGCCCGCTAGCGGGTCAGTATTTTCAAAGGAATCACTAAAATTAATGAATCACTAACAGTAACTTTTAGTGTTAAGAAAAGAAATTAAAAAAAAAATCATTTCTGATTGGGTAAAAAGTCGGCCCGGGTCCTTACTGCCTTCGGCAGCGCAGTCCCCTGCGCGCGCACAGCTTAAGGGGGATACACGCGCTGCGCACGCGTATACCTTCCCTGACCTTTCGTGCCCCCTAAAAAAATCATTTCTGATCGGGTAAAAACTCGCACCGGGCCTTCGGCAGCGCAGACCCATGCGCGCGCACGTGTGAAGGTATACGTGCGCTGCGCGCACATATTCCTTCTGAAGTCATATTTTTATTCTTAAGAAAAGAAAACTAACAGTAACAGAAACAAAAAGTAACTTTTAGTGTTAAGAAAAGAAATTAAAAAAAATCATTTCTGATTGGGTAAAAAGTCGGCCCGGGTCTCCACTGCCTTCGGCAGCGCAGTCCCGTGCGCGCTGCGCGCGCACAGCTTAAGGGATATTATTGTGAAAAAAACAATTTCCACATACATCAAATTAGCAGAGTTAGCAGTGCAGTGAAATGATAGTTGCTCAGCTCTAAAAAGCTATAAAGAAGATAAATATATGTGGCATTCATTGAAGACAAAAAGTTCAATTAACACAGTTTATTAAAGTTGAAACAAAATGATGAATAACATTAAATCAGCTGAAACAATTTTAGAAAGGTTGCTGACGAATGGTTAAATACCCTTAAAAATACTGCCATACTGAGTTCAAATAGAAAGCTACTTTTCACTAAACGAACAAGTCACAAAAACGTAATTTACAATCATAATAAAACTAAACAGTTTATAATTATATCGAAATACCAGCTCATGACTTTGAGCTAAACTGAAAAAACATAAAAGCTTAAAAGATTAAGGGCTTCAGAGCTTAAGAGACTGATTACATATTTCCTACCTCCTTTTTATAGTCACGAAACGGATTCAAGTAACAGCTACTAGATGCTGTAGAATAGGAACGCCTCCCATAACTATAGCAACACGACGCTGCGAGTCAGCCGCCATCTATGGGCTAAGCAAAGAGACTCTGCAGTTGAAAAAATATTACATCTCCTCGCTAAATAGCGAAATGAACAATCCGTAAAAGGATTTAAACATATTTTTCTTTAAGTTAATTTTAATAAAATATGCTTTTAAATATGAGGTAAGTAATTAAAGTTATTTCAAAAGACTTAAACATAAATATATCAATAAGGAATATAATTTTTAACTAAAAGTAATTATCATTAAGCTTTTTAATTTTAATTTATCTTTAACTCAAATGGCAGCATCAAAAGAGAAAATAGCACTAAACGCTATAAATCATTTAATTAATAACTTAAATTTTAAAGGTTATAACGTGAATTTAAATTATATTTAAGTAGTAAATGAATTTAAATTTAAATTTGAGAATCAACACGGAAAGGGTATAAATTTTACAACAAGGCCCCCCACCGTGTTGATTCGACAAACACAAACGTCAGCAATTACAATATAAACTTTATTAGAAAAGAAATAAAAAAAAATTCCTTGAATATTTAGTGACTTGAGAGATTCACATATGTCTTCTACAGAATATACTTCACACAAAGCTATAAGGCTTGTCAATCATAAGATCAAGAGTCCACAAGTCCAACTCACAATCAAAAAAAAAGTAGCACTATCAATATTCTATACATATCTACTAAAAGAAAGAACAAGATATTAATACAGAGCAAATATGCACAGCATTTCAAGGAAACCTTTTTTTCCCCCATTCCCCATTGTCAAAATAAGAAAACGATGATATTCACAAATATATGAAACATTTATATAACATACACATAACCAATTACACGTAGCGCTACGAATTTCTCTCATACAAAAGTTAAACTAAACCATACATCACTACACAATGGAAAACGTAGGAAAAATCCACCAAGAAAATGCATACATATCCCTCTAAAAAACATTTTTCAGTTTCAAAAATTTTAAATATATATTATACGTTCAAAAAAATTTAAATTTACTCTATATACATTTACTTAATAAATACTTTATTTACAAATTTAGACATATCACCTTTAGTAAGGGGCTTTGTGAAGGGATCGGCAAAGTTATTTTTAGTATTTACATATTTTAAATCAAACCGTTCCTCAAATAGCCATTCACGGATGAAAAATAATTTTACATTAATATGTTTGGATTTGTTATTCTCTATAGGAGACCTCGTAAAATTAATAGCTGCTTGGTTATCAGCAAAAAGTATTGGTGGTTCATATGAAATAGCAATTAATTTAAAATCAATACAATCTCGTAATATATTATCAAACCACATTAATTCTTTAACCCCGTCACACATGGATACAAATTCACTTTCCATGGTTGAAAGGCAAACACTTTTTTGCTTAAAAGTTTTCCAAGAAATAGGGCTATTATCCAAAAATAAAATTTGTCCCCCCATTGATACGAAGTCATCTCTATTCATCGCGAAATCAGCGTCAGAGAAAGCAGTTAAACATGGATTAAAACAATTCAAATTTAATTTCAAATCTCGAGTACACGAAACATACCCAAGTAATTTAATTAACCCATTCCAATGATTAAACCCCGGTGAACTTTGAAATTGACTGAATATATTAACTGCGTAGGCAATATCAGGTCGTGTCCTGTTTGCAATGAAAGATAAACATCCTAAGATATTCCGATATGGAAATTTAGACATTTCATCAATTTCATTTTGATTAGTAGGACAATCTTTTTTCGAATACTTAATGCCTTTTACAATAGGTAATGAGCAGAAAGGGATGTTAAACGACTTAAACCTGTCATACACTTCATTAATATATAATTCCTGAAAAATTTGTACTGAATCATTTTCATAATTAAATTCTACACCAAGTAATTTCTTGGTTTTACCTAAAATTTTTATATCAAATTTACATTTTAATAAATTAAGAATTTTGTCTATTTGAAATTGATTTTTACCAAACAAAACTAAATCATCTACATAAACTACTAAAACCATATAATTTTCAAAATAATATGAACAATTACACCAGTTAAATTTATTAAACCCCAAATCTAATAGTACTTTATTTAACTCATAATACCAGAGCCGACCACTTTGGTGAAGGCCATATAATGCTTTGTCTAGTTTACAAACAAGATTCCCCCCCCCCCTTTACAACATATCCTTTTGGCTGAGACATATAAATTTCTTCTTTTAAAGGTGCATAAAGATAAGCACATTTTATATCGCATTGAACATTATGCCATTTATAACATGAGACCAATAATGAAAAAAAGAAACGTATTACTGAGAAATTAACGACGGGTGAAAACGTCTCGTCATAAGTGTCCCCCTTTATCTGATGAAAGCCCTGGGCCACGAGCCTCGCTTTAAAGCGGGCAACGTTTCCTAGCTCATCTCTTTTAACGGCGTATACCCATCTATTTCCCAAAACTTTTTTCCCCTCCGGTAAATTAACCAGATGCCAAACTTTACGAGTTTTCATATTATTTATCTCATCATCCATGGCATTTTTCCATTCAATACATTCTGAAGATTTAACGGCCTGATTATATGTTTTAGGTATAGGGATAACTAGTCATGATTTTTTATGAGTTAAACTTGAAGTTGGGTTATCTGAGTTTTGCTGATCAACCACCCCCTCGAACTTATTACTACTAGAGAAATCAAAAAAATTAGAGTCAAAAATTAAATTATTTTTATCACAATATTGCTTGACATCGTTCATTGATCTCAATCTAGTTTTAGTGTTGTCCGGGTAATAGAAGATGTCAACTCTGTCACTCATTTTTCTGGGTACGGGTTTTCTATTCCAAGTAATTGAAGAAAGAGGTTTAAGAGAAGATTTATCTACAGGAGTTTCATCGACGGGCTCGTCACTAGAATCATCGGGCTCACCTCCGAAAACAATGTCAACAGGATCGGAAACTTGACAATCAACTGGACTTTCCGGAAGTAAGTCCAATTCCTCCAGTGAGGTGCCCATCACCGCTCCACTGCATTTACTAAATAGCTGATCAGAGAACGTTACGTTTATAGTTTCAACTATTTTATCCTCATCCTCCAACCAAATTTTATACCCCTTAGTCTTTAATGAATAACCTATTAGTACTCCCTTTTTAGCCTTAGGTTCAAGCTTATGGTCTCTATGCTGTTTTGGGATCCCAACATACGAAATTAATCCAAACGGCTTCAGGTGTCTTACGGATGGTTTAAACCCAGTATATAACTCAAAAGGAGTCTTAGTTTGTCCCCTGTGGATTAAACGGTTCCAAGTGTACGCGAAATACAACATTGCATCGGGCCAGAAAGAAAAAGGCAAACCACTATCCGTGATAATAGCTCTAACACAATTTAAAGAAGTTTGATTAAACCGCTCACTTAACCCATTTTGCTCAGGTGTGAACGTGCTAGTTAACTCATGAACAACTCCATTTTTACTACAAAATGATTTGAAATTGTCATTTACAAATTCGGAACCATTATCCGTACGAATAGCTTTCAATTTTTTATTCAAACTACGTTCTGCCCGTGCAATGTGTCTCTCGAATACACCAAAAACCTGAGACTTATCCTTTAAAGGATAAACAGCAACCCTTTTTGAAAATCCATCAATAATGGACAAAAAGAACCTTTCCCCATTTTTACCAGTTACTTTAATTGGGCCCCAGACGTCCATAAATACTTTCTCTAACGGTGATTTAACGCCATGAACATCGGATGATTTAAAAGACACACGGTTTTGTTTACTAATCCTACAAGGTTCGCAAAAAAATTTCTTAAACTTAAGTTTAGGAAGGCCCCTTACCCCGTTCTTCTTGCTAGTATTTACTATAGTATCAGGACTTACATGCCCAAAACGAGCATGCCAATACCCAATTTCATTAACTTTTGCAAGAGAAGCTGAAGGTTTTTCTGGGTGCCCCCCATTCGCTTTACTCCCCTTTTTAACTTTAGAAACATTAGGATATAAATAGTAAACACCGTCTTTAATTTTAGCAGTAAAAATATGTCTTTTATCTTTACCGAACACCGACACTCGACCCTTACCGCCAGTGTATGTGGCACCGTTCACATCTAATTTAGGACCTGATATTAAATTTTTCCGTAACTTTGGTGAATATAACACATCTTTTAAATACAATACATTTTTACCAAAATCCAACTTAACAGTTCCTTTAGCAGTAATAGGAAAACTAATACCATCGATCGCGACAAAAAGCTCCTCTCCCTCCACAGGAGTATAATGCTCAAAAAGATCTAAATTTCTTAGAAAATGATTTGAAGCAGCAGTATCAAAAATAAAGCTGTCCTCATCACTTAAATTACTAAAGTTAGCTTGAGCTATGTAGTAGGAGGGGGGAGATTTGCATTTGTCACGACCGTTGGAGTTATACTTTAAATTTCTAGGTTTAAATTTAACATTACTATTCAAAAAACAGTTTTTCTTAAAGTGGCCAGTACGGCCACACTTAAAACAAGTTAAAGGTTTTTTACCTTTGTGCTGGATGTTCTGTATCTGAACACTGTTATTGGCATCTTTCTTAATATCACCCTCACGAAGCTGTAGACGCGATTCCTCCGCTGTTAACTCGGACACAATATTCTGGAACTTGAACTGGTCGTTCTTCCAACGCAACAAATATTGCACTGCAGATTCAAACTTGGATGGTAGGTGTTGCAAGAGCTGAAAACAGCAGTACACATCCTCCATAGCATGACCTATTTCACGCAGCTGGTCCAGTATTCTTGATAACCGGGTTACAAAAGAATTCACCGTTTCATTCTCAGACATTCTACAATTAATGAACTCTGTAAACAGTCCCATATGATGAGCTCTTGAGTCTGATATAAAGGTCTTCTTCAAAATCTCCCAGGCATCAATAGCACAATCACAATTTTCAATAATGCTTCTGACTTCAGGCGATGTATTCAAATATATTGTTGATAATGCAACTCGACTACGAGATTTAAAATCCTCCACTTGTTTCGAAGTTATTCCGGCCTCAGCATCTTCAACAGGCAGTATTTCGTTCTTACATATTATATTCCAGCAGTTTCTTTCAATTAAAATAAATTTAATGTCCTTGACCCACGTAGTATAATTATTCATCCGTAATTTTTCAATCGTGGGGTTTAAACTTACTGCCATTTCAATTTCTTATCTTCAAACACTTAGAATGCCATAAAAACTATTATCAAAATTTTAATGCTATGAGCTGACAACGAGCCAAATTGCCCATAACCGCTTATTGTGAAAAAAACAATTTCCACATACATCAAATTAGCAGAGTTAGCAGTGCAGTGAAATGATAGTTGCTCAGCTCTAAAAAGCTATAAAGAAGATAAATATATGTGGCATTCATTGAAGACAAAAAGTTCAATTAACACAGTTTATTAAAGTTGAAACAAAATGATGAATAACATTAAATCAGCTGAAACAATTTTAGAAAGGTTGCTGACGAATGGTTAAATACCCTTAAAAATACTGCCATACTGAGTTCAAATAGAAAGCTACTTTTCACTAAACGAACAAGTCACAAAAACGTAATTTACAATCATAATAAAACTAAACAGTTTATAATTATATCGAAATACCAGCTCATGACTTTGAGCTAAACTGAAAAAACATAAAAGCTTAAAAGATTAAGGGCTTCAGAGCTTAAGAGACTGATTACATATTTCCTACCTCCTTTTTATAGTCACGAAACGGATTCAAGTAACAGCTACTAGATGCTGTAGAATAGGAACGCCTCCCATAACTATAGCAACACGACGCTGCGAGTCAGCCGCCATCTATGGGCTAAGCAAAGAGACTCTGCAGTTGAAAAAATATTACATCTCCTCGCTAAATAGCGAAATGAACAATCCGTAAAAGGATTTAAACATATTTTTCTTTAAGTTAATTTTAATAAAATATGCTTTTAAATATGAGGTAAGTAATTAAAGTTATTTCAAAAGACTTAAACATAAATATATCAATAAGGAATATAATTTTTAACTAAAAGTAATTATCATTAAGCTTTTTAATTTTAATTTATCTTTAACTCAAATGGCAGCATCAAAAGAGAAAATAGCACTAAACGCTATAAATCATTTAATTAATAACTTAAATTTTAAAGGTTATAACGTGAATTTAAATTATATTTAAGTAGTAAATGAATTTAAATTTAAATTTGAGAATCAACACGGAAAGGGTATAAATTTTACAACAGATATACGCGCTGCGCGCGCGTATACCTTCCCTGACCTTTCGTGCCCCCTAAAAAAATCATTTCTGATCGGGTAAAAACTCGCACCGGGTCCCCACTGCCTTCGGCAGCGCAGACCCATGCGCGCGCACGTGTGAAGGTATACGTGCGCTGTGCGCACATATTCCTCCTGAAGTCATATTTTTATTCTTAAGAAAAGAAAATTTAAAAAATCATTTCTCATCGGGTACAAAGTCGGACCGGGTCCCCACTGCCTTCGGCAGCGCAGTCACGTGCGCGCTGCGCACGCACAAGTTCACGGATACACGCGCTGCGCTCGCGTATTCCTTCCCTGACCCTTCGTGCCCCCTAAAAAAAAATCATTTCTGATCGTGCAAAAACTCGCACCGGGTCCCCACTGCCTTCGGCAGCGCAGTACCGTGCGCGCTGCGCGCACGACTGAAGGGATACACGCGCTGCGCGCGCGTATTCCTTCCCTGACCCTTTGTGCCCCCTAAAAAAAAATCATTTCTGATCATGTAAAAACTCGCACCGGGTCCCCACTTCCTTCGGCAGCACAGTCGCGTGTGCGCTGCGCGCGCACAAGTTAAGGGATACGCGCGCGGTGCACGCCTATTTCTTCTCCACCCTTTCAGGCCCTCTTAATTAACCTGCGTATACCAATTTTGAACGATCTAACTCATTTGGCTGAGATGGAAAAGAAAATTTAATCAGGACACCTCAAAACGTGTAAATCTGGTGAAAACTTTCGATAATTTAAATGAACTTTAAAATATCTTTCGAATGATGTATTAAAAATAATTTAATCATAATTAGAAATTGAAATATTGAAATTTGAAAATATTACAGCGCCATCTGTCGGTAGAAGTTTCTGTATTCCACTGTTCCATTCCAATTCAAAAACGCTTTCTAATGATGTATTACTTATTAAATTATTTTAATTAGTAGCTGAGATACAAAGAAAACTAATTCAGGACACCTCAAAACGTGTAAATCTCGTGAAAACTTTCGATAATTTAAAAGAACTTTAAAATATCTTTCGAGTGATGCATTAAAAATAACTTAATTAGAATTAGAAATTGAAATATTGAAGTTTGAAAAAATTACAGCGCCATCTGGCGGTAGAAATTTCTGTATTCCGCTGTTCGATTCCAAATCAAAAAAGCTTTAATAATATAGGAGATTTTATTTGCAATTAAATTATACATTTTTTATTTATTCTCGAAACCCGATGAAATTTGAACTGCAACTTCGTCTTGTGATGTTAAAAGTGTGTAGCAAGTTTGAAATAATTTCGAAGAAAATTGAAGCATTTTGAAATTTGCAATTTTTATTTCCAGTACAAAATCAGTAAAGCAGGAAGTAAAATGTATTTATTCTTTCGCCCGGCGCCATGGTAACCGAAATTGCGAAATTAATAAAACTCTTGTGATTTGTTGCCACCTTTTTTTCATACTTTAGTTAATTTTAAAAAATCTAATTGTCCGATCGATAAGCCGTTTAAACCATCGAATTAAGAAAAAAAAGCCCTTTCTAGTGGTATCTTATTTGTAACGATACGACTAATATTTCTAATTTATTTTCCACTTTTTCCGTAAAAATGTCACTTTTTAAGCATTTAATCATGAATTCTGGGTCATTTTTCGGTAGATATGGGTCGACGTTTTATTTAATATCTCTGTTAATTAGGGTCGCATCGCTTAGCGAATTATCGCGATGTCGAGATGAAGAAATTCTGCGTCTGTCGACACCGGTTTCGAGGTGCTGCGACCATTAGCGCCGGAGCTTTAGCGGTCACAAGGCATTTCTCACAGACAGACAGACAGATGCGCACAGATTTTAATAATATAAGGAGACTAAAGAGCTTCGCCCGCTAGCGGGTCAGTATTTTCAAATGAATCACTAAAATTAATGAATCACTAACAGTAACTTTTAGTGTTAAGAAAAGAAATAAAAAAAAAAAAAAAAAAAAAAAAATCATTTCTGATTGGGTAAAAAGTCGGCCCGGGGGCAGCGCTGCATGCGCGTATTCCTTCCCTGACCCTCCGTGCCCCCCCCCCTCAAAAAAAAAAATTTCTGATCGGGTAAAAACTCACACCGGGTCCCCACTGCCTTCGGCAGCGCAGACCAATGCGCGCTGCGCACGCACGTGTGAAGGTATACGCGCGCTACGCGCACATATTCCTTCTCAAATCAAATTTTTATTCTTAAGAAAAGAAAATGAAAAAAAATCATTTCTCATCGGTTAAAAAGTCAGGCCGGGTCCCCACTGCCTTCGGCAGCGCTGTCCCGTGCTCGCGGTGCACGCCTATATCTTCCCCACCCTTTCAGCCCTTCTTAATTAACCTACATATACCAATTTTGAACGGTCTAACTGAATTAGCTGAGATGCAAAAGAAAACCTAATCAGGACACCTCAAAACGTGCAAATCTGGTTAAAACTTTCGATAATATAAAAGAACTTTAATATATCTTTCGAATGATGTATTAAAAACAATTTAATCATAATTAGAAATTGAAATATTGAAATTTTAAAATATTACAGCGCCATCTGGCGGTAGAAATTTCTGTAATCTACTGTTCGATTTCAAACCAAAAAAGCTATCTTATGATGTATTACTTATGGAATTATTTTAATTAGTAGCTCAGATACAAAAGAAAACCGATTCAGGAGACCTCAAAACATGTAAATGAAGCGAAATCTTGAATCCCGCTTTCGATAATATAAAAGTACTTTAAAATATCTTTCGAATGATGCACTAAAAATAATTTAATCATAGTTAGAATTTGAAATACGCGTATTATAATAACACTAGCTGGCTTCGCCCGCTAGCGGGTCAGTATTTTCAAAGGAATCACTAAAATTAATGAATCACTAACAGTAACTTTTAGTGTTAAGAAAAGAAATTAAAAAAAAAATCATTTCTGATTGGGTAAAAAGTCGGCCCGGGTCCTTACTGCCTTCGGCAGCGCAGTCCCGTGCGCGCTGCGCGCGCACAGCTTAAGGGGGATACACGCGCTGCGCACGCGTATACCTTCCCTGACCTTTCGTGCCCCCTAAAAAAATCATTTCTGATCGGGTAAAAACTCGCACCGGGCCTTCGGCAGCGCAGACCCATGCGCGCGCACGTGTGAAGGTATACGTGCGCTGCGCGCACATATTCCTTCTGAAGTCATATTTTTATTCTTAAGAAAAGAAAACTAACAGTAACAGAAACAAAAAGTAACTTTTAGTGTTAAGAAAAGAAATTAAAAAAAATCATTTCTGATTGGGTAAAAAGTCGGCCCGGGTCTCCACTGCCTTCGGCAGCGCAGTCCCGTGCGCGCTGCGCGCGCACAGCTTAAGGGATATACGCGCTGCGCGCGCGTATACCTTCCCTGACCTTTCGTGCCCCCTAAAAAAATCATTTCTGATCGGGTAAAAACTCGCACCGGGTCCCCACTGCCTTCGGCAGCGCAGACCCATGCGCGCGCACGTGTGAAGGTATACGTGCGCTGTGCGCACATATTCCTCCTGAAGTCATATTTTTATTCTTAAGAAAAGAAAATTTAAAAAATCATTTCTCATCGGGTACAAAGTCGGACCGGGTCCCCACTGCCTTCGGCAGCGCAGTCACGTGCGCGCTGCGCACGCACAAGTTCACGGATACACGCGCTGCGCTCGCGTATTCCTTCCCTGACCCTTCGTGCCCCCTAAAAAAAAATCATTTCTGATCGTGCAAAAACTCGCACCGGGTCCCCACTGCCTTCGGCAGCGCAGTACCGTGCGCGCTGCGCGCACGACTGAAGGGATACACGCGCTGCGCGCGCGTATTCCTTCCCTGACCCTTTGTGCCCCCTAAAAAAAAATCATTTCTGATCATGTAAAAACTCGCACCGGGTCCCCACTTCCTTCGGCAGCACTGTCGCGTGTGCGCTGCGCGCGCACAAGTTAAGGGATACGCGCGCGGTGCACGCCTATTTCTTCTCCACCCTTTCAGGCCCTCTTAATTAACCTGCGTATACCAATTTTGAACGATCTAACTCATTTGGCTGAGATGGAAAAGAAAATTTAATCAGAACACCTCAAAACGTGTAAATCTGGTGAAAACTTTCGATAATTTAAATGAACTTTAAAATATCTTTCGAATGATGTATTAAAAATAATTTAATCATAATTAGAAATTGAAATATTGAAATTTGAAAATATTACAGCGCCATCTGTCGGTAGAAGTTTCTGTATTCCACTGTTCCATTCCAATTCAAAAACGCTTTCTAATGATGTATTACTTATTAAATTATTTTAATTAGTAGCTGAGATACAAAGAAAACTAATTCAGGACACCTCAAAACGTGTAAATCTCGTGAAAACTTTCGATAATTTAAAAGAACTTTAAAATATCTTTCGAGTGATGCATTAAAAATAACTTAATTAGAATTAGAAATTGAAATATTGAAGTTTGAAAAAATTACAGCGCCATCTGGCGGTAGAAATTTCTGTATTCCGCTGTTCGATTCCAAATCAAAAAAGCTTTAATAATATAGGAGATTTTATTTGCAATTAAATTGTACATTTTTTATTTATTCTCGAAACCCGATGATATTTGAACTGGAACTTCGTCTTGTGATGTTAAAAGTTTGTAGCAAGTTTGAATTAATTTTGAAGAAAATTGAAGCATTTTGAAATTTGCAATTTTTATTTCCAGTACAAAATCAGTAAAGCTGGAAGTAAAATCTATTTATTCTTTCGCCCGGCGCCATGGTAACCGAAATACGTCTATTGCGAAATTAATAGAACTGTTGTGATTTGTTGCCACCTTTTTTTTCATACTTTAGTTAATTCTAAAAAATCTAATTGCCCTATAGATAAGCTATTTAAACCGTCGGATTCAGAAAAATCGGACCTTTCATTTGATATCGTATTTGTAACGATACGACTGATATTTCTAATTTATTTTCCACTTTTTCCGTAAAAATGTAGCTTTTTAAGCATTTAATCATGAATTCTGGGTCATTTTTCGGTAGATATGGGTTGACGTTTTAATTAATATCTCCGCTAATTAGGGTCGCATCGCTTAGCGAATTATCGCGATGTCGAGATGAAGAAATTCTGCGTCTGTCGACACCGGTTTCGAAGTGCTGCGACCATTAGCGCCGGAGCTTTAGCTATGACAAGGCATTTCTCACAGACAGACAGACAGACAGATGCGCACAGATTTTAATAATATAAGGAGACAGATTTTAATAATACGAGTATAAGGAGATTATTATTATCAAAGTTATTTTTTCATCCATAAATGGAGACCCTTTACATCACAGAGAAGTGGGGTTTTTTTAAACACGAAATGTTGAAATAATAATAATACGCTATACAGAAGATAGCTTAATATATGTGTTTTTATTGGTTTAAAAAAAAAAAAGATTTTTTCTTTTACAAATTATCACATATTTGTGGTTTAACCATTCGTTTTAAAGGTATTGATGTATTCTTTTGAAAGATACTCATATTGAAATTTTTCTCCTGAAAAGGGCTGTCCCTACATGTACAAAAAATATTCTCTGGTTGACTATTTGAAAATTAAAAAATAATTCTCATTATATACATTTATACGAAATTTTTTCCCATACTGCCATGTTAAAAATTATGAAAAAATGGGGACAGCACCACCTGTTGAACGGTTAAGCTCCAAATTCTTTAGCGTCAGTTTTGCTCAGAGTCCAACTAAATTTTGTTACATTTCGTTCATTTTTTCATGAAATACAGCGCCCACAAAATTTTTGACGCACGCACAGACATTTTCAAGTCGTGTTCAGGTTGGTGTCGTGCCCTTAGCGACCGTGCCCTTAGCGGAACGTGCCCTTAGCGGAATGGGTGAAAGGGAAGAAGGAGAAATGGAAGAAGCCGTGCCCTTAGCGGAAATAAGAAGGTGTGCATGTGGAAGATAGAAATATGCTATTCAAATGCACAAAATAATGCTTTCTATAGAATGTAGTATGATTAGCATTAGAAATACAGAGTCACGCAAAAATATTCAGTTACACTGAGGTTTATTATTGGAAATTTTCTGAATTGCATTTTCTTTTACATTAAGCGTTTATTCGACCAATTTTTAAAATGTGAATAAGATTTGAATTGGTGTATTTGTCTATTCTACTGTCCGTTTGTCCGCCTGCAGCGCCCATAAATATTTTAAGAATTTTTTATTTTTACTCTCTTCTATATTCAATAGAAGAAAGTACTGGATTTGTAAAAATTTTAGACTTCCGGTTTTCGACGAATTTACACGTTTTGAGAGGTCTAGAACACGATTTGACTATTAAAACAGGAATAAACTACGACGTCAGAAACGCCAAAGAAAAATTGAGTTGAACTAAATCCGGTCCCTCTCCTATATATACGAGCACTTCTCCAGATTCAGAATTCTTTTTGCACTGAAGACGGTACGCTTTAGGCTACCGAAACAGCTGTATGCACCTCAATAATTTTTCTTTGGCGTTTCTGACGTAGTAGTTTATTCCTGTTTTAATATTCCAACGCCAAGTCTCATGCTCTTATACGATTTGACTATTTTTTGAAAATGTCTGTCTGTGTGTGTGTGTGTGACAAAAATTTTGTGGCAACTGTATCTCCAGGACTAGTGCTCAGAATTGCATATAAATTTACATGTAGATGCACCTTGAGCTAAATTAGCACTATGAACTTTTGATGCCAACCGTTCAACAGGTGACACTGCTATACAGCGATTTCTACAATTTAAGTGGAAGTTATATATCAGGTTCTATTGCGTATAATCAATCAAAGCTTGGTATGAGAGAAGGCCACCATGAGACATTATGCTGATTCAATTTGAATGCTTATGGACCGACAAGTGGTGCTGCTATACAGCGATTTCTACAATTTAAGGGAAAGCTATATCTCAGGAATTTCTGCACAGAGTTCCATATAAATTTATATGTTGATGCACCTTAACCTAAATGAGTATCTGTCAACTTTTGGTGTCAACCGTTCCACAGGTGGCGCTGCTATACAGCGGTTTCCGCAATTGAAGGGGAGGCTATATCTCAGGCTCTATTGCGTATAACCAAACAAAACATTATGTATGTTTAGGCCATTGTAAGATATTATGCTGCTTCAATTTGGGTGCTTATCGGCCAATAGGTGGCGTTGCCATAATGCAAATTTCCTCGACAATGTTAAAGCTATATCTCAACTTCTATAGCACACAACTTTACGAAACTTGATATGTGACATAACTATTATAAAAATGCATTTTTTAAGATTTCATTTATAGACAATAAAACAACTGTCTTTTCTTTGGATATTTAGTGTTAGTTTTCTCTAAGATAAAAAATTTTTATTTGCACTTAAAGAATTTGTATAGGGAAATATAAAAAAAAGTCTTGTGGTGGCCACAACTTACTAATTTTTACTTTTATTTTATTTATTTATTTATTTATTTATTTTAATAATATGTGCTATTCAAATTCATTATTGAATATTCCCTACTTAAAATGGCTCTAACACAACCTATGCCACTGGTTTGTGTACATGAACATCCAAAAAATACCAATGCATTGCGCTTTATGGGAGACATTTTTGTAAATCACATTTAAATAATTTCATCAAAAAATCATAAAGAAATTCACATTTATTGTTATTATGCCAAGAAAATGTTTTCTATAAACTATAATATGTTTAAATTCCAGATTTACAGAGCTACCCAAAAATGTTACAATACATTAACGGGTGCAAATAGGAAATTAAGAGCAACATTTCTGTTTGTATTAAGCATTTTTAACACTTTACAACAATGTTTCAGAGTGATTATGAATTCAGTTAGTCTATATGTCTGTCTTTCTGTCTGTCCATTGTGTGATAATATAGACAGAGAACATAGAATGTTATACGATACAATGAGTAAGTACAGTTGGAAAATGCTGATAATCAATGTGTGTCTCCTGATTTTTCGTTTTTGTTTTCGTTTTAAAAGGTCTAATGCTTAATTATATTTTCAAAAACATAATTAAATCATAAAATGACAGTAATGTACGTTTTCGTATGGAGTACTGTGATTCATTAAACTTTATATGGTTACAGATCACCGTTCTCTCAAATAACGGATATTCTACAGTACGCATACCTGTTTTTGTGACAGGTTACTTCTGAAGCAAAATACAGCCAGTGCTAAATGCGGATTGAAGAGTTCTTTTATTTATTTATTAATAATTTATTTTGAAATTTATTATAGATTTCCGCTAAAGGCACGTATGCTAAAAGCACACCACCGAGGGGGGATAACATTTCCGCTAAGGGCACGGGTTTATGGATTTCCGCTAAGGGCACGGCCCCTTCAGGTTATCTCGAAACGTGCAAATACATCGAAAACAGGAATTCGAAAGTTTCCACGAATCCAAAAGTATTTGTCGTTACATTTTATATATTTACAAGCATTTCAATTTCATATTCTTTTGGTCAGGGCCTGATTATCCAAAAGGCTCAGGAAGCACAAGCTTCCCCTCTAAAATTTAAGAGGGGGCCCCATAAGGATTAAAAACATGGTCTTGAATTTTTTGTTTCATATTTTCACACTGAGATAGAATTTTTTCTGAGAAAGGTTACCTAAAACAAGACAAAACACTCACTATTTCGGGAAAAGTCTATTATTTAACCTCAAAAATCTGAATGTTCTTAATTAAAAAGTTGTATGATTTTAATGTTCTGTGTAGAAACCACCCAGATGTATGAAAATAATAATAATAATAAATACACACTATTTTTTGGTCTATCTATAGCATTTTTATATTACAATAGGTAACAGGAAAACAAGATTTTCCGAAATGAAAGGGGGCCCCGAAATGATGCTGAGCTTCCCCTAGCTTCAAAGCTTAATCGGGCCCTGCCTTAAACGATTTGGGGTGGAGGGAGGGGGAGCTTTAAAAGTTTTAGTAATTACTAGAATACAAGTTATTCCGACGGCGTATTTTGTAGCGTCAGCGGCTGACACGCGGAGGTCCCCGTTCGATGCTTCCTGGAGAATTTCTTTATTTTTTACGTTATTTTATAGTTAAAACAATGTTAAGCTTTGTTTTTAAAATCACAGAAAAACCATATAATATAGAGTTATAATTACTAACCAAACAAACTAAATAATTATTTCTCCTATCAATATAGCTTCTTGAAAAATTATAGTACAGTATTACGATGCTATTAAATTATTTCTGACAAGCAAATGTTCGAAATATACGACACCATCTTTAAATCTAGATTTTAAATATTAATCAACAAACTTTTATCATCGACATTTACTTGTATTTATTCTTTCGTGCAGGAAATAAAATTTCAGTTGCTTATAAAATAAACAAAATAAAACCGAAACATTAGGCGCAAACCAAGATTTAAGCACAACTGCTAACTATATTACAAATGTTTTTTTTTTCCCCTCCCTATATTTGTTATGCAGGTCTTTGTTCATTTTATTTATTTATTTATTTTGCTATTAAAGCTGCGGTTAAACCACTGTGGAGGATGATAGTAAAATTTTATCTTTTGATTCATTGAATCCAAAATTTTAGAATTTAATAAATATTAATTATTTAATTTTTTTAAATTTAAAGAATTAGAAACTTTTGTAATTATATTTTGCTATTTACAGTATTTGTAATTTTCTGTAAGTTAAAAAATAAATTTTAGCTTTGTTTTAAGTTTTAATTATAATATAAATTAAAGATAAAGTTGAAATATTTAGATAAATTAATTAAAAAAAATAATAAAAAAAAAATCTTCCCTTTATTTTTACTTTATTTTATAGTTAAAAGAAAGCTAAATTATATTTTTTAAATTATAGAAAAATGTGAAAAATTTTATCTTTTGATTCATTAAACAAAAAATTTTAGAATTTAATAAATATTAATTATTTAATTTTTTTAAATTTAAAAGAATAGAAACTTTTGTAATTATATTTTGCTATTTACAATATTTGTAATTTTCTGTAAGTTAAATTAAAGATAAAGTTAAAATATTTAGATAAATTAATTAAAAAAAATAATAATAATAAAATCTTCCCTTTATTTTTACTTTGTTTTATAGTTAAAATAAAGCTAAATTATATTTTTTAAATTATAGAAAAATGTAACTATAAAATCTTTATAAAATATGTGAAAGATCTTTTCTGATTTGTGAGAGGGAGCAAAGAGGCTGCACGATGCTGTGATTGAAAGTAAATTAGATTATTATTCTTATAGCAATCATAATTCTTAGTTATCATTTCATCTGTCTAATAATAAAAAAATAATTATAATAGTAATACTAATAGATTAATTTTAAAAATATGTAATTACTTTTTAATTGCGTCATTTTTTCTCATATTAATATTTCAGATTTCCATGACTGACTGACTGAATGAATATCGTTTGAAATCGAGTAACCTAAGATACAAAAGTTACACTTAGGGAGCATATTTACGGCAATTCACCAACCCAAACAACAAATAAGTCAATACAACTGTTTATTTATATCTAAGACTTCCGGAGCCCAGCCGTCGAGCTTTTGGCGATGTGCCAAGAAACGGTTGTGTTGTTACTTGCTATCTTCTGAGATATTTTTTTGTCCCATAAACAAACCTTTTAACTTCGTAGCTTCACGTTAAAATAAAAGTTTTAATTTAGCACAGTGTAAAAAAAAAAAAAAAAAAAAAAAAAAAAAATAATTTTTGACATTTAAATAAAACTCTTTTTTTCGTTTTAATCTCATGCATGAGTATATGATGTCGATCATGACTGTGAGATAGTGTTTCTTTTGATTAAATTATACATTAAATCTTTTAGCGCATAATATTTAACGTAGAGGAATTTAATAAATTATTATTATTAAATTATTAGTCTTATTTATTAAATTATTGTATCGCTAGCATTTTCTTTCTTAAACTTTTAGTCCGTGGGGCAAGAACTGATATCGTTTAGGTTCGTTTGCCTAGGGTGCCTAGAATACCTACTAGGGTGCCTACTATTTTAGACACTCTAGTTTGCCAAGTCACGCAACTAAGTGAATCTTTGCACATGGATTTAACATGATATTTCTTTGAAAAATTTGCAATGCTCCCTAATAGGCACTTGCACATTATTTTTTTATTCTTAATTCCGTCTGTCTGTCCGTGTGAGTGTGCATTAGAGTCCTGCAACCCGACCCGAACCCGACAAGGGAATTTTGAATCAACCTGAACCCGACAAATAAATTTTAATCAACCCGAAAACCGACCCGAACCCGTAGTAAAAAATTTTGACAACCCGCACCCGACCCGAAACTCTAATCTAAATGAAAATTAATATCATGGAAAACATTTTTAATTTATAAAATAAATTTTCATTGTCACACTGCTGGTAAATCATTAATATATATGTATATATATTTACTAAGTTATAACTAATACTAAGTTAAAAATTAAAAAAATCTTAAAAATGGATTAATAATAATTTTTATCTGTTTATGTATGTTGTGAACTTCAAGTGTACAAAAATGGGTTTCAAGCAAATGCAGGTAAGAAATTCAAAGCGATTTCTATTCCTGTTATGAAATTCAAATTTTTGTGAAAATATTCCATTCAACTTCTCGCTCATCCAGAAAATTCTGAAGTCTAATGCTGTGTGTATGAGTGATTCAGAAAAAAAATTAAGTTAAAATTAACATAAGTATAATTTGTAGTAAAACATTAAAAAAGTGAAAATAATTCATAAGAAAATTAAAATAATGAGTGATAACTAGCAAAAATATCCGTGTTACTTGTACTTTTTGTTTCTATTTCTTCTTATACCTACAATTTTCCATAATATCCTCTTTGCCTATCAAATTTGAGGCTTTTAAATTCTATAGAAACTGAGATATAGCTTTCCCGCAAACAGGAAAAATTTCAGTATAATAACGCCACTTGTCGCCGTTTATGCCAGTATATTATATATATTGAAAGCAAGGTTGGCAGGTTTTTGACAGTTTAAACCGTCATGTCAAAAACTGACAAAAACCTATATTTATAATTTTAATTGTTATATAAAAAAAAATAGATTAACAAATTACAATAGTACACACCTTATCATACTTATAAAGACACTTATGTTTTGAAATAACTAATGTAAAAATAATTGTGAACTAGATTATACTAAGTGCACTTAATCAGAGGTGATTGTATGTAGGATTTTTTCCTGATTTCAGGAATTTTTGGTAAATAAATTTCCTGATTTCAGGAATTTTTGCTCAATAAATTTCCTGATTTCAGGATTTTTTTTTTTTTTTTCAATTATTTTAAATTGACTATTTAAAGAAAACTGTTGTATAATGGAAATTGAGGAATATTCTTTGTAATTTACTAGCATAGTTTTTGATTTACAAAAACTTTACTTGTGATTTATTGGTTACAATTGTAAAAAAAATTAATCATATCCTGGTCCTTTGTTCCTTTCGTGTAATATCAGGATTTTTGGAGTAGAGTCACAATCAGCCCTGCTTAATATATCTAATATTCTAAAAACCAGGGTTGGCACGGTTTAAACCAATTGATTTAAACCATGGTTCAAACCAACTGGTTTTTTCCCCATAAAAACCAATTGGTTTTTTTGGTTTTTTTCCCTTTTCAAAAAATTCAAAATTTTTATTCTGTTGTCCCTTTTTTTAAATTAAATTTATAAATTATTTTTATGTAAATGATGTTTACTTTTAATTAAATTTATTTCACTTGTAATATTGCTTCAGAGAAGGTTTTAGTTATGTGTTTTAAGTGTGACTGGCTGGCTGTATTAAAAGTTATGTATGTAATGTACAACAATAACAACAAAAGATCTAGAAATTGTAAAAGAAAAATGTCTATATTAATTATCTTAAAAAAATATAAATGAAATTGTCTAAGGCTAAATGCAGTAAAGTAAAATAAAATAAATAACAGTGGAAAGCACACTTATTTTATACAAGACATAAGGTGAAAATTGTATAATTAAAAAAACTGCTCTATCTTTGTTTTATTCAAAACTGAACAAAGTTGTCTTTAACTGGGTATTTGTTATAATACGGTAATCAATAGCAGCCCATTTTCTTATCTATATAGTAAATCTAAAAGCAACATATGCTGATTTTGAGCTATCAAAAAAAAAAAAAAAAAAAATTGCATTAGAATATGTCTAGGCAGTTATGTCAAAAAAAAAAAAAAAAAAACTTTGATTTTAAAATTTTAAACAAAAAGTTCTCCATTCAAGGACATTATTTTATTAAAATGTGACAGTAGTAGAATTAAGAAAATGACAGTAAAAATTTTAATATGAAAGTATAGGAAAATGACGAAATAATTATAATCGCAAAAGATTCTACAACCAGTGTAGTGTGTTTTCTTAAAATAGAAAATTTAATTTGAAAAAAGTTATAGCACTTGTAATTTTATTTGAAATATTAAATGTAAATTCTATTCACAGAGGTTAATCCAGAACAAATTTAGTGCCGCATTGAGGCACTTTCACAAAGTCAACTTTTGACAATGAGGCACCTTCACAAAATCAATTTTCACCAGTGAGGCACCTTCACAAAATCAATTTTCAGCAAAGAGGCACCTTCACAAAGTCAATTCTCAGCAAAATAGCAACCCATTAATAATTTTTATCAGCTTTGCTACATCAAACACATAAAAATACCCTCAGTTTGAATATTTACTGGAGACAATGGTAAATAATATCTAAGTAAACACCTTATCTTACACATAAGAAATAACTCACCTACATATGTGTTTATTTTACAACTGTTTCATTTTATTTTTTAAATGTAATTTAAATTTTTAAAAGATTGCTTTGCGCATTTTGACTAATTGTTCTGAAGCATTAATTTTCACAAACTTATTTCATTTTTTCACAAATTATTTTATAAATTCACAAATGGGGTACCATTTTTAAAAAGCTGGATTAAACCCTGATTCAATAATTAACTTTCAAATGGATCACAATATTCCATTACATAATCCAAAATTATAATTTTTTTCATAAGTCTCTTCCTATAACTCTTTTTAAATGTATTGGAGTTTTTTTTTTTTTTTTTTCTTTGTTCCCCTAGTTCGTTAAATTAAGAATTTTATTGTTATTAAGTTAATTTGTTATTATTAAATTGTAGGAAAAGGTATGTAAGATTTAACATTCAATCTGAAAAACATATTTTTATCAACTCACAGTAATTCTGTTATTTCCATTTACATCATTTTAATGAAAAATCAATACTGTAATTATGGAATATTTATAGAAACTTTGAATATGAAAGATTTTAGCTATAATAAAATTTAATGCACTTTGATAAAACGACAGTTCTTATTCAAGAATGAGATCGTCAAAAGTGTAAAAATAAACAAGAATTCAGGTGGCGAAAGCCTGAATTACAGAAATAAATTATTTGATTGTTTTATCTTTAAACATAAAAATAAATAAATGTTTTATTAATATGGCTATGTGAAAACTTATTTAATTAGATGAGATATAACAGAATTTTATTTCTGAAAGTACAAGCTTTGATTTACAAAGTACAAGGTTTGTTTCTTGTACATTGTTACAGAAAGAAAATCACAACCTACAAAAAAGGCTTAAAAAAATCTCATACCTGTTTATTGTTAGTAATTTAAATTATTTTTAAATGAAGTAATAATTAATATTATTTATTAACTACTTCTAAAAGTGGTAATTTAATTTACAAATATGTATAATATGACTGAGAAACATACACTAATAAAAACCTGGTTTAAACAAAAAAAAAAAAAAAACCCAGTTAAAAAAAAAAAAAAAAAAAAAAAAAACTGGTTTTTTGCCAACCCTGCTAAAAACCAATAATAATAAAAAATAAAAAAAGATTTTGATGAAATTCTGGCAAAAGCAGAATTTAGTTTAGGACAGAGGACTCTTGGTTTTTTTTTTTTTTTTTTTTTCAAATTATAGCATCGCTTTCAAATTATTCATTTATATTTGCGATAAATTTTAGATTTCGACAAATGTCCAACTATCGAAATCGACAACGCAAAAATCCCAGATTGAGACTAATAGGCCCTCAGTCCTAAAAAAAAACAATACTTTGTCTAAAATTCTAAGGATTTAACAACAAATGTTAAACATACTAACAAATATACTATATTGACCTTGTAAGATTCAATACAGGTAAAAAATGGGGTTCTTTTGTTGCCACATACAAACTTCAGATTCATGAAAACAGCCTTTTTAAAATATTATTTTTATAAAAATGATCTTTTAAAAAAAATTTTCCATGTTTCCAACAACCGATAAAATGGTAGGTGTTATATGATTTTTTTTTTTTTTTTTTACAAAAATAAAGACTCCTGACACGTAAGTGTAAAATGCAGGCAGTGATAACTTTGTTTTGAAATTCTTTATTGAATAAGTTTTCAGATATGAATAAAATATGCTAGTATCAATATTAACAAAAATTAAAAAAATTATTGCATACTTTTTTTAACTTTAACCATGTAAAAATGTATAATTATTTGTAATATGGAAATCGTACACGAAAGGGTTAAAATAATTTTACACAAAAAAAACTTAATAATAAAAAATTAAATTCAAAATTCTGTTAAAATACTGATTAGAATGAAATAAGAATTAATTTTACAGTTTAGACCAAACCAAATATTAAGAATATGAAGGTCATTTAATTTTTAATTAATCTATATATTAATTTGAAACGTGTTTTTGTCTGTCTCCACTATATTGAGAGAACGGCTAAGTGTAAAAATTTGGTTGAGGTGTCTAAAAAAAGGTCTTGGTCTGTAGATGTGTTATGAAAGAGAAAAATATAAAAAGTCGAACGTCCCCCCCCCTGGGGGGGAAGGGGTTAAAAACACGTTTACGAGCTTAACTCAGCTCCAAATTACTTCACGGTGAAGAAATTGTACGTGGGGGGACTAGACTCAAATACTAAAAAATCACTTTGCGAATTTGGAATTTTCGATTTTGAAGGGGGGGGGGGAAATAGATTCGAAGGGGGGGGGAGGGGGAAATTAGTTTGTGAGGGAAATCCGTTCTAGACCCACACATGCAGCATCTCATTTTAAAGGTCTTGAAATTTCATGTTGATTGAGGATGTTCGTATACAATATAGTGCGCCCCCTGGTGGTGAAAAACGGAACTAAGTGGTTTTATCATGTTACACCTTATTTTAAAAGTCTTGGTATTTCCTGACCGACGGTGATGTTCGTTCAGAACACACTGCGCCCTCTGGCGGTGGAAAGTGCAACTAAAGGATTTTGCAGTTGACATCACTATGTGACACCTTATATGAAAGGTCTTGAAAATCCAAGGCGATTGGTGATAAAGATCTTGAAATTTCATGTTGATTGAGGATGTTTGTATACAATATAGTGCGCCCCCTGGTGGTGAAAAATGGAACTAGGTGATTTTGTAGTAGACCCTATCATGTTACGTCTTATTTTAAAGGTCTTGGTATTTCCTAACCGTTGGTGATGTTCGTACAGAACACGCTGTGACCCCTGACGGTGGAAAGTGCAACTAATGGATTTTGCAGTTGACATCACCATGTGACACCTTATTTGAAAGGTCTTGGAAATTCAAGGCGATTGGTGATGTTCGTATACAACATACTGCGCCCCTTGGTGGAGGAAAGTGGATTTTACAGCGCGTGCGTAGCATGCCTGGTATACGGTGCCGCAGCCGCAGGCAGCAGAAACACGATTCAGTGGTTCGTTCGGTTCAAGATTAATTTTTAAGAATTTTTTCATGTTATTAGCGGCCCGCATATACGCTGCCACAGGCACCGGGGTCGTGAGCCCGAGTTCCGTTCGGTTTGAGGTAATTTGTTTTGTGATGTTTTCATTTAAAAATAGAAATTCAAATAAAATCGAGTTAAAGATATAAAACCATACAATTTTAAGGTGCATTTAAGGTTATTATCATGGGCCCGGGCAATGCTGGGCGGGCTCGTTCCGTTCCAGGTTAATTTTTTGGAATTTTTTCATGGTATTAGCGGCTCGCGTATTCGCTGCCGCAGGCACCGGGGACACAAGGCAGAGTTTCGTTCGGTTCGAGGTAATTTTTTTGGAACAGCTGATTATTTTTTTTCGCAATGCTTTTATTTAAAAATAGAAATTCAAACAAAATCGAGTTAAAGATATAAATTCATACAAATTTAAGGTTCATTTAAGGTTATTATCACGGGCCCGGGCATTGCCGGGCGGGTTCGTTCGGTTCCAGGTTAATTTTTTGGAATTTTTTCATGGTATTAGCGTCCCGCGTATGCGCTGACGCAAGCACCGGGGTCACAAGGCAGATTTTCGTTCGGTTCGAGGTAATTGTTTTGTTCAGATGATTATTTTTTTCGTGATGCTTTCATTTAAAAACAGAAATTCAAACAAAATCGAGTTAAAGGTATAAAATAATACAAATTTAAGGTATCATGGGCCCGGGCAACGCCGGACGGGTCAGCTAACATATAGTGTTAGTATTAAACGAAATAGAAAATAAAAGATAGCAACTGTTTATTTGGAGTCAGTTTGACGTCACATTGACAGTACTTTGTAGAAAGTGATGTCATATATAGTATTTCTATTTATAAGCATTTTTCCGACTTTCTTTTTTTAAGTGAAATGTCGTAAATTATATTAGATGTTTTAACATGAAATACATTTCAATAATGATGCGACGATTTTTGAAACATAACGGTCAATAAAGTGATCGTCGAATTCGACGGGTTCCAGCAAGTTGTAATTAATTACTATTATTTTGTAGTATAAGGTTTCTTTTAGCCTAAAACTGTTGTATTTTGAAATAAACTTAATATTCAATCCCAATAGTGTTAATCTGCAATTAATATAAAAAACCCAATTAAACCGAATAATAATAATAATAAAAATAAAACGGGTTTTTTAAAAATTTTTGGAGAGGGGGGGGGGGGTCTTCTGATTGTCATATCTCCGATCTAATAAAGATAGAACGACGAAACTTCAGAATTGAGACATGTCTGGTGTACAAATGATTTTTTTCAGTTTTTGGTGAAAATCGAAAAACCGGAAGTGGGTCATTGGAATCAGGAAGGGGGACCGCAAGTACTTATCTGAAAAACGGCTCTAGCTATTTTCTTCAAAATTGCTGTATAAACACCCCATTAGATGTCTTATCTTATATATTAGTTAGTCGATTAGTTCAGAAAAAATGACAAGCGCCCTGTATAAGTAGGCCAATTTGAGGCCTCGCAAGTGCGTTCCTTTAAAAATGCTGTAAGGATATTTTTCAAACTCGCCATAATAACTCTCTTTTAGATATCCTTTTAGATATCCTTTTGTATGTAATTATTGTTGTATGGTCAATAATCGAGTTAGCCAAGTTTTGATGAAAGTCGGTATCTCAGAAACGGCTCTAACGATTTTCTTGAAAATTGCTACATAAATCCCTTTTTAGATATCCTTTCGGAGGTATTACGTGGTTATTACAGGAAAATTAATAATCACCCAGTAAAGTCAGTTTTAGATCTTGGAATTGGGTATTTCAAAAAAGGCTCAATTTTTTTTTTTTTTTTTTTTTTTTTAAATTCACTATGTAAACTTTGTTTTATATGTGTTTACGTATTTATCGGTTTTCTCTTAGAGGAATATTTTTGGTGTCTAGGTCTAGTTTGTTAGGTCAATTTTATGTCTTCTGACCACACTGTCACCAAAAAGTGCATATAATACCTGTAATAGTGGGTAATAGAAGTTGTGTAATTGTTACACACTAGATTTTTTTTTTTTTTATCTCATTATTTTTTAACTGTACTGTATTAGTGTAATGACAACTACATCTTTATTAATAAAGTACCATTATATAATAAAATCGATTGTGTGTTGAATTATGCATTTTCGAAGTAACTGTTTTTCATTTAAGCATGCCTTTTATTATGTTACTTGAGACATTTACAAAATTACCACTAAGTGGCAGCTGTTAATTTTTTTTCTTCTGCCAGCTGCACCGACTACACTTGGCCTTAATAACCTGTTATGATTTCCGCATCTTTATCTCTTTTCTGTATCCCCTGTCAATAAATAATTGTATGCATTTCGGCATTCCTGTTCATAAAAATGACGCCGTAAATGTCTTCGTGTTCAAAGAAGTTTTTCTATTGTTGCTAATCGTAAAAGATTGCAAAATATTTCAGTAATGTTACATTCCATTATTCTGACCCACCAGTGGGTGGGAGTTTCTGCTTGCTCTCCAGAGTGGTAGATGGGAGCACGTATGTGCTTAGTCATTCGGTGTTTTCCGTGATTTTCTCCAAAACTCACAGAAATACGGGCTAGGTTTCTTAAAAAAAATTGCCACCCCTCTTCACTGAGGAGATTTTACACGACATGTCTAGGACACAAGCATAGTCAGTTGGCTTTAATTCCAAACACCAGTACACTGTTTGATTGTTGTATTATTATCGCTTCGGGTGTGATTGGATGTCCCTGATTCCACTATTAATAAAGAAAAAAAAAGTAATCTTATTTGCAGGCAGACTTGTTATTTTGTCCACATTTTTGTGAAATGTCCGTGATACTGGACAAAATTGGGGGGAAAAAAATCTCATGAAACTATACAAAATATAATCCATCGAATTGTATATATTTGATATATTAAATTATTCTATTACAGCATAAAATTGTACTCTTGACTTTGCATTAGCAATTTAACAATAGAAATATTTTATTAAAAAGTGTGGTTTCAGTGTAATCCCATGATCAATTAAATAATTTTAAAGAAAATGCTAATTACATAGTTTGTAAATGTAACTAAGTTAATATGTTATTGGATATTATTATTACAGTGGATATTAATAGAAAAAAGTTACTTCAAGCTATAACCTAAAGTTTTAAAAACAAAAGAAAAAGACTATTTTGAATGATCCATGTGATATAGACTAATAAATAGACAATTGTCTGTTATTATAAACATTTACAAAATTTTATTTCAATCAATCATATTTTATTTATTTGTTAGATTGATAACTTTCCCAAGCTCATCTTTATTTGGAAAGCAATCTTAGAAATAATTCAAATACTAGTTTACTTTTCATTTTGTACTTAACTTGGAAATCTTTTATTTAACATTTCTAATCTAGGTAAAATAAATTATATCATAAATAATTAAAAAATAACATAATAACATAAATTAATTCATAAAATATAAAATAACATACAAAAAATTATAAATAAATTATATCATAAACATAGGTTGAATGCTTTATTATCAATTTATGTCATTAAGTCATTTCAGTGCACGACTTTCATTTTTTATGTAATATTTTACTTACTAGTTAATTAAAAAAAAAAAAAAAAATATCTTACTCGCAAACACGTGCGAAATTTTCGCTATTTGTTTCTTTTCTTAATCACCTTTAAAATTTTAAACTCATAAGTATTAAACCAGTGATCTAATTAAAATTTTAATTTACCAGAAGCCAAATTATTATTAGAACCAAATTAATGTTGTGCAATAGTGATAAACCAAAATCATTCAAAGAAAGGTTTAAAAATAAAATTCATGGTTGACTACTCAGTTTTTATACTTCCACAGGCAGTACAATTTTAGTATAGGTCTCTCATGATGACTTTTAAATTTTTGTCGCCATGTTGCCGATGGCTTTTTACTTATTTATTTTGCCATAATTTTATATATCTTTAAAACCTTGCTAGGTTTATAATGACGCTTGCAAAGATTCTGAAGATGCAGCTTTTAAAAATACTACATTTTTCATAATATAATCTCATCATACAAATGTCGTTATTTTTTCTTATTAGATCATTGAGCTAGGGGTCTACGTGCTTAAATATTGATCATTTATAAATTACTTTACCAACTTGTTATTTTCTTTATAAAAGAATTCTATTCTAAATAATAAATTTACACGTTTAAGCGTATGATAATTTTATTTCTTATTTTAACTTTGTAAACAAATTAGTCATTGAGAATAGAAATGCCATATGAAAAGTACTCAAAATTAAATTTTACTTCCAAATGAAAAATTTATTTTTTCACAAAAGTAAAGTGTATAATAATGTTGTGGATGTGCGCATATATGTATATGAGTGGCAGTGAGTATATGCATATGTGTATATATATTTATAACCAATTTGGTAAACATGCAAAAACCTCAAGAGAAGTAATGAAAAATTGCATTAAAGAAATGTGAACCATTCAATTTTTATTATGCTTAATCACAAAGTTTTAAAAGATATTTATGACCATGAGAGAGGAAATGACAACAAAGTTGAAAGTAATAGAAGGGGAGGAGAGATTAAAATTCAAACTATGAAATACAGTGGAACCAATTAACGTGAACACACTTAACGTAAACACACTTAACGTGAATTACTTTTAACCCTGTGCGGCGCAGGACAATTCGGATCATTTAAATTTTACTGCCACCGGAATTCATGAACTAAATTAAACTAAAAGAAATTTTAAATGTTAAGGTTAAAAAACCCGGCCTTTTCTGCTATGTTATAAACATAAATTTTTGCTGGAAAATTTCCTGGGTGAATTTTTGCAGCTGGATCATAAATTTTGCGTCCTCGCTGCGAGGACAGCCCGCGTTAAGAGGTTAACATGAACTGCTTCCACATTCCCCGTCAAAACGTATACGAATTGTAATGTTTTTTCACCTTTTAACATGAATTCGCTTAACCCCTTAATCGTGAAATTCCGCTTAAGATTAACTTTTTCAGACTCCCCTAGAGGGATTCTGACGGTTAACATGAACGAAAATTTCTATTAAAGGGTAAAAAAAAAAATTCCTTTTACATAAAAACAATGAAATATTTTTTTTACTGTATAGAAATCACACCAAGTGCTGTCTAAACCGTATTACTGCTTTTTGTCAATTCAAAAACTTTTAACAGTTTTGTAATGTTTTAAATACTAGGTTGTATTAAGTTCTTCAGAAAATTTCATTTATCATAACAGAAGAAAGTTTTTGATTTAAATGTGTGAATAGTTAATGTTAAAAGCTTAAAGAATATCATATAAGTCACACCATATAATATACATAGATAAATGTATGGAAGTTAAAAAGTATCTTATTCACAAGGTATTAAAAAAAAGAAAATTGAAATCGGATCATTAGGAGTTCAAATACAAAAAATTAGCGCCGCTATATGTAGCTGCCATCGTGGTGTTCTGCACGGATTTTCAAGTGGCTCCCTATCTGGAAATTTATATTTTGGCATGAACTTTGATTACAGAAGGTGGCATATTCCAATCAAAAAGTGCAGCTTTTTCGTTTTTTTTTTTTTTTTTTTTTTTTTTTGTCGTGTACACAGCGTACTATTATGATTTCACAAATCTTAGTAAATAAAGAAAAAAAATCTGGTGTGAAACAACCACACGACTTCCATTACCCACTATTACACGTATTATAGGCATTTTTGAGAGATAATGTGATCAGAAAACATAAAAGTGACTTAAAGAGAAAATCGTTAGAGCCGTTTTTGAGATACCAATTTTTACAAAAAATCAATTATTGACCAGAAAACAATAATTACATACAAAAGTATATTTAAAAGTGAGTTAATAGGGCGAGTTAAAAAAAAAAAAAAAAAAAAAAAAAAAAATCCGTACAGCCGTTTTTAAAGGAACGCGCTTAAAAGACCTGAAATTGAACTACTTATACAGGAAGCCTATCAATTTTCCAGAACTAACCAACTATATCATTCGAAAGGACATCTAATAGAGTGTTTATATAGCAAATTTGAAGAAAATCGTTAGAGCCGTTTTTGAGATACGGATTTACGGTCCCACTTCCGGTTAAACTCAATTATAGACAGGAAAACAATAATTACATACAAAAGCATATTTAAAAGTGAGTTAAAATGGTGAGTTTGAAAAAAATCCGGACAACCGTTTTTAAAGGAACGCCTTTGCGAGGCCTGAAATTGAGCTATTTATACAGGACGCCTATCAATTTTCCTGAACTAACCAACTATATCATTCGAAAGGACATCTAATAGAGTGTTTATATAGCAAGTTTGAAGAGAATCGTTAGAGCCGTTTTTGAGATACGGATTTACGGTCCCACTTCCGGTTTCCGATGTCCCACTTCCGGTTTTTCAATTTTCACCAAAATTTGAAAATTTCATCTGTACACCAGACATATTTCAATTCTAAAATTTCGTAGCTCTATCTTTATTAGTTTCTGAGCTATAATAGCCAGAAGATTCTCCACATACATACACACACACACACACACACACACATACATACATACATACACACTGACCAATTGCCAAAAACCACTTTTTTGGACTCAAGGGACCTTAAAACGTGTAAATCAGGTGAAAACCCGATATCGAATTTTCATACCGAATACAATACTTCCATTACCTACGGTAGTACGGTAATGGAAGTAATATGTTCGAGTTACAAGCTTATAAGGGTTTTTTCACAAAAAAGTACATTGTGATCCTAAAGTTACAGTTCCTAAAATATCGTAACATCCTGATCCTAAAGTTTCAGTTCCCATTGTGATCCTAAAGTTACGGTTCTATTCGTTCACTTAACGATACAGGGTGATCACAAACATTATTGATTTTGCTGAATTTGTTACCGGTCCCCTAAATGTTGTCTTAAAATAATCTTCAAACATTTCATCGCGATAAATTTTTAAATTGAAAAAAAAAAAAAAAAAAAAAAAAAAACTGATCGTCTGCAAATCTTGCTAAACTTTTGAGCAGGTGTATAATTAACATTATAAATATATGATTTGCATATATTTTATTTTTGCCAAGTCAAAGCTTAATAATAAATGATTTTTAATTTATACACTATGTTCATTGCTGCAGTTGCGCTTTTACTATGTGTATTAATTCTAATTCTTATTCTAATTAATTCAAATTGAAAATTTGAAATAAACTTTATTATTTAACAACCTAATTACTAGTTAGATTAAAATTAACGTAAATATGTTAAAGAATGCGAAATGAGGAGTAGATCGTTGATGTTTTGCCATTAATTCATACAGAATTAATGGCAAAACTATGGTATGCCTTTAACAGAATACCTAATGTTTTATGCATATTCACATTTTGTGCCTGACAGTTAAACCTATTCTAATTAACTAGTTACATAATTGGCCTTTTTGTGGTGAATTATTCAACTGTTTAGTTTTCGTTCTCATTCTTTTCCTTATACTCATTGAAAATTATATATGCTTACATTTAAAATTTAAAATTGCTGCATTTGCGCAAATATTTTGAATGTGATTGTTAATTTTATTTAATATCATTGTTCTGTTTTTTGGTTAAAAATATTTTCATTGACATTATAAATATATATGATTTGCATATATTTTATTTTTGCCAAGTCAAGGCTAATAATAAATGATTTTTAATTTATACACTACTAGCAGGCTTTGCCCGCTTCGCTGGACATTAAACTTAAATGAGTTGTCAAAATGCCATATCTTTATTAATAACCTAAGTTCTCGCTGTGATTGGTAGAGGTTTTCTCACTCCCAATGTGAGGAGTCTGGGTCCCCACTGTCTTCGGCACAACTTACCCACTTCTTACTTCCCCACCCTCAGCGGGTGAGTTCGAAGTTTTGCAAAATCCCACTAATGTACATAATGCGTACACTTAATCAATATCCACACACCGAAATTCGCCATTCTAAGATAATTCAAAGCGAATTAAAACGGAAAAACATGTTTTTACACATGTTTATTGCCCTCCGACTCCGAGAAGGGGGGGGGGGGTTTCGAATTTCGTGAAATGCAGTTACAATAAGTGCCGGGTGCATACAAACAATTTACGCACCAAATTTCGTGACCACAGAAGTCTTTAATAGACAGTATTATAAATAATTAAATACAAAAAGCACAGCTTAAGTATCGGGACCCTTTGGTGACATTAAATATTTTAAGCCATTTTTGCGATGAACTGAGTTGGCTATTTCAATTGTGCAATTAAAGATCTTGGCGAGAAACGTCCGAGCTACTTCGGTGCCGAATTTCAAATTTTGCCAAAGGGATCCAATACTAAAGCTGTTCCATGTCGAATCTGGGTTGAAAACGGAAAAAGTGTAAAATAAATTAGAAATATCAGACCTATATTTATAAATTTGATACCGAATGAAATGGGCGATTTTGCTGAATCCAGGGGTTCAAACTGTTTTTCGATGCGACAATTAGATTTTTAAAAAATAACTAAAGTATGAAATTTAAGTGGCAACGGAAAAACGGAAAAATAAATTAGAAATATCAGACCTATCATTACAAATTCAGTACCAAATCAAAGAGGTGGTTTTTCTGAATCCTGGGGTGTAAACAGTTTTTCGATACGACAATTAGATTTTTTAAAATTAACTAAAGTATGAAACTTAGATAGCAACACTTCATTTCAATCTTTTCATAATTTGTAGTGCGAATCACGCGAATACAAAAGTCTTTAACTTAAAAAATTATTTTTATATTTTATTTTTCCATTCAAAGCATTTTAGTGAAAAAATATTTATGGCGCATGCACAGGCGTTTTTTACTCACAATTTAAACACTAATCATAATTTTGAAAATTTCTATAGATATAATTTCAAGTTGGGTGAAGACCTAAGTTTCTGCCAAGCGCCGTTGAATTCCGTCCAGCCGTTCTCAAGTGATGCCCGGACAAAAAAAGCGACATTCGGACACGATGACACACACACAAACACACACACACACACACACACACACAGGCAAAATTTTCTGAAGTCATTTTCGGCTTTCATGGGGTGTAAAACGTGAAGATATCGCAAAATTTTTTGATTCCGACAAATTTACAGACAAAAGTCTGATTTTATTAATATAGATGTTCATAGCTGCAATTGCGCTTTTACTATGTGTATTAATTCTAATTCTTATTAATTCAAATTGAAAATTTGAAATAAACTTTATTACTTAACAACTTAATTACTAGTTAGATTACAATTAACGTAAATATGTTAAAGAATGTGCAATGAGGGGTATATCGTTGATATTTTGCCATTATTTCTGCCTTTAACAGAATACGTAATGTTTTATGCATGTTCACATTTTGTGCCTGACAATTAAAAGTATTCCAAAGTTAACTAGTTACCTAATTCGCCTTTGTGGGTTTTTGTAATGAGTTATTCAACTGTTTAGTTTTCGTTCTCATTCTTTTCATTATACTCATGGAAAATATATATATATATATATATATATATATATATATATATATATATATATATATATATATATATATTTGTGTGTATGCGGTTGTTATATAATCTGCTTTTTAAATATTATTCTTTAAGGGTTTTTAATTTAAAAAGTAATTCCACTATTACCGTTCATCGCGTGACACAATGCCATGATCACCCTGAAGGAAGGCGGATACTGCAGTTCTAGATGGTTACGTTGTTTGGTTCTTATAGTCTCGCATTCCTTTGTGCACAGTGAAAGCATTGCCTTGTTACAGGAGGCCCCCTTCAAGGATCTCGTCGTGTATTCATTGCCATTTCTGTGTTACTGAAACTACATTTAGGTCGATGGTGAAATTCCCCAGTTTTATCATGCGAACAATATACTTATATCTGCCAAACGGTTGAGAGAATAAAATCGTCTGTATTGGAATTTTGTATAGTTTTCCATTTTTTTTTTTTACATAAAAGAAACAAGGTAAACATTTTTTTCTTTTAAAGTTGATTTTTGTATGTGAGATATTAGTGTTTTAGCTTCTTTATATTAATTATTTTCTTCTTAAAACCCGAATAAACTACTACGTCAGAAACGCCGAAAGAAAAATATTTGCGATGCATACAGCTGTTTCGGAAGCCTTAAGCGGTACCGTCTTCAGTGCAAAAAGAATTCTGAATCTGGAGAAGTGCTCGTATAAATAGGAGAGGGACCAAATTTAGTTCAACGAGCACTTCTCCAGATTCAGAATTCTTTTTGCACTGAAGACGGTACCGCTTAAGGCTTCCGAAACAGCTGTATGCATCGCAAATATTTTTCTTTCGGCGTTTCTGACGTAGTAGTTTATTCGGGTTTTAATATTCCAACGCCAAATCTCCTGTTATTATTTTCTTCTTATTATTATTTATTCCTCCCGCCCCTCCCATTAAAAGTGACAAGTAAGTAGAAAGAAATATGTTTAATTCTAAGGTGTGAAATTTTTCAAGTCCGTACTCCTGAATTCATGATTTTTGAAAAATTTGCTACTCTGAATTTCGTGCTTTATTATTATTATTATTATTATTATTATTATTATTATTATTATTTTAATAGAAATTTCTCATTTCCAATGTTTAATTTGCCTTGTAATATATTAAAAAATCTCCAAATATCATTTTTATAGGTATAATTATATAAATACTTACAATAATATCCATATGTTTTATCACCCCGTTACTTATTCTTCATGCAGCACATATTTCAGGGATTTTGCATGTTACCTCTGAATTCTGATTCATAATTTTCATTATTAAATTTCAAGAAGCTTTTTGTATCTTTTGATGTTGTTTTGTTAATTTCGAAAAACAAAAGTACAAAAAATAAATGTAAGGGCGAAACATTATTAAAGTTACAAAACTTACGTATCCTATAAAGATTGTGATGTACAATGTATTATAAGACCTATCCAGTGTTGCCATATTTGGGGACTTTTTTTATTATTCAATATCCACCACTAAATTTTAATTATAATGGTTGCCTAATCATTTCGAAGATTAATCATCTATTATTTTACCATGTTTTTATTAACTTCGATTCTTGTTTGTTTGTTTGTCCGGTACAAATCTTGCAATTTATTTTTAACTAACTTTCCTACTAGCTAGACATTTGAAACTTTCACAGTAGCTCAGAACCCGGTGACAACACAATGCTTCGAAGTCAGATTTTCGAATAGTTTTCTTTTAATTAATTAAAATATGAAAATAATAAGCTCCTAATAGCAATAAATATAGTCATTAAAATATTAGCTATAATTTAATTGTTGTCAAAAAAATTTTACGAGTTCATTTTCTTTCGACATAAAAATAAATACATTTAATTAAACGTGAACGTTAAAAAATTATAAAAAGTTAAATGATGCATCTAAAAAAAATATATATATATATTGACGTCATTATCACTTTAAAAATTTTATACACATTGATAAGTGCTAATTTATGATGCTAACATACGTTGTTCTAAAAGAAGTAATATTTTATTTTTAAAACCAACTTTTTTTTCTTTCTCGTTCTTATTCTTAGTTCACTGAACTGAGTCCGCGAGCTTAAATATTATTTTTTATACTCGCATATTTTATCATTGATACATCAGAAAATTTATAAACATGGTGTATAAAAAGTTTTTTTTTTTAATCTTATATGAAATATTACTTCTCAAAATTATTGGTGACAGTTGAATAAAAAAGTCCCCAAGTCTGCATCTATCCTTTTCCCTTTTCCTTCATTAATGTATTCTTCTCCCTCTCTCTTTCTTTAAGTTTATTGTTTCTGCAGTGTTTTTATTGTGTATTTAAGCGGTTTTGTAATTTTTTTTCATCAATTTTTTGAGCACCAATTTTCTTGATTCTTTTTTTTTTTTTTTTTTTTTTTTTTTAAATCTTAAATAGCTTAAAGGTTTTTACAATCTCACACTACTTTGTCAAAAACATGAAATTTCTTTTCAAGATGTACCCTCTCTCCACACACAAACAAACAACAGCAAAATTAATTGAAATAAATAAATCGATTAAAATAAAAAATTAAATAAATTTATGTACATATAGTCTATAATTTATGCATATAAAACAGAAACTTATGAGCACCCACACATTTTTAAAAAAGGGACATTATCTTTTTAATTTCTGAAGAAAACATTGACAAACGAAGTGCTTAAATATTATGATTAATAAAGGTATAGGATGTTAAATACGTAGAATAGCTATATGTTTGTATAATATATTTTGTCATAAGCATTTCAGGTCATGATAGCAGTACATATTATTGTTGCTTCTTTTTTTTTTTTTTTTTTTTTTTTTTAAATACACAATTTTTTTCTTTTTGATTCAACATTCAGCTTTTACAAAATTTATGTTTTTTTTTTATTTTTTTTTTTTAAATGCTTATTTATTTTCAAATACATACTTAATGAATATATATATATATATTTAATTTTAAATTGTTTTTAAATACACACACACACACACATACACATATATATATATATATATATATATATAGGGTAGGTGCTCCAGTGATTGGCATGCTCCAGTAATTGACATCTATTCCGAAATAATTAATAAGTAAGAAAAATAATAAAATAATATATTTTACATATAAGAATTTTAACATTTTATGTCAAACACTGGAATATAGGATGCTAATAACTGTTAAAAACTAGCAGTGTCAAACACTGGAACATAGGGGGCCAATTACTGATAAAATGAAAAACTGACAGTGTCAATTACTGGAACATTGAGTGGGTGTCAAATAAAAATTCATAAAAAAGAATAATTGTTATCAAATGTATATATTTTAACATATATGTGGTTCTGGATGTCTTTCATACCATATGTACTAACTTAAGATTTCTAAAAATATTTTCTGATGACTAGAACATTAAAAACATCAGAGATTGCTCTAAAACTGTCGATCACTGGTGCACTTACCCTATATCATTATTTTGTATCATATAAATAAAATGTACTTTTAAAAAATCTACCTCTCATAGACCGTAATACATCAGAATTTTTTTGTGAGTCTCTGTTCATAAAACAATCACGTTCTCTATACCTTTTTTTAATGCAGAATATGACATAGCAAACTTGAATAACATAGGAGTTTTAAGGCACTCTAAAAATATTTACGGAAACTTAAGGCGCTAAGAGACGGACTGACAGACGAATCGATGTTAAAAATGCATAATACAACAGAAAGTGTCCTTCCAGCAAATTCCAGTTATATCCCTTAATGTATCTGAATAATTTTGTGTGATTCTATAAACAAATTATTTATGCTAATAACATCATATAATAGAGAAAATCTGCTTCTGTCCTTTTGAATAACACTGCTGTGCATGAAAATAGGCCCCAACACAATTTTTGCAAATTCTTATGAAAAATGACCTCCTGAATCCGAATATGACGCCCATTTTGCCCTACCACACACCGTTTTTTTACCCCCCCCCCCCCATGAACATTTGCAGCAAGGAAAAAATTTAGGAGTGATTTGCCACTGAAATTATATATTACATTTATTAATCAATTACTATTATTATTTATTATACATTATATTTTTTTGTTTTTAAGTATTGAAATAATTCTTTTCCATTCTCCACATCAAATTCATGGCTATAAAATTTCCGAACAGTGATAAAAATTGGGAGAGTTGGTGGCGTCTCGAGAAAACGGTGGGTGATTGGTCAAAATGGGTGTCATATTCGGATTCAGGAGGTCATTTTACATAAGAATCAGCGAAAATGGTATCACGGCTCGAAAATATATATATATATATATATATATATATTCCAGCGCAGTGTAATCAATATTAATTTCATTCAAGTCTTGTGCAGTGTAAAAGTATAAAATACTTTTTATAATACCTGTCTTAGAACGTAATGTATTACAACTCTCTTGTGTGGCCTTGCACACAAAGTAGTCGTGCTATTGCTATTTATATCATTTTCAGTTGGAAACGTCTCACAGTAAATTTGAATAACCTATATAAGTTTCAAGGCATTCTAAGAATAATTAAGGGGTTTAGACAGAGAAACGGGTGTCATAAACATTTTTCAACGTTATAGCATTATACATCATTGAAATATGCACAACAAGCAAATATGGCTGATATAAACACATTGGCGTGTAAGTTTCATGTATCTTCTTTTTTCATTTTTGCCAAAGAATTATGAACAATATTTTCATTAAAACAATAAAAAGTAAATGTAACCATTTATTTTGGGGGTAAAAAGATAAAATATTTTATAACTTCGGACAGTTAAATAAAATGTGCAAAACAAACGAGAAAATAGCTAATTAGATTTTTGAAGATCTAAAAATAATCTCAGATTTAATATTTTCCCTTTCGTTTACTGTCCAAGATGTTTCTCAGGAATTATATGCTGTAAAAAAAAAAAAAAAAGGTTGGGGGGGGGGGACTAAGAAATGTTAACATAACTGATGAGTATATGATTTTATATGTATAGGATAAAAAATTGATAATGTAAAGTCATTTAGAAAAGACGGTAAAATAATGTGTTAAGTATGGAGCTCATGTATATGGGGATGCATGACAGCATGTCAAGGTCAGTCAAACCCCATGTTAACCTATGAGAAAGTAATCCCAAATAATCCCCATTATTATTAATTAAATAATGCACATATTTTAATTCCGTTTTCACATTCAGAAAACTCATGGCCGTTAAATGAATCTTTGTTTTCCAAAAATGGGTTTTTTAAATTTTTACTATTTTATTTTGGAGCTGTAAAATGGGAAATTTCACTGTAAGTGGGATTTTGCATTTTACAACTTCAAAATAAATTTGAAAAAAAAAAAAAAAAGAAAGAAAGAAAGAAAAAGAAAAAGCTCCATTCGTAACAATCGTGCTTTTTTCTGAATGTGAAAACGCAATTTAAAAACATATATTATGTAAGGAACCCTGTGGCATAATTTTAGCGATATTAACACAGAAAAGAAATTGCCACTAGCAGAAAGATTTGCTCTTAAAAATGACATATTCCTAAATTTCTGTTGAAAATAGAAATTCATGTCTTATATTTAAGAATTCTCCTACAGTCTTTTAATAATATTGATATATTTATTATTATGTAAACGTATTATGTGTAAATTACAAAATATGCTGATATTGTCTTCCAGGAAAGATCTGCATGAACAAGGCTTGTCGCTGAAAGCACAAAACATTCTGTCACAGGGATAAGGAATAATGAAGGGGATAATTTTCCCACTGGTTAACACGGATGGGATTTGACTGATCTTGTCGTACTGTGTTGAAGAGCCTGAAGATGCACAGTGCCTAATCTCCCTAACAGCCAAAACCCATGTTTTTCTATGAGGAAATTTATTTCCAGAATTACCTGTTACCTAATGTGTGTGTATTTAAGTTCCATGTTCACATTCAGAAAATTCACAATTGTTGAAATAGGAAATGAGTACTAATTTAACGATTGTTGTGAATTTTCTGAATGTGAAAACGGAATTTAAAAAAATACATTAAGTAATGGGTAATTCTGGAAAAAAAAAAAAATTCACCATTTAGAAAAAATAAATAAATATAAATATATATATATATATATATATATATATATATATATATATATATATATATATATATATATACATATATATATATAGGCTTTGGTTGTGGACAATCTTAGATATTGTACACGCTCTTAAGTATGAAATGTTAAGAGTGAGACTAATTCGAAAATTAAACAATAATTCTGTACTGATAAGTATAAAGGATTTAAGTCCAAAAATGTCGATTTTGAGTTAAGTACATAGTCAGACTCAGAAAAAATTCTCTATCGATTGGTATAAATATAAAGGATTTAAATCCATGTCATTTAGTCTTGAGAAAATCCATTGGTAAAAAGAGATTCAAGTCAGAAATTTAGCATTAATCTTTCGTATAAAATAATTAATTCAATTTTTTCCCTTTATTAAATGAAGGTTGACAATCACTGAATGGTATAAAGCGTATAAACCAACATAATCCCTTTTTCCTAATTGATTCTGCTGATTAGTTTTTAGTTAGCTTAACTTTATTTTTCGTCTCCTGAAAAATCAAGAATATGGACTTAAATCCTTTATACTTATCAGTATAGAATTATGAATCTTAATTATTTCCTCCAGAAATAATATCTATTAATTTTGCCATTGTTTATTCATACACCATTTAGGTAATTTTTATTATTGTTATTGCATGTTCTTTTTTTAATTCAAATTCTAACTGTCTGGTTAGTATAAGTTTAAATTTATTTAGCATTTGCCAATTACATTAAGTATCCCGCCGTTTCAATTCCAGTCGTAGAGTTTTTGACTTCACTTTTTGTTTTTATTCATGCCTCGAAAGGTGAATGCAACTAACTACTACTCGGTATTTAAAGAAAAGTAAAAAAATCTGATTCTTCCTTTATGTGAATTCCGATTCAAATATCCGCGTCAAAGTTTTTCCGGCCTCCGATTTCGGCACTCTTTGTTACTGAAGGTCGAGAGCTGATTGCCAAGTCGTTGACCGGCTCTTTTCTTTATCCTCCCTGGTTTTTGTTTTGCATCTTTTCTCTCGGGTTCAGTCTCAACTCGGAGATGAAGTGAAAATCAATGAGTTATATAAATTGTTGTTCATGTGTGTATTTTCAGTTGAGCGTTGTTTCTTCTTTGTTTGTTTGTGTGTGTGTGTGCAGGGGTCGATCCAGGTTTTAATTTTTGGGTCCCTTATTTGTGAAAAGCAAAATATTTTTGTGAAATTTTTATTTATTTTGTAAAATATAAAATATTTTTGTGAAAAAGTAAAATCTTGTGTAAAATTTTTCATTTTTACAATCACTTTATGTAATGTTTAATATCAAGTTAATAGTTTCGTTGAGCCAAATTAAGGCATTAATTAAAAATAATACTGAAAACATGAAAACATTTAATAAAAGGATCATTTTTATTAAAAAAAAAAAAAAATCTTATGAAGGGAATCATTTTATGAATTTGAATTTTGTGAAGGGTCCCTTTTCATGCATTTGAATTTTGTGAAGGGCCCCTTTCTATGAATTTAAATTTTGTGAAGGGTCCCTTTTTATGAATTTGAATTTTGTGAAGGGTCCCTTTTTACTCTCGGGAATTTTGTGAAGGGGCTGCAAAAGGGACCCAAATTTTGCCTGGATCGACCCCTGGTGTGTGTTTGTTAGTCTGTGTGTAAGTATAATTTAGAGAAAATAAATTTACACCAAAGGCTGCGTCGTGTTAATGAATTTTTGATAGCTTACCTCACCATATTAGTTAAAATATAAATGAATTTATTTTTCTAAAAGTATTCTACTTTAGACATCATGAATATTTTCACTTTATTCTGTATTTACATCAAAGAGGTTACTGGATTCGTAAAAATATTTGACCTTTGATTTCCAATAGATTCACGAGATTTCAGATATCTTCAACATGATTTCACTATTTTTAGAAAATGTCTGTATGTGTGTGTATAAAAAAATTTATGCACGCTGTAGCTCACGAACAAATTGACAAAATATTACAAAACTATTTAGTTGGACCTTAATTTAAATTGGTGCTGATGATTACATTTTGGGATCAATTGCTTGACAGATGGCGCTATTATCCCCCCCCCTTTTTTTTTGGTAGTTTTTAGTAAGGCAGGTGTAAGGGGGAAAAAAATCGTATAAATGTGTATAAAGAGAATTATTTGTGACTTTCCAATATAAAATTTGAAAATAATGTATTTGTAACAATAATAGCCAATCAGGAAAAAATGTTTTTTTTTTTTTTTTTTTTTTTTTTTTGAGACATTGCTCCCCCCCCCCCTCCTCTATCGGAAAGAAAAGGGCTCATCAATACAATTAAAACGAAAGATTGAACCTAAAAATTAATTGGAAAAAATAATAATGTTCGATTATCGCAATATTTTCTTCTATATTTTCCTATACAAACTCATGCAATACAAATTATGCATTTGTATTAGAATTATTTTCCATGATGAATACAGAAGATTTTCATCTCAGTGAAATATAATATTAAATGTCTAAAAAAATTCAATTTTGTGCTCTCTAAAAACATCTTTTTTTTTTTTTTAAAGGAAAAACATCAAGAAATTTCTCTTAAATTATTACAGATATGTAGTTCAACCATTCATTTTAAAGGTAATGACGAATTCTTTTAGAAGAAACCCATATCGAAATTCCCGGCGAAGTAACCCCCCCCCCCTCCAACGAGGTGTAGCAGTCTATTACTATTATTAATTTTATTTTAATTCCACATTGAAAAGTAAAAAATGATATTCATTACATACGTTTATACGAACTACCTTGAACTAATTTAAGTTTCGTAAGGAAGGGGGGGGGGGGGGAATTTTCTATTTTATGTTATTTATTTATTATAAGATTTTTACTTAAAATGTTATTTATGCACGCCTATGAGAATTCATCAGGTATTTATGAAAGAAAGATCAGGTATCACCAACATAGGAAATGTCATGAAAAATATAAAACATGATTTTTATTATATTTTTATTTTTAATATTTTTTTTCTTTTAAAGATATAGCAAAATCGAACCCTAATTCTTTTAAATAGGTTCTGGATCATTCCATATCAAATCAACGAAGCTAAAAACTTTGACCCCCTCAGATTTCTATGAAATTGGGTTCATTTATTTATTTATTTTTGGCGGGAGAGGGGAAAAGTGCATATTTTGGAAAGCAAAATTTGAAACTCACAATAATTGTACATAATAAATGTAGAAACAACGTGTGATTTTTAAAAGAAAAGTAAAAATACACTTTTTGAGTTATTGAAGGTCAAAGGTAAAAATGTTTGACTTAGAAATGAAAAAAAAAAAATTAAATTATATGCATGCGATATATCATTTGAAAGCCTGTGTTAAATGCTTTCTAATGATACCAAAAAAAATCAATTAGGTGACAAAATATGGGTGAATTTGTAATACAAGAATTTTGTTTTCACTTTTTATCTATTTTTGCAGCCTTGTATATCAAAAACTAAAAGAGATTGCGGCTTTTTAATTGATATACATTCATTTCTCTATAGAATAAATAAAAGAACCCAATTTTATAAAAATCTGAGGAGGGGGGGTCAAGTTGATAATGCTGCTTTTTTTTTTCGTTGATTTGACACTGAATGACACTTCTGTAAAACACCCAAAAAGATATTAAGTCTTTTCTTAAATATCTGTAGAGGTTTTAGCATTTTGAAGACTGTGCATTCATGAAAATATACAAATATGCTCAAAACCATAGGAATTGTTGCCTGAATGTTCATTTTATTGAACAAACCTAATGTAGTACAATTTATAAATATTAAATGGTAATATTAACCTTTACATGAAACCTGCAGTGATGCCAAATCAAAGGTGACAAGTCTCCTTAATTGTAATTATTGTAAAAATATTATTAAAAATATTAACTTTTTTTTTTTTTTTTTTTAAATATAATTTCAGTTGAGCTAAGCTAAAATAAGCAATATTGTTTATGATACATAAATGCATATTTGTTCTAATATTAACCTAAACAGAGGTTAATCCAGAACAAATTTAGTGCCGCATTGAGGCACTTTCATAAAGTCAATTTTTAGCAGTGAGGTACTTTCACAAATTCAACTTTCAGCAAAGAGGTACCTTAACAAAGTCAATTCTCAGCAATTTAGCTGCACACTAAAAAATTTTATAAGCTTCACTGCATCAAACACATAAAAATACCCTCAATTCGAATATTTACTGGAGACAATGATAAATATATAAGTAAACACCTTCTTATTTTGCATGTAAGAAACAACTTAACTCGCCTATATATATATATATATATATATATATATATATATATATATAGGCGAATGTATTAGTAAACTTATATACAGAAATATAATTTTAAAGTATCTTAAACGCAATAAAACATTAATTTCAAATTATCATGACAAAATTAAAAATATTCAGGTTTTCTTTATTAGTGCTGTCGAAAGTGATTATCCTATAGATTTTTTACATAGTTATATTATAGAAAAATATTTAAAACATTTGAAATATAAATGATTTTTAATTTTCCTTTTAAATTTTCTATAATCCTTATTTTTCTTATATTTAGCTATAATAACTTTATTTATTGTTTTAATTTCTTTAATTTAATATAGATGGCGTTGTAATAAGTTTTTCAAAGATTCGTTTTCTGGTTAGCTGTCTTGCTGGCGTTATTATGAAATACATGCTAACGTATTTGTAAATGTTTGATCATTTTCTGCCTTTCCCATATAAATTTTCTGCCTTTCCCATATAAGTTTTTGTCTTTTCCATTTTATTTATTCATTTTATTTTATCCATCTTTTATTTAGCCAGATTTGTGCTTTTTTATTAAACTGTCTGCCTAGGGGGAGAGTTTGATCAATAAAAGCATGCTTTAACCCCACACATATGTCTCAAGTCATATGGGGCATTTTTGATAGTTTAGTTCATTTATTTTAAGTTTTTTGCTGTTAATTTTTCTTATGAATTGTTTCACATTAATTAATTTTCTCGTAAGTTTTTCTTTAGTTATTTTTGTTACTTATTTACAACTATCTTGACTGAAAACATATATTATATTTTCATATATATATATATATATATATATATATATTGCAACTGTTTCATTTTGTTTTTTAAATGTATTTTCAAATTTAAAAAACTGCTTTGCGTATTTCGGTTAATTGTTCTGAAGTATCATTAATTTTCACAAACTTACTTCAAGTTTTCACAAATTATTTTATAAATTCACAAATGAGGTACCATTTTAAAAAAGCTGGATTTATCCCTGCTGAAATGTTCTTGCTTTTTTGTCTTCAGAAATGTCCTCTTTTTTGAACCCAAATTGAGTACACAGACTCGTTTTGCATTCATTTTGGCTTTTAAAAATCTGGTTTGCTTAGTTTTGAAAGAAAACACTACATTGACGAATTATGTGCACAATTTTTTCTCCTACCTAGATATCCAACTGTTGGTTTTAAATGCACTATGTTTTAAATTTGTACATAGTGTAGAATTTTTATGGATAGTGCATAAAATAAGTTATTTTTCAGTAATTTAAATTACTTTTATTTGGGGGGGAAAAAAACTGTTGTATTTTGAAACATTACCTTTTTGATACCAGACATACAACATGTATCATTTACTGGCAGTAATGTTCATGGGACTGAATAAAATGTACATCATCATTCGCATAAATAGCGTCACCGTGTGTTTTTTCTGGCTGCCTGGGTGCTGCTTTATGTTTGGTTGTTTGTGGAGAAGATAAACTGACCTGGTTCTGTTCCTGGCACCATAAGAGAAATAAATTTGTTCGACTTTTCGAATGGAAGGTGAACATATATCACCTTGATGTCTTCATTTTCCCCTTGATCTTTAGATTTCATGGGTGTTAGCCTTATTTGAATTTGTCCTTTCCTCGAGTATAATTTTTTTCTTTCTTGACTTTCTCTTACTTATATATGGTAGAGAAAGCATTATGTTTTGGGTCAAATTTTAGACAACTGAATTTTTTATTTATTTACGCGTTTCGAAGGAAAATCGGGTTTTTCGCGGTTGGTCTGTGTGTGTGACGACGTGGTTGAATTACGGGTGAATATATTTTTTAACTTGGCTAACGAAAATTTAGGTAATGGATAATATACCAAAAACTTAATGTATATTCTCCATACTGTCCTGGTGGTGGTGGTGGTGGGGGGATATTATGTTTCTATGTTTCTTTAATTGAATTTTACTTTGTAAATGCAATTTTTGCATATTTTATGAGTCACTACAATAACTAATTTCAGACATTTTTAAGTCGTAGATAAATTTCTGTTTGATACCAATTGGTATAGAAAATTTCCGCTTGACACGCCACATACACATAATTGTTTTATCGAAAGCTTTCGATTTTATGTTGTTTGCTGGTAAAAAAAAAAAAAAAAAAAAAAGTTCGTGGTTGTTAAATTATAAATGGATGCTCCATCCCTATGTGTGTGCTTATCTGTTATCAGCATACCCCCCCCCCCTAGAAAATAAATAAATATAAAAGAAAGAAAGCCTATTTTAGTTTTCTAAGTAATAGATATGAAATTTTATATAACACAGAATTTAATTTAGCACGACAAGATTTTTTTTTTTTTTTTTTTTTTTTAAGTATACATACATCGGCACGCGGTAACCATGTTGCATTCCTTAGCAAAGGTTACTAAATTCATTTCTTAAAAATTCTTCGGTACAGCTTTAGTATAGAACACTCTTTGCAACTTTCTTTTTTCTTTTTTTTTTTTTTCAATTTTGGCTATGAATTAAAGTAGCTCTTACAATTGCGCAACTAAAGATCTTGGCAAGAAACGGCTGAGATGCATCAGTGACAAATTTCAAATTTCGCTAGTGGGATGTTATACTGAAGCTCTTCTCTTCCACATTTCTTTAACACGATTTTATTATTATTATTATTTTGAAAATATTTTTTTTAACTTAAAGCGAGAGGGAAATAAAGGATAAAGAGACAAAATACTGGTTTGGATGTTGTCTTACATCCTACTTTGATGCACTGTGGGCTTATTTATTCTTCCAAACTATTAACATAACATATAGTTCCGAATTCATCATAAAAAGTCTCCAGGTTAAAATATATATATATTATCCGTTTTTCTAGTTTTCCGTTCTCTTTATTATTAGAAAGAAAATGGCTTATGTAGTTTTTCCCTTTATCAATGGTACCACTATATAAATTAAATTAAATTATCCTGTTACGTTTAGTTCATTTTCCAAGCTCACTTTTTATTTCCTAAATTCAATATTATCTTTTTTTTTTTTTTTTTTTTTTAATAATAATACGTTTAAAGTTAAAATGAGGATTTTATTTAATATATCTTTTGATTTAATTATATCCGATTGAACTAAAGAATATGGCATTAGCTTCTAGATTTTAATCTGATTAATAATTGTATTAATTTTCGTAGCGATCAACTAAATGGTGTAGTTTGTACAACGAATTAAAACCTGACGTATTACATATATGCATGATTGATTCAAGGTGTCCTACTTACAAATTTCTGCAACGCTGTCTGGAAACAATAGTTATGGCGTGCTAATAAATAAATAAATTTAATACAAATTTTAATAAATATATAAAAATAAATAAAATAATATATTTATTGTACATTGGCAAGAAATTCAAACTCGGTATTCTAAATAGGTATCATATAGAGATAGTATACTTTAAACTTTTTATTGTGATTGGACAGATACAGTTACATACAAATTAAATACATTCCGCCTTTTTTAATTGGAAATTAATTTGTTTTCTGTATAAAAAATGCTTTTAAGGAACATGTTTTATGTAGAATATGGTACGGTCACAGTGGCGTCGCCATAAAAAAAATTTCGGTGGGGGGACCTTTTTTTTTTTTTTTAATAAAATTCTGATAGCATAGTTTTAAAGTTAAAGAAAAAGTGCTCATTAGAGTTTTCCAGGGTGGGAGTTCTGCCGACGCCCATATACGGTCACTTGCAGTACCACACGAAAGAATTCGACTATATTAGGGCTGTAGATGGAAATTGCTTGAAGTGCATTTTAAAATTCCGTTATACTTTTTTCATATCGTGCTAAATATAAATACACTATGCGATGTAATATAGTTCATGTTCATAATCAATATACAGGGCTACCCAAAATTAGTCAGATAAGTTTTAAAGAGTGTTTTGGGCGAAAATTCCTTACATAATGTTTTATATGCCAAATAAAACTCTTTATTATTATTATTTTTTTTTTTTAAATGTTCATGTTTTAAAAAAAAGGGGGAATTAATAATAATTGCAAATTACGAGAATCTAGTGTCAGTGCCACACCAGATTATTTATTTTTATAAATATAAATAATTATAGTAAAAAAAACTCCATTAGACTAGCTAATATTCTTCTCTTACCTTGCTTTTTACTTTCATAATATTTTTCACAAATTTCATTCGCGAAAACTAGTTAGCTTTTGCTTTATGTTCTTCTACCTTTTGTTTACTGAAGTTCTGTAAGTCGGTTAACCTATTTTCACTCGAACCCAACTTGATTTACAGATCAAGTCGAAAGTCGAATTCAAATCGGGATGACTCTTATGGATCGGGTTTAGTTTGATTTTTCTAGGAGTCAGGGGTTTGTTTGGGTATATTTCCGTTAATAATAATAAATCTAATATTTAACCCGTTAACGCCCGAATTAATTTTGTAAAACATTATTTGCTGATTATTTTATTTCTAAATTAATATAGACAACTGATAGTAAAATATATTAACTTAAACAGTTCTTCTAATAGTTTTAAATTTAAAGCCTCTTGTATATACAGGAGCTTTACTTCTCACCCTTAGTGGATGAAACTTTTCAGTATGAGTATTTTTAAAAGAACTCGTCAAGATCTCTAAAGAAAATTGTTGAAGCATAGATCTCTGAAAATTTAAAACAAAGTTATCGATATTTTTCATTAAAAAAAAAAAAAAAAAAAAAAAAGAAGAAGAATCAATTTCTTAAAAAAAAATATGTATACAGAAAGAAGTTTTTGATGGCCACATTATACTTGTTTTAAAATATTTCATAATTTAAGAAGTTTAACAGTAATAGAAGAATCAAAAATGCAAAACATTTTCCTAAGTAAATATTTAGAAAATTTTTAAAACATCAAAAATGTAATGAGAATAGAGAAAACAATGAATAAAGAACTTCGGGATAAATTGCTTTACTTTCTACATTTATAGCTGAACTTGAACAGTGTTTTCTTGTTCGGAGACAGACATTACCTGACTGCCCTGAAAAAAAAAAAAAGAGCAAATTTGTAATGTTGTTTTCACTGTATGCCGTCTGCACAGTAACTAAAATAATGTTTTTATTTAACCTTGAAATTAAAAATATAGCTATGCATAACCTTCATGCTTTGAAATATACAATTATGAAATTTTGAATTATAATTGTGTTTCATAAAAAGCAACAACTCAGTGAGCTTGATATATCCGGCAGCGGCGGTCAGAAGGGGTTAAGAAGGAAAACTAGTTGGCATAGGTGACTCTGTTTGATTCACCACCATGTATTTATTCGTATATCTTTATACTATTGGATATACTAAATTCGTGCTAAGAAAAATGAATTCTACCGATCACGCATGAAGACGCCAGACTGAAACACCCCTCACCCCCTCCGCTTCGATACATTTTCACAACTTAATTTGTTATTTAATTTTATTGAGGTCAGTTTCATATTTCAGTTTTCACGCAATTACATAGTATTTCCAAAGCAAAAATCCTATTAATGGAAATTTTTGTGCGATTTTGCTCTATTCTCCTATATTAAGATAATTGCAAATTTCCGAACACCTTTGTAAAGTTTTCAAAGTCGAATGCTCATTGTTAATTACATTCATGCCAATATCATAAATGATATTTTAAAATTGGCCTGACATTTTTACGATAAAAATGATGATGATAATATGCGTTTTTCCAAATTTTACCCTGTTCCTTTTACGTTAACAAAATCGAAAATATCGAATAACTTGTGAAGTTTTAACATTAGAATGTTGAAAACAAACATTATTGCCAGTATCATAAGTGATATTTCAAAAATTGTTTCGACCTCTTAACGACATTTTTCTTGAGATAATGAATCTTAAAAAATGTAAAAGAATTTTTACGAATAACTACGCTTCTCATACCTATAATATGATTCGGAACTAAAAAGCCTATCACTTATATTGAATTCGAATTCAATGAAATCTTTGAAATTTTGAATGAAAAAACACATTTTGCTTTCTCTATAGTAATTCGAATAATAATTTTATCATTTGTAGAAAAGGTTATCTCCCTAACTGTTTCTTTCCCGAATCTTGAGATTTCGAATCTTGGATTCAACGAAAATTTTAAGTTAAAAATGCAATAACATTTTTAAAATTTTCTGTCATTTATGTTTTACGAGAAAGGCAATTAATCATTTCAGTATTAGCAAATATCAATAGAAACATTTTAATTCTTTACTTTAAAAGGAGATTTAACCAGAATTTTAAATGATTCAGAGTTTAAAAAAAAACAACTAAAATTGCATAATTTCTCCAGCTTAAATTATTAAATTTTTCTGCTTAAGGAAATTTCAAGATATTTTTCTTTAGACTCGTATTTTTTCGGCATGGCGCGGATGTCTCTACATAGCACATTCATTATGATATACAGTAGAACTTGGATAATTCGAAGTTGAAGGGACCAGAAAAAAATTCGAAATATACAAAAATTTGAATAACATATACTATTTTGTCAAAAAAAAAAAAAAAAAAAAGAGAGAGATATTAAAAAATTAAAACTCCACGATCAAAGATTTAACGCATAAACTTTATACCTAAGAATACTGCTACATCCCCCCCCCCCTTCCCCATTAAATCATTATTTTTTACGAGCTTAATTATTCAACACTTTTTTTTAAATAGTCAGATATTTTTTATTTCTTCTTTAAGTACAGTCTTTGTGTCATAGCATATGACTTGACACAAAAACAGAATCTACTTACTACATTAGGCATGCAGAGCTGCCAATCAAATTGTTAGTACCGCCTCTTTTTCTACACCAATTAATTTTTGGAGTAATTCTCTTGAAATGTAGCTACGATGAATTAAGAAGAAAAATACTCTAAAAATTATGTGGTGTAGGAAAAAAGGGCGGTACTAACAATTTGCCGGATTAGGTTGGCAGCTCTGGGCATGACTTTCAATTAAAAAAAACCTCGAAGTTCATGTATATTCACCATATCTTCTGATGCACTAGCTAGGGGCTTCTCTTGTATTTCCTTATCTTTCTTTTGAAAGACTGTTAAGATATATTAGCTGAGAAAAAATCCCTGGAACAAATTTTACTGTAATATTTTAAAGGTAATCGTATGAAAAATTCGAATTATCCAAAATAGAATTCGAATTATCCACGATTTTTTAACATTGTTTTAATATAAAATTCAAGGGACTGAGTAAAAAATTCGAATTATCCAGAATTTCGAATTAAACAAGTTCGAATTATTCAAGTTTCACTATATATATATATATATATATATATATATATATATATATATATATATATATTTAAAAAATAAAATTTTTCTTTTATAATTTAGAGGAAACACTTTATTTTCTTCTCCTTTAACATTATTCGTAAATTCCGGTGGCTTTTAATTTGAAATGAGCAAATTACTTTGCCTTTCAAAAGGTTAATCATTTTATAAATAATAAATATGTTTAAAAAAGTTTTAATTAAAATATTAGTAAAATATTTTAACTATGAAACTGTTAAAATTGTATTACTGTAATTTGTAAGTTTGCGTCTTTATTTCTCTGTCTTACTTTAATTAAAAAAATAATAATAACCCTATCAATTAAAGTTACGAATTTTTATCTCTATAACTGGAATTAATATTTATAACGTTTATGTTATTAACGTAGGGGTCGCAGCATTCCTATATTTTTACTTATGTTTTACTATTTTGTCTGCACGTAGAAATGTAGGAACGTTGCTACCGCTGTTAATAGTGCTTATTTAAATATTTAAATTTACAGCAAAATATTTGCTCTTAATTTATTGTAAATCTGATTTTCTTGTTAATATTTGGGAAGGCAGATCGGTATTTCTGAATTTCCAATTTCCAAAACTAAAGGGGACGCTTCACTTATCGCCGCTGATAGCCAAACCCCAATTCTACGGGAAATATTGTTATGTAAATTACAAATTGCCTAAATGATTATTTTATTGATTAATTCAGTTTTTAACATATGATAAAAACTGTATTTTCAGAACAGAAAATTTACAACTATTAAATTAACAATTTTTCAAAAATTCGTTAGATTGTTTTTTTTTTTTTTTTTCATTTCTAGGGATGGTTTTGTTTTGGTAATTTACCTGATTTCAAAAGTTTATTTGATTTTTAATTCCAAATTTCAGTTTTTCTAATAGTTAAAATTCATATATAATATATATATATATATATATATATATATATATATATATATATATATATGGCTGCTAAGCTTAATTAAAAATAATGCTCTTCATAATGATAGGATTGGACCTTTCTGCAATAACTTACATGTGTCCTTTTCATACGAAAACTTTTCTCGCTAAAATTTCAGATATTTTTTCATGAATTCACAATAATCTCTGCATCTCGATTTTTTAAAGCAAAAAATGAATTAAGTGAACTATTTTTTAAACACACCTCCAAAAATAATGTAACAAAATTAATTTGAAATAGTCAAAATTTTATGCATATTTACAAAATGTTTAATGGTGTGAGATAATCTAGTATTGCTTACATTCAAACATTTTTTTGCTAATCATTTACAAAAAAAAAAAAAAAAAAAAAAAAAAAATCTATATGAATAATTCACATTTTTTCAGCTGAATTCGCTTTCTATGCCCGGTTGCTAAAACAGATTGTCTCTTCTCAGTTGTGGGGAAAAAAAAAAAAAAAAAAAAACTTTCATCAAAAACCTTCTCTCGAAAACGTGTTCATGGTAGTCCCGTAATAACAAGACGGAGTAAAATGATGTAGTGTTTTGTTTACTTCAAACTCTGCGCTTTGTAAATCCTGTTTTCAGCCAATCAGAACATCATTTTCTTTTCTCGCTCCTCTCATGTATCTCTCCATCCTCTGTTTCGTTTTATTTTATTTCTTTTGTTCTGGTAAGCCTTTAAAAAAAAAAAAAAAAAAGCTGAAACTGAGAAAAAAAAGATTTGTTCATTTGCACGCGTACTCCCTTATATTTACTTTTATTTTTCTTTCTTTTTTGTGTGTAAAATATGTTTTAGATGTTTTTCAAAACTAAGAGCTTCTTTATTTACATTGTTTTAGTTAAAGGTTAGTGTGCACATATTTTGGCAAATGCTGGAAAATGTTTGAGAAAATTTGTTCATTTTGCTGATATATATTCACATTTTTATGTAAAACTATTGACATTATTATTATACTATTTGTAAAGTACTAGAAGGATTTAAATAGGAATATTTTAAATATATTTTATGCAATTTGAATTGAAATAATAATAAATAAATAAAAAAAACATATATAGTTAGCTTTATAACATCCTAAAAAAAAGAAAAAAAGTGAATATTACTTTTTTTTTTTTTTAACTCAAGGAAAATATTTCGCTTTTTGCAATTGAAACATATAATTTCATAAAAAATAAATAAATAAAAATAAAATAAAATCCCTTGAAGTAGGATTATTCTTCCGTATAGTAAAGTAGAAAGATGAAAATACATTATAATTTTTAAAAGTAATAAAATGATATCGATATTTAAAAACAAAATTAAGTATTTTACTAGGCTAGCTTGTACCAAATTATAGAAAAATTGGTATATTTTTCCCTTTTAATTTGATGAAATACAACAAATTAAAATTTTAACCAAGAAACAGATAGGCCGGTAACTGTTTGAAATGTATGTATGCATTTTAATAGCTAAGCATGTGAGAATCTATTCAAGAGGTCTCTTATTACATTTCATCATTGACGAGTGCGTTTCATTTTTCATTATAGTGTAAATGTTGTGGTATAATTCATCTGTAATCTAATATTCATGGTTTTATATATATATATATAATGTTTCTTTTATTAGCTAAATTTTATTACGTTTTATATTTTCATTTTAATACGTTATATGATGTAAGAAATGAATTCATATATTTAATATAAGAACTGAAAACTGTGTGAAACAAGGACAGTATTCAAACAAATGAAACTGAAATAACAATAAGAATGAGCAAAAACCACCACTGTTTTTTTTTTTTTTTTAATGCGTTATTTATATTTCAACACAAAATCCTGTAATTCTAAGACAGTAGTTTAAAAAAAGAAAGAAAGAAATCCCATTAAAGATTCGAGAAAATAAATAAATCCACTGAAAGTGTTAAAATCACCCATATTATTAAATTTTCTAGGAATATTCCATAAAAATTGTATCAGAAAGTAAATGTATATTAATTTCTCTTCTTCATAGGTAAATGATTCGACATTAAGAATGTTAAAATAAGTTGCAATTTATTTTCCATTGAAAGTATTATTTTATCGTGCACAGTTGGTAGCTACAAATTTAAATAATATATTATCCAAAATTGCAAATGCTGCTGGGAGTATTATTAAATTTATAAACTTAATTTAAATTTATTATTAAATATTATTAGATTTTATTAGTAATACATATTAACAAATTTATAAACTTAAAATAATAGATTTGTATATATTAAATCAGTATATATAAAGCAGCTCTGAATTTCTATACTAAAAGATAAAATTTAATTTAAATCATGATATATGAAAATGAAAGTGTAATGTATAAATAAATTTAAAAAATAAATAAATAAATAAATGTCTTAACAATACTACAAGAAGAAAATGTTGATTTCAAAAATTTTCAAGCCAAAAAAATTCAATACAAGTTTTGTTATCTTCTTCAGCAGGTGGGAACACAGCAAAATAATAATAATAATAATAACAGGTTTTAGAATATATGCCAAGCTAGCATACTCCAAATTGCTATTCAAAAATAATAGAAGTAATAAGTAATAGAATAGTTGAGCTTGAAATTATAACAACCAAAAATGCGATTTCTTTGATAAAACAGTGTTATGCATTTTAAATTTGAAAATAGGCGAAAATTTATTTTAATAACAAAAAGAAAGAACTTTGCAGCAGAAATTTAATTTTGAATTTTTAAAATAGAAATTGTAAATTGATAAAATGACATGCTAGCAATGACTAAAGATTTCTGAAAAATAAGCATCCTTTAATGAAAACGTACAGCATCAATACTTTTTCAAGTGCCTGGATTGAATGTTGCGTGCAAATTAGGCGTTATTTCTGTCATACTGTATGCAATTTATATATATATCACTATATCATACTTAAATTTTCTACAAAGTGGCGTTTAGAATCTGGCCATAATACTTGACACTTGTTCGATATCTATTGAAGGGCTAACGACTCATGTTTGTAGCGAATATTTTTTCTACCATGTAGGGGTAAAAAAAGTTAAAAGAAAAAAAAGGGGGGGAGGAGGGAGGACTTTTTTTTTTTTTACTTTATCACCAAAAGTAAGAAATCTTTATTTTTTAAAATATTCTACAAGATTTCGGCAGGGGCTGTAACCCCATCAACCCCCCTCTGGATACGCCACTGACATCTGATATAAACTACGCTCCTGATTACAAATGAAGAGCCACATCTAATTACTCTAAAATGAATAATTAAATTATCTCGCAATAGACTTAAATTTATTAAGAAAAAAAGAAACCGAAGCCTATTTTTGTTTTCTAATAATAGATATAAAAATCTGTACAAAACATAATTTAACTTAGTCCGACGGCATTTTTTTTTAAGTCTACTTTTCCATATAAAGGCATGCGGTAACTGTGTTGTGTTCCTTAGTAACGGTTACTATATTCATTTCTTAAAATTTCACGCGATTTTCTCAATTTCATTTTAAATATTTATTATTAAATTGATGCCGTAGGGGGAAAACCTTCTGACACTTTCAGAGTGAAACACAGCAAATGCTGACGAAGTGAAATGTCAGATTGAAAACAATCATTTAAATGTATACAGGGTGATCCAAAAGTCAAAGAAAAAATAAATGTATTCAAAAAGTATTGACCGTAGCACTATGCGGTTTTCACTGAAATGCACTGAAAGACATGGGATTTTTTTAGGCATCAAAAGATTTATTAGCAAATTAGTTTACATTTTTTTTAACATGTGTACTTTAATTGTAAAATTACTTTTTTACAGTAGCGCAGTACTTTCAACAGCGTTGCTGGGACTAAAAATGAGATACTTAAGATATTTGTTTTGCGATTGCAGTATATTGCTTCAAAAGTGTTTTTTCAATTTTTCTGAATAATTTTAGTTTGAAACTCTATATATGTTATAAATAAAAAAAAACATGCTTTTTTTTTTTTTTTTTTTTTAAGTTTTAAAATAAATGCTTATATCTCCGTTATTTAACACGTTGAGCGCCACGCGAATTCTTAAAGAAATCCCATTCAGCTGCCAAGGCTTCCCAAGGATCGCTGCTTAGAAGCTTGTTATGTTTACCGTGTTATGTTTTTATGTTTACCGTCTTTCAATAAAATCCATTAAAATGTCTTGATATAATCCTATAATAAATAAAAATTAAGTAAACTTTAAACAATTTTGTTCATTTTTTCACATCTTTCATTTTTAAAACTGTTCCGTTTAAAAGAGATATTGTAGATAGATGGTTGAAAGGAATTTTTCTAACAAAGTTAAAAAATAATTACATAATTTCAAACTGGTGTATATATATATATATATAATTAATTATACATATAATTATTATACTACATATATATTTATTACATATAATGTCAGGTAAGAAAATATGAATAAAAAAATCATAAAATATTTTGTAAAAAGTGAAAAATGTTATTAGATTTAAAAAACCCAATAAATCTCAATGAATAAACCAAAAAAAAAAAAAAAACAGTCCGTTTTTTTTTTTTTTTTTTTTTTGTGGGCGGGTCCGAAACCCTGGTATATATATATTAAATTAAATTTAAATATATATATATATATTTTTTTTTAAGTGTACTTAGTATTATTCAGCTGCATGCATATATATGCTAATTTTACTAACTCTATTAGACGGTAATGATGTTTAACAAACAAACAACAGAAATCGGCGTACCAGCAGAAATAAATCGAAAATCAGGTAGGATTTTCGATTTATTTCTGCACAAAAAATATATTTTAGGCGAAAAATTTGTCATACATATGTATGATTTTGGCGACTAAACGACAATTGTCGCTATGTACTCATGTTGGCTTGACCCCCTACATATTATACAATGATCCATATATTTGATCCTAAACTTATTCATGCTTCAATAGCTTCACTTACAGCGTAGAGTTTATTTAATTTTAAATATTTTATTGTGCAATCCATCTATTACAATGACAAAACGGTTACACCACAATATATCACGATATGGGTAAATAATCAGTCATGCTGAGTATTTTCATTTCCGAAAAGTGGGAATGTCCAAGCGTTGATGTTTGACCTTTTAAAAAAAATATCGTTTGCATCACTTAAAACTCATTTAACATTGTTGATTCTAACACAATATCAAGGTTTTATGTCTTTATGTGTGTTTCGATAAAACTTTTTGATGAATTGAAGTTGTTGTCAGAGTCGCTCTTTTAGGTTAAGGTCATTATGAATCATCTGTGGAAACTTTCCGAGATCGAAATACTTTTAATAACGTTAAAGAGATAATTTATTTTACTAACTCCCGAAAGCACCTTTTATTTTCTCTTACCTATGGTAGAGAAATTATTGTTTTAGGGTCAAATTTTCGAAAGTGAGTTTTTGTTATATTTACATGTTCTAAGGTCCCCTGAATACGAAAATCATGTTTTTAGCGAATGGTGTGTCTGTGTGTGTGTGATCAGCACACCTCAAGAACAAATAGTAGCAGAAATTCCAAACTCGGTATTCTAAATGTGTATCATATAGGGATGCTACACTAAGCTTTTCGTTGAGATGAAGCTAATGGTTCGTGTACAGGGACACCCAAGAGAGTTCAAATACATTACGTCTATGGGAGAAATTGCAGATAAGTAGAGTTTAACATCTATAGACTGCACTAAACCAAATGAAACGAATATATCTGTACTGATAAGTATAAAGGATTTAAGTCCAAAAATGTCGATTTTGAGTTAAGTACATAGTCAGACCCAGAAAAAAATTCTCTATCGATCGGTATAAAGGATTTAAATCCATGTCATTTAGTCTTTGAGAAAATCCATTGGTAAAAAAAGGTTCAAGTCAGAAATTTAGCATTAATCATTGTATAAAATATTTAATTCAACTTTTTCCCTTTATTAAATGAAGATTGACAATCACTGAGCGGTATAAAGGGTATAAATCAACATAATCCCTTTTTCCTAATCGATTCTTCTGATTAGTTTTTAATTAGTTTAACTTTATTTTTCGTGTCCTGAAAAATCAAGAATATGGACTTAAATTCTTTATACTTATCAGTACAGATATATTTTTTATATCTATAAAAACATGTTTCATGTAGAATAGGGTAGGGAAATCATTGACTGTTCGTTTACAGGGTTACACAAAAGAACTAGATAAAAGTGCGACAATCGTTGCAAATTGATGGAAGTATATTTCAGGCTGAGCCATGTATGATTACTGTAGGATTATATTTAGATGCACCATGTGGTGTGTATATTATCTTCGAAAGATATACAGGGCTGCAAATATTTAAGCGATAGCATTCTTTTTTGTTGTTAGTGGATGTGCTTTACTAATAATATTTTACCATTTCCTGGAAAGCTGTTCGGGAACTGAAATAAATTCCTCATAGAAATATGGTAAATAATGTATGTTTTAAGCCAAATATTCATAGCTTGTTTTATTATTTATACGTTTTGAGGCTTTCTGATTACCGTAGTCAAGTTTTTTAACGTTTGATCTTTGTCTGTGTCTTTTAGAGTGACAAAAACGAATAATTTTAGGAGATCCAAATGTTGTATTTTGAAGTTAATATATGTTTGTTGCTGGAAAAGTTTGATCAAGATTGATAAGTTTCAAGGAATTTTGCGTGTGAAATCTTTCTGTATAATTTTAAATAAACTTTTAATTTTAACAACAGAATTAAGAATTAAGTTCTATATAAATGTAGGTGCATTAATGAAACGGGGGGGGGGGCTACACAGAACTAATTATCATATAAAACCCGAAGCCTAATTTGAATTGTTTTAACATAGGTTTACATAACAGTGTTCGTTATCTTACCTCTTAATCTCCAACCTGTATTTATAGTAATTAATTTCAGGGTAAGAGAAAGTCGTGTGAGTGACACACCAGATTATTTATTATTATTATTAATTTATTTCATACTATTTCCCAAATTCTTATGTACTTACTGTCATTCACTACGGTACGTTTGTGAATCTCAACATAATTTAATTTTTTTTTTTTTTCGACAGGAGAAAAAAAAAAAAACGTACAGTTATTTAAAATGAGGAAAATAAATTAGAAATATCAGTCGTATCGTTACAAATAAGGTACCAAGTAAATAAAAGGGAAATTTTTTGTGAATCCGATGGATTAAACAACTTATCAATCGGACAATTAGTTTTTTTTTTTTTTTTTTTTTTTTTTTTTTAATTAACTAAAGTATGAATTTTAGGTGGCAACAACAGAAGATTGTATGGAAACCGTTAGGAGAAATAAAAAAAACTGCTTCACATTAAGTCAAGTCACATGTTTTTGAAGTGGGATTAAAAATTGCAGTTTTCAATTTTTTTTAAATTTTCTCTCACGAACACAAAAATATAATATACAGCCTGTACCCCACAAAACCAACTTGCATTTCAAATTTCATCAATTTTTTGGTTCATAAACAAAAAAGTTTTTTTTTTTTTTTCAAATGAAATTTTATCTTAACTTCGAAAAGATACGATACATTAAGAATTTGGGTTTTAAAAGTTTTTTTAAATAGATTATTTTATAATGAGATAAAAATGCTGAAGACTGTACGTTGCGATTTAAAATTTTTTAACATCGCTTTGCACACCATTTTCACATAATAGACTGAGAAGTTTAAAGAAAAAAAAAAAAAAAATATATATATATATATATATACTATATAACATATTATTTTAGTCGCATTATACGTAATTGTAAATTAAAATTATCGCTTTAAATAATTAATGGTTCAGAATTAATTATTAGTTCATCTGAAAATAATTTAAACTAATAATAAAACTAAATCAAGTTACTTTGACTTTTATTACAGTTACTATCTTTTATGTTCAAAGCACATATCGGTATTGAGTAACATGCAATTTCTATATAATAATGAAATATATTTAAAGTTATGTGTTTTCCTTAAATAAATACAGTGATATTTGTTTTAATCTTGTCTTAACTACATAGATTTTAAATTAATTTTTGGAACTTGGACCTAATTGAATGACATTTCAAATATAATATATATATATATATATATATATAGATAGATAGATAGATAGATTTTAGAAATAAATATTCTACTGGATTATGTAATTTGTTATTATTATTGGAGGGGAGGGGAAGGGAGGGTTTTAAACTGTGCTTATTCTGAGGGAGGATGGGATGCAAGAACATAAGGATAGATTATCCATTTTTAGAATGATTTTTGCAGCTCTTCAGGTACATATGAGATTTATTATAGGCAGAATTTGAAATAAAAGTTTTTATATTTTTTTTTATAACGTGATAAAAGAGGTACATTTGTAGTAATAAATATATATATATATATATATATATTAATTACTATCTTTATCTTTTTTTTCTTTTTACTGAACTTCTCAAAGAAATTTTTAATCTTATTGGTCATTGGTGTTTCAGTGATCTTGTATCTATTGCTTGGCTTTTACTATGCGTAATGGATCATATATATATATATATATAGAGAGAGAGAGAGAGAGAGAGAGAGTGTTAATGTCTGTATAGTAGGCAAATATAAATATGAAATTCATATATTTTATTTGAAATTACATAATTCAATAAGTTTGAATATGAGCAATTACAATGTTATATTTTAATCATGAAATCAAAATACGATATATATATGTATTTCCCTCTGGGGTGCCTAGTGAATTTGCTTTTGTATATTTGTTTAGTTATTTATTCAGACTTGCATAAGATGAGTCAACGATAAATTTAACCATTAAAAAATATGATATAATAAACGCGTTAAACAAATTTGTACTTCTACTATTCTTTTCGCTACCACTTGTGATTCTACTCCTATACAGTTTATATTTTATTATTTTAGAAATATTTTTCATTGTTATTTTTAATTTTAATAACAGTAACTCCAGTGACTTATGTGACTTCAAGATTTTTTTTTCAGCCATTAATGAGATATATTGGTTAAATATAAGCTATGGTAAAACACAACTATGTTTTATTTGACACTAAGAGTAATTTCGTTTAGAGAGAGAGGGAGAAGGAGGAGAAAATTATTTTAAAAGTATGCTTGCATGTTTTCCTTTCTGTTTCTATCATTTATATCCTTGGGGCTTTGAAATAACAAACGAAAATTATTTTCATATTTAAAAATTTTCGATTTTGCATAACCCAGGCGGGAAAAAAAAATTAATGTTTTATAGAACTCTCTCCTTCTCGCTCTTTTTTTTTTTTTTTTTTTTTTTTTTAAGGAGTTAAATGTGTTTTAAAATTTCAAAAAATCAATTTTTATTTGTTTAATAGCACAATATATCTCGAATATTTTCCCAAAGTTTCAAGTCAATCGAAGTAAAAGTTTAGTGGATAGAGCCTTTGGAAATTTCCCACATTAGGTTGCTTTTTATTTCTATTTAAAACTTTAATCACTTTTTTTTTTAAGAGCATTGTTTTTGAATTCGGTGAACACGATTTCTCAAAAACTAATGCGCCGATCTTATTGAAAGAAAGTTTGCACACTGCTTCACAATAGAATTGACTAGTGCTTGAACGAAGGATTTTTTTTTTTTTTTTTCTTTTTCTTTCTATTGCAATAAATTTTACAAGGTTATATGAAGCGTAAAATGTAACCGAAAATTATACTGTTTTAGCATAAAACTCTGCCGAAAGTTCTAAGCTGATTTCTTTCCAAGAGATATGGCTATCATGAGTTATCATGTCCACCACTTTTCTGTAGAGTGTCCGGAAATCAGGTCTCACCGGCTGAATTTTCTAAACTTTTTAATGAAAATTTTATAAAATATTGATAAATGTTGCTCTTTTATATGCCCAGAATTTTAAATAAAGAATTTTATTATATATATGTATGTATACAGAAAGAGAGAGAATAATGTATATATATATATATATATAAATAATAGATAACGTAATAAAATTTAATCTTAAAATTTAGCAATTAATAGAACTAAAACAATAACAGCACACTCAAATATAGAACTGAATTTAACATAGAGGAAAGAATGACACAAAAAGTTGCGATATAGATGAGGAACCAATGAGTTACCATATTAACTTAAAATACTTACGCCGACCTGAAGGATAATAAAAAAGGACCATTAAACTTGTGAAAGAGAAAAAAGATAATAAACCACATAATCAATTGGATATAAATGCTTAAAATTAGAAATATACTTATCAAGGGGCGCATACTTCATAAAGCAGAGAAAGCTGCAATGATTTCGTAAAACGATATTGCTAATCATAGCAATTTATATCATCTCACGCCCCGATCAATGCAGCAAAAAGACCAAAAAGAATGAGAAAAAAGTGAAAAATTAAATTAAAACAAAGGATAAATAAATATTGATTAAAATCTTAAAGGAAACCAAATTAATAACATGAAATAAGCAGAGTAACCACATGGAAAACAGTTAACACAAACTGGAAAAATGGTTGATGCCAAAACCTAAATTGAAGTTAAAATAATAGCTCGACAGATATCGATTAATCGAAAATACTTCAGAACAATTACATTAAAGATAAAATACACAGAGTAAATATTAAATGATAATGTTAAAATTAATACTAGTAGAGTTAAATTAAATCGTACCAAAAATATTAATAATTAAATCGTTTAAGATAAGGACTGAAGAATGAAGGTTAAAGACTACTAAGAACAAGCGCCATCTTTCGGTTAGCTATAATAACATTAAGTCAGTTATATAAGATGTATTGACTGAAAGATTAAGATAATTTAGAAGTATTAACAGCAAGATTAAGATAATTTTTAAGATTTTTATTTAAGATGTATTGACTGAAAGATTAAGATAATTTTTAAGATTTTTATTTTGAAGTCAAATTATTAAGTGTTAAGTTTTAAGAAGACATAATTATATATATATATATATAATAAAGATGATCTATTAAGCATAGTAGAAGCCAAGCAACAGATACAAGATCACTGAAACACCAATGACCAATAAGATTTAAAAAAAAAAATAAATAAATAAATAAATAAAAATTATCAGTGGATGAAATACTCTAATGTAAAGAAACCAGATCTATTAATTAACAGCTTGCAAAACAAACGAATCAATAAAGTAAAACAACAAATCTTAACTTAAAACCATAAACTTATCAAAATTAATGAAAAAACAACCCAAGAAACACAAGATAGGAAGAAGGAGGCAGGCGAGTATATATAAAATATTTTGTACTGGATTCTTAAAAATGTTCAAGTTCCTATTTTCGACGGTTTTTGATGTTTTAAGAGCTTCTGGACGCGTTTCGACAATTTTTTAGAATGATATATTATATCTGTCGCGCATGTTTTGCAAAAATTTTGTTGCGACTGTAGATCAAGAACTAAGCATCTGGGCATATTTTTTTCGGATGATGGTATCCATACCGTTAGATTGCATATCTGGGTTTATTTGTAAGTAACGAGAGAACTTTTTTTTTTTTTTTTAACATAAACAAATGAACACATTTATGTCTTAATTTGTAACAAATCCGTCAATGAATTTCTTTAAACATATCCCTAAGAATTTTCGTGAAATATTGCTCAAATTTTGTACATCATCTAATTAGGGCATGTAATAACTATACCCATCTTTCTTCGCGTCAAAATCAAATAAATTTTTAAGTCAATTTTTAAACTTTTTTTCTTTTTCTTTTTGACGATTTGTTTCATTTAAAATCAATATTCTGCTTTATTGGTTTACGGTAACATTATTATAGATTCCCTTCAATTTTCTTGTATCACGTTTATAAATGATTTCTGTGAGAATTTTCTTTGTGTTTTTCACATTCAATATGTACATATATTGTATGCAATTATCTTCAACATTAAGTCCAGTATTAAGCTGGCGAAACTTCTATACTCAGAAATAAATGAATGGTTAACTATCACTCTAAAATGAACTTGTAAACAGACATTGATTCTTCGAAGAAACGTCGAAGAGGCTAATGATTCTCTCTCTGTTTACCGTTTCAAGAGTCGCATCCTTTCATCTTCGAAAACAAACATAATATGAAAGTCTTCCGTCATGTGATAGCCTTGTTTGTTGTTTGCTCAAAGGATTTTTTTTTTTTTTTTTTTTTTGAATTTATTATTTGTTCATCCTATAACTTTGTTTACATTTCGTGAGCTTTTTAATTAATAGTATAATAGGCTTTCTGAAGAACTGCGTATTCTTTATCAGTATTGGATATCAAATTCGGTCCACAGATATAATAATAATAATAATAATAACTTTGGTTTTTCATTTGACGTTTCAATATGTTTATTATTATTATTATTGTTTTCATTCTTTATCTGCCCAATTCGCAAATGGCTGAGTCTAAATATTTAGAATTATATAAGTTAGAGTGTATTTTTATGATTATAAAACATGCTGTATTCATATATTAAGAATGAGATGCTGCACTTCAACTTGATTAATTCATAAATTTTCGAATTGAAAACTGAATAATTTTATTCAAAGTAAAAAATTTCCTGGTGGGGAATGGAACCTATTACCTGCAGCTTAACCTATTACCTGCGGCTTACCTGCTCTACCACAGAGCTCTTTCGGACAATTTCCGACAGTCATATGTCCCTCAAGGTCGATTTAAATTGTCCGTGATCGCTCAGTGGTAGATGATACCACAATACCGTTGCAGTGACTGTTGCAGAATGAAAACACAAGGGTTCTTTAGAAAGGGATTGGCCATTGCCCATATTCTGAAATTTTAAGAATTGGATTCCGTCTGTTCACAAAATATTTCACGGGCAACCACTGTTTGCTTCTTTCGGAACAAGACATGGTAGGTCGAAAGTCTGATTTATTGGCAAGCATTGTGAGGCAGCTACTGAACATGTTTAATTGTGAATGGATAACACGTTGAAATGAATTATTTCCACTCGAAATAATCGCTGCTTGTTTTTCCGCAATTTGTGGTGCTTAATTTATAATGTTTTTATGCATGAACTTGCAGTACAATTTACTTGTGTAATTTTTTTTGTACTTAAAAAAAAAAAGTGCTCCTTTTTAAAAAGGTTTATTTTTATTTACAGAGTTGCCCTGCCGGCAGTTATGGAAGCAACTACGGTGTCGTTCTCAAGACACAGATCCCACATTCAGGGTATCGTCTAGTCTAGCGACGTGAAGTCAAGGGCCATGGCCAGAGTCACTTGGCTTACTTTCGTTTGCATCTGGCTCTGGTGCTGCGTCATACAGTGTCATCCAGATACCAATAGATGGTCTTCGCTCAATGAAATCAGAGACCTGACGATGGCTGGTGGGCCTGTCTATGCTAGTACGTCGGAGGGCGACGGTGAGTGTATTATTTCTCTTTGTACATTCTATTTTACTTTTACTATTTTATCTTTGCATGGCGCGTTCCAGGCAAAAATGAGTTCCAGTTAGCTACCCCTTCATAAAATTCAAATTTACAAAAACTACCTATCACAAGCTTTCTTTTTATAAAAAGTATTCTTTTATCTTTTTTTAATTATAAAAAAATTTTCATGCTGGAGACCTGTTTTCAGCATCCTATCGACTAGCTGCAAATACTTGATTCATGGAAACATTATTAGTTTGGTACTGAATTATACGTCTTGTTATTTAGCATAAAATATGGTGAATAATAAAACTGAACGTTTCACACGATATTTGTTTTTCAAAGAAATAAATAAAAATTTTCATAAAAACTGACCAAAAATATTAAAACTTGTATCAACATGTGTTTTTAACTTCTCATTATTCTATGATTGCGTTCTTCTCTCAATACTGGTAGACGTGAGGCACCGGGTTCGATCCCATGTCGCGCTCATCAACTTAGCCATTCGTAGCTTTTCTTGGATTTCTTCGAAACATGCATAAATACGGGCGTCTTAGGACCCTAAACACAGTCAGTTGGTCTTAATCCTAACACCAACAGCAACCAACACTCTCTATGATTGCTTTTAGAAGAAGACAAAATTGTTGTGCTATTTTCACATTAAATTATAGCTACCCTAAACACAGTCAGTTGGTCTTAATCCTAACACCAACAGCAACCAACACACTCTATAATTGCTTTTAGAAGAAGACAAAATTGTAGTGCTATTTTCACATTAAATTATAGCTACCCTAAACACAGTCAGTTGGTCTTAATCCTAACACCAACAGCAACCAACACACTCTATAATTGCTTTTAGAAGAAGACAAAATTGTAGTGCTATTTTCACATTAAATTATAGCTACCCTAAACACAGTCAGTTGGTCTTAATCCTAACACCAACAGCAACCAACACACTCTATGATTGCAAACAAAATTGTAGTGCTATTTTCACATTAAATTATAGCTAAGTATTTGGATATAAACCTTATGGATTTTAATGTATGATCGTCATATTTAAAAACGCAAACTAGATTTATAATAAAGATGATTGATGGATTGGCCAATTTTTTGTAAGAACGAAAAGTGATTAGGCAAACATGCGAGTCTGGTATCTTTGGGTTAGGAGGATATAGGGATTAAAGCCCATTGACCTCGAAGGGACCTAGGCCTTCCGTGGGATGAGGGAATATTTCTAAAGGGACTAGGCCGTTTTAACGCTAGTTTCAGAGAAAATCACAGAAAGCTCCGAACAACTACACTAACGAGCGCGAAATTTGTTCAAACCCGGTACAAGCTTATGGAGCGCAGGGTGGCCACAAGTCAGGGAATTTAAGTGAGTCCGAAAAATTCATGGAATAGTCAGGGAATTTCGACAAATCTTGTGGAAATAAGCCATATTTGAAAGCTCGTTATTAAAAATTGCTAAATCGTTCGCTAAATTTTGTGAAATTTTTTGGGAAATAAACGGCATAAGTCAAAAAAAAGTCAGGAAAAATGGTTAAAAGTAGTCATGGAAAAGTCAGGGAATTTGAAAAAATTCTCATGTTAGACACCCTGGGCAGAACTTCTCTGTCACTGATGGTTTACTACCCCGAAAAGCTCTACCAGTTGACCATCCTCGACACGTAAATTCAACAAATTGTGTGCATTACCTTCGACCTGAATAGCTCACCTCGAGGAGCGTTGGAGCGGTAACTTACAGGTACCAGGTTCAGAACCTGGCCTAGTCACTTTTTGCTCTAGTAAAAAATGAATTAGGCCAATCCATCAAACAATTTTAATTGGGAAATATAACTTTAATCATTTATTTTCATATTATATAATATTGTATCGTAATCGTAAATACATTATGAAAAAATATTGTATTGTTAGTACACTAAGGGACAAAAAAAAAAAAAAAAAAGCCGCACTTGGATATTTTCCATTTCTCTTTCTATAGTCACCAATTTTATTGTTTTAAAAGTAAATTTTCGAACAGATTTTATTACGTTGTGTTCCATGTACAATTTAGGGTTGAGCCAAATATTAAAAACAAGATGCAGTTGTTCGAAAAATTGCAATTTTAGAAAGTATTTCAAAAAGGGCAAGAATAAGGCAATTAACGATACCACAAAAAATATTAATTTTAGAGTGAAAATCAAAAAATATTTTAATACGCAGGATGACAAAATGATTAAACATTAACGAAATATTGGTAAGCTGGTTTTTAGCAAGATACAAAAATTCTTGGCTATTTAAACTGGAAAATTGTCTCTATAGGTGTGGAAACGTTGCTCATCCAATCGAGATGATCGCAATGTAGAAAGCCAGTGCTTAAAAAATCAGTTTGTATTACATTTAGAACATAGAAGGGATTCGGAAAAAGTGTTTAGTAACATAATTTCGTTAAATACAGTGCAATAACGATTAAACAAGGCAGGTTTAAGTGCCAGAAAATCTGAAAATGTTTCATTCTTAACGAAAAGAATTAGGAAAGCAAGACTTCAAAGGGTTAAAAAAATTAAAAAATGATTAGTTAATTATTGGGCTGAAGTGGGTCTCTAGGGTGAAGTGGTTCTCTCTGATGAGTCAAGTTTAACTTATTTCGAGCAGAAGGAAACAAGCAGGTCTGATGACGAAAATGTGACCGACTTAATGAAAATCGCACTTTTAAAACAGTGACACATTCTCCGTACATTACGATACGAAAGTGCATAATTTTTCAATGAGTCGGGCAAATTTTCATGTTCAAAGGATCAACTAACCCGAAATAAAACTCGGCCATTAAAAAATTGATGCCTGACCGACTATTTTGGAGATATTTCAAGACTTTTCCACAATCAGCATTTGAAGATGATAATGCACTTTGTTACATGGCGCCTGTAGTATGTTTATTCGATTCAAGTTGTTAAAATTACCTATATCCATTCCCATAAGCATAATTGTGTAAGTTATAACTTTTTTTTACTTAAATCCCACAAAGAATATCGTAGAATTTCTTCTTTACTGGACCTGAAAATAGTCCTAATCTCAAACCGCTCGAAAATGTTAATCTATAAAAGAGGGTGGGAATTCGAAATTTGTAGCATGCAACTTTGCAAAAACTAGAAAAAATTATTTATGATATTTGGCACACTAAAATTTCTGAGTTTCATGTTAAAAACCTGTAAAATACTATGCCATAGCACATTAAAGTAGTAATTCCATATAAAGGTGGAGTTATCCAATGCAGAATGCATATTTTTATTAAGTAATTGTTTAGATCTAACAAATAAATAGTTTTATTTCATACATTAAAATATAACGTGTTATTTCATATAATAAATCATGATAGAATACAAAGTATATGCTTATTATATTACGTTTAAAAAGAAAATTTTATGTAAATTTTTATTAAATACTTCTTAGAGTGTAATAAAGCGAATTATTGAATCAAAAATGTACATAGGTATCATTTCATCTCTTTGGTGTTATATACAAACATAACAGTTTTATTTGTTTTAGTCATTAGTTTTTAAGTCATTACAAACACAAAAGGTATAAGTCATTTTTTTCTTCAGCGCAACTTTTTTTTTTTTTTTTTTTTTTTGGGGGGGGGGGGCCCTTAGTGTACATTACACAGGGCACGACTATGCTATTTGGAGGCCCCTTTACCCTGCTCTAAGTAGCTCGCCAAAAGGACACATTCTCAAAAATAAATAAATAAAAATAGTGCATTTTTTAACATTTTCCTTGAATTATACCTGATATTTCTTTGCTCTTTTAGCTACCTTATAACAAAATCATTAGATTTATGTTCAAGACAAATGAAAAACTGAAGCACATTGATTATCAGCCAATGTTTAGGAAGTTGGTCACAAAATTTAATAATTGCTTAAGCTCTCTAATAAAATATAAATAGAAAAATTTAATCAATTTTGTTTTTAACAGACATATAATGAAAAAATTTGTACCATTACTTCTCAATTTTTTGGAAATGAGGCCCTCTAGATTTGGAGGCCTTGGCCTGGGCCAGTGCCCCGTGCCATAATATGGCCCTGACATTACAGTTTAGTGAACATAAATACCAGGTTCCAGCGGTCAAAAGTTTTTTTTAATTATTAAACAAAGCCACGTATTACGTCAGAAAAGTTTTTTTATGATGTACGAAATAAGTATATTATATTAATGTCACTGAATATAATCGTTGTTCAGCAGTCTTAAGACATTTCTTTGAGAAAAGAATTTCAAATCCTTATCACCTGAAATATGTGCATTCGTGTTTGCGTGTGCGTAGGATTCAGAATGAAAAATATAACCTTGGCCCCAATTGTGCTCCTGCAGACTCTTTTGCTGGCTTCCTGTTTTCTTGGATGATGATGATTTGAACAGTTTTAGCAGTAGTATTTTTCAAGACTCATTTTTCATTCTCTCCGTCGAACGCTCCCGTAATCATATACCGAAATGTTTATCAATTAATTACATTTGAAGCAAAAATTTCAAGTGGCCTCTAATGCCTACATTATATTTCCGTAGATAATAATTAATTTCAGCTGCAATTTTCCCCCCATTTTTTATTGAAAATACCAAATACCTATAAAAAAAAATAAAATTTTAGAAACATTTTTTTTTTTTTTAATTTATTAACTTCAAAGCTGCAGCTTTCCAATAATTTAATATTCGGGGAACCTCAAAACATGTAATTTTTCAAAAAACAAACGCTAATTATTTAGTTTAAAAAAATACTTTATTTAACACATGGGTATGAAAAATTATGTATAATTTCAGAGCAGTTTTCCTAAGCATGGTAAAATATTATTGAAAAGCAACTCCACTAATTACGTTCAATAAAAAAGAATGCTTTCGCTTAATTATTGGCAGTCTTGTACATCTTCTAAAAATTATGTGCACTTAAATATAATCTTATATTAATAACATATAGCACAGCCTGAAATGCACTTCCATGAATTTCCAAGTAATAGCCCACTAAAATCTAGTTCTTTTGTGTAGCCCTGTAAACGAACAGTGAGTGATTTTCATATCATATTCTACATGAAAGATGCTTTTATGCCTATAAAAAATATACATATTCACTTCATTTGGTTTAGTGCAGCCTATAGATGTTAAATTCAACTTACTTGCAATTTCCCCCACAGACGACAATTTCCGACACAGAGACCAGCTGCTAAAAACATGTTTTTCGGATTCACGGGACCTCAAAACGTGTAAACATAACAAAAACTCAATTTCGAAAATTTGACCCCAAAACAATACTTACTGCCGTTATAAATAAAACTTTTTTTTTTTAATTTAGAGGGGCGCCTGTCACCTTTAGGAGCCAGGGGATCAGGGAGATTAGACCTTCAGAGCAGTTGATCCAGGATCACCTTTGGAAGCAGGAGAGCTCACCTTTAGGAACAGTGGTATTCGTGAGGTTATGGCCTGTAAGCTGGTAGATAAAAGGTGACGGGTTCGAACCCAGGTCGCTTTCGTTGATCTATCTGTTCTATGTTTTACGTACCTTTTTTCGAAATTCGCGCAAATACGGGCTATTTTCCTTAGAAAGACCCCCTTCCCCCTTATTTAAGACATGCCACCATGCCTACAACCGAATTATAGTCAATTGGGGATAATCCCAGGCACAAACATCAAATGCATTTGAAGGTGAGAGTAGTACATTATGAAAGAGTTCACGAAAATAACAAAACATGTCAAGTATACCATACCATTCTGACATATACAAGAAAGTAAAAATCTCTTTTAATTTTGAGTCTGTATTGCTCATCAAATAACTGTATTATTATAGTACCAATGTCTATAATTATTATTTACAGGCAGCCAATAAAAAAAACAAACATTTTAAAGATACATATCAAAATTCACTATTTAAATATTATGTATGAGCAGAATATAAATTTATATTAAGCTTTTATTTTTAAGTTTAATATTTTTAACTTTTCAATTTATTGATTGTTATTTTCCCTTCATATTATATATAGGATTTGACCTCTTAGCTGGTTACTATATTTAAAAAAAAAAAAAAAAAAAAAAAAATTTATTTATTTTATTATTTATTTATTATTCATATCACTTCGTGAATAAAAGCTTAAAAAATAATTAAAATAAAAAGTTCCATTAAAATCGATGAAACCTCGTTTCGGGTACATTTTCACACATTTTCTTTTAATTATTATTACTGTTATGTTATTAGTTGTGTACACGGAGTTGTGTAATTAATCCTTGCAAACAATAATAATAAAAATGATAAAGTAATAAAGAGGAATAAATCTGCATATTTTCCTTATTTGCTAACAGATTTATGAAAATTTTGCATTTCCTATAACAATAATTTAATTTTGATAATATTTCTTAAAACATTATTTAATTGTGCAAAATTTAAGAGTCAAATTGTGTTATTATAATAATTTTGCATCCTTTTCTCTTTTGCTCCCTTCTCCTTTCGTAGTCTTTGAGGGCCTTTTTTCTGGCAATGAGCCAAGTGTCAATTACGTTTTATTTAGGGCACATCTTTAAGAAAATATATTCAGATTCAATTTGTAGAAAAGTTTTATTTTGTCCAGTCAAAAAATAAAAACGTCTTTTTTTTTTTTTTTTTTTTTTTTCCTTTCCCTTTTCCTTTAAGCTATCCCTAGTATTCACATAGAAGTGCTTGTTAAACATTTTGCTTCGGAATTCGTAGAGTTCCACGAGTTACAAGGAATCAGTCGATCTTTTCTCAGGTTAAATCATCTAGAATGCCACAATGTCTTTTCCTCTTAAATGCTATTTTACTTTTCGTATATACAGTCAGTCAAATAATTAACTGCACACGAAACCTTTCTCAGAATGCCAAAGAATGAGTCAATATTTAAAAAAAAAAAAAAAAAAAACTTTTTTTTTTTTTTACTTTAACTCATTTTATTAAAATAATTTTGTTAAAAATTAAAAATTTAAAATGCAATTTACTTTTTAAAAATACGTCATTTTTTTTTTTTTTTACTATGTTAATTTAATGTTTAATGTCTTGTGCACTCTTATTAAAACTCTCTATTAAATAATTTAACGAAGATTTTAATCTCTCTGCATATTCATCGTTCTTAACAAAATTATTTTGCATTTTCCCATCTATCATTTGTTTCGCTTTATAATAATTCATATATTTTTCGTTCATATATTTTTTTGACAGGCTGTAGGGTATTGTGTTAATATGTGCGAAATATAGTAGTTGGATACTTTTACACACAAATCTGTTTAGTCTGAAATTTATAATTTTACATACACCTATCTAAATTAAAATCGTTATTATTAAAAAATCACTCTTCAACATTCTTAAAAAGGATTTTATTTAATAGGCATGCGACACATGGGACAGGTTTGAATAGTGTTTGAACAATACGTACAACAAGCAAAATATTTACAATCTAGAAAAACAACATCTCTGATTTTATCGTAAAAAAAAGATATTTTTAGCGTTTCCTTTTTTGGATGTCAAAAAATTAGACTTATTCTTTATGAATTCTGAGAAAGATTTCTTGTTCATTTAATTTTTTGACAGACTGTACACTATGTTCTAGTAAGAATGGTATTGCAATCGTGGGGGAAAGAACTGACTATGAAATTTTTGTGTATTCATACGCTTTGAGATATTTGAGAACCAGATTCATTTTTTGCAATATTTACCGTGATGCATGTATGTGTGTGAGCGAACACGATAGCGTCAAAAACACTTTATTCGATTGATTCCAAATTAGATATGTGTGTTATAGAACCAATGTATGAGCTACATCGATTTTTATCAGTATATTATTTATAATTCTTTTACAGGGACACGAATAATCATTCTTGTTTATCATGGTGTATTGCAGATGGGCTGGCCAACCCGCGGCTGCCGAACCACGCGAATTTAGGAAATTTATATGATACTATCTTCTGTTAACATAGCAAAAGCTAAGAAATACATTTTTGTTCTTCCGACGGAAAACAGTATTAGATGTTAGTTATTTTTCTTGGATATATATATATTATATTTGTTGCTGTACATCAGCTATGTGTGAGTGGGTACAGTGTTGCCAAATTTAGGGAAATTTTTATTTAATATCGACCACTAAATTTTAATTGTAACGGTTGCCTGTTGCCTAAACACTTCGAAGGTAAATCGTCTATTTCTATTATGTATATCAAATATCACTCCTCAAAATTATTGGTGATTATTGTATAAAAAAGTTCCTAAATTTGGCAATGCTGTATGCGTATGTGTCAGGTTTTCCAGGACCTGCCTTTTATCAAAAATTCTTCCACCGCTATTCCATGGAGAGCACACCACCTCAAGCCTAGGACTCTCGTGAAGTCAACCGCCACACTATCACTATTCTTAAAAAAAAAAAAAAAAAAAACTTCTTAAACATATCTTTACTTTATGCCAAAATTTGTATTTAAAATTAGTACATTAATTTCTATGTAAATTTACAAGCCATGTGTGTGTATGCACGTGCACACACATTGGGGTCCGCCCGAATTATATGCATTTGCGATGCGGCCCTCAAGGTCTTTTAGATAGGGCAGGTCTGATTTGAACTTCGTTTTAGTTATGTTAATTTGTTTAAAACTGAAGAAACTGATATATACTGCATAAAGTATAATCGTTATTGTAAGTGATGTGTCTTTGTGTCTATTACTTATAGCTCTTTTACAAGAAAGCAAGAAGGAATGTTAAAACCCGAATAAACTACTACGTCAGAAACGCCAAAGAAAAATATTTGAGATGCATACAGCTGTTTCGGTAGCCTTAAGCGTACCGTCGTCAGTGCAACAAGAATTCTGAATCTGGAGAAGTGCTCGTATATATAGGAAAGGGACCGAATTTAGTTCAACCAGTAGGATTACGGGAAAGGTGGGGAGTGTGGCCAATAGGAAATTAGGAATGTTAGCTATGTAAACACAAACAGTAGAAAAATTAAAAAAATGTGGACTGAATGTAAAATTTCCAACAGTCAGACAAATAGGGAAATTGTGATTGCGCTGTTCCCTATTTGTCTGATTGTTGGGAAAACAAACAAACAATAAAATGTAAACAAAGACAATGACCTCTAATATATAAATTCCTATAATCCGCGCAACCTCTGGACAAAACTTTTACAGATTAGAGAGAGTTGACTGTATTTGCTTTTTTTTTTTTTTTTTTAAATCAATCATTTGTTTTTGACGGTTTTGTTTCTTTTTGAGAAAACACTTCTTCTTGATCTACGCTTTCTCAATCTCGACATTTTCCCACGCCCGTGGATAATCCGGATTTTACTGTATACTAATAAAAGAAAGTGTTTGTGCGGCATGCAGAAAAATATGTGGCAGGTACAGTTTTGAAATTGCTAAACAGCGTAACATACTTTAAGGTTAAAAAAAAAAAAAAAAAAAAAAAAAAAAAACTCTTTTTGTATATTATATCAAAATATAACTATTGTAGTAAATTATACAGGATAATTACATCAAATGAGAGAAAATTGCATTATTTGACACCATCTTAGGGAAATTTCTGTTAAATGAATATGCAGCCTGTTTTGTAGCCGCGTATATGTCTGCCAACGTAAGTTTTTGAGTTTTTTGTCTGGTTTTTGGGGAAACTTCTTCTAAGCACTTTTATGAATACAAGGAGACCTTTGGCACTATATCAAAATTTCTAAAAGATATATTAGGATGAGAGGACTAGCTCTTTCCGATAACAAAATGGTATTGTTATCATTTTGCGGTAGACCACCTTGAATAAAACAGGAAATCCCGCTACGTACTTTTTTGTTGTTTGTTTGTTTGTTTTTTTAAGAAGGTAATTTTATGTTCAAAATTAAATTATGTTTAGCACAGAATTTTAATTTTTCGACGTTTTAATTAATCATCGCTGAAAATGATCGTTTCAAAACTGTCTGTTTACGAATTTTGTGTTTTAAATTTTATTAATTTGTGTGTTTGCCATCTAAATTGTTTACGTCATCGTCGTAGAATTTATCATCTCCTCCTTTCTTACCGTGACATGAAGCAAAATTAAATAAATTCATTTTTCAAAAAATAAATGAAAGGAGCGCGTTTATTGCAAATAATCTAGCTGTCAACAACTCTTCCTACTCAGATTTTTAATTGACAGATAAAACATTGCTCTTTGAAGTTATGAATGCATGAAAGTATCAAAACAAGGCTATTGTTCATTTTCACCAAGGCAAAAAATTTCCAGTTTTCTATTGTTAGAATATGAATTACATGGCAAATCATCGTAACTAGTCTCGCTCACTGTTTTCGAAAATATTTTCCAGTGTAAAAAAAAAAAAAAAAAATCTAGAAATCTAGAATGTGTTAGAGCAGCGGACTTTTTATTAGTATTAAAATAATATTTGCTGCTGGCATTTGAGGAGAGTTTTCCACTCCTGGCATCCTGCCAAGAAACAAATGCTTTGTCCCTCGTCCTTGTGGAAGTCCGGAGAAAAACAAACAGGTCATTGATTGAAGCAGTGGGCGTGGATATAAATGTCGGGATGTTTTAAAAGTTACCTACAGCACAAATAAAAGTCTACCTAATTAAGTCATTTTTTTATTTTCGTCTACTGTTTTATTTTTATTTTTTCTTATATCGTCTCTTTTTATATTAGTTAAAAAAAAAAAAAAAAAACTCACTTTTTGTGATAATGTTTTATACTTGTGTTTAATATTATTCAAATTCGTTTGTCTATATTAAAACACTTCATACAAAAACATTATAACAGAAAAGAATTGTAATTGTATTGAACAATTAAGATTGCTGGATTTATTTCCAGGGCCGGCTCGACCATATAGGCAAACTAGGCGATCGCCTAGGGCGCTCAAATCTAGAGGGCGGCACAATTCAGGCAACAAGATCTATTTTATTTATTACTATCTAACGGCACTTTAGAATAGAAAAAATGTAGTCTTGGAAACACAGCACTCATGTTGTGGGAAAATTTTAAACACTTACAATCTTTGTCTAGAAAGGACTAAAAGGTACAAGTCTGCTGCTATGACTTGGAAACATTTACTAAGTTTTTCTTCGCGTGTTTTCAATTGGACGTGTATAAAAATGAAGTAAATGGATAATGCTCGAATTGACTTTTCAGGGCATCAAAGTCAATCTAATTTATCTGATGAGAAGCGCTAGAGAAAGAGTCAGAAACAACTGGCTGGATTTTACCATAATAACGATCTATTTATTTCAAAAACTTACAACGTCGAATTGAGTTTTGAAAACAGTCTGTCATTAAGTCTGTCTATCTAACAGCTTTACACTATATCTAAAAGTCACCGAGTTATTATTTAATGGGGCTGTACTTTATTGGAGCTATAAAGTATTGACTTTTAATTCAAGGGTCTAAATTGTACATCATGTTTCATCTCATGAATCATCCCTTGCACATCTCTTATGTTTCAGTCTTTCCTTTGTACATCTTTTCTTATTTTTAAATACTTTCCCCTTCTTTTATTTCTAGAGGGTAGGAAAGTGAGTTTTATGTCGCACTAGTGCTACATATGGGTAGTTGGAACCTTTAATTTATAGAAAATTTGCTTGAATTGTCTTTAATCAACTTTAATTTTCGTAAGTTTTATTTTTTCCTCAAAAATTTTTCTCGCTCTTGCATTTTCTCATGAATTACTTTAACGTTTCAATGAATCTCTTCTTACATGGCTTCTATTTTATCCTTAACTCCTCTTGTCAGGATTTCAGCTATTCTCTTAATTCATGTTGTCTAGCTTTCATCTTCTTTTATCCATCCTTCATCTCTTCATGTCCGATTTTCATCTAATGTCGTGCTGCTACCATATGATTTTGTCCAGCTTTCAATTCTTTTAACTAGACAGTCTAAGCTTCAAGTTCTTTCATGTCTTTTGCAATACTTCTAGTCAAAATCATTAAGTGTATCTGCCTTACATCAGGTGCCAAATCAAATGTTATGAAACAGCGACTTTCTTGTTCAAGAAAAGAAGACTGTAAATGCACACATAGGTTCAAGTTGATTAATGAGCTTTATTTAACTCATATTCTCGAAACAGTCCAGCAAAATTGTCAATTCAATGAATATTCTCGAAACAAACAAATAAAACTAGGGTTTTTAAGAGTATTTTCGAAATAGTCTTATCGGACTGTTTCGAATCCTGGGTCACTTGTATCACAAAAGTAAAGTAAAGAGCATTAATTACATTACACTATAGAGCAGGAATTTCATTTATTCAGGATCAGGAATGATAATCAAATGATTGAAGCGCAATCTCTATGAGACGATTGCTCAGAACAATTTACTGAATACAATCGACTTCTTGGGAGTTAATCAGCCTCTTTTTAAATTCTTGACTACAAATGGTAAAATATCGGGTTAATTCTGTGCTAAAATGTAGCTCGAAATTCCAGAACTCGGCCTCTATTGAAATTAGAACTTCAAAACTTTAGCAACTCGAAACTACCATTTTTTACTGAATATTCATCAATTTCTCAAGGTCGACCTTAATAGAAATGTATAGACTGTCATTTTTGTTTCCAGTTTAACTGTAAATTTGCTTTTGCTGCAAGAGCACATATTATGAAACGAAGTGGTTTAATGTACTGACACAATGTTGAGTTTAATGATTATAAAAAACTGACAAAAAAGATGAAACTTCAGCCTTTTTTTTTTTTTTTTTTTTTTAACTTTGAGTGTGTTTTGCACGCAAAAGATATTTTTTTATTCGAATTTTCTCAGTTGCTCAGCTCGTAAAAGCAATTTTACCAGGGTATAGCAATCGAAAGAAAAAAGGATTACTTCAGATTACCTTTGTATACACGTCTGACGCAGATGATTGATTGAAAAAGATTATAAAAGTAAGAATGTGTTTAAGTATTACATTATTATCTTATTACTTTTTGTTTTATATTTACTTTATATACGAAAAGTTACAAATATTTTAATTTTATAATTTTGAACTGACATAAAAAGAAAAGAAAAAGAAAAATAATAATAAGATTTGAAGAAAGCTAGCTCTAACTATGAAGAAGTTTTAGCTCTTTAGACTAGGTGACTTTGTAGGGGCTATGCGTGGGGGCTTTTTGGAATTTTACAAAGTGATTCTGTTATAGTTTCTTTTTCTAGTAGCTCAACTTAGTAATAAAATGTGAAATTTCGTTTTCAGTACAGTTGATACTTGAGACTAGCTGTTAACAGAAAAAAAAAAAAAAAAATTGGAGTACAATTTTGTAAGAGAAAATTAGAGAAAAAATATCATTAGCAAAGCAAATTAGGCTCATTTGAAAAGTTATTTTCGTCCGAATCCTAAAGAAACACTTTCAGGATAATAATTTGAAAAAACAAAAGATTTTTCCACCTGAATCTGAATAAGCAAAAATCTTGCTTCGTCTTCCAAAATAATTAGTAAATAAACAATAGTTTGATATGAAAGAAATAAAGATTGAGGCTTTGATAAACAGAACATGAAAAATGCTTCCGGTTTCACTTTGAGTTTATGTATCCTTGCAATGTGAGAAAATTCTATGGGTAATCTGCAGCGAATAGACGACATGACTCTCTGACGTCATTCAAAGTCCTGAAGATTTTCTTTTATTTAACCTGTAGGAGTCTTCTTTTAAGCCACAAACAATGGAATGTAGCCTATCATATACCACAGCTTTTTCCCACAAACATTGAAAGCTCCGCCTTGTTCTAGTTGTCCATTCTCGACGAACACAAGCCAGATCATGTATAAAAAATGTTAATTTCCTATTAGAAAATAAGTGGAGAAAGTTTTCGTCAGTACATAACAAAAGACGACGCGCCAATGGGGAAAATGTGACCCAAACTACCCTACTAAAAACAAAATTTTTTTCTTGAAAACTGTAAAAGTGATTTCGGATTTGATAAACAGGAGGCATTTTCAGAAGAAATTAATATTGCGGTATCATTCCCATTGGAGTCAGAGCCAGCCCGATTACGAAAAATGAAAAAGAAGTTTAATTATGCAGTCAGCTGATAAATCAACAAGTGATGCTAAACATCATTTTAAGATTAATTTTTACATTTCTTTTCTTGATACAGCAAGAAATTCGAATGATGAGAAGTTCAAACAGACCAAAAAGATAAATCATGTTTTCTGATGCCTTTCTAACGACTGTGTGTCGTAAAAAAAAAAAAAAAAAAAAAAAAAAAAAAACTTTCAAAGTGATTTTGAAATTATGTAGAAGATTAGGAGATTATCTGACTCAAGGAGACTCTAAGGATGTTGATGAAAGTACACTACAGGAAGTTTTGAATAATTTTTGTAAAAACGAACAAGTACATTGCGTATTGAATTTAGTAACAGCAATAAAATTGTTGCTGACACTTCTTGTGTCTGTGGCCAGTGGAGAACCCAGCTTCATATAACTGAAATTTATAAAAACTTACCAGCGTTCTATAGTGACGTGAGAACGATTTGTTGGACTATCACCATTATCAACAGATCCAGATGAAGCTAAAACAATTCATTCATTGTTTCTACTACCGCTAAAAGTAGCGACGAAAAAATAATAATATGCAATATGTAATAAAATAAATAGTTGATTATTTATTACAGTTTTTGTATGTGTATAATTGTCTGCGTGTCTTACATTTAAAAAAAAAATTTGTTTTAATGGGGCGCCACGAAAAATTTTTCGCCTAGGGCGCCAAATTTGCTCGGGCCGGCGCTGTTTATTTCTCCTTTTTCTTTCTTTATTTGCTGCTTCATGTACTAGTATGTTGCGACAGAGCCTCCTTAAGTAGATGCCTTCCACGCGCGGCGAATCTCAATGTTAAATTAGGCAACATTTAAAAAACAAAACTAACGCTAGGTGACAGCACCTACGCAGAGCAACAATTTTCTGCTGTTTCATAGACAAGTTATATTTTTCATGTAAAAATCTAGCTATTAATTTCAATTTAAAGTCTAAAATTGTATTTCTTTTTTTCTTTTAATTTGAAAAAATGATGTGAAAGTGCTTTATCGTAAATATTTTCAATAAAATATTCAAATATTTATATTTTAAAAAGTATAGGGTTTAAATTTCTTCGAAAGTTGGCAAGACCTATTTTAGCTTTTCAACTAATTGAATTACAACGTATCAAATAAATAACACCTTTTTTTTTTCAATATACTATTAATTAAAAAACGAAATTTAAAATTAAATAAGCAAAAACATGGCATATCTATCACGCGATTAAATTATTTTTTATATATTTATTCAATAAAAATTTCAAAATTTTTTTAAATTTAGATATCAGATGAAAGTTTCGTTTATATAAATTAAAATCTCTGAACTTTAAATGAGTTTCAGTTCAGAATGAATAATTTATAATGATAAATTATTAAAATCATGTCTTTTTTTTTTTTTTTTTTTTTTTTTTTGGTCATGTCCTTTGCGTTACATTTTTACCTTATTAGATGTGAATTATTTTTCTTAAATCGAAAATTTTATATTATTTATAAGAAAAATAGACCAGCACGTTAACGAGATAAGTTAACATTCAGTAATAAAAATTGGAGAAGAAAACAATCTGTTGTCTAGTCCGTCGCAAAAAATAAATAAATAACCATTAAGATTTAAATTTTTAAAATTAAGGATTTCTTGAGTATAAGTTTTCTCTCGCACCAAGTTTTTGTGTTAGGTGTTTCTCATATAAGACTAAATTTAAATGCACAATCTGATGTGCACATAGTTTATTGAAAACATACAGGGCTATCCAAAATTAAGCTAAACGTTCTTTTCTGTAGAATGTGTGCTTTGCTACACTTTTTTTATTTCGACGAATACTGTTAAAGAACGAAAATTAATTTTTCGAACCTATAATGTAAACAAAGTATTTTTTTTTTTTTTTTTTTTTTTTTTTTTTTGAAGTTCTATTTTCAACTCAGGTTTTTGAATAAAGTCACGTTTTGAGGTTCCCTGAATACAAAAAACTTTTTTTTTTTTTTTAGTTTTTAGCGATTGATTTATATGCATATTTATTATCAGAATAACTTAAAAACAAACAAATGCAGGAAATTGACAATTGTATTTTAAAACTCGCATTAGGTTTCAATTTGAAAAATTTGATAAAGATTGGCAAATTTAAGGACAAATTAATAACATCCTTGAAATATTTTTACTTCCATTACCCTACTACCGTAGGTAATGAAAGTATTGTGTTCGGTCCAAAAATTCGATATCGAGTTTTCCCCTGATTTATATTTAGCCAGTATATGTGTGTGTGTGTATACATGTGAGTGTATGGATGTGGGGATATTTTTCATTTTTCTGATAATTTTTCAAATCAGTATTCATGATATTTAATTTTTACATGAATTTTTAATTCCATATTCCATTTCTGTGGTAAAAGGTTAATAAAAGTAATGTTTTGAATCTTAAAACTTAATATTTTTAAAAAGAACAAAAGTAGAAATAGAAATTTTCTATTTTTTCTTTTCAAGATTCCCAACACTTTTGTTTCGATTTAACTGAAATAATCAAATTTTTATACGCATTTACACAAGTCTTTAAAAAACAGTGGTATTAAAAAAATATAAATCAATCTTGTTCCTATATTGGAGTATTTTATAGTTTTATTCATTTTATGAATAAAACTACAAAATACTCCAATATAGAGTGACTTCAAAGTAACTAAGAACAAGTTATTTTTCTGTATTCCTACATCAATAAATAAAAATTTTATTTCATTTTGTAATAAGCATAACTATTTTATTTGTTAAATCTAACTTACTAACAGAGAGGTGTCAACCCTTCGAATTTTTATATCATAATTTCTTTTAAATTTATCTTCGTCTTAATCACACAATTTACGATAATAAAGAAAAATAATGTTTTTTGTGAAAAATATTATTGATATTCAAAAATCCGGAGGGTTGGTAATTTTGCATTAATTATTTATGCAGTTTACATACCTTGTCTGGAAATATTTGGAAGCAATTTTTTACGCTGAATTGCATTGCTTGGTATTTCGTGGAAACAAATATTTTCACGGCTACTGTCTGATCAGAGCCTCCTTAAGTAGATGCCTAGCGAGTCGCTCGAAAACTTGGCAACAGTACAAGAAGAACATAGCCAGTAGATGGCGCTTGATACCGTACGTAAAGTTATGTTTATTTCCCGCGAGCGCGATGCAATTGAGTTTCAATTGAGTTCTGGTTTGTGTTTTATTAATTTAACAAATGTGAGAGGTTTTTTTTTTATAATATGGTGTATTGCGTCGTTCCATTTTGTAAATCAGACCAGAGCCTCCTTAAGTAGATGCCTTCCACGCGCAGCGAATCCTAATGTTAAATTAGGCAACATTTAAAAAACAAAACTAACGCTAGGTGACAGCACCTACGCAGAGCAACAATTTTCTTCTCTTTCATAGATAAGTTATATTTTTCATATAAAAATCTAGCTATTAATTTCAATTTAAAGTCCAAAATTGTATTTTTTTCTTCTTTTAATTTGAAAAAATGATGTGAAAGTGCTTTATCGTAAATATTTTCAAAAAAAAAATTCAAATATTTATATTTAAAAAAGTATAGGGTTTAATTTTCTTCGGAAGTGGACAAGACCTATTTTAGCTTTTCAACTAATTGAATCTAATAAATAACACCTTTTTTAAAAATATATTATTAATTAAAAAACGAAATTTAAAATTAAATAAGCAAAAACATGGTATGTCTATCACACGATTAAATTATTTTTTATATATTTATTCAATAAAAATTTCAATTTTTTTAAAAATTTAGATATCAGATGAAAGTTTTGTTTATATAAATTAAAATCTCTGAACTTTAAATGAGTTTCAGTTTAGAATGAATAATTTATAATGATAAATTATTAAAATCATGTCTTTTTTTTCTTTTTCTTGGTCATGTCCTTTACGTTACATTTTTACCTTATTAGGTGTGAATTATTTTTCTTAAATCGAGAATTTTATATTATTTATAAGAAAAATAGACCAGCACATTAATGAGATAAGTTAACATTCAGTAATAAAAATTGGAGAAGAAAACAATCTGTTGTCTAGTCCGTCACAAAAAATAAATAAATAACCATTAAGATTTAAATTTTTAAAATTAAGGATTTCTTGAGTATAAGTTTTCTCTCGCACGAAGTTTTTTTTTTTTTTTCCAAGATTTTATTAGCTTTACCAGTTCCGAGAGTGTATGCTTTCGAAACTGATAGACAGTTTCGAAATAAAGTTGTGTTATGTTTACATGTTTTGAGGTTTCCTGAAACGAAAAATAATGTTTTTAGCGGTTGGTCTGTGCGCGTCGTTTGTCTAGTCTATCTCGGATATACTTGGAAAATGCTGAAAGTGTATTTCATTTTGTGTTAGGTGTTTTTCATATAAGATTAAATTTAAATGCACAATCTGATGTGCACATAGTTTATTGAAAACATACAGGGCTATTCAAAATTAAGCTAAACGTTCTTTTCTGTAGAATGTAATTGACGAAAGTGCTTTGCTACACTTTTTTTTATGTCGACGAATACTGTTGAAGAAGGAAAATTAATTTTTCGAACCTATAATGTAAACAAAGTATTTTTTTTAAGTTCTATTTTCAACTCAGGTTTTTGAATAAAGTGACGTTTTGGGGTTCTCTGAATACAAAAAGCATTTTTTTTTTCTGTTTTTAGTGATTGATTTATATGCATATTTATTATCAGAATAACTTAAAAACAAACAAATGCAGAAAATTCACAATTGTATTTTAAAACTCGTATTAGGTTTCAATTTGAAAAAATTGATAAAGATTGGCAAATTTAAGGATAAATTAATAACATCCTTGAAATATTTTTACTTCCATTACTCTACTACCGTAGGTAATGAAAGTATTGTGTTCGGTCCAAAAATTCGATATCGAGTTTTCCCCTGATTTATATTTTTAAGATCTCATGAGTCCAAAAAAAGTAGTTTTTGGCAATTAGCCAGTATATGTGTGTGTGTGTGTGTGTATATGTGAGTGTATGGATGTGGAGAATTTCTATTTCAAAAAATCAAGTCATCTTTCTGTTATACCTGATAATTTTTCAAATCAGTAATCATGATATTTAATTTTTACATGAATTTTTAATTCCATATTCCATTTGTGTGGTAAAAGGTTAATAAAAGTAATGTTATGAATCTTAAAACTTAATATTTTTAAAAAGAACAAAAGTAGAAATAAAAATGTTCTATTTTTTCTTTTCAATATTCCCAACACTTTTGTATCGATTTAACTGAAATAATCAAATTTTTATACGCATTTACACAAGTCTTTAAAAAACAGTGGTATTAAAAAAATATAAATCAATCTTGTTCCTATATTGGAGTATTTTATAGTTTTATTCATAAGTTACTAATGCAATTTATGAATAAAACTATAAAATACTACAATATAGAGTTACTTCAAAGTAACTAAGAACAAGTTATTTTTCTGTATTCCTACATCAATAAATAAAAATTTCATTTCATTTTGTAATAAGCATAACTATTTTATTTGTTAAATCTAACTTACTAACAGAGGTGTCAACCCTTCGAATTTTTATATCATAATTTCTTTTAAATTTATCCTCGTCTTAATCACAGAATTTACGATAATAAATAAAAATAATGTTTTTTGTGAAAAATATTATTGATATTAAAAAATCCGGAGGGTTGGTAATTTTGCATTAAATACTTATGCAGTTTACATACCTTGTCTTGAAATATGAAACCGTGAAAACTTATATTTTCACGGCGACTCCGATTTACAAAATGGAACGACGCAATACACCATGCATATTATATAAAAAAAAAAAAAACTCTCACATTTGTTAAATTAATAAAACGTAAACCATGAAGAACTCAATTGAATCGCGGGAAATAAACAGAACTTTACGACTCGGTATCAAGCGCCATCTACTGGCTATGTTCTTCTTGTGCTGTTGCCAAGTTTTCGAGCGACTCGCTAGGCATCTACTTAAGGAGGCTCTGGTTTAACTATATTTTTCGTCTCCTGAAAAATCAAGAATATGGACTTAAATCCTTTATACTTATCAGTACAGATATGTACTATGAGAATTTGGTTTTTAAAACTTCATAAGTTATTTAAAATTTGCAATTTTCTTAACATGGGAGGATAGAGCAAAATTTTGTTTATACATGCATAGTTTATGAAGAATATTTTCATCATAAAAATATCAAACCAATTTTAAACTGTCATTTATGATACTAGCATGAACATCATTGACTATGAATGTTTAAATTTGAAAATTTCGCAAGTTATTCTAAATTTAAGATTTTCTTGATATAACAAAATAGGGCAAATATTGTGCTTTTGATATTCATTTATTACCTATTTTATTAATAAATATAAAATAGCTTTTTATGATTCTTCTGAAAAGTAAGAATATTTGATCAGCTGCATAATTCACCAAAATGAAACATGTTTGTATTGAATTTCAGTTTGTTTTCAAATTTAGTGTAAAAGTCAGGAAATTTCAATAAAAAAGTCAGGAAAAACCTGAAAAAGTGAGAATTTACTTTTCTTGAAATAGCGTAGGAACCCTGTACTGGTTGAAAAGATATTAAATAAAAACTCTATTTTAACTTTATAATTATTAAAAAAAAAAAAAAAAGACGTGAAAAATAAATAAGTAAATATGTTTCTTTTTATGTCGAGGGAAAAAAAGGGGGAAAAAAATGAACGGGCAAAATATCTTTTTAAAATAGTTAAAATGAAATTGAGAAGAATTGTGCTAAAGAAATGGAACAGCTTCAATATAGAACCTCTTGAAGGAATTTGTATTTGTCACCGAAGCATCTCGGATGTTTCTAGCCAAGATCTTTAATTATGCAAATGCAATAGCTATTTTATTTCATCACCAAAATGACAACAAAAGTTTAAAAGCCGCCAAACGGCTCCAATGCTAAAGAAAAACTAAAGAAATTTTAAGAAATGAATATAGTAACCGATGGTAGGGAATGAAACACAGTTAGTTACTGCTAGAGCTGGACGATATCAGAAATTAAATATCGCGATATATCATCAAGTTAATATCGATATTGGTGATATATTGCGATATTTATTTCAAGAGAAGGAAAATAGATATTTGCTACTTTTTAAAGACAAATGAACACCAATTTTAATGTATACAAGTGTGGAGTGTTTTCTATATGTATATTTATATTTTCTGGTATATTACTTCCAAATCTTTTTTATTAAAAAGAAAAAAAAAGAAAAAAGAAAGAAAATGCATAAATAGCAACACAATGTTTTGTGTTTCTTTTAATTTATACCATTACTTTTAAGTATATTTCTGAATAGTTTGTCCTCCATTCTTTCTATTTTAAGATTTAATTATTTCAAAATCACATTTTAAGAGAGCTAATGGGTGATATGTGTTTTATTTACACAAAGTATATCATCAAGATACATAATTATAATAAAAATATAAGCTTAAGAAAAATGAAGTTGTACTTAGAATGTAGATGATTAATAAAATTTTGCGCAGAAGTCGTAACTTAACTATCTATCTATCTCTCTCTCTATATATATATATCAATGATTCATTTATATACGGAAATTTTAAAAATAAATATTAGTATGAGTTTTGCGCCTAATTCCCATTCCTGAGTATAAAGAAAGTTCATTTACTAATATTCCTGTCAGTCATTGATAGCGATATGGTTGTAATTAAATTAATTTCAGTGAATAAGAAATGCACAGTAGAAATACCGTTTATAAACTTTCTTTAGAATTGCCACCGAATAAACTTTCTCGGTTGTAGAGTAATATTAATTTGAGACCCTATAACTCATCGGTATTCTAAAGGTCAATTTCTTGCCATTTTTATTTTATTTTTTATCTACTTACCATATCATGTTTTTTTTTTTTTTTTTAAGATATATATATTGAATTCATATTTTGTAATGTTTTTATAACATTTGGAAATTGTATTATATTTATATACTAGTACCGCCCAGTGGTTGAAGATCAATCACTTTTTGCAAAGCAAAGCAACTGCCTTCTAATTAACGGAATTAAATTGCAGCACAGCAGCGACCCCTGTTGGCCGATAGGCACGAGTCGTCCATGAAATAGAGCGTTCGAACTAAAAAAAAAAAAAAAAAAAAAAAAAAGAAAAGAAAAGAAAGAAAGAAAGGAAATCTTAAAAATGGTCAATTAGAGTTCAAGGAATCTCAAAACTTGTAACATCATCGAAAACTGGAAATCTAAATTTTTTCTGAATCTTATACTTTCTCCACTTTTTTAAGAATAAGTAGTCAATTTCAGTTAATTGAAATGCAAGGAAATCTCAAAACGTGTAAATTCATCGAAAACCAGAAATCGAAATTTTCCCCGTGTCTTCTACTTTCTTCTTATGCATGTAGAAGCCAGTAATGAATCCACATTTTAAATAATAATAGTCAGTTTCAGTTAATTGAAAAGCAAGGAAATCTCAAAACGTGTAAATTCATCGAAAACTGGAAATCAAAATTTATCCAAATCTTACACTTTCTTCTTGTATATGCAGAAGATATAATAATAAATCAACTTTTAAAAAAATAAGTAATCAGTTTCACTTAAATGAAATGCAAGGAAATCCCAAAACGTGTAAATATATCAAAAAACGGAAATCGAAATTTATTTCGTATCTTCTTCCTTCTTATGTACGCAGAAACTAGTAATAAATCCACTTTTTAAAAATGAGTAGACAATTTCAGTTAATTAAAATGCAAGGAAATCTCAAAACGTGTAAATTCATCGAAAACCGGAAAAACGTTTATCCAAATCTTATATTTTCTTCTTATATGTGCAGAAGATAGAATAATAAATCCAATTTTAAAAAAATAAGTAATCAATTTCAGTTAATTCTTTGCTTAAAAAAGAAAAAAAAAACCCACTTGACGATATTTCGAACAATCCATGCAATTCCGAACAATATGTCAACGAACCGATAACAATAACTAAACGCAATATACTGTTTCCAGTGTTTTCACTTTTCACCTGCGAGCGAAGAGCAGCTTCGATATTATTGGTGTGGGAATATTATCGAATGGAAAATAATATACTACTGCCATGAACTAAACGCGATATACTGTTTGCAGTGTTTTCACTTGTCACCTGCGAGCGATGAGCAACTTCGATATTATTGGTTTGGAGATATTATCGAATGGGAAATAATATGCTACTGCGATAACTTGATGAATGAGGAATGAAACATTTTATATGTTATCGTTCAAGGTCAAACTTTTTAAGTAGTGGTTTCGATTTGAGAGTGCGCAGTTCGCACAAATGAAGCCGGTTGGGGTTATTTTTTCGAGTTTAGTCAGTGAATAGGAGGAAAGGAAGAGAAGGTGTATTTGTATAAGATATTCGGCGGTCTGTTTGTTGGGTGTTTACGGGGTGGTACGGCGTACGGTGAGGCGGGGAAGCAGAATTTGAAGATATGGCGTTGGACGCTGTTTATCGCATATGACTTGATCGCGCTGTGCGCGTTAGAGAAATTAGTTGTGCGCGTGTTAGAGAAATTAGCTGTGCACGTTAGGAAATATCGTTAGAGGGATATATCGATAGAACAAGAACTTAAATACTGTTATCGCGATATTAAAAAAATATCGATACTTGGGGATATATTGATAAATAATCCAGCCCTAGTTACTGCATGCCTTTATATATGGAAGAATAGATTAAAATAAGTCCTGTCGTATTAAATTAAATTATGTTGTGGGCAGAATATTATTCAAAACTATTGGTGGTTTCCCTTTCTCTGGTAACAAAATCTGTTACCCATAATTTTTTACTTGTATATCAACTAATATAACCCCCCCCCCTTTCCCACACACACACTATTTTCGGGATTTATGTGGTAGTTGATTAATTATTTTACTTCTCGTTATATATCAGTTAAAATTTTAAATTAATACTCATTATCTACCGATAAATTGCATTAGGAAATCGCGTATGAGAAAAAATGGTTGCATAACATAATGCAATGGTTTATTATATATCCTTTTGTATCTGCTTGTAACAGTATATTAAAGAAATAAAGGCAGATTAAATGACACATTAGTTAAATCACTTTCATTTCTGGAATTAATGGCGCGTCATACTGGAAAATTGGATGTCTTTCCATTCTTGTCGAAATGTCACGGTTTAAAATTTTGAGTAATACCTGTCCTTTTTTTTTTTTTTTTTTTTTTATGAAAGGGCTTATCTTAACTACCTTAGGAAACATAATTAAATGACTAAAATGTTCTTTTTGATGTGATAAAAAAAAAAAAATAATAATAATAAGGGATTTGAAATATTGCGGCCATTTTTATCTGTTAATTATCCAGTGATATGTATAGTTTTTTTTTTTCTTTAATAATAAAATGGTTTGCGATATAAATAATCTGGTGGGGCACTCTCGTCACTTTCTCTTACCTTACATTTCAGGTCGCGCTCGTCTGTCTATACAATATACTTAAATTTAGGAAGAAAAAAATACAGAATTAAAAAATTATGACTCAACTTGAAATGTATTTTAAGCCACTTCCAAGCCTAACACTAATATATCATATATAATTATCAGAAATCTTTTGTGTAACCCTTTAAACAAGGGATATTTTTTTTAATACTATATTCTATTTGAAGTATGCTTTTGTACGTATAAAAGTTATATGTCAGTTTTATTTTGTTTAGTGCATTCTAAAAGATGTTAAACTGTACTTACCTGAAATTTCGTTCATATATTTAAATGTATTACAGTGCGTCCCAAAAGTTTATAGACAACGTTTTTTTCTTTATTTTACCATTCAAAAAAATGAATAAAGATTTCAAAACCATTTTTAATTATAAGTAACATCAAGACAATAATAATATTATACAAAAATATTATATTACAATCACAGACATTGTGATAGAAACTAAAACTGAAAATCTACTATCCCAAAAGTTTATAGAGAACTCATTATTTTTTCTTTAACATTCAAATTTTGAGCCATTTTTCCTAATCACTTCAGAAACTCGATCAGACATACTCAAAACAATAGTTTGAAGAATTTCTGGCTTTAGAGAAAACCAACTTCTTTCAATTTGCAGCATTCGATCTTGAACTGATGCAAATTGACGAAATTAGCATATACGTCACTAGCAAATATTCCCCAAAGGTTATCCATTGAGTTCAGGTCAGGACTTAGGGCTGGACAGTCCATAACAATTACTTGGTTTTGTCTAAACCATTGCATTGTAGAGTTTGACACGTGAATGGAGCATTTGTCTTGCTAATATATCCATTTTTCCCCCTCTTAACAAATTTCCAAATAGAAGTAACCGTACTTCTAGCATTTTCTGGTAATCTTCGGAACATTGGCGACCTTTAAAAAAAAAACAATATCGGTAGTGACGGTAGTTCCATTAAAGGAAACTGCTCCCCGCACCATGAGTGAACCCCCTCTTTATTGTCTGTTGAAAAAAGTTTGTGATTCCTTGCGAATATCGAGCCAGTAATATTTCCAACCATCGGGACCATCTAAATTGAACTTCTTTTCGTCACTAAACAGAACACTCAACTATTCATATGTCCAATTCACATGATTTCGAGCTCACTAAACATGAGCGTCTTTATGCCGTTTTGTCAACTTTGGTGAACGACGCTTTTTGAGATAAGCAAGCAATTTAATTACGTGCAGCCGTCGATGCACCGTGGATTTTGATACTGGAACGGTCATCTCTCTAGAAATTGACTGTACAGACAGATTCTGCGTTGAAACTAATCTGAAAATCTCTGTCTTGTCGTTTAGTTGTTTCCTTTAGTCGCCCAGAACGTGATTTTATGTTTCAAAATTGTCACCTTTTGACAGAATATGGTAAATGCCAGCCCTGCTGCGTCCATTTTTTCTAGAAATGTCCACAACTTTCATTCCACGAGCTTTGAAACAATAATTTTTCAAAATTTCATTATTGGAAAACTGCATGTTCTGAGGCATCTGTATAATCAGTCAAAAAAAGAAAGACGGCTTCGCTTTTATCTCAGAAAACTATTACGTCACAAGTACATAACCTTGGAATATGCAAATTTGAAGATCAGTACTTCAATCAGCTTTTAACACCGGTTGTCTATATATTTTTGGGACAGCATTATTTTCTTTTTATTTTTTTATATTAAATTTATGTGTTTAAAGTTCTTTAAGTATTTCATTATTTGTATTACGTCAGTACATATTTGCAAAATTTATTTCGTCTTTCTTACTCGTTTAATTAGCTCTTAAATCCAAAAAAAAAAAAAAAAAAAAAAAAAAACGGTTGTCTCTAAACTTTTGGGACGCACTGTAGAACACTTGTATTTTCTCTTACATATATGGTAGACAAAATATTGCATGGAATTCGATTTACGACGGTGGTTTTTTTACTATAATTGAATGTTTTGAGGTGCTGTGAATACGAAAATAATCCGTTTAGCGGCTAGTTTAGAGTCTGTTATCAGTATAACTTAAAAAGAAATAAATAAAGGAAGTTTAAATTTAGTATTTTGACGATCGTATGAGGATACTACTTGAAAATTTTGACTTATAAGTTTCTAAGTGCAGTGTGCGTAAAAGTTCTCTAAATTATTTGAAATTCTTAAATTTAATAGCCCTAACACACATACAGAGAGAGAGAGAGACAGAGAGAATTTATATAAAACAGTTTCTAAAACTAGATTGGTAAGAGAAATTAATCTTTGTGCGACACCATATTACTTTCCTCAATATACGGATCAGCTAAGCCATCTTGTTTGAATAATCTGCTTGTAAAATCTTTCGATGATGTTCATTATTTTTCTCTCTTTCTATTAATTACATAATTAACTTTCAATTGCTTTTCTTTATTATTATTACTTGTTAATGGTTCATTGATATCAGAATGCGTATATGTCGGACAGTTCAACTAACAGCTGATTTCTACGTAAACCTTTCGTGTCTATGTAAAGGGTTCTCTTTAACGTACATTGACGTTGTAAACAGCTGAGTAGATAGTTATGCCTACTTCATGAGCTCCTCCTTAACCTGCTCGCGAATATATATATATTAAAAAAAAAAAAAAAAAAATGGCACAAACAAGTAAACAAATAAAATGTCGCTTCCTTTTTATTTGCATATCACTGTCGTAACTCTTATTCATTGTGCAGGTGTTCAGACGCAACTACTCTGGTTATGGCCTCGCTTTTGCAGAAAAGTTCATATTTCCCGTGGAACGTAAATCAAATAATAATAAAAAAGTGATTTTTTTTTTTCCCCCACTGATATTTAGGACAAAAGAATTGTTTACGTGAGATGTAGACCTTTACATATTGAAGTTCAGCGGCCTTGTTGCAGTGTTTAAATTTTCGTGAAATTTGACTATAAAACAATTTTGTTTTCTTTTTACCTTTTTCCTTAGTTCAATATAAAATATGAATTACAGTAATTTAGTTATGAATCACCAATTGTAGAATTTGCCTTGTTACACGTTTTATTACTGATAATTTATTTTAACATGCATAAGTGATTTACAAAACGGATGTTGTATCTTGTATTAATTGCTCAAAAACGGTTGGCCGTAGAATATTCAAAATTTATATTTCAAATTGCCGTAACAACCAATTGTACACCTCCAATTTCGGTCGCCATAATGATTTTCCACTTTAGAGATATCCGCGATTTTGCATGATTTTTCCTGACGCCTATGTATATTGCGCATAACCCAAAAACGGTTGGATGTAGAACGTTACAAATTCGTATGAAGGTACCATTTAATGTTGCTGTACAGTTGTTCAACAAACTATACTCGCTAAACTACGCAATTGGCAATGTACTGCATAACCGGAGATTAATGATCTTCACAGATCAATTAAACTTAGTGAAAATATTTTAATTATAAAATATTAATTTCTGCACTTCACGCAACTTTATATATTTAGGACAACAAGTATATATATGTGTAGATTAAAATTGTGTGTGCGTCAACCAATTCTGTTATATTAACTAAGAACAAACAAATTGTGACCGTCTGGGACGTTATGACTGACCAGTAGATCAATAGCAAACATTACATATGTTTTTATAACGAAGATATTAGAAGATAGTACCTCAGCGCAAAAAAACATATTTATGTTAAATGACAATGTCATTCATTATTGGTTGCATAAATAATTAATGTAGCAAAATTTTTATAGATTATACAATTGTAAAAATATACACACTTGCGGTGATACTCATACACAGCGACGAATTTAACAACAAAAGAACAGGGTAACACTCGTGTATTTTTACTTTCCGAATATATGTATGTAAGAAAAGTATTGTAATCATGTCAAAAATCCGAATTCGAGATTTTGGTGCTTCTGTACGTTTTGAGGTCCTCTGAGTCCGTATTCACTATTTTTACGATGATGCATGCATGTGTGTGTATTTATGTGTGTGTGAACACGCTAGCGTCCAAACGCTGTGTTCGAATGAGCTGTAAGTTGGTATGCATGTTGCAAGTCACTATAGCACGAACCCTATTGATTTTAGTGAATCTGGCGCTTATAGGTTTTTTACAGGGACACAAAAAAAAAAAAAAAAAAAAAAAAAAATTCTTTATCATTATGGTCTATGGACCAAAATCTTAAAAGTGCGATAGCATCTAAACGCCTTATTCAATTGAGCAAAAAATTTATACACATATTATAAGGTCACAGTTACTCAATCTGTATAGATTTTGGAGAATCTGGCACTTATAGTTTTTTTACAGGGACACAAAGAAAAATTCTTTATCATTATGGCCTATGGGACCAAATTTTTAAAAGTGCGATAGCGTCAAAACGCCTTATTAAAATGAGAAAATAATTTATACACATATTATAGGTAATAGTTGCATGAACTGCATAGAGTTTGGTGAATCTAGCACTTATAGTTTCTTTACAAAGATACAAAGAAAAATTCTTTATCATTACGGCCTATGGGACCAAATTTTAAAAAGTGCGATAGCGTCTGAACGCCTTATTCAATTGAACAAAAAAATTATACACATATTATAGGTCACAGTTTCACAATCTATATAGGTTTTGGTGAATCTAGCACTTCTAGTTTTTTTACAGGGACACAACAAATAATTCTGTATCATTATGGCCTATGGGGTGAAATTATTTAAAGTGCAATAGCATCTAAATACCTTATCCGGTTGAGTGGAAAATTTATGTACGAGTTATACAGGTCACCATCGCACAAACTGTATGGATTTTGGTGACTCTAGCACTTAACGAGTTTTACGGGGACACAATTAAAAAATGTTCATCATTAAGACCCATAGGCTTAAATTATTTAAAGTGCGACAGCGACTAAACTCATTATTCAAATTAACTGAAAATTTAAATACATGTTATCCGTCACCGTCACACGAACTTTATGAACTTTAGAGAATATAGCACTTATGGTTCTTTTTACAGGGACAAAATGCAAATTTCTTTATAATTGTGGCATATGGGCTCAAACTTTAAAGTGCGATAGCGTCTAAATGCCTTATCCGATTGAGCTGAAAATTTATATAAATATAAGTCACCGTTGCACTAACTATAAGCATTTTGGTGAATCTAGCATTTGTAGGTTTTTACAGGGACACAATGAATTATTCTTTATCATTATGATCTGCGTGTTTGGTAAAATAGCGTTAAATTAAACATCGTGTACTATATAAAGAAAAATACCCAAACACCCTATTATAATTTTCTATTTTGTTTATTTAACAACTTCTCTTACTTTACTTTATCTACAAAACCGTTAATTACTGAATGTTCGGAATGTCGAGTGGAGTCACTCCAGATTTTTTTTATATGAAATACCTTTGTTAGGCAAAAATAGTGGATAAAATATTTGTTGGCATCTTGAAATTTATTTATATTATAACTTAAATCAGAAAATAAAATTCGAAACATTATCAGAAAATTATTCTGTAATCGAGACTGTGTACAATATTGCACATTTTAATGAATATAAAATTAATATCATCTGTGTGAACTTGGTGTTTATTCAGATCATATTGTTACTTCTATTTGGCACTAAATTTAGATGCGTATTTATTTACTGCTTAATTTAAACACTTCCCCTCCCTCCGGCACATCATAGCCACTTTTTACTTTCCGAACATACATATGTAAGAAAAGTATTGTAATCATGTCAAAAATCCGAATTTGAGATTTTATTGTTTCTATATGTTTTGAGGTCCCCTGAGTACAGGGTTGCCACAGGCTACTAAAAGGCAACTATTTGCAACTATTTTCAGCCTGAGGAGACTATGGCAACTTTTTTGACCCAAAAAGTTTGAAAAAGCAACTATTTTCACAAAAAGGCAACTATTGGGAGACTATTTTTCACCTTTTGCAAAATTCTTCCAGAAATATCAGGAAAATCTTTCATAAAGAAATATTTTCCATGCATTTTATAAACAATCCCATATCTTAATTTTTTCACCCTTTATTTATTTATTTTTTTTTTTTTTACCATTACCACCATAAAGTATGGTATATCCCTTATGCTGACCTTGAAACAGGTAGGACATTCAATGAGAATGTAGAAATAGCACCAGACATGACGTATTTACCTATTAAGCTGGCCAATTTGCTTATTGCAAATGATTACTAGTACACTTCTGTTACCCGTTATGTCCTTCCTCACCCAGATTTAATGTAAGAAAAAATAACAAAATCATAAAAGAAAGCTCTTTTAGTAAATCAGAAAGGGAAGAATACAGCAAAGGAATTAAAAAAAAAAAAAAAAAAAAAAAGCTCTTAAGAGCGGACAATACTTAAATCTCATGTTATTCTATGGGAAAATTTGTTTCCACAATGACTCATTGCCTGTTTCTTTTTAATTCAGTGTTCACATTCAGAAGTTTTTTTTTTTTTTTTTTTTTATTGGTATATTTATATTGAATAGTAAGAAAATGTGTATGGTTTTTTTTATCCTTTAACGATCGTTAGCATGTAATATTTAAGCTAGTATAGTGGTTTCTAGGCTACTATTTAGGCAACTATTTTAACGTTTTTAGGCTACTAAAGCAACTATTTTTGTTATATTTCTTTTGTGGCAACCCTGTGAGTACTTTTTCACTATTTTTGCGATGATGTATGTGTCTGTGTGTGAGTGAACACTCTAGCGTCTAAACGCATTGCTCGAATGAGCTGAAAGTTGGTACGTATGTTGTAAGTCACCGTAGCGCGAACCCTGCTGATTTTGTTGAATCTAGCACTTATAGTTTTTTTACAGGGATATCAAGAAAAATACTTTATCATTATGGCCCAGGGACCAATTTTTAAAAGTGCGATATCGTCTAAACGCCTTATTCAATTAATCAAAAAAATTATACACATATTATTGGTCACAGTTTCACGATCTGTATAGGTTTTGTTGGCGAATCTAGCACGTATAGTTTTTTTTTTTTTTTTTTTTTTTTTTACAGGGACACAACAAATAATTCTGTATCATTACATGGCCTATGAGGGGAAAGTGCTATTTAAAGTGCGATAGCATCTAAATGCCTTATCCGTTTGAGTTGAAAATTTTTATAAATGTTTTAGGTCACCATCACACAAACTGTATAGATTTTAGTGACTCTAGCACTTAACGAGTTTTACAGGGACACAATTAAAAATTGTTCATCATTAAGACCTATAGGCTTAAATTATTTAAAGTGTGACAGCGACTAAGCGCCTTATTCAAATGAACTGAAAATTTATATACATGTTGTAGGCCACTGTTACACGAACTTTATGAACTTTAGAGAATCTAGCACTTATGGTTCTTTTTACAGGGACACAATGCAAATTTCGTTATCATTGTGGCATATGGGTTCAAATTTTAAAGTGCGATAGCGTCTAAATGCCTTATCCAATGGAGCTGAAAATTTATATAAATATTATAAGTCAATGTTGCACTAACTATAAACATTTAAATGTTTTTACAGGGATGCAACAAAAATTCTTTATCATTATGATCTATCAGCTCAAAGTACAATAGGGTTAAATTAAACATCGTGTACTATATGAAGAAAAATACTCAAACACCCTATTATAATTTTCTCTTTTGTTTATTTAACAACTCCTTACTTTACTTTATCCACAAAACCGTTAATTACTGAATGTTCGGAAAGTCGAGTGGAGTCACTCCAGATTTTTTTTTTTATTAATGAAAGAAACATTTAGGAATAATCCTTGTACAAAGATGATTACCAAAAAAAAAATCAACAAAGTCGCTCCAGATCTTTTTTACATGTAAAGTTCCATTCAAATAGGTTTATAATTACGTTATAACAATAAATACACAAATATTTAATAAGGATTTTAAAATGAAAGTAGTCCTTAGGTAGTAAGAGGTCTCAATAGGTAACTCGCCGATCCCAAGATTAACGAGATTATTGAGACCAGACATTCGATGTTATTCTTGGATAAAAATTAATATAACAAAATAAATTACGAATTTATTCTCATTTTATTTTTATACTAGCAGGCTACGCCCGCTTCGCTGGTCACTATATTTAAATGAATTTTCGAAAGAATTGAATTAATATTTATTTTTACACCATATTATAGAAAAAAAACTATTAAAAAAAAAAAAAAAAGAAAAGAAACTGAAATTACTCCAAACCTCGCTTCGGGTACCCGCTGTCTACGGCAGCTCTTTTCCCGCCCGCACAGCATCAGGTCTAGGTTTCCCATGCCCGCAGAAAGATCTTTTCCGGGCACTTCAATCTGGATATTTATCGACGACAGGGGGGATCTGCTACGATTTAAGAACTACGATTTTAAAGATGACTGTATCTCAGCATCTATTAAATATTTTAGTTTTGAACCATTTATTTTATAGCCCATGCTATTTACACTATATTACGATTTGATTCCGACCAGTATAATAATAATAATAATAAGTAGATTAAAAAATAAATATAATATATAAACAAATAAATTTTAATAAATTTAATCCTTTTTACTACGTATATACTACCATTTTTCCCGATAAATACTGTAAATAAAAAAAAATTAATTAATAAAAGTTTTTTCTTTTAAAGGAATTAATTAAAAAATGAAAAATAAGAAGTTGTTATACTATAAAAAATTAAACATAACTGTTATAAATACGTTTTTAAATTCAAAAGTAATTATGCTTAATTTTTCCTGCTGCATTACGATTTTATTTTCAATAAATATAACAAATTAAAAAAAAAAAAAAAAAAAAAAAAATCGCCTTCAAATGAATGTATTAAATAAAAATACGTTGCGTAATAGCCGTTGCTAAGATACGCAGACGATTGAAGCAAAAGAATAAATCTATGAAAAATGAAGGATTAAAGCCAATATTTAAAATCGAAAAAACATTAATTTAAAAAATTCAAATTCGAAATTCGAAAAAATCTCGATGAGGTGCACACCTGCAGGGTCCCAGGTACCTATATGCCAAATTTGGAAGCTCTGCGATCAGTAGTGTGAGCGCCAGAGCGCAGATACACACACAGTTCTCTTTATTTATATAGATATATCATATTTGATTGTTTTTATTAGTTAAATTTTTAGTTTCATAGTTGCTATTATAATTTTTATTTGAATTCTAATTTTTTTATTTTTTTTATTTTCTTTGCAGTGTGTTCGGATTTGGACATCCGGAATTCGGTGTCATTTTTCAGCAGATTGGAAAACTGTTCAGTGGTGGAAGGCTCTGTTCAGATTCTTCTCATTGACAAGGCTCAGAAAAAAGACTTCGAAAACATGACTTTTCCTAAATTGCGCGAGATTACGGGTTACCTTCTTTTATACCGGGTACAAGGTCTTCAGTCACTTTCCAAGCTGTTTCCTAACCTAGCAGTCATACGCGGAGATGTACTGTTCCATAACTACGCCCTGGTCATTTATGAAATGCGTGCCATACAGGACGTTGGACTCATAAGTCTGACGACTATTTTGCGCGGTTCTGTTCGTATTGAAAAAAATCCTCATTTGTGTTATGTAGATACCATTGACTGGGATATCATTGCAAAAGCTGGTCGTAATGGCCATTTCATCAAAGAAAATAAACCGAATTCACAGTGTCCAAAAACTTGCCCAGATGCGGACTGCCCATCAAGTCGGAATGCAAAATATTCTGGTGAGCAGAAATTGTGCTGGAATTCTCATACTTGCCAAAAAGGTAAGACATGGATTTATAATATACATACTTTTTTATTATTTCAGTCAAAGTGTCATTAAAATTTATATTTTTTCCTGCTCAGCAATTTAAAAAAAAAAAAAAAAAAATCTTATATTCTTTAATTTATTTTAGGTTGATTTTTTTTTTTTTTTTTTTTTTTTTAGAAATCGACCTATTGCAATCACTTTTATATACAGGGTGTCCCTGAATTCATGAGCCAAATTTTTAGGGTAGGTAAAGCACGTATAAAGAAGCATTTTTTTTTTGTGTAGCATTATGTGGTCGGAAATGAAAAGTGTAGGCGGAAAAACAAGAAATGCATCACATTTTAGAAGGATCTGTAGAAAATAGCATGAAAAGGAGAAAAGAAAGCGCAAGCGCAATCGAAACAAACCACTAACACTAGTTAGAAAATAAAGGAAAAAGAAACTGAAGCGGTGAATGGGTGGATTCGGGGCTCACCGAAGATTTTCATTTACAACCCCATATAGCTATACAAAAAATATTTCTTTATATGTATTTCACCTAACCTTAAGTTTGGCCTTGAATTCAGGGACACCCTTAATGAGAAATTTGTCACTACGATAACTTCCAAAATAATGAACCAAAGTTGGACAGTGGACTTATTTATAAATATTTTAAATGAGTTCACTGGGCAATTTGCCTCGCCATTTTGTTTCCAAGTGGTGGCCAATTGAAAATTTCTCATCACATTAACTTCAGAAATACTGAATTAATCCGAACCTAAATTGGACAGTGGACTTGTCTTGTAAATTTATTCAAAATATGTCTGAGATAACTTGATCTGCCATTTAGTTTCCAAGTGGCGGCCACTTGAAAAATTGTGATAGCGATAACTTCCGAAATAGTAAATCAAATAAAACTAAAGTTGGACAGTGGACATATCATACATCTTGTAGGAGTTCGCTATGCAACGTGCTCCACCATTTTGTTTCCAAATGCAGGCTGCTTGAAAACTGCAAACTCACGTCTTAAAAAAACGTATTTATGAATCTGTTTATTTATAACTCCATAGTTCATATCAAAGTCTCAAACAAGTTTATTAATCAACTGCCATCTCGTTTCAAAATGGCAGCTACTTGAAAATTGGTCCTCGAGATATGCCGTGTTTGAATTAGTTTAGAAAAGGCAAAGTGTACCTTCACTTATGTCCATGATTATGCAAAGATTCAAAATGAAAATATGAATAAACCCCTTGACGTTTTGTATCTTTTTCAAAGTAGTACATGAAAATAAACTTTTCTTTCGATGATATCTTTCTGAGTTTAAACGGTATTTGCTTGGGAAATTTTTAGGATTAGTCTATACCTTTGGCTTATAAATTATGCGAGAGAAATTTTGCTAGCGCTTGCGCATGTACAGTTAAAAAAATATTTAGTAAAAATAAAAATGTTCATATTTGAACAGATATTTGATACTTTTATGTTCTGATTTCTGTATGTTGTGTCTAATGTAGTAAGTCAAATTTTCTAAAAGTGACATTGCTTTGGTTTTAAAACCTTAGATGTTATAAATAAAAATTGTCGACTTTATTTAAGAAATCTTTATGTCTCCGTTAATATAAATGCAATTCTCATATACAATTATAATTAAAAGAAGGCTCTTAATCATACACTATATCTACAACTCATTTCAAGTATTATGTTTTACTGGGTAATCTCAAAGATTATATATTTTTGCTTAATTTGTATCTGATCCCCTTTCAGCCTTCGGAACAAAACTTTCACTGGAATATATATGGTATAACATGTTCTTTTTACCCTAAAAATTTTCCATGAAGTATTTATTTAAATATTCAGGGTGGGAGGGGGGGGGGTTACTAGTCTAGATTAGAGATGAGTTCGGGCTCTATTTTGGCAATCCGAGCCCGAAACATTTTGTGTGATCAGAGCCAGAGCCCGAGCCCGATATTGAAAGTGGTACGCTATGCAACGTATACACAACAAAAAAATTAAATACCGTTTTCATTTTCAAATTAATTTTCTTATTACCAATCCTCAATTTAAAGAACTATAAATGTTATTATAACAATTTATAATGTCTGTGTCTCTGTATACATGTATATATTTATATAATATTTATTTATAGTGCAGCCCATTGTTTATAACGCGCCTATCGGGGGACAAAAAATTTTTCCGAATGAGTGATATAATGAGGCCCAATATAACGAAGGAGGAATATTACTGCATAACACTATGACATAATATGTACAGTCGGTAACAAAAGTCTCCGAACACTAGCAAAAATTCCTATATTAAAAAAGTACACTTACTACGGTTTTGTTATATAAATCCTTCTCGAATCCTGTTCTTAGTCAGTCTAAAAACAGGATTCGACAAGGATTTATTTAACAGAACTGTATTAAGTGTACTTTTTTAAAATAGGAATTGTTGCTAGTGTTCGTAGACTTTTGTTACCGACTGTATCCCGTTGAAAAAAAAAAAGTTCTATTTAGAAAAAGGAAAGTCAAAGCTACTAAGGTTTGCAAGATTATTTTGTGATTTATAACCTATCATGACTATTATGGCGTTACTATAGGTGCTCTCAAAATGAATAAAATTTCTTTTTTCTCTCTCTCTCTCTCTCTCTCTTTTTTTTTTTTTTACATTTTCCAGTTAGTGAAGAATAAAATAAACGGAACTTTTAGCTTGAATCCGAGCCCGCCCGGAGCCCGAAGACTTGCGTAAGATTTGAGCCCGATCGGGCTCGGACCCGGGCTCGGGCTCGGGCTTACGGGCTCGGGCTGAGCCCGTCTCATCTCTAGTCTAGATAGCTTAGCTATTGTAATCTATCCTTAGGTTTTGTCCACCAGTTTATGTATGTATAAAAGCAAATTGCAGGCAGTATGACAGTTAATTGTTCTGAATAGGAGGGCAATTCAGATTGATTTACAAGCTCAAAAAGCCATTAAATCTTAATTTTTATCAAAATAAGTAGATTATAAGGAAACAAAGTCTCCGCCATATTTTGTTATGGACAGAGTGAAGATTAACACTAATTTTTCAGAAAATGAGAATAGGTCGGATGTGTTTCTCATCTCAAAAAATCTTAAAGTTACATTTTTATAAAAATTGTAATATCCATTTCTGAATAAACCCAATTTCTGCTATATTTTGCGACCGCCAGGTAAAGGGTTAATAGCAAACAGGGATAAGTCCGATCGGATTTTCGCCTCAAAAACAAACAAATTTTCGTCTCAAACTTTCATCAAAATCGTTATATCTTTTTCTGAATAAACGTAATTTCTGCCGACGGATAACAGCGAACGCAAAATTTTCTGAAAAAAATGTAGAACCAATTTATTTTTCACTCTGAAGTACATCAACCCCAAATTTTTATCTAAATCGTTACATATATTTATTTTTCAGTAATCTTAATTTCTGCCATATGTTGCCAACAGCCTTTTGAAGGGTTAACAGCGAACGCGAACTTTCCTGGAGATGAGGATAAGTCCAATCGATTTTGAACCCCAAAAATAATCCTAATCCCATATCAAATTTGTTATTGCCGTAACGTAAGTGGAGTTGAGACTCAAAAAGTTTTTGGGTTTCGTCTGTTTGACGGTCTGTCTGTCTGTTTGTTTGTCGCGCGATAGCGGCCGCAAAAATCCCGCTATTGACTTGAAATTTGGTACACGTGTTCACGAGCCCCACGGATTTAACTGTATAGTTTTGGGTGTGTATTCCATTTGTAGTTCGTGTACATAGGAACACGCCCAGAGGTCGATCCAGGCAAAAATTGGGAGCCTTTTGCTGCCCCTTCACAAAATTCAAATCTCTAAAATGGCCCCTTTCACAAAATTCAGATTTATAAAAACAACCCTTTCACAAAATTTTGTTTTACAAAAATTATACTTTTGTAAAAATTTTCCATGTTTACAGTAGTATTATTTTTAATGAGTGTCTATACTTGTTTAATAAATTGCTATTAACTTGATATTAAACATTAGATAGAGTAATTGCTAAAATGAAAGGTTTCTAGCGACAATTCTTTTTTTCACAAAAATAAATACAAATTTCACGAAAATAATTTGTTTTTCACAAAAATGGACCCCAAAAATTAAAACCTGGATCAACCCCTGACGCCAGAGTTTTTTTTATCATCACGGCCTATGGGAAGAATTTGTATGTACCGTGATAACGGCCGCAAAAATCACGCTATTGACCTGCAATTTGGTACACATGTTCACGAGCCCCACCGAATTAGCTGTATAGTTTTGGGTGTGTATTCCATTTGTAGTTCGTGTACATTTGTAAGTTATGTTCGTGTACAAATGTAAATGTTCGTGTACAAATGTGTATTTCGTAAACACGCCAAAGTTTTTCTTATCATTACGGCGTAATAAGGGCAGAATTTGTATGTACCGCGATAGCGGCCGCAAAAATCATCCGATCCGATTGACTTGCAAATTGGCACACACGTTCAGATTCTGTATAGAAATAGCTGTATAATTTTTTATGTCTATATTGTTTATGGATTGTGTAGAGGGACACGAAAAATTCTTATCATTACGACATATGGGGTGAATTTCGTTTAAAAGCATCATTACTTTGCAATTAAAAAAATGAAATTAGCATACATTGCTGAGATGCTTAAACTTACGTTTTCTGCAGAAAATATGTGCTCTTAGTCTTCCTAATTAATATACAGGAACAGGACTTTACAAAAGTGTTCTGACAATGTCTCGTAACCATCCAAATTATGCCAAATTTCGAACAATTATTCATGAAATAAGCTGAATAGTTTTTACTGGTGTATACAATGTTAATGATTCGTTAACAGAGACACACAACAGAATTTTGTGACATTAGAGCCTATGGACAAATTTTTATTTAAGCACACTTTAATGCGTTTATGCTGCATTGAACATAATGGAATTAACATCATTATAAAGATGCTAAAAAGCATGTTTACTCTTAAAAAAGGGTGCGTATAGACTACATAATTTAGTTACCGGACCACACAAAAGAATTCCGATAACGTACTGTAATCATCCAAATGATGTCAAATTAGTTTGAAAAATTAATGACTTATAATTAATTAGGTGTATTCTTATTATTGGCGTATATATAGTAACTGTGGCTCATTTTCTGAGATACATGAAAGAATTTCGTACTATTATGGTCTGTAATCGGTATTTTTTTAAAGTGTATTTTAACATGGTTACACCACATTAAATATCATGAAATTTTATTAGAATTTTAAAAGCATGTATTTCTGTTGAAAATTGTGGGCATGGAATTGGTAATTAGTTTAAAGGGTTACAGAAAATTAATTCCGATATACTATGTGATCGTTTTGCATGAAATTTGGTACAAATATTTGTGAATTACAGGGAAATAATACAAGACTGTCAGTTATTAGGAATACATGTATATACAGATAGTTATAGAAAGAGAGAAGAAACGTTTCTGTTTATGTAGGAAGTCAATCGAATCATTTTATATATATTTATATTATATAATAAGGAATTAAAAAAAATGATCTGTCGAATAATGTGTGATGCAAATAAGACGTTGAGGCTCCTCATCTGCAGATCCACTAGTTTATATCTCTGAGTAAACCCAGTTTCTGCCATATGTTACAAAAGGCGTTTGAAGAGTTAACAGCGAACGCAAATTTTCCTGAATATGAGAATAAGCGCAATTGAGTTTTCAGTCCAAAAAATCCTTAATTCTAAACTTTCATCAAAATCTTTACATATATCTCTGAATAAACCCAATTTCTGACATGTGTTGCAATGCAAATGACCTTTGAAGGGTTAACAAACAGCGAGCGCGAATTTTCCTGAAGATGAGGATAAATGCAATCGATTCAGCCCAACAAACTTTTAACCCTAAACTGTACTGTCATCAAAATCGTTAGTTGTTTTTGAGATATTGAAGCTGAAGACATATATATATATATATATCACTGAAACCACAAAGACCAATAAGAATTTCTTTTTTTTTTTTTATTTAATGTAGGAGAAGCTCAGAAAGGTGAAAAAAAATTCATCAGGGCATGAAACACACATATTTAAAGAAACCAAATTTATTAATTAACAGCCTGCAAAAACAAACGAAACAATAAACTAAGGTTAACAGAAAAACTTAAACTGAAAAGAAATTTATGAAAAAACTAGTTGGCATAGGGGGACTCTGCTCAGTTCCCCATCATATATATGTTCTCAAAAAATACTAGTGCGAGACATATTATAATCATGTTAAAAGAAATGAATTTGACCAAAGCTTGAAACAGTGACCGAATGAAATCCCTGCCTAATAGTCTATCCACCGTTCACTTCGATATATTTATCTTATTCTAATCTATTAATTTATTTTATCAGGGTCGATTCCGTTGTTTAGTTTTCATGCTACTGTTTCCAACGCAATAATCCTCAAAATTCATATTTATATAAAAAATTTACAATTTCGATATGTTGATAAAATCGTAAATTACGAATAATTTACGAAATTTTCCTATTAGAATATTTGTATTCAATCATGTTCAAACAAATAGCATAAATGTAATTTTGAAGTTGTCTAATGTATTTATGATCCTCAAAATGGAAGTTTATGCTCAATTTTGCCTTATTCTGACTTGTTAAGTAAATCGTAAATTCCAAATAAGTTACGAATTTTTTTAATTGGAAAAATCATAGTCTATGATATTCATGCCAGTATCCTAAATAATATTTCGAAAGTGGTTTGACATCTTTACGATGAAAATATCCCTCAAGATTAACGTTTATGTGAAATTTTGCTCTATTCTGCCATGTTAAGAAATTCGTAAATTTCCAATAACTTACGAAATTTTTATATTGGAAAATTCATAGTCATTAATATTCATGCCAGTGTCCTAAATAATATTTCAAAAGTAGTCTGACATCTTTATGACATACTTGCCAACTTTTCCGGTTTTCCCGGAAGACTTCCGGTTTTTTAACGTATTTTCCGGTCTTCCGGACATATGATGAAATCTTCCGTTTTTAAAAAAGTCGCGGATATCGTTCGTTTTAAAAAGAAAACCCAAATGTTTTACAAAAACTCCTGATTCCCAATCTTTTTCCATCCATAACATAAATGTCAATATTCATTTCAAACTTGCTTTATGAGATTCTAGGACATGTAAAGAAATAGAATTGTTAAATATTCCTAGTTGATGTAATTATTTTTTACCCCCCTCCCCCCCTTTCATTTATTTCCAACTAGTGATCAGCAATCAAATGTTCTGCAGAAGTCTTTTGTTTCCTAATCTTTATCCATCTGCAACATAAATGATAATATTAATTTTAAACTTCTTTCATTAGATTCTAGAAGTAGAGTTGAAAGAGTTTAATATTTCTTACTCTGTAATTATTTTTGTATCCCCCCCCCCTTCCCCTTTCCCCGGATTGTGATCAATGATCAATTCTAGAAACAATAAAGCAATGGAAGTGCTCAATATTTTTCACGTATGTAATTATTTTTGATCTTTATTGCTGAATTTAATGAATCTGTTTATTTTTCCTCAATTAAATTAAATATTTGTATGTCATATTTATACCAAATGTACGTAAACATGGGGGAAAAAAATAAGAATAATTTTTTCAGGTAGGAAAATTTTTTCCAAATCAATTTAAGAAAATTAATACTTAGTTGGTTTTATGCATGTTTGAAACTGATAATTAGCTACTGCTACTTTTTTATATATATATGTATGATTAATGTACATACACAAAAATCATATTCTATTTATTTAAAAAATTAGTTACACAAAAAGTAACTAAATTTTTTGTCTATTGTTAAATAAATTTCTTACAGATTCTGTTTTGTAGATATTTATATGTTGAAGAGGAATAACTTCATTTAAAACTTTTATATATTTAGTATAATCACTCTAAAGTAAAACGTTTTTATAGATTGCTTCTAAATATTAAAATTGTAAAACTGTATTTTTTTTTTCTGTTTGACGTAATAAACAAGTTTAAAAAAAAATCTTCCCCTTTTTTATGAAATCTTCTGGTTTTTCAACAAAAATCTTCCCTTTTTTTATTAAAATTGGTTGGCAAGTATGTTATGATGAAAATATCGCTAAAAATTGACGTTTATGTGAAATTTTGCCCTATACTGCCATGTTAAGAAATTCGTAAATTTCCAATAACTTGTGAAATTTTCAAAGTAGCATATTTATAGTTACTGATGTTCATTCCGGCATCAAAACTGATATTTTAAAACTAGTCTGACATTTTTACAGTAAAAAGTTTCCATTTAATGCACTTTTAAGTGAATTTTTGTCCTATTCTCCCGTGTTAAGAAAATCGTAAATTTCTAATAACTTACGAAGTTTTTTAATTCGAATGTTCCAAATGAATAGGGTTCTTGCCAGTGTCGAAAGTAATATTTTAAAACTGATCTGATCTCTCTGGCGATCATTTGTTCGTGAGATATCGTGTAAACAGACTAACAAACTAACGGACTAACACTAACGGAATGGCCCACTGACGGACTGACACACTAACAGACACCCTACAGACAGACACTATACAAATTTTGTGATTTTCGGATTCCTCACACCTGGAAACTTATAAAAAACTCAAAAAACCGAGGTCGAAATTTTTCACGATTACCTAAGTTCCCCATAACTATAATATGATGGGAGCTAATAATTAGGAAACTTAAGAAAGGAGGCAGGCAGCAAGACTTGTGACTTGCCTGTGGAGTCTAGTTTCACGTCGGCAACACTCCCCCAGCCTGCCAAGACCAGAATAGGAGTCATATGGATCAAAAAAAGTAAAATTTCATAGCAGATAAAGAATAATGAATCTATGAAGCAACAATGAAATTTAATGATTACTTTGTTTAATAGTTTGATTAGAATTTTAATAATAGTTGACAACTCAACAATGAAGAAACTGAAAATTTAATGGAAAAAGAAAGATTGCATATTAATACAAAATAAATGCAACAAGCCTTCTGCCTTTTTTTTTTTTTTTTTTTTTATCACAATCCCACCCAACCATCCAGCCAAACATCTGCCCACCCAACTGCCGCCTTTTTTATTGTCTTTTATTATTTTATAATTTTTTTGTTAAGGTACACAAAAAAAGTATAATATTTGTAAAGTGTACACATTTTTTTTTTTTTTTTTTTTTTTTTTAATGTATGTTCTATTTATGGATATAAAATAGAAAATACAAAGTTTTTAGGAAAACCCATTTTAGCAGTGTCTGTGATCAGTTTATTAATATTCTTGTTTTTAAACTTCGGAGAGCATAAATTATGAATTCGAAATAAATGGTTAATGATGATGTTTCTAAATACCGAAAGATGCAGACAGGAATTAAAATGTGTAAATAAATTTACTTTAAAACTAAAATCTTGCCTTTTGTCATAGATATCTGTGTAAATTTTATTACCATCAAAGATTATTTTTAGATCCAAAAAGTTGATTGATCAATTAGAGTATTTTGAGTTAGCTTTAAGTTAGATGGATAATTTAAGGAAAAGGCATTTTGTGATTTCTTGTTAAGATAAAATACAATAATATCATCTATGTAACGATAAAGACGGACATCATCATAACAGAATTGCTTTTCATAATAAGATAGAGATCTGCCAAAATACTGGAGCTGCTACCCCCTTGTAGGATTCCTACTTGTTGCAAATAGATATTGTTGTTGTGGAAGATATAATTATTAGGAATAACAAAGTTAAGAAGTGTTTTGAATTTTTCTGCTTTAAAATTGCAAGGAAGATTAATTTGAGTTTTATATTCGTGAAAAAGACTGTAAATGATATTACTAAGATCTGATAACTCAATAATATTGAAAAGATCTTGGAAAGTCAAAAGTCATAATATTATCTATTGAATCAAGCAATTTAATGTATTGAATTAATTGAAAGCTATTTTTAAGACAGTGTAAATTATCAACTTTGCAAGTACAATTGTAAATTTATTTTAGAATATCCAGTAGAGTTTTATTAGCATTGTTGTTATAAGTGTTACAGCCAATAGTGACAGTGTGAAATTTAATTGGAGATTTGCGAAACTTAGGTATGCAAAGTATATAAAGATAATTAAAGTTATTGAAGGGAAGTTGAAGTAGTTTATTGTAATTATGTATTTTTAGGTTATTATTAGTTAAACTAAAGATGTTACTATTATTTACTGAAGAGTTTAAAATAGAGAGATAGTAGAATTTACATGTAATGGCATAATTATTAGGTGATTTGCCTACATAAGTTATCACAAAGTCATCCTGTAGTTGATTGAGTTAAGACGTACAGATTAAAAAAAAAAAAAAAAAATATTGAGAAATAAAGCATTTTTAATTTTTTGTAACACTAAAACTTTCCGTTGAGTGAAGTAGGCAATAGGTTTATTATGAGTAATAGAAATTTTATAAATAAATAAATCTTGGTCATAAGAAAACTGTTGAAAGATTTGGGGAATACTAGCTTTAATTGAAAGTCTAAATTTGATGCCAAATTCCATGAATTTTTTTAATTAATAAATATCAATAATATTGAGATTACCAGTGATAATGTATCCATGGTTTCTGTCAATATATTTTGACATAGAAGGATCATTCCATTTACATGTTACAGTGTTGGTAAAAGAGGTAGACTTAGATACAGAATAATTGAATACCTTTCTGCCAAGAGGAAGAGGATATTTGAAGGTACAAGATAAATTTAAATCTTTAATTGGAAACAAACATCTTTGTCATTTATGATAGATGTAATGTTAATTCAATTCAATATTTGATTTCTAAAAGTCACAATTAATTGAGTATTTGTTTTAATTTTCTTGGGCTTTTTATTAATTACCATGTTTTTATTAACTTCTATTCTTGTTTGTTTGTGTGTTTGTCCGGTACAAATCTTGCAATCTATTTTTAACTAACTTCCCTACTAGCTAGACATTTGAAACTTTCACAGTAGCTCAGAACCCAGTGACAACACAATACTTCGAAGTCAGATTTTCGAATAGTTTTCTTTTAATTAATAAGCTCCTAATAGCAATACAAATAGTCATTAAATATTAGCTATAATTTTAATTGTTGCCAAAAAAAATTTACGAGTTCATTTTCTTTCGACATAAAAATAAATACATTTATTTAATTAAACGTAAGCGTTAAAAAATTGTAAAAAGTTAAATTATGCATCTGGCAAAAATTGACGTCATTATCACTTTAAAGATTTTTTTCTACACATTGATAAAGATGCAAATATATGTTCTTCTGAAAGGATTAATATTTTATTTTTAAAACCAACTTTTTATTATTATTCAAATTTCCCATAACTTTTTAACCAATCAGATTAGAACGTCCATCTTTGGAATATCGATAATAAGGATTTTCTCGCCAAAGACAAAAAGTCGCCAAATCCATTACCTGCCTGTTGGAGCTTTTTAATGCGTTTTAAAGGAAAAATTAAACTATTTTAGAAAAAGAGCTAGAAATGCAGAAAATTGACATTTTATCAACGTACTAAGCCTCTTTGAAAGAATTTATACAAAAAAATAAATATAATTTCGTAACAATATGCTTTGGTAAAGTGCTAATGTAGTTAGTTCTATAGTTATGATTCAATAGAAAATTTAAAAACATGGTTTATAAAAAGTTTTTTATCTTACAATTATTTTTAAATTAAATTGTTTGATTTTGTACATTATAATATCATATAATTTTATTTATATATGAATTTCAAAAATATAATTATTCAAAATTTAAGGTCAATATTTCGTTTGGTTTGTGAAACAACGAAATGTCTGAATTGAAATTGTTTGTAAGAAAGAAATTACTTATGACTTTCAATTTTAACCAGGTGAAAATTTTTCTTTTCTAATTATGTACTAAAGTAATTTAAATTGTTACCGATTTTCCTCAAAACCATTTAAAATTATCCAGTTTAAGAATGCTTGGTAACTACTGCTGCAAGTTTAATTGTTTTAGCTAAAGTTATTATTCCACTTTAATGGAAACTAGTATGTTGTGGTCATTACAAAATTTTCTTCTATATTTTCCTATGTAAATTATTTATTAAAATTATTATTTATCAAAAATATTTTCTATAGTTAGTGCAGATAATTTTCATCTCAAAAAACTATGTCACTGAATGTTGAAAGAAAGCAAATTTTGTGCCCTACAAACAAATCTCAAGAAATATTATATTTATATAAATAAATAAAATATTTCTTGAGATTTTTTGATAACACATTGTTTGCGGGAAACAAGTAAACTATTTGGCAGGAAAATGCCTGACTACATAGTGTTAAAAATGAAAAAATTTGTTAACTTTGTGTGAAATTATCACAGATGTATGGTTCAACCATTCTTTTTAAAGGTATTGACATGTTCTTTCAAGTTCACCCCTCCCTCCTTTCCCCTAGGAACGGGGAGCAGTGCTCCTACACATACAAGAATTTTATCTTGGTTCACTATTACTGTTATGAATGTATCGATATATTTTAATTTCAGTATGTTTAATAAATAATCTTCATTGTGTAGATTAATACAAGATTTTTTTTTCCCTATGCTGCTATGTTAAAAATCTTAAGAAAACAGTATAATGGCACTACCTTTTGAATAACATGCACCAAAAGCTATGACCACCATGTTTATATGTAAAGTAATAATTATAATAAATAGAGATAATAAATAAATTTAAGTTATTAATAAGGTATTTTGTATTGCTCCTCATTTAATGTTATACTAAATATAGTGGCTGTTGAAACAAAAATGTAAATTCTATTTCTTTTCTTCTTCTTTTTTTTTTTTCGTGAGAATTTCAAATTTGCAATTTCAAATTCTCACAGATTAAAAATTTTTCATGTTTGTTAATTAATTATTCAATGATATATCTTTTAAGTGTTGCAAAGCTTAATTTATATTAAATTTGCACTTTAGATGAAATTACGCATTAAACATTTTGATTTTATTGCTTTTTTTCTTCATATTTAGTTTGCCATCAGACTTGTGAATTGAGTAATAGAACGTGTTCATCCTATAATCAGTGTTGCCATAAAGAATGTCTTGGAGGTTGTAGTGGTAATTTATCATCTCAATGTATTGCTTGTCGACATGTTGTATTTCAAGGCAAATGCCAACTTCATTGTCCTACAAGTACTTACAAGGTAATATTGTTTAAATTTCTTAACTGATTAAGATTTTTTATTTTTAGGCTTAATATATTTGTAGTTCATAAATATTTGGTGAGTGTTCACACACACACACACACACACACATGTATGCTAAAAAATATCTAACATTTTATTCTAATTTGTGATTATGGACATTATAAATATTTTTTCTAATTAAGGTAAAGACATCAATGCTCGTCACCCTTAAAATCTGCACCAGTGTTCGTCACCCTCACAAAAGACATGTTAAAATAACCATCAATTAACATCTATGGATTTGAATCCGCTCAAGCTAGATTTATCGGTTCTAAGGAATCTAGTGCTGGTGGTTTCACATTCATAGATGTTATTAAACGTTTATTTTAACATGTCTTTTGTGAGGGTGACAAACACTGGTGCAAAGTTTAAGGGTGATGAGCACTGGTGTCTTTACCTTACTATCTTAGAATTATTGAAAGAAAAGAAAAAAAAAGTGCATATATATTCATTAAAATGTATTGCATTAAGTATGTTAAAATTTCTCGAAAATTATTTAAATTTAATGTAACAAAATTCAAAATTGTAAGATGTTCCCAGCTAACTAAGTTTTAATTTCTTTCCTCAATTTTACATTATTGTAATTTAACAGTATATTCTAAATATACTATGGCATTACTTTATAGATTCATTGATAAATAAATTTTTAAATATTTTTTATTTGAATGTTAAAAATGTGTAAATTCATTTAAAATTAGCTAGGGAGCATTAAAAAATATATCAATAAATAAATGAGTGAATAAAAATGAAAATTGTTATTATTATTATTTTTTTTTTTTTTTAAGTAGTATTTAGAAATTTTAATATATTTAGTATTGTTATATTTCAGTGTATATGCACGAGAATTTTCATAATGATAAGACATTGAAAAGTAAAAATTAAGCATAACACCTTACTGGTGTTTCTCCTTAAGCTTATTCGACCAGGCACCCAGCTATCTTCAGGAAGCTCTTGGTGTGTTCTATTTTATGAAATGAACCCAGTAGCAAAAATTTCTGTACCTATCTGTTGTAAAACAAAAATTTATCTGCGATCCAGAAATGCCTTATGAAGTCAGACATCAGAAAAAAAAGCATAGCAGTTAATAAATTTTGTAAAATTTATATCTAAAAAAGAAAGAAAATTGAGAATATGTACAGTAATATAGAGACATAATGCAAATTGTATTTAAGTATTTTTAAGCATAGCATTTATGTTTGAGCTGTTAAATTAATCTGCAGAGCTACAATCTGCAGCACTCGCTGCACTGTTTCTACTAATGGGGAAATGAATATTTCAAGAGCTTTCTGAAGATAGCCAGGCACCCAGCTGAACAAGCACAAGTAAGGTATTATGTTTAACTTTTTAAGTGTAATGTTTTTTTCCATATGATCCTGAATTGTTTTGATAAGACATTATTTTGAAAAAAAGTTATAACATCCATTAGCCCCTTAACTAATTTAAAACATTATTTTACATTTTTTTTTCTTCTTTTTTTCCCTCCCAGAATTAAACTAAAATGATAATGTACTGATTTCATTTCCTGTTGTGTGATTGTTAGCTTTTTAAATTTTAATTTAAGTTGCTTTTTTATGTGTTGTTTCATAAAAAAATGAATAAATTTTCTTTTCAAGAATGTTAAATTCTTGAAAAGAAAATTTATTTATTTTTTCTGTCTTTATCATTTTTATCTGATTAGATCTCTGAAACTATCTGTCTTTGTTATAATTAATTTATAAATTACCTCAAGAATTTTATCATCTATCTTAGAAACAATAAGATGATTTAAAAAAAAAAAAAAAAAAAACTACTTTTTTTTTTCCTCTTCTCAAAGTTCTGATATTTTTTAACTGCTGTATCGATCATATTTTAATGTACTACTGCATTTAATCCTCATTAATCACTATAGTGATGTGATAACCATAGTATTTATTGCTTTTAATTTTAAAGTTTTCTTTTCACTAAAAAAAAGTATTTCAAATATATTTTTTGTATATTTTATAATACAGTAAATAAAAGTTCAGATTTACTTGTCAGTTACAAGTATTGCTAAATGCTGTAAATTTTAATTTAAAAATGCAAAAATTATACTGTTGATTACAGAATATCTTAAATATTGCTACTTTACTTTTTAATTGTTTTATAAACATATTCCACAGTATCTCAATAGAAGATGCATCCTGGAAGAAACTTGTAAAAAGATATCCAATCGTTTATCCATTAGTGCTGTTGATCAAGAAATCTTCTGGAAACCTTTCAAAGGAGAATGTCTACCTCATTGCCCTACTGGATATGCTGTGAATGACAGTGATAAACATCAGTGTGTTAAATGTCATGGACCCTGTCCGAAAAGTAAGCATAATTTTCTGGCTTTATAATAAACCCTCTTCCATATATTTTTTCTCTGTATATTATTTTTAAATTATCCTGCTTTCTCACTGATGTTCTGGAAATTTTCCTTGATAAATTATGCAATGCTTTTTTTCCCCTATTTTATTTTTATAGTGTTATTCCATAAATAAATAATAACAATTTTTTACATTGGCATTTTTAACATTGTGTAAATATGGATATTTCTGCTATTTCATATGTAATAAAATATGAAAGGGTATTGAATTTTTGGTAAAAACTAGGCTTCCATAAATAACCTGTCTTTACATAGTTATGTCATAAGTTATTTTGAATAATTTCAATCATGATGTCTCTTCTAATGGATATTATTATATATATATATATTTTTTTTTTTTCTAAAATTTTACCATCATTCGGATTTATTTTGTGTTCATAGATCATCCAGTGTTTAGAAATAACATATTTGAAATAACATTCTCTTAAAAAAAATTGTGGTTCCTATAGATTATTAACACTTTCTAATAGTACACACTCTCAGCATTGTTTAACTTTCAATGTACTTTATCTAAGTTACCCCACAACAGATAGACAAATTGACACAAAGACAGACTAATTGATCTCATAATCACTTTTATATGTTGTTGGAAAGTGTTGAAATGACACAACTGGTTGACACACTCCAGTTGACACAACTGGAAATGCAGTTCCTGCAATTTTCAATTATTGCCTGTAATGTATTGAAATATTTTTGTGTGATTGAAATATTACTTTAAATGTAACATGAATGAAAATTTGAAAAATGCAATTTTTCCCCCCACTATAAAACACGTGACATCTTAATTGGTTACAATCATTTCCTTTTTCATTGCAAACAGTCGCCTGGCAGTTGAAATGATGTTGCCATCTGAATTTCATACTTTAGTTAATTTTAAAAAATCTAATTGTTGTATCGATAAGCCGCTTGCAGTCTTAGATTTAGAAAAATCACCCCTTTCATTTGGTACCAAATTCGTAACGATCAGACTAATATTTCTAATTTATTTTCCACTTTTTCTGCTTTTAACTCCGTTAAAATATGTATTTTTATGTAATCGCGGTGAATTCTCAGTCATTGAGATAGCTTTTTGATTAGACTTAGGTCGATATTTTAATTAATATCTCCACAACTAAATAAAATTCTTAAATTCTGTTTTCAGGAGCCCCTCGGGAAAACTCCTGAGTATCCGTATGTCAATTCTTGTACTTCTGCGTTCAATAGGGGCTGAATGTATAGATGCTCAGACAGACAGAGAGCCATCTTCTTTTATTATTATAGATTGTACAAAAACATTTTATTGTGCATATTAATAATAAATGTCAATTTCATTATGATTTGTGCAAAATAAGGTTATTAAAATCTGGTTTACCTATTATAGAACACAGTGTGTTAGAATTTTTTTATGTGTTCTTGTACACAAACCAGTGATTGTATTTACTCCATTTTGAATAGAGAAAATCCCATAGTGAACTTGAATAACATATATTAGTTTGAAGTGATTCCATGAGTATTTACAGGAATTAGAGCATGGAAAGGTAGACAAACGGACGTGTAGGCTAATTGCTATTATAATCACTCTTAAACATTGTGGATAATGTTGAAAACACTTAATAAAAACAAAAATGAAGTTGCAGTTGTTTCTGATTTACAGCCCTTAATGTATCTAAATATTTTTGGGTGTCCCTGTAAATCTTAATGATAATCATACTATATTGTACAGAAAGCATTATTTTGTGCTTATGAATAATAAATGTCAATTTTATTATGATTTTTGCAAAATAAAGGTATTAAAATATAGTTTATGGAAATATCTCTCATAGAATGCAATGCTTTGAAATTTCTTCAACAGGGAGTTTCTCATAGTGAACATAAATACCATATATCAATTTCAAGGAATTCCATGAATATTTGTGGGATATAGAGCACAGAGAGACAGATGGACACACAAACAGACAGACAAACCCAATTCATAAAATTTTTCCAACTTTGTTGGAAAGTGTTAAAAGATTCTCATGCATAAAAATATCTTTAAAAATTTACAAACTGATTTTGGTAACAAGAAACTACTATTATGTATGCCAATGAAAAGATGTTTTTTTTCTTTATATGTATAAGCAAAAGTTCCATTTTTTTTTTTTTTTTTTTACTGATGATTATCGTGAAACTGGTTTGGAAAACTTTGGGAAATTATTTTAGTACTTTTCAGTGTCATTTTAGAGTACGTTTACAACTTCATATACTCACTATTTCTATTGTGGGCCATGAAATTACATAGAAATATTTTTAAAGGCTTGGGAAGTTTTCATGACTACCAATATTAACCTATATATCTATATGCACAGTAGAGTCCTGCATCAGGTTGGGTAACCATTTTTGCCTGAACTCGACCGAGTTAGGTCGACTAAATAATTTTCTTGTTCAGAAAATTTTGCGATACTTTCATGTTTCACACATTGTGAAAGCAGAACCCTGCTAACAATTTTTTGTGCCCAGGGCACTTTAAATTTTTCATGCCTCCTAGAAGAGCCATTTGAAAAGACCTTGGTGAGAAACAACCGAGCTACTTCGGTGCCAAATTTTAAGTTTCACCAAGTGGGGCTACTAAAGCTATTCTGAAATGTAATTATTTTCTCTATTTTATAACAGATATATGTCGATTCCCTGTTATTGATACTGGATTCAAATATCGCCAGATATTCAGCATCTGACGAAAATTCAATGAAGTAAAAACTAATATATTTTTGGTGCAGTTGAATACTGAAGAAAAAGTATAACTGTAGTATAGGACTCTCTTTGCGACTTTTTATTTACTGGCTGTTGTACCTTTTTTTTTTTTTTAGAACATAAATGATAGCAGAAATTATTTTTTTCGGGGGTGTTGAGAAAATTTATATTCAAATCAGTTCACAAACAATTATGGAAATTAAAAGCAATTCTTTAACTTTCAAATGTATTTTACCTTTGTAATGATGCCGTAAAATAAATTTTGTTTTTAATGTGGAGAAAGAAAGATTTCGAAAACTATCTTTATAGCTTTTTTAATTTAAAATGATACAACAGATTGCTTTTGTATAACCCTGTATATCATGTACCCACCATGTAGTGTATTGAAATAATTTTCATAACACTGAAAGTTTACATTTGAGCAATTTCTTTTTATATTGCATAATGTATGTGAATAACTTTGTGGGGGACAACGTAAACCACAATAAACAAATATAACAAATAAACAACTATAAGAAAGTAAGTTTTGTGTATCTGACTAATGTATATCAGTTCCATTATGTTGCATGAAGTATAATGATGTTAAAATATGCTTTTAAAAAATACTTATCATAGACTGTAATGGATATAAAAATTTTTGTGAGTACTTGTACACATACTGGATATGCTGTTTATACCATGCTTAGTAGGGAACATGTCTCTACAAATATGAATAATCTGTATACACCAGTTTCATGATATTCTGAAAATATTTCTGGAGAATGGACTGACAGATAGATGAATCAAAATCTTAGTCACTTTAACTTTGTTTGAAAGTGTTAAAAAGACATAATACAACTGGAAATGCACTTCCAACATTTTTGAATTAAATATCCTAATGTATCTGAATATTTTTGCATGGCCCTGTTAACCAATCATTAATGTTCTTTTGTTATTATTTAAAATTTGTACTTCTGTATGTATTATTCTAATGACACTTATTTTATATTCAGTTTGTAGTGGAGCTGTGATAGATAGTGTCGGATCTGCTCAAAAATTGAAAGGTTGCACATTTGTGAATGGTTCCCTGGAAATTCAGATTCAAGGAGGAGGTTTGTATGCTATTATAAACTGTTAAATGTATTGTACTAATTATATTTTATTCATAATCCAAATAAAAAAAGAAAATAATAATAGAGTATTAGAAAATAGTATAAATAGGATATTTACTTAATTTTAAAAGTTTGAAATTTTATTTACTTATACAATTTAGTATGGTGTATTAAAAATTAGATTTTTTTCCCTAAAGGAAATTATCTAATATGCTTCTTACTGTGCTTTGAAGTAAAATTAAATAAATACCATGTAACCTGTCCCTGAAAATTCTCTTACCCCTTTTACCCTGTAGGATATTTCATGGTATGAGAGGGGGGGGAGTAACAGTTTCTCTCCCCCCTTTTTTTCATTGTATATTTTAAACTAAGGAATCATATATATATGATATTTTGTTATGATAGATCTTAGACAGTTTTGTGAAGAAAAAATTACCTATCCTGAACAAGGTTTCAGATGTCCAAAACCCAATCCTAAATTAAGTCTTGATCAAATTTTATATGATTTTAACATTTTATTAACAAACATTAAGAATTGGCTTAAAAAAAAAAAAAAAAAATCATAGGGTTTTTTTTTTTTTTTTTCTTTTTCCTAATTTTTAATGTATATATAGCTATTAAAAATAAGAAGCATTTTAAATCTTTCATTATTAATGTGTAAATATATATATATATATATGCATCTGTGTTACTAATAATTATCAGATTCAACCCATAGTAATAAGTTTTATCTGAAATTTTGAATGTTATTCAAATAAAATGTTTTAAAAATTTTGATTTAATTTTCTTTTAGATAACATCATAAAAGAATTGGAATCAAGTCTAAGTCACATACAGGAAATTCGGGGTTACCTTAAAATAGCCAGGTCTTATCCTTTAATCTCTCTGAATTTTTTGAGAGATTTAAAGCATATCCGTGGAGAACAATTAGATAAAAGAGAGTATGTTTATTCGCTTTTATTTTATCTTATTATATGTAGATTTTATTATCTTTATATTATTTTATTGTAGCATTATTTAATTTTCAAAAATAATTTATATAATTATTTTTCTTCATTTAAGTTGAATAATTCTATGCAGTTTAATTTTGTATTTTGACTTAAAAATATTAAGTATTAATACTGTAAGTAGAATTTAGAAAGATTTTAAGTAACATACACAGTGTCTAAACTATATTATTCAGAGGTATACTATTATTTCTGAAAATAATATAAATTTAAAAATCTATTACTTAGAAACAGTTTACTTCAACAAATGCATTTTTATAAAAATTACAAAGTTGAAATTTTTATGTGCTTTTTAAGATGTTCTAATTGTTATTGAGCATTTTCTGTCTATCACCCACATTTACTGTTTTATAAAATGCATTTGGTAATACATGATAAATTTTTTTAACAACAACAGGAACATATAAATAAAGCAATCATTTTCGACCTTAGCAAAATATAAAGTTTAATATTTTTTTACAGTTGTCTTTTAAAAGGTGAAATAAAATATTGAGAGCATACAATACCTAATCTTGCCGGCAGTCAAGGTCCATGTAATTCTATAGGGAAATTTGTTTCCACAATTACTCATTGATTACCTTATGTATTTTTTTAATTCTGTTTTCACTCTTTACTTAAAAATTTCACAGTTTAAATTAATACTCGTTTTTTAAAATTTATTTTTTTTATTTTTAATGTTTTGAGTTAAAAAAAAAAAAAAAAAACTAAGGGCATTGTTTGCATTTTTTTGCTAGAAAATAAAATATTAAAAATGCAGAAACGAAATTAAAATAAAAAATGCATTAGGTAATGAGTAATTGTGGAAACAAATTTCCCCACATAATAACATGGGCTTTGGCTGTTGGCGAGATTAGGTTTTGTATGCTCTCACTCTTACATATTTATTATGAGTCGAACATTTTATGACAGACACGATATTTCATTGCTATTTATTTAGATATGTTTATACAGGTTTGTTTTTGATGTTATTCCTTTATTATTTTAGATTTAATGTGCATAACTTATTATTTCAATCTGTAGGTTTGCTACATATATTGGTCTTATTACTATTTTAGTGCTGTAAAAATATTAATTGCACAATATTTACAGAAATCTATCTAGTTATTTATGAACAAATTTTAATATAATGTGTTATTTAATTTACGATAAAAAATTCTTAGAAAATCTTATAGAAGCACAGACTAATATTGCTCTTTGAGTAAGTGTTCAGTAAAAAGCTTTATTTCATTCTCAATATTATGTTAGCTAATGAAATCAAAACATAATATCAGGTGATCTAATTAAAACAGGAGTTGTTTAGGCACTTCCTATGCTGAAACACCACTGTATTTTGGACACCTAGTCTCTTGAGTATGTGGTTTTACTTTTTGAAAGAAACAAATAGCAGTAACTCTTTCCTCTAATAGAACAAAAAATGGCACTTTTCTGCCTACGAGATATCTTATATGAGTAAAATTTTAAAACATATGCAAAATTCTTCAGTTCACTGAATTTTATATGATTTGCATGTTCTTGCCTTTAGTTCCCAAGTGCTGGATTCAAATCCTGGTTCAGTCTTGGATGTTCATAGTGGTTCAGAATTGATTTTAAGCCATTCATCCCAGTCTAATGAACCTTAATGTACAAAAAATGATTGTAGAACAATAACCATCCTTCTCTTTCCCAAATCGTTTGCAGCCCTGTCCAGGTTTCACTGCAAGCATTCCTAGTTCCTCTGAAACACAGAATTATTTGCCAAAGGTTATTGCATGATCAATGAACTTTGAGGCAAACCTTTTATTGGCTAAAATGCCTTGATAGCTACAGAAGCATCGTTATTTCACCGTCTTTCTAAAAGAATTTGACAAGTTACTTTTAATCCAATAAAGTGAGTGTCATAATAAATTTCATTGTTCAGTGGAAAACTTCATTACACACTCTTTATGGAAAGTCATAGTCCAATATAATACTCTTAAGTTTGTTTGAATGATATTTTAAAATTATTTTTGTTTTATTTCTATATATAATACATTTGTTGTGGAAACAAACCTTAAACAATCAAATAGACTACAGTGATTTTGATTAATTCTTTTACCTTGTGATGCTTTTATTAAAAAATAAAATAAAATACTCAATATGACAATTTATGTATATTTTATGCATGTACACAAAACTTTTAAACAGATGTTTTGTTTTTTATTAATTCTTTTTTTGTTGGACAGGGCTGATGGTCCCATATAATTTTATTAGGAGTAAAAATAGAATGTTTGTCTGTCTGTCTTCTTGATCATCACTCTAGGCTGTTAACTTTTGTAAAAATTGATCAATAACCATCAAATTTGGGTATGTTGTTAAACTTAATAACAATTTTTTTCCCTTTTGCTTATATATTTTATTTAATAAGAGACACAAAAAGTTGTGTATGTTTTGTCTTTAAAAGACTTGAATTGCTTTGAAAATTGAATATGTTGATCAAATACAGAAAGAAATTTTACTGTATAAGAGTTATTTACCTTGTCATTTAACAGCTATGCAGGGTCATTGAAAAAAGTTGGAGACATATAATCATATTTAATGAAATACTTAACATAAACGAACAATATTTTTTTGTTGTAATGTGCAGAATTTAATAGAATTTTTCCTTAATAAGTAATAATATGAGTACCGTTGATTGCTCTACACATATCAAGATGATAATCAATCTCTAACCATATGAGCTACAGAGCATGGCTGGTGTCCCTGTGGTAATAGCATTGACAGTATGCTCTTGTAAATGTGTCAAATGTCACCTTTATGCTCTAAACAATGTTCTTCACAAAACACGACAAAAAGATGTCGAGAAGTGTTAAATCAAAATTTCTCATAGGCCATAGCACAAGACCATCTCTACCAATGACAAAAAGCACTGACGGAAAGTCGAATGAATGAATACCTTTCCCACCTCGCATTTCTGTTGTACAACATTTAGAGTCAGTGTTTTGTACCAGTTACATTTAAAAATCGTGAACACTTGTCAAGTTGCTTGAAAAGATTATTATTATGTTTGCTCAGATTTTTTAGAATTGGAAGCTTTCAAAATGTGTCCAACCTTTTTTGATGACCCTGTATATATAAAAATTTCGAATTATTTCGTCACCACATCGAAAATTCAAGTAGAAATGAATATTTTCTTTGCAACAAATTTCTGGATTTTAAAGTTAATTGAAATGCAGTCTTTAATCTTTTTTTTTTTTTTTTTTTTGTCAAAATATGGTCAACATAAAATAAATGTTGCCTTCAAAGCAATATGTACATTAATATTTATCTTTTAGATCTCTGTTGCAAATGTAGACTGGCATTATCTGTAATCATTATGAACATTGATAAGGTTATTTAAAATGTAACACATTATATGTACAAGAAAAATATATGTAGCAATAATAAATAATCAATTTGAAGTTATACTATCAAGGAGGAATTACGTTAAGTTTAAAAGTTCTTGCTTTATAGCAGAAACTTATAATTTGTTAAAACATGTAACTTTTTTAATATTAACGTTGATATATATTTTTTTAAATCTTTCTCTTTCTCTTTAGTAATCACAAGTAAGCTTTTTCTAAGCAATTAATTGATGTCAATTGTTTTAAATATGTAATTATTTATGGTAATTATTGATAAAATATTTTATGTTGTGTTTGATGTTGTATCTTATATATGTCATAATGATTTAGTTAATGTTTTTATTTATTTATTTATTATTTAGTCATTAATTACAATGGTAAATATGTCATAATATAGTCAATACTTTAAAAAAATTAAATTTTGGATTGGATTTGAATTAAATATAATAATATTGATTAATGAACAAAATATAAAAAACTATTTTATATATATATATATATATATATATATATATATATATATTTTTTTTTTTTTTTTTTTTTTTTAACAATAAATATAAATTTTATGATATATAAAGTATTGCTATTTGAAAAAATAATAATAACGAAGGAATAAGGGGTATGAAAAAAGTAGATAAATGCTACAATATATGTTTTGACATATTATAAATTCAAATGTTCTCTAATTAAAGAAAAACATTCACCAATTTTTCTGCATCTAATTTTTTTCCGAAGTTATATTAGTCCACCTAGTGGCTGAATTGTTAGGGTTCTAGACTTTAGTTAACAAGTGTCGGGTTCAAATCCCAGTTCATACATGGATGTTTAGTAGTTCAGAATCCATCTTAAACACTAGATCCTAGTCTAATTGGCCCTAGCAAATAATGACTAACCAAACCTAATCAAATTTAATTTATACCTTTAGGTATCACTGTACCATCACCATTATTATAATTATAATTTTTTCCAATTTAATATAAAAAGTAATATTTATAATTTATTCTTTGTGTCAGTTAATTTCATTTTTATGTTACATTATTTATATATATATATTGGAAAAGAAAGAAATTCTTAACTTTATGCTTATAGATAAACAGAAATCACCTATCTTCTTGCAAACAATATTTATATATATGGTCATGATGAAATATTGATATTATTGTAATGCTTTCAAATTTGTATGAATTTCGTTCATCTGATCGCACTTTATGGGACTTTTGTTTTATGTGTTACAAAATAATATACTATATCTCCTGGGGCAAAACAATAATTTGGTACGCTCAAGGCCAGTGCCCCCCTACGCCCCTGCCTTTGCACAGCGCTGCTCATTAGCATAAGAGTTTTCTGTAGTTTTCTTCAGAACTTGAATGAATACAGGTTAAGACCTGTTTAAAAACTCCCAAAAACTTCTATAGAGGGCATTTCACCATGCCATTTCAGAAGACAATTGACTATACACCACAACACCTGTGTTGAAGAGTATTTAATTTTTTGTTATAAATTTTCTAGTCTTCTGTTCTTTTATTGTTAACTAGCTAGGTAGCACCTTTTAATACTGTAAATAAAGCAAATAAAATAAACAACATAACTTCCAATTGAAATCTAACTAGATAAGGAAACTTCCTACATTTAAAATGCAACAAAAATAATAATAATAACCGCTGCTAAGAACACAATTTGAATAAAATTGCTAAAATAAGTGATGTCATAATTTTCAACTGAAGGTCAAACTAAAAGAAGTCTATGGTTAAAATACAAAAAAAAAAAAAAAAAAAATTGAAAAATAAATAAATAAATAAATAAATAAATAATGTAGTAACTATAGCTAAAAAAGAAATGCAGCTTCATTTTAAAGCAATAATTAAGTTTTAAATTTAAATAACACGAAAACGGTTTGGACTTGAGTAAAAATTTTTAGAAAATAAATAAAGTAAATGGCATTATAACTCCCAGCAGGAACCAGTACTTAAACTGCTTCAATGTGACAGTTCTGAGAACATGAAAAAAATTTACTCTAGTTCTTCATTTGTTTAAAATACCTCAACTTGAAAAACAAAGTAACTGGAACCTAAAAAATCAATAAAAAGTAAAAAAAATTCAAAAATTCTTAATGAGGTACACCTCTGCATGGTCTGAGCTTCCCCTCTGCTAAGTTTTGTAGCTCTGCGATCTGTGAGCTCCAGAGCATATACAGATACTCCGACACCTCTTTTTATTAATATAGACGCTTAAACATAAAAACTTCTTTGCACATCACAAAATAAAAGGGAAAGCACTACCAGTGTCGACAAGACAGGCCCTTTCTTCTTCAGGTGCAAAAAACATGTGCTTCTACCTTGGAGAGAAAAGCAAGACTGAAAGACCAAGACTAATGTTGAAAAGCGAGACTGGTCTTTCAATCTTTCTTTTACCTGCAAGGTAATAGCACATGTTTTTTGCACCTGAAGAAGAAAGGCCACATCCTTTAAAAACCGGTAGTGCTTCCCTTTATTTTATGGCGTTTAAAGAAGTTTTTATGTTTAAATACTTATTGTGCACCAATTCTTTAATTTATAAATTTATTTCAATTTTAATTTCATTTTCGGTGTAATGCTCTGTACTAAATCAAAATGTTATGTTTGTGATATTAATGATTTTTTGTTTTCATCACATAAATCTATTTTCATCACATAGATTACTTTAGATTAATAATAGTGTTTAATTTTCTTATAATAGATACGCTTTCCTTGTGTTGGATAATCAAAATCTGCAAGAACTTTGGGATTGGAGCAGCCGTAAAACTAAGCTTAGAATCTCAGGTGGTAAAGTCTTCTTTCACTTCAATTCCAAATTATGTTTAAGTAAAATCAATGAGCTTCGAAATTATTCCTATGTTATGAACTGGGATGAAAGAGATGTGTCTCCTAGCTCCAACGGGGATAGAGTTGCTTGTAAGTATCTTTAATGGTCATGTATTTCTTGTTAAACATTACAAAAAGAGATTTCAATACAAACAGTATTTAAATAATATCCAGATCTACTTGAATATCTTCATCTGTTTGGTGGTTTTTAATCATTTCAGAAATAGCTGAAAATTTAGAAAAAAGAATTACAAGGTACCCTAACAGCACAAAGAATATTCCATAAATGTATTAATTAAATAACATCGAGATATTATCACTGCTGCAGAAATCTTTTGAAACATTCAGATTGTTTCAAGATTAATTTCATAAAAGTAGAAATGTCTGCAGTTATAACAAAAAATCAAACATAACAGAAAAGTTTCACCCATTTAATAGAATATTGAAAAGGGTGTATGTTCCAGTAAAATAACCGAAAGCATGTGTGAAATGTGATACCATAAGGAAAGAAGACTGATAGTTTTTTGCAACATTCAGGGGTGAAACTTTTCAGATGGCTACCCCTGAATTCAGGTTTTTAAAAAATTTTGTCTGAATTTCATGTTAAATTATTTGTTTTTACAGAAATTTCTCATTTTGATTGTTTAGTTTGCCTTATAATGTATTAAAAACTCTCCAAATATTATTTATTGTATGTAGCATATGATATATCCTTAATAAGTCTTCTCTATTTGCATGCAAGTAGCAGTTTTCAGGGGTTTTGCATGTTAGGTGGCTTCACCCCATATTGAAGCATTCTGTGCTGTATGGGTAAGGTTATTTCAACATTTTACGTTTCAACCTTTTTTTTTTTTCAACTTTTTAAAGAGCTAATCACTGATTTTATTTATAGTTAAAATAAAATAAAATGTTTTTCAAACAATAATATTAAATTTTTACACTCAAACTTTTTTTTTTTTTTTTTTTTTTTTTTTTTTTCACTTTTAAGAATTTAAAAACACACAGCTAAATATTGTGCATATGTTCAAATAATTAACCAAAAGTTAATAATCTGTTTTTCTCCCATCATTTTAATATAAACATTGGTGAAGATGCTTTCAACGAAATTCAGCCATCGTCATTCATTGGTTAGCTATAGATTGTGACATGTGTTCTTATTTAAAACATACTGTTTTTTTTTTTTTTTTTTTTTTAATAAATGGTTTCTGTTTACAAAGAAAAAAATTTAATCATTTATTTAACTGGAAGTAGGTTAGAAAAATAGACAGAGAACTCTGAGAAATTTTATAAAAATAATTGACCTGCATAAACACAATTTTGATGGTTTTTGATTCTGTATATGTAATTTATTACTTTAGTATTTCACTTTATCATTTTCTTAATTGCATTGTTGTTTTGATTGATTTTATTTATTTAACAACTAAAATATGGAACCAATTATGTTAAATTTTGAAATACTTTTAAAAGTTGTATATTGTTTTTTATCTAGGTGATGTAGTGGATTTGGAAATACAAGTATGGGGTGTGAAATCTGCTGTAGCTGGTCTGCAGTGGAAGAATTTTCGTAAATTTCGCAGTGATATTGACTTCCGTTCACTCCTTGGTTATGTTGTATATTACCGAGAGGCGTAAGTTTCAGAATTCATAATTATTTTATGCATAAATATATTTATTTTTTTAAAGGGCTGTTACTTAAACAAAAAAGATTTAGGGGGGGGGGGGATTTAGGGGGAAAAAAAGATTTTGCTTTTCTTATCTACTTATATGGGGGAAAAAAAAGTGTGATGATTTATTGTGTATTTTTAAAATATAACTTTAATGCTATTAAATATATAATATATAATTATTAATATCATTTTTATTATATAATTAATATTATACTTTATTATTATTACTTTTATATTGCAGAAATGATCAAAATGTCACTATATTTGATGGAAGAGATGCCTGTGGTGCTGATGAGTAAGTTTATTAAATTTGTGAATATTGATTATTTAAAAATAATTTATATCATAAATACTTTAACGTTCATGCTTAGGTGGAAAGTTGATGATGTGGAGGCTGACAATGATGCTGATGAAGTAATTACATTATTAACACATCTAAAACCTCATACAAGATATGCTGTTTACATGCGAACATATACAGTTGCATCTGCTTTAGTTGGTGCCCAGAGTAAAATTATCTATTTCACTACAAAACCAGACAGTAAGTAGATCTTTTTAACCAAGTTACTATCTTAAAATTACCTTATTTTATTTTTCATTCATTAAACTATTTTTTCGGTAGATTTCTTTGGGAATCAGCCTATATATATATATATGTATCACAATCACATAGTTTATCTATGTATATTTATATAATAAAAAATTTGTTAAAAAATTTAAATTTTTATCAGAGTGTACTTTTATTACTTATATTAAAACATTTACCTTATTTAAAGCTCTGTTGGTTATAGTACTTTCTCGGCGGATCCACCCTTTCATCAGTAACTCTCTCGTGGTCTGCTACGTTCGAAACTGACTTAATTTTTTCTTTCTGTTGACTCTTCATGAGGTGGTGCCATGATCGATCTAGGTCTGCGCATGACTTGTGGTGTTTGGTTGGGGGGAGGGGGGATTTGAAAAGTCAAATAGCTGTTTTTGAATGACATCACAAAATTAGAAAAAAATAGTTCCAACTTTGAACAGATGATATCTCTGTTCTGAAGTAACATTTGTCGATATAAATTGATAGGAGTGTATATCTTTGTCCCCTTTAACTACCTGTAAAGTTTGGTTACAATCGGTGTGTTACAGTTCATGAGTGTCCTGAGTTAGAATAAATACAGTTCAATTTTTCTGCTAAATGGACTATCGTTTATGTATTTAACATAATCAGACACAATCTTGTTGGACAGTCTTTGTAAATTCTTTCTACAGTAAACTCTAGAAACAGTTTGTGCTATTTTTTTTTTTTTTTTCTTTTCCCACACACTGATTGATTGATGTTTTTATAAATCTTGATCTTCCTTCTTCATCTACCATTTATCTTGACCTATTTCACTTATATTATCCTCTGTCTTGTAGTTCTGAGTCACACTTTTTCTTTTCATTTTTTTTTTAAATACTATGAATAATACAAATTGTATAGACAGTTACTGTTTTGCAATAAGTTACTTTAATCCATACTAACTTTGATGTAATAGGTTGTAATAACCTATTAATTTTTATCTGTTATTGCTTATTGATGTGCGATTAAATAATGCCTCTTCTAATCATTTCAGATTTACAATATATACACATGTCGTACATAGTGAATATAGTTTATGTTTTTTAATCCCAGTACTTGAAAACAGTAATCTTTGCTTTATCTAACAGTACAATTTCTGTGATTTAAAATGATAAAAAATGTTGTTACGATATAGGAAATAGAATCAGTCAAAGTTTATACAGTCGTAATATGAACACTTGTCCCAAATAAGTAAGTACATGATTCTGTTAAATCCCAAATACTTCTTTTCAAACACAAAAATAGAGTATTTCAAATAATATTGAGTAACACAGGTGCTGTTTTCAGTAACAAAGAATGTGCAATATTATAACCTAGATTATTATTCACTAAAAAAAAAAAAAAAAAAAAACTATTATAAAAGGGTAAAACATTCCAAATCTCAAACTGCCTCTCTTGATTTTCAGAAGAACTTAAGCATTTTAAATTATCAAATCAATATTCCTGTCATATTTGGCAAATGCATAGTGGAATAATGGCCATAAATGTGTTTTCTTGAATTAAAAATAGTTTAAAGTTTTAAATTTGTCTACAAATATAGAATGTGATTTTTTTTCCTCAGATTTTTAATGGTGAAATAGTAACCATAAATAACTAGTCGACCTTTATTCATATTAAATCATCAAAAATAGCTCTGAAAAGTCAAATGAAGAAAATAATTAAATACTGCAACCTTCTTATCAGACTGGGCTTGATTGTTACATAAACCGCATGAATTATTGAAATATTATCTAACACTTTTTAATATGTCACAGGGTACTTTATCAATCTGGAAATATCGGGGAAAAATCAGGGAATTTTGTAAAAACACCCAAAAATCATAGAAATTTTCATTTTTGCCAAGCAAGTACGACTGTAAGATCACCAAACAGATGTTTTCTTAACCATGATTGCACAGGATTGGCTGCTTTCTTGTTGAATCTCACCAAGTTAACATTAAAAAGAAAAATTAGTACAACATGTGGAATAATTTTATGTCTTTATGTTAATATGTTGTGCAATTAAAATGAGTCATATTTTTATAATTTTGCTAATTTCTCCAAAATTTTGAATTTTATTTCCTTTTTAAGTGAACAAAGAAAAAAAATAAAAAGACAGATATTTTTGCCTGTCAGTATAGATTTTGAATTGCAGTGATTTAGCGAGTATGTTACACAAGAGTGTGATATACATGAAATTATGGAATGTAAGTAATAGATAACGGAAATCATGGAAATTTGTCAGAATTAGTCATGGAAATCATAGAAAAATCAGGGAAATTTTTTTCTCAATTTCTGTAGCCAACTTGTTTAAACTAATTTAAATCAGATGAAATGTTAATTTTTTTTATTTGTAATTTATATTATTATTTTGTAATTTATAACATTGTTTTTTATTTTAGCACCTTCTCCTCCTGTGAATGTGCAAGCTCGAGCAGAAAACCATCATGAAATAGTTATTCAATGGAGTAGCCCTAAACGTCCAAATGGTGAAGTTACTCATTATGTGATAGATGGTTTTCGAGAAAAAGATTCACCAGAGTTTATCAGCCAAAGAAATTATTGCAGTGAACGTAAGTCTGCTTTTATAAATTAAAGAAAACTGTTTGTTTATTGTTGCATTAGTGCTTTACTCACTGAGCAATTTGGTTCTTAATTTTCAAGAAAAAAACTGTATTACCTTGAAACATAGATATTTAATGTTTAATTTTTTTTTACTTTCTTCTGTATTCATGGAAGAACGTAAAGGTTTCGTAAAAATGTTTGACTTCAAGTTTTTTGTTATGCCCTTTTGTAAAAAATAGCGTAACATTTTCAACAGATTTATACATTTTAAGATGTTCTGAACATTATTTGACCATTTTTAGAAAATGTACATTTGTCAGTTTGTGTATGACAAAAATTTTCTGGCTGCTCTAGTTTAAAAATTAATGCATAGAATTTCGTACAAATCTATATTTAGTTGCACCATAACATAAATTGGTACTTATTAATTTTTGGTGCTAATTGCCCAACAGATAGTGCTGCTATGGTGTGATTTCTCCCATTTATGGTAAAACTATATCTCAACTTCTAATGTGTATAGTTGCATGAAACATGATATGTGGGAGATCTATTATGAAACACAATGCTGATTCAATTTGGATGCATATTGGCTAACAGGTGGCGCTTCTATGCTGAAATTTCTCCTACGTACAGAAAAGTTATATCTCAGCTTCTATAGCATATAATTGCACCAAAATTCATGTATAAGATGGCCATTATCGAGGAGGAGAATATTGGCTTGATTTGGGTGCATATCGGCTAAAAAGTGTCACTGCTATTGCTCACCTTCTGTGATCTTCCATGTGACTATATCTCAACAAAGGGAAAATTTCAGCATTGAAGCGCCACCTATTAGCCAATATGCATTCAGACTGAATCAGCATAATCTTTCATAATGAATGGATCTCTTACTTACTATGTTTCATGTAATTATTCACAATAGAAGTTCAGATATAGTCTTACTGTTTGTTGGTAAAAATTAGACGAAACTGCATATGTAAAATCTGTGCTGTGAGTAACTAGGATTAAATATTTGTTCATATTAATTGGTAGGTTGTGCTGTTTTAAAAAAATGACAAAGAAGAAAGTTTTGTGATGACTACTAGTTTTAAAATTGGTGTATAGTCAACTGCCATGAATTCGCAGACCTCTTCCTACAAACACCTCTATTCTGCAATTGATTTTTTTAATATAAAGTAAAGAAATTTACAGTTGAGATTTCAAAAAATTTGCAGCGTTTCTTACTTTTTCCCTTTAAAAAAAAAACCTCTAATTTTTACCTTAATTTTTACTTTCAAATGCTTTTTTGGAGTTGAAAAAGGCGAGATTCTCATATTTGTTACTAGTAGGCTTTGCCTGTTTTACTGGCCCCTAAACAGAATCGCACATTTTTAATCTTTTTTACTTAAAAAAAAAACAGAATTACTCTTTTTCTTATATTGCTTTATAAATATATATAAAAGAAAAAAGAAAATCAATTGAAATTTTCCGAAAAGGTCGCCCAGGTTGCCGTTGCCTATGGCAGTGTCTTACTCGGGCTTAGATATCGGGTACGTATCCCTATTGCTTGTAGCAATGCTCTACATGTGGGCATTGCCACAAACAATAGAGGCATCTGATGAGCATTTGGCTGCTTATTGAATGACAGTTTCGAAACGTGTATCATCTAAAAAGTTGAATTAGCGCTTTTTATTTGAATCCCCAGTTACAGATGAACAACACTATGTGTACTATACATAATATTTACTTTTACGTTATATCCTATATTTTATTTGATTTATCTACTGAATCATAAAATTACAACATTTTGACGCCAAATATATTATTACAATATGTTATGAACTGTACTTCTAATGAGACAACTAACTTTTTTTTATTATATATATTTTCCATTTTAAATACTTTATGGTTATTCAATAGTGGTTGATTTATAGAAATAATAATAAATCTGTAAACTTCATCATGGTACCTTTATTATAGCTCCCCTTGGCGACTTTTTCATTTTTAATAAAATAAAAGGGATCTCACCAACATGGCGGCAAAAATTTAAAAGTCGCCATTGGGGTCCTTTATTAAAGCTGTCTTTCCAGGGAAAATATGAAAACTAAGTCATCAAACATGAATTTTATTTTGAAACTTTTCTTTGGATTTAGTGTAAGTATCATTAGCATTTCATTCCACAAAAACTAATAATAATTTGGCTCTGGTGAGTTAAAATTTTAATGGGATGGTGATATTAGTATAAGACTTATAAATTTCAAAATTTAAAGCTAATTAAAAAATAATGAATTAATAAATAAATATGCTAGTCTGAAAGTATATTAATTATTATTATCTTAATTTTAAAGTCATAATAACATCATTTTTTCATCTGCATAAGCAAATCTAATTTTTGATATTTTTTTATTAATCACATGAAAATAATGTTGAAAAAAAAAATGAACCAGAAAACTTTTTTGGCAAAAATTAAATTTAAGACAAATATTTAAATGGCTAATATTTAATTGATATAGGGTGACATTTTAATTAATATCTTCGTAACTAATTAAAATTTTTAAATTCTGTTTTCAGAAGCCCCCGGAAAGGCTCCTGGGTATGTCATTCAGTAAGAGCTGAACATATAGAAGAACAGACATACATATATACATACGTACATACAGACAAACCTTTCCTTTTTTTATTATAGATTCTACAATTCATATGGATCAGCAGCAGGTTGGGTCAAAGAACGCCTTGAAAGTATATAAAATTTTAAAAACCACTATTACATTAATATTGACAAAATTAAAAATATTCAAAGATGAATATTCATTTCAGCACTTAATTTTTTTTTTCTTTTATGCTTATAAAAAATATGACTATACATATTTATTTTTAAATCTGTATCGTATGTTATCTGAGTATGCGTAAATTCTGTACCTTCATATGATTTTTTAGTTATATTAATGTTGAAGGATTATTTTATTCTGAAATTTATTAGAAATTATTTTTCCATTTTAATGTCTAGACATTATTAACAACTCATTTTGTGTCTACAAAAGAAAAATGTAAACAAAGACAATGACCCATAATCTGCAAAATTCTATTATCCGTACAACCTGACAAAACTTTTGCAGTTTAGAGAGAGTTGACTGCATATATATATATATTTGTCAATAAGAATCTTAAATTCTGCAAATTAATTTTGTTTACATTAATGTATTTGTCATTGTACTGTAACACAATGAAATATAGACAAAAACAATTGTTTAGACATCTAGTGAACATTGTTTTACTTTTTTCTTTTTTTTTTTTTTAGCACTAACAGCTGTATCAGAAATTAAAAAGCCTGTCCAAGAAAAAAGTGTTGATCCTCTTCATATTTATAAAGTTGATGCCGAAAAAGGAAAAAAATCCAAATCTGAAGATTGTTGTCCATGTACCAAACAAAAAAGTATACTTGATGATGATGATGATGCACAGTTTCAAATAAAATTCGAAGATTACTTGCAGAATAATGTTTTTTATAAAAAGTAAATATATTTAATAAAATTTTTTTTAATTTTTTCTTCATATGTATATATGTATATATATATATATTAATCTAGAAACTAATTTTCTGCCGAAAGCTCATTAAGATACTAGCAGTTGTGAAGAGGAAAGTAGTTTTCTGGATTTAAGTTATATAGCTTTGCGTTCCATTGTTTTTAGTTCTATAGATTTGCAAATAAATTGTCTTTCACTGAAAATAAATGCCATTTAAAAATTATTATAATTGTTGAAACTTTTATCATATTGAAGTTATAATCCCAAAGAAAAAAGTGTTAAACTTTTAAAATTTATAAGGGCCCACTTCACTTACCATCACCGGAAACCCAAGTCAATGTTGTTCTATGTGAAATTTTGTTTTCTTATAACTCATTAATTAATACATATTTTTGAATTCTGTTTTAAAATTCAGGAAATTCACAGCTGTTAAATTGACGGACGTTTTTTAAAAATGGATTTTTAAAATTTTAAATGTTTTATTTTGAAGCTGTAAAATACGAATTTTCAATATGTGAAATCTTTCATCTTACAGTTTCAAAATAAAATCTTACAAATTTTAAAAATTTGTTTTTAAAAAACGACCATCAATTGTTGTCGGAGAACAAAATTTAAAAAATATATTACTTAATGAATTATAAGTAAACAAAGTTTCCCATAGAATAATATTGGCTTGGGTTTTCAGCGACAGTAAGCGAAGTGGGTCGTTAAGCATATGAGAAGATGGGAGAGATTCAGACCTGAAAAAAATCTACTTGTCATTTACCACTAAGTAACTAAATAAAATAACTTAAAAAATTAAACAACACATCACTTTTTTAAAAATCTTTTGTGACCATTATACGGGTGAATATTAATTGATCACATAAAAATTGCATATTTCTGTAATTAAATAAGTCAAATGTTGTGAAATCACCATAATGTAATATATTTCAAAAATTAGACATCTAAAAAGCAAAAATTTCATTGATTTCCTGAAAAATAATCTCTTATTTTAAGAATCGGTTGTGAAAAAACATGCAAAATTTTGTCAATTAGCAGTAAAATAATTGCCCTATTTCAGTAATTAACTGTGATTAAACATTATTTTATTTTAAATCTTTTTTTATTATTTTTTTTCCATAGTTCTGTCTTTTGGTATTAGACTTCAAAAATATCTCATTTCATTAATAAGCAATGAGAAACCGCAAATTTCTTCAACTAACTCTGAATAAAATAGCTTTTTCTCGTGTCTCTCTAGTAAAAATTTAGGTTTAGAAATTGATCTTTCATAAAAATCGTCGAATTTAAAACAGACACTTCACAAAAATCATACAATTTTAAAAGTTCCATTTAAAAAAAAAAAAAAAAAAAAATTCAACTTCAGCTGACAAATTCATGAAAGATTGACCATATTGTGTATTTAAAGGATCTACAGTCTCTCTGAGTAACTAATAACACTGTGTTGCCAAAAACAAATCGAGCCCTGATACCATTCTTGCTGATTCTTATGTAAAATGACCTCCTGAACCCGAATATGACCTCCGTTTTGCCCAGTCACCCACTGTTTTTTTTGGGACGCTACCCTTTCCCCTAATTTTTATCACTCCTCAGTAATTTTATGGCCAGGAATTTGATTTAGAGAATGGAAATTAATTATTTTAACACTTAAAAATAAAAAATATATAATGTATAATGTATAATAAATGTAATATATAATTTCAGTGGCAAATCCATCCTAAACTTTCCTCTTTCTGCAAATGTTCATGTTTTAGAAATTTTCAACTCTTTAGCCCCTCAGAAGATATTTAGCAGTTAAAATAGTCTTTTCCCTCTCTACAAATCAAATTTATAGCTATAAAATTACCGAAAAAGGATAAAAATAGGAGGCATCCCTAAAAAATGCTGGGTGATAGGGCAAAATAGGTGTCATATTCGAATTCAGGAGGTTTACATAAGAATTTGCAAAAATGGTGTTGGGGCTGATAACTTTCAGGCCTGGGAAGATTTTATTTTTATTTATTTATTTATCAATTATGATTTTTTTTTCTCTCTCTTTCTTAAATGTTTACAAATTTTGACATAATATTTAGTAATTATTTTGCCAAATAGAACTTTAAATGGTTATTATTATTATAACTGATAGAGGCAATTCCTAATTTATTTAGTGACTGTATGTACTTTAAAATATTTTGATACAATTACAAAATAGTAACCTTATATAGATTTCTGATAAAATTTGGTTATACTGAATGGTTATTTTAGTCACTTTTTAATGATTACAGAAATATTTTGATGAAGGATGTATTTTTTAATTAGATTTTTTAAACTATCTGGGATCTATTTCATATTGTGTTGTGTCTTTTCAAAATTTTAACTTTGTTGTTGTTATAAAAATAAGGCATGTTGTGAAACAAATGTAAATCTCTTTTAGTCCCAATGCTGGTAAAATCAAATATAACATAAATGTAACAAAGATTTTCAAAACAACGGCATCTCCATCACATGGTCATAAGAATGGAACCCATGCAACAGAATATTTCAATGAAACCTCCACTCGTATGCCATCTAGCCTGTCTTCCCCACCATCTGATATAGATGTCTCTTCTGAACCATCAAACACTCCTTCTGTTGAGCAAGATGATAATCATTTTCATTATGAAGTATATGGAGCTTACTATCTGGTTGTAAAAAATTTGCATCACTTTACTGAATATACTATAGAAGTAAGTATATGCTTTATGGAAAATTTATTAATATATATCCACATCTATATTAATAAAAAGGAAGTATAAATTATTTTCTACTTTTTATTTTCAAAACTCAGGTCAAAGCTTGTCAAGATGAAAATACTACAGAAAATAAACCATGTAGTACACAGGCTATTACAACTATTCGAACACGACCTAAAGGTATGTCAAAATTATTATTTTAATGTCAACCTGTAAATTAAATCTAGTTTATTATCAGATTATCTAGTTTATTATCAGTGTTAAATAGAAAATAAGACTTCTTCACACACCATAAATTTTAAGCCAGCACAACTGGTTTCGAAAGGACATAGCCTTCCTCCATCAAGTGCAAAAAAACACATGCTACTGTCTTGGAGGCCAGGGCAAAATCCAGAGGGGGAGGAGCAACACAAACAACCAATAGGAAGCATCATGCAGGAAATTTTTAGTTTTAGTATTATCAGTATTATCATCAATAACAGATTATCTGCAGATATTCTGCCAATGTGGATTATCTATAAATATTTTGTATGAGTTCTTAAAAAATAATATTTGCAGATTATCTGCTGTTGCAGACTATTTGCCAAAAATTACAGTAAGGTGTATTGTTACACGTCATTCTTATTATCTATGAGTAAATGATCTTGCATAAGCTGATAATATTTGTAAAAACAATTGAATTTATGATTGATTCATAATCATGCAAACTTAAAATATTTAAAAAGGTTTTTTTTTTTTCTTATGAATTTAAATATTTTAGAATAATGCATAAATACATTTTTTCGACACAGTTTTTTCGATATGTTTACTGAACAAAAGTTTTATTAATTTAGAAATACATCTGTTTGTTATGAGCAGTGAGCCAAGATATTAAATTTGCCTACACTTTTTGAGCGATTTTTCAAACAGTTAATACGTCACAATATTGGCTCAGTCAATCAAAATTTAAGCTAAATTAAAACTGACAAATGATTTCAAATTATATATATAGCATAAATATTAGCAACTGTTGATAAAATGTTCTAGCTAGATCAATTTAAAAACTGAATTGAGCCGGAATAGTGATAAACTAATAAAAGAAAAGAAAAGGGGATCACAAAATGTGGTGAAAACAAAACTTATTTAAAAAGAAAGTTATTGTAATTAAATGAAAAAGATTGCAATTTTAATATAAACAAAGGAATTTTCGTGAAAAATGTATTTTATAGATTTAGTATAATTATTATTTATTTTTATTCATTATATTTAGTTGTTAATTTTTTTATTAAAAATTTAGTAGAAAGAAAGAAATTGAAGAAATGTCATGATTTCATGGCAACATTATACAGAAATATTTATTCAGCTGATTGATAGATTTGCTTATTTCGAGAAACAGCGTAAATGTTATGAAATTTCAACAGTCAATTAATATGAATGAGCTTTTCATGGTAACTGATTGCATCTAGCCATCAACGTAGAATTAGTTCAAACTGTCATTCACAAGATGCCATCATTCACCGATATCAAGTGATGGCACTAAAAATTTGAAGGTTTTTCCTCAAAAATTAATGTATAACTTTTTAATTGTTTACATCTAGCTACTTATTATTTATTAAACTGTATTTTTTTTTTTTTTTTTTTACATTAAAAAAAAGGGGGTAAGTTGTTATTCTTAAATTTAAAGTTGATGATTTATTTTACCATTATTATACAATTGATATACTTGACCAGTTTTTTATTTTGAATTCTCCACTATTCATTCAGCATAATTTTCTCGACATTGTGATCTTTAAATAGAAATTACTTTTAAAAATATTTTTTATATGAAAAAAAATCTTAGTTTTTAGACATCTGCTGAAGCTCTTATGTCACTGCTGCACTGTAATTTTCGCAGGCTCTTTATAGCCAGCAGTATGCGTTTACCTTTTTTTTTTTTTTTTTTTTTTATTAATTGGTGAATATTTGTATGTTACTACAATTACTTGCATTTAAATTAATGAAAATATATATGTGTCATTAATATCAGAGTAAAAAAAAAAAAGTAAAAATATTTTTATTCTAGGAGGAGCTGATGACATTAATGTTAATAGCATCAGGATAATGCAAGAAAATTTAACATATGGAGTACTTAATGTTAAATGGGATGAACCAAAAGATTACAATGGCTTAATTGTGAATTATTTTGTGGAAATTAAATCATCTGATGTAAGTTTAACTGGGTTTTTATTTTTATTTATTTATTTAATTGAATATAATTTTAAGGACCCTGAGATTTTGCTTTTTAAATAAATCATTTCTGATTTATATTTGTTTTAATTAAAGAAACTCTACTTATTGAGTGGTATTAAACCAAAAGCATAATTAAAATTTTCTATGAATGAAATTTCTGAGAAGAAATTCTGTATATTATAAATTCTTTTCTATGTTATGCAATCTAGTTCTAAAATTGACAATATGTAGTTTTTGAGTGTTAAAAACATAAGCTGCTAAAAAGGAACTAAAAATGCAAAAAAAGGAACTAAGTAAAGTGCATTTTTTTACATTCTATAGCTTCAAAATGAACTATTAAAATTTTTATGTTTGAATTTGGGAGAAAGATATAAATGAATGTTCTGAATGTTAAAACAGAATTTAAAAAAAAAAAAAAAAACATTAAGTGAGTTGTAATTCTATAAACAAATTTCCTCATAGAATAACATAGACTTTGGCTGTTGACTGAGATAGGTATTGTATGCTCCTAAATATTTTCAATTAGTATTGTAATAACTGAATGCAACATCAACTAAATCACAGGTAGAAATTAACAAAATTAAGTCAGAGATCCACAGGACCAGTGACTTTATTATTTATTTATTTATTTGTAAATTAATTAAAAACCATGAATGATGTGTTACATAAATCAAAAATTTAAACTTTAATAAATGAGCTAAATGCCACATGTTTACCAGAAAAGTATTACATTAAGTACTAAAGGATAAAAATAAAATAAAATAAATTATTAAAGTGAAAATAAATGAAAAATTACAGAGCATAGGTGATATTCACAATTATAAAGAAATATACTTACTATTATCATAACATACTATTCTATGACAGATTTACAGCTAATTATAGAGCTTCACTAGTCCGCTAGACCACTACAATTTATAATAGCAGGAGACTTGGCGTTGGAATATTAAAACAGGAATAAACTACTACGTCAGAAACGCCAAAGAAAAATTATTGAGGTGCATACAGCTGTTTCGGTAGCCTAAAGCGTACCGTCATCAGTGCAAAAAGAATTCTGAATCAGGAGAAGTGCTCGTATATATGGGAGAGAGAAGTGCTCTCCCATATATACGAGCACTTCTCCTGATTCAGAATTCTTTTTGCACTGATGATGGTACGCTTTAGGCTACCAAAACAGCTGTATGCACCTCAATAATTTTTCTTTGGCGTTTCTGACGTAGTAGTTTATTCCTGTTTCACTACAATTTATATTTTGCTAGTCCATTAAATATTTTGTGGTCCTGGACCAACAGACCACTGTTAATTTTGAGCCCTGTAAACTCTTCATTATATGTAATGAAAAGGATGTCCACTACCTGGAATAACCTTTAAATGAGAAACTTCTCATAAAAAAAACCTAGAAACACCAAAAATATCTGTAAAAAAATTGAAATTTAAGTCTACATTTTAGAAATTACATTTTGGGAAAGTTTGAACCCCCCCCCCTCCCTCTTTTATAAAATAAATAAGTAAAATGATAAATAATAATAGCTTTTACAGTACTTACTCTATTAATTTCAAAAACTGTTATATGCATATATATATACATATATAATGATTTATTAAGCATAGTATAATCCAAGCAACAGATTATATATATATTTCTGTGTGAGGTGGGCTATAGCCCCCTTAATTCCCTATTTAATTATTGTAACTTCATCCATAAAACATTTAAACAGTTTTATTACATTAAAAAAATTAATTCAAATTATTCAGAAGCTTTTACCTACACACTTACCAATCTTAGGTAGAATTTTCAATTAACATTCTGATATGAGTTTCAAAATACCAAATTTAAACTTTATTTCTATAATGTGCTGACAACGCAAATAGAAACCATCTGTTCAAAGCTTCATTTCTGGATTTCAGGGACCTCAAAACATGTAATTATAGTTAAAACTTGCTGTTAAAAAGTGGGCTTCAAACAATATTTCCTCTCTCATATGAGTAAGAGAACATATCTGTACTGATAAGTATAAAAAATTTAAGTCCAAAAATGTCGATTTTGAGTTAAGTACATAGTCTGACTCAGAAAAAATTCTCTATCGATTGGTATAAAGGATTTAAATCCATGTCATTTAGTCTTTGAGAAAATCCATTGGTAAAAAAAAAGATTCAAGTCAGAAATTTAACGTTAATCTTTGGTATAAAATATTTAATTCAATTTTTCCCTTTATTAAATGAAGATTGACAATCCCTGAATGGTATAAAGCGTATAAACCAACATAATCCCTTTTTCCTAATTGATTCTGCTCATTAGTTTTTAGTTAGTTTAACTTTATTTTTCGTCTCCTGAAAAATCAAGAATATGGACTTAAATCCTTTATACTTATCAGTACAGATATATTGTTAAACAATTTCCTTGGACAAAGTTCAGTTTGCTAAAGCACTTTCATTTTTAATTATATTCAATAGAAAAAGATGTATTCACTTAACTTTTGATACACCTGTTTATTGTCACTGAGTTGTGCATACACCCCAAATTTAGCACAATAAAAAAACTCATACAGCTCTTGAAATGTACTTTGAATAAATTCTAGATATAACCCCTAATAAATTCAAATTCTTATCTGTAAACGAATAATCAATGCATTTCACACCATATTCTATATAAATCTTGCTCTTCTGCATATTACAAATATGTGTTTATTTTATTTTGCATAGTGCAGTCTGAAGATGTTAAAATGTGTTACCAGAATATTTTGCTCGTTCCTGTACACAAATTATTTGTTCAATTTCAATAAAATGTTTCTAGCAACATTTCTACATAATAAAGATTTAGAATACCAAATTTAAACTTCCTGTTATTATTTTTCTTTGAGTTATGCTGATGAAAACCAGACAAACTGACCACTAAAAATCTGATTTTTAAATTCATGGGACTGCAAATGAATGAATATATCAAAAACATCATTTTGAAAATTTGACCCCAAAATCTTTCTCTATAAAAGTGAAAAAAAAAAAAAAATAAAAAAAATAAATAAATATATATATATATATATATATATATATATATATATATATATATATATTTAAAATATTTTACAATATCTAACAGAGACAAGATATATGTATATATGTTAAAAGTGCTGGAAAAAAGATAATTTTACAGAATTATATTATTACACCACTTACATCAATAAGTTTAAAACTAAGTAAGGATTTTGTAAAATATAAATTATTTACTACCTTTCAAAGTGAAAAAGCATAAATAAATGTATTTATTTATAAAAATATTTGTATTTTAAAGTATTATTTCTTATTAAAAATATTTTTCTTTTTAGTACAAATCTATCCCTGTCTGCCTTACCCAGCTTGAATATCAAAAGCAAAACGGATATACCATGTTTGATCTTATGCCTGGTAATTATTCTTTAAGACTGAAAGCTACATCGCTTGCTGGACCAGGCAACTGGACTACACCAATCTATTTTACAATACCAAATTTAAAAGGTAATTATTTTTCATCAGAAAATTACACTTTATATATATAATCTACGACAGTTATTGATACATTTAAAAACTAATCCTAATATATGCTATATAATCCATGCTTCAAATGTAATATTTTTTTTTTTTTTTTTTTTTTTTTTAAGGAATAAAAATTTGATTCCATATAATTAAAACTGATATTCTGTGCATGTCAAACTTCTATTACATAATTATATACAAATTACACAGGTCTACAAAATAAATGTTGACAAAATTTGATTTAATAATTTTAGATGATACATGTTTTTTTTTTTTTTTTTTTTGTGCTGATACCGAAAATGAAGCCAGTTTTTCTCTGTCATGTGTAGATTTTTTTTCAGTACAGGGTGTTAATAACATAATTTTTTCATTTTCGGTAGTTTCTAGTATGTTTCCATGATTAATTGTAATTAATCATGGAAACATTGTATAAGAGTTACTAATAATATTGATGGGAAAGTCATGGGAGAAATTTTGTCAGTAGACAATTAGTAGACAACCTGTATTCACAAAAATCTATATGTGATAGAAAAAAAAACTGGCATTAGTTTCAGTTACGGCATACCAAAAAACATAAAGGTCAGCCAAAATTATCAAATCAAAATTTTAGTTGCCGACCTGTGTTATTTAATTTCTTTTTCCATTTCATTGTTAATTGACAGTATTAAATATAAATAATTAATTGCATATTAAAGTTGATTACACATTTTTTATTTATTTATGTATCAAATTATTTGAGTATGTCAAACTTCTATAATGTAATTATACAAAATACTTAATTCCTATTTTTTATTTATTTTATTGTATTATCAGGGGCGTAGGAAAGGAAGGGGCTGAAGCCCCCCCCCCCCACACCTATTGATTATTACGAAATTTTCTTTTAATGCCAAATAATAGAATCACCAAATTAAAACCAAAATTAATGCGTTATAAATGCTCATAATTGGTAATATTTTACAATTAATACTAATAATTAGTGAATATTAATTAACATCTAATTATTAATTGATTTTGTTAATATTAATTTTGAATAATTTTTCAAATGAAATTTTTTGAGCCCCTCCCATGATTTTTTTAATTGCTACGCCCTTGATTCTTATACATTAAGATGCCACATTTACAATTTGTATTTCTATATTTTCAGATGGATTAAGACCAGAAATTATTGCAGTTATTGTACTTTGTGCTATGACACTCATTGGTGCTGCTTTTGGTTTTTCATTCTACTACTATTACAAGAAGAAGTAAGTGCAGCATATAATAATATGTGTTACCATTTATTATATAAGGTTACCTGAATTCTTTCAAGATTGTTATTATGATACTAGTTTGTTTTGTTACTTTTTCTTACCCCTATTTGGTCGAGAAAATGCTGTTTTGGTGCTAATTTTTTGAAATTGAGAATTTTACTATATTTACATGTTTGAGATCCACTGAAACTGAAAAGCAGATTTTTAGTAGATGGTGTATGTGACTGCATGTGTTTGCTAGTCTGTCATCAGCATAACTCAAAAACAAACTGAATGTTTTACAACTGCATCATCTTAATACATTACATTTATAGGCAAAATTTCTGGTAGGTAAAGTTCGTCATCTGCAGACTGCACTAAACAAAATGAAATTGACGTATATTTGTTATATATACAAACACATGTTTTATGGTATGAAAGGTATTTACCTTTCATCTACAGGGTCACGCAAAAGAATTCTGATATACTATTAGAGCTATTTGTGAGTGACTTAAAATGTATTAAAATTTTATCAGGCATTTTTTATTTATTATTACTATTTATTTACTTTCATTTGTTTTTTTAATGTGATAAAGTACATTCTGTGGTGTGTATAAAATTTATAAATAATATTAGGGCTACTCAAAGTTAGTCAAATACAGGGCCTTATTATCACATGGACAAATTGGGCATTGTCCTATTACTGAATTTAAGGATCTGCCAAATTTATCATTTATTTTGAAAATCAGTATATAATGAAAATTTAGAAAGCACATTTACTAATTTAATAGTATTTTTAACATTTACTATTATTATTAGTTGTATGTTATTGTTATTTTCATTAAATTTGAATTATACCCTGACAATTTTTCTTTAATTTTTTTTTTTTTTTTTGAGCAATGTTGCAATCAGCTGTGTTATTTGACTTCAACATGCAGTTGAAGCAATTCTAAAAGGGATAATTTGGGTCTCATTCAATTGGAATATAATTATTGTTTGTTTCCTGATTTATTGGGAGTACAAATTAATTCGGTCCGTTTTCAATAGATGGCTCTGGCTGATTTGTTTACTGAATAATGATAGATGTTTTTGGCATTGTTAGAAAGGTTTGACCTTTGTCAACCATATTCAGTCAACGAAGCTTCGAGTTTTATACAACAACATTGGTTTTTTGAGCATTCAATATGTCGAGTTTTGTGCTAAAGAAACAACATTTGCGGGAAGTTTTGATTTTCTTTTTTAATTGGAAGAAAAGTGCCGCTGAAGCGCATCGATCGCTTGTGGAAGTTTATGGTGAATCTGCGCCATCTGATAAATCATGTAGAGAGTGGTTTCGACGCTTCAAAAATGGTGATTTTAGTGTCGAAGACAATGAGCGCCCGGGCCAGCCGAAAAAGTTCGAAGACGCCGAATTGGAGGAATTGCTCGATCAAGATCCGCTAAAACCTGGCGAAACAATTACTGGCGAACGCTACCGACTGCAATTAATGCGTTTGAGCCGAGCATTGCGTGAAAAACGGCCAGAAACCATCAAAAGGCACGACAAGGTAATTTTGCTACATGACAGTGCTCGGCCCCATGTGGCAATTGTCGTTAAAAATTACTTGGAAACGTTGAAATGGGAGGTCCTACCCCACCCGCCGTATTCGCCAGACCTTGCTCCTTCTGATTATTGGTTGTTCCGACGGATGCATCACGATTTGGCTGGACACCGCTTCACTTCTTCTGAAGAAATTCAAGAATGGCTCGATTCATGGTTTGTGTCCAGAGAGGACTCATTTTTCAGAGATGGAATCCGAAAATTGCCAGAAAGGTGGACAAAAGTTGTGGCTACCGATGGACAATACTTTGAATAACATGTTTTTTCATTTTGATAATAAATAAAATGTTTTTTTAACGAAAAAAAACGGACCGAATTAATTTGTACTCCCAATATTTTAGAAGATAAATGAAATATGAATTTTACGATACAAAGTACTAAAAAAATATATAATATTCTCATTTTAACATAATATTATTATTTTCACTCTGTCCTTTGAAAATATCTAGACTAATATGACAGCCGATAGTATCAATATTCTTATCATTATTGATAGATTATATTAGTGTTTTGTTTTGAGTGCTTATTATGCATTGTTTTACTTCCAAAATAAGAAGTACAAAACTTTCAGTAGTATATTCATGTTACAAACCAGATTTACAGGATGCAACTGAGATGAATAGAAATCTTTTATGTGACCAATGCAAGAGTTCAATTTTAGTGCTTGAATATTGTAACTGAGCATTAATTGTAACATGTAATGAGTTTGAGGAAGAGCTCCAAAATTTCTCATGTCCCAGGGCCCCATTTTTTCGTGATTGGGGCCTAATCGAATAAGTTTCATAGAGTGGTTCAAGCATCAATTCTTTGAATAATTTGGAATAATTAAAAAAATCGATTAATAACCTCAACATAGTAAGTAATTTCTAATCTCGAGCCAGTCAATGTGTTGAAAATACTCTACATCATGTGCTGGTATGTGATTGACTATCTAAATGTTTTATGAATATAGCTACAATATTCAAAAGAGGTGTTGAGAAGTATGGGATAGTCCTCCCCCCCTCCAGTGGGAATTTATGTCACATAAAGCTGCTTATAAAACTGATTTGAACTGTTGTTTAAAGTACACTAAAAGTGTTCAAATACAGCACCTCATATCTTACCTGTTAAACTGTAATAATATGTCTAGAATAATGAAGGAAAAAGAAAGTAGTGTGAGGGCTACACCAATTTTTTTTTTTTTTTTAATTATTGCACTAACATCTTTCTTTCTAAAATCCTTATAAACTTGTTGTAGCATGTGATTATGAGTTTCTACTTATTATCTGTATAAATTTTTATGAGGTACCATACATTTTTATGGAGATATAAAAATTTCTTCAAAAATTGCCACTCTTTTAATTATAACACTCAGTATATTAAACCTAGTTCAAAAGTATTTTTACGAAACATGACATACTATATTAAGCACAGTATACTTCAGTTCGAATGCAAAAATTTTAAGTACTGTAATTTTCGGGAGATAAGCCGCAACACTGTATAGGCCGCACTAACGAAAAATCGGCAACATTAACTTTCATCAAATAAGCCGCATCGCCAAATAAGCCGCGGCCTATACCATGAATAATCTACTACTAAACAATTCTTTGCACATGCAATATGCATAGATATCGTAAATATCGACGCATTTTCTTTAAGCATTTTAATTTTTCTTTTCTTTCATTACTAACAAATTAATATTAAAATATTAAAATCTTGCACAGCACAATGTTGAAAAAATGGACATTTTCGATTGTATTAATTTTCTCCAACAACGCTTTTTTCTACTTCTTATTTTCAACTTTTTAAGATGCTTGTTGTTTTTACCTCTTCTAAAAAATTTATATGTAAAAAGATGAAATTATAAACTAGAAAATTTCACAAGTCAAATGTTAAAGTAAGTTTAAAGATAAATTAGATAAGAAAACTTTTAATAGAAATCACTTAATATAGTTTTAATAGAAAATTGTTTGGTTTTACACATTCTGTACTTTTGAAATTAAATGATTAAAAATTTTTGTGATCTGGATGTATATTAAAAAAATTATTGCTTAACAGAATAAAATATCAGCTGATGAATTAATGTTATGGACACTATCAAAATAGCTATGAAAATCGATCACTGAACTTGAACTCTTGATATTAATTTACAAAATCAAGCAAACTTCTGGTTAAAAACTAAAAGCACAGAAAAAAATAAATAAATAAATAAACAAATAAAATAAGTTTTTCTTTCTGATTTAGAAATATATTTTTCTTTTGATAGAGATTGCTATTAAAAATATTTTTGCTAGGAAAAAAAATTTCCATATTCTTTCTCAACAGATAGGCCGCAGTTGCCGATTTTAAACTTTTAAACACATATAACCCGCGGCTTATCTCCAGAAAATTACGGTACCTAATGAAATATGAGCATTTTTACTAAATAATTTTTAACTACACATGTGCAAGCATCGACAAAATTCATTTGCATAATTTAATAGCCAAAAGCATTGAACTATTTATATAAAAACCCTGAACAAACATCGTGTAAATTCAAAAAGTTGTATGCAGTAGAATGAGCTAATATTCATTTCTTCTTTGAAAAAAAAAGCTAATCTTTAAGGGATTTTACTCACATTTTTATTTTGATTCAATCAGTGGTGTCAATCTATCTCTGTTTTAGTGAAATTAATTTTTAAATAAGATTTTATAAATAGCTTTTGTAAGATAATATTTCAAACAATCAACTACAAACTTTAAACTATATTAATTAAAAACGAAGTGTTGAATTACTAAATTAAATACATGAAAAAACTTTAACTGACTTCGTTGCTTGCCGTTAAACTTTTCCATCAGGTTCCCGATTCTCGTCAGACGGCCTCCTCTGTGCGTGACTTGGACTTTTGTGATGGTCTTTAATTTTTCAAATGTGGCACCACATTCTGTACGGAGCTACTGCGTCGCTGTCATTGCATATGTTCCTATTGGTTGCTATCTCAATTGATTCGCGGTACATTGCGTAGTTATAGTTCTCATAATTGCCTATTTTAGCTGTTTGTTCAAAATTTATATTAATATCTTCTTTATAATATGTTTTGGCCAAGGCTGTATTCCGACTTCCTGTTTTGATATCTTTTATGTGTTCTTTTATTCTTGTTTTAATTTTTCTCTTGGTTACTCCGATGTACGAACCTGATTCACGATGTACGAACCTAATACCTTACACCAACCAAAACAACCAATCAGGTTCGTACATCGGAGTAACCAAGAGAAAAATTAAAACAAGAATAAATGAACACATAAAAGATATCGAAACAGGAAGTCGGAATACTGTTGTCGCCAATATGGCTTATTTTAAAATTTAGCAAAGCATAATATCAAGCAGTGGAAACAACTCCATTAGTTAGCTCAAAAAAATTTTAAGTTAATGTGTATAAGGCAGTTCAAAAAGAATGACAAAGTCATTGTAAAACAAACTAACAATTTTATTGAACAAACTTAACAAGAAAAATTAAAACTTAACAATTGAAATATTTAATAAAAGCTGAAACAATCATTTAAATTCATCTCAGGCAAGTGATAAAAAAAAATTAGCGTCCAGCACTAACTCAATTTTAAACTTTATATTCAAAAATAATTAATTTTAAACCTTATATAAAAAAAACGATGTCAACTCTTAAAGTTAACAAACAACATTTCAAAGAACATGGCAGGCATACGACGTTAACCCTTAAGGCCAACGAACAACAGACTCAAATACCTGACTCCATGGTTCAAACTTTTATAATGAACGGCAACACTACACGGAAGGAAAACGGGAGAAAAATGTAAACAAACTTGTAAAACTAAAGCCACATCGTATTTCAATTACTGATATCTGAATAGTTCATTTTTAAATGAAGAAAAAAACAATTTAATAAATTAACTTTCATGTTTAAAACGTGTAACACCTTCATTACGAACAGCAAACAGAGCTATAGCAACAAACTAAAAACTGACCGCCGAATGCAATGAAGTTAGCTCTTATATACTATCCGAAGGATTCCAACATGCATCCAATGACTAGCGATATCAGATAACGTCACACTTAATTTGCATTTTTCCTTTCGGAAATAATTACGACGCCATCTATCGAACTTTAACTAAACCTATTAGTTTAATTTAGCGATCGCTGAAAGAACGCGTGAACAAAAATGCCGATGATAAACATCGTTTAAATTTTCAGGTGTTATACAAAAAAAAACAAAAGTATACCTTTCAGAATAAACAGTAAGTGGCACCATTTACATTTACTTTAATTTAATTTATATCCATAATTACTTCCATGTAAAAATTACATTAACTTTATTCAAGATGAAAACGTTTTTCTATAATGTAAACAAAAACTTATCTAAACCTTTTAAAACTTATCAGCTATCCAATTGAATCAAATTTTTCCTAAGCGATTTAATTTAATTCATTTATAGTTTACAGAGAAAACAACATGGAAGCAAGAATAAATTAAATAAATTTCCCAAATTTTGACAACAAATACAGCCTTGGCCAAAACATATTACAAAGAAGATATTAATATAAATTTTGAACAAACAGCTAAAATAGCCAATTATGAGGACGCAATGTACCGCAAATCAATTGAGATAGCAACCAATAGGAACATATGCAATGACAGCGGCGCAGTAGCTCCGGACAGAATGTGGTGCCGCGTTTGGAAAAGTAAAGACCATCAGAACAGTCCAAGTCGCGCACAGAGGAGGCCGTCTGACGAGAATCGGGAACCCGATGGAAAAGTTTAACGGCAAGCAACGAAGTCAATAAAGCTTTTTCATGTATTTACAGGGGTGGCGTCAGAAGGGGGGCCGGGGGGGCCGTGCCCCCCCATCGGGGCAGATTCTTAAAATCTGTCGGGGAAAAATACCCTTTTTTCCCCTTTGTTCAGCAACAAAATATTTTTTTCCTTTTCATCATTCGGAGTTTGTCTTTCTAGAGAAGTCCCCCCCACCCAGAATTATATGTATATTCCTCTTCTACGTCAGTTGGTGGGAACGACAACAGGAAAGAAAGCGGCGAGTATTATTACAAGGATTGACCCATTCCTTATCTATTCCTTATCTTCTAAAATCACACTTGCGATGCTTCTGTGAAGAAGTCGCATTTTTATTGCCTATTATCTAGCTCTCTTTGAAATGGACAAAAAGCATGTAGGCTACGTATGTTTCCATTTCCCTTTTTGTCTGTGAACAGCAACTAGACCACACACACATATGATTTTTTTTTTCTTCCCTGGAAATTTTTAAGAATAAGATATCTCTTCAAAAAGTACATCGGAAAAAACAATCTTAATTGCCCCCCCCCCCCCTTAATAAGAACAAAAAAGAAAGAAATTTCATTCAAATAGATCACGAAAATATAATTTGCATATTGATTTAAGTCACATTTCCATTAATTCTACTAATTCTTATTCAGGATACTGTTTTCAAATATTGTGTGTCTATGTCGGCTGATGTGTCGCTTTTGCTTTAGAACTTAAAGACAGCTTTAACAATGAGAAATGAAATAAGTAGAATAATTGAGACCTTTTAATAAGATTTGTTTTTTGCATTCTATTTCTAAAGAGAAAATTCTTTTAACTATTTGTGAAATTTTACAACGATAATTTGTTTAATATCTGTCAAATTCAAAGCATTAAAATATTTCCGTGTAATTAAGAGCGTTTTAATAATTATATGAAATTAAAATTGTTGTATTTATTTTACATCGCGACGCTCTGCATCACCAACAAATTAAAAATGAACTTCTCTTTTTAAAATTTACTTTTAATTACTTTTTACTAGAGAGTCAGGGAACAAAAGGGAAGAAAAAAAAAGGCAATCGGGGAACAATACAACTTTTACCGATTTTTAATGCTTGTTTGTATGAAAATCAAAAATTTCGGAAACAGTAAAGAATATTCTTGCTCTATTTTATCAATTCAGCCGCTTATGAATGTTTATATTTTATTATTATCTTCAAATGTCATATTGAAATTTTTCATTCAGCATTTTTTTTTTTTCATAAAAAAATATTATCCCCTCCGTGGAAGATCAAAATTGTGATGGCATGTTTCCGGGCCATCCTTAAGGATAGGGTGAATCCCAGACTGTCGCCAATTGTCTATTGAGCAGCACTGGTGCAACGGTAAAACCCAACCAACCAACCAACTATAAAATATATTAATAATTATGAAATAATTCAGCCAACGACTGAAACATCTGTCGGTTCAATTTATAAATGTTAGAATAGTGAAAAACTACCTCAGAACTTGCAGTGCAGAAAGCAGGTTGCAAAATTTGATGATTTTAGGGATTCACAGTGCAAGATTAAAGAAATTAGATTTAGAAAGAATAGTAACAATATTTGATAAAACCTATCCCAAAAGCCGAATTCCGTTACAATAATACGTAAATGGATTTTATTTTTTTAAATTTAATGTGTATGCAGGAAATTCCCAGAAATCCACACAAATTGGAAAAAAATTATGTGTATTTTGGAATTTTGTGAAAATTAGCATTTATGAAACGAGATTTTGACACTGTAATGCATACAAAATGAGGAAAAATACAAATAAGTATGCTTGGAAAATAATTAATATAATTAAAAAAGAAAAGAAAAAATTAAAGAGAATAAGCAACTTAGTAAAAAATATGCATATAATGAAATTTAATTTAATTTTTTCTTGAATTAAGAAATTAAAATTTATCTAATACAGTAAGATACAAAATTTTACTCAACATGTGATACAATATAAGCTTCTATTATAAGTATATTACCTTTTATTACTTTTTTTTTAAATATAGGCAAAAATAGTTTTTTATTTTATTTATTTATTGTTATTTATGAACAATTATTATTTCTTGTTTATAGCATTAATGCATTTAAAATTTATCATCAACAGAAAGTAATCTGCATAAAATTGACTTTCTGTGTTTCGTGAGATTCAATTTCTGATGAATCATTGTTAATATCAGTGCTATCTTAACCTTTTCATATTAAAAATTTTACTGTCGGTTTCATAGTTAAATTGGTTACAACATGCGGATTTCTGGAAGTCTACTCCATTTGTTCATGAAGTATTTAACATTATGAAGATTAAATAACGTAATTTTAATATTGATGTTGTATGATTATGAGAAAATTATACCTTAAGTGCATATTTAAATCAGCATATCGTAAGTAAAATTTGAACATTTAAGAGAAATGTAATATGTATATACTTGGTTACAAAAGAAATGTATACCATCTTAAGAAGGAAGTTTTATCTGACATTTGTTAGATATCTTTGACTCTATTTATTTTTTCACAATCATGCTCTAATATGCATGATTTACTTTTTTTTCTTTTTTTTTATATACATATTACATATATATTATTTTAGGAGGGTAGGGAATAGCTCGATACATCGACGAGATGACACGGCGATTAAGTGAAAACCTAACTTTATAAAAACAATCTACCTTGAATTTAATATTCTAATTTTTCCATAAAATCTCTAATTTTCAGCTGGAAGAACACTAGCTGATAAATTATGAAATGTAAATGTGGCATTGGTGATGAATTTAATTAAATATAATTTGTCTTTAAAACTTCCAATTTTCAACTGAATTTAGGAGTTTTTTACTGTGAAATCATAATCATTATTTTTAATTTTTGACAAAACCAATTAAAAATTATCAATTGCATTAAAGACGGTCTATTCGTTTGGATGTTACAGTGCCTCAAACACACAAAGGCTTCAAACTTATAACCCCCTCCTCTTTCTTATCTTAGTTGGTGTTAAAAATAATACGGTACGGAAGCACTTTAAAAAAACGGACAAACAAACAAAAAACTAGTATGTTGTGGCCACCACAAGACTTTCTTCTATATTTTCCTATATACATATTCAATCAGTAACAATATTAAAAAAAAAAAAAAAGGGTTTTTTTTTTTTAAGTTCTTTTTTTGCTAAAAGTAATACATATTCAACAATAAAAAAAAAAAAAAAAAAACGATTTTTATTTCTAAGTTTTTTTTTTTTTTTTTTTTTTGTATCTTTGTTTTAAATTATCACATATTTATAGTTCAACCATTCGTTTTAAAGGTATTTACGAGATCTTTCGAAAAATACCCATCTTGAAAATTTACCCCCCCCCCCCCAGGGGGGGGAACCGGTGCCTCCACATGCACAAAAGTTTTTTCGTAGTTAACTACTACTATTATCAATAAATCATATTAATTTTACAATCACAAGTTTAAAATAACGCTCATTTTGTACATTTATACGTCAGGGTCCAACTATATACCAAGTTTCGTTCAATTTCATTCATCGGTTCGTGAGATATGGTGAAAAATACGAAATTTTGCGATCACAGCGCCACCTGCTGGACAATTGATTCCCAAATCTAATCAGCACCATGCCCCGTCAGGTTCCAACTATATACCAAGTTTGGTTGAATTTCATGCATTGGTTCGTGAGATACGGTGAAAAATACGAAAATTTGTCCTATACTGTCATGTTAAAAATTTGCATAAATTGCGATCACAGCGCCACCTGCTGGGTTTTTGATCCCCAAATCTAATCAGCACAATGCCCCGCCAGGGTCTAACTATATACCAAGTTTGGTTGAATTTCATTCATTGGTTCGTGAGATACGGTGAAAGCACGAAACCACAGACAGACATTTTTTAAAAACTATCAATTCGTGTTCAGGATCACGTGTAGACCCAAAACGTGTAGATCCGTCAAAAAACGGAGGTCGAAAATTTTTGCGAATCCAATACTTTATCTATATTACATATAGAAGTAAGTAAAAAAATACCATTGTATATTTGACATAGCGGATAGACACTGACAGGAAGGTGCATGGTGTTAAATATGCCTGTAAAAATGTTTCTACATATAGTGCCCCCCTGTCGGGGAACCGGTGCCCCCCCGTCGGGGAATTTCTGACGCCACCACTGTGTATTTAAGGGTTTTTTTTTTTAGCAATCAACTATAATTGATGTATATACTTTTTTAATGACGGTAAGGTTTGTGTTTTAGATGCTTTTAATAATTTAATTATTTATAAATAATCATTTTCTTGACTTTGTTGTGTAGATGACTTTTCATGTATGTATGCATTATTTGTAAATGGTATTAGAAATTTATGTTCGATTTCATACTTTCCTATTCTGTTCTAGATATGGAAATGATATGCCTACGATGCTTTATGCTTCTGTGAATCCTGAGTATGTGAGTGCTGGTAAGTGTACTGCATTTTTCATTATTTTCTTCAAATAATAATCATCCAAAACTTTATTTTTTATATAGCTCCAAGAGAATTATTTCATAATTTATCCTGAATATGTGATTATTGTATAAATTTGTGTCTTACTAATATAAAATAAAAGTGATTCTTATATTTTAAAAATTATTGTCGTAAATTTTTATATTGTATATTAGTAAAAACTGAACAATGCCTTTGATTATTTATTAATTATTGATCTTTGTAATTATTCTAATTTGGCAGAAAAATTGTCTTACAATCTAATATGTAACTTTTATTTCTGTGTAATAAAGTGACAATTTTTTAAGCTGTTTTAAAATATTATTACTGTAATAAAAACAGCATGAAATATGATATTTTCATGTTTTATCTAATTATTATAATTAATTTATCTAAGTTCCTAGTTTTAACACATTTTATTAGCTCATGTAGTTATCTGATGTTAATAAAATATCTTCTTATTGAAACTAGTAAGTAAAAAAGTATGCAATATATTTCTACTTAAAAAAATTGGCGATGGTGTGGTGCGGTGTTAGGATGAAGGCTAGCTGATTATATTAATGTCTTAGGTATGGGCGATGCGTTATCCATGAGGATCCCTCCAAAGGGTCCTAGCCTGTATTCTCGAGAGTTTCTGGGGGAAAAAAAAAAAAATCACAGAAAGTTTCAAACGGCTAGGTAGAAGTACGTGACGTGTGATCGAACTCTGCACTTCCTGTCTACCAACTTCTTGAGCAGACATTCACGGCTATAAAAATTGGCACGTGGGGCTTCAGTTGATGGGTGATTGGTACAGAAATTACTAAAATTAAAAATTATGTTTCATCAATTAAATAACCTCTTTTAATCCTGGTCGGGCCCCTTAAATGCATGATAGTGTTATGGCTGGGCATCATTATTGCATTAAATAAATAAAATGGGTGTAGGGTAATACTGAAATATGTAACATTTTAAAAATAGTTATGTGCAGAAATTTTAAAACTCTCTAAAGTTTCTTTTCGAGAACTTACATGGTTGGGTGTTAAATAACCCCACACTTTTTTTTTTTTTTTTTTTTTTTTTTGCGTAATCTTGCGTATATTATATGCATATAGAAATAATGTACTTTTAAATTTATTAATGGATGAAAAACTTGAGCATTTTCTAATATTTTGCTAATTTTAGAAATTATTAAGTAGGCAAGACGAAAAACGGGGCCCTTGTTAGAAGAAAGGCCAGGATGTGGAACTGATTGCATTTGATCAAATTGAAAACGGGTTTGTAATCTTATTTTGCGTTTCCATCACATGAAGTCTTGGCTTCTGCAAACCCCGCCCCCTTTATTAGAAAATTGTGTACATATTATAAGTGCAACGCATATAGAATAAATACATTTTTTTTGAGAATAAATGTATTTTTAAGAGCATTCTGGGAAACAAAAAAACAAGCAAACAAAAAAGTACTTTTTAAAAATTGAAATTGTAAAAAAAAAAAAAAAAGGTATTTTTAAAAAAGTTAAAATTACAAAAAAAAATAAATAAATAAAATAAACGCGAGGCCTCTTTAGGCGCGGGGCCCTTGGCACACGCCAACTGCACCTTATGGGAAATCCACCACTGTGCTTCCAGCCACGGACTTACAGGAAAAAAAACTCTTATAAATAATTCAAAACAACAAGAATTTCATAGGATTACATGGGGAGACAAATCTAATTAATTGTGCAGTCTTATTTTATTTATTTATTGATTTATTTTCATATGATTAAGGATTATTTGCAAGTATTTCTAATGGAATGGCCTTAAATTTCTAACATAACAGTGTGCAGGTGACAATTAGAGAATTTATATATTTTTTTAACCTTATTTATATTTGAATAAAAAATATTTTTTTCTTTTTCAGTCTATGAACCTGACGAATGGGAAATTCCCAGAGAACAAGTCAAATTAATAAATGAACTTGGACAAGGATCCTTTGGTATGGTTTATAAAGGAGAATATTTTATTGATGACCAGAAAAGTATGAAGTGTGCTGTTAAAGTATGTAGCCTTTTTTTTTTTCTTATTTCTTCCCCCACCCTCCTCCCTTTTCAATCATTACACTATTTCAGATATGAGAAATAAATTATACATTAAATTATTTAAATGTGTGTCAGAAAATCAAATACTAATTTTATACCCATAATTTAAATAATATTAAGAAACAAATTGCAGGTTGGTCCACAACTGGATTTTAGCGATTTTAGTGAAATGCCATTTTCGGAAGTGGTAGCCATGGATTCCAAGCGTAAACAAAAGCAAAACACTTTTTTCAAAATGGCATCATTTGTAATGTACAAAATTAATTAAGCCTATTTTTAATATTAATAAAACAAATATTTAAAATTAACTTACCTCACTAGGCATGATAAAACATCTTCATACATTTCAGTACTTCAAAGGCGATCAATATGCATAAATATATAAATGCTTCTCATACATTTATAGAATTTAATTGTTTTACAGTTGACGGTAAAATATGATTATATAAATTAGAATTCTGTTTACCATTTCTTTTAATGATTTTTAGAACATACTTTTAAAAATAAGCTGCTTTATGTAGCATGAAAACAAATTAATGAAATTCCGTATTTTACCGATGAGTAATATGCATGTAGCTACATGTGTGTTACTACATGCTTTGCGTACATGAGAACCACACTTTTCACAAATCATACTACTTTTAATTCATATTTTTTCAAAAACTCAAACATTTCTCTCTCTTTAAACAATTCTCTCTCTCTCTCTCTCTCTCACTCTCACTCTCAAAAAAAAATCCAACTACATTCATTTTCTCTTCTAAAAATAGGCCTGCTATCTTTTGTCACAACCATTCTAACAATTTCAACAAATCCTTATATCTTATATTTTTCAACAATTGGATTCACTACTACTAAATGCCATACTTAAACAAAATAAACTAATGATAAGTTAAATAAACAAAATAAATTAATAAAAAGTAAAAATACAACCATTTTATGTAACTGTGCTTCACCAGCTGAAATAGAATAGAATAATTAAAGTTATCTTTATAATTAATTGCAATACTGGTTACCGTAGTAATAAAAAGAAAAAAACAGAATGCTGGTTGCTATGGGCATAAAAAAAATAAACAGCAAGCAGGTTGCCATATCTTATTGCAAAGATTCCAGAACAACATCATTATCGTTCAAAACGGTGTCAAAGAAAAATTGCCAAATCCAGTTGTGGACCAACCTGCAACTTGTACCAATATTAATAATACATAAAAGTTTTTTATTTATTTATTTATTTATTTTGTAATTTTAATGTAAAAAGTAGTATGAGCAAAATAATGCTAATAAAACTAACTAACAAGTAGCATGGAAAATTTTAATTACTTTTAAAGGAATTGTTATTCTGAGCTAATGTATACAAATTTTTATTTATGCTCATTTTTGAGTAATTATTGATAAAATTGGATGATACTGTACTGCTTGCCTCCTCATTTGAGAATTTGCAAGAAATGCTTCAGGAATTAAACAAAGAAAGCAAGCTCGTTGGATTGAAAATCAACCTCAGCAAGAAAAAATGTTATGTCAAATTCCTTTGTTTCTCCACTGACGATCACTGTGGATATGGATGAGTTAGAAACGGTATGCAGTTATACTTATCTGGACAAGTCCTTACGATGAACGGGAACATCATGGAAGAAATTAACAACAGAGTTAAACTTGCATGAAGAGCATTCGGAAGAAATAGCGCTATATTCAAAAGCGACCTCCCAATTTGTTTGAAAAGAAAAGTTTTTGATCAGTGCATTTTGCCTGTTTTAACTTATGCTTCCAGAAACTTGGACATTAACATCTAAAGCTATACAAAAACTTCAAACAACCCAGAGAAGCATAGAAAGATGCATGTTAGGATCCACCCAAAGAGACAGAAAGTGAAGCACTTGGATTAGGAAGCAAACCAGAGTTGATGATGTTATTTCTAGAGTCAAGAAGTTAAAGAAATTAAAATCATTTCTTCTCACAAGGTGGCCAGCAGGGCTGTGCATGTGACATCTGTGTTTGCAGACATGGTGACTTGGTGATGGTAATGGCAAAGGATATTATCCCTAACAACACACTTGTCCACAGAACATCTTGAAGAGGTCCATAGGATTTCCCTTTTATCCACAGGACATCCTGAGGATGCCTTTCGGAGAAGATGTGTTAGGGTATGTGAGAAATGCTAAGCTGGTTATCAGCCAGGGTGGCTCAGAGGGAGAGCATCTGCTTGTTAAGTGGAGGGCCCGGGTTCGATTCATGACTCTGGCATTTTTCACATAATTGGTATATAAAAAAACAAAAACAGAAATGTTTAAGATACAAAAACTATGACAAATGTGTAATTAAAGATTATTTTAATGTAGAAAAAGGCAAAATAGTGCATGAATCATCAAGATCCAAACTCTGCTTATTAATTACTCCATTCTCATGTTTTGTTTTTGTTTTTGTTTTTTTTTTTTGAGGGGGGGGGGAGTGTAAAAGTATACTAACATATTGTTTCAGATGTTTAAAAAAAATTTCTTTAAAAGTTTGTTCTGTGTGATTTAAGTAAGTTTGAATAAAAGGTAAAATCAAAAGCAGTAAAGTTAGTGTGTTTCTATACAGAAATATTTTCAAAATTTGAATTAATAAATAAATATGTAGCTGATGATGCAATGATGACCTACAGTATTAAACAATTACCAAAAACATACATACACAAAAATTCAAACATAAATTTTACTGTAAGCAGCTTTATTGGAAAATTTTTGCAACTAAAGAGTTGTATCAAATATTCATATTTTGCACCTAATCTGTATTTATTATTTTCCTTAACCCAAGATAATTATATATATATATATATTTTTTTAATCAGTTAAAAAAAGTTAAGTAGTTAAAATATGCATTATCATTTTCTATCATTTTCCAAGAAGTTATTCTTAGAAGATAATTTGTAGCAAAAACCAATTTTTTTCTTATTAGTTAGAAACTAAAATTTTATTCTTAACAACTGTTTTGGCTACAAAATTTTTATCTGCACCTGCTGTTTAGTACTGTTTTCTAGATTTTGGGTTCTAAAGTAACTATTTTGAGAACAGGTTAGAATAGAGGTAACTCTGTAGATAGTTGATGTCAATATTCCTTAATAATTGAATACTTATTGATAATTAAGGGAAATAAAATTTTCATTTAGCAATACAATATAAATATTTAACTAAAATGAAATAACTGAACAATTGGTTTATAATTTTAAAAGAATCATAGTTGATAATTTATTTTATTCGTTGTAGTGTATATTGCTTCAAAATCAAATAAATACTTATTCTTAAGTTTTAACATAGATTAAAGAATAAGTTCTTACCTGATTCTAAACCAAAGGGGGCCAGATCATAAGGAAGAGTCTTTCTTATCCTGGAATAGCTGTGAAAAATCTAAGTCTTTATTTTTATTATTTTTTATTTTTTAAATATTTTATTCATAGACACACACAAGTGACTATACAAAAGACAAAAATACTACTATTAAAAAAAAAAAAAAAAAAAAAAAAAAATCTCTCTTTTTCAAAGGTGTTGCCTGATCACCACAGTTGCCTCAGCAGGACCTTGCTGTTCTGTTGCATCATCCTTAAAATTGTTTAAAATCATTGAAATAAAACAAAATAAAATGTATATTAGATTATTAAAAAGGAAAAGTGTTCTTTTGTTTCCAATATTCACTAAAGTTAAATTATAATATTGTGTAGTACAGTAAATTCTTGATTATCTGTGTCCAGTTTATTCACAATTTCCATTTTCCTTGTCTTTTTTACTACTATAAAGTATGATGGATTTAAAAAATAACAACTTATACAATTAAGATATAAAATTAAATTTTATAGAAAATAAAAATTAAAGACAAAATGTCTAAGAAGATACATAAATCAATATCATGGATAATATTTCAATACTGCGGATAGTCAGGAGTCTACTGTAATTTTATGTCTTTCTGTTTTGTGAACTTGATGTTTCATTTATTTATTCATGATATTTTTATTAATTTAACAGACTGTCAACGAAACGGCCTCTTTAAGAGAGAGAATAGAATTTTTGCAAGAAGCATCTGTAATGAAGTAAGACAATTTTTTCTTTCCTTAATTTTATTTACAGTAAATCTGTACTGATAAGTTTAAAGGATTTAAGTCCATATTCTTGATTTTTCAGGAGACGAAAAATAAAGTTAAACTAACTAAAAACTAATCATAAGAATCGATTAAGAAAAAGGGATTAGGTTTTTTATATTTTATGTTTTTTCCCCTATATACCATTCAGTGATTGTCAATCTTCATTTAATAAAGGGAAAAATTTGAATTAAATATTTTATACCAAAGATTAATGTTAAATTTCTGACTTGAATCTTTTTTTACCAATGGATCTTCTCAAAGACTAAAGGACATGGATTTAAATCCTTTATACCAATCGATAGAGAATTTTTTTTCTGAGTCTGACTATGTACTTAACTCAAAATCGACATTTTTGGGCTTAAATCCTTTATACTTATGAGTACAGAAATTTGCTTTATAATCTAACTTCAATTTTGATAATAATTTAATTCTAAAACAACACTAAAGATTTTTTTTTTTTTTTTTTTTTTGAGCTGAATTTAAAAGTAATGTCTTCTGTGATATAAATATCAATAGTAATTGTAATAATTTAAGTTTCTCCAATTTTTCAGATAATGCTTATGAGCCAACCATGTCATATTATAGTTTTTTTTTTTTTTTTTTTTTTTTTTTAGCTAAGTAAGCTAAGTACAATCTTTTTTTTTTTTTTTTTTTTTTTTTAAAGATATTTTTTCAGCTTACTTTCTATGTCATAAAACTTCTGCCAAATCCGGGTTAAAAATAGAAAAAGGGAAAAATAACTTAGAATATCAGACCTATCGTTACAAATTCGGTACCAAATGAAAAAGGCAATTTTTCTGAATACATGGGCACAAACAGTTTTTCGATGTGACTATTGGATTTTTTAAAAATAATTAAAGTATGAAATTTAGGTGGCAACAACTTTTGTGTAACACATAAAATAAATTAGAAATATCAGTCCTGTTGTTACAAATTCAGTACCAAATGAAAGGGGTGATTTTTCTGAATCCAGGGGTGCAAACAGTTTTTCGACACGACAATTAGATTTTTTTAAATTAACTAAAGTATGAAATTTAGGTGTCATCAAAAAAGTTACATTTTTATTGGGAATTTCTAACACACATGACCAATAGGCAATGTAAGATTATTTTTTTTATATTTTTAGCTTACATTCTCTGTCATAAACCTTCTGCCAAATCTGGGTTAAAAACAGAAAAAGGGGAAAATAAATTAGAAATGTCAGTCCTATCATTACAAATTTGGCACCAAATGAAAGGGGTGATTTTTCTGAATCCAGGGGGTGCAAACAGTTTTTCGACACGGCCATTAGATTTTTAAAAATTAACTAAAGTATGAAATTTAGCTGGAAACACTTCATTTTAATTCATTTCAGTCATTTTAAAAAGTACGTGGCTTGTTACAAATTCAGTACCAAATGAAAGGGGTGATTTTTCTAAATCCAGGGGTGCAAACAGTTTTTCGACACGACAATTAATTTTTTTTAAATTAACTAAAGTATGAAATTTAGGTGCCAGCTCTTCATTTTATTTTTTTCATACCTTTTAGTGCAAATCAAGCTAATAGAAAAAGTTTTTAATTAAAATTTTTTTTAATTTTATTTTATTTACACATTTTTAACCATTTTCACTTTCCTCTTTTATTTAAAAATAAAGTAAAAATATTCTTTGTTCTTTTTTAAAAATTCAATATTTCTAACTATAGTATGTAGGAAACAAAACTTCTCATTTTACTTTTTTTTTTTTTTTTTTTTAAATAGTTTTTAGGAAAAGAGAAGAAAAAAGAAAGAAAAAATTATTTTGTGTAATCTTTATGAATTATAAAAAAAATATTTGTACTTATTTCGGCCATAAAAATTCTTTTTTAACCAAACATCAGGGTTCCCACTGAAGCGTGAGATTGTAAGAATCTCTCATGTTTTTATTTATTTATTTATTTATTTTCTTTCTATTTTCTCCCACAAAATTTTTAAACATTGAGAGAAAATCACGTACTCTTCAGGAGGTAATTTATTAAAATTTTTAATCCAAAAACAGGTCATTCATAAAAATTAACAATCTTCAAATGAAAAACCTTTCACAAAAATCAGCAAATTTAAACAGATGCTTCACAAAAGTTGAATGATTTAAAAAACTAGAATTAGAAAATTACATATTTTGCTAATCAGCTTCAAAAATACATTATATTTCTACAATGAAACACTTGAAAAACTTTCTGTTATATTCCTTTATATGCTCTACTGCATAGTTTCAATAACTACTGAGAATAGTATTGCTTTGGAAAAGTATGTTTTTAATGCAATTATTATTATCATTTAAATCTAAAATTGTGTGTTTCCTTTCCTCTTTTCCCATTCTTTTTAAGTTTTGTAGTTATTGATCTTTTTTTCCTTTCCACAGAGCTTTTAACTGTCATCATGTTGTAAAGCTACTTGGCGTTGTTTCCAAAGGACACCCTACTTATGTGGTTATGGAATTAATGGGAAAGGGAGATCTTAAAGCTTATTTAAGATCACGACGTCCTGATAATGAAGTAAGAATCACCTTCAAAAGAGTGATAATTTTTTTTTTTAATTGTTATTCTTTTAAAGATGTATCTTTTTGATCTTCTTTTTGTTGCAAAATTAACCAAACTATTAGTCTACCTAGAAATAATTAAAATGCAATAGTAATAACCTTCAATAAGCTTTAGATTTTATGGTATCTTTCATATATGCGAACAGGTTTTCCTCAGTGACCACTAACTTTTATTTTGTTTATCCATTCTCATCCACTCTTCTTACTGTGCATGCTCTGTTATTAGGATTTGTTACCATTTTTAGGTTGATTTCTTTAGAAATCGACCTATTCTAATCACTTTGTTTATTTATCTATCTATCTATCGGATCTCTCTCTCTCTCTCTCTCTCTCTATATATATATATATATATATATGTAAATGGAAATTTGTCATTATGATAACTTCTGAAATAATACTCTAAATCAAGCCTAATTTGGACAGCTAACTTATCTTATGAATATCTTGGATGAGTTTGTTAACTAAATTGCTCTGTTGTTTTGTTTTCAAGTAATGGCCACTTGAAAATTTAAAATCCACATTGTAAAAAGCGTATTTAAGGCTAGATTTGCTTGTATTTTGAAGTATACATAGACCATATAAGGGTCTCAACCAAATTTATGAATGAACTTTATCCACCATTTTGATAAAAATGGCAGATATTTTTAATTAAGTGAGGCAATTTGGAATCAGGCTGCCACTTGAAAATTTATCATCAATATAACTTTCGAAATATTGAATCTATTCTAACCAAAGTTGGACAGTGTTATCATACAAATATCTTGGATGAGTTCTCTGGACAACTTGTTCTGGCATTTAGTTTCCAAGTTGCAGCCACTTGAAATCAGGCTGCCACTTGAAAATGTGTCATCACGATAACTTTTAAAATACTAAACTAATTCAAATCAAAGTGAATCATGTGAACTAATGGTTCAAATATTTTGGATAAGTTCGCTAGGCAACTTGCTTTGCCATTTTATTTCCAAGTGGCAGCCACTTGAATATTTGTCATGATAATTTTTGTAATACTGAATCAATTCGAATCAGGTTTGCACAGTGGCCTATCATTCAATAAGTTCACTGGGCATCTCATTCTGCCCTTTTGTTTCTAAGTGGTGGTCACTTGAAAATTTCTTATCGTTGAATAACTTTTAAAATACTGAATTAGTTCGAACCAATGTTGAACACTAAATTTATTGTACAAATATCTCGGATGATTTCGCTAGGCAAGTTGCTCTGCCATTTTGTTTCTAAGTCACAGCCACTTAAAATCAGACTGCCACTTGAAAATTTCTAGTAACAATAACTTTTGAAAAACTGAACTAATTCGAACCAAAGTTGGACAGTGAACTTAAGCTTCAAATATCGTGGATGAATTTGCTGGGCAACTTGCTCTGCCATATTGTTTCCAAATGGCAGCCTCTTGAAAATTTGTCATCACAATAACTTTTGAAATACTTAATCAATTGAAACCAAAGTTGGACAATGGATTTATCATTCAAACATCTTAAATTGTTTTGGTGGGCAATTTGCTTCTCAATTTTGTCTCCAAGTTGTGACCACTTGAACTATTTTTATCACGGTAACTTTTGAAATACTGAATTTATTCGAACCAAAGTTGGACAGTGAACTTATCTTACAAATATCTTGGATTAGTTCACTGAGCAACGTGTTCTGCCATTTTGATCCAAGTGGCCACTTAATTTGTCAACGCGATAACTTTTGAAATACTGAATTAATTCGAACAAAATTTATAGAGTAGGCTTGCCTCACAAATGCATTTGATATGTTTGTTTGCCAACTTAATCTGACATCAAGTGCCGGCCACTTGAAAAAATTCTAATGAAATGATTTGCTTAAGACTCTGTATATACATAGCCCACATCTATATTTCCACCAAGTCCATTAATAACACTACTCTGCATGAAAATTGCCCCCAACACCATTTTTGTGAATTATTATGTCCTGAATCTGAATATGATGCCCATTTTGCCCTATTATCCACTGTTTTTGAAATACGGCCCCCTATTTTTACCATTTTTCGGTAATTTTATGGCTATAAATTTGATTTTGGGGGGAGGGGGGGAAAGGATTATTTTAACTGTTAAATATCTTCTGAGGGGCTACAGACTTAAAAAATTCTGAAATATGGACATTTGTGGCAAGGGGAAAATTTAGGGGGGATTTGCCACTGAAATTATGTAATACATTTCTTATATTTTTTTAATCTATTATTAATGTTATTTATTAAACATTATATTTTTTTGTTTTTTAATGTTAAATTAATTCTTTTTCATTCTCCAAATCAAATTCATGGCCATAAAATTACCGAACAGTGATAAAAATTGGAGAGGGGATGATGTCCCGAGAAAACGGTGGGTGACTGGGCAAAATGGGAGTCATATTCAAATTCAGGACATCATTTTACATAAGTATCAGCAAGAATGATATCAGGGCTAAAAAAAAAAAATTGCAGCACAGTGTAATTTGTAATTTGATAAGAAAAAATAAATCAACCTACCCTTCCGAATGAACTGGAAGGACTTGTTTATTTATTGTAAAATGTTTGGTATCATTGCATGTATCATTTTAGATTTGGTTTCTTTTTTTATGTTTGGTATCATTTTAGATTTCAATTACTTCTTGACAATAAACATAATTCCTGTTATCAGAATTAGCCAGTTTTTTTGTATTATGATATTAATTTCATCTTTTAGCTCAAGTCTTGTTAAAGCTCTAAATATTATAATAAATCATTATTAGTCCATATTACAAAAGGAATTTGTGGAATTTTTAAGAGATTTCTTCATTTATATTTTCTTTTATAATAATATTTATGTTGCTTGTTTTACAAAAGAGGACTTTAGAATATCATTCATTTAAATTTTTAATGTTTAGTTTAATTAACCACAATAAGGGTAAAAGAAAAGTTAGCATTGTCATATAATCATTTAATTTTATTCTTTAATAATTTTTGTGTTACCTATTTGGGCAGGAAGAAATCTTTTACTTAATAATTTTTTTAGTCAGGAATACATTTTAAAGTTTTCAGTTATCTTTTTTATTTCATGCATATGTTTCATAATATTTTTAAAATATCTCTTTACTAATTTTAAAATTCTTGTCTAGCTGAATGAACATATATATGGATAATGATTTAAGTACTATCCATTTTAAAATATTTTTATATAATTGTGCTGTACAATTTGTTTGGATTCATTTTTTGCTGTTTATATTGAAAATGTTGTTCTCTTTAAATAGGAAAACATAAATAATCCTGATGCCTACCCACCAACAGTGAGAGAAATCTTGCAAATGGCTGTGGAGATTGCTGATGGTATGGCTTATTTGACTGCTAAAAAGTTTGTCCATCGGGATCTAGCGGCTCGTAATTGTATGGTTTCAGATGATCTCACTGTTAAAATTGGAGATTTTGGTATGACTCGTGATATATATGAAACAGATTATTATAGGAAAGGTGGAAAGGGATTACTGCCAGTGCGTTGGATGGCTCCAGAATGTCTGAAAGATGGATTGTTCAGTTCACAGTCGGATGTCTGGTTTGTAAATTTTTATACTTTTATTTTAAATTTATTCATAATGTTTATTTGTCATCGCAATATATATATATGGCTCTAAAGTGATAGATTTGTACAAAATTTTGAATTCCTGTTTCAAAAAATGTGAAAATTTTCACAAAACTTTATATTTGGTTGGTACTGATTAGATTCGATCTGAGTTTTCCATGTTGTGACCTCTCCTTGTAAGTGCATTATTTAGCTTTAAAATGAAATATTCAGAATTTTAAGCAAATTAGTTTTTGGAAACCAAGAACACATTTACAGTTTGTAAATGTTTTTAATGTGAGAATGGAATTTAAAAAAATAATAAAGAAAAATAGGTAATGAGTAATTTTTTAAACAAATTTCCCTATTAAATAACATGGAATTTCATTGTCAACGAAGTTAGGTATTGTATGCTCTTAATTCACATTAAAAGAAAGTTACTCTACAGCATTTAAAATCTGTAATATATTAATTCTATATCTTAACTTTATTAACCCTTTAAGCGTCTGAGGGGGAAATTGTAAGGTTGTTTTCGCTGTAAGTTCTTCATAATGTATTAAAAGAATGGATTTTTCACTATGCATTTAAAGATGAACCTCATTATAAATATATGTTTATTAGGGAACAAACAGTCACAAAAACGTGTTCATGACCGTTATAGGGTTAATACATTTAAATATTTGCAAGATAATAGTTGAATATTACCACTAAGTAAAATTAAAAAACTCTTTGATACGAATTGAAACTGTTTTTTCATTTGGGAAGAGAGTGATATAAGTTTATTACTGTGCTGTGAGGAAGTTATTACACATATTCTTTTAAATAACTAATTTTATTCTTAAATAATAGAATGTTTAATTTTAAAAGAAATAATTTATTGGGAAGTTTAATTTAAATGTACTTATGCATTTATTTGATTAAATGAAATTTCTGTTTTTATTTTATCGTAATTTTTATATCAGGATTTCAGAAAAATCATAATTTGTTGTTTTTACCTTTAAATCTAAAGAGTGCAGATGTGCATTTCAATCGATTCTATTTGTTACCATTCTTTATTGCTTCATCTGCTAAATGTATAAAATTTAATTACAAAATGCATATTGGTTTTCAACTGATATCTTTTAATTATAACCTACTATTGCCTATGTGTAACCATTTTATTTGGCACAAAGTTTTGTTTGAGTTTCTTGTGTTTGCTATTTTCAAAATTAAACACATAGAAATGTTATAGAACAAATAAATCCATTTTTCTATTTTTAGTGAGAGTGGGCTAAAAATATGCCAATTTTGGCAAGCACATTTCATTCTCCTTTGAAGAGATTGAACTCATTCTGCTCTCGGATCATGTAAACTTTGAGTTGTTGTAGTCAAATCAGTAGTTACTTGTTGTACTTGTAACTACTGATTCTATTTTTAATATCACTATACAATCTGTCTTTATGATATAAATAAACATCAATATTAACTTTGTCATAAGTGCTTGTTATGAAATGAAAATATTACAATTAAAATTATTCAAGGTCAAAGTCATGTGTGAATTTATGAAATAAAATATAATACATATATTTTTCTCCAGGTCTTATGGCATTGTGTTATGGGAAATGGCAACTTTAGCATCGCAGCCATATCAAGGTCTTTCCAATGAACAAGTTCTTCAGTTTGTTATATCTGGAGGCAAAATGTCAAAACCAGAAAATTGTCCTGAAAAATTGTAAGTTTTTATATTGTGCTCTCACTACTGTACTCTTATTATTGCTATTGAATTGAATGAAATTTTTATCTGCACATTAGAAATAATTTTTTGTGAACAAAAGTTTGACAAAAATATGAGACATTAGAACAATGTAACTGAAAATAGTTTACTTTTATCCAGAATTTTATAGCTCACCAATTCTTACATTATACAAAAAAAAATATATATATATATATATATATAGCTTTTTTCAAAAATGGAATCATATTTCTTTCAGACCAAATGAAAACTGTTTTTTCTTTTTTTTTTTTTTTCCCATTGCCATCAAGTTAAAACAGTTTATAACTAATCAAGTTTAAACAGTTTATAACTAATTGCAGAAAGAAAAACTTATGCAGTGTGTTTTATATTTTCATCCAAAATTTAAATCTGTTTAAGACACAATTTTAATTGTAATTCTTTAATGTCTAATTTGTATTACTTTTATTATTATTATTATCTTTCATTCATAAAAATAATTGATAATTTTATAAATGTAAAATCTTTGGGGGAAAAAATTGTAATGTAATAAATATGTGTTTAAAAACAGAAATAAAAAGGAATAAATTGACATGATGTATAATTCACAGTTGCCACAAGAGAAAATAAACTGTTATCCATTAAAAAAAAAGCATCTAATAAATAGCATGTTGAATTTGAAACTAATCTGAAAAAATAGTGGATGAAGTAAGATGATAAAGTTCTTTTAGAAAGGTTAATCGCTCAAGCTGAGTGTGAAGAAAAAAGGTGAATTTCAGATTAAAACAATTGATTCTAGGATTTACTGTACAGAGAGTTTACAAAAAGAAACAATAAGATTGTTCTTGATGATTTGATTAGATTCACGTATGACTATTTCAATCAGCAGAAAAATAAAATTGTATATCATCCCAAGAAGCTGTCAAATAGCTGTTGTATTCACCAGCTACTTGACAGAAACATTACAATATATAATAGTAAATAATGTTGCCTAGCAACTTTTATCGTAATCTAAAATTTGTGTTCTTACTGTATTTTGAAATCAGGTTTTAAACATACAAGTATGTGTGGGTAAAAAATCCACTCGCCATGAGCTAACAAAATAAAGTGGCGATTAAAAAAATAAAAATAAGTAAAATTATTTCTTCTACTGTAAGGTCATGCATAAACTAGCTCCTGATGTCTAAACCCATTTCCTTTAAAATAGGATGGGGATAGCGTTATTTATACAATATTGGCTTTGAAAACAAGATTTTATAGACTTTTGTCTGACAAATGACAAGATACTGCAGGTTTTCATGAAATCAGAATAGATCATAGGCTTTTATAGAAAAATTTAACTAGCTAAAGTCAATTAATGTACATCTTACTCAAAACACATTACGAGACATAGTGACTAGACGACCGTTGCAGGCAAATGTCGAGACACAATGAGAGTGTAGTCATGTTAGCCATAGTAAATATAGACAAGCTTCAAGGGTGGGTGTGGCACCTGAAAAAAAAAAAAAAAAAAAAAAAAAAAAATTTTTTTTTTTTTTTTTTTTTTTTTTTTTTTTTTTGTGTGACCTTGAATACATCTTCAAGGACGGAGCAGTATCTTTAACTTGACGGATTTATTCAACATTAGTTTTTTTCATGTGACCTATATATATAATCGTTAAAGTGCCCACATCTCATTTTGTCTCGACGTCTGCCAACGACAGTCATCTCCGTTTGGAAAAGCCTGGCTTGGCTCTATAAAATTTATTATTATTATTATCTTTCATTCATAAAAATAATTGATAATTTTATAAATGTAAAATCTTTGGGGGAAAAAATTGTAATGTAATAAATATGTGTTTAAAAACAGAAATAAAAAGGAATAAATTGACATGATGTATAATTCACAGTTGCCACAAGAGAAAATAAACTGTTATCCATTTAAAAAAAAAAAAAAAAAAAAAGATAAAGAAAGCATCTAATAAATAGCATGTTGAATTTGAAACTAATCTGAAAAAATAGTGGATGAAGTAAGATGATAAAGTTCTTTTAGAAAGGTTAATCGCTCAAGCTGAGTGTGAAGAAAAAAGGTGAATTTCAGATTAAAACAATTGATTCTAGGATTTACTGTACAGAGAGTTTACAAAAAGAAACAATAAGATTGTTCTTGATGATTTGATTAGATTCACGTATGACTATTTCAATCAGCAGAAAAATAAAATTGTATATCATCCCAAGAAGCTGTCAAATAGCTGTTGTATTCACCAGCTACTTGACAGAAACATTACAATATATAATAGTAAATAATGTTGCCTAGCAACTTTTATCGTAATCTAAAATTTGTGTTCTTACTGTATTTTGAAATCAGGTTTTAAACATACAAGTATGTGTGGGTAAAAAATCCACTCGCCATGAGCTAACAAAATAAAGTGGCGATTAAAAAAATAAAAATAAGTAAAATTATTTTAAATTATGTTTAAGGCATCAATATTAAGCTAACCTAGAGAAATAATTCCAATCCCATCATTACGGCTCAAGATAATTAGTGTACTATATATAATAGGATGTAGAGGTTTGGGATAAATATGGTTTTCCTGTGAAATTTTCATAAAATAAAACTGTCCTATATAATTAGGATGCTGAGTGCTAACTGGTTAAGAAAGAATTTTATAAATTGACTGTATGAAAATTGTGTAATTTGGCAATTAAATGTAAATAAAGTCAATTATTTGGAGAAAGGAGAATGTTGGTCACAAAAAAGTGCAAATTTTGTTGATAGGCTTTAATGGACCATCTGAAAATTTAGAAATTTTGGAGAACACTGTAGTTTGAAACTGTACCTTCATAAAAATATATGATCTTAAAACAGATTCTTTACGCTAATCAGCTAACTTAAATTGGACATGTCACAGAAATCAATGAGCTTAAGATGGATATTTAAAAAATTCAGGCAATTGGGAAGGGAAAAAAATGAAAAGCGCCAAGCAAATTTAAAAGATATACCGGCCACTTGCTAGTAAACTAAATAATTTTCAGGTCTTAATCTGCAGTGTCATTTCTCACTATTGCACTTTATATTTTGCATTTGCCTCAAATTTTCTGCTATCATGTATATTTAGTAAATAAATAAATTTTCTATAACATTAATTTGAGTTATTGAAGCTAAATATATGTTTAATTTTTTGATTTATTCTTCTTCCTAACTTAATACTTGAACTGCAATATTTCAGATATGCCATCATGGATCTGTGCTGGGATAAAAATCCAAAAGCTCGTCCAACCTTTATTGAGCTAATTGATATGCTTCTTCCTGATATAAATGAACCAAAATTTCGTGAAGTGTCCTTCTATTTCACTCAACGACAGGAAACTAGCACCAAAGAAAATGAACTTTGTGAAGCTGCAACTGCATCCACACCTATGCGCACACAGTGGATGGAAGGCCAGAACTCTCGCGATGAGTCTGACAATGAGTCAGAAGTGACATTTTTCCCCCCTACTCGCAATTGCTATACTAGAAATAGCTACCACGATCAAGGTGCAAAAGGTGTTCATTCCAATGACAATAGCAAAGGTATGTCAATAACTTCCTCCGATGACAGTAAAGGGAGTAAAATTAGTAGTGCTTCTAATGGAAGCATAGCCAATGGACATGTAACTTTTGCACCAGGACGAACTACTATGTGTTGATTTTTAAATTCATCAAGGGCTGAAAGACAATAATTTGCACTGATGTGTATTTTAAGCCATATGGTGCTGTTTGCTAAATATTGTATCATAAAAACTGTCTTTGAAAAGAAGTGTTTTAATTTTCAAGCAGCCAACTTTTCATCGACCTCCACTCATCAAGAAGAAGATATAAATGCATGTAAAGTAGGTTTTTATAGTAATAATTTATTTATATACATAATTTCAAAAGCAAAACTGACCATGTTGAAAATAAAAATTATTCACGAGAGAAAATGTCATCTAAATAATGAAAATAATTTTTTAAATAATTCAGATTCAATGTTCAGTTTTTAGTGTTAGTTTAAAAAGATATTAATTCTACAAAGCATTGTCATTTTTATAAAACTGTATATATCGTCAAGAGTAATTTTATTTTTTTAACTGTCCATTTAGTGTTTTGAATCCTAAAATGCTAGGATTCTAGCTTTTCAAAAATCAATATTCATATGCTTCATTTTTATGTTTTTAAATAATAATTTTTTCAGGTAAATGTTGCTAAAGCCCTTATAAATTGCATTAAAATTTCATCTTTGGATATTGATAAAAATAAAATTGTGCATTGTAGGATTAATATCTTTAATTCTTTTTTTTTTTTTTAAATAATTTCATTGAAAATTATTTTGTAATTGTAATTTTTGTTTAAAATTTTAAATCTTGTGATACTTTAATTTATTTATTTATTTTTATTTATTATTATTATATTTTTTTTTCAATTGAATTAAAGAGGAAAATTAATTTGCACTTTTACTTCTATTGTGGTCTTTTAAATTCTTGGAATTTTGTATAGAATGTGTTTTATGACTTGTATATATCATATATACATATATATTATTTATGATCTTGTACAGTTTGCGTTTGTCAGCAGTAATTCCAGGACAAAGTAAATAATAAGTCTTGTTTTTCCTATGAAATATAGTTATATTTTTTTATTTGTAACTTACACTTTTTTCATTACATCATTTTGAATATGTGACCAAGAGAAAGGAATTCCTTGTGTACTAAATTTTATGAAAAACTCTGTTTGAAATTTAATTTCCTGAAGAAATTATTTTTTTTTTATTAATGATAATTTATTGATTTTTCGTTTAGCACATAACTCAAATATTTTAATCTTGTTTCTGTTGTTTGTTTGAAATTAAATTGCTTTTCAAATGCACATTAATGATTATTTTGCATTTCAGATATATTGAATTTTATTATAATTATACCCCTTATTTTGTCTCAAGTTAAAAGTTTTCATTGTATTAATGAGTAATTTTTGTTTAAGTGATTCAGACATTAAAATAAGTTAAAAAAGAAAAAAATCTTGAAAAATTGGCAGCTAATTGTAAATTATTAGTCTGCTAATTGTTTTACAACATGGAATTCCTTCAAAAGTTTCCTTAGAGAATTAGCTTGAAAATCGGAGAAAAATATGAGATATTTAAGAAAAAGCTTAAAATTTTGTATATTTATAATATTGTACATTAAAAACAACAAATATAATGTCAAGATTAAATTAGACATTGTCCTTCTTAAAGTTACAGTTTCAAATAAGATATGATACATCAGTAACATAGGGTAACCAGACTTCCTCGAAAAAACCAGACTACCCTTCATCCCCAAAAAATTAGAATACATTTGTTGAGTATTACTTACAAACTTTGAATAAACACCATAAAAAGCAATAAACTCGCAACAGTTGTTTCGAGTCGAAAAAACACACGACCTTTCATCAGGCGAATAAAGTAAGTACGAATGCTGCAGTCAAAGCATCAACGCAGCGTTGCCGCTTTGACTGCAGCATTCGTGCTTACTTTATTCGCCTGATGAAGGGTCGTGTGTTTTTTCGACTCGAAACAATTGTTGCGAGTTTATTGCTTTTTATGGTGTTTATTCAAAGTTTGTAAGTAATATTTTTTACAACGCCAGTTTTGTGGTGCTTTTTTATTACATTTGTTGAGGACGCTGGTTATAAAGCTATTAATGTTTTGCTGTAGTAATTTATTATATGTTTAATAAATAAGATGAAATAAGTTCTTTCAAGTACTTCGTACATAGAATTTATTAAAATTTTAGAATTTAAGGTGATTTATTTATTTTGTCCAAAATTCAGAGAGGGACATTGCCAACTTCAAATTCAATTAAAAAAAAATCTGGTTGCCCTACAGTAAGATTACATTGTATTCTTTAATACTTAGTATCAGAGCTAATTTTATTAAACCTTAGTTTATACTTTTATGTAAACAAATTTTATAGAACAACCATATAATATCAAACCTATAAAAGAATTTTCTGTAGAAAAATTTTAGTTTAAAATGGGGTGTCAGAATTTCGTTTTATAAACAGAACAATTGCCTCTCTATATTACTGCTTTATATATTTAATGTAGTACAAGAAAAGTTAGACTTTTTAAAAAATGTGAAATTATGTTAGAGAATATTTTAAGGATTGAAAATAGAGAGAGTTAGTTTTAATACTCAGTTTCAAAATTATAAATCACCTGATTAAGGTAAGAAGATACGGAAATAATCAACACTTAATGGAAAATTTTAAGTCATTTTATAATTGCCTTAAAACTGTACCTAAAACTGTGTAATTTGACAATAAAATGGCTATATATATATATATACATGTGTGAAGTAACAATTTTACACTTCAGATGGTCTTCAAATAAGTAACTTGCTTCATGTATCATACCTTTGTAATTATCACAGAAAATATACAAATTAAGTAACATTCTTAACATATACCACCGTTGTACATGCTTTCCCTGATAAAGACACTATAAAACTTGTTATTTCAAACAATTCTGAGAATGGGATATTTATTTATGTTGAAATAAAGAAACATGACTTCTCATTTAAAAATCCATTAAAATATTTATTTCCAAAATTATTTTTTTCATGGCTTACATATATAATATTTTGGAATTTTCTTTTAATAGTTTGATCATTTTTTCATGCTTATTTCCTGATTAGATAGCCCTTTGCCATTTTTTTTTTTCCCTCCGGAATCTTCCAATTATGTGGTTCAGCTTATGTGAAATAGTTTTATCTTTTTTTTTTTTTATATATATATACTACAGATATTTCCTCATGTTTATTGGTAATATTTGTATGTTCCAAAATCAATATGCATTTTATTCAAGAGTAAATCTTTCAGAATTTAGATTATCCTAGTTTTTAAATATAATTGTCATTATCAAATGTTGTCAAGCATTTTAAAAAAACAATTAAGAGAGTTTATTCATAATGTTATTTATCAGCCAAATGATAACATAAAAATAATAATAAATAAACATTCACAATTAGGTTTTATGCATTCTAAATTTGGAATATCTCCAGATTTAAGGCATACAGATTTTCAAGTCTATACCATATCATTTTTAATATGAACTACTAGATATCACATACACTATTTATTTCCCTCCCAACTTAATTGCAATAATACATTTGCAAGATTAAATGTATCATATGCATACAGGGTTCTCATCAGAGGAAAAAATTGGGTGAGAATTTCTCGCTCTGCCTCAAAAACAAAGTGATATTTTTAAAAACTATTTGAGATTCTGTAAATTGAGTGAGACCCTATATAAATTTTGAATAATAATAATAGGTCCTTTACATGGACACACAGAATTTATATTTGGAATTAATGAGATTTTTTTCATGGTTTTCGAGTTTTGTGTGGTTTCTGTAGTGGATGCAGGACAGAGTTACTAGAGCCTGACTCGCACTCATCTGAACAGATTTTAAACTGTGTTTATGAAGTGTTAGACTATTTGCATTTTTAGAATAGCAAAAGTTTTTTTTTTTTTTTTTTTTTTTTGCTGTATACCATTGAATGGATGGAAGGGGGAGAGGAGATCCGAAGTGCTGCATATACTTGAGGAGATTACGCCCTGGTTTGTTTGTCATGCATTTTTTCTGTCATAGGACAAGTGTAGGTTTAAAAAGAAACAATAAAAAAATATAGAGAGAGAGAGTCTTTATTTATTTATTTTTTTTAAATGGATTCCTGAAAAATGTGCATGAATTTCTCACAATATTAAAAATTTTAAGTGTGTGTGTGGGGGGGGGGGAAAGGTGAGATTCTCGCATTCTCACACTTTAATGGGAATCCTGCATGCATAAAATAAAATAATAAATTTAAAAAAAGCTTCTTTTTTTTTTTTTTTTTTTTTTTTTTAAGTCATCTAGAATTGAAACCAATTACGTCTCTTGTAGTTAATTGAGATTATGACAGTACATGGTATTGTTAATAAATTTTTAAGATCAAAATACATGTTACCAGATTTCTGCATATTGCTTTTTAGTGAGAATAATTTGCCAGGACAAGTTAATACAAATATTGTAACAAAACAATTTCATAATAAAAACTGAAAAGTAATGAGTGCAATTTCAAACCACTGTGTGTGTGTGTGGGGGGGGGGGGGGGGGTTGGGGGGTACTAGAACATATTTATCTCTTATGATTGCATCATGCTATAGATTTGAGATTAGGATTTTAGTTGGTTTATACTCATAAGGGGATAATGGATGTTGAAAACTGTTTTAGAGTTATAAAAGTTTGCATATATATGCAATAAAATATATCAATATTATTAAGTATATTAAAATTTCTCATGTTCCATTGAAGTTACTTATAATATCCTGAACTTTAAAATTTTTGTCTGAAAACAATTTTGGGTTTTACTAAAAAATTCAGAAAAGCCATGAGTTATGTATAGTTCCTTTACACTATGGAAAATTCTTTTCTGTTGAATTTTAAGTGTATTTGTTTTCATAGATTTTATATTCAAAATGTTTAAAGAAAATGTAATGCATAGCAATTATACTTCAATCATTTATTCTTATCTATTAGTTTGATAAAAATTGGTTTGTGAAGTATCTGACTAGAAACTGCTTCAAGTGTTAATTAAAAAAATCTGGCATAAGATTTTATTGAGAATAGTGTTTTCTTAAAGATTAGCTGCTGAATCGCAGTAGAAAAGCTATTAAAAAATGGCTAAAGATGAGTTCATTTCTGCAATATCTCCAAATAAGCATTCGATCAGTAATTCTATGCTTAGAATTTTCATTTATGGCTGCTAAGAGGTTTTGCTAAGGGTTTATTTATTTTAATGAGAATTTCAATTAATTAAATATTCTAATATTAGCTGGAATTCACTCATCTAGAAATCGATATTTTCAAATATAATTTTATTATTATTATTTTAATTTTTCCCCCCCACTACAGTTTACTGTAATGTTTTGACTATAATTTGGCAGTTTTTAGCGGGTCCTAGAAAGAAAATTGCCAAATATCTTTTAGACTTATTTTATTTGTTTTGAATCATGGTTAAAAATTATTTTTTCTTAATACTTTGTTGCAATTGTGACATCCCCCCTCCCCCTTCTAAATCAATTCATCTTATTTATTTCTCCAAACCAAGGATAATTATTATTATTATTATTTTTTTTTTTTTTTCAATACATTTTTGTACCTATGACATTAGTTTTAAGCTTTATAACATTATTTCTGAGCGTTATTTCCATTAAATTTATACTTACTTTTATCATCTGAAAACTAATGTAAATGTAGAGTAAATTTATAATAATGTAATGTAAAAAGTAAATTTGAAATTTAATTTGCATTATTTTGAATCAGTGCAATATTAAAGTTTACTAAATTAAGTGAAAATTTTAGATAAACATATAATGTCGCATTTTAAGAATTAAAGCTGCTACATATTTAAGTTCTTTGACATTCATAAACGAGGATTAATGTAATATGATTGACTTTTCTTTATTTGGCATCAAAACCTGAAATTTAACATTTTTTTAAAAATAGTTTTTCTTTGCAACACAGCAGAGTGCATTAAATACAATGTAAACTAATTTCTGTAATTATTTGAAGCCAATCAGAAATTAATTAGCACTTGGAGTTTCTTTGTAAGATTCTAAATTTTAAAACATGCAAAATAATTTAATGTTTTAAAAGGGAGGGGAATACAAGAATATTTTTATCCTTAAATTTTATGGATATATGTATTTTATCTTATTGAAACAAAGCTTAAATAATTGTTTGTGTTTCCTTTGAAGTTACATTTAAGCTTTAATATTTAAAAATCTATAATCAACATAGGTGTAACAACTGCAAAATTTGATTACAATGATTAGTGATTTCTTTCTGGTACACCCATCACTTCAGTTACACTCAAAAGTAGTTTATACAAATGTGATATATTATAAGAATAGCTTCATTAACTGTCCAAATTGTTATGAAAGTATGTTAAATAAAACAGATGATGCTAATTAATTAATCTTTTTGTCAAAATATTTGTGAATACTATTGTGCATTTACAATTTTAGTCTTGCCTATTTTCATTTATGATATTCTCCTGAAAATTTTATTTATCATTAGAGTAAATGCAGTCTTTTTTTTTTTTAATAAAATCACGGATGAGAATTGGCACAAAAGACCAAAAAGTTGAAACTATAAGCAAAATCAATAAGTTGAAATAAAAATACTAGAATTTTGATGACAAAATCTAATAAATGTATTTTTAAATCTTCAATCTATATAATGAAAAAATTACAAATGATTATGCTTTTAATTCAATCATCGGATAAATAACAGTTTTATTTTATTAGCTAATGTAACATACACACAAGAAAGACAAAAAAAAAAAATAATAATAATTTTTATATTTTTCGTTTAAAAACAGTATCAAAGGGCTCATAATTTATATTCATGAATGAGATTTCCTTTATTTGCAACAATTTTCCAAATTTAAACCTAAGACTTAAAATTATTAGATACATAGTACTTTTTAAAATTACTTATATAATTTTAAATAAAATGATCTATTTTCAGGAGTATGACAATTACTAAAAGATACATAAAATTAATGTATGAAAATCTTGCCCCCCCTTCTTTTAATTAAAAAAACAAAAGGTGTCACTGTTTTAATGACTTTCTTTTGATGTAATTTGAAAAGGATTTATAGATATGTCTTTTTGTACACTGAAATTATTTATTGTACTGAAAATTGCAGTAATTTTGTTTTATAGTTTTCTGGTTTAGAATGTGCACTGGGTGTAATATTTAATTGTTTAGATCTAATAATTGAGTCTTAGTCATTTGATGCATAATTTATTAAAGTGTTTCATTTGAATGTGTACAAAATAACTGCATTTTTCTTAATACAGTTTATATAAAAACCTTTTTCTAATATTGTTTTCAAGCATTATAGATTTGTAACAATCTCTTTCTGTATAATTATGATTTAGAAAATTTAAAAAGTTCATTGCCAGCTCATCATCATTTTTGCTGTATTTTTGACCATGCTCATTACCTGTAAATATTAAATGCTGGATATATAATATACATAGTGATTGTGTTCAATATGTGTATGTCTGATAATAAACACATAATTTCTGACATGTTTTAAAAATAAATATCTATTGACATTTATTTATTTTTTAATTACCACAATATATTTCTTTTTCTCCCTAAACATTATTCACTCCAACTGCGCATTCCATTAACCATCTGATTGCCACTGATGGATACATCCGGTCACTTAGCAGTTCTTTTTTCCACAATACATTTAGAATTAAAAATTTTACAATTATGAAATTTTAGTTTGTTTTTCAAATTTGAAGTTCTTAAATATCACTAATAAGCATAATTATTTTATGCACAGGTAAATATTTAATCTTAAATTGAAAAAAAGCATCATTTTAGTACATTCAGGGGTAGAAGTAGTCCTATATTTTCTATATTTTAAAAACAACCTTAAAAAATGTCCTATATTTCTATAACTGTCCTATATTTCTTATATTTTTCTACTTTCTATCCTATGTTTCTCTATTTTCTCACTATCTGATGGCATTTGCGAATGCTTTTGTTGTTTTGTTTACAACGATTTTCGTTGATGTTGAAGGTTTACTTTCTCAAAGACTTTTCCCTAAGACAATCCTAGACTGAAAAAAAATGATCAATATATGTCAATTAAAAAAAATGTTACAATCTCCATTAACATCAGTGTATTTGTGCTTCATAATCAGTGTAGGTTCAATATTTGAAGAAATTTTAAAGTTATTTCAAGGGAAATCTACGTTAATTCACATTTTATATGATGAACTGTCAAAACTATTATTAAAGCTCATGAGACTTTTTTTTTAACAAATCCGCACTGGAAAATAAATATGGTGAGGATTTGATGAATATTGATGTTCGCAAGGAAGCAGTTGCTTTGAAATCTTTAGATGTACACCCTGCGACAAAAAGATAGGAACAAAGGGTTTTTTCTTTGATTTTCCATATAATGTTATCTAAATTGTGCTGATCATTTATTATTATTATAAAATAACACTATTCCTGGACTAATTTAGAAAAGTTTTAAGACTAAAATTTTTCTAATTTAAGACTACACTCTGCGACAAAAAGATAGGAACAAAAGGTTTTTTTAAATTTTTCATAAAATAACCTTATCTAAATTGTGCTGATCATTTATTATCATATCAAAAACATAGTAAATATTTGAATCATATTCAAAATATTCATATTCAAAATAATTATATTCAAAAATTTAAAAAAAAAAAAAAACCTTTGTTCCTATCTTTTTGTCGCACTGTGTAATTTTAAATTAGAAAATTTTTAGTCTTAAAATTTTATGAAAAATCAAAGAAAAAACCCTTTGTTGCGGAGTGCAGGTAATAATACCAAAAATCTTTTGCTGAAACTATCTTCAGACTTAAAATCTCAATTTTTATCTGATGCTAAAGAGTTTTATGTAAATATCACCAAATATTTACAGGAGAAGTTACCCTTGAAGAAAAAGCTGTTAAAAAATTAAAAAAATTTGCATCCTCTTTTAAGATAAGAAAAAGCCTTACACGGCAACACTACCATCTATAAGATGTCTTGTCAATATTGCCCCAGATAATACCAGAAGATTGTGTAGGTAAACTCACAGATGAATGGAAGATATATTCAACTGATGATGCTGTCTATGAGGAATGGAGCTATGAAGAAACTTGGCAACCAGTAGATTACTACTGGAAAAATGTCCTTGCCATGATCAATGATGATCAACTTCCTAAATACAAATATTTGGGTATTTTAGTGAAAGCCATCTTGACATTTTCATATGGACAGGTGTCAGTGGAAAGAGGGTTTTCCGTAAATAAAATAATGTTAACATTGAAAAGAGCCTCGCTTTGCCTTGATACAATAACAGGTTTAAAGTTAATAAAAGATGCTGTGGTGGGTGGAAAAGCTAAGGATGCTTGGATAACAAAGGAAATGATACAATTTTTCCAAGAGGCATATTCAAAATATAAAGCTCAAAAGGAACTTGGGGGGGTGGGGGGAGATTAAAAGTCCGAGAAAAAAAAAAAAAAAAAAAAAAAAAATGAGAATGTTTCTGCATTAGCACCTCCAAAAACAGATAAGATGGTGGAATTTAAAAATGATGTTGATTCTGCTCAGTGATTGACGAAGGTAATGAAAGACTGAAAAGAAAGTGCATGCAGGAAATTGAAAGAGCACAAGTGCTTATAGATGCTAGCAATAAAAAGCTAAAATCTGCTAAAGATAATATTAAAAAAAGAGTAATCATTAACAATCTCTATATTTTGTAAATAATCATACTATTTCTAACCTGTAAATAATCATACTATAGTAAACATTACCTGTAAATAATGATACTAATTAAAAAATAAGTGTAAAAAGAAATTGGTGCACCTTGTACATATCTTTTCTAACTTCCTCTTTATGAACTAAATCTATCTTCAAGAAAAGTCATTGCAGAGATTAGTTTATTTTTATTTCTGTTTTATATGTTAATATCTTTTAACAAGTGTACATACTCTACATAATGTGTAACATTGATTTTTATGGCAAAATTTTTCACACAGCGCTATTTCTAAATGTCCTATATTTTGCACAAGAAATGTCCTATATTTTCTGAATTGGTCACTTCTACCCCTGTACATTTAAAAAACTGTGCAATGAAAACATCACAATTTTACCCTTTTCAAAGGCGGTTAGATGGCTGAAATACAGGAAATTTACTTTAAAAAAAAAATAAAATAAAATAAAACCTATGCTCATTTAAACTTTTTATTTTTAAACTTTTAAAATATACTCATGTACTGTATCAGCAAACACTATAAATTGCAAAAACATGCAATAATTGTTTTGGGTCAAATTGACCTTTCATTAGATATGAGTGCACTTGCTATTTCATATGTTGCCCCTCATGTCTACTTTTTTTTTTTTTTTTTTAAGTTCGATTGAAGGGTCATGTTATATTACTGAGAGTAAAAACAATTGTTGCAAATTTCTTGAAATTTATGGTGTTTGCTTGCAAGGTTTTTATTCTTTAATGTATAAAAACAGTATTTAATGCAATTTACTTCATTATTTTAAAGAGAAGAAAAGGAAAAACAGAGTTCATATGTAACTTAATTAACAAAATGATACCTCAAAGACCACTTGCATTTCCTAAGAAACTTTCAACCAAACATTCATGGCTTTAATCATAGGTGAAATGACATGAAATTTCTCATCTGCTCGGGAGCTTCAGAATGCAGTGCAATCTTTCATTGATTTCGTCCACGGCTGTGTTGCAGGCATTTTCACAGTTAATGATTTCCACTACTTCCCTTTTTATGAAGTAGTAATGGCTATTATAATTTGAGAGTTTTTTAACATTATGGATATCGATATTAATATTTTCATTATGGTGAACCTGGGCAAGTGCAGTTGTATTTTTATTAAATTTAATATCACTGGAATGTTCCTTAATTCTATCTTTTAATTTGCGTTTGGTCATACCTATGTAAGAACCAGACCCCCTCCCCCTCCCCATATTCAAAAATATGGGGGGGGGGGTCTAATTTCACCGCTATTGTCAAAACAGTTTTGACAATAGCAGACTACACCGACGGTTGCTGATGAAAGGGTGGATCTGCCCAGAAAATATTTCAACCAATTTTCAAGAGCTTTATGAGGTATAATTTTAAATAAATAATCAAGAAGTTCTGTTAGGTTATATTAACCCTTAGAGTTATGTTTTCTATTAAATTCTAAATTCATATCATCAGGTAATAATTTTAAAATAACTGGTCCTAAAGGACTTTCATTCTGATACAATTCCTAAAGAATTTAAACTTCTTATATGTATTTCACAGCACAGGAATCATAAAGTGTTCTTAGCACTTTAATATTACCAGAATTTTTAACAGGTTCAAGCTTTTATTCATGTGGAAAGTAATTACCAAATCTGTACAACCAAATCTTATTTTAATCAATTTAATAGATTAATCATAATTTTCATCGGAAAGTGAAAAGCCAGAAATAGCACTTAAAGCAGGCCCTCCGAGTAAATATTTAAGATACCTAAATTTTTCACTTTCGTCAACTCAGTATTATTTCCAATCGCATTTTCAAATGAATTAAAAAACTCTAAAAATAAACTAGGATCATCACAGTACCTTGCTATCGAAATCTTAGGCAATCAAATTTTATTTTTGTTTTCAAATTTATTTTTGGCAGTGTGGTCACTAATGTTACGGTAATAGTAATGTCACGGAATTGTTACTTATAATTTTAGAACTTAATTTAAGTTTCTTTTGTGCTCTAAAAATGCATAAATAAATTTTTTCCTCATATTCTATTACTGAATCACATTCCATTCTTTTTCAATTTCAGATTCATTACCTTTAAAGCAATTTAATATTTTATCGTTAATAATTTTTAAATCAGATTGTTTAGAATTTAACAAAAAAAGATTTTCCTCAATTATATTTTTATCAAAGGTTTTATTTTTTATTTCCGATTCCAAAATATTTATTGATTTTGAAATAGACTACTGCAGAGTTTTCCTTGCGGATTTAAGTTTCACTAACTCTTCAGTTATATTAACAATAAAGAACAAAAATCTAGTGATACAAATATAAAACTAAATAAGAGCTTATTTTCTCAATTAATAAAAACGAGTTGAATATTTATAAATTACTCACACTGCCAAAATCTATTAATTGTGGCTGCAGATATATTCTTTTATAGAACATTTTTATTTTTAAAGCCCAGATGATTTCATCTTGAAATAATAATTTCATTCCTTATCGTACCCAATCAAATTGAAAGATACTTCATATCTATCTTTTCAAACTAAACAAAAATAAAACTTTCGATGTCTACTATGAACTCTAAACATCATTATCTAGCATAAGCGCTTCTGTTGTAAAATCCAAACAATAAATATAATATTGTAATTATCAAGCTATTTGTTTGAAGTTTGAACATCTTTTAAAATAAACAGAAACTTAATTATTTTTTCCATGCCACACGTTATAGGCGCCAAATGAAATAAAAGAAGATTAAAATACAAATAAACAAGAAACGTTTTCATGACTCCAAATAAATTTTCAATTTTTCAGGATTCACACTTTTGTTCAAGATTAGAGCTTCATGATGCTCAATTCTAAACCAAAACTTATCGAACAGAGAATAGCTGTTGCCATTCTACAAACACAAATATATGAAACAATGATGCTACAATATGTAGACAATCAATCTGAAAATAAATTATCGTCTGCGACAAAATATTTCTAACAAAGACATTTAGATACTGTCACACTTTAAATAATTTGAATCTGTAAGCCATAATGATAAAGAATTTTTCTTTTTGTCCTTGTCTTTACAAGTTATAAGTTGACAGAAATCTATACAGTTCAATATTATTCTCTATTACTACCTCATTTGCAGTTTTCTTGATGAACCAGAATCTGGGTCTGTTATGAAAAAGTATATGTGTTTAGATTTCTAAATCATCTAATGTCCAGAAATCTAAACACATCTCAAAGTCATTAAATTATTACTGATAATTATAAACAAGTTAATTTTAATAATGTCAGTTGTAACAAGACTTGAATTAGCTATATCTCCTCTTTTCAGTTAGAACTCTTGACTGATTTTCTTTCATTGCAGAATAAGCAGATAATATTGGTAAAAGAACAGTCAATTTTTTTTTTTTTTTATCTTATATCACTACATGTTTAACTTTTTAAATATTTCTTCAGATATCACCTTGAAAAAATATGGTTTTATATATTCCGGAATATTTCTGAAATAAGTAGTTTGACATCATAAGGATTTTTTTTTTTTTTTTAATCAACTTTAGTGCTGGACGATATCAGAAATTAAATATCGCGATATATCACCAAGTTAATATCGATATTAGTGATATATTGCGATATTTCTTTCAAGATAGGAAAAAATAGACATTTGTTATTTTTTAAAGACATATGCACACGAATTTTAAAGTATACAAGTATAGAGTGTTTTCCATGTATTTTCTGGTATATTACTACCATAACTTTATCATAAAAATAAAAAAAAAAATGCATAAAAAGTGAATCAATATTTTGTGTTTCTTATAACTTATACTATTGCTTTTTAGTATACCTCTGTATAGTTTATCCTCTATTCTTCCCGTTTTAAGCTTTAATTATTTTAAAATCATATTTTAACACAGCTAATATGTGTTCTGTGTTTTATTTGTACCAAGTATATCAAAATTCATAATTCTACTAAAAGCAAAGCCTAAGAAAAATTGTCTTAAGATGTAGGTATTAAATAAAAAGGAAAATAATTTTAAATAGTTAAGAAATACCATTGGATACACCTTTTTTGGTTGTAGAGAGTAATATTTTTTACTTAAAACTCTTATATGCATCCTAAATGTCAGTTACTTGTCATTTTTATTTTTGTATCTGCATACCAAATCATTGCAATATTTTAAAAATGTATATGTGTTCAATTCACATTCGTAATACTTTCACAACAATTGAAAATTGAATTATATATATATGTATACATTGTCAGTATAAAAATTATATTATTTAAACAAAATTATGTTAAAGTTTCATTTTGTTACTTAAAGTAACTCATTTTGCATTTAAACCAATTTTATTTAACATGTACGGCTTAAAAAAAAAAAAAAAGAAAGAAAGAAAGAAAGAAGGAAAAGGAAAGAGAAAAAATAAATGCTACATAAAAAAAAGTAATAAACTATCCATTATTATATAATTCTATAAAGAAACTGTCACTGTAAAATTACTGAAGATAAAACTTTATTTTACATCAGTCAGATAGCACCCTTTCTCCCTTCCCATGTTATCCAATGGGATTTTTGTCGCGTCGTTCTATAAAAATATTTTATTAAAAAATGAACTTTATCGAATTCTGTTTTTTGAATATTACTCTTTGAACAGGTCGTCTTTTAGCTTAAATTCTGTTTTTTGAATATTACTCTTTGAACAGGTCGTCTTTTAGCTTAGTGAGCAATTTTTCGAAAAAATAAATTTAAATATTTTACTTAGAGTCCATAATTTACTTATTGAAATAAAATATTTAAATTAATTTTTTCGAAAAATTGTTCATCAAGCTAAAAGGCGACCCGTTCAAAGAGTAATATTCGAAAAACTTCATTTTTGAATGAGATATTTTTATAAAACGAAGCAACGAAAATCCCATTGGATAACATGGGAAAGGAGAAAGGGAGAGCTATCTGACTGAAGTACAGTCCAAAGCAGTGATGCCAGATGGTCGAAAATTATTTCCCCAAACAGGTCTTCAAATTTCCCCAAATCAGGGTTATTTTTCGAAAAAATCCCCAACTTGATTTCTACTAAAAAGGGAAAATAATTTTACAAAAGAAAACATCAAACAGATTTAAGTGGATTCAAGCTCAGATTTTTCCCCAAATGAAGGTAATTTTTGAAAAAAATCCCCAAATAACAATAAAGCTATTGAAAATCCCTGGTCGTAGGGATAAATCATTACGTTGCCAACATTGCCAGAAAGTTGAAGAACTCCCCAGATTTGTCCTCAAAAATTTTAGAATTCCCCCAAAAAGTCCCCAGAAGCCTCAAAAATCCCCAAAATGGGGACAAAATCCCCAATCTGGCATCACTGACCCTAAACACATGTTGGAGGTCGCATCTTATTAGTCAGAAGTTATCGATACTTTGAAATAAACCAATATCAATGAACCAATAGCAGGAAATGAGCTAAAACAAAAGATATTGTTTTCATTCGTCATAATAAGCGTTATTGCCTTGTCTGTGGTTTGGTTACTGTGGTATTACACCTATGATCCACGAAAAGTGATGTGCAATATAATCAAATACTAACGGTAGTATAAATTCTTTCATATTATCGTTTAGCGTCAGTAAATGCATGAATGTATCAATATACTGTGGTAAGTCAATATACTCAAGGTATGGAATATACTGTGGTAAAAGCAGATGGCTTTCAATAAATACTGTTTATTTTTATTTTATTTTTTTATGCGGTGGATTTATTAAAGCAGTGATATTTTAGATTTGAGGTTTCGCACGCAGGAAGGAAGAGGAAGTATTTGCATTGTGGGAGGGGAGTGATCGTTTGGGGTGGAGTTATATATATATATTTTTTTTTATCAGTGAGGGATGGGAGAAAAATAAGAGAATGGGTATTAGTATAAGATATAAGATTGCGCGCTCTTTTTGTTCGGGTTTCGGTTTCGTTCGCTGATCGTGGTTCCTTCGCTCGGGTTTCATTCGGGTTCCATTCGTGATGCGCGCTAGCGCGGAAGCATTATTCTATTAATCCGTGGTTTGCGTTTAACGGTACTTATCGGTATATCGTTGATCGCGCGGTAGGTGCGCATTTGGTAATATCGTTAAAGGGATATATTGGCTGAGCAAAATCTTAAATATTGTTATCGGGATATTTAAAAAATATTGATACTTGGGGATATATTGATAAATAATCCAGCCCTAATCAACTTGTAAGTTATTTGAACTTCATTTTTAGTTGGATCAATTCTAGTGTTAGAAGTGAAATCTGAATAGCAATTACTAGAGTCATGGATGAACAAATGAAAATTTCTGTGGCAGGACTGATAAAAGAGATGAAAGCTGGGCTAGCCAAAATGTCAGCAAAATTGAAAGGCAAAATTATGAAGAACAATTTCATAAGGGGAAAAAAAAAAAAAAAATATATATATATATATATACATACACACTCCTTCTCATATTTATAAGGACACTTTATATTTTGAAATAACTAATGTAAAAATAATTGCAAACAAGATTATACTAAGTGCACTTAATATATCTAGTATTCTAAAAACCAAAACTGTTATAATTTTTTTAATATAAAACAAAATTAATAAAAAATAATGCAAAATGTGTTTTTCTCCACATATTTAGATGTTCATAATTACACGGACAATCCAGATTTTTTTTCGTTTTATTTAACTTACTAGCGGATAAATTGCAGTTGACATGCGAATTTGTTAACTACTGGGCTAGATTAATTCATATATAAGCCTTCAATTTTTCTTGGACGTACATTACTGATAATTCTTCGAAAAAAAGAACGTTCAAGTAGTGAAGTATGATAAATGTATTTTTTAAGTGGAAGGATAATTTCAATCCGCCGAATTTCTAATGAAATTCGAAGATCTAAAATTGCTGAAGGAAATGTGATCAAACGTTGAACTGCTGGTTCGATAGGAGAGAGATTTGATGCAAAATAAGAGTTGTTTTACAGAGATCGAAGACTCATAATTCCTCTTACTGTTGTACTCATGATGACTGCTGCTGTCTTTGCTCGTAATTTTTAACGAAAGGTTAGGGTCCACATTTATGCATGTTTAAAATAATTAATAATATGTTAAAATGAATAAAAAACCTGTAATAATCAATCAGCATTTAATAGGGGAAAGAACATCTGTGTTAAAGTTGAATAAAGATAATACTAAATGGTAAAATGTTGTATTTTCGGATGAAAAACATTTTATTCTTGATTAACCAAATGGTTTTAACAGTTACTGGCATGATCTGAAGATAGCGAAAGACAGAGCAGATTATTTAAAGGCAGATATGAATTGGGCATTTTAAAGGTGGATCTATGGTGCTCTGGAGAGCTGCTTCTACTGAAGGCAGAATGAATTTAGTAATTTTTTTCTATTATTATGAACATCAAGAGAATATCCGCAAATTTTAAACGTGGAATTATCAGATTTTTGTTAGATTTTGGGGGGTAATAATATTTTTTTCAACAAGACTTACATTTTTGCTCTACTTTTAGGGCAAAGTTTGAAGAAAGAAACTTCTGTATTATTGCCTTTCACATGGCCTAAAAGTTGAAAAAACCTTAACTTATGATATTAGAAAAGTGCATGCAAGTGGAAAGTAATTTTAAATAGTTTAAATGTATTAAGAATATCATATATGCTATATGAAATGGTATTGAAACTGAATATTAAAAAAAAATGTATATGGGTCATTCTCTGAAAAGTGGGCTTTTTTTAAAAAAAAAAAGTTAGCTCAAATAAAATTGCTCCAATTTTTTTATTTTTTATTTTGTGCATATACACGTTAATAAAAACAATAAAAATACATACACAGTTAATGAAAAATAATATTAATCAAGCTGTATCTGATAATTTTTGAAATAGTAATTATTTTTATTAATTAGAAAAATGAGGGAATGATTGTGAGGGAATGACAAATTTCTTCTGGAAACTACTTTATAAAAATATTATTAAGTTTAGCTATATTTTCGAACACTAAATATTTATTAAAACATATTTTTATTGATATAATAGCATAAAAAAGCAAATTTGATTTCTTTTAGTTAACTTTATAATGAGTGAAGGAATGACATATAATAAAATACTGTATTTCAATCTAACATTTGAGAGCTATATGCTATTAATTGTAAAATGTTTCCAACAGAACACAAAATGTTTTCTTTACTTTGCTTCTATATAAATTAAGTTTGACTTATATAAAGTACGTGCTGCCATTAATGGAGTAAGTAGGGGTATAATTACAGTTTGATGAGGGAATTATATCTATTACCAGGGACAACAATAATAAATGTTCTAATTTCTTTCATTAGATAATATATAAATGTAGTATAATGGATAAACATTTATTAAAGTATGTTTAATAAATTTTCACTTCAAATAATCTAAATATAGATGCTTTAATACCATAGAAACCATTTTATTTACTTACATGTGGGAATGGGGACACAGTGAGGGAATGATATTTTGCATTTTAAAAAATATTTGAATTCCAATAGCCAAAGAATAACAGTTTATATGCAAAACCAATTAATATTGATAGTTTGGACTGCTTTTTTGTTTTTGTGCTTTTAAAAATATGCCTCAAGACTACTGGGACATGAAATGACCACTATTCAGAGAATTACTCATATATATATATATATATATACACACCAGAGAGAACGTCTGACTGTTTAACCCTAAAAAGAGACCCCATAAAATATTAATTTAAAGAATAACTGAAAAAAATTACTAAAATTCGAGCTGTCCTTATAATTGTGAACACCTGAAAAATCATCTTTCTACCATATTTAAAGTTTTTTAAGATAGAAAAACGATAAAACATTTTAAATATAGTCTATTAATGAAATTCAAATTAATTAAAAATATATTTGCTTAAATAATAGTGTTCAGATAATATAGAAAAACAGGTGTCCTTATAATTATGAGAAGGAGTGTATATATACAGGGTGTTTCAGTGAACCGTTTCAGAACTTCTAAGAGGGGTGGGGTACATCCTGACGAACCAAAATTAAATACCAATGGGCAGTCAGAAATGCTTTCCTCATGCGGTAGATGGCGTTGTGCGAAAATTCTGAGCTTTCGTGCAGGGAATCTTCATTTCGCACAAGAACGCCAAGTTAGTAGGATGGATGATTACATGATCGCAGAGTTAGCCGATATGCATTTATGCATTGCTTATTAAGCTTTTTTTCATGTATTATTAAAATGATTTCTCACTTACGGTCTCTTTTCTGTATGGTGCTTTTGTGTACAACACCGCTTCAGGAAAGCGTTTCCGACCCCACATCTATATATATAAAAATGAATGTTTGTCTGTATGTTATTTATAAAATCATAAACGGCTTGACCGTTTTCGATCATTCTTTTTTTGTTTTTTTCCTTATAGGTCAGGGATGGTTTAGGAAAAAAAAAATTGAAAAAATCTTTAAAATTAATTAAAATATGAAAATAATAAACTTATTGACTTATATTGACTTAATATAAGCCATTTAAATTTTTAATTGTTGCCAAAAAAAGTTTACGAGATATATTTATTTATTGTTTTCAGCATAAAATGAAATATGCTTTCATGCGAAAAATAAGAAATTACTAAATGCTAAATTGGTCGATGAGAAAATGACACATTATAATTTTAAAATAAAATAGTAATATTACAAATCTAACATATTTCTTCTGAATTTTATTTCACAGCATTTTTTTTATATACCTCAACTTCATATATATATATATTTTTTTTTAGTATGGCGGATGAAACACGGTTGGCATAAAAGTTAATTCAGCATTATGGTAAAGGTATTTTCCTATTGATAATTCTTGACAATTTTTTATAATTTTGATGCTGAAGTAGATCGGACATTTTTCGCCAAGGAAAAGATAGAAAGAAATACGCAAGCGAAGTGATGACGTCACTGGCCGTTCGTGGATGCAAGAAAAATATTTCCTATGTTAAACGCCCATTGGATTTTTTGTAAAAAATTATTAAAAATCGAGGAAAAATATTTCCCGATTTTAATCCGCATATTTAGGTATAGATATGTATTAGTTATTATGTCCATGCATTAGATTAAGTTATTTTTGTTGTAAAATTGACAAAATTGGAATTTTTAATTTCAAAACTCTAGAAAAAAAAAAAAAATGGCAAACTTCCATATTCGATTGAAAACACAAACAATTAATTTCAAAGGATGATATTAACACAATAAATATCTAACTAATATACTGATTAAAAGGGAAATGATAACTATTCTATCATAATTTGAAGTCAAATTTGTTTTCAAATGTCTAAATAAAGTATCTGATATAAGATACTAATATGTTGTAGCGGAATAGATTTGATATCGGTCATCCTTGGTAGAAAAATAAAATATCGCCAAATTATTTGGCGAACATAATTTAATTCCTTTCAAAAATCATGGTTATTTTAACAAACAACTTATTTTAAGACAGTAATGAATAATATGAAACAATATTTCGTACAATGCATATTACGAAAATATACATCTGGCATGTATATTTTCGTATTACGTTTTTGATCACCAAATACAATAAGCGCGAAGAACAACAGAGTTTTAAAATTAAAATTTTGTCAATATGACAGCAAAATAACTCAATCTAACACATGCACATGATAACTAATACATATGTGTACCCAAATATGGGGATTAAAATCGGGAAATAATTTTCTTCGATTTTTAATCATTTTTTACAAAAAATCCAATGGGCGTTTAACATAGGAAATCATTTTCTTGCATCCACGGACGGTCAGTGACGTCACACTTCGCTTGCGTATAATAATCGCATAAATTATATTTTGGTCTAAAACAGCAACAAAAATTTAAAAGTCGCCAAGGGCATTAAGGCTGTACCATGATCAAGTTTACATACTAATTTATTTATTTTTCTATATACCAACTCATAGGCGTAGCCAGCTTTCCGAGCGGGGGGGTGCCCAAATTTTAAACTAAAAGTTACAATATGAATACATTATGAACATAGTGCGCATATGTATGCATATGTGCGTTTTAACACATGTATAAAAGTTACACAAGTTAACACATGTACGTTTTAACATATAAATTAAGTAACTTTCTCTTAGAATAAATAACTAGACTTGACGCAGAACAGAAATATCAATATTTACACAATGTTAAAAATACAAATGTAAAAAAAACGTTAAATGCAGACTGCAGTTTCGGTAGCGTAAATCGGTGCATTTGGCTTCCTTTGAAATATCATTTGATAAAGTTTGGACTTTCAGAGTAGTGCCGCTATCCGTCTAACAGAAAAGGAACAGAAGTTTGAAAATTGATTAAAACAAGGAAAGAATGTTGCATAAAAAATATTAAATGGTGTTGAGTATTTGGTTTCAGAACGAAACCAATGAACGTTTAAAGCTTAAATAAAAATCTTAAACCTTAAGTTATAAACGAAAACCTAAAAACTAAACTACAGAAAGCCCACCAGCGGCCGAGCGGTTCTGCGCTCAAAGCTGGTAGATGGGAGGTGCCGGGTTCGATCCCAGGTCGCGCTCATCGACCTAGTCGTTCGGAGTTTTCCGTGGTTTCCTCCGAAACTTGCGTAAATACGGGCTAGGACCCCTTAGAAAGACCCCCACGGAGGGCATTCCCCCTCTAGGCCTAGGACACATCAGGAGTCAATCGGCCTTAAATCCTACAACCAACCAACCAACTAAACTACAGAAAAACTTATACTATGGAACTTAAATTGCGCACACAAAGTGATAAAGTAAAATTATAATGATATATTTATAATGATATATTTATACATGCTTTCTTTATATTCTCATTTCATTTCTTTTTATTTTACCACTTTCAAATTATGAACCTATATATACTAGTATCGCCCAGTGGTCGAAACTCGACCATTTTTTTTGCAAAGCAAGGCAAAGCAAAGTTATTGCCTTGTCCTAAACGGAATGCAATTGCAACACAGCTGCGGCAATTGTTTGCCGATATTCACTCTAACTGAATTAGCAGAGTTTTACTTTATATAACTATTTCTCTCTGTAGATGTTAGCCTTTCCTGAAATGAGAGAAAATCGCAACGTGAAAACGCCCCTTGTTGTGTGATACAGCCCAGAAGCTAATAGGTACCATGTCAAACCAAGGCCCAACCAAGTATCAAATTCTGTTAAATTAATTCGATTGGTTCATAAAGTACAGTGTTTGTACAAAAAAAAAAAAAAAAAGATATTTTTCAAAAATGGTCGAATTGAGTTCGAGAAATTTCAAAACGGGTAACTTTATCGAAAACCGAAAATCTAAAACTTTTCTGAATCTTAGATTTTCTACTTACATATGCAGAGGAAAGAATAATAAATCCACTTTTAAAAAAATAAAAATAAGTAGTCAATTTCACTTAATTAAAATGCAAGGAAATCTCAAAACGTGTAAATTCATTGAAAACCGGAAATCAAAGGTTTTTATGTATCTTCTACTTGCTTCTTCTACCCACAAAAGCTAGCAATAAAGACACTGTTTAAAAAAATAAGTAACCAATTTCAGTTAATTGAAACGTAAAGAAAGCTCAAAACATGTAAATTCAGCAAAAAACGGAAATCGGAATTTTTTCCGTATCGTTTACTTATACATGCAGCAGTTAGTAACAAATCCATTTTCCTTTTATTTAGTATATCCGCGTTTGTAATGATTGATAGACGGCGCTTTCTGAACTGCAGTTGTTAGTAAATATAATAGCCACGTGTATTCTTTATGTTATTCTACTTAATCCATTCGTACTATAATTTCTCCGTCATTACATCAAGGAAAATTGATTGCTTTTGGAAAAAAATATTTCAGTTTATTCAAAGTTCGATCGGAAGTAGATTTTTAACTGAAGCTGAACAAATATTAGTTTCAAATCATCTGATTAATTCTTTACTTCCATTAGACGAAAGCAACTGAAATTTTAAATTTGCCATTTGGAAATAAATGGAAGCTTAATTCTGGATTTCTTGATCCTTTGGAGTTACACTGTAGCACACAACAGTATGTGTTATATTTTTTACCGGATTTATTCATTTTTAATCAATAAATATATGTGAAACTAAAGATCGGCTAGCAATGGCGGCTTGATGGAATTCGAATTAAAGCAAGTTTATTGTAATTTCACCTTAGTCCACCAGAGGGCGAGCATTTCATTACAATCGCGGATAGTTGAATATTTATTGTTTAAATATCACCCTTTGAAATGAAATGTTTATGTTTACATTCGAAACTGGAAGTTTGCCATTTTTTTTTCTGGAGTTTTGTGATTTTAAATTAAAATTTTATCAATTTTACAGAAAAAATAACTCAATCAAACACATGTAGACAGTAACTTATATATAACTATACCCAAATATCGGAATTAAAATCGGCAGATAATTTCCGTTATTTTTTAATAATTTTTTACAAAAAATCCAATGGACAATCAATGGACGAAAAGAGAAAATCTTTTTCATGGCTCCATGGACAGACAGTGACGTCATCACTTCGCTTGCGTATAGTGATGCTACAAATTACTGTGTCTATGGTTTTATTTGAGCTTTATGAAATTGCCAGATTTAACAACTTTCTACTTTTAGGTATTTTTTAATGTAAAGGAATACGTGTATAAAAGGGAAAAATGGGGGAAAATGCATAAAAAATAAATGTATTTTTAAATACCTTCTTGACATCGTAAGAAAATAATATTTGTATTCGCACCTTCCGGCTAACCATACCTTTCGAATGATACCATTTTCAACCCTCTACTCCCATAATTAATATGTTAAAAAGGGACAACAAATTTTATGCTTGCCTATTAATATATATATATATATATATATATATATATATATATATATATTAAATATATTTATATATATATTAATATAATCTTGTAGCTACTTTTTTAAAATTATTATTTTATTTGTTCCCATATTCATGAATAACATTTATTTTGTATATTTTAAAACATTGTCGCATTGTTGTAGTTGTGATGTTAGTTTCAAACAGAATAGTACAAACGGGTACTGTGATCGCTATAAAATTAAAGTGATACTTATTAATAAGATTGTAATAAACTGCTGTGTATACCATAATATAAATATGTGATGTGTGTAAAAGTCGCAAAAAATAAAATCAGCATTAATTAATTGTATCGAATCGGGGAAAATGTAGAAACACTCCACAGACCGAACCAGCGCTGACCATTAGCCAAATAAATTTACGAATTACCACTGTACATAAGAATTCCATGAAAAATTGCATGAAGTAAAATGAAAACATTAAAAGGGACACATACCAATAAAATTGCACTGAAAATTCCTACAAAGTAAATGTATCAAAATGGAGGACAGATTAAAACTAGTAGGGTGTCTCATTATCCAGCAGTGCACTGGCCGTCAGCCGAAAATATTGTCTAGCAACCACCACAATTCAAAACTGAATACATAATCAAATCCAGAAATATTCATTAATAAAATAGCACGAAAAATCATCATGACATAATGTCGGAAATTTTCTACCCACACAAATAAACGCCTTTGCTATTTAAACTACTATGTTGTGGCTACCACATGAATTTCTTCTATATTTTCCTATACAAATTCACTCAGCAAAAATAATTTATTAAAATTATTATTAAAAAATAAATCATCTTCCATGATAATGCAGACGATTCCGATTCGAAATTTTGTCCTATACTGCCATGTTAAAAGTTTAGAAAAAATGCGATCACAGCGCCACCTGTTGAGCGATTGATCCCCAAATCTAATCATCACCAGTTTATGTCAGGTTCCAACTACTTACCAAGCTTGGTTAAATTTCAATCATTGATTCGTGAGATACAGTGTCCACAAAAATCGTGATACACACAAACAGACATTTTGTGAAAACTATCAAATCGTGTTCAGCACATCCCAAAACATGTAAATCCATCGAAAACTGAAGTTCGAAAATTTTCACGAATCCAATACTTTCTCTATATTACAGATCTATTATATAGCAGAAAGTAAAAATTAAAAGACTAAATAATAAAGCATATTTTGTGCATACCTTTCTTTGATGTTTGTATTTTCTGTGTTGTCTTGAACTTCCTCTTCAAACTCTCTCTTTTTTTTTGGTTGGAATAATTATCAAGTCTTTCACATTTTTGCACACGATTCCAGAACAGTATTTCGTTTCTTTAGTCATTCAATACAGCTTTAATAGAATTATACACCACCTTATCCAGATCCAGGATTCTCAGGAAAGAGAAAATTGTTTTATAAAATCGCATGAGAAGAAGGAATTCGAATAAATATTTACACTGTAGCCTAATTTTTAATAGTTTTCTTTTTTTATTAATTACAAATACAAAATCGTCTGTTTATAAATACATAATTTATTTTCAGCAATAAATCGTTTGTTAAAGTTCAAAAGTAATGCAAACGATTATAAAATGTTTTATTATTATTAAATTTGAGTGACAGCTTTTAAATAAGGTTAAAAAAAAAAAATGAATAAATAAAATGTGGCAACTTAGTCACAAAAATAAGATATTGTATACTTGACCGACCATTTCTTGAGGTGCTTTTAAAAAGTTGAAAATTGTTTTAGAAACAATTTTATTTGGCATGTATTTTTGTGAAGGGGAAGCATCTCTATTGCATCCTTCAAAACCCTCTGTTTGATTACTCTACCTGCATTCTTAAAACATTTAAGGCTTAAATTAAAAATATTTTTCAAATTATTCAAAGAAATTTCACCCGCAGTAAATTTTTCAAGAAAAGTCTGCTTATGATATGATTTACAATACTAATTTGAACTTTCCAGTGTTGTCTTTTTTTTTTTTAATTTTAAATAAGACAGGCCGACGAAATTTTTTTTTTCTTCAGGTTGATATATTTTTCTGATATGTTTTTGGATGCTGTTTAAGGAAGACCTATTTAAAAATTTCCCTCACGCACAGTTTTGAAAAAAAAAAAAAGGAATTATTTGAGCTTAAAGCTCCATATTTTTCGACTCACATCTAAATTATTTCCCTAAAAATTTGAGCGATGTGAGTGAAGAACAAGGAGAACTCTTTCATCAAGATATCAAATGAATGGAAAGCAGGTATCAGATACGATACATTTTTAAAATGTTAGCTGAATATTGTTGCATTGAAAAATCCCCCCCCCCCCCCCCCCACCGCACACACAAGATCCTCAAGCCTTGCACAAGGTAAAATGCTCTAAAGGGAGATTCGATGTGAAGAAATACATTTAAAAGATAATGTGTAAATAATAGCCTGTTTCAATGCATTTTTTACATAAATTGTTTCGAATTTGATATAACTTCTAGACGAATTCTTCCGATTTTCATCCTTACTTTGTGAAAATTTCTTACGTGATAGTAAAAAAAAATAATCATTTCTGAATTCAGATTATCAAAACACATTAGAGACACCAACGCAGTACATAAAAAAATTGAAAAGTACGATTTCGCAGACCAGTGAAATCGGAAAAAATTTACCCGCATTATGACATTGTATATGTAATGTGTATGTATTATTATGTGTTATTAGTATTATTTGTGTACGTATTATTATGATACGAGACATGCATTCAAACCAACAATTACTAAAAAAAATATTTTTGTATTCAAAGGTCTTCAAAACCTGAAATTATCGCAAATATTTAGTTTCGAAAATTCGACCCCGTGCATAATACTTTCTGTAACTCATGGTAAGGGAAAGTAATTATAATTTTTAAGCGTTTTTACTGGACGCAATATAATTTGGATGGATGCTTTTAATCCAACCTAACTTTTCTTACAATCTTTTATACGAAAATTATTTTGTATCAATAAAATATGTTAGTTTCATTATGTTTAGTTCCCTTTAAAAATGTTGTTGATATGTACCAACTAGAAATTTTGTACTTATACAATAACGTATTTGAACTCTTTGCATGTCATAGTATATAGATCATTATGATATAAATTGAATAAGATTTTTAGACTTCCTGCTAATACCTGCTTTTGAGTTATGCCCATGCAGACTAACCACAAGAACCTGGTTATACAATAGAGCGGACCTCAAGAAACATACTATTGTAAAAACTATTTCATATTCAAAAATTGGACCGCAAAACATTACATTCTTCAACATGTATGGGTAAGAAAAAGTAAAAAAAAAAAAAAAAAAAAGCTCATTAGAAAGAAATAACAAAAAAACTTGACTCTCTGTTAAGGCCACGAGTTTAAATAAACTAAATCATGTTATCGCCTCTTTTCCTTGAAAAAAAAAAAAAAAAAAAACTACTAATTTCATTTTATTTTTTTGTTTACCAAGAAAAATCACTTTGCAAATTTTTGTAAGAAATGTGCAAGTAAATTTGGATTTATGAACAATTTAGATTATTCTTTTAAATATATTTGACCACCATGTTTAAGAAAGTGTCTTTCTATTGCATAGAATCATTGGTATTAGTAATAACATTTTTTTTTTTTTTTACCTTCAAATTTTTTTTTTCCGGTTTTTAATATGTTTTTGTTAAATATACTGAATGTGCGTGCGTGAGCGGGGAGGTGCCCGGGCACCCAGGGCACCCCCCCTGGCTACGCGCATGCCAACTACTATTAACTAAGCATGAAGTATATATAACCACAAAATAATAATTGTCTCATACGATAGAAGTTGCCGATCATAGCATATTGTAATATTATATGTGGCTTGAAATGGCTGTCATTCTATGGTTGATTGATTAAATCAAATAAATATAGGAAATAACTTGAGAGCAAATATTATGTACATCACATATAATGTTATTCATATGTAACTGGGATTCAGATATAGAAGAGCTACTTCAAATTTTTCGATACTGTCCGTATCGAAACTGTTATGTATGATAAGCAACCAAATGGAAGCCCACGGGTAAGCCATTGTCGCAGGCAATAGGGACAGGCACCGGAGATTGCAAAGACGAACAAGGTGCTGCCTAAGGCAGCGGGAACCCAAAGCAAGCTTTTGACTAATTTCAGTTTTTTTTTTTTTTTTTTTTTTTTTTTTTCCATAAAGCATATAGAAAAGAGTTTGCCAGCGAAGCGGGCAAAGCCGTCCAAAATTGTTTAAGAACTAAAATATTATTCAACAATTCGTCGGGAAATGAAAAAAAAAAAAAAAAAAAAATTAAAAATTTGAAACTCATAAATATTATATGAATTTCACCACATAGTTAAAATTTTAATTAACCAGTCACCAAATTATTATTAGAACCAGATTAATATTGTGCAATAGTGAACTAAAATCATACAAAGAAAGGTTTCGAAATAAAATACATAATTGACGACCCAGTTTTTATACTTCCACAACGCAGTACTGTTTTAGTACAGAATCCCTATGGACGAATTTTTAATTTTTATCGCCATGTTGGCGATAACTTTTTATTTATTTATTTTGGCATTTTATTTTGGCTTTCAATGAGTTACAAATTTTTTTGAGTGTACTTTATCAGACTCTGTTTTGCACAGCACCACAATGATAAGGTTTCATTTCATTACATATTATGATCAAACCGTCAGTTCCTACACATACACATCAAAATTTCCACGTGAACGAAGTCGCGGGTAACAGTTAGTTGCTATATGATTTCGAGTTGTCAGGATGTACCCTACCCCTCTTAGAAGTTCTGAAACGGTTCACTGAAACACCCTGTATATATATGTGGTAAAAGAAAAAGCTAAAGGAAGTATCTTAAGAAAGAAATTGACTCAAAACAGTTAAATGATTTTGATATACTATAAAAAAAAAAAAAAAAAAAATTGTACAGATTGATTTTTAAAAAGAAGTGAAAAAGAACTAATACAACTTCAGGTTAAACCTATAAACATGTTACATTTTATTCAATTTGACATGAACAATGATTTGCAGAAACTTTCTGAGAAAGAAGGATTTAAATTTTGCTGCACTATTCAAAATTCTAAAATTTTGCTTTAGCAAGATCTCAAGAATTATAACCGTTAAAGTACTACTGTGATCAAAAAGCACCCACAATGTTAGCTTAAAATAAAAGCTATCAGTTAAATTTAACTTAATACTTTTAAAAAAATCTTTACTATCATGAACACTTTTGCTTCAGGCCAAAGCAGTTTCAGAACTATTGTTGCATTTGGAATTTTGCCTTTCATTACTGATTCACTAGGTACTGCCTCTTGGCATTGCAAGTCTGCTATTGGCTCAAATTTCCATGGCTTCATATTTGAGAGCATATTTATGGTTTTTGAAATTGATCTATTTATTGCTGGTTCTCAGAATTGATTTCTAGGTTTATTTTTATTTATTTATTTTGTTGTTTAATTTAATTAACACTGTCTAAATCTAATATCATTTTGTTGTTCTTTAATTCAATTTTTGATTTTGTTTTTTGTCATACTGATGTAAGCACCTGTATCATTGTTTTCATTAAGGCAGGGTTGCCAACTTTTCAAAAACAGTTTGAGGAGTATTCAGAGAAATTTCTGAGCATTTTGGCTACTTTCAGGAGCAATTTTAAAAATACATTAAAAAAAAAAAAAAAAAAAAAAAAAAAAACTAACAAACATAAATTAACAATAATATGAAATTAAGAAATATTTATCGATAATCAAATATATTTAGCAAAACAGTGAAGAGAGATAAGAATGGGAAATGCGATTAAGTCTGAATACAAGCTTAAAACCCAAAAGTAATTTGTTTTTTGCACAATGGCATATTTTCCATACATAAATAAAGACAATATATGAAAGTAGATTATTCAGTTACATTAAAAAAAAAAAAAGAAAAGAAAAGAAAGAAAGCACGAAGGGAAAAAAAAAATTAAATTTCCAACAATTTTCATGAATGTCAAAATATTATTATACTATCACATAAAAATCTAAAAACGAAATCTCCGATATTCATATAAATGTGTAAATGATCTCATCTCTGAGTCAACTCCCTCTAATCTGCATAGCTTGGGACCATATGTTTTGTAAACTTTAGAATTTTGCAGATTATTGGTCATAATTTGTTTACTTATTTTTTTTTTTCCCAGATACAAATGAAGATATAATAATAAATCATTAATGCTTTAAGTGAATGATAAAATAAATGCATAATTATTTCAAATAAATCTTAAATAAAGCGTTGTCAATCGGCCTTAAAGTTCAGTAGCTTTGAATCCATTATTTTTATCGATAAATAATTAAAATAAACAATTTTTTTAACGACCTATTAAGCATTAAGATAACTGAAACATTGATATAGTTTAAATGAAAATCAAAACACCGCATAATCATAGCATTCGGTTTCTTTCTTCCCCCCTTTCAGCTTGTGGTTTTAATTAAACACACTCTTAGCTAATGTAAACAAATACTTGTTTCCGTTCTGAGTCAGCAATATTTCGATTACGCAATGCCTAGCACTAGAATGTTTTCTTTCTTTTTTTTTCTTTACAATTTATTTATGAGTATTGTACGATGAAGCGTGTGGTTCTTCCAAAAAAAAAAAAAAAAAGAAAGAAAAAAGAAAAAAAAAAAAAATATATATATATTTTTTTTTTCAGTGTCTGCCACTATTCAGTTTTATGTATTTAATAAAAAATATTTAGTTAGGTGGTCAAGACTGAATTTGCGGAGCATAAACATTACTTTGCAAAGTTTTTAAATTTTTTCGGAGAAACTCTGCAGAAATCGGAGCAGTTGGCAACCCTGTTAAGGTAGTTTATTTTATAAATTCCAGTGGTTTTCCAATGGGTTAATCGCATCTTTTTCATTACGAATTCTTTGAAATATATACTTTTGTTGGGTTTAATAGGAATATCAATTTATATTTTGACAGCCTCGGATTTGATTTTGTTTGAGGTCCCTTTATTGTATGGATAGATGTTGTAAATTTGGGTTTTTGTTCTTGGGCATTATCGATGTGATCGATTTTATTTTTTATTCACCTTTTTAAATCAGATTTTGATAGCTTATTTATTAAGTAGTTTCTCATTGGAACATTGATGGCACAGCTAATTTATGATTGGATGGTGGTTATTTTGTATCTATAAGGAATTTTACAAATGTTTACAGTTTTGTTGCTCCTATTGGGTTTTCTATGTACAGTAGTATGGGATTTTGTTTTCAAGTAGATACATTACAGCAATGTCAAGAAAATTAATTTATCAGATTCAATTTTAGAAGTGAATTAAATTTTATTATCTGTAAAGATAAATTCTGTATTGTTTCTATCATTGATGATGGCAAAAACATTAATGACAAAGCAGAACTAGTATTCAATATCACTTTTAAGTTTAAAAAAAATATTTGTTCTAGTCTTAATTTTAATTCTGTGACAAAACCTGAAATGGGAAACCCCATTAGGACCCCTTGATTTTGTTTGTAAAATTTATTGTCAAAGTGGAAAATGTTTTCATTCAACATTTAATTACCAAGGGAATTACATTTTAACCAAGGGAGTGTCCATTAATTACGTGAGGTGTTCGGGGGGGGGGGGGGGGGGGGGGAATCGAGCCAAATCTCACCCAATCTCATGTGGGGGAAAGAGGGGGGGGGGGGTCTCGGTAAATATCACATAATTTTTTTCCCACAAGAAACAGTGTAAAATTGCGAGAAAAGTGAGTTAAATTCAAATAAAACATGTTTCTTGACTTAGATATGGCAAAATCTGACACAATAATATTTATTGTGGCTATCCGAATGCCGCGAAGCAGCACAGTAGTCTTGGATGTGATGATTTACAGGCATGAGAGTGCAGAAAATTAAAAAAAGAGGAAACACGCATGTTCATAAAATTAATTTTAAAAGAAAAGTAATGTGCACGGGGAAAACTATACAAATGTACGTTTATAAAATTTATTTCAAATGAAAAATAATGGTCACAGGAAAAAACTATACAAAATATTTTAAAAGTGACAAATTAAACTAAAAGAATAATGCACATCAATACAATAAAACAAGTGTTAAAAACAAAAAAAAAAAAAAGTTAGCTAGCAATCAACATTTAATCATTGTCTGGTGGTGGAAAATGGGAGAAAAAAAAAAGGGGGGGGGGGGGTAAAAAGTAGTTCATGAGAGAAATATTAAACACAATTCTACTTCTTTATAGGTTCTAGAATAGCATAAAGTAAGTTTAAAATTAATACTGTGGATGGATAAATATTCAAAAATAAAAGGTTTCCTGCAGAATGTTTGATCGGCAATGGGTAGAGATGAAATAGGGGGGAGGGACAAAAAAAATTACATGAGTGAGGAATATTGAATAATTCTTTTCTTTTATATGTTATAGAATCTGATAAAGCATGTTTAAAATGAATATTGACATTTATATTTTGGATGGAAAAAGATTGAGAATCTGAACTTTTTCGAGGAGCTTTTGAACACTGATTGTTATTGGAGTTTAATTTTAACAAAATATAAAATCGTAAAATTAACGAAAATCGCAAAAACGTGGAAAATCGCAGATCTGCGGAAAATTCTCATGCCTGGATTTAGAAAAGAGATGCTGCAGTACATGTGGTATCTACTTTGCATCCATCACAAGAGCTACAGAGCATCGGCATGTGGTTCACAATGCACTAGCTGTGCAAAGTGCGACCCTCACGGATGGTCACAAGACGAGCTACTGAGCTTCTGTGCACAAGCGTCAACGGTTTAGAGTGACTAAATCAAAGTGAAGTTGAAGGAGCAGATGATTTTACTGAAAATCACATGGATATGTTGGTTCCAATAGTCACTCTTGAGACTCTGCACGAGCCTCCATGGACTGAATTAGAATAAATATGCATTTATTAATTTTAGTAGTTTCTATTTAAGTATTTTATTGTTCAATTTTATTTTTGCGATTGTAGACTACGATCTATGCAATCTTAAATCTAGTCTTAACTAGCCTTCAATAAAAATAATAAAGCAAATTGTGTTTTTTTTTCTTTTAAATAAATCCAACACATTTACAGAAAAAGTACAATTTTGAAAAATCTCACGTGAGATTAGGGCAGGGTTGCCACTCAAATAGCTGAATGAAATTCTCTGACTTTTCCTGGTTTTCCAGACATGTTCTAAGAAAATTCCATTCTAGTCATGTATTGTGCATTGGTTGTATTCAGGGCAAAATAATTATGGTGCCACTTGAAAACACAAAAGTTATATATTACTTTGACCAAAGGACAGATTGTCCTCCATGTGGGGTCTTTCTAAGAGGTCTTGTTTTTAAAAAATGGCAGAAGCTAAGAAAAAAACAAGAATAAATGACTATGTTGGAGGAAAAATTTGTTTTTTTGGCAATCATTGTATGAAATTCCCTGACTTTTCCAGATTCTGGCTAAAAAATACAATTTCCCTGACTTTTGTGGTCAATTCTCAAATTCCTCGACTATTCCAGGTTCTCCAAGTAGCATGGCAACCCTGTTAGGGGAGGGGGTCGAGCCAAATCTCAAGAAATCTCACTAGGGGGGAGGAGGGGGTCAAAAAATCATCAAAACCACCTCACGTAATTAATGAACGCCCCCCCCCCCCAACCCAATCATAGTAAAAACTATTTGGTCAATCAAATATCGAACAATTCTCATCTGTATAAAATAAAATAACAGACCTTACTCAGGCTTCATCTTCTGCAATAAGCTTTTCTGGGGAGGATCCTCTCCCTTTATCAATTGCAAACAGTGTTTGTTGGTTCTGGCTATTTATAGCCTTACTTCTTCCTTGTAGCAGGTAGCACCACTGTGGATCAATTTTGGCAGATTCGTGGTCATTAATGGCGCTGCTATCGTTGACTATCTCAACGCTCTCCCCGTAAAACGCATAAGTATGATTATTATAGTTGGCCAATTTTTCAACGTCATTAAATCCAATTATTATTTCATTTTCAGAATATGTTCGGGCAAGCGCAGTAGTAGAGCGGGCAAATTTAATATCGTTTTCGTGTTCCTTGAGGCGTGTTTTTATCTTTCTTTTAGTGACTCCTATGTAACTTCCAGTTTTTTTATCGGGGTATTTTATAGGGATTTTATAAACTCCAGCGGTTTCAAGGGGGGGAATAATGTCTTTGTCATTTCTTATAATTTGGAAAATATTCGGGTTGGGTTTAATCGGAATGTTTAGATTGAATTTATTGGCAGTATTTTTATATTAGAGAATATATATATTAGAGAAATGAACCTCATACCTCTAATTAAAGAAATAAACAGCTTTAAAATATTACAAGTAAGTGTCCGTCTACTTTTTTTATGCAGTGTATATATATATATATATATATATAAAAAAACAGTCAATATAAAGTCTACTTTACAGAAAGACATGTGATGAAAGATGGTACTATCTAATCCTACTTAAAGCAAAAATGCCAGTAATCACATCATAAAGTATAGCATTCAGTATTCGCATTTGCAGCGAGGCAGACTTTCAGACGAATGTCCAGATTCCCAAACCAGACTCAGCTTTGAGTGGACCAGACTCCAGTGGGTACATGCAGTTCACAGCTTATCCGTTAAAGAAATTCTGTATCAATTTTCCTTGTTTTCCAAAAGGAAACCGAAGTGTTAAACCCACTTGCGGAAAAAGCTACCATATGTGGCCAAGTGTCATCAGCATTGTTCAAACTATTACACTACTACCGTCATCCGTCGCCATGCACCTATAACTAAATAACATTAGCATAAGAAATCAGAAGGATTACCACAACGAATCTCTCAGGTAAAAAAAATCTCATGCGATTGTATAGCCCCAAGCATTACAACAATTATTGGTCAACACAAAATCAGAGAAAAGTATTTGTAGCTCCCTGCGCTCGAAAGAAGAAGTAAGGTATTGTATGAACCACATTGGTATGAACTGGTACATTGGTATGAACCACAGCTCACCCGCTAGGCCAAGTGAAAGGGAAGAGGTAAAACTTAATATATATATACACATAATGTTGGAGCTAAGGCTCCCTGAGTTCGAAAAACCTCTGAAGAGATCTAAGACGGTCCTAAAACGAAAGTGGGTGTGAGCTGCGATGCAAGTAGAATAAGTGGCTCTGCTATCTACTGCCCTGACAGGCCTTAAACAACCAACACGTTATGTAAGCATCTTTGTTACGATCATCACAAAGCAGACATATCTGAGTCTGATGTAGAACACGATGATGGGCCATCGCTTCACTGTTCAATTTCTAAACGATAATCACTAATGACGTGCATCCACACTTGAAGATACGCTGTGTCACATGAGACACCTGGTTGATACACACCCTGGTTACATATAGAAACGCTAGATAGTTCGATACGTATGCCCTGCCAGAAGATTTTCAGCAACTACAATGCGTATAAGCATGGCCCCAGGGTCTGTAGAAGACACGTTTACCCACGCTAAACAATAAGCCATATGAGAAGACGTCAATGTGTTCACTAAACCTAGACATGTAATATGTCCAGGTTTAGTGGACGCCCGCACACAGGTCCTCATGTTTCCGGTAATATGATCTAAAGCAAGCATTATTATCTAATTAGAAAACCACATATATATATATTATTTTCTTCTACACACATAACAAGAGAAAAAAGTATTGGATACGGAAACTTTTAGACTTCCAGTTTTCAATGTATTTACATGTTTTTAGATGCATTGAACTCAGACTATTTTTTGAAACTTATATATAAATTTTTTGTTGATTAGATTTTTGGGTATATCACCCAGCAGATAGCTTAGCTGCACTAGATTTCCCTTTTTATAGGAAAGATATATCTCAGCTGCATAAAAAAAGAAGCTATATCTCAAAAAATGAAAAGTATTTGATACATGGTTGTTTCGAACATAAATCATACGCTATACCATTGAATTATTGCGTCAGCCAGTTTTTGGTATGTTGAATTTCAATGGACTTAACATTGCACTAAAGCTAGACAGACATCATATCAACGGTCTAGAATTCATTTCTAGGGTAATCGTACATCACAATTTAAAACCTCCACGGAGGAGATGTTTCCCCAACTTTAGTATACCTGAGCTATTACATTTACAAAACATGGAGGACACAACGGATTTTACGTGCACCAGATACCATTAATCTACATGACAGTCTTTAAATGGCTCCAGCATCGATCGCTGAATCTTTCAATTACGAACTCGACTCCTTATTAACCGGACTACCGTAAGTCCAGGTTTGGGGATTTTCTTCGTTTGTCAGCGGTTTATAACATCACGGATTAAAGAACTCTCTAGCAGAGACTTGTGCATTATAAAAGGACTAGTTCCATCAGTTTTAGGCCCAAGGCACTTTTTAGAATTATTATTATTAAATCTTTTCTTGCCATTTCAGATTTTAGGAATATTAATATTAATTCCATTGTTTTCCGCCATGCGGCGTTGTAACCGATCTTATTTATAGCACATAACCATTTTACTATGCCTAGATACGAATTTTAAGGCAATAACTTATATTTGTTTTAAAGTTAAGGTGATTGGGGGGGGGGGGGGGGGACAAACTTTAATGCACACGCTCTTGGTGTACATATGTGCGGGTGCACGACCAACATCTGAGTGAAAGTTGGGCCCCCTCCGAAATTTTTTTCTGGATACGGCCTTGATTAATGACCACGAATCTGCCAAAATTGATCCGCAGTGGCGCTACCTGCTACAAGGAAGAAGTAAGGCTATAAATAGCCAGAACCAACAAACACTGTTTGCAGTTGATAGAGGGGGAGGATCCTCCCCAGAAAAGCTTATTGCAGAAGATGAAGCCTGAGTAAGGTCTGTTATTTTATGTTATAATTATGTTGTGCTTTGTTTAAAATTCAATTAAAGTTAATTCTCATCTGATTTTACCACTTCATATCATTCATGGGCTACAATAAAGAGACAAATCAAAAAATCACATTTTTAAAAAAATGGATTTAAAGTTCTCATTGCTATAGAATATGTCTTACAGTGTTTATATGGAATTATGAGAAGTACCAGTATTGCTTCTGGAAAGAATGTATTTTTTCATGATGGGACCTGTGTACATATTCCAAAAATCTTATTATTATAATTATTTTTTAACAGACAATTTGCACGTTTTCTGATTTTATTCTTATATAATATAAAATGAAAAGATAAGAAAATAAATACATACATTTTCTTTATTTGAAATCTAATTACAGATGTATAACAATTTTAACATTGCACTATTTTTTCTATCGAGAAAACGTATAATATATCGCGACGTCAATCTTTATGACAACAAACGGAAGTAATCATTGTTTACATTCGATTTTGTGTTTTGCTTTGCTTCTTGAATCAGTGAAATAGGTTTTGTGTGTTACAATAATTAAAAAATCGTAGTATAAATATTGCATTGCACCATTTTGCACTAATACAATGGCTAATGCTTCTCAAAAGTTATTCTTTAGCATTCCATGGGATCATATTAAACGAAAACATAGGACAACCGCAATGAAAAGAAAACAATTGAAAATAATGATAATGGAAAATGGTGATAATGATATTAAATTATTATAAGATGAAAAAGAAATGCTCAGAAATCACATAAACAATTGATAATTACGAAAGTTAAAACGAATTACTGCTTACTAACCAGGCTAATAAACTGTAAACATTGAAACATCATAAAGTGTGACATCAGGCAGCGTTTTATAGTCACGTGATTTTTGGTTAATTTTAAAGTTATTTTTTAAATTAATGAGAACTTTTTTTTTGCATTTTTAATAAACTTTTTGAAATTTATGGACCTAAAACTATCAGAAAAATAGGATTTTGTTCAAATCCCCCATGTGTGCAAATTCCTCATTGTGCCACTACTGTTACAGCCCATAAGTGATATTGTCTTTCATCCACTAACACAGATTCTCTTCTTATCATTTAATGTTTATTTTTTATTACTGATATATTAATTATTTTTAACACTTGCAAACGATGAGCTCAAACCTTTACACAAAACTACGAGCTAATTCAATAGTAGATATTTTTAGTAGTGCAGTAAAATGGTTACATATTTATTATTATTATTATTTTTTTTTTTTTTCAAGCAGCTACACAGCTTCACATTTCCTTAGTTATACTTGAATTAACATCTCTCCTCCCACCTAAAAATATACTCTTTTTGCATTTCACTTTTTTTTTCCCCCTTTTCTAGAGCATTTTTAACCAATGACAATTTGGAAATTGTTTTACATTTATATATCAACTATAGCTTGTTAAATAAAAAAGCAAAAATATTGATTGTCCTTACATAATTACACAGGTAGGCAATGAAATTTTTTTTCTTCAAAGTGAAGTGTTTTTTCTGGTGTATTTTTGGATGCTGATTAAGGAAAAACTATTCAAAAAATTTCCATATGTACAGTTTTGCCAAAAAATGGGTTCTTTGACTTCAGAGCTTCACCTTTTCAACTTCCACCTAAGTTATTTTCTTGAAAATCTGGGTGATGTGAGTGAAGAACAAGGACAGCTATTTCATCAAGACATCAAAGAAATGTAGAGGAGGTATCGGGGACGATTGTGTTAACATGTTAGCAGATTACTGTTGGATGCTGCATAGATAATCTCCCCCCCCCCTACTACACTCTAAAGGCTGTACACCAGTCCCTTTCTCCCTTCCCATGTTACCCTACAGGATTTTAGTTGCTTCGTTTTATAAGGATATCTCATTCAAAAATGAAGTTTTTCGAATTCTGTTTTTTTTTAATAATACACTTTAAATATGTCACCTTTTACCTTTTTGAGCAATTTTCTGAAAAAATTCCATTTAGAGATCCAAACTAAATTGCAAGGAGCTGCAAATAGCTGTGACTATTGTAGAAACAAAGGTGCTGCAAGTAGAAGCCGTTACTATTACGGTTACCAAGATGCAGCAAGTAGAACAGTGATACTGCAATATCTCTTCCTTTTTTGACCAGCATTTCTTTGATGATTCTACAATAGTTCCAGCCTCTACTTGCAGCATCTCTTGATCCCACAATAATTCCAAATTCTACTTAAAGCACCTTGCTAACTTTGATAATTCTACAATAGTTCCAGCTTCTACTTGCAGCACCTTTGTTTCTACAATAGTTACAGCTACTTGATAACCACAAGAGTTCCACTCCTTACTTTTCTTCGCTCCTTATGTCATTCCTCTGCTTTAAAAATTTATTTTAATTACATGTTACTCCTCTACTTCCAATATTTATTAGCTTTTTTTTTCATTAATTTTTCTGTTTCACAACGCCAAAGGAGTTGAGTTTGTTTTCCCTCTCTCCTGGGATCATTCTGCAGCAGTCTAGTGAGTGTGCTGGAACAAATTTTTGCCGGCTCTACAATCAGTAATTTGCCAACCGTGAAGGTATTGTTGTTATTTATTAATTATTCCTGTAATCATCTGGAACCAAATATCAAAGTTTTAAATACAGCTAAATAAATAGAAATTGAATATTTCCTCATATTTAAGTAAATCAACTATTGTGGGAGATATTCTGCTGCACAGGGAAATATAAGAAATATACAGAGCAGCCAATATAAATTCTCCATCTTTTTTAATCCAGAAGATTTTAGCTGCTGTATCACCGAGTATTTCTCAGTAGTTGGATATATCGCTATGGATTTGATCCCATGTGTATTTCAGCAAATGGTCAATACTGGGTACGATTTTTTTTTTTTTTTTTTTTTTCCAATGAAAAAACATGCTAAAGTCCATTTGAAGGAAAAGACCATCCAACAGAATAGAAATTATTCTCTAACAGGGTTCCCACTCACTTTCAAAAATAAAATTCCCTGACTTTTCCAGGTCTAGTTTTAGAAAATTCCAGTCACAAAATTTGATTTGTGACATAAAAAACAACATAGTAACAAGACTCACAACATAAATTAAATGCTCAAAAAGCATTTTCTCCAGGTTTATATAATCATTTTTCCTGGTTTTCGGGCAATATTTGCAATTTTCCCTGACTTTTTTCATTAATTTCAAATTCCCTGACTATTCCAGGTTTTCCCTGACCCGTGGGAACACTGTCTAATTAATGCTGAAGAATGGGATATTGAATCTCTTTTCAAAATATAACTTTCAACTCCTGCTAGATTATGCTGAAAGAAATTTTACTTTGAAAAATTAATAATTTAGAATACTAAATCTTGAATGAAACAAAATCATAAATTTTTAATGCAGTAAACAACGTAACTAAAGTGAGCCTTTGAGATTGATCTTAATATAAATCACGCTAAAAGATTGTTTATTTTATTTAAAAAAAAAAAAAAAAAAAAAAAATGTAATACAGCTATCATTCTTTAAGTCCATTTTAAAAAATGTTTCAATGAGAAAATATAAGTTATTATTTTAAATCGAAGTACTCCTTTGATAACTAAGTTAATCTGAATGCATTGCATTTAATACTGAAATCAATTTGATGGTACTTATTTTCATCCATGAATTCATTTTAATAAAAATTGTATTTTATCCATCAAACTCGAGCCGGTTTTCATTTTACTGTTTATTTTGGAAAACAAGAAATTTATTATTGTTATATGAATGCATTTCTGTTTCAGCAAAAGAGAAAAATCTTTATTTCAACTTATTCCATTTTCGGCAATTCATTTAATTTTATTTACTAAAGAGAAGTGGTGGCCAACCTGCAGTCCATGAGAAGACTAACAATATCTAAAGCTTGACAACTTTGGTTAACAGATTAAAAATTAATAAATCCATTCTGATTTTTTGAAATGAAATTACCTTTCAAAGATTATCGTAGCTAAAGAATCACACAGTTGTAATGATATATTATTAAATCCATGATTCATTCTTTTTATTGTAGTTATTAATGTATAGTCATAAATTATTTATGATTCTATTGTTAATTTATAAATGAAAATAATTTAAACTAATGAATTCTGCCCGTGTCTTCTTCACCCTGCCCTCCCCCAAAAAAGCATATACATGCACGATTCACGCACTCACGAACATATACAGTAAAACCTCTCTAAGTTGGACACCTACGGTTCCAAGAAAAAGTGTCCAACTTAGAGAGGTGTCCAACTTATAGCGGTTAGATATAAAGTTAATGGATACATTCCGTTCCAAGAAAAAGCGTCCAACATAGAGGGGTGTCCAACTTGAGAGGTTTCACTGTATATGCATTCACATTTATAATATAGTGCGGCCAACCAATTATTTTGGGTTGAACAGGCCTACTCTAGAGTATTCTCCTAGGTTCCTCATTAATTTTCACACAATCAGAAAATTCATAACTGTTAAATTAGTGCTCATTTTTAAAAAATTGACTTTTTTTAAACTTTTATAATTTGAATTCATACGAATTTTCACTAAGTGTATTTGTTTCACTTTTTCGAATGAAATACTAAAATACTAATTTAATATTTGTGAATTTTCTGAAGGAGAAAACAGAATTAATAAAAAAAAAAAAAAAAAATGTATTCAGTAATTACAGAAACAAATTTTCCTACAGAATAACAACATGGGCCACAACTGTTGACGAGACTGATATTTTCGTTCTTAAAGTATATCTGGACGTATTGGGCTGGGTCACACATACATTGCAATATAAATAAATAAATGGGCTTGAGCCAAACTTTTAACTGTCATTTCAAATGAGCTTTGTAAGCAAATCTTTCGTACCTGCCGGGCAGTGCCTCAAAATTTCAATCTGTGCTCACTCAGGTGTGTGTGTTTTTAACAGAAAAAAAAAAATACAAATTGTGAAGTTTTTATATTTGTAAGATTTTTTTGGTCATTTTCCATTTCTGATAATTTCCTTAAAAATAATTTTACCATTCCTTTCATTAACATTTTCTTGGTACCACTTTTAATAATTTTTAAAAATAAATATTTTATTCAGATTTCTTTTTCTTTCAATTTTTTCTTACATAAGCACCTGAGCATAAATGATGCAGATATAATTACAGTATACACAATTTTCTGTAATATATATCTATGTGTATAAATGTTATATAAAACACAAAATGATTATAAAATATGTTTTGTATATTATATATACTGCATAAGAATGTAATGTAATGAATTAAACATATGATACTAAAACAAGATTCAAATGCTATCAATGTATCCATCTAAATTATGCTTCTGTACATAATATCTTAATATAAAATAAGTATCATAGTATATAAAAACAACACAATTAACATCATTCTTTATACAAAAAAATATATAAAAATAAAATACATCAAATATTTTTGATGCACATATAAACTGCATTATGATTTACAAGCTAAAAGAGTTATGAAGAATAAACAAAACTAATGTCTTGTTTGAAGCCGCTCATCAGTCTTAAACTTTGGGCTCATTGGTACAGTAGGCGGTTTGCTGCATGGTTTTATATCCACTGGCTTATAATGTCGAATGGGATTAGCTTTATGTACAATTTCTTTCCGCAACTTTTGAATTTCTTGACGTTCACGTTCCTCTTCTAACTCTTTTTGTCTCTGAAGAATTAATTCCTTTTCCTGTTCGATCCTGTCTTGTTTCTCTTTCAACTTTTGACGTTCTATAGCACGGATATCAGTATGCAAGTTGAATTCAATTACTTCTGTTTAAAAGAAATTTAACCATTTCATTAAATTCAAAGGTGACATACAAGTGTGTACAATGCACTTTAAAATAAATATTTTAAACCTTCAAAAATATCCTTAATTTATATTTATTTTATTAAATATGTGTGAATTAAAATTTTTGCACTGACTGCATTTTATAATGCAATTAATTGATATAAATTTCAAAGCAAGACATAAAGTCAAATCTTTTTAAAATTATGAGTTCTCTAGCCCCAATCCCTTCACTTACAGAAATCCTGTTAACATTATCTCATTGTAAAAATGTTTATAACTTCCTTTTACAAAATACCTCTATAGAATAGTTTTGTTTTCTATGTGGTCAGAATGCTGCTTAGTTCAGAAAGTCACTTAAAGCACAACACAAGGTTACAATCAAAATTTTTGACATTTAGTAACTGATATAACCATGACAAGCTGGTTCTAGTGCGAGACATATTATAATCATGTTAAAAGAAATGAATTTGACCAAAGCTTGATACAGTGACAGAATGAAATCCCCGCCTAATAGGCTATCCACCGTTCACTTCGATATATTTATCTTATTCTAATCTATTAATTTATTTTATCAGGGTCGATTCCGTTGTTTAGTTTTCATGCTAGTATTTCCAATGCAATAATCCTCAAAATTCATATTTATATGAAAAATTTACAATTTCGCTATGTTGATAAAATCGTAAATTACAAATAATTTACGAAATTTTCCTATTAGAATATTTGTATTCAATCATGTTCAAACAAATATCATAAATGTAATTTTAAAGTTGTCTAATGTATTTATGATCGTCAAAATGGAAATTTATGCTCAATTTTGCCTTATGTTAAGTAAATCGTAAATTCCAAATAACTTACGAATTTTTTAAATTGGAAAAATCATAGTCTATGATATTCATGCCAGTATCCAAAATAATATTTAAAAGGTGGTTTGACATCTTTACGATGAAAATATCCCTCAAGATTGACGTTTATGTGAAATTTCAAAAGTAGTCTGACATCTTTACGATGAAAATATCTCTCAAAGTGGACGTTTATGTGAAATTTTGCCCTATACTGCCATGTTAAAAAATTCATAAATTTCCAATAACTTGCGAAATTTTCAAAGTAGCATATTTATAGTTACTATGTTCATTCCGGCATCAAAATGGATATTTTAAAACTGGTCTGACATTTTTACAGTAAGAAGTTTCCATTTAATGCACGTTTGAGTGAAATTTTGTCCTATTCTCCCATGTTAAGAAACTCGTAAATTTCTTATAACTTACGAAGTTTTTTAATTCGAATGTTGCAAATGAATAGGGTTCTTGCCAGTATCGAAAGTAATATTTTAAAACTGATCTGACCTCTCTGTGATCATTTGTTCGTGAGATATCGTGTTAACATACTAACAAACTACAAACTGACACACTAACAGACACCCTACAGACAGACACCATACAAATTTTGTCATTTTCGTATTCCTCACACCTGAAAACGTATAAAAAAGTCAAAAAACCGAGGTCGAAATTTTTCATGATTACCTAAGTTCCCCATACCTATAGTATGATGGGGAACTAATAAATAAGAGAGAAAAAAAATTACAAGGAAGGAAAACTATGAATTCACATGTGCCCAAAATCACCATTTACTCCTAAGTTGAAAGAAAGAAACCTAAACTCTAAGCCGTGTTTATCTTTTGTTATTTTCAAAGTTATTAAAACTAGATGTGTTTCTTAGATATTAATGTAGTGATGAAATTGAATTTTTATCCAATGCCAATTTTCACAATATTCCTTACTGTTATTTTGTACATTTATAGAAAAATTTATCATATACTGGAAAGTATTTATTATATCCTTATGTTCTAAAACGGTATGACAGTGCCATTTGTATACTGATGTGTACAAAATGCGAATATAAGCGCTAATTTATATCAAGGTGCAAGTATGTAAAACTTTTTAGGAAATTCTGTGCATTATTTTTCGCGCTAAATTCGTTAGAAATTTTTTTTCACAATCAAGCAGATGGAAAATTTCCTAAAATGGTCAAAACATTCTTTAGACTTCTCGAAACGTGTAAATTCATTGAAAACCATAAGATAAAAATTTTTACAAGTACTTTCTTGTAATGAATACCTACAGAAGAACGCAAAAATGCGAAAATCAACAATGAACCATAAAAAGATTATATTAGTTTGACAAAATTAAATTTTTTCCTCAAAATTATTATTTTTACCACAGAAATATTTCCCATTGACTCGTGACATTTCGTGAGTAACCTTTAGAACATATGAAGCACCCCAATTTATTTATTTAATTTTTAACTAATTGATAAATTCAGAATTTTATTATTTCTTATTACTTTTTAATGCATTAAAATATTTACATTCTCCACTTACATGCAAATGAATTACAAAATGGCTTCACACAAGATATTAAATTTCTATAAGTGCTTTGAATCTCCTAACAAATATAAATCTTAATTAAAATTTTCTAAAATACAATTTCTTTCAAAATTCAAGAGATTTTCTTTTTTTATTGAAGTTTAAAATTTTTACTTATGTTAGATTAAATTACATCAAGACAAATTACAAAAAGTCTAATAATTGGCTTAGTGTAAGAAAGAAAATTAGTAATAGAAGGAAAAACAGTTTGGTACACTTGAAGACTAAAAATAAATAAATAAATAAATAAAGCATCAATATTCACCGTACTTAAAATTATTTTTTAATACCTATACTATATACTGTTAAGTAATTGATTTCGAAATAAATAGAAATCAGATAATTAAATGTTAGAATAATCAGATAATTAAATGTTAGAATAATCATATCTAAGATGACACTGTTGTTTGAATTAATTTATTTTTGACAATATGACAATGTCATAGTCTTTACAGAAATTAATAAATTTAATGAAAGAATATTCTTAATTACAGGAAATATTAATAAAGAATAGTTAGTTATTCACTTATCTAATAAACAGAAACTGGAGTATCTTATTTTTTAATTATAGGAACAGGAACTAGCCGAAGAAAATACTAATATTGATAAAGTAAATCTCCAGTAATCAAACGAATTTCGAATGAGTGAATGAATAGATCTCATTTCTCGGTTTTCATTTCATTACTACGCATGCGTTCCTAAAACCATAATCCATTCGAAAGAATACTTCCTCAGGTCGGGTCTTATACCGATATTCTCTTCCTAGTACGCTTGCGCAACACTAAATCAAAACGGCTACTCTCTTGATTCTTTGCGGTTTGATTGAGTATAGATTTTCATGATTTAGCTGTTTATGACTGTGCATGTTTTACACTAAACCGGTATCTGGCTGAATGAATATCCATCTGGCATTATTTCAGCATTACTGAATCGGTTTAGCCTGGCATCAGAAGTTCGCGTTTTTATATGTTTCTGCATCAATATTTCACGGAAGATGAAATATTTAAATTGAATAAACGATATTAGCATTAAATCGATATTTGATTTCACATCGATATAAAGCCCAGTCCTAGTTGATAGGCAAAAACTTATGTGTAACTACATGTAAACTTATATGTAATTATGTGCAGTAGTTCCTGTGATACAGTTGTAAATAAATTTTTATCACACACTCAGAGACATTTCTAAAAATGGTCAAATTATGTTCTAGACTTCTCAAAATAAGTAAACACATTGAAAGCCAGAAGTCAAAAGTTTTTATGAAACCAATGCTTTTTTCTACTGAATACAGAAAAAAGTAAAAACTATAAGAGCTAAACACTTTATCACAGTTCTGTACATCCTCGATTCTGGAGACATTTTTTTTTTTTTTTTTGCAATGCAGAAGTTTTCGTGAGAAAAAATTTGAATCCTATTCCATTTTTTTTGATTGAGCTCTTTAATTTAAGCTTGCTTGGTTTGATTTGGTTTAGCTTTAAACAGGAATTTTACAGTCATACTTTTTTTTTAAAGCTCAATATACACATGCTTATTTCAAAATTACATTTCGTTATTAGAATTCCCAAATTATGCTATTATTATTATTATTTTTTTTTTTTTTTATGTAAAAGTAAAGAACAAATAATATGACATTGCGGAAAAACAAAAGATTTGTTTATGTCTAATTTTTTTTCACATCTTCGATATGTTACTAATTTTAAATTCTAGCAAACTCAAAACATGATTGCAGCATTTTAAATAATAAATTCATTTTTAAATTCTATATTTTACAAAAAACAGATTAAAAAAAAAAAAAAAAAAAAAGCAATAAATTTATTTTTTCAAAATTGTATCTAAATAATTTAGTGGCATTCTTATTTAAAATATTTTAATTCAACAGATAATAAATTATCTTACCAAGTGGTTGTTTTTCCGGTTTTTGTGGAACAAATGGTGGCATCTCTAACACTTTTGCTGGCTGTGCTTTGAAGACTACACACGTTTGATCAAATGTTGAATTAAACTAAAAATTAAAAATAAGTTAATAGTAAAATAGAATAAAATAAACAATCATTTATAATACTGGTTTTAATCTTCAGCTTCACTTAAAGAATAAAAAAGCTCATTAAGGGGATATTGAAACATTATAAAACATTTCTTAAAATTTGACTTGAAGTTTTTGCATGCATATGATGCAGTGAAATGTAAAAATATATTTATATATAAAAATTCCGTGTCATGATGTTTGTCCGTGATGAACTCCCTAAACTAATGAACCGATTTTAATGAAATTTTGCACACTGTGTGCAGTTTGGTCCAATTTGAGAGATGGATAGTTTTTATCTCAATTTATAGTCACAATATTTTTTTATTGCAATTTATTTGTTTATTGTATGATAAAGGGTTATAATTATCTGTAAGTTCCATAAGTTTAATTGTTGCCAAAAAAAAATTATGAGTTCATTTTCTTTCGAAATAAAAATAAATACATTTCATTAAATGTGAATGTTAAAAAATTATAAAAAGTTAAATTATGCATCTCACAAAAATTAACGTCCTAATCACTTTAAAAATTTTATACACATTGATAAAGTGCTAATGTAGTTCTATACACAAGCGAAGTGTGATGTCACTGACTGTCTGTGAAGCCAAGAAAAAGATTTCCGATGTTAATCGCCCATCGGATTTTTTGGTAAAAGATTATTAAAAATCGAGGAAAATTATTTCCTGATTTTAATCCCCATATTTCGGTATAGATATCAGGCATGAGAGTGGGAAAAGGACAAAAAGTCTGAAAATATGCGTAAACTCAAATTTCAGAAAAAAAAGAGAGAGAGAGAGAGAAAGAAAGAAACAGGAAAACGACCTGGCACCAACATATTTCGCATTAAAAAGAAAAATATTTAAGAACTATATCATTCGGGTAAATTACAAAGCAGTTTTAAGAGCAAAATAAAAATGCAAATAATTTCTGATAAAAATTCAACAATACATTAAAATAATGTTATTGCAACAATAAATTTATTTACTTACTTATTTATTGTTGTTAAAATTAAGTTTAATAAGTTAAAATAAGTTTTAAAAATCATATGTACAAGCTCAACTAACTGCAAAGACTCATTTATTGTCATGTAAATTTATATAAATAAGAGTCTGATTATCACTATTTGAAATAATCAAGCCTAGTTATTTTATTACTTGACATGAAATGGCTATAAAAAAAAAAATAAAAAAAAAAATCTCTCTCTCTCTCTCTCTCTCTCTCTCTTTTTTTTTTTTTTTTTTTTTCTTTTTAATGCAATTTTAATATTATTTTAATTCAAAATATTCAGGGGTCAATCCAGGCAAAATTTGGGTCCCTTTTGTGGCCCCTTCACAAAATTCCACATAGTAAAAAGGGACCCTTCACAAAATTCAAATTCATAAAAAGGGACCCTTCACAAAATTCAAATTCATAAAAAGGGACCCTTCACAAAATTCAAATTCATAAAAAGGGACCCTTCACAAAATTCAAATCCATAAAAAGGGATCCTTCACAAAATTCAAATTTATAAAATGAGTTCCTTCACAAGATTTTGTTTTATAAAAAGGATCCTTTTATTAAATGTTTTCATATTTTCAGTATTAATTTTAATTAATGCCTTAATTTGGCTCAACGAAACTCTATTAACTTGATATTAAGCATTACATAAAGCGATTGTAAAAACTGAAGATTTTACACAATATTTTATATTTCACAAAAATAAATAAAAATTTTACAAAAAATTTTGTTTTTCACAAAAAAGGGACCCAAAAATTAAAACCTAGATCGACCCCTGATATTAGACAATGTTGATAGGTAAACTTTTCCAGTATTGGAAAAGGTATAAAATTGCATGAAAGCTAAAATATGAAACTGGCCTTAATAAAAATAATAAGCAAATTAAGATAAGGTAAATAGTTCAAATTTAATGGTGGATAGCCTACTAGGTGAAGCATTTCCGTCAGACACTATGTTGATTGATTTGCCAAATTCATTATCCTCTTTTCTTTATTTTTAAAAAGCTTTTTCCTTTTTTTTTTAAACAATCAGTGTAAGACAGAGCAGGTAATATATATATATATATATATATATGTCTTTAGTATTGTCCTAGTTTAAAATACTGACGAATACTGGTAGGTAATAAAATAAAATTTAAATAAAAATTATCATTATTCAATTATCTCTTACAGTTTTTGGAACAGCTTCAATATAAGGCATCAATTGCTATTGCCGGAATACTGCTTGCAAAATTTTACGTTTGGGAATTTTTTATTTATTTTTTTATTTTTTTTTTTATGCTAAAAATCTGAAATTCTTGAAAAAAATTTTAAAAAGTCGGAAATTCCGATGAAAGTCGGAAAAATCTCATCCCTGAAATATATATTAGTTATCGCATGCATGCGTTAGATTGAGTTATTTTGCTGTCAAATTGTAAAAATTTTAATTTTCAAAATTCTGTCGTCCTTGGCATATTTTTCATTTTTATTTATATATATTTTTTTTTTGTATTTGGCGATCAAAAACGTAACACGAAAATATACATGCCAGATGTATATTTTAATAATATGTATTGTACGAAATATTGTTTCATATTATTCATTACTCTCTTAATATAAGTCGTCAAAATAACCATGATTTTTGAAAGGAATTAAATATGTTCACCAGACAATTTGGCATTTTTTTTTTTTTTTTTTTTTTTTCAACCAAGGATGACCGATATGAAATCTACTCCGCTGCAACATATTAGTATCTTATATCAGATACTTTATTTAGACATTTGAAAACAAATTTGACTTCAAATTATGATAGAATATTTATCATTTTCCTTTTAATTAGTATATTAAATTGGATATTTATTGTGTAAATATCATCCTTTGAAATGAAATGTTTATGTTTTCAATCAAATATGGAAGTTGCCATTTTTTTCCCCTAGAGTTTTGAAATTTAAAATTCAAATTTTATCAATTTTACAGCAAGAACAACTTAATCTAACGCATGCACAAGATAACTAATACATATCTATACTCAAATATGGGGATTAAAATCGGAAAATAATTTTCATCAAATTTTAATAATTTTTTACAAAAAATCCAATGGGTGATTAAAACAGGAAATCTTTTTCTTGGCTCCACAGACATCAGTTACATCATCACTTCAACCAGAAAATTTAAAAACATGGTATATATAAAGTTTTTTTTTTTTTCCCTTATAATCATTCTTATCTTAATCTTCAATGTTTCGCATTTTGATTAACTTGAATTTACTATTAAAATTTTAACATACAACACTTCGTTAAAATATATTAATCTTTCCAAAATATTTTTCTATTTAAAATGATACCTGTATTTACTTTAAATGCCCAATATTTCATAAGATATCCTATTTTAAAATTTTAAAATATTTATCAAAAATTTACTTATTGTTTTCCTTTTTATAACTGCAGCTGTTGCCATCTTTAAAATATTTAAAATGATGAGATCATTTTATAATAAAATTATCCATAATAGCACATATTATATTTCACTCCTCCATAAGAATTGATTTTACAATCGTCTGCTTCTTTTATACTTACATATTATATTTCACTTATCCATAAAAATTGATTTTTAAAATTGTCTGCTTCTTTTATACTTTTATTTTCATAGAATTTAATTTATATATTAGTCATTTTAGCATTTTTATCCTAAGTAGCATTAGAAATAATATATTTCACTTCTCCATTAAAATTTATAAGACCCTACTGTAAAATTAATTTGTGATTAATGTCAACTCTACAAAAAATTTTTTCAATCACTTCCAAATTTTGACCTAAGGTTCAAATCTCAATCCCATGGGCTTTTACATCGGCTACAACGTTTTCGTCTTTATTCGTAAATAATAATTTGACTGTATTGAATAGTTTAGTGCAATATAATTCAACATGTAACTTAGCGGCAGCAAAGTGCGGCCGGGTCTGCTAGTTAAATATATATATGAAAGGATAAGAAGAGGTAAGATTTTAAATTATTATTTTTAATTAATAGTGAGCAATAACTTAAAGAAAATCCCATTAAAAATTCTTAACTTGAAATTAATTCTGAAGTTTCCCCTGTAAAGTAAGTGTGTTATTACAATACACAATCATGACACTAAAGTCAGAAATTTGGACTAATGTTAGGATAAAAAAGTGCTGAACAAACGCAACTTTCAGTTTCTTGTGGTTAAGTGATGCATGTTAATTAATCACATAAATATGGGCACAAGCTAAATTGTCAATCATTAAGTTAATAGCCAATGATTAGACGAAGGAGGGGTGAGGATTCATGCCAAAAATGCCGATATTTAAGAGAAAACGTGTGGAGAATGAGTGGCATGCTTACTAGTAAATAAGCTTTCTTTATACTCAGAAATGGGAATGTGGAGCAGAACATATACTAATATTTATTTTAAAAAATTCTGCATATAAGTGTATCATTGATATATATATTATAAGATGATTAGGGCTGGATTATTTATCAATATATCCCCAAGTATCGATATTTTTTTAATATCCCGATAACAATATTTAAGATCTAGCTCCTCCAATATATCCCTTTAACGATATTGCCGACGAAACTCGAGCGAATGAAACCCGATCAGCGAACATACAAAAACTAACGAGAGCGAGACCCGAAGAAAAAAAGCGCCGAATATCTTATTCTAATACTCATTTTCTACTTTCCTCTAATTACTCACTGATAAACTAGAAAAAATAGCCCCACGCCAAACGATTTCTATTGCAATACATATACATATACTTCCTCATCCTTCATAAATCATAACCTCAAATATAAACATCACTGCTCTAAAAAGGCCACCGCATAATAAAAAAAAAATAAATAAATAAACAGTATTTATTGAAAGCCATCTGCTTTGATTATCCCGTGAATAAGCTGACTTCGTTCAAGGTCACGGTTCTACCCCTTCAGAAAAAATTCATCAGACATACTCCAATATCACAATACCTATAATCAGCAGGTGTGTTTACTGGGAAAGAAATTTGATATTAGTCGAAACGATACATCCCTATCCGAGATATCCATTATGGGTTCTGATATATTACACTATATTAATTCCCACTCTACATTCATGCATATCGTAGGTGATGGAAACCACAGAAAAGGCAATATGACGAATGAAAACAATATCTTCTGTTTTAGCTCCTTTCCTGCTATTGGTTCATTGATATCGGTCTATTTCAAAGTGTCGATATAAAATGGCCAATAACATGCTTCAACATGTGTTTAATAAAGATCATCAAAGCCGAACTGATACAGTGATGCCAGATTGGGGATTTTGTCCCCATTTTAGGGAGTTTTGAGGCTTCTGGGGACAATTTTGGAGACCAAATGTTTGTGGGGAATTCTCTGGGGCGTTTTTCAACTTTCTGTCAATGTTGGTAACGTAATGATTTATCCCTATGTCTAGAGACTTTCAATAGCTTTATTGTTATCTGGGGATGGGGATTTTTTCGGGAAAAAAAAAAAAAAAAAAACCGTGATTTGGGGAAATTTGAAGACCTGTTTGGGGAAATAATTTTCGACCATCTGGCATCACTGAACTGATATCTACTAAAAGAGTTTTTTTGCAAATTTTCTTAGCGTTTAATAAAAAACTTCTGAAAATATAAGCAATTATGGAATGTATTTTTTTAATATTATTTTATTATTATTAAATATTTCGATAAAATATTTTTTTTTATTAAGACTGTACATCAGTCAGATAACTCCCTTTCTCCTTTCCCATGTTATCCAATGGGATTTTCGTTGCTTCGTTTTATAAAAATATTTCATTCAAAAATGAAGTCTTTCAAATTCTGTTTTTTGAATATTACTCTTTGAACGGGTCGCCTTTTAGCTTAGTGAGCAATTTTCCGAAAAAATTAATTTAAATATTTTATTTCAATAAGTAAATTATGGACTCTAAGTGTGGATCTCTAAGTAAAATATTTAAATTTATTTTTTCGAAAAATTGCTCACTAAGCTAAAAGACGACCTGTTCAAAGAGTAATATTGAAAAAAACAGAATTCGAAAAAGTTCATTTTTGAATAAAATATTTTTATAAAACGAAGCGACAAAAATCCCATTGAATAACATGGGAAGGGAGAAAGGGTGCTATCTAACTGATGTAAAATAAAGTTTTATCGTCAGTAATTTTACAGTGACAGTTTCTTTATAGAATTATATAATATTGAATAGTTTATTACCTTTTTTATGTAGCATTTATTTTTTCTCTTTCCATTTATTTATTTATTTATTTATTTTATTTTTAAAGCCGTACATGTTAAATAAAATTGGTTTAAATGCAAAATGAGTTACTTTAAGTAACAAAATGAAACTTCAACATAATTTTGTTTAAATAATATAATTTTTATACTGACAATATATACATAAATACACACACACACACACACATATATATATATATATATATATATATATATATATAATATGTAATTCAAATTTCAATTATTGTGAAACTATTACGAATGTGAATTGAACATATATATTTAAAATATATTGTAATGATTTATTAAAAGGATACAAAAGTAAAAATGACAAGTAACTGACATTTAGGATGCATATAAGAGTTTTAAGTAAAAAATATTACTTTCTACAATTAAAAAAGGTGTATTCAATAAAAATTCTGAACTATTTATAATGGCAATTCTGAACTATTTAAAATGATTTTCATTTTTATTTAATACCTGCATCTTAAGACAATTTTTCTGAAGCTTTATTTTTAGTAGAATTATGAATTTTGATATACTTGGTATAAATAAAACACAGATCACATATTAGCTGTGTTAAAATATGATTTTAAAATAATTAAGGCTTAAAATGGGAAGAATAGAGGATAAACTATACAGAGGTATACTAAAAAGCAATAGTATAAGTTATAAGAAACACAAAACATTAATTCACTTTTTATGATTTTTTTTTTTTTAATGATAAAGTTATGGTAGTAATATACCAGAAAATACATGGAAAACACTCTATACTTGTATACTTTAAAATTCGTGTGCATATGTCTTTAAAAAATAACAAATGTCTATTTTTTCCTGCCTTGAAAGAAATATCGCAATATATCACTAATATCGATATTAACTTGGTGATATATCGCGATATTTAATTTCTGATATCGTCCAGCACTAAAGATGATTTTTGTGTAAAATGTTATTAATCACCTACATTCTAATACAGTTTCATTTTTGTTAATATATTTTCTTTATTATAATCGAATTTTTATTATATACTTTGTGTAAATAAAACCCATATCACATATTAAGTCTGTTAAAATGTTATTTTAACTCTTTAACGTTCACTACTTAATTTATTCAAAAAATTACTAAACTAATTTTCAAAATGGCTTTTAGACACATAGCTGATCATAAATATTTAAAAAATAAAAAATTAGCATTGTCCCTTTTCAAGAAATTTTTGGTTTGAAACATCTATAAAGTTAACCTTAAATTCAAGTAATATTTAATCTAATAAATAAAACACTTTGTATGTAAATATTATCGACTACAAAAACTCGTAAAAGTTGTTTCAGATGAAAATAACAGTCTAGCTCTTTATTAAATGAAAAAAACTAGACATGAGTGTATCATCAAACCATCAATTTGCACTTGCGCCTACTATGAAACTTCAAGTGACTTATGCATTTAGCTTCCTTTGAAGCATTATTCGTTAGATTTTGGAATAGTGCAGCAATCTACCAAACAGAAAAGAACAAAAGTTTAAAAACTGATTAAAACAAAAAGGGAAATGTTAAAAAACTGCTACATAAAAATTGTTAAAGTATGTCAAACATTTGGTTTCACTGCAAAACCAATGAACGTTAAAGGGTTAAAATAATTAAAGCTTAAAATGGGAAGAATGGAGGACAAACTATACACAAGTATACTAAAAATCAATGATATAAATTAAGAGAAACACAAAATATCGATTCACTCTTTAAAAAGTGGCAATGTCTATTTTTCTTCTCTTGAAAGAAATATCGCAATATATCATAAATATCGATATTAACTTGGTGATATATCACGATATTTAATTTCTGATATCGTAAAACTCTATTTGAGAATAACAGAGAGTGGAAGACAGTCTTAAAATAACGGAGTCTCCATTGAAATAAGGGAGAGTTGGCAGGTATGTGATTGTGATTACATAACAGAGTATCTTTTACTATTGAAATCATATAAATACAATTTTTTGATAAAATCAAAAGGTAAAGACAGAATATTAATAGTAAATACGACAAGAAATAATAATAATAATTAGGAAGATAATTTGTATGTGATTAATCATACAATCCTGTTGTTCAATACTGAGACACTCACTTCTTTATTATAACATTTGAGTTTTATCATGAAAATCACTCAGATACTTACACTACTGTGCCTGGAATTCCTTTCTTCTAAATGAAAACTAAAAGGCTGGGGTATAGTTGGCATTTTTTTTTCAACCTCTGGTAAAGCAGATGGTGCAGGACTTGGCATAGGTTGTGCTTTAAAAACAAACACCTGACAAAATATATAAAAATAAATGAAATAAATAAAAATATAAAAGAATGCACCCAAGACCTAAAATGTTCATATCAAATTTATTTAAAACTTGGAGAAATATTTGTTCATTTTTCCAATCAGAAAATATACCAATCTGAATACTTTAGAAATTATGGACTAACACAAATATTTCAAAGTAGCATTTATGTTTCAAACTACACAGATACTTATATTTCTATACTTATAATTACACAGTTTGATGATATACATAAATGCATATATATCATCAAACTATGAAATGGTAACATTAATGAAAAACTGCACACAAAAGTCAAGGTGCTCCAGGAAATGTCCCATTGCAGATTTTCTAATGCAATAAGATTAGAGGCAAGCAAAAGGATAGAAGAAATTTCTAAAGTAATTTGGATAGCTCAACAACACTTAAAAGTTAACATTGAATTAGTTTTATTTTGCAGAAACACATCGTTACAGTACAAGTGTTATTAAACAAGTGTTCATTTTTTATACACATTTTCTCTGTTTATATATCTTTCCTTTTATGTGAAAATAGCACCAAACTCTTAAGATAATTTACAAATTCTGCACATTTTCTGTTTATTTATGCTTATTTAAACAAAAATAGAAAAGTTTAATTTCAGTAATTATTTTAAACAAATTATACAAGATTGCTTTCGATTGGTCGCATCAAGAAACTAGTGTAGAAATTTAAGGTGAGCTTAAAACTTGTTTTAAATACATACATTTCAATTTCTCAAATGAATTTTTTTTTTTTTTAACCAACATTTTATAAGTGCCAAATACGTGTTTGATTTTGATTTTGAAGTAAGAAGAAAAAAAATCAAAGATATTAGCACTGAAAATAAATTTATAAAATTATTTTAGGTGAAAAATTTCCATCTAAGTATAAAATTTTAGCAACAATTGATGCCATCCCAGGTAGCACATAATATTGTTATAGCATTGCAAATAAGTCTGAACAGTAAAAAACTGGATATAACAATGCTATAACATTATGTGCTACCTGGGATGTTACCCTGCAGTTAGCCCTAATTACAGATATTTTTTAATTAATGTATTGCATAGTAAACATATATTATATAAAAATATACATATATACATGTGTGTAAATATTAAATTTAACATTTTATGAAAAGAATTCCTAATTTTTACCACTTGACACAAATTTTACGGACGCTTATATATCTCTATAAAATTTCAAAAATTTAACTTTGACATTTCATAAAAATTAAAATAAACATACAAAAATATATGCAAATAGCATTGAATTTTTTATGTTTGAAACCAGAAAATTTATCTTTATTAATAGTTAAAAATTGTTTTAAGTCTGCGAGTTTGCCAACAGTATAATGATTAAATTCCAACGTATGCAATGTTGAAAACATCACATATCTTTTATTAAAATTAAAAAAAATAATGATAATCTAAATTACATTTAACTTACTTAAAATGCAAGCAAACATTATATATTGTCTATTCTAAAAGAATCTTATACATTTTAATTCAATTTACTTCTAATTTTATTTCTTTTTCATCTATACATAAAAAAGACTAAACTCACTGATCACAGACTCAACACTACTGTGGCAATTCTATGGGAGATAAAGTCACAGTTTTTGGTAAGCAGGTTGGTTTTTAGGACCCTGATGCTCACTAAGACGAGACTTTGTAAAATCCCGACAAATTAATCAAATAAATTTATTAAAGTCTAATAAAACATATGTAAACAAAATATAACAAAGTATATTAAAGCAATAGTTATCTTTTAACTTATAAGAAGTCTCATTATTGAATTAATTCAAAATAGATATATATCAGAAAAAAAAGTAATTAAAAGTTATGTAACATTATACACATTAATAGCAAATGATAAATGATAAAAATGGCTTCATGACCCGATAGTAAAGTTTGTACTTTCTGAGCAGTAAGAAAAAAAATAAAAGTTCTTTTCTTTTACCATCTTGAAAAACCTCTTACCTCGTCAAAATAAAGCAAACTTAAAAATATACTATCACATTGATCCAACAGGTACTCAATCCCCCATTAACCCCAACGTGAATAACGAAAAACAGGAGAAAACAAAAAGCCAAGCATCAAGTACACAGTTGTTCTTTTATATCATCCTTTACATCATTAATATTCATACTGGAAAACGAAAGTTCCAGATGATTCTATAACATATTTGCATATGACAATCAGCTGTGAACAGATTTCCGAAGATTCCGTATGTTACGAGATCAACAGCTCGACGTATCAGCGATCGCTAGTCATACACTGCCACCTACAGGAAGAAATGGGGAACTAATTCTTTGGCTACTGGCTGTTATGAGAGTAGGGTCGTTATGAGTGATGCTGCTGATGAATCATAAACAACGTAATTGAAAATAAGGATTGAATTAATTTAAATTAATTTTAACAGGTAAGAAACACATTTTTATTTGTATTTTACTATTAATAAATATTTATTTTACTTTTATTATATAAATATATAAATATTGGGATTTTTGATGATGAGATTAAATAAAGGGGCCTTTTACTAACAAGCCACCCCTTTTAGCACTAAATTTGTCCAGGGAAGTCTATATGAGCTGAGGTGACAAAGTTTAGTGTGCGGCTCATTTACATGTGTCCAACACCCTATCTAACAGGATTTTGATAGGGTGTTGAACCTCTTAAACCCTTAAACCCCTTGGGAGAAGAGTGGGAAAAAAACATGTTTCGAAGCATAAGATTGCTTTAAATTATCTCAATTAGATTAGTTTTTATATGCCAGTTGGTTATGCACTCCCAACACGCACTATAAAGGGATTTTACGAAATTTCTCCCTCCCCCTCTTTAAGGGTGGGGTGGGGCAAAAAAACGCTTGTAAGAGAAACTCTGCTCCAAATTATCTCAGGATAGCATTTTTTTCATATGTCTATTAGTTATGTGTACTCAAGACACATACTATACTACAAAGGGATCTTGTAACATTCTGTCCTATTCTCCCTTTGAGGTGGGGTGGGGCAAAAAACATGTTTCTAAGCATAACTTTTCTTCAAATTACCTCAGTAAGATTAATTTTTATGTGTGGGTTAATTATGCATTCCCAACATGTACTATAAAAGGATTTTATGAAATTTCCCATCCCCCCCTTTAAGCGTGGGGAAGGAGGGGTAAAAAAAAAAAAAAAACCACTTTTAAGAGTAAATCTGCTCCAAATTATCTGAGACATAGCATTTTTTTTATATGTCGAATGGTTGTGCATACTCAAGACACACACTACAAAGGGATTTAAAATTAAACCTTATCGCCCTTGGGTGTTGGGGGCAAAATCATGTTTCCATGCGCAACTCTGCTCCGAACTATCTTACACTATTTTTTTTTTATATGCAGGCTGGTTATGCGTTCCCAACGCACACTATAAAGGGATTTTTTAAAATTTCCCCTTCTCTCTTTCCCCTCTCCCCTTTAAGGGCAGTCGGATTTTTTTTTTCTGCTCCAAATTATCTCAAAAAAGGGATTTTTTGATATGTCGATTGATTATGCGTACCCAACACACAGAAACTACAATGAGATTATTTGAAATTCCATGCTATTCCCCCCACTTCTTGAGGGTTTGGGGGGGGGGGGTGTAAAAAACATGTCTCCACACGTAACTCTGTTCCAAATTATCTTAGAATGGCAATTTTTGATGTGTGGACTGCTGATAAAGGTGGAAATTCAGAAATTTGGTTGGTGGCCACTGGCCACTAGCCTTCATTTTTTTAATGGCCACTTTTAAAAAGTTAGTGGCCACTAGTTAGTGGCCACTGGCCACTCGCTGATAAAAGTAAAAGTAAAATAAAATTTTCTTTTCTTTAATTTTTTCAATGTTCAGTCTCGACAAATCATTAAGAAAATAATTAAGGTAGTCAACTTTTTGAAACTCATTCACAATAATACATTTCTGATAAATTTTAATAAATGAAATAGGAATAGATTTACATAATTTATACTATGAATGTAAGAAAATACTATTCAATACAAAATTCATATGTTTAAAATGCTCTTTTGGTTATATTATTTTATAACAGAAAAATTCTGATTATATTGCCCCTTCACTATCCTGAATGGTGTCGATTTTCTACTTTTTCAAAGAAAAAAAAAAAAAAGAAAAAAAAAAAAAAAAACATCTTTGATTCATGAAAATATATTAGTATATGTAAATAAAAAAAAAATATTTTTTTAATAATACTTTTTTATTTTGCAAGTTTCTTTTTCCTTTTTTTTTTTCCATGTTACAAATGAATTATAAATTAATTTTTCTTTAATAATAATGAATTTTTAATAATTTGCAATTATAATCCCCCTCTCTAACTGAATTTAGAGAGTGTGGCTGTACAGACATTTTTTAAAAACTATCAATTCGTGTTCAGGACACCCCAAAATGTGTAGATCCGTCAAAAAACGGAGGTCGAAAATTTTCGCGAATCCAATACTTTCTCTATATTACATATAGAATAAAGTAAAAAATAGTTCATATGCAATAACAAATATTAAATAATATGTAGTAAATAAATAAAATATTCAATAAATTATGCATTCTTCTGATTAAGAACTAAAAATATACATACATATATACATTTTTTTTTTTTTAATAATAACAGAAAACGCACTTACCTTTTTCCGAAAAAAGATGTTATTTTTAGAGAATTATCTGTAGCTCCATGTTTACTACCACTACGATTGCTTTGTGATTCAGGATTTTCTTTAAATCTCTTCATATTAAAGCAATAAATCCAAAATTTATATTACTATATAAAGCTTGTTTTAAAGATTGAAATTTCGAGAAACAACGCGTATGACTGAATGCGATACGTTGGGAATGGATAGAAATGCCAAGTTTGAAAAGAAAGTGGTATAAAATAACAAAGAAAATGCGTTGAATGACGTTTTAAATTTTTCTGCGAACGTAATACAATCGGAGTTTCAGCCGATTGATTATCTCACGAGCTTCCTTTTCGTCTCTGTCTCCCGAAAGTCGGCCGAAACTCTCATTTTGACATTTTTTTAAAATCAAAATCTAATACTTTTATAGAAAAATGGAAAAAAGCCATACGTTTTTTTAGTATATGAATAAGACTACCTGCCAATTTCCAGTGTTTACTGTTAAAATTGACTTCCGAAAATGTCTGTAAGTGGCGATGTTAGATTTGAGAAAGCCTGAATTCGAGGCGCACGGCGCGTTTACTGTGAAAATGCCGCCGCGCAATCCAAGTTTGCATTGGAATGGGGTATTTCTATAAAGAATGGGTAGAAGAATTTTAAGTATTTACTATTAAAATTGACTTCCGAAATATGTTTGCAAGTGGCGAGGTTAGATTTTAGAACAGCCTGAATTCTTTGCGCGGCGCGTTTACCGCGAAAAAGCCGCCACGCGATCCAAGTTTGCCGTGGAATGGGGTATATTTTATAAAGAATGGGTAGAAGAGAAGTGGCCACTGCAGTGGCGACCAAAGGCAATTTCTTTAGTCGCCACTTTTGAAAATCTAGTCGCCATGTGGCGAGTGGCGACCGCTAATTTCCAGCTTTAACTGCTGATGTGTATTCAACACACACTACAAAGTGATTCTGTGAAATTTCACCCTACCGCCCCCCGGGGGGGGGAGAGACAAGTATTCATATGTAACTTTGCAGTAAATTATTGGGAAGGAGATTTTTGATGTGTGGGTCAATTATATGTATCTAACTCATAATATAAAGAGATTTTGTGGAATTCTCTCCCCCTTCTTTCCTTTAAGAGTGGGGCAGGGTGAGGGCAAAAAATACGTTTTAAAACATAACTTTGCTTTAAATAACCTCAGGATCTCGATTTTTTAATGTGTCTGTTAGGTAAGGTATGTGTATACAACATGCACAAAAAGAGGATTTTGTGAAATTACTCCCTTATCCTCTTGGGTGCGCAGGGTAAAAAAAGCACTTTCAAGCTTAAATCTGCCCACATTACCTTAGAATGGTGAATTTTGGTGTATGGGTGTTGATTAAGTGTACGTAATATGCATTTTGATGTGGTTTTGCAAATCTTTCCACTTTACCTGCGAGGGAGGGAGAGTAAAATACAGACAAGGTACTACTGAAGGAACTGGGGCTCCAGACTCAAAGTGTGGTGAGTGGGAAAACTGCTACTGAAGGTAGCGAGAACTTTAACTTAGATTTTGACTGACTGACCAGTGAAGCGGGCAAAGGAGGGGGGGGGGGACATGTATTCATATGTAACTCTGCAGTAAATTATTGGGAAGGAGATTTCTTGATGTGTGGGTCAATTACATGTATCTAACTCATAATATAAAGAGATTTTGTGGAATTCTCTCCCCGTTCTTTCTTTTAAGAGTGGGGCAGGGTGGGGGTGGGGGCAAAAAAAAAAAAAAAAACGTTTTAAAACATAACTTTGCTTTAAATAACCTCAGCATCTCGATTTTTTAATGTGTCTTTTAGGTATGTGTATACAACATGCACAAAAAGAGGATTTTGTGAAATTACTCCCTTATCCTCTGGGGTGTGCAGGGTAAAAAATGCATTTTCAAGCTTAAATCTGCCCAAATTACCTTAGAATGGCAAATTTTGGTGTGTGGGTGTTGATTAAGTGTACGTAATATGCATTTTGATGTGGTTTTGCAAATCTTTCCACTTTACCCGCGAGGGAGGGGGAGTAAAATACAGACAAGGCACTACTGAAGGCACTGGGGCTCCAGACTCGAAGTGCGGTGAGTGGGAAAACCACTACTGAAGGTAGCGAGAACTTTAACTTACAAGGAGAGGTCACGACATGGAAAATTCAAATCGGGACGAAATTGCGCAGGATTGTAGTATACTATGAGGGTAACAACATATTAAAGCAGTAGGACCCACTATCCACAAAATTTCGAGAAAAAAGCATTTAAAGTTTCAGTAATCTTTAAATACAAGTTAATTCGCAAGCGAGTAAGCGCACCAGTGGTGTGATCCTAAAGCGCGAATCTGCTAGCCAGACGACTTGGGTTCGAGGCTACCTCGAGACTACTTTTTTTTTTTCTTCGTTAACTTTTTATGTAATCTAAACTTTTTATTTATTTTTATTTTATTTTATAATTCAATTCAAAATTTGAAAATTTTAATAAATTATTTAATTTTCTTGAGTATAAAATAACTTTTCTATTTTTAATATTTATAACTTAAAAATACAATTTCTATAACTTAAACAATAAAATTTAGTTTTACAAAACCCTAAATAAGAAACATAAAGAAAAACAGACAAATATTTAAATAATTAAAAAATATGCAAGCTGTAAACAAAGTGTAAAATAGTTAACAGGTATTACTTAAATATTGGTTTGAGCTTCCTGATTTTATTTGAATGTGTATAAATTACGTAAACGCTTCTAGCTTGTTAATAATAAAGGGCAGGTGGAATTTTATCTTGTGCAAGGAATGATAAAAAAAAAAAAAAGAAGTCGTTATCGAAAAAGAAACGATGTTCATTAACATTTAAAATCTACATTTAAAGATAACATTTCTTTACCTGTAATAATATAATAGCGTCGTAATCCTATACTATAATTTTTCAAGAAACTGTATTGATTGGAGAAGTAATTATTTAATTTGGATAGTAATTATATATGCAATTAAAATGATCATTTCTCTGTGTTATTATTATTATTTTTTTAAATTTAAAAAACAAAATTTAGTATTGTTTCAAGCATACCTAAAATAAAATAAAATATTTCGATAAATAATCAAAAACAGTTTCTTTAGTTTTACCTTATTTTACAGTTAAAATAAAACTAAAATTTATTTTTTAAGTTATAGAAATTTATTGTATTTTTAAGTTATAAATATTAAAAATAGAAAAAAAAAATATATTTTATATTCAAAAAAATTAAATAATATTTTATTAAAATTTTCAAATTTTGAATTGAATTATAAAGTAAAGTAAAAATAAATAAAAAGTTTAGATTACATAAAAAGTTATAGGGAAAAAAAAAGTAGTCTGGAGGTAGCCTCGAACCCAAGTCGTCTGGCTAGCAGACTGGCGCTTTAGGATCTTACCACTGGGGCGCTTGCTCGCTTGCGAAATAACTTGTATTTAAAGATTACTGAAACTTTAAATGCTTTTTTCTTGAAATTTTGTGGATAGTGGGTCCTACTGCTTTAATATGTTGTTACCCTCATAGTATACTACAATCCTGCGGAATTTCGTCCCGATCTGAATTTTCCATGTCGTGACCTCTCCTTGTTAGATTTTGACTGATTTTGATTGACTGACCAGTGAAGCGGGCAAAGCCTGCTAGTTTATTTATAATTTTGTATAATTTATTGTTTCCAGTATTCTAACTTTCTTTGCAACTTTCACCAAATAATCATTAAATAAAAAATATATATATAAATAAAAGAAAAACCATTTATTTTTATTAAGTGCTTTCAAATCAGTTGTCAGGTGCACTTCCTACCTCCAAACGGAAAAAATTTCTGTTGAATCTTCATAAAATAGCTGAAATTGTTCTTTTAATATTTTTTATCAATAAAGTTCGCAAAGTTAGCCTATTTCTGAATAACTTGACAAAATTTTATGATATCGTATGATGTAATTTAAATAATACCTATAGTGAAGGGACGATCATTAAGTGGCCATGATGCAAGTGCTAAAAAGGTCAAACTGCATATGGATAAGGATATTGTGAGCTGAGAAAGTTACATAGTTAAAAATTGTTCTATACATACTTAATGAACTTTATATGTTAAATGCTTTTTTCACTAAAATTACATTGTGAATAAACAAAAAGGTCTCTTGTAATAACACCAGGAATTGTTGAATTACTATTGCTGTAGATACGCAGACATCGCAATACAATAGAAAATAAATAAATTGGTTTGGTCTTACCATTGAGGAAAGACAAAGAAGATGATTCATTACTGAAAACTATTTTTAATAAATACTTCTGAAGTTTGGGATGATGGTGCAGATTCTCAGGTACCTGTCATCATATGCTTGAAACAAAGTAAGATGATAATCCTAAAACATCGGACGTATGATAGATGATTTTTAAACCTACTATTGTGTACTCAATAAACTATAGAATACTAAACTTAATACTAGAACATTACTTCGAAAATTTACAATTATCATTAAATTAAGATTGGTGGCAAAACGTGCCCATTGCACGAACACACACTGAGAGAGGTGTGACGTAAGGAAGGACATCACAGCTGCCGCACATGAGCACAGGGGAAGGAGCACCGCAAAAGAAGAACCAATGGAGAAAAATCTGAGAAGTGCCAATGTAAAGCAAACTTACAGCGTAATTATGAGAAATTGGCTGAAGCATTAAATTGTTTCGATAGATTGGGTGAATATTACATTGTTTTGTCAAAATAGTAAATAAAATAATGTCATGCTTCATGACACACTCCCCTAAAAACGAGTTTAAAAAAAAAAAAAAAAAAAAAACGAGCACCCAGGCAGGTGGAGCAGATACCCAAAGAATCGCCATCTACAAAGGTTCACAAAAAAGGACACATATTGTGTCATTTAAGAGTGGACACTCTTTGCATATAAGCAGGTTTATGACATAATGTGTTACATCTATATAGAACAAGCAGGTAAGTATACAATGAAACATGTTGAATTGATAAATAAAAACATTTGTGTGTCAAAACTGTGTTTTTCTTTTTGAATATGCACAAAAAAAGAAAAAAAAAATCTTCGAATTTGCATAAGCATACATTCACAAAAATTATTTACCTGTAATAGAAGCATTTGGTAAAATGGACAAGTAAGAAAGTAAGTGATCAATAAATATTTGAATAAAATGATGTATCAATTTTAAACTTTCTGTGTACATTTAAAAAATTATCAGTGTTTTTTTTTTTTTTTTTTTTTTTTTTTTTTTTGTAATATATATATATATGTTAGACTGGAAAAAAAAATAATAATAATAATTAAAAAAAAAAAAAAAAAAAAAAAAAAAACCTGAAAGAAAATAAAATCAGGAAAGGCATATATCTCAGGGCTCCCACTCAATTTTTGTTACAAAAAGGTGAAAAGGGGGACCAAATGGGGATCACATTTTTTGAAAAAAAAAAAGGGGGGGGGCTAAAGGGAACACTTTTTAAGGAAAAGAAACAAGACCGTTATGGTATTAGCATATTACTTCAGCAAATTGTATTGTCAATAAAATAAATTGAAAATTTTCTACCCTTTTTTAGCAACTTCTTCTATACACAAAATTGTAATATAGAGTAACAAGTACTTAAATTAACTTCAAAAATAAAGAGGCACATTATAAAAACTTTCTACTTTACCCCTACTTCAAAGCCAAATATGCCAAAATATACCAAATATACCTCTTACATCCATTTCATCATAAAAATGCGCTGTCCACCCTCGAAAAACAAAATCAACTGTACACTTTTTTCTTTTTTTTTTTTTTTTTAAGAGAGGGGTGGGGGGAGCATATGAAGCGTGCCATCTTCAGTGCAAAAAGAATGATTGAAAGATTCTTTTTACACTGAAGATTAAGGGTACCGAAACAGCTGTATGCATCTCAAATATTTTTCTTTGGCGTTTCTGACGTAGTAGTTTATTCGGGTTTTAATATTCCAACGTCAAGTCTCCTGTTATTAATTTTAAAATGTATATTTTTATAAGAAATTTATTTTAATTTGTTTCGCTGATTTTTGTGAAAGCCCATTTTAAGATCGTTGATTGTAGTTAAGTGTACGTTTCCAAAACTAAATTTTCCTAATTTGATCCTTGCAATTATTTTATTTGTTCCATCAGTGCAAACTTCTACCGCATTAAAGAAAAAAAAAACTATATAAACTTTAAGTAAGAAACAGTTCTGTTCTGCTTCAGATAATTTATTGTCCATAAAAAAAAGACAATTTTTTATTTATTATTATTATTATTATTTTTTATTTTATTTTTTTTTTTTTGGGGGGGGGGGGGGGGGGGGCAGAGATTTACTCTTGCGTAATTTTTGTTGACAGATATTTTAAATATAGACGCATAATCACAGAATCACAAATTTCTACCACGCGCGTGCAATAGAAATTATCGGAAGAGGGAAAGAAAGGGGCAAAAGTGTAAAATAGACGGATTTTGAGAAAACTCTTAAAAAGACTAGCAGAAGGTTCTAACCCCTGCATACTATCAGATATTAGCACATTGTCTTAAATCTATTTAAATTTTGTTTCTATATAAATTGATCAACTTAAAAAAAAAATTAGAACTCGCTGTTAAAATTTTGATGATTTTTGGCATTTAGCTGAGCATTGATTAAAATTTTACGGTCGGTTAATTGCCTGTAAAAACGGACTTTATGGACCAAGTAGCAAAAAAACAGACATTTACGGACTTGAAACAAAACAAAAACAAATCCCCAAAAACGGACCTGGTGGGAGCCCTGCATATCTTCAACACAAGAAAAGGGACTAGTATTCTCCTGGGCTAAAGAGGATGCGAAGGACAGCAAACACCGGAATTACATCCCTGCAGAAGATGCAATCCCAACGCAAGCAAAAGGCAGAAAAAAAAAAGGTACAGAAAAATAATTTTTGTAAATTAAATTTTAGCTGTATGAAATAAATAATGGGAAAGACACACATTGAGTAACATAAATGAATAAATAATAAAAAAAATGTAAATACACAAAATATGAAGGTAACAATTTCTGAGGAATTATTTATATTCAACCAAAAGTATATATAACATGAATATGCTACCTAAATTTGTAGAAAAATGAAGATCACTTTGTCCATACATCATTATAACTCCTGATGACACATGAGACAGCTTGATTTCAAAAGATACATAACGCTTAAATACTGAAAATTAATTGTACCAAGTTTAACACTATTAAAAAAATCCACTACTTCAAGTTAAAAAATCTGGAGGGACTCCACTCGACTTTCCGAACATTGATTAATTAACAGTTTTGTAGATAAAAAGCAGTTGTTAAACAAACAAAAGAGAGAAAACCATAATAGAGTGTTTGAGTATTTTTCTCCATATATTACACGATGTTTTATTTAACGCTACTGAACTTTGAGCCCATAGATCAAAATGATAAAGAATTTTTCGTTGTGTCCCTGTAAAAACCTATACATGCTAGATTCACCAAAAGGCTTATAGTTAGTGCAACAGTGATTTATAATATTCACATAAATTTTCAGCTCAATTGAATAAGGCATTTAGATGCTATCGCACTTTTAAAAATTTGGTCCCATTGGCCACAATGATAACGAATTTTTCTTTGTGTCCCTGTAAAAAAACTGTAACTGCTAGATTCACCAAAATCTATATAGTTGGTGCAGCTCTGACCTATAACATGTGTACAAATTGTTTGCTCAGATTAATAAGGCGTTTAGACGCTATCACACTTTTAAAAATTTGGCCCCATAGGCCATAATGATAAAGAATTCTTCTTTGTGTCCCTGTAAAAAAACTATAAGTGCTAGATTCTCCAAAATTTATACAGATTGCGTATCTGTGACCTATAATATGTGTATAAATTTTTTGCTCAATTGTAGAAGGCGTTTAGATGCTATCGCACTTTTAAGATTTTGGTCCCATAGACCATAATTAATGATAAAGAATTTTTCTTTGTGTCCCTGTAAAAAAACTATAAGTGCTAGATTCACCAAAATCTATAGGATTCGTACTATGGTGACTTACAATATACGTACCAACTTTCAGCTTATTCGAACAAAGCGTTTAGACGCTAGCGTGTTCACTCACAGACATACACACATACATACACACATACATCATCGTAAAAATAGTGGAAACGGACTCAGGGGACCTCGAAACGTATAGAAACATCAAAATCTCACATTCGTATTTTTGTCATGATTACAATACTTTCCTCACTATAGTGTTCGGAAAGTAAAAAACCCTTTGAAGCAAAAAATTACATGTATGACTCATGAAGATGAATTATTTTAAAAAAGTAAAGTTGTAATAGATATTTATAGTGACAGGTCAATTTGTTTGTGAGTAAATAATAGTACATGTGTAAAAGAAAATACAGTCTTTTTGCTGTCATAAAAGTAGCCAATGAAATTATTTGAGTATTGGCAATATTGAAAATCATAACTATTGTTGGCATTAACTTAAATTGTAAAAATTTGAAATACTAGTAAAGAAAAAAAATGACATGCATATACTTGAGTGCAAGAATAACACAAACTATGTATACTAACACTATAACATGTGTAGTAGACATATACTATAACATGTGTAGTAGACAAATATATATGAAAGGGATAAAAATAAATGGGTTTTTTAATAATTTAAAACCAATTTAAAAGTGTGAAAATCGCTAATCGAAATTATAATCACGAATAATTCGTAATTGCCCCTTTAAAGTTTGTTTTCTAGCAGAAGACTTCATAACTCAGAAAAGGAATGAAATTATAAATCGAAATTCGCTGACGATAGTGCAATTTGCAAGTGTTGCTGCATTGAGCTGCATATTAATTAATCCCAGAAATTCCTTTTAAGAGCCCAGACGATCTAATGAACCAATCACCAGGTCAGAAAATGAGGTATAAAAGGCCAAACATTAAACAAATGGAGACTTTTTGAAACTAATTTGACTTGTTCAGGCATGAGAGTGCAGAAAATTGAAAAAAGAGGAAACATGTGTTCATAAAATGAATTTCAAATGAAAAATAATGTGCACAGGAAAAATTATACAAATGTGTTCATAAAAATTTTTCAAATAAAAACAGGAAAAAACTATACAAAATGTTTTAAAAGTGACTAATTAAACTAAAAGAATAACACATCAACACAATAAAACATGTTAAAAAAAAAAAACATTAGCTAGCAATCAACATTTAATAACATTGACTGGTGGTGGAAAATGGAAGGGGGGGGGGGGTAAAAAGCAGTTTATGAGTAAGAAATATTAAACACAATTCTACTTCTTTATTGGTTCTAGAATATCATTAATTTTGACATTTTTGTTGTGGATGGATAAATATTAAAAACATAAAAGGCTTCTTGCAGAATGTTTGATCGGCGATGGTTAGAGATGAAAATAAAAGGGGGGAGGGGACAAAAAAAAAATTACATGAGTGAGAAATATTAAATAATTCTGTTCTTTTATATGTTATAGAATCTGATAAAGCACGTTTAAAATGAATATTGACATTTATATTTTGGATGGAAAAAGATTGAGAATCTAAAGTTTTTCATGGAGCATTTGAACACTGATCGTTATTGGAGTTTGATTTTAACAAGATAAAAAATCGCAAAATTAGGAAAATCACAAAAAAGCAGAAAATCGCGGATCAGCGGAAAATTCTCATGCCTGCTTGTTAAGCATTTCCACGCTGCCCTTCCTCTGAAATTACGTATGTCTTACAAGTCTTTCCCAACGGATTCGGCGGCCCGAGGCCCAGGTGCAGCCTGCACCGCCGGCGCAGATCGGCAGAGTGTCGGACTAGCCTCCATTCGCCTTGCCCTGTCCCGACTCTGAAATGATGAAGTAATAAAGATGTTTCTTGAAAGAATGGCTAGTCGTCATTGTGTGCTGCGTCTGTCATCTCTCTTTCATCAAGTAATTAAATACGCCACATATATATATATCAAAATATAATAGTTAAAATAGATACACTAAAAATATCAAGGAAAGGTGTGCACTTAAATATTGATTCGACTAAATCATTACACGTATAGAATTAAAAAAAAAAAAAAAAATGTAAAACACAATGCTTAAATGGACAAATAACTACACAGGATTTAAAAAAAGGTTGAAAAATAAATGTAAATTATGGAATATGTGAACAATGCAGTCTTATGTCAAGGTCAAAACTGTGAATTAAAAAAAAGTTCAATAAAAAAATTTATGAGCAATGCATAAGTACACATGAAGCATGTGAAAAAAAAAAAAAAGAAAGTGAAACTTGTAGTGCAAAACATACATATCCATATCCAATTTTTTTTTTTTAATGTATTAACGTATGTAAACGTTTACAATTATTTTTTCTACTAAACTGTCTTGCCTCTATGTATGATATATTTATATTATCATCTATTCAACATGTAAATCACGATTTCATAAAACACATGTATTGTCTTTTAATTTGAAAAATGTGGAATTTATTAAGAATATTGTTTTTCTGCTACCCACCTGTAGGGTATCGTGTGTTGCCCCTATGTATTTAGTGGATTTCCATCCCTTAGGTTCTTTTTTTATTTTTGTCCATGGGGGTGTAATATGTCGTGAAGACATATTTTTAAGACGTGTAAGATTTAATTATTAACTTGCTTCTCTGTAATTCAATGCCTAACTTTAATTTTGTCAATGTAATTTAAATTAATTAATATTTAATTTTATCATCATTCCATTGGAGCTTAAAAACCTTCCCTTAAGAATGTGGTTAAGATTTCTTGAAGTTTGTGCTCGCTGTACGATCGTCAGGAGGTCCAGATTTGGAGCCAGGCATGAGAAAATTTTAATGTGCACAATATATAATGTTCTTTGTATTATGTAATCCTTTAACATGATCCCCTTCATAGTTATAGTTTTAAAAGTGTTCAAATCCCTTTTTTTTTTTTTTTTTTTGGAAATCCTACTGTTCTCCCATTTTATGGATCTTAAATAAAGATGAGTGAGTTCCAGACATCAGTATGTTTTATTGTGTTCATCAACTCTTCATTTCAGCATACCAAGTCTGCAGCTTTTAAAGGTCGTATCAATCCATTATTTAAACTTTTATTGTAAATGCATATTTTTTTTTATCATCTTAATTGTCTCAAGTATCTAATTTTACAAATGGCAAATTTTCTACCTTCTTCATTCAAAGAATCTGAAAAATGGCTAAGTTAAATTAATTCTCAGTCTTCTCTTTATAGAAATCAAAATCTCCACTATACACCTTTCAATATATTTTATAACAATGTCATGCTTTATGACACTGGCCAATCATTTATCTCTTCTTTAGGTTTACAATTCAGAAAAATTTAAAATGTGTTCAGCCATATTGATTTTTGATGCCAAACAGATTTGGCGAAACAATTTACTTTGCTTACTTTCTCTCATTCTATAAAGATTTTTTTTTTTTTTTGGTCTCAAAGTATTCTTTTCAAAAAGATATCTGGTTGGCTTCCTTCTTTTGATATTTATCTCAAAATAATAAACTAGAATTCCTCGTCATGTATTACTTCGAATCTACACATTCCCCCTTGTTTATTGATATGTTGCTTATAAGAGTAATTAAAAATCAAATTTTCTAAATGGATTCCATGTTATCTTCATACTCTGGTCATCACAGCATCGATTGAGCTTTGGGTCGCTATATTTACATGGCCATTTGTTTCTTAAAATATCATCATCCAGTGTCTTCCCATCTTTTCATCATACACTATTTAAAGAAACAAGTGGCCATGTCAGTATAGCGACCCAAAGCTCAATCGGTGCTGTGATGACTGGAGTATGAAGATAGATAACTATCTATTTAGAAAATTTTATTTTTAACTACTCTTATAAGCAACATATCAATAAACATTTTTGGACAAAGTGGAATGAGTAGATACATGACAAGGATTTTTAGTTTTGTGCAGGTTTCTCTCTATTTTGCTAATGTAAAAAGCAAAAATACCCCCCCCCCCAAGTGCAGAGTAGTAATAGGATCCTCCCCATGTTTTAAACTTTCTGAACCTGGTCACAGGTTCACACCACAGGTTCACACCTGGTCACACCAGGACAAAAAAATTATCATAAATCTCATTAAAATAGCTTTTGGTGGTGTTCTTGAACTTGAGTCATGTAGATTTTATAAAGAGGAAGAACTTTAATAACATACTTATTTTAAGATTCAGCTTGAATCACTATACATCAGAACTAAGAAGTTTGACATTATAACTTTTAAAACTTAAATTGCAGAAAAAGAAAAATCTTGAAAAGAATTGATTTGGATTTAATAGAATCATCATTCACATATAACAGCCATAAACATAAAATTAAAAAAAAAAAAAAAAAAAAGTGCATGATGCAACCGGCAAACCAAAACACTGCAGACAGCAGCTGATGTGCAGTACACACCCTCTTTTAAATGAACCGCATTGCCGTCTAGAAGATTCACTGGTAGAAACAGTAATTTGATATGCAAATAAAAAAAATAAGAAAAAATAAGTGAATGATTTAACATTTGTATCCAAGTGCTGTTTAATTATTTGATAGTTAAAGGATTATGAACAAAAAAGAAAATTTAAAGAGTTAGGATTGCAAGAACCAAGTTAAATTAGAAATACTGTGAAAGCAATGCCGTTTGCTTGCCAGTAGCAGTTAGTGCTTGAATTAATTAGAAGAATAGAAAACAAAACGGCATTTTTGGCTATTTTAGTTATTTTACTTAAATAAAAAAGCTAAGTAAATTTAGCACTTGGATACAATTTACAAGAATAAAAGTTTCTTAAACATAAGGTTTAAAAAAGAAGGAGGTTTAAAAAGAAAAAAAAAAAAAGTATGTTTGTAACACTGACAGGAAAAACGAAAGAATGGCGAACTTAGCAAACAAGTTCATTATTTCGAGGTAGACGTCAAAAGAAGAATGGAAGCCAATCTGATATCTTTTTCAAAAGAATATTTTTCAGAGATAATGAAAAAAAAAAAACTCTTACAGAACAAGAGAAAGTAAGCAAATTAAATTGTTTCGCCAAATCTGTTTGGCATCAAAAGTCAATTTTGCTGACCACATTTTAAATTTTCTGAATGGTAAACCTAAAAGAAAAGATAAACGATTGGCCAGTATATCAGTTACGTCATATCATAAAATTTTGTCAGGTTATCCAGAAATAGGCTAACTTCGAAAACTTTATTGATAAAAAAGATTAAAAGAATAATTTCAGCTATTTTATGATTCAACGGAAATTTTTCATGTTTGGAGACAGGAAGTGCACCTGACAACTGATTTGAAACTGAAAGTACTTAATAAAAATAAATGGTTTTTTCCTTCTTTTATATATTTTTTTTCAATTAATGATTACTTGGTGAAATTAACAAAGAATGTTATGGTTTTTAATACTGGAAACAATAAATTATACGAAATTATAGATAAATGAAAAAGAAATAAAATAAAATAGATTAAGCGAATTGAAGTAAAATATATTAGATTCTTTTAGAATGGACGATATATAACAGGGTTCGCACTAGAGTGTGGGAATCACGCAATATTAAAATAAATCCCACTTAAATTTTTTTCATATGTGTGCTTTTCCCGCTATTTATTAACAAATTAGTACAGAATTTTTTGCTGTCGCCTAATCCGCGATTTTTTAAAAATCTAATTCATGGAACACCGGGAATTTATTTTTTCCCCATTTTTAAAAAAATTGCAGATATCGTTTGTTAAAAATAAATAAATAAATAAAAATGAAACAATCGGTGTTCAAATGTTCTACAAAAGCTTCCAATTCCTAATCTTTCTCCATCCACAACATAAATGTCAATATCAATTTGAAACTTGCTTTATAAGATTCTAGAACCTGAAAAGAAATAGAATTGTTAAATATTTCTTGCTCATGTAATTATTTTTTGCCCACTTCCTCCATTATTTATCTCTATCTAGCAATCAGCAATCAAATGTTCTACAGAAGTCTTGTTTCCCAATCTTTACCCATCTGCAACACAAATTATATTCATAATATTCATTTTTAACTTGCTTTATTAGATTCTAGAAGTAGAATTGAAAGAGTTTAAAATTTCTTACTCTGAATTTTTTTTTTATTTATTTATTCCCTCCCACCCTTTCCCCATCTCTGGAATCCAGATTGTGATCCATGATCAATTCTAGAAAAAATAAAACAATAGAAGTGCTCAATATTTCTGGCATATGCAATTATTTTTAGACCTTTAGTGCTGAACTTAATGAATCTACTTATTTTTTCTCAATTAAATTAAGTCTTTATTGGGTGCATGGGTGCAAGTGATCAAACAATGTCAAGACTGTTAAACAATTTTTTAGGTGGTAAATAATTTCCGATCTTTATCCATTTCTTGTAACAAAAGTGCATTTTAATTGTATCTGACATTTTTTTTTTAAGAATAAAAAAGTGCAGTACATTTTTTTTAATAGGGGAAAAAAATCTCATCTATTTCTTTCTGTCTTGAATTCAGTCACGAGAATTTTTGCAAGACTAAAGGTCTTGCACCCCCATAGGGGTGTCATATCTATACCAAATTTGTAAACATGGGGGAAATGAAGAATAAAAATCAATTTAAGAAAATTAATACTCAGTTGGTTTTATGCACGTTTGAAACTAATAATTAGCTACTGCTACTTTTATATGAATGATTATATTATATACATAAAAATCATATTCTATATTTGTTTGAAAAATTTGTTTTTCACTTGGTGTGAAATTTTAATAAGATTTTAAGTGCATATAAAAGTTATTGCAGGTATATTGAAGAATTTTTTTACTCTAATGAAAAAATCCTGAAAATGCTTAATGTATATGAAAACTATATATATAAATGTTTGTGTCATCAGTTTATTGAAAGTGACATTATCAATATTCAACTAATCATCCAATCAATCATATTAATAAAAAATTTTCAGCTAATTTCTAATTTCAGCAATCACATGTCATAATTTGCATATTTCTTGAAATAAATTTTTCTGTAAAATGTAATTACTGACTTAAATTTCAAAAATCTCACTTAAATTTTGAAAATCCCACTTAATTTTTTTGTTAGAGTGGGAGAATCCCACTCATTTTTTTTTTTTTTTTTTTTTCTTCCCTTGTACCCTGTATAATACTCTACAAACCCTGTATAATGTCAGCTTGCATTTTAAGTAAATAAAATGTTATTTAAATTATCATCATCATCATTATTATTTTTTTTTTTAATAAAAGATATGTGATGTTTTCAACATCACAAATGTATATTACCATTATTAGTGCTAGAGGCCTATTTCAGTCAGTACAGTTGTCGAATTTTTATAATACACTCATAATTAGTGCTAAGGGCCTATTTCAGCCGGTTTATTGAATGGGGATTTATTGAATGAAGTCCCCCCAAGGCACAACTTTGACCTGAGTCCCCCCCAGGCCCAACTTTGACATGAGTCCCCCCCCAAGGTACAACTTTGACATGAGTCCCCCCAAGGCCCAACATTGTCGAATTTTTATACGTCACTCTTAATAGTGCTAAGGGCCTATTTCAGTCGGTTTATTGAATGGGGATTTATTGAATGAAGTCCCCCCAAGGCACAACTTTGACATGAGTGTCCTCCCAGGCCCAACTTTGACATGAGTCCCCCTCAAGGCACAACTTTGACATAAGTCCCCCCAAAGGTACAATTTTGACATGAGTCCCCCCAAGGCCCAACTTTGACATGAGTCCTCCCCAAGGTACAACTTTGACATGAGTCCTCCCCAAGGTACAACTTTGACATGAGTCCCCCCCCAAGGCACACCTTTGACATGAGTCCCCCCCAAGGCACACCTCCCCCTCATTGGGAAAAAGAGAAAAAACATTGTTTTGCGGCTATAAGACAGTTTGGACTTCCAACGTTATTTGTTACAGTATCTGCAGCTGAAACACATTGGTTTGATTTAATGAAAACTTTATCATGGAATTTAGATCGTCACGAATTAACTAAAGAAGAATTTGTCGATATTAACAAGTTTAGCAGTAGGCCTCTGGCACTAAATTAAAATCTGTCAATGTCAGATTTTCATGTTTTAAATAATGAAATAATGCCGTGTCTGTATAATTTTATTATATTAACAACTGTCATTAGTTTCTGTTTTTCAGCTAATTCTAGCTCAGCTCTACAGTTTTCGACATTACAGATTTCTGATAGTTTAAATCAGTATTATACCCTTGTCATGTCATGTCAAAAACCAAATCCTACTATTAAGACTAAAATAATTATTTCACTGATTCTTTATTGAATTTTGCAAGAATAATATGGGTTTTCAAAAGTAGTGAGACACACATTGCAAACAACTGCTATATAAACCATAAAAATCAGATCAAATTAAACTTGTATCCCATTCATAAACTACATGCATAACAAACAAAAATACTGAAATTGAAGCTTAACGTAAATTTATCTGATAAGGTAAAATTTGGTATCCTTGAATATAAAACCTGGACTGCATTAAAAAACATAAAGTGTGTTAATTTACCATATATTAAAATGCTGCAATACGTAAATCATATTTGGTAAGATATTCTTTCTCAGCCATTCAATTTTTAAATTAACATTTGCTTCACTGCATTAAATAAATTTCTGCATAACAATGAAGATTAGTAGTTTTTTATCTATATGTACATATGATAATAGATAAAAACAATTACATTTTCTTTTTCAAGCTCTTCCTTTATTTTCTTTTCTTTTTCAGTCATTCGCTCTTTATCACGTGAATCAAAACTGAATGGTTCAGGTACTGTACGTCGAATTTCATGTTTTACAACAAAAGAAGAGGGAGCTGGAGGTGGACGTGCTTTAAATACCTGAGTCTCTGGCATAGTTTCATTCTAAGAACAATGAATAAAAATTTTAAAAATAAATGCATTGTGCAAAAGTAAAAAAATAAAATAAATACACACAATTAAAAATTTTCAATAGATGGTCCAATAATCGTCATTCCATCTCAAAATATACGACTAAAAAATACATCGGCTAATAAAACTTAGTATTTATTAATTTATAAAGTTATAATGTGTGAATAAGTTAATGCTTGTGAATATAAATATATGAATAAAATAAATAATAGCTTTTAAGAAATTTTATCAAGATGCTGAAAGGGAAACACTAAATAAAATTTGCTTATAAAACTTTTTACAAATTTTTGTGTTTTCTTTTTTAATTATTAAACTGCCTGTTTTTCACTTTTTATCATACGTTCTTTAATTTATTTACATGTCATATAATTTTCTTTTTAATCCAAGTTGCTATATTAATTTCATTTCTTAATTTTTTAAATTCTTATTTCATTATTACAATTACCATTTTATCTTGACTCTTCCATTTTTCAACTCTACTTTTTAAAGCAAAGTTTGGTGTCTTTGGTTGAGTAACTGGGAGTGATAGCTTTTCTTTTAGACCCTATAAATATATTGAAATTATACATTAATTATTTTGCAAAATCATAAACTGTAAAATATGTTCAACTAGATTCATAAGCACACCTTCCCCTTCATGCTTTGTATTTTAATAAAAAAGATAAAACAACATTTGAATGTTTAAATAAATAAATAAAGTAAAATAAAATAAATCTTTAAAAATGTCATTGAGATGCTTAAAAAAAATAAAGACTGGAAGGCTTTGCCTTCTGCATACTACACTCAACAACTGTATTCATTTACTATAGATCATAAATGAATGCATGCTAAATACACTCTTTTGCAAAGACAGATGGAGTAAAAGAAAATAAAAGTTGCAAATATTTAATTGCATTAGTCATTTAAATAATACTTTTTTGGCAAAAAATGCCTTTTTTCTCTCTATCTTTTTAACACTTTCGACAAAGTTAAAAAGTGTTCAGCGATGCCGCTTATGTGCTATAGTGCATAAATTACATAAAAGATCAAAGGCAAGGCATGAAAAATTTATTGTGGCAGGTCCCAGGGAATGCATAATTTTCATTCTTAAAAAAAAAAAAAAAAAAAAAAAAAAAAGCAAATTTTAAAATATATTTCTTGTTTAAAACTGGTATTTTCCTTATATTTTTAAAACCTTCTGCTCTGAAGAAGAAAAAAAATCCTTTAAAACTCCATTTTACCATTAAAAAAAAAAAAGAACCAATCCTATACAATAAGCACAAATGAGTGGCCAGCACGAAATCAAAAACAAAGTTCAGACTTCGAGACAAGAAAATACAGTTCTGATGCAAAAAGATTATCAGTAAAAAGTGTACAATACAATGAATCACATCTTTAAGTTATCAACAGTTTATTGGAAAGTTATTTTGTGGTTAAAGGAAGGTGGGGGGTTGGGGGTAGTTTTTGCAAACCTGATATTTCTGTTTTCGGCAGAGGCCCATATCCAGAAAATTCTGATAACCCGAATCAGATCAGTCTTGCAATTGCCGAATAATGGATCCTGTACTGTATTTGAAGTGGAATGCGTAACTAAATTTTGTAATCAATCTGCTTATCTCAAAAAATAAAAAATAAAATAAAATAAATAAAATTATCATTTTGTTCTCTTAATGCCAATAATTTCAAGGACTTTTTAAAAATGTTTCTATCTCTAGTTTAAAATAATAATAATTAGCTATTATGCTATATTTTCTCTTTCTTTTTTCTGGTTCCAGAGCACATTGAGCTAAATGTTTTCAGTTGTTTCTTAACAGTTACCACCTCCTACATAATATTAGTTTTAAGACAATCTCAAAAAAAAAAAAAAGAAAAAAGAAATTCATCTACAATAAGGTAAAATTTAAATTTATATCTTTAATACATAAATTCATTTATGTTGGGACCCATTTTTTTTAAAAGAAATGGTCCAGATTTTTGGAACTCATGGGTCCCAGGATTCTGAAAGACAAGCAGAACCACTTGTGTTTAAGACTTTGGTTTGTCAGTCCACATTCTAACTCCTATAAATATTCATGGATTTTCTTGAAATTAATATAAGTAATTCAAATTCACTACTACGGTATGTTTCCTATTGAAAATAAAGTAAATAGTACTATCACATGTTTGTCTACAGGGACGAATGAAGAATTCCAAAGCAATGCATTCTACTGAGGTATTTTTATAAATCATATTTTAATACCTTAATTTTCTGCAAATCATAATGAAATTGACATTAATTATCCATATGCACAAAAAAAAGTTTTCTATAAAATATAACAGGATAAGCATAGGATTTACAGGGAACAAACACACACACACACAAAAAAAAAATCTGGCGTGAAACAACCACACGACTTCCCTTACCCATTATTGCACGTATTATATGCATTTTTCGAAGATATGATCAAAAAAGATACTGTGATCAGAAGACATAAAATTGACCTAACGAAGTAGAAACCTAAAATATTTCCGGTAAGAGAGACTTAATTAACATATAAAGACATATAAAACAAAATTTACACAGTGAGTTAAAAAAAGAAAAAAAAAAAAAAAAAAAAAAAAAAGGTACAGTTATTCTTTGAAACTTCAATTTCCGAGATCAAATTTACCTACTTAAGCAGGATGACTGTTCAATTCCCTGTAATAATCATGAGAAAAGGTATTTAAAATGGATTTATGTGACAATTTCGAAGAAAATCGTTAGAGACGTTTTTGAGATGCCAACTTTTACCAAAACTTGTTATACTCAATTATTCATCTGAAAACAATAATTACATACAAAAGAATATTTAAAAGGGAATTAATATGGTGAGCTTGGAAAAAATCTCTACAGCCATTTTTAAATTAATGCACTTGAGAGAGCTAAATTAAGCTAATTATACAGGACGTCTATCAATTTCCCTGAAATAACCAACTATATCATTCAAAAGGACATCTAATAAAGTATTTATATAGCAACTTTGAAGAAAATCATTGGAGCCATTTTTGAGGTATGGACTTACAGTCCCACTTCGGGTTTCTAATGTCCCACTTGGGTTATTCCGTACGAAAACACCCAAAATTAGAAAAAATTGTTGCTCCATAGCAACGGATTTTTTTTTTTTTTTTTTTTTTTAATTACCACTAAAACTTATGGTGGTAAAACCAAAATATATCAATTTGTAAAATATTTTGTCCATTATTGGCCAAGATATACGGACATTTGAAAAACAGTCATTTTTACAAAATGTCAACCATCTTGGATTTGGCACTACTGTGAAAAATTACAATCCAAATTCAACAATTCTGGTACTAAATAGAAGCTTTAATGTAAGAAATATAAATCCAGTGTTTAAATAAAATGAAATATATGTTTTACTGTTTTTTAATTTGAAAACTGAAAAAAAATCATCTTCAGAATTCAGCCAAATTTAATGGGCTGTAAAAAAAAATGGCCCATCATATTTTTTTTTTTTTACTTGGTAGAAACACTAATCAATATGTGTATATTAAGTATAAAAAAAATTTAAAAAGGTAATATTTCTTAAAACCTATTTATTTATTATTTTTTTTTTAAATCTAGGATATTGAGGTATAAAACTCCTTGTTTTATGCTCACTAGTGAAAAGTTTTCTAAAAAATCTGGAGTGACTCCACTCAACTTTCCGAACATTGAGTAATTAACGGTTTTGTCGATAAAGTAAAGTAAGAGGAGTTGTTAAATAAACAAAAGAGAAAATTATAATAATAGGGTGTTTGAGTATTTTTCTTTATATAGTACACAATGTTTAATTTAACGCTATTTTACCAAATACTTAGATCATAATGATAAAGAATAATTTATTGTGTCCCTGAAAAGCCGACAAATGCTAGATTCACCAAAATGCTTAGAGTTAGTGCAACAGTGACTTACAATATTTATATAAATTTTCAGCTTCATCGGATAAGGCATTTAGATGCTATCACACTTTAAAGTTTGAACCCATATGCCACAATTATAAAGAAATTTGCATTTTGTCCCTGTAAAAAGAACCATACGTACTAGATTCTCTAAAGTTTATAAAGTTTGTGTGACGGTGACGTATAACATGTATATATAGATTTTCAGTTAATTTGAATAAGGAATTTAGTCTATGTCGCACTTTAAATAATTTAAGCCTATAGGTCTTAATGATTAACAATTTTTAATTACGTCCCCGTAAAACTCGTTAAGTGCTAGAGTCACCAAAATCCATACAGTTTGTGTGATGGTGACCTATAACACATATATAAGTTTTCCACTAAAACGGATAAGGCATTTAGATGCTATCGTACTTTAAATAATTTCACCCCATAAGCCATAAAGATACAGAATTATTTGTTGTGTCCCTGTAAAAAAACTATAAGTGCTACATTCACCAAAACCTATATAAATTGTGAAACTGTGACCTATAATACGTGTGTAATTTTTTTGTTCAACTAAATAAGGCGTTTAGACGCTATCGCACTTTTTGAAATTTGGTCCCATAGGCCATAATGATAAAGAATTTTTCTTTGTATCCCTGTAAAAAAACTATAAGAGCTAGATTCACCAAACTCTATGCAGTTCATGCAACTATTACCTATAATATGTGTATAAATTATTTTCTCAGTTTAATAAGGCATTTTGACGCTATCACACTTTTTAAAATTTGGTCCCATAGCCCATAATGATAAAGAATTTTTCTTTGTGTCCCTGTCAAAAAACTATACATGCCAGATTCTCCAAACTCTATACAGATTGAGTAACTGTGACCTTTATTATGTGTATAAATTTTTTACTCAATTGAATAAGGCGTTTAGATGCTATCGCACTTTTAAGATTTTGGTCGCATAGACCATAATGATAAAGAATTTTTCTTTGTGTCCCTGTAAAAAAACTATAAGTGCTAGATTCACCAAAATCAATAGGGTTCATACTATGGTGACTTACAATATACGCACCAACCTTTAACTTATTCGAACAAAGCATTTAGACACTAGCATGTTCACTCACAGACATACATCATTGTAAAAATAGTGAAAAGGGGACTTCGAGACGTATAGACATCAAAATCTCGAATTCGGATTTTTGACATGATTACAATACTTTCCTCACTATAGTGTTTGGAAAGTAAAAATAAAGTTTTTGTTTTTATATTTAATTATCTTAATTTTAAGTACTACTCAAAAAATATATTTTCAACAATTTAAAAAATGTCATCATCTAAGTGTCATGTCATCTCTTCTAACTGATGTAATTTGTGAAATGATTGCATCATCTGTTTTTCTAATCATAGCATGATGCAATATTGCATCACCAGCATGATATAATATTGCATCATCCTAGATATTTAGCTATGCTTTCATACCTTTAACTGTTGAGTTACTTTCAGAGAGGTGCTCAGAGTGAAGTTGTCTTATGCAGAAGAGATGGAATGTTTTATATGCAATAAGTTTGGTGTATCATTAAGTAATGATACTATTTCTGTGCTCAATCTGTCTGCAACATATTTGGAATTATTAAAAAAGGGATTATGTGATCTAATTACAGATGAGACAGTTTATGAAGTTGAAAGTATCTGTAAAATCCACAAGGATAAATATTTAAAATGGTACCATTTAAGTCAGAGAACTTGTTGCGATCCATTTAATAAACATCCTAATAAAATCAGAGCGAAGTCTTGTTAAAAGCAATTTCCCTAAATTTGTCTATGACAAATCCTGTAGGAGACCATAGGGCTAGTTGTCACAGGGGTAAGAAGTAACACGGAATTTACGAAATAGATTGTAACATTTATGATTAAATATTTTTATAAACATAATTCTTATGACATGCCAGGGTTTAAGCTGAGTAAGAATTTACTTTAGCAAAAAAGCTAAAATCAGAAAAAAAGCTTTAGCAAAATGCTAAAATGCCAGAAACATTAGAAAAAGATTAATATCAGTTTACACATTATTCTAAACTCTTCAATATGTTTGACTTTCATTTGTAAATTAAACTTAAAAGTTTTTAATCAGGTCTTTAAAAAGTTATACACAGAAGATAAAATTTTTTTAATTTGAAATGAAAAACAAAAAAGTAATAAATAATTGTATTTACCACTGTAACCAGATCAATTCGAATATAGTACAAGCATATATTTTAACACATTTATTGACAGACATGAAAAATATTAAATTTACAATTATTACTTTATATTGTAAACTTTTTCAAAGAAATATGAACATCTTAGATACGACTTATATTCTTTTTCTGGAGATATAATTATCACTATAGCATTTAAAACTACATTAAGCTTATACTGTATCTGAAAATAAAAACATAACTTACAAAAGTAAAAAAAAAAAAAAGTAATATAAGTGAAATTTGTTTATTACATATTAGACCACTTTACAAACGCCTCATGTTTATTTAAAAATTGATTTCTTGTATGTGATTCATATGCATAGTTCAGCGTTTGATTTTCCTTATATAAGTGAATCGACGGATTTTTCTTGATCAATGTTACGATTTTTTTTTTCCATGAAAGATTCATTATAATATTTTAGCCGAAGATTCTTTTTTTTTCTTTTCAATTTGTGTTTTGTAAGATGCTTTAGCAAAAAAGCAAAAACATGTTATTTCATTTAAATAAAAAAAAAAAACGAAGTATAATAATAACTACATATTAAGATATAAAAACCTAACTTTACTTCGTGGCCGTTTAAGATCTTTCGAAACCGGGTACCCGGTCCTCATCAGAAACACTGCTTCTGTGGTGGAAAAGTTGACACTGGTCACTCTTCTGTTGATTTCTCATCAGCTGGCTCCAGGCTCTATTTGGGGCCACTGTGCCGCTATTGGTTGAAATTTCGATCGATTCGCGATACATAGCGTAGTGATAACTGTCGTAATCGGCTAATTTTACATTTTTATCAAAATCTATTTTGATATTGTGTTTACTGTATGTTTTAGCTAACGCGGTATTAAATTTTCCGGTCTTTATGTCATTTTCATGTTCTTTAATTCTAATCAATACAGTTTTACAATTTTAATATTTAGAAGCAATCTATAACAACATTTTACAAAAGATTGATTATACAAAATTAAATATATAAAAGGTTTAAATGAAGTTATTCCTCTTCAATATATAAATATCTACAAAACAGAAGCTGTAAGAAATTTAACAATCGACAAAAAAAACTTAGTTAAGTTAAAGTATAACTAATTTTTTAAATAAATATAGAATATGATTTTTGTGTATCTACATTAATCATACATATAAGAAATAGTAGCAGTAGCTAATTATCAGGTAGGAAATATTTTTCTGAAAAAACTATTCTTCATTTATTTCATATGTGTACACATTTGGTAAAAATATGACATACAAATATTTAATTTAATTGAGGAAAAATAAACAGATTCCTTAAATTCAACAATAAAGATCTAAAAATAATTACATATGTGAGAAATATTGAGCATTTCCACTGCTTTATTGTTTCTAGAATTGATCACAATCCGGGGAAAGGATAGAGGGGGGGGGGATACAAAAATAATTACAGAGTAAGAAATATTTAAACTCTTTCAACTCTACTTCTAGAATCTAATGTAACAACTTATTAATATTATCATTTATGTTGCAGATGGATAGAGATTTGGAAAGAAAAGACTTCTGCAGAACATTTGATTGCTGATCACTAATTGTAGATAAATAAAGGGGGGGGGGGCAAAAAATAATTACATCAGCAAGAAATATTTAACAATTCTATTTCTTTAAATGTTCTAGAATCTCATAAAGCAAGTTTGAAATGAATATTGACATTTATGTTATGGATGGAAAAAGATTGGGAATCAAGAGTTTTCGTAGAACATTTGGGTTTCTTTTTAAAATGAACGATATCCGCGATTTTTTTAAAAACGGAAGATTTCATCATCTGTCCGGAAGACACGTTTAAAAACCGGAAGTCTTCCGGGAAAACCGGAAAAGTTGGCAAGTATGCATAAAGACCGGAAAATTTAATACCGCGTTAGCTAAAACATACAGTAAACACAATATTAAAATAGATTTTGATAAAAATGTAAAATTAGCCGATTACGACAGTTATCACTACGCTATGTATCGCGAATCGATCGAAATTTCAACCAATAGCGGCGTATGCAATGATAGCGGCGCAGTGGCCCCAAATAGAGCCTGGAACCAGCTGATGAGAAATCAACAGAAGAGTGACCAGTGTCAACTTTTACACCATAGAAGCAGCGTTTCTGATGAGGACCGGGTACCCGGTTTCGAAAGATCTTAAACGTCCACGAAGTAAAGTTAGGTTTTTAAATCTTAATATGTAAGTCATTTCATTTTCGCATTTTCGATAAGTCTTTTAGCATTTTGTGAAAAATGCTACCATAGCAGAAACACTGTGACATGCTTTACAGGGTATCTACTGACTTGACAGAAAAAAAATACATGACCTCAAAAAAATTTTCATGACCTTTTTTATTGACATATAGACCTTTCTTTTTAAATTAACATATTCATTTTCCTTTTTTTACTGATATACCACCTTGCTTTATTTTCTAAATTATTGTTTAACAACAGTATTAGTTGTTAAAAAAGGGGGAAAAAAGCTTTTTTTTTTTTTTTTTTTTTTTTATTAACAATCTAAATAGTAATGGAAATCAATCTAAAACAGAAGTTGTTTGTTTGTTCACAAGACATTGGAGGAAGCAAGGGTGGGCATTTTATTTAAAGGTGATATCTTGTGTGATGCAAGAAAATCTCATTCCGAAGAGAAAAAAAAAAGATTTTTATTCAATCAAATAGAACTTTAATATATTCGAACTATTTACCACTGGCCCATCAAGAATTGCCTTAGGGACAGGTCGTGCATGAAATTCGTATGGCTTTTCCTCTGATTTCTTTTTTCCATGTATTTCAGCTGCTCTTTCTGCAGTTCTAAGTTTCAAACCTTTTGCCTTTGTGGGAGTCTTTTTCCTAATTTGAGGTATATGTGGTCGATTTAATAAGCTATGATTAAGTGGACGAGCACGGAATTTATATCTATAAATGAAAAAAAAAAAAAAGTATTTGCAAATTTAGAAAAAATTATATAAGATAAAATATTTTGCTATAACTTTTGAATATTTTAATAAAATATTATTAAAATAAAACTATTCCTAAACACAAACACAACATTCAATAATTTTTCTCTGAGCCTTATTAGCATAATGACTTATTAGATCATTTCTTCACTCTCTTTGTTCTTATTTATATTATTTTTATCAAATAGTATCAGCTTTTATCAATTGATGTATGCTACTTTGAATTTAACACATTTTTTTAAAAACAAAACAGATAAAATTTTAAAATAGCAAAAAATTACAATAAAAGAAAAAAATTAAATGAAATTTAGAAAGAAATACTTGGAGTATGAAGAACATGTTATAGCACCTCGTATATCCGAGAGAAAGTTTTGTCTTAAATTTGAAAAAGGGGCCATCCAGTGACAAATTAAAGAGAAAACAGTATGTCTGAGATTAAACTTGCAAAAAAATATGATAGAAATTAGTCGTTTGCTTAAGCATGTGATTAAGTTCAATCTTATAATTATCTGTATTTATTTGTATATGAATAGCATGCATATTTAGAGATAATGCTTAAAAAAAATTGTTTATAATAAACCAAAACATCATTTTTTGACATACTGCACTAGACACATCATACTGCAATCAGAATATGAAAAGGAAAATGTTATATAAATGATGAAATATAAATATTTTTTTCTAAATAATTTGTAACTGTGCATGCACAAGTGTCAACAAAATTTCTTTGGCATAATTTATTAGCCAAATGTATTGTGTTTGAAAAACATAAATTTAATTTTTATACACTAGCATACAAATGTTTTAAAAATTCATAAAAGTTTTGTCGATAGAATGGCTTAACATTTAGTTTCTCATGAAAAGGAGCAAAATTAAATGATAACAAATTATTTTATCTATATTTTTATTTTTAATTAAATTATGGCAATATAATGTTCATTGATTCAATAGTAAAAATATTGATAAAACCTCTAATAGATTTGCTTCTATTTGTGAACAACTGCAATTCAATTTTACTCTGTCGACGATAATTTTAGAATTTCACGATATTTGTATAATATTTATAATTATTATTATTATTATTTATAGGCTAATTTAAAACATTAAACTAAAAAAAACTAAACTAAAGAAATTTCCTCAATGCTTGTGCATGCAAAATTAAAAATTATTTAGTAAAAATGTTTATTATTTATTAGTTATATTGTAGGATGTCATGTTTTCAAAAAATGATGTAACATTCATTTAAAAACTCTACACAAACAAAAAATATTAGAAAAAATTTCATTGTTAAAAATAATTTTATATCTCCATGAATATATGTCCAATTTACATAGAAATGAATGAAGAAAATTATAAGAAGGAACATAATCATATGCTATAGAGACAATAAATTTCAAGCATTTTTTACAGGGTGATCCCAAACACTGTTTATTGTTTTTTTTAATTAAAATCACACAATCAACTGTGGAAGAAAATCATATTTATTGAAATTTTATTTTTCCAACTGAGTGAAAATAATGCCTGGACCGGGACTCGAACCCCGGATCATTGACTTACAAGGTCAAGGCTCTACCAATTGAGCTATCCAGGCCGACACCCCGGTCAGCATTACTCACTCAGACAACCTTTAGGCAGAAACATCTCTGGTCTATCATGTAGATAGCTCAACAGAAAATAAGCCGCAGGAAATGGAAAACACCATTAGATAATGGGAGAAAGAAATACAATTTTTATTAAAATCACACAATCAACTGTGGAAGAAAATCATATTTATTGAAATTTTATTTTTTCTGACTGAGTGAAAATAATGCCTGGACCAGAACTCGAACCCTGGATCCGGGGTTCGAGTCCCGGTCCAGGCATTATTTTCACTCAGTCAGAAAAATAAAATTTCAATAAATACTGTTTATTGTTGCTTTTCTTTTCGACTTCTAAACAGAATTTTCACTGAAATATACGAGGTTTAACACATTCTTTGTATTCTTCAAATATCAAAAATTAACTTTGAAGTGCATTATGAAAGGGAAAATGAAAGTTTCAAAGCTATAAAGTGTAAAAAATAACTAAGGGCATTTTTTGCATTCCATAGCTTCAGAAAGAAATATTAAAAATTTAAAAAATAAATTTTTTGAAAATGAGAAACATTTTAACAGCTGTGAATTTTCTAAATATGAAAACAGAATTCAAAAAATACTTTAGGTGATGAGTAATTTACAAAACAAATTTCTCTATAGAATAATATGAGTTTAGACTAAGGCCCAAAATTCCAACTCAGATTATACTCACTTTAAAAAAAAAAAAAAGTTACCTGCCACAAACTAAGATTGACATACTTACATATTTCGGGAAATTTTTTCTCAATTATTTGAAATGCTTTTTCAAATATGCATAAAAATTTCTGAAATAAAATGGTCTCGTATATCATACCTGATAATCATCTATAATTAAAAATTATTTTGATGCATTGCATTTGATATTTCAAAGATTTTTTTTTTTTTTTTTTTTTTTTTAAACTTTGTCTAATTTATTTTTTTCAATTAGACAAAATGCTGATGTATATAACTTGTTTATTGTTGTCATTTAAAATGGTTATTTCCGAATTACTGTTCTAGATAAGATCCTTGCTTACTACATCACTGGAAACACAAATCTTTGTCGTTTTAGTAAAAAAACAACTGAAGAGATTAGAACTTTTACAAATGTGGTAAACATTCCTCAACTCTCTGGTGTGATGTGGCAGGAAAGAAGCTCAGGCAATTTCTGAGCAACGCACACAGAAACTTATCACTCTGTGAAGTGAAAAAGGAGAGATTAAACACGAGATTATTGTCTAAGATCGGCAAGATTTTACAGTTTTAAATTGATAAAAGAATTTTTTTTTGCGTGACCATATAGCGTAAAAATACCATCTATAAATTTATCAAACTTTTATTTGCCATAGTAAAAATTCTGTTTGCCAATAGGTGAATTGTCTCCATAAGACTCTTAGGTGAATGTCAGTGATCAAATTGTACTTTTCCATTAAATGTCAGAAAATACATTATATTTGGCTTGATGTAGGAAATATATTGAAGGGAAAAAATTAATTTACAACCAAATAAAGTTTAATTTGTCGACTTAAATTTTTATTTTGTTGCAGATTAGCGCACACACACACATATTTATAACTAACTAGGTAGAAAAATAACCAAATCTTATGATCCTCAATTATCTAACATCTAAAATGAGTACTACATTATAATACCTTCTTATTTCTTCTGCTTCTTGTTCTTCCTGCTCTTCACGACTTATTACATCAATGCGCCGTTGTCTTTTTGCTGCCCGCAAATTAGGTGATTTTGGAATAACTAATGGAGGAGACCAATGTTCTGTTGGCTCAAAACCTAATAAAGAGAATTACTAATAAAGGTGCTTGAATTTATGCCAAAAAAAAATGTTTATTTTATCATAAAAAGTGCATTGATTAATATGAATAATGCCAAACTAGCATAAAATTAAAGTATGTGTGCATGTGCATTAAAAAAATATCTTTAAGTTCCTTGTTTCAAAAGGTAATAAAACACACATAAAAAAAGAAAAATAATTTTATTAACTTGTATGCAATGAGGAAGTCCCCCCTCCCCTCTGGTACATATCTTCATATATCAAAAGAATTATTGCTTTAAAATGCAATAAATATGAATATTTAGTTAAAACACATCCATAAATTTGAACTTGGGTAGTTTATTTATATTTTTATTTATTTAAATTGTATTTAGTATAGCTTTTGCAAGGAAAACACATTTTTAATTTTACATTAGAATTAGCTTTAAAAAATTATCTGAAATATAAAGACTTTTTTTATACATGAAAGAATTTAATTGATGTGTATTAATTGTCTTTATGTCACACATTTTTCTTTTCCAATTTCTTGTTTCATTGTTAATAACAGGAAAATCCTATAAAAAAGTGTTTTGAATTGGCTCAAAGGATTTTTACACATGCTTAATTTGCTGCATTTTAGTTCTTGTGTTTTAATACAATAGGGTATTTAAAAACAAATTACAGTGGAACCTGTAAAAGTGACCACCTTGGTAAAGTGACCACCTGACTAAAGTGACCATTTTCCAATTTTAAAGAGACTTTATAAAGTGACCACCTGCGTATAGTGACCATTTTAGTCGGTCCCTAGGGTGGTCACTTTAGACAGGTTCCACTGTATGTGATTACATATCTTAATAAAATATGACAGCTTTTAAATCTTGAAAATCTAGCTTTGTGCTTCAAGTTCTTCCCCACACACCAATTAGAATTTATCGTCACAAAATATGAAATTCAGGCACAAATATTTAGACAAACATACGATCAGTATTAGAGCTAAATAAGCAGCAAAAGAAAATACCAATTAATAACCAAATATTCATTATGTTCCTTATTTATACAAGGGGAAAAAAAAAAGTATAAATGAATTTATAATCACATTTGCAAGAAAGTAATTAAACTATTGAATTTTATTTACTTCACATCAACAAAAATATTTTTCTTGAAATACTGAAAAATAATCTTACTTTTTGGACCAGTTGTATGAAATCGTGGGGGAGTCTTTGTTTGAAAAGCAGCTACTTGCTCAGCTAAAGGAATATGAGCAGTTTCTTCACGCTTTCTTTTACTCGTTTTTGCATCTGAAAATTGGAATGGTTGAACTTTTGTTGTTTTAGTCACCTGGAATTTGAAATTTAAAATTATTATTTGTAGTGGAATTTAAATTCTGCTATTCTATAATGAGAAAAAAAGGGAAAAATTAATATGAACTGCTAGAGTAAATAAAATTAAATTAAAGCAATTCTTGAGTACTGCTGTAAGTAAATGATTACTGCTGTAAGCGTCAGTAAAGTAAATGTTTAGACCGGAAATAACATCCTGAAGTGGGCGTTATCAACCTGGTATAAAAACTTCCAATGGGCATTGTTACTTATTTCAGTGTACAATGAAATTTTCTAAAATTTAGGAGCGAATATTCATAAATTAACATAAAATACATAGTTTCCACTGATACTTATGTTTTCATAATGCAAAAGATTTTTTTTTTTTTTTTAATATTGAAATTTGTACATGCAACATGTTACCAATCTGATTTTGAAGGCATAAACATTATTCCCTTGTCATAAATTAAAAGTAAAATTTTAATATTTGGTGATGGACTGAATGTAAAACAAAGTTTACTTTGTTGGGGGAAATTTTCTTTTTTTTTTTTTTTTTCTTTGGGATGAGGGGGGGGGGGGTTCATTGGTAGATTTTTTCTTAAATTTGGCAGTAACACAAATTGACAATCTTCCTAATACTCACCCTCATACAGTTTCAAATGTTTTTTACGTAAGATTGCTCATAATTAAAAGTAAAAAAAAAAAAAAAACTAGTATGTTGCGGCCACCACAAGACTTTCTTCTATATTTTCCTATACAAATTCACTCAGTAACAACATTAAGAAAAAAAAAAAAAAAAAAAAAAAAAAAAAAAATTGTTATTGTTGTTGTTGTTAAAAGTAAAAAAAAATTGATAACTTTGTTTCAAACTATCACAGATTTATAGTTCAACCACTTGTTTTAAAGGTACTGACGAGACCTTTAGAAAGATACCTATCTTGAAAATTTATCCCCCCCCCCAGGGGGGGAGGGGGGAAGCAATGCCCTCACACGTACAATTTTTTTTCGTAGTTAACTACTACTATTATCAATAATTCATATTAATTTTACAATCACAAGTTTAAAATAACTCTCATTAAGCACATTTATATGAAATTTTGTCCTATACTGCCATGTTAAAAGTTTACAAAAAATGCAATCACAGTGCCACCTGTTGAGCGATTGATCCCCAAATGTAATCAGCACCAGTTTATGTCAGGGTGCAACTAAATACCAAGTTCGGTTAAATTTCATTCATTGGTTCGTACGATACAACACCCACAAAAATTGTGATACACACAGACAGACATTTTGTAAAAACTATCAATTCGTATTCAGGACATCCCAAAATGTGTAAATCCATCAAAAAACGGAGGTTGAAAATTTTCAAGAATCTAATACTTTCTCCATATTACATATAGAAGAAAGTAAAAAATGTTTACACAGAAATAATTTCCAAGTTTTTAAATACACAGAAACCACTATTTAAAACAGTTAAACAGCACTATTTAAAAAAGCTAAGTCATATATTGGTCCCAGTTGTTCTCTAAGACACAACACAATGCAAATCATTTTATAGTTTCTAAGTTTTATGGGAATTTAAATTACATAATTTCAATATTTTTATCATCAATCACATATTTGGGTGAAAACTCCATTAGATCGGTATAAATATTTCTGATTAAATAAAATAGTAACTTTCAGAGTATGCAAATTCAAAGCCTTTGGTTTATAGGAAAATGGTTTTGTTAAATTATTTCTGGCACAGAAATACTTAATGTTTAAAATATTTAATAATATTACCAATTACCATGTTTTTCTTTTTAAGCCTATTTTCAGGCAATGAAAGGTTTCTTGGTCGATTAATGGGGAAGTCTTCTTTTTGACAAGATGATTCAACTGAACTGAGAAAGCAGAAAAAATAAATAGAAAATTTCAGTTTAAAGTATTTCATAAAACTGCATAATAGAAACATATTTAATATATATGATGAATATATAACCATGATAACTATGTGACATTTACAGTATTGTAATAAAATTTTGATAATTATAAATAAGAATGCAACTACATTAAACCAATAGAAAGAAAATTAAGAAATAAATAAAAGTGCAAAGAGTGAAACTGACTGCAATAAAAATAAAAAACATAGTCACCAAGAATAAATGAAGTATTAAATAATTTACAATGTTTTCAATCTCAACAGATTAACAGCAGGGATTATTTCTAAAAAAATGTTTGTTAGAGAACATTTTTTAAATTTTGAAACTTCAAAAAATGAATCATAAAATTGAAATGTTTTATAACAATCAAAGTTTGAATTCAACAAGTTTTGCATCACAATTTGCAAATCAAATAGTATACTTACCTGATGGAAAGGTTGATACACTTTAGCTGTCCTGCATAAGTTATTCCGTCTGTCATTCTTATACGACACAGATAAATAGTAGTGATGACTCTAGGCTAATTTGGCAGGGTGCTCCACCCAGCAGCCCTTTTAAACATATTTTAGCATCCTGCAGCTCTTTTAAAAATATTTTTAGCACGAAGTGGCCTTTTCAAACATTTTAAATGTTCAGAGGCCTTTAGATACATTTCTTCCTGGTACGTAACCTTCTAGCAATAGTTTTACAGTATTCCAGGAACAACAAATGCATATATCCCATATATATACACGTAAAATTAGTAATTTACTTTTGTCATGTACAAAAATCACAACACAGAAGACTGCAAATTACGCCCTTTTTGAAAATAGGTTGCCCTTTTTATTGAATTCCCACGGCGGCTCTTTTATTCTAGAGTCAACACTAAATAGAAACAGATATTCAACTCTACCTGTCACTTGGTGTGCCACCACTACTGCTCATACAGGGAATAAAATTGTTAAACCAGATCCGATTAGAGCTGAGGCAATATTTTTTTGGGTGACATTCTTGGCAACTCTCCAGGTATGTGCTCCAATGATCAGAATTTAAAATTTCGTAGACATTTTTATTTTCATTGAATGGCATCCTTTAAGCAGTGCAAAGGAGGACATTTTAATACAGATTAATAATGATAAGGTGATTTTTGATAACTTTAGAAAAGATAAAATACACAAACACACACCAGGGCAGGGGTGCAGAAAATGTTCAGACCTCTGAAATTTCTCCCCAAAATAATGCATCAACCTATTATCTGAAAGTTTTTTTTCTTTCTTTTTTCCGGGGGGTTGGGGGGGGGGGTTAAATCTTTCTTTAATCCAAACATTGAGGGAGATTTTGTATGCTACTATATTACTTTTTCTTCTTTCTTAACTACATCGAAATTTAATGTTGTTATTAATGTCCACCAGATGGAAAATTAAAAAGTTTAAGGTAATTAGATTTATTAACTAACATAATTTTTAAGGCTATAATGCTTATATAATAGTACACAATTATACACAAATTAATTTTGCTTTGTTTTATTGTACTTTGCTGTCTATGAAAGTTTAAAATACCTTTTTGTTACAGAATTACGAAATCAAGAATAAGACAAAGATGCATGAACTATAATCATTTAATAAAAATTCTATAATTTTCTGCTTAAAGATAAATTATGGGACACTGTATAAGAAAAGTAAGCAATATGACTTAACTGATATGTATGAAACAGAAAAAAAGCTGCACAAACAGAAAAAAAAAGTTATATGCTATAAATAGGAGACAAATTACTATAGAGATACAAAATGTACAAAACATAGCAAATTTTAAAATACAAAGTATTAAAATCACGCAATCAACTGATTGGGAAGAAAATCATATTTATTGAAATTTATTTTTCCGACTGAGTGAAAATAATGCCTGGACCGGGAGTCGAACCCCAGATCTTTGACTTACAAGGTCAAGGCTCTACCAATTGAGCTATCCAGGTCGACAACCGGTGGACATTACTCACTCAGAAAACTCAGGACACTCACACTTGTATTTCTTTCTCCCATTGTTTAATGGTGTTTTCCTTTACCTGCGGCTTATTTCTGTCGAGCTATCTACATGATAGACCAGATGTTTCTGCCTAAAGGTTGTCTGAGTGAGTAATGTCCACCGGTTGTCGGCCTGGATAGCTCAATTGGTAGAGCCTTGACTTTGTAAGTCAAAGATCTGGATTTCGACTCCCGGTCCAGGCATTATTTTCACTCAGTCGGAAAAATAAATTTCAATAAATATGGCAAATTTTAACCTTGAGCATGAGTCATACAGTCCGATAAAATAGTGCTCAAATGTTGAATGACAGAATCAACAGCTTATTAAGACATTTGTTGATATGTATAAAAAAAAAAAAAAACTTATGTTAAAGATATCACAAAACGAACTTTCTTCTATATTTTCCTATACAAATTCATGCAATAGAAATTATTTTTCATTATTTTTTATCCTTTATTAATGCAGACGAGTTTCATCTCAGAGAGGTATTAGTTGAAATGTCCAACGGAAGTGAATTTTTACTGTGCAGATATTTTTCCCGCTAAAACATATTTTAAATATATATACAGACTTTTGTAATTCTGACGTCATAATTCTAAATTTTAAAGATGAATAACGTCATTGTCTAAACTTTTGTGTTGCACTGTATTATATAGTTGATTACTAATTTAATATTACACTAATATTAATTTTAGCATTTAAAATTAGTGGAATTTTATTAATAAAATTTTGTTAATTAGATTAAACTCTTTGTATTTTAAATGTATGATCATACGAATTTTTTTTAGTTATATAAATTGATAAAATAAGAAATTTTTAATTATGAAGTAAGTACAATGACCATAATTTTAATTTCTGAAATTATAAAATTAAAATTTGAATTAAGAAAAAAAAAAAAAGAAAAAGAAAAAGAAAGAAATAAGATAGAGTAATACATATTCTATCTTTAAATACAATATACCCCCATTTTCATTATATATAATATATTAATATATATCACAGCTAAGATGCTCAAATTACTTTAAAATTTAACAAAAATCAGTTATAATGCTGTATCTCATATGTATTCAATGTTTGATTTTGGGGGAAAACAGTATTCGTAAACATAAAATAAAAATTAAAACATACTACGGACTTTCCTGTGTGATACTGTTATCTGATTCTAATAATGATGACTGCAAGCTTCCAGGATAAGACTGATCATGCAAATAAGAATGTTCTTCAGCTTCCATATTTTTAGCTTCTGTACCACTGCATAACAAAAATAATTTTGAGAATTTTTTTCATAATCTTATAGCAAATATATAACAATAATAATAATAACATGCTCAAGAATATACAGTCAAACCTCATTAGCGTGAATCTCATTAGAGGGGGGGGGGCAGTTGTTCATATTATGAGTAGTCTACTAATCTTCATTTTGACAGGACTGTGCAAATAGTTCATGTTAAAAGTAATTCACGTTAAGTATGCTCACATTACCAAGGTTCGACTGTATTTAGATTAATATTAATAATTCACAAAAACATAAAAATTAAATATTGAGGAAAAAAATAAGTATTAACCCAAGAACAATAATGTAAATAACATTTTTTATGCTGCTATCACTAGACAAATATATATTTTATTTACATTTAATACATATTTTGTTAAATTTTTAGTTTTTGCTAACTGCAATCTAAAAATGATAAAATGCACAAAAAAAAAAAAAAAGAAAGGAAGAAAAAAGAAAAATTACCTATAATACACAATGTATTTTAATCTTTTAAATATTCCTGTACATAAACTATTTTGTCTGATTTGAATAAAAATTTCAAGTAGCATCCCATTCCTATGAGATATAGATTTAGAATACCAAATTTGGAGTTCCTTCTAATGTTTTTAATTTATACACTGGTCAAAAAAATTAAGGATCAGCCCGTTTTCTCTTTCTCTTCTTTTGCACATAATTTTTAAACAAATAAACATATTAACATAAAATTTGGATGGCCTGTTCATTATTATATTATTAACCGAATCTTATGTAATTTTAGCATAAGAATAATTTTTAAGCTAATAAATATTCAGTTTTCTCGCAAAAGTAAGCTTTGGAAAAAATGAAAAATTTCAACAAATTTAGGAAAGAACACATAATGAAAAGTGGTGTTAAGGATGCATTAGAGATAGGTAAAGACGCTCATACCTTGAAATGTTAAACTAAATCTCGATTTTTCTTTTTGTATTAACTTTTCTTTTTCTTTTATAATGAACTTTTTAAAAATATATAATTACTAATTTGTAAACTATACTCAGCACTAGAATAATAATGATGTCGAAAAATAATTGTATAATGAACATCTTATCCAATTTTCATGTTTGTATGCATATTTTTTAAAAAGTTATTCACATGCGAAAAGAAGAAGAAAAAAAAAGAAACAGAAAATGAATGCAGGTAGAAAGATTTGGTTGTAATCTAACATAGGAACGCGTGTGCGTCTTTACCTATCTGTAAGGCATCCTTATGACCATTTTTCATTAAGTGTTCTTTCCTAAAATTATTAAAAATTTTTATTTTTTTAAAAGCTTACTTTTGAGAGAAAACTGAATATTTATTAGCTTAAAAATTATTCTTATGCTAAAATTACATAAGATTCGGTTAATAATATGATAATGAACAGGCCATCCAAATTTTATGTTCATATGTTTATTTGTTTAAAAATTATGTGCAAAAGAAGAGAAAGAGAAAACGGGCTGATCCTTTAATTTTTTTGACCAGTGTACTCTAACACAGGTCTGTCCAACTCAAAACTCTTTGCGGGCTGCACTGGAAATCTATTTTACACAGGTGGGCTCTCATTGTATAAATATATGAACCATATACATAATTTTTTTTTCCCGATGGGCTCATGAGGATTTAAAACAAAAAATATGTGTATTAAATACATTTTTATTCATAAAATAACTATAAAAACAATAAAAAATTTATGATTATACCTGGGTTTGCATTGGTGCGCTATAGCGCACCATTGACCCTAATTTTAATGGAAGGGATGCAGAATTTTTGAAATTGCGGGTCCCAAGGACCCAATTTTTTTTTCCTCCAAAAATATCCTTTACTCTAAAAACAGTAAATTTTCTTTTATTTAATTTCGTACCATTTCAAAGCAATTTATTTTCCTGGGCTATTCAGCTCTAAATTTAGAAGAATGGGAGAAATAGTCCTGTTTCCTCCTTCAAAAGTAAAGGAATTGCGATCGCCCAGCCCATATGGTTGCATCTGCTCCAGTTGTTAAACGATGACGTCATTTTTCTCCCTTTCCTTGCACGTTCTGTCTGACTCTAACGGAGCATGTGTGAAGTGACCAAACAAAATCCGACATCGGCATAAAGTAGAAATAGAATAGATTAGAGTTGCTTTTTTTTTTTTTTTTTTTTTTTTTTTGGGGGGGGGGGGGGATTTGTTTGTTTATTTAGTTAGCAGAATCAATCTCATCAGAATATGCAATATAGCAAATGTTATTTCTAAAAGAAAAAAAAGTAAATAAATGCTGTTTTGAATAAATTTCAAAATACAGTTAGTATCGATTATCTGGAATTCCACAATCCGGAATCATTTCACATTTTTTTCCACGATTTTAAGAACATTTCGTATTTAAAGACAGAACTTACTTAACTAAAAATAAAAAAGGAAAAAGAGAATAGAAAGAAAAAAAAATGTCCAAATTAACCAAGCCTTTTATTATTTATTTCGAAAAAATAGAAAATTAAGTAAATTTATTTTTCTCTGGAAATTGTCAAAGGTGTTTTATGGTCTGGAAAATTTCCTGAAACCCGTGGTTTTGCAAACAACCACAAAAAATAATTCTGCGATTTTATTTGGTGGTCTATTTCAGCGTTTAATTTCTTGTTAAGATAGTTTTGCTTTCTAAAAGTAAACAAAAATAAAAACTTTTCTTTAAAGCGTTTTGCTCTTATGATCCAGTCACCAGTACATTTAGCGGCACTGATAACATGGCAGCTGTGAGCCATGGCACTGACGGGATGTCGGCAAAGCCCCGCCGCACGCCGCCCCAGGCCAGTTTCTGAAACGAAATCTGCATGAAAGCCCATACAGAGACTGAGGATGATGCAGAAGAGGAAATATTCTCCAAACTTCTGAAGTTGGGAGAGGGGAGGATATTGCACTTCAATATTAGGAGGGGGGTGGGGGGGTGGGGTGGGGGGGTTAAAGTGAAACAAACGGCCAGCTTGCGTATAGTAGGGGATGAAGAAGGCAGGACTGCAGATGCAAATTTTTGTTCACTTATCGCCGTTTCTAGGCCTAATTGGACTTATTTTTCAAAGCACTTTTCGTAAATAATATTTAGACGATACATTGGACAATTTTCAATTAATGTGCATATGTACATGTTAATATATATGTATTATTGCAGTTATCTTTTATTTTCTGCTAGATTCAATAGAAATAAAAGGAACTGGAACTTTTCAGAATTATTCAGGAACTGTTTCAGAACAAACTACTACTTAAAAAAAAAAAAAAAAAAAAAAATCATCCCATTTTTTAAAACTTGACCCATATTTTTCAGAGTGATGGGGTCTTGGGACCCCACTTTTCAAAAGGTCAGAGCAAGCTCTGTTATACATTCATAAGTATAATAATAAGAATCAAGTTATTGATCTGATAACATTTTATTAACATCAATGAATGCAATATTTCTTTCTTTAACTACCTTAATTGGTATTTTCATTAAAAAAGTCAGAAACAATTTATTAATTAATATTAGATGTTTTAACCAAAGAGATGTCAAATTAGAAAATTTCCTGAATTCTATTGTGGGCCACAGAATCTTACAGGGTTGGTCAGCCCCGCTCTAACACTCTCTCTCTTACACAGAACTGCAAAAACCTGATTTTTTGAATCAGAAACTTTCAAGATAGAGTAATGTTTCAAAAACACAGTTTCGATAATTTGACTTGAAAACAATACTTACCAACTTTACTACCAATATATGGGTAAAAAAGAATAAAAATATTTTTTAATATGTTTGCACTTGCCTGTTAATACTTTTTTTAAAGAGCATTTTTAAATAAAATAATTTAAAAAGAAAAAAAAAAAATTGTAACATGACTAACAAAAACGAAAAATCATGCAGTATGCATTGATTATTAACACTTTCTTCTAACTGTACATACTGGTTGTATCAACATTCAATATTCTTTGCTTATGTTAGTTATCACACAAAAGACAGATAGAAGCACTGAAAACTACACAGACTAGCTGAATTTAAAATCACTCTTAGACACTGTTGGAAAGTGTTAAAAAGGCTTAACACAAAAGAAAATGCAGTCTTTACATTATAAATGTAGCCCTTAATGTATCTGAATGTTTTAGTGTAGCCCTATAAATCTGAAAATTAATCATATCATATATTCTATACAAAACATTGTTAGAATATTAACAATACAAAACAGTACAGTAGAATAGGGGTGCATGACCTTTTTGGCTGGTGGGCCACTCTCGCCGTTGAGAGGGGCATGAATGGCTACAGACGAGGTAATATAAAAGATATATTCGCTGTATATATATCTATATATGTATGTGTGTGTGTGTATTTCTTAAAATATATATAATAAAATTTTTATTAACATTTTTCAATCAGCGAGTCAAGTGAATCTCAAGGTATAATAATCATAAAGTTATTAAAAGTTATTAAGTAAAAGAATTAAATACATATTATATATTTATATAAAATACAAAAAAAAAAGATAAATAAAATGTATTGCTTTGCAGAGAAAGAGGGAAAAAAAAGGTTATATTGGGATTCTCAAAAATACCTAGCACAAATGTAAAGGCAAATAGAGGGTACCAAAACAAGCAGTTTTAGTGTAGGTAAGTGGGTATGAAAATACCGCTTTGAGGTATTAGATGGCACTGGCGAGATCTATGTGGAAAAGCTTCTCAGGGTGTTAATTGTCATTTTCCACATGAATTTCAAACAAACAATGTATTGTGTCACCTTCCTGTTCTGGCATAACAGAAAGAACATGGTCTGCAAAAGTCTTAATGAATTTAATGAGGATTTGGTTGCTAAACAATTATGACAGCAATCAAGGGGATCCTTTAGACAAATTAGGAAATAAATCAGTCTCCTACATGCCTCCTGCTGATAACATCTGTAGTTACATCCCCATTAGCAGTCAGCTAAATTATCATAATAGTTACCATTTGCAACTAAATATACTGCTGAAAATCTGTGATATATCTTATATTTTTGCAAATGTAACCAAAGTATTTGCACAACCACTGAAAATCTTGGTTTTACCTACACATTCTTTTAGCCGCTGCCCTATTTCTGTTTGCAACTTCATAAATCATAAATGATGGCCACCATTATCACGGTCGGTGTTTTTATCAGTTTACAAAATAATAAGAACCCACCAGACTTGTATTTCTTTTTTGTTTCCGGACAGAAATAAATTCAACTAACTGCACATTTGAAGTTTTTTAATAGAAAGTAATTACTATTATAAATTTATGTTTCTTCATCATTAATTTTTAACACACATAAAAGAAAGATTTTAAAAAAAAAAGGGGGGGGGAGCTTTTACTTACTAATTGTTACATTTTTCAGTTTTTAATCTTCTCAGCAGATAAAGATCACTTACCAATAGATTATTCCATGATTTTTCCAATAAAAAATGAAGGAATATACTGTGGGTTACATTATTGAGAAATTGAATGGAAAACTTAACTCTCAAGCAGAAATGTTTGTATAAACCAACCATTCTCAACCAAAATATATTGTATAGTATAACCAAAAATCTCACATATATCTTTTTCTCTGTTTGTGATGTAAAGGATTATTTCAAATCACATTTTTTCCCCTCTCCCCCTCTTGGGGGCTGAATTTCTAAAATTCCAGAAATTGATTTTTTAGGTATTTGTATTAGCAATATACTAGAGCAAAAATTTCACGTATATCTGTTTTTTTTTTTTGTTTGAGATATATAGGAATATGTAAAACCCCGTTTTGCGCACGTGAAATCGCGTTTTGCCCCCTTTCCCCTTTTGGGGATTGAATTTCTAAAATTCCAGAAATTGATTTTTAGATACTTGTGTTAGCTATATTTTAAAGCAAAAATTTTACGGATATCTGTTTTTTTCTTTGAGATATGAAGGTTTTTAAGAAATCACATTTTGCCCCCTAATCCCCCTTAGGGGGCGAATTTCGCAAAAACACTTCTTAGGGGGTGCTTACACTATATGTTCTATAATCTAACCCAGTTTACAGTCAGTAGCTCCAGTAGATTTTGCAATGTGTTGATGAGTCAGTGAGTGAGTGGAACCACTCTTTTATATGTATAGATTTGTACTCAAATCTAGACTCCTTATATGCACTGTAAAATAATTTGAAGCTAAGTTATGCATATAAACGTGTTTTTGTCCTCCCAGAGGGAATACGAGAGGAGGGGGGGGGGAATTTACAAAAGTTGATAGATATAATTTTAAGTTGGGTAATTCCTGCCAAGTGTCGTTGAATTCTGTCCAGCTGTTCTCACGTTTCTAAAATCAGATTTGGCTATCACGATGTGTGAAATGGGAAGATATCGCAATTTTTTCAAACTTGAGACATTTACAGACAAAAGTCTAATTTTATTAATAAAGATGTTACATCGATAATGCAAAAGAAAAAAATTTCTCTAAATAAAATCTCCGGTTCTTTTAAATTTTCATTTTTGCAATGTTGTTTTTTTATTAATCTAAGTGGCCTTTTTCCGGCAGAAGGGGGGGGGGGGGAGAGAGATATTAAGATGCCCTTTTAAATTTCGATAGATTGCTTTGATATGTTAAAAAATTCAAAGAAAATTTTGCTGAAGGTAGGCGAATCTTTACAAAGTTATTTCACTTTTAACGTGCCCTCTCACAAAAAAAAAACACCTAAACTATTTGAATTGAAGAAAGAACATTGAATTGAAGAAAGAATGTAAACTTTCCCAGCACATACAACAAAATACACGAAATTTAACTTAATAGTACAAAGCGTGAAAATACTCGATTAAAATTTTAAGGAGTATTTTTCAATTTTAATGCGTTAAATATGGAAGAGTTAAAAATATCTCTGATGATAACTGATAAGTTAACAAATATAAATAAGCAAACTGAAACCTGTTTGGAGATAATTTAACTGCACTGCCAAACTGAAGAAAAACATGTTTGGTAATTCTTTACACTATTCAATATTCTGGTCTCTTATTCACACACTTCCAATTGTGAGGTTTTTTTTTTTTTTCATTATATTTTCTATGGACTTTTAACATTTTTCTCCAGATTTTTCTACATTCTAAAGTGAATTGACTTTTCTACCCATTTTTCCCTACAGTCTAAAATATGGTGCCTGTTTTTGTCAATTTTTCTGAAATACGAAGTAGATAGATACGATAGATAGCAGCAAATTAAATCAATGGCACCTATACTGAGACAATTAAGTCAAAGCAAGCATGCAGATATGTTACCTACAAGGAATATTTCATGGTGTTATACACACAGTCAACTCTCAAAAATCCGCAACCCTAAAATCCGCAATTCTCTAAAATCCGCATATCATTTGCGATGTAAACAAACATTGTCACAATTGATTTGTTGATTAGTGGATTGCAAAAATTCAGCTGTATTAAGAGACAAATCAGTTTTTAACTGATGCTGATGAATCACCAATCACTCAACATATTGCAGAGGAGGAAATGATAAGTGTAATTATACATAATTATTAAAAAATAAATGATAATCATTTAGAGGAAAAGGAGAAAGACAGTTTTCCTGAAAGATTTTCTCTCATGTAGATAAATACTCAAATTTTCTCATAGCACAAACTTATGTGATTGACCAAGAATTGCTGACATTTTGCAGGTTATAGGAAAATAAATATGTATGAATATTCTTACTTAAACTAGTATTGATCAGACTTTTCAAAAATCTAGATAATTTGTAACTATAATGTGAAATGTGATATATAAAAATTGTTCTTTAAATTAAAATTTCATGAAATATTTGTACTTTTATTACACACTTTATTTCAGCATTGTATATATAATATATAAATTGTATCTTAAAGATTTGCTGCTCAAATGAGGTTCTAAGATGTAAATAAAAGAAATTACTCTAAAATCTGCAAAATTCAGAAATCCACAAAACACTTCGTTTTAAGCTGTGCGGATTTTTGAGAGTATACTGTACATGTTTTTTTTAGGACTGAGGGCCTATTAGTCTCAATCTGGGATTTTTGCGTTGTCAATTTCGATAGTTGGACATTTGTCGAAATCTAAAATTTATTGAAAATATAATTGAATAATTTGAAAGCGATGTTATAATTTGAAAAAAGAAAAAAAAAAAAAAACTGATAGTCCTCCATCCTAAACTAAATTCTGCTTTTGCCAGAATTTCATCAAAATCTCTTTTTTTTTTTTCTTTTTAAGTCAAATATTTCTGCTGTTGTGCTTTGATATAATTTTTCTCAAAAGCCTGCTTTTGACAGACAATATCAAAATCTAACTCAACCAGAATGTTTTGGATTTTACGCATTAATACAAAGATTAAATTTATACTTAACTCTTTAACAGAAAAACTTGAAGGAGAAACATTTTTCTCCAGATTTTTCTACATTCTAAAGTGAATTGACTTTTCTACCCATTTTTCCCTACAGTCTAAACTGTGGTGCCTTTTTTGTTAATTTTTCTGAAATACACGGAGATAGCAGCAAATTACATCAATGGCACCTATACTAATACTGAGAAAATTAAGTCAAAGCAAGTATGCAGATATGTCTATATGTGTTTTTTTTTTTTTTTTTTTTTTTTTTTTTATAGTCAAATATTTCTGCTGTTGCGCTTTGATATAATTTTTCTCAAAAGCCTGCTTTTGACAGGCAATTTCAAAATCTAACTCAACCAGAATGTTTTAGATTTTACGCATTAATACAAAGATTAAATTTATACTTAACTCTTTAACAGAAAAGCTTGAAGGAGAAGATTCTACACCTGAAAATAAGAAAATTTATTAATCAGCATTATACAAATTCTACAATTATTTTGTCAGTAATTGGGTTATCATGTACTATCACAAACATATAGCTATTTTGAAGACTAAAAAAAAAAAAAAAAAAAAAACTACAAGACACTTTTTGTTGAAAACTCAAATTTTAATTGTGATTTTTATGTAACTTTTTCATGCAATTTATATTCAAAAAATAAATTTTAATAAAACAAAATTAAAATTTGTGAAAAATTAATCTGTTGAAATTTCATTTAAAAAATACTGCCAAACTTTTGCCAGTTAAACACTAAGTTATCAGGGCGCGAAATTTCCGCTCGCCAGCTCACCATTGGCGAGTAGAAATTTTACTGTGGCGAGTAAAATTTAGGTCTAAATGTAGATAGAATTCTTACAGTATACAGTGCTACAAAAAAATATATATATCTATTTAATAACGTAAAATCATACTAATCTTAGGTAAGGTGACCAGACATCCTCTTTCTAAGAGTACAGACTTCTTTTTCAACGCTCTGTCCTCTTAAACGGGAAAAAAAAAAAAAAAAAAAAAAAAACAGGACTAAAAAGATTTTTTTTTTTTTTAAATGTTTTTCGTCCTCTGTCCTGTTTTTCAAATAAAAAGAATTTAGTCCTTGATTCCAAAATTCTCGCAAAACTGGGAAGCTCAGTCAGCTATTAGCTGCATCAAACGGTGAACACTAACGGCTGTATTCACCATTAACTTCAACTCCCGGTTCAACACAAAAACATTCTAAAGACAGGTGTAGCTTCCCAACAACATTTGGCATGCTGCTTCTGCCATCTAGTGTCGAAGGTTTTATATATTCTGTGATTGGTTGTTTTCAGCTAAAAAATCTGCTGCAGGTGACTGAAGCAATTCAAATTTTTCTGAAAAGTTGTACCCTGACTTTATATGCTTTTCCAGTTCAACCGAGAGTCGAGGTTATTGGTGAATAGAGCCATTAGACTTATTTAGGTTATACTTGTGAGAACTTTTATAAAATGTTGATTTGTTGATAAAGAATGACTGTTCGTTAAAACAAATCGTTTCATCTGCCGAATACTAATTTTATTTTTTCAATTGCCAATCTTATTTCTTCTTTTATGATCATGATTTTAATAAAAACTAGTTGGCATAGGTGGACTCTGCTCAGTTCCCCATCATATTTATGTTCTCATAAATTTCTAGAGCGAGACATATTATAATCATGTTAAAAGAAATGAATTTGACCAAAGCTTGAAACAGTGACAGAATGAAATCCCCGCCTAATAAGCTATCCAACGTTCACTTCGATATATTTATCTTATTCTAATCTATTAATTTATTTTATCAGGGTCAATTCCGTTGTTTAGTTTTCATGCTGCTATTTCCAATGCAATAATCCTCAAAATTCATATTTATATGAAAAATTTACAATTTCGCTATGTTGATAAAATCGTAAATTACGAAATTTTCCTATTAGAATATTTGTATTCAATCATGTTCAAACAAATATCATAAATGTAATTTTGAAGTTGTCTTATGTATTTATTATCCTTAAAATGGAAGTTTATGCTCAATTTTGCCTTATTCTGACATGTTAAGTAAATCGTAAATTCCAAATAACTTACGAATTTTTTAAATTTGAAAAATCATAGTCTATGATATTCATGCCAGTATCCTAAATAATATTTCGAAAGTGGTTTGACATCTTTACGATGAAAATATCCCTCAAGATTGACATTTATGTGAAATTTTGCTCTATTCTGCCATGTTAAGAAATTCGTAAATTTCCAATAACTTGCGAAATTTTCAAAGTAGCATATTTATAGTTACTGATGTTCTTTCCGGCATTAAAACTGATATTTTAAAATTGGTCTGACATTTTTACAGTAAAAAATATCCATTTAATACACGTTTAACTGAATTTTTGTCCTATTCTCCCATGTTAAGAAAATCGTAAATTTCTAATAACTTACGAGTTTTTTAATTCGAATGTTGCAAATGAATAGGGTTCTTGCTCGAGGTCAAGATTCGTGGTTGCCACTCGTCACGTGGCGACCTAATTTGAAAAAGTGGTGACCCAAAAAAATTGCTGTAATCGCCAATCAGACATTTGTTTTTTTCTCGATTTCGCAGAAATCTGCGATCCCCCCCCCCAATTCACGGAATTTTGCGAATTAACTTCTGCTTTAAAAAAAAATCACGGATATAGTCAGTTTTAAAAAAAGAAACCCCATTAAAGATCGGCGATTAAATTCGCTACGAAAGTCACCCAATTCATAATCTTTCTCCATCTACAACATAAATGTCAATATTCATTTAAAACTTGCTTAATGAGATTCTAGAACCTATAAACAAACAGAATAGTTAAATATTTCTTGCTCATGTAATTAATTTTTACTCCCCCCCCCCCCCCCCCCAACATCTCCAGATAGTGATCAGTGATTAATTTTAGAAACGATAAAGAGATAGAAGTGCTCAATGTTTCTCACATACGTAATTATTTTTAAACTTCATTACTGAACTTGATAAATCTACTTATTTTTTCTCAACTAAATTAAACATTTATATTTCATATATATTCCAAATGCTTAAACAAGGGGGAAAATGTAGACTAAATTTTTCAGGTAGGAAATTTTTTTCTAAATCAATTTAAGAAAATTAATACTCAGTTGGTTTTATGCATATTAGAAACTGATAATTAACTACTGTAGCTTTTTTAAATATGTATGATTAATGTACATAAATAAAAATCATATTTCATATTTGTTTGATTTTTTTTCACCTTGTTGACATGGAATTTTAATAAGGTTTTATGTGGATATAAAACTTGTTGCAATAATATTATAGAATTGTTTTGTGCTAATGAAAAAAATCCTGAAATTTTTAATGTAGATAGAAAGCTATAAATATATATATAACTGTTTAGGTAGTTAATTTATTAAAAGTGACATTATCAATGTTCAATCAGTTAACCAAATAATCATGTTAGTAAAAAAATTTCAGCTAATTTCTAATTTTAGCAATCGCATGTCTGTTAATATAATTAAATCTCGGATAATATGCCAAAAAGATTTTTTGCCCCCTTCCCCTTTTCCCCCAGACTCAAAATAATTTTGTTTTCTTCTAATGCTAATCAGATCTGTTTTCCGTATGGATGTGTCACACTAGGTGAAATTTATTAAATAACATGCATGAGAGTGCAGAAAATTAAAAAAAAGAGGAAACACGTGTGTTCATAAAATTAATTACAAATGAAAAATAACGCGTGTGGGAAGAACTATACAAACGTGTTCATAAAATTTATTTCAAATGAAAAAATAATGCTCACAGGAAAAAACGATACAAAATATTTTAAAAGTGACAAATTAAACTAAAAGAATAACACATCTGCACAATAAAACATATGTGTTTAAAAAAAAAAAAAAAAATTAGCTAGCAATGAACATTTAATAACATTGACTGGTTGTGGAAAATGGGGAAGGGGGGGGGGTTAAAAAGTAGTTCATGAGTGAGAAATATTAAACACAATTCTTCCGTCTTCTTTCTGGGTTCTAGAATATCATAAAGTAAGTTTAAAATTAATATTGACATTTTTGTTGTGGATGGATAAATATTCAAAAATAAAAGGCTTCCCGCAAAATGTTTGATTGGCGATAGTTAGAGATGAAAAAAAAAAAAAGGGGGGGGGGGGGGGGGGGGAAGAGGACAAAAAAATTGCATGAGTGAGAAATATTGAATAATTCTGTTCTTTCATATGTTATAGAATATGATAAAGCATGTTTAAAATGAATATTGACATTTATATTTTGGATGGAAAAAGATTGCGAATCTAAAGTTTTTTGTGGAGCGTTTGAACACTGATCGTTATGGTGATCGGAAAATCGCGGAAAATTCTCATGCCTGAAATAATAAAATTTTTGTATTTCTCTTTCAATAAGACAAAGTAAATATGCTTGCAAAACACGAATTGTGTATGAGAAATAACATTATTTTGTTAGTGTGTCATCATTTTAGCCTGCTGTTTTCCGTATCGAAATGAAATTAATACTTAACTACGAAAGTCCATATATTTCTCCTCATTACTAAAACTTTAAAATCTTCTTTCTAATATTATAATTATTAATAGCATTTGAAAGTTGCATTATAATATGCTACTATAACTACCCTATATGTTTATAAAACTCACTCTTAAATTACTAATACGAATAAAATCATAAACACTCAAAGGAAATTCAAACGAGATCATATCTTCTCTCAAAAGTCGAATCATTTTTCAATGATTAGATTTCTCAGCCAATTTTGTCTTTATCCCAGCTGCTTTCATTTCAGATATTAAAAATTTTAAGTTCGAGAAGTATGAAAGTTTAAAAAAAAATATTTATATTCAAACAATATTTAAGGATTTTTTTTTTTTTTTAATCTGTAGAAGTACATATTTTTTTTATTATTAAAATAATACAATAAAGGCCACTATTTCTTAATTTTCCGACCATATCATCTGTGTTTTATGCCTTTATATGTATATAGATATATATTTTTTAATTATGTGTGTCCCCATAGCAGAAAATGCGAGACGTGCGACGTACGTCGCAGATTTTTTATTTAGTCTGCAGATTATTTCCAAATCAACATTATGCAGCAATTCCAAATCTCCCGATTCTGGCAGAAAAGATAGCAATTTTCAATCTTTTTCCATCCACAACATAAATGTCAATATTCATTTTAAACACGCTTTATTAAGTTCTAGAACCTATAAAGAGGTAGAACTGTTCAATATTTCTCACTTATGTAATTTTTTTGTGTGATCTCCCCCCCTCCTCCTGTTACTCACAGTTAACGATCGGATGTCAAACAGATCGCGGAAGCCTTGAGATTTCTATTTTTTCCCCTCATCAGCAACATAAATATTAATATTATTTTATTAAACTTACTTAATTAGATTCTAGAACTTATAAAGAAGTAGAATTGTTCAATATCTCACTTATTGTTTTTTACTCCCCCCCCCCTAACAAATGGTGATTGCAAGTTCCACAAAAGCGTAGTAGTTTTTAAGCCTTCTCCACCCACAGCATAAATGTCAATATTCATTTGAAACATGCTTTATTAGATTCTAGAACCTATAAAGAAGTAAAATTGTTCAATATATCTTACTCACGCAATTTTTTGTGACCCACCCCCTTTCTCCCCAGTAACGATCTGCAACATAATCTATCTCGATCTATTTTCCATCCATATCTGCTCAAACGGCCTGCGGAATTCTTGCGATTTCAAATCTTTCTTCATCTGCAACATAAATCTCAATGCTCTTTTCAAACTTTTTCACTTAGATTCCAAAACCTATAAAAAGGTAGAATTGTTTACTATCTCTCACTTGTATATTTGCTTTAGAAGTAGAAAACATACAAGTAGACCCCCCCCCCCGAACTATTGGCAATCAAACGCTCCATAGAAGCATCGTGATTTCCAATCTTTTTCCATCCAGAGTATAAATGTCAATGTTTATTTTAAACTTACTTTATTATATTCTGAAACCTATAAAGAAATAGAATTGTTCAATATCTCCCATTCATATAATATTTTGGAACCCCCACCCCTAACCCCCTTTACCATTTGGTATCGTTAATGAAACCTGATTTATCCTTCTGATCGTTAACGAAACTCCCTGCAGGAGTGTTGAGATTCTCATTCTTTCTCTATATGCAGCTTAACTGTCAACAGTCGGTTTAAATTTGCTTCATTAAATTACAGAACTTATTTGGAGGTAGAATTGATCAATATCACTGACTACTCATGTAATTTTTGTTATTGCATCTTTGCAAATATACTAGATTTTGTATCGATTTCAAAATTTGAGGATCTTGACACAATTTTGTTTGAATTCCAGTATTTTTATAAATGGATCGCTAGCACTATAGAAAAAGAAATTGGATCTGGAAGGACCACAGGTTTTATTCGGAAAGTCTTATTGAGCTGTCAAAGAAAATACCTGAACTTATTAAGTTACTTAACCCATTGAACGCCGCTATATGAATCTCCCTGAAACATTTTGCATTTCCGTACGCTTTGGGTTACAAAATGCATCCCTAATCATATGTAGTTTAAATAATGTAAAAAAACAATTATTTTGTTTGAAGGTATGGGTAGTTCTAAAATGGGAGACCTAAACGGAGGTAGAATAGATGTTGATGATAAACTGCATAACCCTTTTAAATTAATTTTCTTGGTCCCTGTTTGTTATAATTTAAGAAATGAATTTTTTAATTTATATCCATTATTTTAAACCCCTGCAGTTGAATAATCAGTTATTTTTAGCGATTTTCTTTTCTTTTGCAGTAGAAACAGATGATTTTGTCTGAATAATTAAAAAATAAATAAATAAATAAAAATACTATTTGCATTACAAACTTTTTGTTAAAAATTAACAGCGAAGGGCACTTTAACGTTTAATTAACAAAAAATATATTTATCTTAATTATTGTGGAGAAAAACATTCTTAATAAAATTTTCCCGCAGCAGGAGCTTTGGCACCTACTGGATGAAATTCGCAGTTTCAATTACAGTATCATAAATTTTCTGTGAAAGTTGGGACTCGGACATTGAGAAGGTGAGCAAAATGCAATTAAGATGTGCAGATGGCAATGACGAACAAACTGTAATTGTTGATAAAAGAAAGTTTATACGTCTTAATGTCCCTCCATCTAGTTACACAGGAACCAGAAAACGCTTAGGGTCTCCTACAAGTATTTTACTAGAGCCTGTACGAACGAAATCAGAAACAAAACAGTAGTTCTTATACAATACGAAAGATAATTGCTAATGCCAACTCTTTACCTAGCTATATGTAATTAAAATTCTATAACTACAATGCTTTGACATATCTAACAGTTTAATAACATTAGATAAATGCAAACTTGTGATAAAAATATACTTACTGAATCTAGTAACTTTTTTTTCCATAACTCACTTTGAAATTATGCTGCAGATTATTTTCTAATGCATAAATAGTTGTCGCAGATTGACAGAAAAATTTCTGCTGCTGCGATGTGTGTGAATATCAGGTATAACGTCGACACGCGAGTGGCCACTGAGTTAATCATGTTCAGTGGCCACTGGCCACTTACAAAAATTGTAAGTCTTGACCTCTAGTTCCTGCCAGTGTCGAAAGTAATATTTTAAAACTGATTTGACCTCTCTGCGATCATTTGTTCGTGAGATATCGTGTACACAGACTAACACACTAACAGACACCATACAAATTTCGTCATTTTCGGATTCCTCACACCTGAAAACGTGCAAAAAAGTAAAAAAAAAAAAACGAGGTCGAAAATTTTCATGATTGTCTAAGTATGATGGGGAACTAAAATGTCTACAAACTTTTTTTTATGTAATTGCATAAACGAACCACACACACACACAAAAAAAAAAGTTTTTGTCTATAGTAAAAATTAATAATTGAAAAAAAAAAAAATCTATATTGTCCAGTGACACCTATAAAAATTAGGGATTTTTCCTCTCGTATCTGGATATTATTAATTTAAATTAAAGTGTCCAAATTCCTCATTTGATATAAAAATGTTTCCACCATTTGCAGGGGTAGTACTGGTACTACATAAAATTTCAGGACATAATTTTTCAAAATTTCAGGACAATTTCAGGACGTTTACGTTTGGCCAGGTTTAAAAAAAAAATATTGCAAGGTAAATTCTTTGCAACGCTACTTTCATCTCTCGCACTAATTGAAATAAAAAATCCACATATCAAGAATTTAAGTTTATAAGAGTAAAATATAAATAAACTTCTTTCTGAGTTTAAAAAAAAAAAAAAAAAAAAAAAAAACTATAGCATTTTAGAGGCTGATCCAGCTAAATATTGGAACCCATCTGCTGTCCCGTCACAAAATTCAAAACCATAAAATGATTTCCGTCAAATAACATAAATCCATGAAATATAAACTACTTCACAAAATCCAGTTATAAAAACGGCCTTTTTCACAAAATTTCATTTTATAAAAATGATCTATTTTATAAAATTTTTCTTATTTTATATCATTGCTAGAACTTGTTTAAATGAAATACTTATTATATTGAACATTGATTAGATATCTAGGGACTGCAAAATTAAAGTTTTTATGCAATGGCAAATTCTGAGGCTTATTTTTCACAAAAACGGGCCTCAGAAATTAATTAAAACCTGGATCAACATCTCTATTCAGGGTTGGCTAGATTTTGACAAATCCGAAAAAACCCAGGTGGGTTTTTTTCATAACACCTACTCGAAAAAACTAATGTGGGTTTTTACAAAATCTTGTTTAAAATTGTACTTTTGTTTAACTTACACAATAAACATACAAATATAAACCTAATATTACATACATTGTTAGAACATGAACAAAGAATTTTTAGAAATATTGGAAAAACGCTCATTTGCTCAAACTGCTGTATTGAAAAAAATCCTGAAAAATTCCCCCACAAAAAAAAAAAAAAAAAATGCATAATTATCTTATTAAAACAGAATCGAAAATATCCGCAATCGATTTGTAGGTATCGGAAACTTCTATGTACCAATTTTGAATAATCTAACGCTATATTATTTTATTTTTCCCTTCAGCCTCTCCCCCTCCCCACCTTCCCTGCTTTCCTCATAACTTTACACTTTCGAAAAAATCCCCATTCGACTTGCAGGCCTCTAAAACCTGTCTGTACCAATTTTGAACGCCCTAACTGTATTTCTATTTGTTTTTGCCCATAGCCCCCCCTTACAGCCCCACCCCCTTCCTTAAAGGGCAAAATTAATGGTCGCCACTGGCCACATGGCGACTAAATAAAAAAAGATGGCGATTAAAATTTATGCATCGATCGCCACTAAAGTCACCACTTTTTGTGATCATTAAAATATTTTAAAAATCGAGCGACGATAGGCAATCGAAGTCTTGTGATTTCCAATCTTTTCCCATCCATGGCATAAATGTCAATGTTCATTTTAAACTTGCTTTATTATATTCTACAACCTATAAAGAAGTAGAATTGTTTAATATATCTCACTCATATAATTTTTGGACCCCCCCCCCTTTCCCTCCCCCTAACGATCTGTTATCACACAGCTTATAGAAAGCTTTATAATTTCTAATCATTCTTCATTTGCCGCAAAAATAAAAATATCTATTTTAAACTTACTTTATTAGAACCTATAAAGAAGTATATAGATGTATCCCCCCCCACACACACACACATGTGTGCGCTCCATTTCAACTAGCAGTTAATGCTCAAATGTCCTGCAAAGCACAATCTTTTCCCATTATTATCTCCATAGTATTCAGTGTATATTTAACCTATTTAAGATATTTGACAAATGTGTGTATCAAAATTTGTTTTGGCTTAAATGTGCATTTTTCAAAAAAATTGTATTTGCTTTCTTTTGAGTAGAAATCTTCCTTTTTCCTTCTCATTTTAAAGTAGAAATCTCCCTATTTTTAAAGCTACAAATTTGGCAGCTAAGTTTCCATATCTATACTTTTTAAGAGGAAATATTTTAACTCTTGAAATAAAATCATTTAAAAAAGTGTGTCTTTAGAAATAAGAAAAAATAATAAAACTGCTAACTGTATTTACACATGTCCATGTAAAAGGTTGTGATGATGATGAATCAGCTGATTCCTTTACTAGAAAATATCAATGTGAACTGTGAATGATAACAGCTTATTTCACTTAAATAAATTGAAAAAAAAAAAAAAAAAGTACTACTGAATTATCTGAAAGATAAAAACTTTTGCTGTTATTATTACAGCCCTAAGCAGATTTTAATTTAGGATGTGCAATTTAGGATTTTTAAAAAGAGCGTAATTGCAAATTACAATTTCAGTGTCCCTGTGTTAATTTTATTATTATATCTATTTCTTATTTTCATATTTTTCTTAAGGTGATTATACCGTAAAATGGTGACAATGCTTTTTGCAGTCTGAAAGAAATAGTCTTATTATATGAAAAGTGGCCACTAACTTAAAAAAAGTGGCTATTAATGAAACTGACAGTACTGGCCACTAATGAATTTTCCCAGTTTTGCCCTTTACCCTTCCTGCCCCTCCTAATAATTTTACAAATTCGAAAATATCCGCAATCGATTTGTAGGTATCGAAAACCTCTATATAACAATTTTGAACGATCTAACTCTATTTTTATTTTTTGCCCCCCCCTCCCTGCCCCTCCTCAAAACTTTACACAATCGAAATTATCCTCATTCGACTTGCAGGCCTCTAAAACGTATCTGTACCAATTTTGAACACCCTAACTGTATTTGTTTTTGCCCAATACCCCCCCCCCCCCCCCCGGGCTGAATTTCTAAAATTCCAGAAATTGGTTTTTAGCAGTGGCGTAGCATGATATTTGACACTGGGCATGCTCTGAAGCCAACTGTGGAAAGATCACTACTTCTAAATTCGTTATCATTTCTTATAATTTAAGTACGTAAATTTCCAATTTCTTCAAACTATAAATATAATTTTACACACGTATTTTATCGAATTTATCTTGGTAGCATTTATTAAAATGCCACTTATTATAATTTAATGAAGAACTAGTAGGCTTTGCATGCTTTACTGGTTACTACATAAAAATGAATTTTCAAAGAAATTGAATAACTAATTTTTTTATACATCACTTTATACATATATATATTTAAATTTTTAAATTCATTAAAGTCACGCAAAATATGACAGTGACTTCCTTACAATGTCGGATCCGGGTCCCCACTGCTTGTGATAGCGCTTTAACTCGGACCACAAGAAGTTCTTATACATGAACTTCATTGTTGAACATTTTAATAAAGTTAAAAATGTAATAAGTTTAATTATTTTTATTATATTGGCATTTGATACCAAAAGAAAAGAAAAAAAAATTAAAAATGATAAACATTTTTCCCTTTCAAAGAAATTTTTAATTTTCCAAATAAAAAATCGTTTTGAAGAGGCAACTATTGAAATAAAATATCTTATTTTGTTCAATTAAAATAAAAATCTGTTGATAGCTTTGCTTTTTAAAAGGCATCACCAGATAGAGAAAGCGTTGCTATGTAGTAACTGTAATAAGCTAGTAACCATTGATAAGGAATGGAGACGATTAAAAATAAAAACCAGGCAATTTGAATAAAATTTAGGAAAAAGAAAAATTTGAGGGGATGGGGGGGGAGGAGGATTCAGATATTCTGATCCAAAATTAAAAAAAAAAAAAATCTTGATGAGGTGCGCATTTGCAATATCCAAGCTATACCTCTGTCACATTTTGTAGCTCTGTAATCAAAGGCCTTAGTTTCAGAGCCAAAGTCTTACAAAAGGAAACTTTGATACCACTATTTTTATATTGCAATTTTTCATTTGATGAATCGTTGATATTTATTTTACCTGTTTAAAAAAAATACTACATTAAAATAATGGTATCTAATTTTTTATTTGTGAAACCGTCCAGAGTGCATGCAGACACACAGGGAGAGACAGACAATTAATTATCTTTAAGACAGACAATTCTCTTTACTCATGTACTGTGTGGCTCTCATAAGAACAGCTCTGGGTATGGTTGTAAGAAAGGAAGAGGCAACTTATCAGAGGGAGAACAAGTTTTAAGTGTGGGATGAAGGTTGTCATATTTGGCGTAGTTATCAAAGTTCTTTTCTCCCTTTTTCCCCTTTTTAAAAATCTTGTATATGAATTCAGCAAGCATTTTAGCAGTTTTATACAATATACGCTAATAACAGCATTTCCACACAGAAAGATTAGTTATTTAAAAAAAAAAAAAAAAAAAAAAAGAATTAAAAATTTTTATTCAGTTAACATTCTCTTGAAATTGAAATGTTTAAATTGTGCTTTCTGATTTTTATTTATAAATTCATGAACTTCAAAATGATTAAACTTCTACAAATAATTAATAACGAACTTTATTTTATTTATTTATTTATATATTTAAGATATTTATTGTATGTTTAAAAGAACCTACTTAAATAAATAGAGATGGGTTTTGAAATTTATTAATAAGTTTTTGAGAAAAAAATAAAGTGCAATGCAAAACTAGAAAAAAAAAAACTGAATTTATATATATTTTTAAATATATATATATTAAGTTATTGCAAAATTCATCCCTTATTCTTTTAGGTAGATTCTATTAAATACCCCCCCGCCCCAAATAATGATAATAATTAATAACTTTTTTCTTAAATAGCTGCAGAAATTTAATAATTTTGAAGAGCATGAATTCATGAAAAAATGCAAATTGAGAAAACGCAATTTAAAGATTTCAAATCTCTAAAAAGACATATGGAAAACTATAAGAAATTTTGAATGAATATATATTTTACAGAACACACCTAATATAGTTTAATTTATAAATATTAAATGGAAACAAAAGCTTTTATATGAAACATGTTTTGGAGGTGCTGTCAAAGGTGCGAAATCCCCTTAATATAGATATGAAAACAAGAATAATACTGACTTCAATACAATTCCATTGAAAAGGTAAACGATATTGTATATTAAAAAAAAAAAAAAAAAAAAAAAAAAAAAAGAGCTTATACAGAATATAATTAAAAGTGTCCTTAACAAACAAACATTAACAAAATTGAATCGTATAAGAAGGTTTAAATTTTTTTTGTGGGTAGTCTTTTGTGGCGTGAAATTCCAGTGTTGGCGCGAAAAGAAAATAGCGGACATCCCTAAAATTAAGTCGACTGGTCGGTTACCCTGGCAACTGGACAGTGACTAAACCAGTTCCAGGGTCGTTCTTAACTCGGTCGTACAGTAGAGAGACAACATAAGAAAAATTTTGATCATAATTTTATTTCTTTCGGAAGTTTTCGTTTGGTATGAGTTACTTAGGAAAAAAAAAAAAAAAAAAAAAAACAGCAGTAATTTTCCTGTCGCATAAAATAACATATTTTTTCAGAAATTTATGCAAATTTCATTTTATGGTTGAGTGATCATTTATAAATAAATTCAGTTTTTTTTTCTTCGTTAAAATTTTTTTTTATTACATCATTGTAAAATAAAGCATTAAATTTTACTTTATCAATAACACTTTTGAACTGACAACATCGTCAATCTATTCAGTCATTCTTGTCTTTGAGTAGATGGACAAAATGGAAAAACTAGTTCTCACTGACTATGCGAACACTTTTACGGAAGATAAGAAAATGAAAATCCCTAATAATTTAGCAGTACGGGAAAACTACAGGACATGCTCTCGATAAATAGCATGACTTCGATCCTTTAAAGAGCGGAAATCCCCTTGTGTGGGAAAATTAGTGCAATGAATATTTCCTCACACAACAAAAATTCCCTATCCAAGGGTATGCTTTAGGAAAGTAGCATGCCTTACAGAGTAACCGGTCAGGAAACGATGTTTTCCAAGAATTATCTTATGTAACAGAAGACATTTTCTTTCAGAATAGTTTTCGGAAATTAAATGACGGCTAATGGATGGATGGTAGCGAGTGATAAATAAAATCAGCTGTTAAATTATTATATTCTTTCTTTCTTTTTTTAATTAAAATATGTTTGAAGTTTAGACAGTTTTTAGCGAGTATGCGGCGCATGCCTAGCATACCCAGAGAATACGCGACTGGTTTTTAGATATTTGCATTAGCTATATTTTAGAACAAAAATTTCACGTATATCTATTTTTTTGTTTGAGATAGATAGGGTTATGCAAAATCACGTTTCCCCCCCCCCCCCCCCTTGGGGACCAAATTTTGAAAATTCCACAAATCGGTTTTTAGACATTTGTATTAGCTACATTTTAAAGCAAAAACTTTACGGGTATCTGTTCTTTTGTTTGAGATATGAAGGATTTTGTGAAATCACGTTTTGCCCCCCTCCCCCCTTGGGGGGGGGGGGGATTTTGTAAAATCGCTTCTTAGTGGATGCCTACGTCATAGAACGAACATTGTCACAAAATTTCATGCTTCTAGGTCTAGGGGTTTGGTCTGGACGATGATGAATCACCCCCTCAGTCAGTCAGGAAGAACGATTTTATATATATATAGATTTATGACAAATTTCGCGTAATTTCAGGACGGATTACGATATTTTAGGACATTTTTTTTATTTTTCAGGAAATTCAGAAATTTCAGGACAAGTACGACCCCTGCATTTGTGTAAAAAAGCTTTTGAATAGGTTTTTATTATCATTTTCATTCAATTTTGTGTCCTCTAAAATGAACTCTTTTTCAAAATTGAATGTCTTCTATTTTCTTATAAAATAAGACATTATATAATTTCTCCTCTTTTTCGAATAAAAAATTCTAGTCACTTTATACTTAGAAAACAGAGTAAGTTAATCATATTTTGTGGCAAGTAACTTTTTTTTTCAGCGAGTGTAATCTAAGTTGAAATTTCGGGCCCTGAAGTTATGTTATCAATATTTAAATGTAGCTTTTCTCTAAGTAGTATATTTAAATACAAAAATTATGAAAAATGTTGCTTGTCTCAATATGCAATTTTATGATAATTTTACAACTTCAGATATTCAATTTAAGAAATTCATTTTTCAGGATATTTCATTTTCATATACACATTTATAATCAGAAAATTTAAGGTGAATCTGTTTATTCCAACTTACAATAATTTTTAATTTACCACATGAAGAATAATAACTTTTTTAATCAGCCTGTTTGATTTGTTCAGTTTCGACATACAATGTTATACTGTGCATTTTTACACTTTGTGCACATCAAAACCAAAGCATCAGTTATGAACTTTTTTAAAGCCCAGTTATAATTTGTCTTTTAACTTTTCTAAATCAGCAGCTATAACTTTTCTAAATCAGCAGCTATAAACACTGTTTAAAAGCACCGTTTATAAATTATTTAAAAGCATTCCTCTCCTGAATCCCAATCAAATGCACTTGTTATAAAAATATCAAAAACAATGGTTATCAAACTTTTATAAATACTAAATACCTACATGCAGAAAAAGCAGTTTTATAGTGCTGAATCCTCTGTAAAAAAAATTGATAAAATAAACTTTTTTTTTTTGCAGCTTTTTAAAAACAATGTTGTTGTGGATCTAAATTTTAGATAGACGCTAAAATAAAAATGAACTTTTGCCAGGTAAACACTAAGTTATTATGTTATTGATATTTGAACGTAATTTTTCTCTAAGTATATTTGATTTAAATACAAATAAAAATTATGACAAAGGCTGCTTTTCTCAATAATCAATTTGATGATAATTTTACAACTTCAGATATTCAATTTAAGAAATTCATTGTTCAGGAAATTTTCATTCAGGAAATTCATTTTTCAGCTTAACAACAGTAGTGATCTAGTGCAACAGTACACAAATACAATTTTACTACAGAACAATATAGTATAAACAATTATACAAAAAATATAATGTTATACCATAATATAATGTTATGCATTTTTACAAATTTATATTTAAAAAAGAAGGGCAAAAATATTGATACGGATTAAACAGGGGTGATTGTGACTCAAAGGTAAAAACCCTGAAAATTAGACCCTCAAATTAGAAAAAACCCAAAAATATCAAATAATACTCAAACTATTTAGGCCAGAAGTCCTCAATTCTTTTACATTTCATTCACATATCACCTGGATAACAAATGAACAACCAATGAAAGCAAAAAATAACCTTATAGGAAATATGAAAATACAGATTGTTAGAGTAAAAATCCTGAAATCAGGGGTAAACCCTGAACACAAACACCCCTGATTAAAGTACTAGGTTATACAATGACCCTTAAATGAAATAATAGAATTTTAAAGGCAAAATTATTATATTAGAGTTGGATAAATATAGTTTTTTTTTTTTTTCTTTTAAGTTTCTTGATATATTAAAATTTTATCTGATGCAACAAATACTTAACAGAAAAGCAAAAAATCTGGAAAACTAAATCTACAAAAATCTTATCCCTAAATTTTGAATAAACTAGATTTAAATCATTATTTTGTATTATTTAAAACCTCGAATTATTTCCAAACGATGGTTTAGTTGCAAAGTTAATCCATCAAACAATATGTAAATTCAGTCATGCAACTGAAAAAAAAAAAAAAAAATCGTGTAAGAATAATGCGTTTAAGAATTTATAAAATGCATATCTGGTTGTTATATTTATTATAAATCTAACTACATATGCTATTGTTAATAACTCAACCTTTTGATTTATCACGATATTTTTAAACATCAAAACAATTTATAAGAGTAAGCAGAAAAATGTAAACAAACAATATGAAAAGAAGTGTCAAATAACAAAGTAAGAAAAATGCATACCTTTTAAAATGCTGTCATTTACACATTTAAAATTTACATATTGCGGGCAGTTTAATTTTTCTAAATACCCAATATCCATTGTTTTTATACGTGAAACAAATCGTCCCAAACCCAAAAAGTCAAAATAAATTGAAATCGGCGACAATTTTCAACTGTCCAATGAAATCATTTAAAATAATATTAAAAAATTATTGAGTTGAGATGTCTGCACTTTTCGCATTATTTCGAACGAAGTAACTCACCCACATTCAAATGTCCGCTGTTAAGGATCCTTAACTAAAGATCTCTCAAAGTTAAAGATTTTTCCTTAAAATGCAATTCAGACCGGTCAAGAATAAAGATCCTTAACGCCTACGTCACGATTTCGGGCTATTTAGGCTTTCTTTACTTCCGATTTTATCTTCGGGCTCTAATATCGATTATACGACTGATAAGCCAATCAGAATACAGAATTGCATCATAAACACATCGAATAATACGAGTAAAAGTAAAGACTTGAGAAAAAAAAAGCAGTGATAAAAATAATGCAAAATCACCTCACCACACAAAAGAAAAACAAGATGACTGCCGATCTTTAATTTTAAGGAGAGGAAGAGCTTAAAGGATAGAGATTTAAGGATCCTTAAAGTTGAAGATCTTTAAACGGACATCTGAATTTCTATTTTAAGGAAAGTCGGAAATAAAGATTGTTTACATTTCGATTGACCAATGAAAATGCATCTTTTTAAAGATCTTTAGTTAAGGATCCTTAATAGCGAACACCTGAATGTGGGGTACTACAAGTTTCCGGCCAGGCATGTCCCATGATATATTTTTAAATAGTACAGTCGGCTGCAAAATTATTCGAGCACTAGCAATAATCCTTGCCAAAAAAAAGTACACTTAATACAGCTTTGTTAAATAAATCCTTGTCGAGTCATGTTCTTAATCAGTCTAAGAACATGATTCGACAAGGATTTACTTAGCAAAACAGTCTTAAGTGTACTTTTTAAGTATAGGAATTATTTGCTAGTGCTCGAATAATTTTGCAGCCGACTTATTCGTCGTATTGTAACTCCTATGGGTGGGTTCAGGCTCTCAACCGATCCAGGATCGATCCAATTGGTCGTGGAATAATGCGTCCAGTCTCATCGACCGGTCTGGATCAAACAAATCGCCCAAGAACATTTTCCGAGTCATTTGATCCATTTACAAATCCATTGCTATGATTGGACATTGGTTATTGCTCTGGTTCCGCCATCTATCGGTCCGTACAAACGCGAATATGCATACAAGCATTTTCTTTTTCGTAAATAACTGTATAATTGTTTTAGAATTATAAATATATACATGCAATGGATTGAAATATACAATAATGCAAATTAAAATTCATCGAAAATTATTTAAATTTAATAAAATAAATTTTAAAATGCTCACTGCTAACAATTTATCAATCAGTTAATTTTTATGAAACATTTTTATGTTTGAATACTAAATATTTGCATTAAATTTCAACATTCAAACATAAAAATAATTAACAATGTTTAAAAATCAATTTTTAATTTGTATTTAAATAATAATAATATTGATAAAAAAATCATAAATATATTAAACATTTAAAATATTATTGATTCAAATCAGAATTAATTGAATTTAACAAACCAATGGACCATATTCCCGCTTTGGGTTCGAGGCTACAAGAATATCAGCTGGGTAGGGAAACAATCCTCAACTCTACCATAACAAAGCATTGTGGCTTGCAAATTTTTATCTTGCAATATTATTTCTAAGAGTTACAGATTACATGAAATTGAAGTAAGAGTGATATAGTGATACCTTTGTTTTGTTTTTAATCCAGTTTTAGTAATATACTTTAATATTAATCGGCATATGTATTATTAAAAGCTGCCATGTGAACTGTGGCGATGTTAACAAATTTAAATGGATGTTCCATTTAATAAATTCCTTTATTAAAGTGATTGAAATTCTAATTATTTAAGCTTTGATGTCTATATATATATGTGTGTGTGTATAAAATGTTCTTATTAATCTTTTATTCATTATATATATATGTGTGTGTGTGTATACATAAAATGTTCTGCAATTTTACGATATGGAATATTCTTAACTTTATCATTCGATTCAGTTGTTTACATTTCTCTTTTGTTCTTGTTTGAACATTATTATTAAGTTTCACTGCAGAAATATTTAGAAAAATGTTATGCGTAACAATAAAATGGCATCTTGAATCTAATTTGTTTACAAAATATCGGCCACGTGTTCGGCGATTTTACCTACGGTGACGTCAAAGGAATATTTATTGTCCATTTAATGAAGATTTGAATCAAATGAATGATAATTTTAAAAACTGTTATAAAAATCTTTTTTTTTTTTTTAATCATTGATTTAAATTAAAATTTTATAATTTTTTGCAATGTGTAATAGTTTTATATTTCTTACCTTAGATCATAATAAAATTTGAACCTACTTCTTATTTACATCGAATATTTGAATCACGGATTAAAAGAGAAGGATGTATTACTAATGTTACGGAAAGGTAGTAATTTTCATCTTACAGATAGAGGGCGACCAAATCTCGAAAATACACCAATCAGCGCGTTTTTACATCTCTGGCTGTTCCTTCGTTGGATGACTGAAGCCGAAGGGGCGGGCTTTCCCTTTCTTCCGATGAGTTTCAAAAATACTACACTAGGCGGCGATCGGATCGCTTACTCTGTTCGGCTGAATTAATGCGGAAAATAAAGCTCCGTTCCCCACGCTGACCGCCCTATCTAGTTTGCCATCCTGTATCCTAATCCGTGATTTTAATGCTAAATATTTGTTTTAAATTTCAGCACTCCAACTTAAAAATATTTAACAAAAATTAGCTTGATAATCCATAAAATATTACTTAAAATTGTTTACAATATATCATTAAAATACAATAATACATAATTGAGGGAAGTAATTAATTTTTTTTTTTTTTTGCTGGAAAAATTTCTAAAATTAAAATTTTATTGTTATTATTTTTTTATTTAAATAATTTTCAAAAAAGAATTATATAATTAATATTATTGTATTTCAGTGTATATGTACCCAACTATGCAGAATAAAAAAAAAAAAAAAAAATGTTATGCATCTATCTTTTTTTTATTATTCATAGTTAAATTACACTTTTAAATAATGAATTAAATTTTTCTTTAATTAATAATATTCTATAGCTAACATTACATTTTCAAATAATGAATTAAATTTTTCTTTAATTTATAGTATTCTATAGCTAATTTCAAACTAAGCCTACAGATGGCAGCACTGATTTTGATCCAATAGAAGGCACTGAGCTCCATCGTAACAGGAGAGCAAGCTTCCTATCTGGTATCATGTAATCTAGCGGTCAGAGCGGATGAATACAGTACCATGGTTTCGGAAGAGAAGGTTGGGAAAAACAGCGCGTGTGTCCTATTGGGTTACATGTATCCGTATATTTTGTTTTCAAATTTCTTTTAAATTTTAGGACATAATTCGTGAATAATCATGGTTATGAGCTGTGCAGCGTATGGTTGTAAAAATCGCTAGGGTAAAGAAAAGAAATTTAGGTTCCATAGATAAAATATCTCATTTATTTTATCGAGTACAAATGCCCAACTTGTCCCTTTAATCTCGAATGCCCAATGTGTGTCTTTAAAATAGAAGTTCATAAACATGTTATATTATTGTATGAATAAACTAATCTATTCCTTTATATTTATTAAATTTCCATAAGCAGTTATCTTATGTGTATTACAAGAAATAATGACATACTTTTTGAAAAAATATTTCGAAATTGATCCCACACTTTTTTCACAAAGTATCTTAGTACTTTTCGATAAAATATGCACTTGACGATATGCATTCGAATAGTAAGAATAAAACCTCTCAAGTCTTAAATAGAATATTTGGAATTTTGTCTTAACATTGTTTGATAAACTCTGCCAAAAATTACTTTTTAGTTCAAACCACAGTTTTCACAAATCCAAAGTATCTGATATAAAATAGTACTCAAGCTTATTTTAATACGAAAAATTTTTATCTTTTTCACAAAAATCAAATTGTTGAAAAAGAAATGTGATAATATTTTTTTATATTATTGGTTTTACTAAAAAGACTGTACAAACACCACTTTTTAAATTTAAAAGTCATGGTAGAAAAAACTAGTATGTTGTGGCCACCACAAGACTTTCTTCTATATTTACCTATACATATTCAATCAGTAACAATATAAAAAAAAAAAAAAAAGTACGATTTTTTTTTTCTAAGGTTTTTTTTTTTGTTGTTGTTAAAAGTGAAAAAAATCGATAACTTTGTTTTAAATTATCACAGATTTATAGTTCAACCATTCGTTTTAAAGGTATTGACGAGACCTTTCGAAAGATACCCATCTTGAAAATTTATCCCCCCCGGGGGGGTACTTCCCCCAGGGGGGGAAGCGATGCCCCCCATGGAGAAATTTTTTTCCCTAGTTACATACTACTATTATCAATAATTCATATTAATTTTACAATCACAAGTTTAAAACAACTCTAATTATGCACATCTATACGAATTTTTGTCCTATGCTGCCATGTTAAAAATTTAGATAAAATGCTATCACAGCGCCACCTGTTGAGCTATTGATCCCCAAACATAATCAGCACCAGTTTATGTCGGGGACCAACTAAATACCAAGTTTGGTTAAATTTCGTTAAAAAAAAAAATTGCGATATTTTTCTAAGTTTTTTTTTGTTAAAAGTAAAAAAAATCGATAACTTTGGTTTACAGTCGCCGGTAAAAAGAATTTAGCGCCGGGACTCTCGTAGAATTTTTTAAAGTTTATAAATAATCGATATTATGGAGCCTCGGAAATATTGCATCACCCCCATGATTCATCCAACAGCTGCTTCATGGTTGAATGAGATTGGACTGGAAAGCGACAGCTGCGTGACCCCAATGAGTCATACTATTGTTCTCCCATCATCCCTTTTTGAAAGGGGTTGAACAATGCTTCATTGTCTGGCTTGCCAATGAGTCATCACGGGGATGGTCCCTTTTGAAAGGCCCCATTCATCCAAACCATCTGCTTCAGGGTTGAATGAGATTGGACTCGAAAGCGACAGCTGTTGCTTGCGTGACCCCAATGCTGCTTCATTGTTAAAACTCAAACTATTGAAACCAACTGACAAACCGAAGCTGATCAAAAAATTTTTATTTTCCAATTTCAAAAAACTTTATTCGGAGATCTAGCAACTCGCCGAAGCTGATCAAAAAATTTTTATTTTCCAATTTCAAAAAACTTTATTCGGAGAACTAGTGGGGGACAGGGTGGGCGACTCGAGATCTCTCCAACGGTATCAAGATTATGAAGATCGGCCCATTTGGTTCCGAGATATGAGCGAAAAACCATAAAAACTGGAAGTTGTCAATAAAACGGCGCCAAATTTTGGTACCAATAAAATTCTGAATAGAACTTGAAGAATGCGTGAAAAAGAAGTCCTAGACGTACAAAGCAAGTAAAAATTTGGATTAGACCCACCAGTAAGTTAAAATGTCACTATTAAAATTGGTTCCAGTGGGCGCCAAAACTGCCAAAAATGAAAAAATGCTATTGCGTTACTCTAGTTAAGTGAAAATACAGAAAAGGTAACAACCAACGCGAAATTCTTAGGGTCATTTTGAAAGATAGGGAAAAATTGGAATAGGAAAGGCGCCCTCTGTCGGTGAAAAAAGTGAGGTAGCCTACAGGGTGGGGCGACTCGAGATCTCTCCAACGGTATCAAGATTATGAAGATCGGCCCATTAGGGCCCGAGATATAAGCGAAAAACCATAAAAACTGGAAGTTGTCAATAAAACGGCGCCAAATTTTGGTACAAATAAAATTCTGAATAGAACTTGAAGAATGAGTAAAAAAGAAGTCCTAGACGTAAAAAGCAAGTAAAAATTGGGATTAGACCCACCAGTAAGTTAAAATGGGTCATGTTCACTATTAAAATTGGCTCCAGTGGGCGCCAAAACTGCCAAAAATGAAAAAATGCTATGGCGTTACTCTAGTTGAGTGAAAATACAGAAAAGGTAAGAACCAACGCGAAAATTCTAGGGTCATTTAGAAAGATAGTGAAAAATTGGAATAGGAAAGGCGCCCTCTGGCGGTGAAAAAAGTGAGGTAACCTACAGGGTGGGGCGACTCGAGATCTATCCAACGGTATCAAGATTATGAAGATCGGCCCATTAGGGCCCGAGATATAAGCGAAAAACCATAAAAACTCGAAATTGTCAATAAAACGGCGCCAAATTTTGGTACCAATAAAATTCTGAATAGAACTTGAAGAATGCGTGAAAAAGAAGTCCTAGACGTAAAAAGCAAGTAAAAATTTGGATTAGACCCACCAGTAAGTTAAAATGTGTCATGTTCACTATTAAAATTGGCTCCAGTGGGCGCCAAAAGAGCCAAAATGAAAAAAATGCTATTGCGTTACTCTAGTTGAGTGAAAATACAGAAAAGGTAAGAACCAACGCGAAAATTCTAGGGTCATTTTGAAAGATAGGGAAAAATTGGAATAGGAAAAGCGCCCTCTGGCGGTGAAAAAAGTGAGGGAGCCTACAGGGTGGGGTGACTCGAGATCTATCCAACGGTATCAAGATTATGAAGATCGGCCCATTAGAGCCCGAGATATAAGCGAAAAACCATAAAAACTGGAAGTTGTGGCGCCAAATTTTGGTACCAATAAAATTCTGAATAGAACTTGAAGAATGTGTAACACCAGTCTTTTCTAAGATCTGTTTTTAAATACCAGTAACATTTATATATTAGTTGTTTTATTGTCTTAATTTAAATGGATGGAATCCACTCTTGATTATATAATTTTTGAAATTGGAAAAAAAAATTTTTTGAATGGTTTGTCAGCGGTCGTAGAATTTTTTAAAGTTTATTAATATGCCTCGGAAATATTACATCATTGCTAAAGAGAGGTTGGGACTTGAAAGCGGGCAGCTGCCGCTTGCGTGAGTCATCAACGATCCCCCCCCTGAGACAGGCTGACGCCGCCATTGTTAAACATGCACCTGGTTCCCTTTTTGAAAGGGATTGAACAATGCTTCATTGTTGTTGCCTGGGAGGAAGAGAGCAGTTGCTTGCCAATGAGTCATACATCTCCCCCATCACGGGGTGATTAGGATTCAATGCATCTGGTGGGAAAGAACCGTTATACTGGTTGCGTCCAAACCAAAGACCATTGTTCCCCCATCATCCCTTTTGAACAATGCTTCATTGTCATGCGATTGGGAAGGCAGCTGCTTACCAATGAGTCATCCCTCACGGGATTCAATCCACCTGGTCCCTTTTGACCCATTTATCATGGTTGAATGCACACACTCCATGAGAGCGGGCCGCTGTCTCATCGCCCCCTGAGACAGGCCTCCCTTTGGAGTTGAAAGGGGTTGAACACAATGCTTCATTGTGTTGAATCCGTTATATTATACTTGACAGCTGCTGCTTGCCATTGTTAAAACTCCCTTTTTGAAAGCCGTTGAACAATGCTTCATTGTGTTCATCCGTTATACTTGAAAGCGACAGCCGCCGCCACCATCGTGCACCTGGTCCCTTTTTGAAAGGCCCAATGAGATTGGGAAGGGAACCGTTTATACTGGCAGCTGCTGCTTGCGTGACCCCAATGAGTCATCACGGGAACCTGGTCCCTCCAAACCATTCATGGTTGAATGAGAATACTGGAAAGCGACAGCTGTTCCCCCCATCGTGCATCTGGCCATTGAACAATGCTTCATTGTGCCAATGAGTCATCACGGGGTGGTCTGGTTGAATGAGATTGGACTCGACAGCTGCTGCTTGCCTGACCCCAATGCTACTTCATTGTCATACTATTGTCCTTATCATCCACCCTTTTTGAAAGGACAATGCTTCATTGTGTTGGTGCCTATGAGTCATCACGGGGACCCTTTTGAAAGGCCCCAAACCAAAGACAGCTACAGAGCAAAGGAAAAATCTTTCACCGACAAAAAAATTTTTTTTTCAAAAAAACTTTATTCGGAGATCTAGCACCCTAAGCTTTCAAGATTGATGACCCATCACATTCAAAATTTTTTTTCAATTTCAAAAAACTTTCCCTAAGCTTTCAAGATTGATGACCCATCGCATTCAAAATTTTTTTTTCAATTTCAAAAAACTTTATTCGGAGATCGAGCGAAAGAAAAATTTTTTATCGACTCACCAAAGCTTTCAAGGTTGACCAATCGCATTCAAAAAAAAATTTTTTTGAAATTGGAAAAAAAAATTTTTGAATGGTTCGGCGAGTCGGTGAAAGATCTCTCTCAGAGCACATCAATGTTATTTGAACCATCATTTTGGTACATCATTTATATTTTCCTTCCAAATTTTAAAATTATTTATATTATATATATATATATATATATATATATATTATTATTATTATTATATATATATATATATATATATATATATATATATATAGCTATTCGATACTAAGTGACATATATAAAATAAAAAATGTGTAACACAGAGCACCAGTTCATCAGTCTTTTCTAAGATCTGTTTTTAAATACCAGTAACATTTATATATTAGTTGTTTTACTGTCTTAATTTAAATGATTAGTTATAGGATGGACGTTTGGAAAGAATGGTTCCACTCTTGATTATATAATTTTTTTAGAGTAAAAGATCGCCTAAGCCCATCATGACAAGGCATTCAAAAAAAATTTTATTCGGAGAAGAGAAAAAATCTTTCACCTAAGCTTTCAAGATTGATGACCCCCGCATTCAAAAAAAATTTTTTTCAATTTCAAAAAAAAAAATTATTTGGAGATCTAGCAAGAGCTTTCATTCAAAATTTTTTTTTTTAATTTCAAAAAAAAAATTATTCGGAGATTGAGCAAAAGAAAAATTTTTATCGACTCACCAAAAGCTTTCAAGGTCCAAGAAAAATTTTTTTGAAATTGGAAAAAGAAATTTTTGTCAGCGGTGATTGTAGAATTTTTTCCTCGGAAATATTGCATCATTGCTAAAGAGAGGTGGGACCGTTATACTTAAAAGCGGGCTGCTTGCGTCCCCCTGAGACAGGCCGCCATTGTCCTTTTTGAAAGGGCCCGGGAGAGCAGCTGCTTGCCAATGAGTCATACATCTCCCCCACCTGGTCCCTTTTGAAAGGCTTGCATACACAAACTCAATGAGAGCTGCCTCATCGTCCCCTGAGACAGGCCCTTTTGAGAGAGGAGAACAATGCTTTTGAAAGGCTTCATGGTTGAATGCACAAACTCAATGCTCCCTTTTGAAAGGGCCGTCGGTGCGATGGCCAGGTGGTTCCATGCATCTGGTCCCTTTTGAAAGGGCCAATGAGTCATCTCTTTTCAAATCTCATCCACACAGAAATTATCCCACAATATTACCTTCAACGTTTATTATATTATTTATTATTATTTATTTATTTATCGGTATTAGAAAATGAAAACAATGAGTCACACGATTGCTTCAAATCTCAAATGCCCTGAATACATCTGATCCAGATAGAAATTATCCTTATTTATTTATTTATTATCGGTACTAGAAAATGAAAACAATGAGTCACACGATTGCTTCAAATCTCAAATGGACATTGCCCTGAATACATCTGATCCACATAGAAATTATACTCAAAATCCCTTATTTATTTATTTATTTATTTATTTATTATCTATTACGGTATTAGAAAATGAAAACAATGAGTCACACGATTGCTTCAAATCTCAAATGGACATTGCCCTGAATACATCTGATCCACACAGAAATTATCCCACAATATTACCTTCAATGTTTATATATATATATATATATATATATATATATATATATATATATATATATTATTATATTATTTATTATTATTATTATTATTATTTATTTATTTATTTATTTATTATTTTTTATCTATTACGGTATCAGAAAATGAAAACAATGAGTCACATGATTGCTTCAAAACTCAAATGGACATTGCTCTGAATACATCTGATATGGAATCCACATAGACTCCCCTTCAACATTTAGAGAAATGCTAAAATATAAGTCATCCAACTGGTCAAATAAAATTAGAAAACATTTTAAATGTGAACCAGTGTATTACCCATCATAGATAAAAAGTAGAAAATGTGTTAATATTTTCAATATGTCAGTATCAGAAAATGAAAACAATGAATCACATAATTACTTCAAATCTCAAATCTCTGTCTGATGTGAACTATCGTTATTATCGGCTTCACACAGAAATTTTAAAATATAAAATGTTTAAAGAAATTTTTAAAGAATATGTTTAAAGAAATTTTAAAATATATAAATTATATATATATATATATATATATATATATATATTACAATATAAAATATTTTTTGATGGACTCACCCTTAAAGTGTATCGCAAACAACCCTCATGATGATTGCGATCTGGTTCTAAAAAAAAAACCTAAAGATAAACACAGGACTCGTCGAAAAAAGTATTTATTGACAGCATCCAAAATGACATCCAAAATGTTTCTTGTCTAAAATGTTTTTTTGCACACATCTAAAATGTTTTTTTAACACATCCAAAATGTTTTTGTCTAAAATGTTTTTTTTTGCATACATCTAAAATGTTTTTTTGAACACATCCAAAATGTCACATCTAAAATGTCCAAAATGTTTTCACAAAATGTTTTCATCCAAAATGTTTTCACAAAATGTTTTTGCACCCTCCTCAGGAAACAGGGCGTCCGAGATCTCCCTCGGCAAAAAGAGTCTGGCGTGTTCCAGGTCGAACCACAGTTCGTGCTCCACCCGTCCTCGGCCAGTGGGCCATTGCCATCCGAGAACGTCTCGCGTGGTCAGAGTGGCGAAACCGCTGACGGCCTTTTCGAGGGTCGGGCTGTCCCTCTGCACGCTGACGAAATCCCTCTCCAGCGTGCCCACGTACAGCAGCGTCCGACTGCGGGCGCAAGCCCGGGCGACGTCCGCGGCCCGCAGAAACAGCCGGCCGTCTCGCGTGCGCAGCATCAGGAAAGTGCAGTCGAGCGGGGGATAACCTGTGTAAGAGAGCGACATGACTGCATCTGATTGTGAGAAGGTCTCTTCTAACTGAGTAAGTTTCAGGGGGGGGTGGAGCCAACGGCAGGAAAGGAGGTCAACCAATGATTGGGAAGGACCCGCCCACTGAGCCAATCGTAGGAAAGGAGGTCACCCAATGGTTGGGAAGGAGGTTGTCAGCCAATAGCAGGGTGGCAGGAAAGGGTCTTCAAAAGTCGCTTCCGACGAAGCCTTTTCTCTCATTCTCACCATGGAAAGAGTCGTGGATATCTTCCCGCAGACGGTCTCGGAGGTGTCGGCGGCTCTCACGCCGCTCTCCACTCCCAACTACAACAATCTGCACGAGGACTCGGATTTGACGCCCTTCATCATCGCCATGACCAGTGCCGACAAAGTCTACTACCACGTCCAGAAGTACAGTCAGCACTATCTGAAGCATTTCGCCGACACGGTGAAAGGCGCCCTCTGCAACCAAGGCGCCCGCGTCAAGCCTTGGACGTATGCCGACAACAAGTTGAAGCGGGTGCCGGACCAGTCCCTGAAATGCAACACAGACGTCCGGACGGGATTTGTGATGGGCCGCACCTTTCTGGTGAAGAGTGCCTTCACCTTTGGCCACCGCACCGTCAAGCCGGCCACGGGCCACGTTCTCCAGACGCACGTGGCCCCGATCATGTTCCATTTCGTGCGCAGAAAGTCTCCCCTCGGCATCCAAGAGAAACACTTTCATGCGAAGCGGGAGTACGACTACATTGCTCGGAGACTGCAACCGAACCGAACCTATTACTGTGTTTCCGGACTCGAGTACGTGCTCTACACCATCCAGAAAACACTGTTCCGAGTGACGGTCGTGCCTGCCCAAGACGAGGAGTGGCTCGCGAAGCAAGGATGGCTGGATCCCCGAAAAACAGAAGCTACCGCTTCCCGAAAGCGCCGTCGGTCGTCGGAGGACGACGAACCCTCGACCTGCAAAAGGCCCAAGATCAGCTACGATCCGCCGCAGACACCCTACGTGTACGACCCGCACTCGGACGAAGAGGACACATCATCAGGCAAAAGGTCCTACCATCCGCCGCCCACTCCTTATGTGTACGACCCGCAACCTTCTTTGGACGAACCTTCGACATCAACGGGCAAAAGGTCCTACCATCCACCGCCCACTCCCTATGTGTACGACCCACAGCCGGACGAGGACCAAAGGCCTGCTTCGGACGTGGACTATGAGGACATCAGCAGTCCAGAACCGTCTCCCTTTGTGGTACCGAACGTGCCGCCTCCTTCCACTGTGCCTCCTGGAAGTGACCCGTCTCCCTTTATGGTACCTAACGTGCCACCTCCTTCCACTGGGGTGCTGCCTCCTGTCGTGCCGCCTTCTGCAAGTGACCCTGTTGTGCTACCTCCTGCAAGTGACCCTGGGGTGCTCTCCCCCTTTGTGCTGCCACCACCTGCTCCCTTAGTGATGCCCGACCCCTTGGCGGACTTTGTGAACAGTGTGTCCTTCGAGGATTTAGAGAAGGCGACGTGGTGGGACGAATGGATCGTCTCTGTCGCAGTGCCCCCCACTGGAGGGGTTGTGAGCCCTCCGGCTTCAGTAGAAAATGTAAAATTTTACCAGAGCCTGACGGAATTAAAACATTGGAAAAATAATTATCCACCGCCGCCAATATGCCACGGCGTCCATTCGAAAGAAGCTCCTCTTGACCTCAGCTGTAAGCAGCCTATCAATGGGTGAGTCTTTTGTAATCCTGTAGATGAAAAATAAATAAGTGGGTAGTTGGAGGTAATCCAACAGCCTAAAAAAATATTATAGTGTTGTTTATTATGATTGTCGAATATTTTATTTTTAAATAATCCCAAACTTTTTTTTTTAATTGAGATCTCATTCAACTCTGACCATAAAAACTGTGGCGCCAAACAAATAAAATGCTATTGCGTTACTCTAGTTGAGTGACAACTAACGCGAAAATGCTAGGGTCATTTAGAAAGATAGGGAAAAATTGAAATAGGCCCTCTGGCGGTGAAAAAAGTGAGGGAGCCTACAGGATGGGCCGACTCGAGATCTATCCAACGGTGTCAAGATTATGAAGATCGACCCATTAGGGCCCGAGATATAAGCGAAAAACCATAAAAACTCAAAGTTGTCTATAAAACGGCGCCAAATTTTGGTACCAATAAAATTCTGAATAGAACTTGAAGAATGCGTGAACCTAGGCGTAAAAAGCAAGTAAAAATTGGGATTAGACCCACCAGTTGTGTCATGTTCACTATTAAAATTGGCTCCAGTGGGCGCCAAAACTGCCAAAAATGAAAAAAATGCTATTGCGTTACTCTAGTTGAGTGAAAATACACAAAAGGTAATAACCAACGCGAAAATCCTAGGATAATTTTGAAAGATAGGGAAAAATTAGAATAAGAAAGGCGCCCTCTGGCGGTGAAAAAAGTGAGGTAGCCTACAGGGTGGGCCGACTCGAGATCTTTCCAACGGTATCCAGATTATGAAGATCGACCCATTAGGGCCCGAGATATAAGCGAAAAACCATAAAAACTGGAAGTTGTCAATAAAACGGCGCCAAATTTTGGTACCAATAAAATTCTGAATAGAACTTGAAGAATGCGTGAAAAAGAAGTCCTAGACGTACAAAGCAAATAAAAATTGAGATTAGACCCACCAGTAAGTTAAAATGTGTCATGTTCACTATTAAAATTGGCTTCAGTGGGCGCCAAAACTGCCAAAAATGAAAAAATGCTATTGCGTTACTCTAGTTGAATGAAAATACAGAAAAAGTAACAACCAACGCGAAAATGCTAGGGTCATTTAGAAAGATACTGAAAAATTGGAATAGGAAAGGCGCCCTCTGGCGGTGAAAAAAGTGAGGGAGCCTACAGGGTGGGCCGACTCGAGATCTTTCCAACGGTATCCAGATTATGAAGATCGACCCATTAGGACCCGAGATATAAGCGAAAAACCATAAAAACTGGAAGTTGTGGCGCCAAATTTTGGTACAAATAAAATTCTGAATAGAACTTGAAGAATGCGTGAAAAAGAAGTCCTGGACGTACAAAGCAAGCAAAAATTGGGATTAGACCCACCAGTAAGTTAAAATGTCTCATGTTCACTATTAAAATTGGCTTCAGTGGGCGCCAAAACTGCCAAACATGAAAAAATGCTATTGCGTTACTCTAGTTGAGTGAAAATACACAAAAGGTAACAACCAACGCGAAAGTGGTAGGATCATTTTGAAAGATAAGGAAAAATTGGAATAGGAAAGGCGCCCTCTGGCGGTGAACAAAGTGAGGGAGCCTACAGGGTGGGCCGACTCGAGATCTTTCCAACGGTATCCAGATTATGAAGATCGACCCATTACGGCCCGAGATATAAGCGAAAAACCATAAAAACTCGAAGTTGTGGCGCCAAATTTTGGTACAAATAAAATTCTGAATAGAACTTGAAGAATGCGTGAACCTAGACGTACAAAGCAAGTAAAAATTGGACAAGACAATTAAATTACTTCTACGAAGTACTTAATAAAAATCTACATAAAACTTTCTCTGTAAACATAATGCATCTCTTTGTATTCAAACAAGTTATAATTCACTATACGAAATAAAAATTAAATCTTTCTTTTGAATCCGATTACATTTTGCTCCACTACATATATGTTTCACACAAGGGACTGGTAACAGATGGATGATTTACATTCAGGCCAGGCCAGATGTTCGTTGAGGGGAACATTTCTTTTACACAATGGATGACCTACTTTCCAGGCCGTTTGAGTGAAGCAGCTGTCTTTGGATGAATGGGGCTTTTCAAAAGAGACCCCGATCCCCGTGATGACTCACAACACAATGAAGCATTGTTCACCCTTTCAAAAAGGGAGACAATAGCCACAGCTGTCACGCAAGCTTCCCAATCTCAGAGAGTGGTCCCCGTGATGACTCACAATACAATGAACCCTTTTAAAAAGGGGAACAATAGCCACAGCTGTCACGCAAGCTTCCCAATCTCATAGAGTTTTTTTTAAGCATTCAGGCAGATGACCTACTTTGCAGGGATGACGTCACCGTCAGCCAATCGCATCGCGCTCGTGACGTCACCGTCAGCCAATCGCATCACTCGTGACGTCACCGTCCTCGTGAGGCTGGCTTGGCGTCCCCTGCGATCGTTCATTGCTCTCCCGGCAGCCATTGGAGGTAAGTGTCTTTCTGTGGTGAATGTTTTTATGGTCCTTAAAATGTTTTTTAATAAGGGGGATGTTTTAACTATAGTGGTTTAAAAAATATTGGTCAATTTTATGTTCTTATTATGTGCTTCAACACACCCCATCCATTTTAAAAAATTATATGACTATAGTTTGAAAGGATATATAATGTTTTTATAGTTTGACCGCTTTCAACTGAATAAACAAAACCCCCGATTACAAGTTAAATTGTTTGATTAAACTTTTGGAAACTGTAAAATAATAATATGGGATTTCCCTGGCATTTTTGAAAACAATTGTTATATACTTATTGTAATAAGACACATCTTTTAACACAAAAGTTTGAAATGTATGGTTCAACTGTGGGACCTCTTATACAGAAAGATTTAAATCAAATATGTTCTTGATGAATTTTTCAAAATGGGTGTAAATCTATTCTCATTTGCATTATGTTGTACACCATTTTAAAAAATCCTTAAAATGTTGTGAATAATGGTCGAAAGGGATTATGTTTTAACTATAGTTGGATGTGATTTTGAAAAATTTGAAACTATAGTTTGAAAGTCCATTTTAAAAAATTATATGTGTTTATCTTAAAATGATAGTTTGAAAGGACACTGAAATAAAATGATGTCCTTAAAATATATTATGTTTTCAATAATGTTTTTATAGTTTGAAAGCTTTCAACTGAATAAACAAAACATTTGTTGCCCTTTGAATAACAACTATAGTTTGAAAGGGTCACACCACACCCCACCAAATGGGCGAACCATTTAAAAAAATCCTTAAAATGTTTTGACTACAGTTTGAAAAGTGTATTAATGTTTTATAATTATATTAAAATTTTTTCTCATACCTCCGATGCTCACAGCTCCCCAACTGACTGTTCAAATAAATTTGATTTGAAAATACCTGTTCCAAATGTCTTGTTGTATAAACCATTCCTCTCACGGTCTGTCTCTATCCGTCCATACAGTGTGTACGCATATATATATGTAAAAAAAAAAAAAAAAAAAAAAAATTTTTTTTTTTTTTTTTTTTTTTTTTCGAAAATTTTTTTTTTTTTTTTTTCGAATTTTTTTTTTTTTTTTTTTTTTTTTTTTTCGAATTTTTTTTTTTTTTTTTTTTTTTCCGAATTTTTTTTTTTTTTTTTTTCGAAATTTTTTTTTTTTTTTTTTTCGAATTTTTTTTTTTTTTTTTTTTTTTTGTCTATATGAGCGACCCGCACTTCAGCACTTGGCGGAGAGGGTCCCAATGTGCATGTCGGAGGCGGCAGAGTCGAGGAAGGATTCTCGGTGGTCATTTCTAGTGGCTACTTCTGGGAACACGTGCTCTGCCCCCCGAGGCATCCACCTACACAGCCCCCCCCGGGGACTGCAGAGTCGTGGAAGGCTTCCTGGTGGTCATTTCTAGTGGCTACGTTTGGGAACATGTACTCTGCTTCCCCCCCCTCCCCCCTCCCGAAAGTCCCCCCTCCCCCCTCCCCACATTTACACACACTCCACTCGGACCCTTCTGCCAGCTTTAGGTTAGTTTTTTAGTTTGTAAGATACACCGGGCGGTGGAGCTGTCGACATGGATGGTCTACGTTGTTATGCCCGTAGACCCGCAGCTGCCATCTAACACTTCTTTTTTGTTTTTTGTTTGGACATTAAAGATTGAAAAAGTGTCTCTGTCTCATTTATTCACACCGACACAAACTCCCCACATTAGTTTTAGTATTAGTGTTTTAGTGGCCCCGGGGGAACGCCCTTTCACTCTGTGCGAGCAGTCCCTTTAACTGAAGCCCATCGTTGGCTCCTACCTAAGCGGCAGTCTCGTGCAGTACCTAAGAGGCTGATCCCGGGGTGCGAGAGAGCGCGACCTACCAGTGTTAGGTTAGGTTTAGTGTTTTTTAGTTTTTAGCACATCAGTACATCGGGCGGTGGAGCCGAGGATCAGGCTGCCATCTGACACCTCTTTTTTTTGTTTTTTTGTTTGGACATTAAAAAGTGAAAAAGTGTCTCTGTCTCATTTATTCACACCAACACAAACACCCTCTTAGTGATGTAAGATTAGTTTTAGTCTTTAGTGTTTAGTTAAGCGCGAGTGTTTTAGTTTTTAGTGTTTTAGTTTTTAGAGGGCCCCCGGGGGAACGCCCTTTCACTCTGTACGAGCTGTCCCTTTCACTGAAGCCCATCGTTGGCTCCTACCTAAGTGGCAGTCTCGTGCAGTACCTAAGAGGCTGATCCTGGGGGGAGAGAGAGCGCGGCGCAAGAAGCGATCATAGAAGGAGAAAAGGTAAGTCCATTCATTGTTGTGCATAACTGTATGGACAAATGGTTTTCAAAACAAATGATTGTGTGCTTTTCAAAACAAATGTGTGGTTTTCAAAATGGTTTTAAAAACAATAGTGTGAAATGGTTTTAAAAACAAATGTGTGGTTTTCAAAATGCTTTTCAAAACAAATGTGTGGTTTTAAAAAACAATAGTGTGAAATGGTTTTAAAAACAAATGTGTGGTTTTCAAAATGCTTTTCAAAACAAATGTGTGGTTTTAAAAAACAATAGTGTGAAATTTTTTTAAAAACAAATGTGTGGTTTTAAAAACAATGGTTTTCAAAATGGTTTTAAAAACAATGGTGTGAAATGGTTTTAAAAACAAAAGTGTGGTTTTCAAAATGGTTTTCACAAATGTGTGGTTTTCAAAATGGTTTTCACAAATGTGTGGTTTTCAAAATGGTTTTAAAAAACAAATGTGTGGTTTTAAAAACAATAGTGTGTTTTAAAAAACAATGGTGTGTTTTAAAAACAATGGTTTTAAAAACAATGGTGTGACAATGGTGTGTTTTAAAAACAATGGTTTTAAAAACAATGGTGTGTTTTAAAAACAATGGTTTTAAAAACAATGGTGTGACAATGGTGTGACAATGGTGTCTTTTAAAAATGGTTTTAAAAAACAATGGTGTGTGTCTTTTAAAAATGGTTTTAAAAAACAATGGTGTGTGTCTTTTAAAAATGGTTTTAAAAAACAATGGTGTGTGTCTTTTAAAAATGGTTTTAAAAAACAATGGTGTGTGTTTTAAAAATGGACACTCAAATAATGGTTTGAGGCGACGCCCCCCTGTGTTGGGGCGCCCCGGGTCCCACTGAAAATGAAGGGTGTCACGTGTATGTGGCGGGTGGTGGAGGGAGGCCCTGGGCCCATGGCCCGGGGCCGCGCCACAGAGTGTTGAAGGGTGTCACGTGTATGTGGCGGGTGGTGGAGGGAGGCCTCGGGCCGATGGCCCGGGGCCGCGCCGCATACCACAATTGTGTTTAAAAAAATTTTTAACTTTCATTTTCCTTTAGTGCAATAAAGGGTTTTGCACAATTCAAACACGCACGGACATGATGAAATAGATAATAATTTGTCTTAGTATAATAAGAACATCGAAAATATATTTTTTTCCCACCAGTGAGGTGAAAGAATAAATCCGTGGGACGGTCGAAAATTTTTAGAGGGTCGTATATCGGGTAAATGTTTGACTTGAATACGTCATTTCCCATCGATGTGCTTCATGGGAACCTGCAATAGTTTTTGTGGGTTGACGTGTTTGTATAGTTGATGTATCCATTCCATGATACCCTATTGTATAACCAATGCCAATCTAAAATTTTTTTTTTCAATTTCAAAAAAATTTTATCCGACTCGCCAAAGCTTTCAAGATTGACCACAACGTATTCAAAAATTTTTTTTTCAATTGCAAAAAAAATTTTATCCGACTCACCAAAGCTTTCAAGATTGACCACAAGGCATTCAAAAAGTTTTTTTTTCCCAATTTCAAAACAATTTTATCCGGAGATCTAGCAAGAGAAAAGTTTTTCACCGACTCGCCAAAGCTTTAAAAAAAAAAAAAAAAAAAAAAAAAAAACTTTTTTTTTTTTTTTTTTTTAAAGCTTTGGCGAGTCGGTGAAAAACTTTTCTCTTGCTAGATCTCCGAATAAAATTGTTTTGAAATTGGGAAAAAAATTGTTTTGAATGCCTTGTGGTCAATCTTGAAAGCTTTGGTGAGTCGGAATGTGTTGTGGTCAATCTTGAAAGCTTTGGCGAGTCGGTGCCCGGATAAAATTTTTTTGAAATTGAAAAAAAATTTTTGAATGCGTTGTGGTCAATCTTGAAAGCTTTGGTGAGTCGGATAAAAATTTTTTGAAATTGGAAAAAAAAAATTTTGAATGCGTTGTCATGACCGACTCGCCGAAGCTTTCAAGATTGATGACAAAGCATTCAAAAAAATTTTTTTTTCAATTTCAAAAAAATTTTATTCGGAGACCTAGCGAAAGAAAAATTTTTTATCAACTCACCAAAGCTTTCAAGGTTGACCAACACATTCAAAAAAAATTTGAAATTGAAAAAAAAAATTGTTGAATAGTTTGTCAGCGTCGGCGAGTCGGTGAAAGATTTTTTTGTTCTCTCTCAGTCACCGACTCTTTTCTTTTAAGATTTGAAGTAATTGTTTTCATTTTCTGATACCATTAACATTTTATTTGAATTCTATCGATTATATACTGAGAATCCAAAATGGTGGTATCACATCATTTATATTTTGTTGGATTAAAGGTGAGTATAATTTCTGTGAGGAGTTTTCATTTTCTGATACTATATTGAAAATATTACCATTTCATTTTGCTCACAAAAGTTTTGAAATTATTTATATTATATATAAATTATATATATATATATATATATATATATATATATATTATTATTATTATTATATAGCTATTCGATACTAAGTGACATATATAAAATAAAATAAAAGTGTAACACAGATCACCCTAAGATTTAGTAACATTTATATATTAGTTGTCTTAATTTAATTCACTCTTGATTATATCCTGATCCCGATAAACTTTAAGGAATATGTTTTTTATTTTGAATATCCAATATTGGTAAGTAATTGAATGTAAAAAAATGGGACTGGACAAGGTATTGTGGGGTTAAACCCCACAATACCTTGTCCAGTCCCATTTTTTTACTTTAAAAAAACAAACAACTTTAAAAAAAACAAACAAACTGTAATAACAATAAAACATTTTTATTTATATACAATTATTTACATTTTTTATATACAACATTTTTTATATACAACATTTTTTATACAACAGGAGGAGAAGAAGAAGAAGAAGAGGGGAGGGCTTTCATTACTTCTCTCATAAAGAGTGTGTGTTCTTTTTTCAATTGTAAATATTGTGTATGCAATCTATTTAATTTAAAATTAAAATCTATGGAGTAATTTAAATTTTTTAAGTCTTTGATATGTTTAGCTGATTGGTTGAATTTTTTAAATGATTTTCGTAATTTTTTTTTAAGTTTTAAAGATAATTTTTTAACTAATGGAAATTTCAGGGAACTTACGGATTTTCTTCCTCTTCTTCTCCTGGAGGGGCCGGGGACTGGTGAGGCGGCCACAGAGGAAGGACTAGGTGAAATGGCTGCGGGAACCGAGGAGCTGGTGACGGTAGCGGCTGATGAGGTGATGGTAGAGGCGGTGGCGGTGGCAGAGACTGATGAGGAGGGACCAGAGGCGGTGGCGGTGACAGAGACTGATGAGGCAGTGGATGATGAGGGACCAGAAGCGGTGGCGGTTGCAGAGACTGATGAGGCGGTGGCAGAGGCGGTGGATGAGAGGGCGGCCGCAGCCCTTAAACAATTCCAAAATTCGGGCTCAAAGCGCGTAGCCCGAAGTTCCCGCAGAGAAATAAACTGAGGGCCGGCAGAGGAAGAGGTGGTGGGAGCAGCAGAGGAAACAGCAGAGGAAGCGGCAGAGGACCCTTCGCTGGAGCGCAGCAGTTCCTCCACGCTCGGCAAATCCGGACTGCTGGAGCGGGAGGTGTCCGAAGATAGCTGAATCTGCTCTGGGATATCCAGCTGCCCCTCCAGTCCTGCGTAGTAGAATTCGAACCGGCAGAGGGGGCATTGGGCTTCCGAATAGCTCCGCGCATGATGTAACAGGCGCCGGACACACGTCGTGTCGAACATGTGTCCGCAGCGAAGGGTAAACCCATTCCAAGAAGAGAGAGACTCGAAGCAGATGGGGCACTCCATCTCGACTGACTCGGTAAACGGAAAGCCGCTCTAGACGTTCGCGAGGCCCCGCCTCCGCGTGTCGGGAGGAACCAATGGGAGCGAGTGGACAACGTTTTATTCAGATATTAATAAAAAATGATTGATTTATCATTATTATTATATCTTCACTGGGGATTTTATTTGAGATCAACTTTTTATTCAGATATTAATAAAAATTATTTATTTATCATTATTATTATTATTATATCTTCACTGGGGATTTTATTTAAGATCAACTTTTTATTCAGATATTAATAAAAATTATTTATTATTATTATTATTATTATTATTATTATTATTATTATTATTATATGGGGATTTTATTTGAGATCAACTTTTTATCCAGATATTAATAAAAAATTATTTATTATTATTATTATTATTATTATTATTATTATTATTATTATTATTATTATTATATCTTCACTGGGGATTTTATTTGAGATCAACTTTTTATCCATCAAAAAATTATTTATAATTATTATTAATATATATTATGATATGGATGAATGGGGCCTTTCAAAAGGGTCCCCGTGATGACTCATTGGGGTCACGCAAGCAGACAATGAAGCATTGTTCAATGGCCAGGTGCACGAGGGGGGAACAATGGCGGTGCTTTCAAATATAACGACCAACCTCATTCAACCATGATGTCTTTGGATGAATGGGGCCTTTCAAAAGGGACCAGGTGCATTGAATCCCCGTGATGACTCATTGGCAAGCCGACCACAACACAATGAAGCATTGTTCACCCTTTCAAAAAGAGTACGATGGCAACAGCTGTTTGGATTGGGGTCACGCAAGCAGCAGATGCCCGCTTTCGGGTATAACGGCCAATCTCATTCAACCATGAAGTAGCTGTTGGATGAATCATTGGGGTGGTCTCTTTAGCAATGATGCAATATTTCCGAGGCAATATTGATTATTAATAAACTTTAAAAATTTCTACGAGGGTCCTGGCACCAAATTCTTTTTACAGGTGACTGTAAATTATCACAGATTTATCGTTCAACCATTCGTTTTAAAGGTATTGACGAGATCTTTCGAAAGATACCCATCTTGAAATTTTGCCCCCCCCCGGGTGGGAACTTCCCCCCCCGGTGGGGGGGCAACCGATGCCCCCACATGCACAAAAATTTTTTCCAAGTTAACTATTACTATTATCAACGAGACCTTTCGAAAGATACCCATCTTGAAAATTTACTTCCCCGGGGGGGGATTTTCCCCCCCAGGGGGGAACCGATGCCCCCCCATGCACAAAATTTTTTTCCTAGCTAACTACTACTATTATCAATAATTCATATTAATTTTACAATCACAAGTGTAAAATAACTCTCTTTATGCCCATTTATACGGAATTTTGTCCTATGCTGCCATGTTAAAAATTTGCATAAAATGCGATCACAACGCCACCTATTGAGCGAGTGATCCCAAAATCTAATCAGCACCAGTTTATGTCAGGGTGCAACTAAATACCAAGTTTGGTTAAATTTCATTCATTGGTTCGTGAGATACAGCGTCCACAAAAAAATGATACAGACAGACAGACATACAGACAGACAGACAGACAGACAGACAGACATTTTCTAAAAACTATTAATTCGTGTTCTCCATATCCCAAAACATGTAAATCCATCAAAAAGTGGACTTCGAAAATTTTCGCGAATCTAATACTTTCTCTATATTACATATAGAAGAAAGTAAAAAAAAAAGTTTAAAAAATATTTTGTATAAAATCAAAGATACATTGTTATTACTTTCTTCTATATTCAATAGAAGAAAGTATTGGATTCGTAAAAATTTTCGACCTCGGGTTTTTGATGGATTTACACGTTTTGAGAGCTGTAGAACACGATTTAACCATTTTTAGAAAATGTCTGTCTGTCTGTGTGTGTGTGTGTGACCAAATTTTGTGGCAACTGTATCTCAGGAACTACAGCACAGAATTTCATACTAATTGGTATGTAGTTACACCTTGACATAAATTAGTGCCTATCAACTTTTGGTAAAAATTGTCCTAAAGGTTGCGTTGCCATTCCGCTTTTTCTAAATTTTTAACATGGCACCATGGCAGTATAGGACAAAATTTCGTATAAATGTACATAATGAGCGTTATTTTAAACTTGTGATTGTAAAAATAATATGAATTAGTGATAATAGTAGTAGTTAACTAGGAAAAAAAATTTGTGCGTGTGGGGGCATCGCTTCCCCCCCCGGGGGGGGTAAATTTTCAATATGGGTATCTTTCGAAAGGTCTTGTCAATAACTTTAAAACGGATGGTTGAACTGTAATTCTGTGATAATTTAAAACAAAGTTATCAATTTTTTAAAATTTTCACGAAAAAAAAAAAAAAACTTAGAAAAAAAAAAACTTTTTTTTTTTTTTTTTTTTTTTTTTTTTTAATATTGAGAATAAAATGGATTTTTTTTAAAATTAATGTTATACTACTTTTCTAATATGGAAATCGTCTGCATTATCATAGAAGATATATATTTTTTTAATAATAATTTTAATAAATTATTTTTACTGAGTGAATTTGTATAGGAAAATATAGAAGAAAGCCTTGTGGTGGCCACAACATACTAGTTTTAAGTTGTTGTAGGCCCCACCTTGCCGAGCAGTTCAGCGATAAAAGCTGGCAGATGGGAGGTGCAGGGTTCGATCCTAGGTTACGCTCGTCAACTTAGTCGTTTGGAGTTTTCCATGGTTTTCTCCGAAACTCATGTAATTACGGGCTAAGACCCTTTCGAAAGACAAGCCCTCCCCCCCCCCCCTACCCCAGAGCAATTGACCTTTATCACGCAACCAACCCAAGTTATTTTTATTTTAGGATTTCCAAGTCTACTTATTTTTTCTCTCTGACTTTATCACATTTTAAGGTTTCTAATAACCCTTATGCAATTTTTGATGTTATATTATTTTATCATGCATTTCGTCAGACATATATATTATTATTATTATTAAATTGGATTTCATTATTTTAATATATTAAAATTATTATATTTATATTAAAATTATATTAATATATAAATTAAAATTATATCAATGTGTGCAAAAACTATTTTTTTTTTTCCCTTTTCTAAAATATTTTTTTAAGGTGCTTATAGATGCATATTTTAAGAATTAAAATGTGGCTAATCACCCTCTAATAGTACTAGTCAACCCGAAAAAATATTTTTTATATAAATAAGCATCGCTCCTTTCCTGTAATAATAAAAAAAAAAAAAAAAAAAAAAATCTCCGATACCTTAAAAACGAACATTTCTAGCGTAAGCTACGAAAGTCCGTCAATCAATGACACATTTCTAAATAATTTATTTGAAGAGAAAAATTCAAATAAATACTTAGTACAGATTAATTAAATGTTCCCTGGCCTTAAATATTAAGTGTTTTGCACTGTTTTCACGGTTTAATCAAGTACGGAAATATAAACTACAACAAAAATAAATTAGAATTCAGCATGTTCTAGGCTAGAGAAAAGGAACTATATTTTCTCTTTTCCCAAGCTGCTTCATCGGGATGTAATTCGGCTAGCAGACGACTGACCGGGAACTTGACTCTCCTGTTACTAATGGAGCTCAATGATAGAAGGATCGGAATCGTCCAGCCTCTGCTTTCGACCGGTCGTGGATCAAATGATTCAGGGCCCACTTGGATCGGTCGAAGTGTTCCAGAGGCTGGACTCGCCCTATGTGAAGTTAAATGTGACCAATTACCCAACCAACCCAAACAAACAAGGCTGTACATGTGTTTGTGAAACAATGAGCCTTGTTTAACCGTGGTAACAATTTAATAGTTTTTTATTTTATTAAAGATGATTAATAAGTTTAAATTATTTCAGATGTTGCGCTTTTTTGAATATAAATTTGAAACATTCGGATGTAGACAATTTAGTTTTAATCAGGTAATATAGGTACATTTTATTTCACTTCTGCAGCCTTCTTAAAATAATGTTTTACTTTTAACAGCACTTTAAACATTAGTGACAAATTGTGTTTTTCTGAATTTGTAATCTCTATTTTCAAGTGATCGCCTCCGATTCACAGACGGAGCATCTCAAAATGGGAGATAATAAATCCGGTTTCATATTCGCCACTTAGAGCATTTTTCGAAAATTTACGATTTCACATTACCCCCGTTTTGTTTTCAAAAGTTGCAACCCCTCAGGGGGCATTGTATAAAATAGCCAATCACTAATATGCACGTCCGTAAAAGAAAAGGGGAAAAAAAAACCTGGAGAAGACCCCTACCTCATTATTCATAAATGAAATCTCAAAAAAGTTTGAAATTCATTATCGCAGTGATCATTAATATATAAGCACCCTGTAAATGGAAGGGGGGAGAGGGAAATTACTGGCTTGGTTACCCTTATTTTGCTCTGCACTAAATATGAATTACATATGAAGCAATCACTATCACACACATATAGAAGCCATTATTAACTAAAGCATCAGTTTTAAACATATTAAAAGCTCAATTGTAATTTTTTTAACCGTCAGTTGGAGGGGTGGGCATATTGTACAATTTTAGAGGAGTGGTGTATAAAGTCGAGCCTCAACATGGTGTTTGAAACTATTTAACCTTATACATTACATTAATAAAGTATTTCGTCATAGTAAAAAGAATATCAGAAAAAAAAGCAGGAAATATGGATAAAAAGGATATCAGAAAAAAAATCACAGCCCAAAAGATTGCATTGGCGTACTCTGTACGTCAGTGCCTCCATTTCAGGGTTAAAGCACCGATTTAAGACTTTTTTAAATTACCAGCTATAAAAATTGTTTAAAAGCATCATTTATAAATTATTTAAAAACGGTGAACACATTCAAAAGGAAATAATTTAATAGCATTTCTCTCCTGAATCCTAATCTAACACACTTCTTATACAAATGTCAAAAACACTGGTTATCAAATTTTTATAAATACTGAATGTATGCAGAAAGAGCAATTTCATAATGCTGAATTATAATAATAATAAAACATGTAATTTCAATATTATCTTTAAACTTTGTGTAATCTTCCTTTTGCAAAACCTTATTGTTTCAAACATACACAACAAATTCAGATACATAAAATACATTTTTGTTATACATATAATATTTACTTAGAGATTAATATTAATTTGCTTTACATAAAATACATTTTTGTTATACATATAATATTTACTTAGAGATTAATATTAATTTGCTTAAACTATCATTAAGTAGGATATCAAACAAATTTCTAGAAATTACCTCTAAAATCATTCACATTTACAATCAGTGGTGGCCCTTCACCTTCTGCAAAAGTAAGGGATGGGCCCCTTCTTTATATATTTTATTCTAAAAAATATTTTGTTGCATGTATATTCTTTCTGTTTTCTTCTATTTTTCTATTCTTTTTTGTATAATTTAATTAGAATTTATAATAATAACAACCCAATGTAGTGGCATAGCTGGGATGGGGTACATCCGAGGCAATTATAAAAGGTGTCACACCTTACATGGATTTAAAAAAAAAAAAAAAAAAGAATATTATATATTAAAATATCTCAATCAAATTAAACATTAAATGTATTATTGGTATTAAGTAACTATAATTATAGAAACTGATATGTTCGTAGTGTATTAATATTCAAAGAACAGATACTTGGTACTAACAAGGGAGGGTCACCAACTGTTCAAAAGGTATTTTAACATGTTATATATCATCTTAAAAGTCTCCCTAAGCTGATAATGAAAATATCCATCTTATTGGCAAATTCGCCCCCTAGCGTTAGTTATTCGGAGCTAAACGTTGTAAATTACAGATTCCGCAGTAATGTTCTTTGAAGAAATTGTATCATTATAATCAGTTTTGTAATAAATTATTATTCCAAATACGACTGTATATATTGTTAGTAAAGTATTTTACTGTTTATTAGTTATTTTTTGGCAATAACATATTTTTAAATACTAAACTATACATGAAAAATATTAAAATGAAAAACGCAACAAATGTTAAAAAAAGCACTTGTAATTTTTATAGTAATGAATAAAATTAATACTTTATATTATATGTTTATATTTCATTATAATTGTTATATTGTGTGTGGTAATATAATTATTAATTAAAAAAATAATTTTCTGCTTACTTTTTTATGGTTGCTATGGTAATGAATTAAATTTTTTAAGTAAGTCTGCATTTCAAAAGTAATGCTTTATGGGATGAAAAGAGATATTTCTTCTCTTTTCAATGAAGTAACCAAATGAAAAATGATATCCTCTAAAAATATACTTGGCACATCTTAGACAACAATTAAATAAATTAGATTTATTATAAGATTATCAATTATCAAGGACAGAAAATGAACTCTTTGAACGTATTAGTTTAAATGCAAAAGAAAATTTTAATTTTGATGAAGAAGGATTATTATATGAATCCCACTGCAATTATGAACTTGAAGATACAGTTATTTTGCGGTTCCTCCATGTAATGTGAATAGCGATAATACCAATTATGTCAATGTACAAGATAATCTTTCTGAATACGAATATTTTACATATGACTACATATACAAAATATTGGATTTTGTTGACAATCATCCCAAATGGAAATTCTGCTCTATTCAAAAGAATTAGACATCAAACTTACATTTCAAGATTTAGAAAATGTCACAAGAATATTGGTAATTTGAAAAATAAATACCGTCAGATTTCTAAATTAGTCTTTGAATCCTTCTGTGAAGCTCGTTCGAAAGGAATCATAATTCATGATTGTAGCTTAAGAACTTGGGCAATTACTAAAGCACGGGAACTGAAGTATGGATTTTTACTTTTCATTAATTTTTACCAAAGTTATAACGTAATAAAAAATAACTCGTACACTATTTTTAATATCATATTTTGATTTTCAGCTAGCTGAACTTTCATGCATCAAAAGGATGGCTACACAGCTTCAAAATTAAGTATGGTATCGTATCAAGGAAAATAATAAAATTCACTACATTTCAGCGAGAGCATGATTTTGATCAAATTGAATTTGATAGTACAATTTTCCACGTACAGTTGATGGATTTAATTGAAGATATATGAAACACTGAACGTGTTTTTGAAATGGAGCATATACCAAACAGTCAGATCATTAACACAGATCAATCTAGTTTTTGGTATTGTCATCTGACTAGTCGTACTTTGTCATTTTCTCGTGAAAGAAATACATTGACTAATGCACCAAGCACAAATGCAGTAACACATTCCTGTACAATCCAACCTATGATTTCAATGAAAGGTAAACTGCTTTCCCCTCTATTTATTATATGCAACTGGTGATTCATTTGGTCCTGTAATCAGGCAACAAATTGACATAATAATGCAAGAATGTAAAAACGTTTGTCACTTGTTCAAAATCTGGCAAATTGAAAAAAGCACACGTTCGTAAATGGGCTGAAAATTGTTTATATCTAAATATTGAAGGTCGTTCAATTTTGTTAGTAAATTCGTGGAGTGATCATACAGATTCTCATCTTTCTGATTTGCCTGGCAAAAAAGTTACACCACATGTTTTTCCAAAGTGTTCAACTGGTTTTATGCAACCATTAGATTTAAATTGTTTCCATCAATGAGGATTTTTTTAAACGTGTCATTGAAGAAGTTTTACTTACTAATGCATCAATCGATATTCTAGAACGTAAAACAATAATCAAAACTCATAGTCTGATTTTAAACCAATTTCAAGCTGATTACTTCAATGATTTCTTTTTATATGCTTGGTACAAAGGTGGCTTTCCTGTTGAAAAACCAACATATTTTCCTACTTTAAGAGAACTACTGTTTGAATTTCCAAATGTATCTTATTCCTCACCAACTTGTCACAATATGTCATTTATTCGCTGCTCACATTGCAGAATAATTTTGTGTTTAGAATTAGAATGTTTTATTATAAAATACTATTACCACTAAATATCATTATTTGTATGTAATTACATTTCTTATATTTGTTATATATAAACTAGTTTTCTCATTTTGTAATTAATTATATCAAATTATATGAATATAATTTATAAATAATTAAAATAGATTCATTTTTACAATAATAAAAGTAAGAAATAAATCAAACATTTGAAATTTTCTTATTAAGAATAAATAGATATTTTTTCCCTACATTATTCTTTTTAATATTTTTCATGCATACTTTAGTACTTAAAAATTTAATGTTGCCAAAAAATAACTAATAAACAGTAAAATACTTTACTAACAATATATACAGTCGTATTTAGAATAATAATTTATTACAAAGCTGATTATAATGATAGAAAATCTTCAAAGTACATTACTGGGGAATCTGTAATTTACAATACAACCTTTAGTTCCTAATAACTTACACTAGGGGGCGCATTTGCCGATAAGATGGATATTTTTGTTATCAGCTCAGTAAGACCTTTAAGAGGATATATAGCATGTATAAATACCTTTTGAACAGTTGGTGACCCTCCCTTGTAAGTCAATTATTTAATCACACCACAATACATTACAACTTACAACACAAGAATACTGCAATGAAAATACACCATCGAATACAGAATTCGAGACATAAAAACAAAAACCTTCTCACACAGCTTCCAGTTTTTCCTTGGCATAATTCTGGCCGTTGCCAGATACATAACAGTTCCTCCCTGACCACTCAGTGAAAACACAGATCAAATTTCTTAGGAGGTCTAGAGACTCGAGATGATTTTCAAAGTGTCACTGAACCTGAAGAAGCTTTTTTAGTCTCTGGGCTCTAAACACTGACTGTCTTAGTTGGTTCAGATGGGGTAGCAGGCTTGGTCACTGAGCTTGAAACATTGACTGATGGAGTACAGATGGAGTAGCAGGCTTTGATGATTCCACTTGAACAGCATGAGACCCAATACTGGATTCCGGTATGTCTGAATCATTTGGGGGAACGAAAATCTCCAATGGAAGGTCCGGAGCAGGCGAATTTATCTTTTTTCCACACTTCCTGAGTTAGTCTACATGTCTTCTCCAAATCTCCCCATCAACCTGTACATCATAACCCAAAGTTCCATTTCCAAATTTCCACTTTTGAGGTCCGGTGTAATTTCGTACAGCAACCTTTTCACCTTCCTAAAAATAATGTCTAGTAGGTTCTGTTTGTGAACTTTGTTTCCGCATCACAGATTCACGAGTATTAGGTTTTAAGAGATCGAGTCTGGTTTGGATACAGCGTTTCAAGAAGAGAAAACTAGGAGTTTCTCCCCTCAGAGAATGAGGCGTTATTTGATACTGAAGTAAGAATCTTTTAAGTTTAACTTCAATAGTTCCTGAATCCCTTCCGCTTGATTTTAAGGAATCCTTGAAACTTTGAACTACTCTTTCAGCTTGACTGTTGGTCGCTGGATGGTAAGGAGCTGGTCTAATACGCTTAATATTATTCAATTTCAAAAAATTACAAAAATCGTAACTAGTGAAACTAGTACCGTTGTCACTGACTAATGTCAAGGGAATTCCATACCGAGCAAATAAACAATAAATAAAATAAAATTATAATGAAGTACTTTACACATAATTAATTAAATATAAAAACCTTAACACATACTTCATATTTCATTGTTGGGCTTCATCATACTTCGTATTTCATCATCATATTTCAAAGCTGGGTGCCCAGCTGAAAATATTAACGATGAAATATGAAGTATGTGTTAAGGTTTTTATATTTAATTAATTATGAGCAAATAAACTTCGAAGGTGATCAATGGTTAAACTAGACATAATATTCCTCATAGAATTACTTCTATCCATTTTGAATATGCATCTGATACTACATTTTCCCATAAAAGGACCAGCATAATCTACATGTATTCTTTTCCAAGGTCCATTTGGCAATTCCCAAGGATGTCTATTCATTTTTGGAGGGTCATTTCTATTTGAAATGCAAGCTGGGCAATTTTGGACAAAACTGGTTATGCTAGAGTCAATATCTTGGCAGCAGCAATAACTTCTAGCTATGGCCTTCATCTTAACTATACCAGTGGCGAAGGTAAGAAAAAGTTCATGGGTAGGCTAAAAAAAATAAGAATTATGAAATGAGCAAAAAATAAAAAAGCTTTTATGCTTTTTTTTTTTAATTTCCGAAGATACATATGTAAGGAAAGTATTGTAATCAAGACAAAAATTCTACTTTGAGATTTTGGTGTATCTATACCAATATATTTTGGGGTCCCTTGAGTTTATTTTTGCTATTTTTAGGATAATGTGTGTATGTGTGTGAGTGAACGCAACACAACAGCGTCTAAACACTTTGTTCGAATGATCTGGAAGTTAGTATGTGTGTTATAGGTTGCCGTAGCACGCTCTGTATAGATTTTGGTGAATCTAGCACTTACAGATGTTTTACAGGGACACAAAGGAATATTCTTTTCCATTATGGCTTATGTGCTCAAATTATTTAAAGTGCACTAGCATGTAAATGCTACTGAACTGAGAATTTATACATATGTTGTAGCTCACTGTCACATGAACAGTATAAATTTTGGCAAATCTAGCATTTACAATTTTTTTTTTTTTTTTTTTTTTTTACAGAGACACAAAGAAAATGTTTTTACCATTATGGTGTATGGGTGGAAATTATTTAAAGTACGATAGCATCTAAATGCTTTATTTGAATGAAGATGCATACTTGTTACTGAAAATGCATACCTGTTATAGGTCATAGACACACAAACTGTATAAATTTTGGTGTATAGGGAGAGTGGGGTTGAATGGGACACAGGATGAATGGGACAATAGCAAAATTTTTATGTTTTGTAAGCACTGTAAACTTGACAATTTTTCTCATATATGACAGCATTGAGGTCATTCTTCAAGTGTAGTTTCAGAATTGTGCTATCCATAGAAAGTCAGAAAAAAATTAAAGTGTCTTTTTCAGCTGCCAAAGTAAGTATTTACTGATTCAGTTAGGTAGTAGTTAAGAAATTAACTATTTGCTTAAAGTTAATATAGCTCTTATATGGTGAAAAGGCATAATCTCTTATTGTGTTTATGATATTCAAGAAGAATATTGACAATTGTTCATTAAGCCTATTTCCTGTCTTATATGATCATGTGATGGTTGGGATAAATGGAACATTCCAAACTATGTACTAATTAAAAATTTTACACAAGAATTATATTAAAACATAAATTAGCCATATTGATTATCAGGTTTCTTAATTTTGTGGACTTAGAAAAAATAAAAAAAATGAAATTAATTGTTCTGATTTTTGTTTATAATAATTATGATTAAAAACATAAGTTATAGTATTCAATGCAAATTAAATCAGTAATTAAAATAAATAAATAAACTAATAATAATTTGATTAAAAGCAGATTTTTAATCAAGCAAATTAAATAAATCCTGGTGATTATTAATGCAATATAGAGCAGAATGCTGATTTTTCCCGATCAGTCAGAAACAAAAATTTATCTGGATAATTTGTACTCTATTATAATTATTTATCTCTTTCTCTAGTGCCTTATTTATTTATTTATTTTTAGATTAGATCTTATTAGATTAAATTACGAAAGCTTAGAGCACTAGGAACTGTTCGAAACAAAGGACTTTTGCCTTTTGATGTTAATTTGAGTCATTACATCAGTTTATGTTAATATCAATAAATTCATAGTGTGTAATAAAATCCCATAAACCAATTTGACTTTAAAAATTTATTTACTTTCCATTTTTTTTTTTTTTTTTTTAACTCCGCTCCTGTTCCATTCATCCCCATAGGTGGGGATGAATGGGACAGTGCACATGCATCTAAAAAAAAATTATTATTATTTAAAAATGATAACTTTTTATTAAAGTTAGTATGTTTATATGTAACTGATTACTGAAGTGTAATTATGAGCAATGTTACAAAATTCTGAATTACATATGGTGAACGTTATCAGTAAAAACATGAAAAATGTCCCATTCATTCCCCCTCTCCCCTAATATTTTTTTTAAGGGGTACAAAGAAAAATTCTTCAGCATTGTGGTTTCTGGGCTGATATTACTTAAAATGTGATAGTGTCTAAATGCCAATTAAGCTTTAATTTTATGTACAGGTTATAGATCACTGTAGGCACGAACTGTATACATTTTGGCAAATCTAACACTTATAAATTTTTGATAGGACACAAAGAAAAATTCTTTACTGTTATGGTCTAAGGGCTGAAATTATTTAAAGTGTGATAGCATCAAAATGTCTTATTTGATTATGTTTAAAATTTATGTACATGTTATGGGTTACCGTCGCACGAACTGTATAGATTTTTGTGAATATAACACTTACAGATTTTTAAGGGAACACAACGAAAAATTCTTTATTACTATGGCATATATAGGCACAAATTATTTTAAGAGGAATAGCATTAAACAGCATACTATTTGGGTGAAATACTCAAACACCCTATTATAATTTCCTCTTTGGTTTATTTAACAACTTCTCTTACTTTAATTTATTACAAACACCGTTAATTACTTAATGGTAGAAAGTTGAGTGGAGTCATTCCAGATTTTTATGTAATATTTTACATTAAAGTAAAGTACCGTTTATAAGTATCTTATTCATGTTTATATCGATTTAGTATAATTTCCAATTCATTCATATTCATTTTAATACAAAAATGTTTTTTTTTTTCTTTATATATACAATGCACACACATAGTTTTTCAACCTTTCTAAAATTCTGTATCAGTTTCTATGAAAATACATAAACCAGGTTTTACTGTAATTAAAAAATATATGTTGCCAACAGCATTTATATTAATGAAAAATATCCAAGGAACTTAACTCTATTTATAATGTGGAATTTTGATAAATTTCCGAGCTCGTAATTGGAAGATTGCGGGTTCGGTTCTCGAGCCGGCCAAAGACTATCGTTTACATTAATGGTGGCTGGTGAACATAAAATATGTCGTGGCTGCAATATTCTCCATGTTCCCATCAAAATTATACCTCTGGAGGCCACTAAAGAGGGGTAGCCATCCCCTTTGTGTAGTACCAAAACTGTGGTGGCATGTCTCAGGAACATCCATAGGGGTGCATCCCAGACCATCGCCAATTATATCCGTAGCGCAGTAATGATGTGACGTCAAACACAACCTACCTAATTATCTACCTACAACCATGGATCATATTTTAATTTTCCCGTGTAAGAAAATTAATTTTCTAAAAGTAGAGAAAAAAAAGTTTAATATTTATTTTCTTTCTTTTTTACATGCATGGTTTCGGGCTGCGATACCCTAGACAGTAAAGCACCGAGCATGTAATTGGAAGATTGCTGATTCGATACTTGAGCCAACCAAAGACCGTCGCGTACACTAATGGTGACTGGTGCACATAAAATCAGTCGTGGCCGCAAAGTCCTCCATGTTCCCATCCACACTATACCTCTGAGAATCACCAGAGCGGGAAGAGGATCCCCTCCATGAAGGATCAAAATTGGGATGTCATGCCTCTGAAACATCTCTAGGGAGGATGCGTCCCAGACCGTCTCCAATTGCCCATAGTGCAGTACTGGTATGACGTTAAATCCAACCTACCTACCTACCTACGTACGGCCATGGATCATATTTTAATTTTCCCGTGTAAAATGACTTCATGACAGAAGAACAACGTCACTGGGAGAAACTTTTTTCAAAATGGCAAATAGAGTACCTTCATAAACTTGTCGTTTTTAGTTAATAACTTCTTTAATTAAAATGATAGAAATTTCTAAGCAGCTGAAATGTCTTCCTTTGAGTATTCGGAACGCATTGATACCTCTCATGATGCGAAGGACCCTGCCCTCCACTAGAAGATGCTTACACAGACAAAAAAATTTGACGCCAGTGACAGTAACTTTTTTTTAATGCATAGAGAAATATTCATCACTTGGTTTTTTGTATATTTACACATTTTGAGGGTTCCTGAATAGTAAAGTCAAGTTTTATAGTTTCATCTTTACTGTGTCTGCTAGAGTAAATTAAAAACAAATAATTTCAGGTGATCCAAATGAGGTATTTTGAAGTTAATACGTTTTTTACTAGAAAAGTTTGTTCAAGATTGATAAGTTTCAAGGAATGATGCTCGTAAAAGTTGTCTGAAAAATTTTAAATAAACTTTTGAACTTAATAACAGATTTGAATTCTATATAAATGTAGATACAATAATGAAAGAAGAAGAGGGGGTGGGTGAGAGGGTACTGTCAAATAACGCTGTTCCGAAGCCTAATTTCAATTGTTTACACATCAGTTTACATAACAGTACTCGTTATCTTAATGCTTAATATCCAATCTGTACTTTTAGTGTTAAATTTTAGGGTAAGAGAAAGTCGTGTGAGTGACACACCAGATTATTTAAAAATATACCAAGTAAGAATGCAAAATCTGATTTTTCCTTTAATATAAAAGATTTGTCTCGGCATAAGCAGTTAGATTTTGGCTGTTCAATTTGATTAGTTATATGTATTAATTTAATTTTAATTTCTTATTATTTACTGAAAAATAATAATACTATTTTCTAATATTATTGGAATATGGTCATCAAGTTATCAAAAGAGTTTGTTAACCAAGATTAAATTTAACTCATGCAAAGCTTTATGAAGACAAATTAAATAAACCTCCATGTACTTTGAAATTGATTTTCCTTACAATCTCTACAAAAAATGTAAATTACTAATAGATATTATATTGTTGCGTACTTGGGGGTTCGTGAGTTGTCTGAGAATGAAAGGCCAAACGTACAAAAATTCAGTAATTTATTCACAGAAAATTCCAGAAAAATGCAGGTCTATAAACCAAGTATCAGCTTCAATTCAAACAGTAAACACAGCTTAAACAACACTGTCAATAGCAAATCCACAGTACAAACTGTATAGCAATAACACATAAAGCAAGTCTCTTCCAAAAGGCTCAAGAGCAATGCAAGCACTAGCGAAGCTGGCTGAGATCTGAACTGAACTAACTAGCCTTGGCGAAGAAAACAGGCTTATATACTGTTCCATGGAACCCAGATTTTTCGAGAAAACTCTAGAAAGTGGTCAACCAATCAACTTACAGCTTCCATATTTGGTATATCCCATATAAGGATTTTCTCGCCAAGGTCGCCAAAAAAATCGCCAAGGTGGGAAAAAGTCACCAAATTTGGTGCCAAATCCATTACCTGCCTTATTGGGGCTTTTTAATGCGTTTTTAAGGGAAAATAAGGTTATTTTAATGCTAAAACGACTAGAAATGCACAAAATTAGCACTCTATAAATTTACTAAGCCTCTTTGAAAGAATTTATACAAAAATAAACAATTATTTACAATTTTGTAACACTGCCCCCCTCCCAAGGACTGCACGTCTCGGGCAGTGCAACCCTTGGTCAAGAGGAGAAACTAAACAAATTTACACAATCTAAAATACAAGAACTAAGTTGCATATAACGATAAAATAGAAATATAAATCAAGGGAGAAATATTTACAAAATTGACAAATATGTACAAATATTTATATACAAATATTTACATTACCCATGCGCAAATTTTATCAGTATTTACATTTTTAATTTTAATATTACCGGTAATTGTGGTATTTGGCTAGCCTGTTATAGTGCACCACCTTCGGTTTTGATGAAGGTGTTTTACTGATCCGCACCACTACATAATTCAGCCTTTTTAAGACTGTGTACAGTCCGTCCCAGTTGCACTGTAACTTGGGGGAGAGTCCTTTGCGTCGAACAGGATTCCACAACCAGACCTTGTCTTCTTCATGGAACTCATGTTGTGTAGCCTTTAGATCGTACCTTGTCTTCATTTTCTCCGTTGCCATGTTAATCCGCTCCCGAGCAAAGTCGTGTACGTCCTCAAATCGTGCCTGGAGATCTTGGATGTACTCCTCGGGCGATGAAGGTGCATCGGGTGGACAACCAAACAGGAGATCACAAGGGAGACGAAGTTTACGTCCAAACAGCATCTGGGCTGGAGTATAGCCGGTGGTTTCATGGACAGCACTTCGATAAGCCAGCAGGAACAATGGCGACTGGGGATGTAAGGGTGTTGTCCGGGTTTTGTCTGTGTCGAGTAGTTGACACAGTCCTTTGAAAACATCAGAGGTAAAGTTCCTACCTGAAGGGGCGTGCCGTAGCTTGACACCCATTGCTGCACTAGGACCTCTGCGACTGTGCATGCCTCTTGATTGGGAATGGGATATGCCTCAGGCCACTTGGGGAAATAGTCCATCACGACGAGGATGTATTTATTTCCACTGGAGGTCCGTGGCAAAGGACCCAAGATGTCGATTGCAATCCGTTCAAATGGTGCTCCCACGTTATACCGTTGCAGTCTTCCTCGACTTCGTTTTTGCGGGCCTTTACGTGCCGCACAAGCATCACAGGATTTACACCATTTCTCCACATCCTCCTTTGCAATCCACATGCTCCCTGGCAATCTGTCCTTCCGGGTTCTTGAACTGAAGCAACCACGTTAAAGATGCATGGTCAGTCCTGAGCAGGAATCTTCTGCCATAGAGGTAATGATGGAAATGTTCTATGGCTTTTACGATGGCGAGTAGCTCTTTCCTGGTGGTACAGTAATTTCGCTCTGGTTTAGACATGCATTTACTCCAATAGTCAATGACACGTTCTTGACCATCAATTTCCTGCGACAGAACAGCACTGACACTCTCATGGCTGGCATCTGTATCAAGTATATGAACTTATTACTTACAAACTTTGAATAAACACCATAAAATGCAATAAACTCGCAACAATTGTTTCGGGTCGAAAAAAACACGATCCTTCATCAGGCGAACAAAGTAAGCACGAGTGCTGCAGTCAAAGCGGCAACGCACAAAATCGTTTAAAATGAAAAGAAAAAGTTTATAAAGTAGAAACTAAATATAGCTACTGGTGTGAGAAGAATTGTACAAATAAACAAGAAAATAAACTTTTACTTTATAAACTTTTACTTTATAAACTTTTTCTTTTCATTTTAAACGATTTTGTGCGTTGCCGCTTTGACTGCAGCACTTGTGCTTACTTTGTTCGCCTGATGAAGGATCGTGTTTTTTTCGACCCGAAACAATTGTTGCGAGTTTATTGCATTTTATGGTGTTTATTCAAAGTTTGTAAGTAATAATTTTTACAACGCCAGTTTTGTGATGCTTCTTTATTAAAAGTATATGAACTGTCTGTCGGGCTGTGGATACATCAAGATAGGCGATGATGTTAAGGCCTCTTTAAGTCGCTTGAACGCATTTTCACATTCATCTGTCCACAGGAACTTCTGTTTGGCTTCCGTCAGCTTGTGGAGTGGTCTGGCAATATTTGAGAAACCCTTGACAAACTTCCTGTAGTAAGTGCATAGCCCCAGGAAACTTCGTAGTTGGTGTACATTTTCAGGGCGACTCCAGTTCTCGACTGCAGAGATCTTCTCAGGATCAATGGTCTCACCTTCGGCAGAGATGATATGGCCGAGGTAGCTCACTTCACGACGGAACAAGTTACACTTGCTTGGATTCAATTTGAGGTTAGCCATTCTGAGTTTCTCCAGCACCTTTCGGATGTTTCGTAGATGGTCTTCAAAGGTGCGCCCCACAATGATAATATCATCCAAATACACCAGACAGGCTTCATAGGAAAGTCCTTTTAGCACTGTCTCCATCAGGCGTTCGAAGGTGGCAGGTGGATTACATAATCCGAATGGCATAACTTTAAATTGCCACAGTCCTTGTCCCATGGTGAATGCAGTCTTCTCACGATCATCAGGATGTAATTCTACTTGCCAGTAACCGCTCTTCAGATCCAAAGTCGAGAACCATTTATTGCCAGCAAGTGTGTCTAATGTGTCGTCAATTCTGGGAAGAGGGTAACTGTCTTTCTTCGTGATTTCATTCAAACGACGATAATCCACGCGAAATCTTGTTGAACCATCCTTTTTCCGCACCAGTACTATGGGAGAGGCCCAAGGACTCGTTGATGGCTCGATGACATCATTGTGCTGCATTTCACGTAGAAGTTCAGTGACCTCTTCCTGTTTAGCAAATGGAAGTCTTCTTGAATGTTGTTTGATTGGAGGATGATTTCCTGTATCAATTCTGTGCTGGGTGATGTTCATTCTCCCGACGTCTTCAGGTGTTCGAGAAAAAAGGTCTTTAAATTCTTGGAGTAGCTTCTCCGCAGCACACCTGTGTTCACTTCCTAATTCTGCTTTCTTGAGTAGTTCCATTGTTAATTGTTCAGAAGACTTGGATTCGGTTGATTGCCTGGGGCGGTTTATGCATGTTACAGGAGTGCAGGCTGCTAACACCTCATCCTTCTTCACTGTTCGGACCTTATCGCTGATGTTTGCGACTCTCACAGGAATAGTACTCTTTGAGAGATCAACTAGAGATGAAGCTACCAGAACTCCTCTTGGGCTATTGTCTGTATTCGGGTATTCAATCAGTCCATAACGGAAATATTGCTTTGTGGGAGGTGTTCCTGAAACTATTGTCTCTGTGTGTGGAGGGATGGAGATTTCAGACTTGGCTGTTATCTGGCAAATTGTCTAAATGTCTTGATTTTCAGTGTTGAACACAGCGATGTCTTCCAAACTCGAATGCAGTTCATTATTCTTGAAGTCCAATTGAAAGTTAAATTTTCTCAGGAAATCAACTCCAATGATTAAAGGATCTCTTATATCAGCCACATATGCCATATGATGGTAACTGGCATTCCCAAAAGTGATAGTCAAGTTTATTTTTCCATATATTTTGATTTCGTCTCCAGTCACAGTCTGGAGTTTAACGCAGGGCGGCGTCCAGATGATCTTCTCTTTTAGTCCTCGAGCCAAATCTGTTCTAATGATGGTCACGTTGGCTCCCGTGTCCAGAATCATCCGGCAGGTGGTGTTGTTAACTTGGCCATAGACGTGAAGTCCATTATCGCCGCCACTCATCGATGAAACATGGAATACCGTAAATTGGGGCTCTTTAATTTCAGGCGACCTCCGCCCCGCGAGATGGCCTCCTCTTAGTTTCTCTGTAGTGATGGTGAAGACGGGTGATTTCCTATAGTTGGTCGTACAGGGCAGTTCCTCTTCACGTGACCATCCCCTCCACAGCCCCAGCACTTTATCTTCCGGTCCTTTATTTCCTTTTTATTCTCCAGGCTGCGCAATATCTTTAAGATCTCTTCAATACTTCTCTTCATTTCATTTTCACCAGCAGGCATATCGTTTAATGAGACTGCTCTTATGGTATGGCGGTCTTTACGGGAGGCTTGTTGGGCTGCCTCTATCCTAAGTGCATAGCCTAAAGCTCATTTTTCGTCGCAGACCGGATCCTCAAACAATTCAAACTTCATGATAATAACATAATAGCCTACGCAGATGATTTTATAATTTTGGTTGGAGAAGACACCAGGGCCAAACTAGAAAATAAAACGAACGATTTAATCAACATCTTTAATAACATTTGCAATAATTTAAAACTTAAACTCTCAACGAACAAAACGACCTCAATAGTTTTTGGCACTGGGGTTTTCGTTTCTAGAACACCAATTTTTAAATTGAACAATAAAAGCATTCCTGTTAAAAATACTCTTCAATACTTAGGCCTAACAATTGACAAATCATTTTCCTGGATCCCTCATCTACAAGCTATAAGAGAAAAAATTTTAAACAGCACTAGTGGCCTATCATATCTAAGAAATAGAGATAGGGGTCTTCAATCAGACATCTTAAAAATCTGGTATCTAACAGTTTTTCAAAAACAGATTGAGTATGGCTTCGAGATTTGGTGGGAGGACCTAAATTGCCACGGGGTACGAAACCTCAAGTCTGCACAACGTCTCGCTCTCTTGAGCGTTATCAAACCCTTCAAAAGCATTTCAAGTGACGCCCTTTGTGTCCTGGCTGGTGTCCCTCCGATCACGATCTACATAGCAAACAAATTCAGACAATATAACATTCTCCATGGAACCTCATCTATACAAATACAAAATACAAATATTTCAAAAGAAAATTTAATGCTTCCCATCCCTACCTTCACTTTTCCGAACTACTATAAACATAACAAAATTAAAATAATAGAGAACCCACCATCTTCAGAGCTACAAATTTATACAGACGGATCAAAAATGCCTGGCGGGACCTCATGCGCTTTTGTAGTCTACTACAAAAACAATATTATTCACACATATCAAATTAAACTTCACCACCTAAATTCAATTTTTCAGGCTGAGCTCTTGGCAGTAATACAGGCAATTAAATGGCTCATAAATTCATCCTACAAAAATTTAAACCCAATAATATTCACAGATAATCAATCAACAATTAAAATCCTAAATCAACCATATCCAAAATACGAACTTATTAGAGAACTATATGAAAGCATAGATCAATACAAAGAGCAAATAATCCTAACTTGGACAAAGGCGCATGTGGGAACGGCAGGCAACGAAATGGCAGATTCACTTGCAAAACAGGTTATTTCACAAAACATCTTCGATGAACAGATCTCTCTTCCTCTTCCAGCTTCACTAGTAAAATCATCCATTAATAATAAAATTATCACAGATTGGCAAAGAGAATGGGGGCACAGCGATAAGGGTAGGGATACGTTTTCAGTCCTTAATAACGTAAGCAAAAGTTTTATCAGTCCAAATAAAATAGTTACATATTTTATCTCAGGCCATGGCAGCTTCCCTACATTTCTACACAAAATTAAAGTATTAACATCAGATAAATGCAAATGTAACAACAGTAAAATAGGATCCCCTTTTCATTATCTCTTTGAAAAATGCAATTTAATCCCAATTAATTTCAGATTCAACAGAAACCACACAATTCGTAAAAACATGCAAACAGTTCTTTTAAACACAAACAACTACAATAAATTAAAAGATATCTACAACATTCTAATTCAAAACTTTTCCACCATCAAATATAAGATTTAGCATTGTTCACTGGCAGCTGGCTTGCCCTTTTTTTTTTTTTTTTTTTTTTTTTTTTGGTTTTAATATGTGTTTGATCCAAAATTTGTAAAAAATTTGATTTCTAAATAAATTAGGGAACTCTTCCACTTTGATCCCCGGGCCTGTCGCCCGGGATGCGGAATCGCTAGATAGTGGCAGTCAGGTTCGCCTGCCTGCCTAAGATGCATTTTTCCCCTGCGGGTAGATGTGTCTTTCCCGTGGTCACTATTGAACTCAGTGGCGACGGTAAATACATGTCTATGGCACTAAATCGTGAGATGTGCCGCTCCATGGTGGAAGTTTTCCTTTTCCTTTTCCTAAAGCTCATTCTACGTCTCTGATGTTGGAGAGTCTCAGCGCTTTTTGAATTTCTGGATCACGAACAGCATCGATAAAGTACTGAAGAGCTAAGTCGTTTTGAGTGTCAGCATGACAGTATGAGAATGCTAGGTGTGACAGTCTCTGAATGTCCGCTGCCAGCTCTTGCAAACTTTTGTCCGTTTTCTGGTAACGAGATTTTAGCTGAAGGCGACTATAGTCCTTAGAACACTTCTCTCCGAACCGTAGCTCCAGTGCTCTAGTCAGGGCCTCGAATTCGTTCCTTTCTTCTTTAGAAACATTTCTCAGGATCTCGGCTGCATCTCCCCGTAATGCTGCGGCTAAGTGGACTGACTTGGCGGTAGAGTCCCAGCCGTTAGCTTCAGCAACGATGGAAAACTGCGTCTTATATACATGCCAGGAGGAACTGCCGTCGTAGGTGGATAGCTTAATAAATTCGTGATTCTGGCTTCTCTCTTTCTTTTCAGTTTCCTGCGGCATGGATTCTAACTTTTCTTCGAGATTCCAAATCTTGCTCTGCAGTTCATTCCCTATTACTTCTCTGTTCCACTCTTCTTTCATTTTTCTTTCAAGATCTTCCTCCATTCTCTTAAACTTGCTTTCTATCTCTGAAACCTTTCCTTTCAGCTCTTGATCAAAGTTTTCTTTAAATTTCTCCTCAAAATTCTCTTCTATCTTCATAAATCTCTCTTCAAAATTCTTTTCCACTTTCAAAACTTTCTCTTCAAAATTTTCTTCTATCTTTAAAACTTTCTCTTCAAAATTTTCTTCTATCTTTATAACTTTCTCTTCTATTCCATCCATTCTGTTTTCCATAACCGTTAATTTACCCTCGATTGATTCTTTCACCTTTGAAAGCTCTCTCTTCATCTCATCTTGATTAGATTTAATTTCTTCCTGAACTTCACCCATAGTGTCTTTCAACTCTCTTTGCGATGTTTCCATTTTCTCTTGTGCTACCTTCATTTCTTCAGTCAAACCGTCTTTCAACTCTCTTTGCAATGTTTCCATTTTCTCTTGTGCTACCTTCATTTCTTTCATCTCTTGACTCAGGCTATCTTTCATCTCTCTCTGTCCTTCTTTCATTTCTCTTTGTCCTTCTTTCATTTCATTCATCTGGGTAGCTAAGCTTTCTAGCAGTTTCTTCATCTCTTGCTCCATAGCTCTAGTTATCACCATTCACAGACAATCCCACTTCTGACACCAGAAATGTTGTGTACTTGGGGGTTCGTGAGTTGTCTGAGAATGAAAGGCCAAACGTACAAAAATTCAGTAATTTATTCACAGAAAATTCCAGAAAAATGCAGGTCTATAAACCAAGTATCAGCTTCAATTCAAACAGTAAACAGAGCTTAAACAACAGCTGTCAATAGCAAATCCACAGTACAAACTGTATAGCAATAACACATAAAGCAAGTCTCTTCCAAAGAGGCTCAAGAGCAATGCAAGCACTAGCGAAGCTGGCTGAGATCTGAACTGAACTAACTAGCCTTGGCGAAGAAAACAGGCTTATATACTGTTCCATGAAACCCAGATTTTTCGAGAAAACTCTAGAAAGTGGTCAACCAATCAACTTACAGCTTCCATATTTGGTATATCCCATATAAGGATTTTCTCGCCAAGGTCGCCAAAAAAATCGCCAAGGTGGGAAAAAGTCGCCAAATTTGGCGCCAAATCCATTACCTGCCTTATTGGGGCTTTTTAATGCGTTTTTAAGGGAAAATAAGGTTATTTTAACGCTAAAACGACTAGAAATGCACAAAATTAGCACTCTATCAATTTACTAAGCCTCTTTGAAAGAATTTATACAAAAATAAACACAATTATTTACAATTTTGTAACTATATTACAAAGTTTCATTTAAATTTAGGACAAAAAAATTTTTCTTCTTTTTAAATGCTTATTAATTTACCTCAACAAATGTTTTGTTATGCTTTATTAACTGTTATTTATTATGCTTTTATGCTTAACTTATGTTATAAGAAAGCTACAATAAATATATTTCTAAATTTTACATTAGATTTTTTTCTGTTTTTCCTTTTCCCAGGTATTTAAAAAAGAAAAATTGACTGTTGAATTGTTACCAGAAGTGGAAAATGTTTTAGAATCTGGAGAAGTTAAACATCGTAAACATCCTGGTATTCGAAAACTTCAGCCTGTATCTGTGCCAGAAATTTTGAAAGCTTCTGTAGACAATATTCTTTCTGGTAAATTATTATATATTTTCAATATGATTTTTTTTCTTATTTACTTATTAGCAGGTTTGTAAGTGCTGGTTATGGGCTCTATTACACAGGAATCAAGTTCTTTAAAATAATTTTAATAACTTGTATGAAATTCAAACATTTTAAGCTTATATAACTTTAATATAAACTTGAATGATGCATTGTTGCTTATGATATTCTTATTGGCTTTTTAGATTAAATAAATCTCGCAAAATAGCTTGAAAAATATTATGTTCTTACCAATATATATGTACAATAAATTACTGTTCAATCACCTTCTTGATCTTCGAGGAAAATTGAGATATATTCAAGGAAAGGGTGGATAAACAGTAAAAACATGCAAAACTATAGTAATTAATATGTATTTTCCTGCTAAAATTAAGTGGCATAAAAGTTATTTAAAAACAAAACTTACATATGTATGTATATATATATACACAGGGTGAGTTTGACATAATCTGCCAAACAAAAGGAGGTGATAGAACAGCCCATGGGGAGCATAAAACACCATAGAAACCCTGTCCTATCTCTAACCGTTTTCAAGTTATGGTAGATAGAAAAAAAATCTGTTTCTTTTCCATCCCGTCTGAAAAACCCCAAATTTGTGAGCTTTCCGAAAGACTTACAAACAAAATAAGAACATATTTGGAAAGAGCAGAAAAAATCCTATCAGGTGACACCATTTACATCAGGATACCTTAATTTGACGGCGAGCTACAAGCGCTAAAACATTGGCGAAGTTTAAAATTGAGTTGTCACCAAATTCTTTAACCAGCAATTCATCAAACACCGTTCAAGCTACAATCGGTCAAATTTACCAAAAGCTTCTCCATTCCACAAGTTTTAGAATGAGCCCACAATAAACCATATCGGTGTTCTAGTTCAGGAGAAATTTAGCCTTTTGTTTGAAATACATTCATCACTGAACTCAACGTTTGTCGAGAAGGAGACTCACTGGGTGCCATGGTCGTTCCTGATTTCATGTCTGCCTTCAGCCCACTGTTTTGTCAGATGCAAAAAAGAAAGTTTTAAAAACAAACAAAAAAAGTAGCAGTTCTATTAAGTTTACAAACACAATGGAATGGAAACAAAAGAAGACTCACGGGGTGCCATGGTCGTTCCTGATTTCATGTCCGCCCGCAGCCCGCTGTTTTGTCACATGTAAAAAAGAAAGTTTTAAAGACAAACAAGAAAAGTAGCAGTTGTATTATGTTTACAAACACAATGGAATGGAAATAAAAGAAGTATGACGTTTCTCACGTCTTTCACAAAGGAATATGCAAAAAATAAACATAATAATGTATCTCACGTTTATGATTAAAGCACATATGCATTCGAAAGGATGTGTGAAATTTAGTGTTGCTGCTGAAATTGGTCACCCCCACACCCGATACATGCCTTTGCCCGCTTGCGAATGGAAACCACAGTAGCTCTTAGTGAAAGCTCATCCCTCAGTTTTATTATTGCATCATCAAGCCGGCTGCTTAAATCTTGCAAACTGGCAACTTTTGTGCGGTAAACTTCTTGCTTCAGGAAACCCCAAACATAGAAGTCTAATGGAGTGAGATCTGGCGATCTAGGTGGCCAAGAAATTGGTCCATTACGACCAATCCATCTCAGATACTGCTGATTCAAGAAGTCCCGAACGACATTGAAGAATGTGCAGGGAGGGGCCCCATCGTGTTGGAAAATGATTTCCACTTGTTGGGATAAAGAAATGACATCAAGTAATCTTGGAAGATGATGTCCCAGAAACTCCAAATATGTATTGCTTGTCAAATGACCTTGGAACACATGTGGACCTATCAAGCGATCGCCAACCACTCCAAGCTAAACATTTAAGCTGAATCGCGTCTGGAACGATGAGTTTCGTGTTACAAATGGATTTTGTTGAACGTAATGATGCCAGTTATGTAAATTTAACATGCCATCCTGAGTGAAAAGTGACTCATCTGTCCACAGTATCGTTCTAAGGAAATGGTGTTCCTCAATATCTCATTCTAAAAGCCAGCGGCAGAATGTTACCCGCTTTTGAAAATCTGAATGGAGTAATTCTTGTACCGGTGTGAAATGGTATGGATGATACTGGTTTTGCGCAAAACATTCATCACTTTACTTTGGGAGATTCCACCTTCTCTCCCAAGTATGTGTGAACTCATATTTGGACTTTCCTCCACTCGGTCGAGTACAGACTCCTCAGCGGTGGCGGAGCGGCGACCATGGCCCCTTTTCGTACACCCTACCGAACGACCCACTCTCCCTAAGCCTTCGATGAATTGCGGCAAATACAGCATGGTTGGATGCATCACGATGTGGATAACGTAGACCGTATTCTTCTTTGGCTCTCCGAGAGTTAACATCACAAAATCCGTACACAAAATGCATATCCGCGTATTCTTCATTTGCAAAACTAGGCATATCTGTTTACAGATTGGAAAGTATGACAATTTGATCCCTGTGATGACTTTAATTGAAAATAAAATTCAGAAGGGTAAACAAAAAAGGATAAAATTTCAATATTAATTTACAAAAGTAGAAGAAAAGAAGTGTTACAGAATAAGAACCAACTTGGTTAATTCGTACCAATGTAGGAAAACATACTAAGTATGAACTAAGTGAGAGCAAGTAGACGTGAGAGTAGTGTAAAAAGAATCGGCCGAGCTCAGGGAAAGTCCAGAAAATGCTAAAGCAAGAAGCAGCATAAAACATAAAAGATGCTGACGAGCTAATGAGCTGTTACAGATTGGCTCGCCTTTTGTACCCGTGAGTGGGATGCGCATGCAGGAAGGTTGGAATATATCTGCATATCACTAAGAATCCATATGCAGATAGTCACCATTTACTCACCATCGTCTCGTTTGCCGAATTTCGACGAATGCCGTTTTCAGTGATGTATTTCAAACAAAATTCAAAATTTTTCCTGAACTAGAAGACCGGTATGGTTTATTGTGGGCTCATTCTAAAGCTTGTGGAAAGGAAAAGTTTTCGCTAAATTTGACTGATTGTAACTTGACCGGTGATTGCAGACTTGCCGGCTAAAGAATATGGTGTAAACTCGATTTTAAACTTTGCCAATGTTTTAGCGCTTGTAGCTTGCCATCAAATTAAGGTATCCTGATATAAATGGTGTCACCCGATAGGATATTTTCTGCTCTTTCCAAATATGTGCTTATTTTGTGTGTACGTCTTTCAGAAAGCTCACAAATTTGTTTTTTTCAGACGGGATGGAAAAAAACAGATTTTTCTTCTACCTACCATAACTCGGAAACGGTTAGAGATAGGACAGGGTTTCTAGGGTGCTTTATGCTCCCCATGGGCTGTTCTATCACCTCCTTTCATTTGGCAGATTATTTAAAAATCACCCTGTATATAAATTTTACAATGATAAAATAAAAAACTAATGAAATAGAATAAACGTTTGGTTAACCTGCATTCAATTAACTGGAAAATTCAGAAAACTCTTTTTCTCTCCTTTTCAATAAATTGTTTTAAAATATTTTCCCCTATTTTAAGAAGTTTACAGTTGTAGAAGTTTACAGTTAAGAAGTTTACGGTTCAAGTAATTGGGGTCCAATTTAATATAGTACAAATCAGTGTCTATATTTACAAATCCGAATATTATTAATATATATAATGACCCTCATCTGTCATGAACAAATCCGGTTTGTACCACTTCAAAACAGAAACTTTTGGCATCCATTTTTTTTTCCGTTTGTTTAATTCAACTTAGGAAACATAAATATCATTTTCATACATATTTTGTATCGCACATATTCTTATTTATTTCCTATAAAACCTTGAAAAACTATTCAATTGTAATGTTTAAATGTCTAAATTAAATATAACGAATCACTGGTTATTATAAACATGAACCTATAAATAGAATTATGTAACTTCATGATTATAAACAATGCAATACCAAATAAAAACAAACCAAAACTGTTGCCATTCAGAAAATACAAATTCCAAATGGACAACTTTTTAATTCCGAATGAACGACTCTTTGACTGTTTCATTAAAAAAACACTTAAAATATTTCTAAAACATATTAAAGCCTTAAAAATCTTAAAATATTTGTAAAAACGCATTAAAGCCTTTAAATATTTTTATCAAACTTCATTGTTTGTTTACATTGTAAGGCATGATTGGCGTCGAGTTTAGTACATAAATGCCGCCAGTTGATTTTAGTTTTGAAATTAGTGTAAAATGACAGTTGGGATAGAATGTTTGGTTGGGCAAGTAAAAGTCACTAGCTGAAATGAGTATTGAAAGTAGAGTAGTCTAAGGTGATAATGTTGAGTCAGGGTAAAATGTTCGGTTGAGAATGAGAAAGTCCCTAGCTGGATCCTGGACATTTTGGCGATGTTGTGGGTGAGATAGCTGGTTGGAGGTATCGAGTAGAGATGAATTTGGGTTAGCATGGAGTGTCTGTAGTTATTGGATAGTTAGTTAGAAAATTTGAAAACAGGATCTACGATAGTCTTAAAAAAGAGTATTTTGGTAAAAGGAAGTGAATTGTTTTTTCTTATTATAAGGACTTTAAATACGCAAGCGAAGTGATGACGTCACTTGCAGTTCATGGATACAAGAAAAATATTTCCTATGTTAAACGCCCAATGGATTTTTCGTAAAAAATTATTAAAAATCGAGGGAAATTATTTCCCGATTTTAATCCCATTATTTAGGTTTAGATATGTATTAGTTATCATGTGCATGCGTTACATTAAGTTGTTTTTGTTCTAAAATTAATAAAATTTGAATTTTAAATTTAAAAACTCTAGATTAAAAAAAAAAAACAAAAAAAACTTCCATATTTCATTGAAAACATTTCATTTCAAAGGATGATATTTACACAATAAATATCCAACTAATATACTAATTAAAAGGAAAATGATAAATATTCTATCATAATTTGAAGTGAAATTTGTTTTCAAATGTCTAAATAAAGTATCTGATATAAGATACTAATATGTTGCAGCGGAATAGATTTGATATCGGTCATCCTTGGCAGAAAAAAAAATATATATATATATATATATATATATCGCCAAATTATCTGGCGAATACAATTTAATTCCTTTCAAAAATCATGGTTATTTTAAAAATTTATACTAAGAGAGTAATGAATAATATGAAACAATATTTCGCACAATACATATTACGAAAATATACATCTGGCATGTATATTTTCGTAGTACGTTTTTGATCGCCAAATACAAAAATGCCAAGGACAACAGAGTTTTGAAATTTAAAATTAAAATTTTGTCAATTTGACAGCAAAATAACTCAATCTAACACATGCACATGATAACTAATACATATATATATACCCAAATATGGGGATTAAAATCGGGAAATAATTTTCCTCGATTTTTAATAATTTTTTACAAAAAATCCAATGGGCGAATAACATAGGAAATCATTTTCTTGCATCCACGGACGGTCAGTGGCGTCACACTTCGCTTGCGTATAGAGCACTTAATGGAACACTCGGATGTGTTGTTGCTGTTGTGTTGTCGGGCCTATATTTTTTGCCAATCAGCAGTTTTTTTATTGTCATTCATATTTATTGATCGGGTAGAATTTTTTTAATTTCAGAACGAAAATTATAAAATATCGAAACACATTTGATTTATAAACAAAAATTGAAAATACATTTAAATGATCACGTGGTAACCATCATGATCTAAACATTGTTTTCAAGATTTATCGTTCACATTCCGTCATTTTTGACGGGGTTATATACTAGTATAAGAATAATGTTAAATACTGTTGCCTATCAAGTATAGTCCACCACTGAGTGTGCTTTATTCGATATTTAAGGACAAACGAAATTCATGTGAAAAGCAAAGTGTGGCATTTAATTAAGGGAGTTGCTTTGCAGTATTGTATGGTATACTAATATAATTGTGTATTTTGAAATGGGCATTTATATGAATATACAGAATCTAGCACTGTTAGATAAATTAGCTTAGATATAAAAATGAAAGTTTTCCAATTAGCCTATATTCCTTATTTAAACAAAAAAAAGGGGAGAGCTCTTCCCCCCCCCCCCCCCCTTCTTTTTAGTTGAAGTTTCCGACTGTTCAAAATTAACACCAGTACTTTTGTTATCAAATTAAGTAGCTTCTGCAGATATATTATATTGATGCATTTTTATTAAAACAATATCAGTGAGTGGCAGTGGTCAAAATAGTTGCATAGTTGAATATTACTTATTCGGGTAAAGTTTGTGCCAAAAGCTTCTGCATGGATTTACTCATGTGTGAATTGACAAAAACTGTAAAGGATTTTGTCATATACGTAGTACCAATGGAAAATTTTCTGTGCCGTCTCAGTGCTATGAACGTTCCGTCCACATTGACATTGTGGAACTTTTGAAACCATCAGAAGGTTTCTCTTGTCTCTTAATATGCATTGATCATACATTGATGTGAAGCCATTCCAATTTCTGATATCTCAGCCAAAACAGTTGCTCGCACTTTCTTGCACATTGGGTATAGATATTTTGTACATTCTTAGTCTCACTACTGATCAGCGGCATGTGTTTGAATCCCAGCTCTTCTAATCACTCACTCATCTACTAGGCATTCAACATATTTGAACAACACTATGCTATACTTATTGAAATTTTATTTTTACGACTGAGTGAAAATAATGCCTGGACCGGGAGTCGAACTCCGGATCTTTGACTTACAAGGTCAAGGCTCTACCAATTGAGCTATCCAGGCCGACATCCCGGCCAGCATTTACTAACTCAGACAACCTTTAGGCAGAAACATCTCTGGTCTATCATATAGATAGCTTGACAGAAATAAGCCGCATTAAGTCCAGGCATTATTTTCACTCAGTCGGAAAAATAAAATTTCAATAAATATGATTTCTTCCACAGTTGATTGTGTGATTTTAATAAAAATTGTACTATGCTATACATTCAGCAGTGGTTTGGTAGAAAAATTTCAGTAAAACTTGAAACAAGCTCGAAAATGCCATGAAAGTCATTGCTGCACAAAAGTTTTCCTCTTGTTCTCCTTGGTATTCACAGGGCTTTAAAAGAGGATATTAATAGTATACATGCTGAGATGATATATGGCAATAAACTCTGACTTCTTGATGATATTTTACAGCCTTCACCTCTTTGTAATCTATATAAATAAAGAGAAGTGTCTGTGTATCTGTGTGTGTGTCTGTCTGCGCTCTGGTGCTCACACTATTGATCGCAGAGCTTCCAAATTTGGCATATAGGTACCTGGGACCATGCATGTGTGCACCTCATCGAGATTTTTTCGAATTTCGAATTTGAATTTTTTAAATTAATGTTTTTTCGATTTTAAATATTGCCTTTAATGCTTCATTTTTCATAAATTTAATTATTTTGCTTCAATCGTCTGCATATCTTAGCAACGGCTATTACGCAACTTATTTTTATTTAATTCATTCATTTGAAGGCGATTTTTTTTTTTTTTTGTTATATTTATTGAAAATCAAATCGTAATGCAGAAGGAAAAATTAAGTATAATTAGTTTTAAATTTAAAAACGTATTTATAACAGTTATGTTTAATATTTTATAGTAGAACAACTTCTTATTTTTCATTTTTTAGTAAATTCCTTTAAAAGAAAAAACTTTTATTTATTCATTTTTTTTTATTTACTGTATTTATCGGGAAAAATGGTAGTATATACATAGTAAACAGGATTAAATTTATTAAAATTTATTTGTTTATATATATATTTAATCTACTTTTTATTTTATTTTATTTTATTACATTGGTCGGAATCAAATCGTAATATAGTGTAAATAGCATGGGCTATAATACATGGTTCAAAACTAAAATATTTAATAGATGCTGAGATACAGTCATCTTTAAAATCGTAGTTCTTAAATAATAGCAGATCCCACCTGTCGTCGATTAATATCCAGATTGAAGTGCCCGGGAAAGATCTTCCTGCAGGCATGGGAAACCTAGACCTGTTGCAATGCGGGCGGGAAAAGAGATGCCATAGACAGCAGGTACCCAAAGCGAGGTTTGGAGCAATTTCAGTTTATTTTATTTTATTTATTTATTTATTTATTTAATTTTTGTCTATAATGCGGTGTAAAAAAATAAATATTAATTCAATTCTTTCGAAAATTCATTTAAATATAGTGACCAGCGAAGTGGGCGTAGCCTGCTAGTCCTATATATTTTGTGCAAAAATTGCAGGAAGCCATGTAAATTTGCTTCTCTCTGCCTATTTCCTTATTCAAAGTTTTCCCGCCATTTGTCCATCCTACTTTACATACATGTACACCTATATTTGTTCAAGTAAATGGTATGATCAGACGGCGAAACTTTTTGTGCCTAGTCAACCTGTTAGCCCTCCAGATCTGTCTAATACAGAACATTCTTTGTATCAGCATAGACATTATCCAAATATAACAACAGAGGATATTTCATTTGTTCCCAAGCAAACAATTGGGTTAAACTGTACATTTGTTTGTTCAATAGGTACTTGTAATTCCTCTTGTACCTGTGGTATTTGCGTGAAGCATTGGGTCTGTGTGTAAAATAGCTGCATAGTTGAATACAGTGCACTCCCAAAAATCTGTGCTTATTTTAGAATTTTGCAGATTATAGGTATTTTTTGTAGTTTGCATTTCTAAACTAGATTTTAATGCTTATGCATTAAAAGTGATAATGATATAAGTAAGCATGTAAAATATTGAAAAATAAATGAATAAAGACAATTAAAGAGTAATTAAATGTAGTAAAAGATATAAAATTATATATATGTAACATCGGAGTGTACAATGGTGAGCTGTCCGTCAGGCACACAATAAATACCAGGAGATATTCAACAAAACTGCTTTATTTTATTCAACATGGCAAAGTTGTGGCGACATGGTAAGGCAAGGGGGTTCATGGCTAGGCTTCGACTATCTCCAGAAATTTCTGTGTTCGCTGTCCGGAATTTTACACCTCCCGGCATATATTGTTTGGAAAACTATCACTCGTTTGTAATTTCGGAGGAGGGCTGGTGTGGAAGTGTTTAACAAGTCAAAATCGTGGCAAGAAGTGTCTGTTTGTTTAATGTTTAGGCTTTTATACCTAATTTTCTGAGCTGCTGATTGGTTCTTCAAATCGTCTGGACTCTTAAAAGAAATTTCTGGGATTAATTAATATGCAGCTTGATGCAGAGAAGATTACAAATTGCGTTAACATCAACGAATTTCGACTTATAATTTTGTTATTTTTTTTATTTCTGAGTTATAAAGTCATCTGCTAGGAAACAATCTTTAAAGGGGCAATTTTGAATTATTAGCAATTGTAATTTCAATTAGCAATTTTTACACTTTTAATAAGTGTCTGTTTGTTTAATGTTTGGGCTTTTATACCTAATTTTCTGAGCTGCTGATTGGTTCTTTAAATTGTCTGAGCTCTTAAAATGAATTTCTGGGATTAATTAATATGCAGCTTGATGCAGAGAAGGTTGCAAATTGCATTAACGTCAGTGAATTTCTTATAATTTTGTTCTTTTTCTGATTTCTGAGTTATAAAGTCTTCTGCTAGGAAACAATCTTTAAAGGAGCAATTACGAATTATTAACGATTATAATTTAAATTAGCGATTTTTACACTTTTAATTTGGGTTTTTTAATAATTTATTTTATTTATTTTTATCCCTTTCATATATATATATTTCAATTAACAAATTAAAATTTGCCCCATAAAGTAAAAATACAAAATTTAAGTACATAAACATATGATACAATAATAGACTTGTATATTATAAACTTACAAATCTTATTACAGTTTAGAAATGTAAATCAAAATATAAACTTTTTTTTTTCTTTGCTTAAAATTTTTCCTTTTAGTCATTGAACTGTTGTTAGTTTTTGATCAAACACAAATAGTGTATTAAAAACTTTAGGTACTCATCTCCTATACAATACTTGGACTTCAATTAAAATTACCTTTCCTTATCTCATGATTCAGTTTTTTAAAAATCACTGTTAAAATAAGTGATGTCTTTTTTTTTTTTTTAACTTGACAACTTTATTATAAATTTCATTGTTTACATTAGCTGAGATGTGCAGATTTCTGGAGTTTTACGTATTTTAGGAGTGTGGATTTCTGGGAGTCTACTGTACTACCTATTATGGTAAAATTACTGACAACAGCTTCAAAAAGCATGCTGCACACACACAGAGACAATTATCGGGACATTCCTAGTAGAAGCAACATTGTAGCTGTGTGTGTTTACAGTGTCACTTGCTGTCATGTATCTCTTAATATATTTTTACTTGTAGCATATGTTGTTGATATATACTGATTGTTTCTGTTGATACAATCTCATGCTTTTATTGAAAATTTATACAATATAACAGGTAAGTGTTCATAAAGCAATTAGCTTTAAGTGTGGAATGTTTCTATCACATTGTGTAGTACTTATTACCACATATATTAGAACACTGTAATAATAAAAATTTTAGTATGATTTTAAATAAATTTTATGAAAAGGTTTGTGTTCTTTTACATAAAATGACATAAGTTAATAAATGTTAAATGTAAATAGAAAGGTGTATAATTTAAAAAAGCCAATAAGACCAGATTATTTTTTAAAAAGTCTAGTTTTTTTTTTTTTTTTCAGTAAAAGTTAGCCGGGGATACAAAAAAGACATTTTTTATGCACTCCTATTTTAAATGTCTGTTAAATCGTTTCTGAGTGATTATATAGCTATAAGAACTTTATAGTGTTTATTTTTTAAATCTGTTTAAACATTATATTTTATTAAAAAAATTTCTTGTTTCTAACATTTTTAAAGGGGAAAGTGAAACCATCTTACGTGACAAATCAATAGATGTTTGTTATCACTTAATCCATAGAAGACTGCCTATTGAAAAAGAAGACATTGATAGAAAGATACAAGCTAAAGTACCTCATTTTGAAGGTGCATATGGTACCTATTTATTTCATTTTATCTTTATTTTATTTATTTATTTCTGGAACTTATTTATATGATCAGACGTTGATCCAGGTTTTAATTTTTAGGTCCCTTATTTGTAAAAAACAAAATATTTTTGTGAAAAAATAAAATATTATGTAAAATCTTCTATTTTTACATGTTATACTTCAAACATTTCAGTGAAAGTTTTACCCCGAAAGTAAAAGCAGTACCAATAAAAAATTAAAACTTTGTGTGCCCTGTCAGCCATCGGTGTCTGACAATGTCAAATATGATATAAAGCCGCTTCAACCATCAGTGGCAGATATAAAATAGGATATAAAACTAAAAATATTGCATTTAATGATTGAAAATTCATTAAAAATTTGCTTGATTTTTATTTTTTACAAGAGGAATCATTATGGAATTTTAATGGATTTTAAGAATTTCGTGGTGCTGAGTGTGTTAATTAACCTAAAATCACCATTACTTATTCTTAAACGAGTACAACATAGAGACTTGCATATTGTTAAATATAAGTTTAGCCAAAAATGAGAATTTTAGTTGCAATTAACATCAGCTGAACTTTCAACAAATTACTTTTTTGTCAACCCAAACTCAACAAAAAAGAAATCTAGAATGACTCTACTCAGCATTCCGAACATTAAGTAATTAATGATTGTTTAAATAAATTGTAGTAAGTTAATTTGTTAAATAAAAAAAATGAGATACTTATAATAGGGTGTTTGAATATTTTCCACCATATAGTATGTTGTTTAACTTAACACTATTGTATTTCAAATAATTTGAGCCCGTAGATTATAATGATAAGGATTATTTCGTTGTGTCCCTGTAAAAATCTTTAAATGCTAGATTCATTAAAATCTATACAGTTCATAAGTTAGTAACCTATAATATGTATATAAATTTTCAGCTAAATTGAATAATGTGTTTAGGTACTTATCACACTTTAAATAATTTGAGTACACAGGTTATCATGATGAAGAGTTTTCTTTTTGTCCCTGTAAAAGAACTATAAGTACTGAATTCACCAAAATCTACTCAGTTTATGAAACAGTGACCTTTTCATGGTTTAAGATCAAGCATATACTAAGCAAGACTTAGCAAACTCTGTTGACAGTTCCAGAACCCCTAGCCTATCCCTCCCCTTTTTGGTGTCTTTTTCTTGACTATTTTTAATGCATTTCTGACTGGTGTTGGTTTTCCACACTCTTGAATGTATATTTCACCTCACCCCCTTCCCCATGCTTTTTTAATTGAACTTTAGACTTTTTTCCCTATTCTAAAGTGAATTATTTGATTTTAATATAACACATATTTCTGTTACACAGTTGCATGGGCATAATTTATTATTTAAAGGTAGAAAATTAAATATTGCTCAAAAATTATCTGTAAATTCTAATTGGATTATTTTCTTTAAAATCTCCAGTACAGATCGGTGTTAAGCAAAAAAGTAACTTAGACATGAGATAACAAAAATTTGAATAAGTACCTTTTGTGAAATTTTTGTTATGCTGTATGTTCCAAGTAGGAATTTTCTTTATATTTTCCATTGCTGATAAAACAACATTTATTATTTAAAAATATATATATATATTCCTGTTATTAACCTGATTTTTTCTTTTAATACTAGAACTTTGATTATTTTAGTCTAATTAGATAAAATTTTGTTTTCTAAAATTCTCAATATTTATTGAGAAAAACAAAACAAAATCTTGTATAAATTTATTATTTACTATTATTTTATTATAAAGGGGATGACTATGAACAGTTATCTGAAGTTTTAACTAAACAACAATTAAAAGAGTTAAGAAAAAGTCTTAATTTAGAAGCTGGAAGATGGAAACCAATTGAGTAAGTAAAGCATATATGAGTTGTAAAATTATATTAAAGGGTCATTCCATGGTGACAAACACAATTTGCCATGAATTAAGCCAATTATTTTACTTATAATTACATTTAGAGTTTTATATTAAATTACTTTTCTATCTTATGATAATATAACATGTTCAGAAATTATAAAAAGTAGAATATTAAATTTGTAATTAATTTCTAGTTGTTTTTGCCAAAATAATGTCTTATGACAGTGGTTTATCCAGAACATAACTTTTGGGTGGGACTAAGATTTTTCAAGATGTCATTCCAGATCAATGAAAAATGTACAATTGTAATATTAGTGTACATTCTGTTGACACTGCATTAGAAAATTGTTGCAATAATTTATTTATAATTATTATATGGAGAAATTTTGAAAGATTTATCAAAAAAAGTTCTTATAATATATGCACACATTACAGTTCCCAATGCATGTTTGTAATACATTAATGGGAACTGTAATTAAAAACATAAAATATAATTAAGGTGTCTATGGGGGTAGGGCGTGGAAGGGTGATAATATATATATATATATATATATATATTTTTTTTAAGGACAATCTCGTGTAATATATACATACAACAGTGATTGCTTACAAAAGTTACATGTAGTTATGATTTGATGTCATTATGATTTGTACAAAATAAAGATATTAAAATGTGATTTATAGAAATAACTGTCATAGAACATAAAGTTTTTACAGTTCTTTGGGTGTCCCTGTACAAAAAAACAGTGGTTATATTTTCCCCATTTTTGAATCAGGTACATCCTATAGTAAACTTAAATAATGTATATCAGTTTCAAGAAATTCTGTGAATATTTATGAAAGTTGAAGAGTTTATAGGCAGACTGACAGAAAGACAGACATATAGACTTATTCCTATAGTAATCACTTTTAAACATCATTAGAAAGTGTTAAAAATGATTAATGCAAACAAAAATGCAATTCCAACAATTTCTAATTATAGCCATTAATGTTTCTGAATATTCTTTTCTGGCCCTGTAAATCTTAATGCTAATCATACTACATTCTATAGAAAGCTTTTTTTGTGTGTGCATATGCATTGTTAATGTCAATTTCCATATAATTTGTGCAAAATAAAAGTGTTAAAATATGATTTATAGAAATACCTCTCATATGATGCAGTGCTTTGAAATTCTTCCCTGTAGACAACCATTGGCAGTATTTATCCCATTTTCAATAGAGAACATCCCATAGTGACCTTAAACAACATATATCAGTTTCAAGGAATTCCATGGATATTAGTATAAATTTGTAAACAATTAATAGTTATTTTTATGTAATTTCATTCAAAGAGGCTTAGTCAGTATAAAGAAGTGGTTCGTTGCAGTAATGAAATGATTTAAGGAAAAGCCGTTGATATAGAAATTTGTTCTTTTGATTAAAATTATCTTGAAAAATTGGTGATATTGAATTGAATAGTTCGTATAGTGTAAGAAAACTTGAATAAAGTTATTTTTATGGTATCGAGATACAAAAATGGAAAGATTTAAATAAAAAGCTAGTATTCATTGCGTGTACAATAACACCCATAAATTTTGTAGATTTCGTCTTGACGCCGTCAGTAAAGGCTCTCAAATCCAAAAAATATAAACGAAAACAATCTTAAACTGGTGAGTTGAAAGAAAGATGAGGATAACTTTGGAGAGTAATAATTCTTTATTCAAAAATCCAATTTCAGTCAATGAAAAGGTTTCAGAACAGTAACAGTTGATTCCAGTCACAATTTCTTGGATATTGTAGATTCAAAAGAATATTTGAAAAAATATACATTATTGATTAATAGATTATTTTCATGATAGATTATTTATTATGATCAGTCTTGACTTGGACAAATATCTTTATCTATTTAAAAAAATTAACGTTTAAAAATGGGCACCGCGGCCGTCATTCAAATGAATGACTGCGCCCCGTGTAATTAGTTACTTCCTCACATTGCAGCAACCAAGACGTAAGTGAAATTCACACGCGGCAAGAGAAGCCAAGAGAAGATTCTTACATATTTTTGCATATTTTTTAAATTGTTAAAAATATATGCATGAATATATTAAATTACGCAATTTTAAATGCTCAAAATGGTATTAACTGATAGAAAAAATTATATTCTAGAAAGCAACAAGTGTACTTTATTATTATTTTTTTAATGTCACCTAAATATTATTGCCATTTAAAAAAAAAAAAATCTGTGTTACTTTATTTATTTGTTAATAAGCATCAACACATTTTTTTTTTTTCCTGGATTCAGTTTCTCTTATGCTCTGCATTTTCTAATATGGAATTAAATTATATCACTGATTTTTACATGCATTTATTCAACTTAGTATGCTGTTTATTTATTTATGTGTGTGGGTCAAATCTAAGTTAATTGAATTTTCACCCACTTCCTATCATCCAGTTTACTTGAAATTTTGCATACATGTATAAGAATACATGCTTAACTAGTAAAAGTCTTAGGTAGGGGAGTGGCCTTGGCATACCTGGACCCCAAACTCCAGTTCAAAATTGTTTCACATTTTAACCCATCTTCCTGTCATCCAATTACACTGAAATTTCGCATATACGTATAACTCCAATGATAATAGTACATGCTTAAGTAATTACAGACCTAGAGGTAAGGGTCTGGGGCCTTGGACTCCGAAGTACCATTAAAAATTTGTTTTGTATTTCAACTCACTTCATATCATCTGATTGAGCTGAAATTTTGTATACATATATAACTTCAATACCAATATATGCTCAAGTAGTAAGAAACTTAGGTGTAGGGTCCTGGGCTCCCAATTCTAGTTCAAAATTTATGTAGAATTCTTAACCCACTTCCTATCTCTGATTGAACTAAATTTTGCATATAACTCCGATGACAATGCATTCTCAATTAATAATGGACTTAAGGGAGGGGGGGGGGGGTGAAGGTGTTCACATATATTTGGTTACATTTTAATTGAATTTTTAAATAAAATAAAATCTAATGATAAAAGAATGCATTATTCTAATAAAAAAAATAATTAAATTTTAAGTGAGATATTATATTTACGTAATTTGTTCTTAAGCATTTGGAAAAAGAATTATTTTTAAATGTCGTTAAAAATTACACAATTTTAATTATACATACGACCTACACTATTTATTAACATAAAACAATAACACACATCATTCAGAAATCTAAATTGTATATCTTTTATATCTAAATCATAAATAAATCTTTATCTTTTTGAATAGAAAAGTACTTTATTTTATGGGATAAAAAGAAAATAAAAGAAATAATATCTAACGGAAATTCTGACATTTAAACGTAATTATAAAAAAAGTGTTCTCAAATAGTCATAAAAAAAGAAAACTCATTGTCAGAATTTATATTATTGCAACACCGGATATAATTTATTTTAAATTACCCAATATTAATGATTTCAGTTCATAACGGTCATTTTCTCTAGTCAAACGGTCGCTTGGCGTAAAAATTGGCGATTAAAAGGTTAATACAATTATAAACCGTCATTACAAATTCAAAAATTAACATTAGTTTAATATCTAAAACAAAGAACTGAAGTTGGCTTTCATTTTGGCGAAAATAATGATAATGCACTCATATCACTTCCCTTCCAGCTGGTTCTCCCGTGCGATCGAAAAGAGCAGACCCACAGTTTTCGCTTTTTCATCGTAGAGTCAATACGAAAAATTTTAGCCCTCTCTCTCTCTCCGTCGCTTCCCGAGAAATGCTTGGGTTTTATTGCAAGAAATATTTCATATGTGAATTTCATTATGTGACTTCTTAAGAATATAAACTCAATAAAGACAGTTTTAAAATTATCAAGATTTGAATGATGATTTCTATTTGTTATCAAACGCAGTGTATATCAAATTTTACGACCAAAGAATAAACTTTTATTTCAGAAACGGATAACTACCTCACAGCACGGCCAATTGACTAGCTGCTATCATCTGTGGGGGAGTTTTCACCCTCACACAATTTGGCGCCGTACAGGTTTATGGGATGCATCGATGGAGAGAGAGGGGAGGGCCGATGAAATTATGTTTTCTCAACTATCTTGAACTTTTTAGAAAGAGGCCGATTGGATTGTGCAGTCATGGAACGGAGCAACATGGTTTTCGGATAACGACTAAAGCGAACTGTTGTTAGAATCATGGGAGGTTCGTTGTTTTTTTGCAAAGCACGGATTCGCCTCTCCTGATCTTGTCGATGCTGGATGGAGTGCTGATATAGAATGCTCATTGAGATCGTATCAGTGTTACAAGGTCCCTGCTCCCAAGGCGGAACCCTTCTGTGTGTAATCAGCGGATCACTCATTGGCGATGAATGCTTCATCTCCCCGTCCCTGAAAAGATCTCATTACCAAACATGACAAGGAGACAAATCTTCGAGCGTACTTTTCCGGAACATATAAATAGGTTTTATGTTTATAAAAATTCCGGATATCTCATACCTGCGTGACTATAATCGTCGTCAGCTGCGGAGTTCTTACTGATAATGCATTTCATCTTGTGATACTTGATGGTTCATCATGATAAAATTAAGGGAAAATTTTGTGCACAATGAATAAATTTACGTGCACTCATACAGGAGAAAAGCCATATAAGTGTACATTTGGTTAAAATCTTCGAAATTTTTTGTGTGAAAAACTTATACAGGAGAAAATACATACATATGAAAAAAAATTTTTTTTTTTTGCATAAAAGTGATAGTGTCTCTTCAAGATTTTGTGCACAGCGCGTGACAGATATACGCACTCATACAGGAGAAAAGCCGTGCGTGTGTGGATTCTTTATGAAGTGTTTTTTTTTTTTAAATTTCATACAACAAAAAGCCATGCTCGTAAGCAGTTTTGTGAGATAAAATCGTAGTCTTCGAACTATTGATAAACGATATAAACATTGCTACTCGGGTAAATTTTTAATAAAATATCTTTCAAAAGTGAGGTCTTAATAAATATTGAAAAAAAAAAATAAAATAAGAGAAAAAGTAAGTAAATTTTTATTTGAAAGTTTCATAATTTGGAGGATATGATAAATTAGTTATTCAATAAATGACTATGAAGTAATTTCAATTTTAATATTTCATATTTTTAACTGCATAATACTTTATATATATATTTAAATATACATTTAGCTAAGTAGTTTTGCCGATTATTTTAAGTAATAGTTTGAGTCTATCGATTAAAAATAATAACAATAACAATTATGATATTAATTGTAAATTGAAATAAATTGGGCAAAACTGCTTGCTATGTTTGAAGCTTTATTTATTCATATGTTTATTTTTCATAAACACAATTTTTTTTCTCATTTATAGTGCATAATTATCACTACATTTTTACACAAATATTTATTTTATAATTCATGGCATGAACACAAATATTTATTTTATTATTGCATATATATAGAGAGAGACTAAGTATTTTTGCTGAAATTTGTCATGCAATATTTTTATTGCTTTAAACATCAACTTAAAGTTTAATTAAAACAAATAAATAAATAAATCAGAGCAGCAGAAATGCTTGGTACAAATTCTAACATTTTTCATTCATAATATTGGTTTATTTCATTCATAATTCTTCATTTTCAATACATTTTATTTGATTTCACAATATTTTTATATTTTTACACAATATTTATCATTTGTATGCTCATCTATTTTTCTTTTTGGATAATAATATATGAGCATATAAAACTAAGTATTCTTGTTTATGAAAGTGGCATACAATACAATAAAATTATATGCCAAAATAATTAATAAATAAATAAATAAATAAATAAATAAACAAAAAAAAAAAAAAAAAAAAAAAAAAACAAGAAATCTTGGTATTAACAATTTTTGTTTTGTGTCACATAAAATATTTATTAGATAGTTTATTTACAATATTTTAATTTGGTTAGGCAAAATTATTAATTATGGCGAAAGCCAAAACAGTCAACATTCAGTTAATGAATTTTGATGGGGAACCATCTTTAGTTGAATTCTTTTTCGACCAAGTGTCCACATATGCTAGGATAAATAGGCTGTCAGCTGAAGAAGCAGTGGCAGTCATGAAAGGAAAATTGTCTGGGGCGGCATTAAAATATTTAACACAATCCCCCCAGTTATATAAATCAAACGATTTAGACTTTCTTAAGGAGGAATTTAAAGCATTCTTTACTCCTATGAGTTCTACTCAAGCTCTAATTGAATTTAATAATCTGAATTTGCTCCCTCAGGAATCCATAAAAATTTTTTCTCATAGGTTAAGTATGCTAGCAAACATCATTTACAATAAAATTACGGATGATAACGCACTAGATAATATTAAATTTACAAGGTTTATTTCCTCCATTCCATCTAACATACGTATAAAAATCATGGAAGAGGGAATTTCGGATTATAAATTAGCTGTAAATCGCGCTCAAAAATTACAAGAGATTAACATGAATGAAAGTATTCTCCTCAAACAAGGTGATAATGTATTTGTCAACACTTTATCACAGAAATTAATTGAATTAACAGAAAAAGTAGATGCTTTGTCCTTCGGACAAAAAGAAAAAAAAGAGGAAGTAAACAGTTTATCAGATTCACAAAATGCTCATGTTGGATGAAGTCGACACAATGAATATAAAAAAAATTTTAAAACACATAAGGCTAGGGGATCACAACAAGAGGGTTTTCATAGTATTGTTTGTCAACTTTGCAACCGTAAAGGCCATGTAGCTAATAAATGTTATAAATGGCAAAGAAGCCAAACCCAAAACAATAATTTTTCGAGAGGAAGATTTTTCAAGAAAAATGACAACAATAGGCATTTAAACTAGACTTGAGATGTAGAGTAGCTGATGGCCTTGCATCTCAACTACACCAGACAACATCAGCACCTAATCCTAATTTTGATTTGTCAAATCTAAGTGACACTATGAAACTATCTAGTACAAGAAAAGTAAATTCAATTGCCTCACAAACTGTGAATAAAATAAATATTGCTGATAATAAATACACACAAACTACAGAAATTCAAAATGAATATATTTTTAATGTAAATAAAATTTCACCTACACTACCCTTAATTGAAATTAACTTAGCTAAAAATGCTATCACCGGTTTAATCGATACAGGGAGTTCGATATCATTGCTTTCTGAAAGTACTTTTAAATCTTTAAAGGAGAAATTAACTTATAAACACTTGTCTTCACCAGTAACGATTAAGACTGTAAATTCAAACGTACAATTCTCCTCATGTATTCAAACTTCTTTCAAAATAAATAACACATTTTTCTCACAAAATTTTTTTATCGTTGACATCCCTAATGAATCAACGTTTCAGGCCATACTTGGATGGGACTTTATTCAACAAAATAATGTAATAATAGACTTGTATAAAAACAATATCAAACTTAAAGATATAAGTATTCCCATTGCAAATACACTTGTAGAAGATGAAAACTTAAACAGTTGTAGTGTTGCGAAAAATACTGAAACTAAAAAAAAAAATCAAAATCTTCCCCAAAAATTTAAACAAATGACAGTTAGGGCTTCTCAGAAAATATTTTTAGAACCTGAAGAGGAAACATTTATAGATGTGAATATAATTTTTTTGTCTGACAGGGACTATTTGTTTGAAAATACAGAAAATAATGCAAATATATTGTGTCTAGATTCAGTAATAAATAGTAGTACTTCAAAAATGCTCGATAATGATAATAATTGTAATAGAGGCCAATTTCAAATTTATGTTAAAAATCTAACTAAAGAAAGTATTCACATAAATAAAGGTACAAAAATGGGCACCCTAACAGAAATTGATGAAATTATTCCGCAGGAAGCAGTAATTGATAAAAACAGTAAAATTGTTACTGATTCAACTACACAAATTTTGAATTACATTCAAGCTTCTGATGAAATATTAAATTTAAGAAGAAAGGAACTCTCTCCTTTGAATTTTGATGTCAAACATCTCCAAGGAGACCAGGAAAAGAAATTAAAGAATATTTTGTTAACAAATTTTGCAGCCTTTTCTAAATCTATGAAAACTTTAGGGCATACCGACAAAGTTATACCAAATTTAAAATTCATCACTGAGTTCCCAATTAAAACATTACCTTTTCCAATACCACAGTCATTACAACAAGAAGCTAAAAGTCAAATAAATCAACTTGTAGAAGCTGGAATTATTGAAAGAAATTGTTCAGAATGGGCTTGCCCCATTCTTTTAGTTAAAAAAAAACTTGACGCAGAAGGTAAACAAAAATACAGAATTGCAATGGACCTTAGAATGCTTAATTCAATAATTCAGGGATCTTCATACCCTTTACCCAAAATACAAACAATTATTGCTGACTTATCAGCCTATAAGTACTTCACATGTTTAGATTTTCAACAGGCTTACCACCAGATTGCACTTCCTGAAGATTTACAAGATAAATTAACATTTACTTCTCTGTTTGGTAGTTTTAAATACAAAAGACTATGCTTTGGATTAAAAAATGCTGCTTCTCAATATCAAGCTTTAATGGACACAATTAGTGATGAAATTGATTTAGAGGGAATACATGCCTATCAAGATGACCTCATTTTTGGCTCGAATAGCTTTGAGGAAACATGCACTAAATTAAGTAGAATCTTACAAATTTTGATAAAGTACAACTTAACTCTTGCACCTAACAAGTGCACTTTTCACAAAACTGATGTAAATTATCTTGGATTTCATATTCAAAATCATTGTATTTCCCCAATACAATCAAATATTGTCAAAATTAATTCTTTTCCTACACCGTCAACTAAAAGACAATTAAAAAAATTTATTGGTGTTGTAACATTTTATAAATCCCTTGTACCCAACTTTTCTAAACTAATACAACCTTTAATTGATCTGACTAAACCAAAATCAAAATTTCATTGGACTACTGAACATCAACAGATTTTTCACAAAATTCAAAAAATTTTCTTTGAATCACCAGTGGTCAGACTACCGGATTGGGATAGAGATTTCTACCTTAATACAGATGCTTCAAATATTTCCATTGCTGGGGTACTAATGCAGAAACATGATAATAAATTACTTCCAATAGCCTTCTTTTCTAAATCATTGAAGCCATCTGAAGAACGCTACCCTGCACTAAAACTGGAATTAATGGCTATCTACAAATCAATAATTGCATTTAAATACTATTTGTACAACAGAAAATTCACAATTTTATCTGACAGTGCTCCATTAAAAAGATACAAAAAAACAACTAATCCTACAGACCTTACCACAAAATGGTTAATGGAAATTTCAGAATATTCATTTGATTTTGAACATATTCCTGGTTCATCAAATATTTTAGCAGATTATTTTTCGAGATGTGACTTCACTAACAATCAACAAGATTTGAACTCTAATCCTGAATTAATTTTTGAAAAACAACCTCTACCTGTAGTACATGATAATAGTAATGTTGTTAATCACTTTAATGATAACAATTGTAACAAAATCAAACAACAATACACTAATTGCTTAATTTCTGGAGATTCAAATAATAAAGACCCACTTTTAGAAATCTCTAATAATACTTTTGTAAATGAACAAATAAAGGATCCTGTATTGTCAAAAATTTACACAGAAATTCTAAAGAAAGGTTTTTCAAGAAAATATCCAAACTATTTTATTCATCCAGACACAAAGGTACTGATGTATAAAAAGCAATGTCCCAATAGCTCAACATTCTCATATCTTATTATTGTTCCTAATTCGCTAAAAGCTAAGACATTAACAATTTCACATTTGTCTCATTTTGGATTAAATAAAACATATAATTTCCTATCAAACAAATACTTTTGGAAAGGAATGTACACAGATACATTAAACTTTGTCGCTTCATGTACACGATGCCTACAAGCTAAACATCATAACACTCTTCCAGCTCCATTACAACCTACATACACACCCACACATCCTGGACATACGATTAGTGTTGATTTAGTAGGACCATTTAATAATGGTCACTCAGTACTCACAGTGTTGGACATTTTCTCACGTCATATGGAACTTTATCCATTAAAGGCTACATCAGCAGAAAAAATAGTTAAATGTTTGTTTAGTTATATTACCACCTTTGGTAGACCTTCAGTTATCCTCTCGGATCTTGGTCCTCAATTTACATCCAGTGTTTACAACTCTTTTAATAGTACTCTTGGTATAAAAATTACACATTCTTCTGTAGCACATCCACAATCAAACGCATTGTCCGAAAGGATCAATAAATCCATTAAATATTCAGTAAACATTTTAATGTCTGAAGGCCATACATTTGAAAACTCTTTGTTTATACATAAATCATTGTATAATGGCTCTAAACATTCATCTACTTTGTACTCACCTAACTTATTACATTTTGGAAGAGAAATTTCATTGATTTTTGACACTTTTGAGCAACAGATGAATCAACCTTTTCTCGACAAGAATGTTGATACACATAAATTATTAGAAGATTTAAATAAAATTTACCTTAAAGCTTACTCTAACATAAAAGATAATCAAAATAAGAGATATCAACACTTTCACAGACATGCTAAATTAAGACCTGTTGCTGTACATGACATTGTTTATTTAAAATCCGTTGATAAGTTTAAACCAAAGTACACAAGACCTTTTATTGTTCTACAAAAACACTCACCGGTTTCATTTACAATTAAAAGACTACAAGCACCTGATAGATTGTCATTTCGAGTCCATATTGACAGACTTATTATTGCACCACCTAGATACAGCCACTTACTTGATGAAGCAAGTCCTAATAGAAATGTTAATTATAATTACAGACAAAGCCACAATTATAATTTAAGAAACAGAAATTAAGTTTTAATATCATATTATGTAATATTTTAGAGGGAAACTTGTGCATTATATGAAGAGCGCTCGATGCATAGGTTCCTTTTATGTTTATTTTGGTTCTGTCATTCATTGTATGCAGGTAATTGGCTGGACCAATGCATACTCTGCATTTTTCTTTTTTTTTCTCTTTCTTTTTTTTAATTACAATGGATGACACAACACTATGTGAAATATTGCATAATTTTTTCTTTTCTAGTTCTTATTATTACAGTTTTCTTAAAAAAAAAAAAAAAAAAAAATCTTGTTTAATAATATTTACATTTTGATAGATATTAATATATCATAAGTTTAACAGATGATTACAATACTGTTTATTGACATACTCTATACAAAACTATTCAATAGTGCAATGACTTAAAGTTAAAATCTCAAAATTCGAATATGTGGCAATTACCTTATTATTATTGTTATTATGATATGTTATTTTTTTGAATTGCTTCATTGGGTTTAGTGAGTTGTTTTGGTAGTCTTTATCTCATCACACTAAATTTTGATAGTACTAAGAATTTTGATTAAATATTTTTTCTTTCTTTCAATTTTTAATTTTACCCTCTATGATAATGCTAACTCGTTCAAAATTTACCCGGGAGAGTAGCATTTCATTGTGATGAGACCCCCCCCCACACTTCTTTTGAAAATTGTTTAATACAATTCAATTGATATATATATACCCAGTTTTGCGAGGTGTCCCTACAGAAGTCTTTGACTTTGATGGGGGACGGAGGCCTGTCCCTAACAGGTCAGGTCTTTATACACGCCCTATCCCGCTAGGACAATGGCCATAAGCCAAAGTCGATATACTTGTTGCTACATACAAGATTAAGGGGAGATATTTTTTTTGACTGTCCAATGGGCGTCGTTTTTGAATCTCTCCTGTGTGGAATTGCACGAACAAATTTTTCACTTTTGTGATATTTTCTATTATTTGTATATACATTTATATATTTTTTTTTCCTCTCATTTTATGTTCATTTTTAATTTACTTGTACTCATGTGTTTTTTTTTTTTCTATGTTTAACATTGATGTTATTTGATATGTTGCAGTATTATATGCACATTCAGTATTGTTTACAGTGTAATATGAAATAACTTTAAAGTATAACATTATATTTCTATACACATATAAGAACATTGAAAAGAAAATTTTTTATAAAAAAAATAAAAATGAACAGTATTATTTTGAAAGCTTTCTTGACGATTAAATCTGGATCCAGACTCTAAAAGAAAACAGAACTCTTCAAATGTGGTGCCCACAGTGATATTTAGAATGATGCAAATTCGTCATATGCCAATATGTTTCATGATGAAACAAATTTATAATGTGCATACGTATATTTACAATTGAATATTGCATTGATATACATTTTTTTTGGACTTATGCAGGTTTCTTGTATTATTTGTTTTTCATTGTGATTACGTGACATACTAGGGAGTGAGAGAGATTTTTTTTATTTTTCTGGGTCGCCGGGAGAAATATGTGAAGGTGTTCACATATATTTGGTTACATTTTAATTGAATTTTTAAATAAAATAAAATCTAATGATAAATGAATGCATTATTCTAATAAAAAAAATAATTAAATTTTAAGTGAGATATTATATTTACGTAATTTGTTCTTAAGCATTTGGAAAAAGAATTATTTTTAAATGTCGTTAAAAATTACACAATTTTAATTATACATACGACCTACACTATTTATTAACATAAAACAATAACACACATCATTCAGAAATCTAAATTGTATATCTTTTATATCTAAATCATAAATAAATGTTTATCTTTTTGAATAGAAAAGTACTTTATTTTATGGGATAAAAAGAAAATAAAAGAAATAATATCTAACGGAAATTCTGACATTAAACGTAATTATAAAAAAAGTGTTCTCAAATAGTCATAAAAAAAGAAAACTCATTGTCAGAATTTATATTATTGCAACACCGGATATAATTTATTTTAAATTACCCAATATTAATGATTTCAGTTCATAACGGTCATTTTCTCTAGTCAAACGGTCGCTTGGCGTAAAAATTGGCGATTAAAAGGTTAATACAATTATAAACCGTCATTACAAATTCAAAAATTAACATTAGTTTAATATCTAAAACAAAGAACTGAAGTTGGCTTTCATTTTGGCGAAAATAATGATAATGCACTCATATCACTTCCCTTCCAGCTGGTTCTCCCGTGCGATCGAAAAGAGCAGACCCACAGTTTTCGCTTTTTCATCGTAGAGTCAATACGAAAAATTTTAGCCCTCTCTCTCTCTCCGTCGCTTCCCGAGAAATGCTTGGGTTTTATTGCAAGAAATATTTCATATGTGAATTTCATTATGTGACTTCTTAAGAATATAAACTCAATAAAGACAGTTTTAAAATTATCAAGATTTGAATGATGATTTCTATTTGTTATCAAACGCAGTGTATATCAAATTTTACGACCAAAGAATAAACTTTTATTTCAGAAACGGATAACTACCTCACAGCATGGCCAATTGACTAGCTGCTATCATCTGTGGGGGAGTTTTCACCCTCACAGGGGGGTCTAGAGGTTCTGAGTTCCCAAATCCAATGTAAAATTTATTTTGAATTTTAGCCCACTTCTTATACTCCAATTGAGCTGAAATTGAGTTTTGCATACATGTATATTATCCACAAAAGTGCGCCTTTATATATTTTTTAAAATTATGTATTTATTTAAATTTCAAAATGTACTGTTTTTAATTATTTTTTCTATACTAATATAGATATGATCACCATACGTCCCTAGCTTATCTTGTAGGCAGGCTTGCTCAAAATTTTGCATCTGTTAATTATGTTTTTGATGAGGTGAGCTTAAATAATTTTGTATGCTGCATGTTTTTTGAGTAGCTACTGAACAGTTATTGCTGTACTACTATTTTATTATATATATTTAATAATAAAAAATATATTGTCATAAATTTATCTAGAAGTCTTTTTTTTTTACCCCCTTTGAATGAATTAATTTTGTGACTTTCTTTAATGTTAACTATTTTTAGACTTAAGGGCCCTCTTCATTCACTGCCGTCGGAAGCCAAAGCTAATGTTATTCTATGGGAAATTTTTCTTTACAAATAACTTATTAACTAATGCATATTTTAAAATTCTGTTTTCACTTTCTGAAAATTCCCAGCTGTTAAATGGATGGACCTTTTTTTAAAAATTATTTTTTTATTTTTTCATATTTTATTTTGAAGCTGCAAAATACGAATTTTCAATATGTAAATTTTTTTCATTTTGCAATTTCAAAATAAAATATTAAAAAAAGAATATATTTTTAAAAAAGATCCGTCAATTTAACAGTTGGGAATTTTCTGAATGTGAAAACAGAATTTAAAAATATGTATTAGTTAATAAGTTATTTGTAAAGAAAATTTCCCCATAGAATAACATTGGCTCAGGCTTCCGGCGACGGTAAGTGAAGAGGGCCGTTAATGTATTAGAATATTAGTAAAAAATCATGTGTCATTAGTATTTAAGTTTCTGAGAGAAGATTTAAGAGATTGCTAAAGACTTGCATGACTTATAAGGAAGGTAGTTCTCAGTAAGCACATCAACCGGAGGTCTATTGTACCATGACTGCTAATAGCTCATTTTCCTCTAAAAATTGTTTTTATTTTAAATTAATTATTAAAGGGTCTTTCTTTTTAGTATATATATAATGAAAGATGAAGCAGTCAAGGCATTAACAACACATCTTAGAAATGAATTATCGTTATTCAAGATTATCGTGTTATCATCAGATTTGGTACCAGACCAGACTAAAGTTAAGCATCTAATGCCAGTACAGCCACTATAATATGAAAATAAAAGTACCAGGGTGGCTCAGCAAGAGGTTATAATTTTGATATTACCTAAAAAAAGTCTAAAACAAATATTTCTTTCTCTGAATGTTGACTCATTTTAAATCAACATTTTCTGAAATTGTTGTTATAAACCAAATACTGTTTCTTCATGAATTAATAACTTATTGGTTAATGAACTTTTTCTTCCACTTCATTCTTGTATGATGCTTGGAAATGACTCTAATAACTTTGGTTTTCCTTTAGTTTCGATATTTTTTTAGATTTTACTTATTTATTTTTTTCTTCTTCTTATATTTTATAATTCTGGTTTTCTTTCATTTTGTAATTGCTGATTCATTTGAATTGCTAGTTATGTCAAGTATATGTATAAAACTGCAAATGCTGTGAAATAATAAAACTTTTCTGTTAAAAAGATCTTTTATTTGAGATTTTCATCATTGCAATACAGCCAGTTTAAAGCATTACAAAAGTTCTTTCTTTTATATTTTCTGATTTTGTATATTATACTTCTGTATTTCATTGCTTGAGGAAAACACTGTGTGTAAACACAAGCAATTAATATATTTTACTAGCTAATAACTTTCAATTAATAACTAGGCTGAGATAAAAATTTTCCAGCTCTTTATTTCATACATCAAAAAGTTGCAAAAGTAAAATAACATTTAAACATATATGCTGTAAAATAACATTTAAAATCTCTTTTATTGGCTCTAGTAATATCAAGTGTTTTATGAAAAAATTAGGCCACAGGGATAGTTTGAAATTTTTTGCTGATCTATAAATTTTTAATAGGATTTTCATTTAAAATATTAAATTTTTTTATCCTTTCATATTCTCATCTACCTCCAAGTTGAGGTCCACCATACTTACCTGCAAGTGTGCTAGTGCTCATTCAGAAACAAATAATATTCCTCGACTTAACAAATTGTTATTAAATGATTAAATATTATTATTATTTTCATTTATTTATTTATTTATTTTTCTGTGACTTGAGGGAACTTTCAAGATGCTTGTTGTACTAGTTCTTATCTGTTATTTTACAATAATTTTTTTGCAAGTAATGAACAAGCATCCATCCCATCATATATCATTCTGATCTTTCATGCATATCTCATAATATATTGTTCATATAAATCTTTCATCTATTATAAAACCACATACCAGATGTGGTGAGTGTGTTAACAGCAAAAAACGCACAATATTATGATAAGATCAACTGCTTTTATTCACTTATTTAACCCGTTTATGACAGAGGTCAGTCATGCAAGCAAACTTAGTGTTATGTTGCCACAGGTTATTTTACATTTTCTCTTATTTTGTTCATCCGATTTATGCATGCTGAAAGTTATTGAAGAAATATATCGAGTGACAGTTCAAATTTTTAATCAGAATTTTTTAGAGTAATTGTTATAGTACTAAAATAGCAATGTTGGTGGAAAAATTATAAACCTGTGCCATTGAAAACAGTGTAACAGCAAAATTTATTAGAGTTTTGAGTTGTTAGAATTATGTTCATTTTAAAATCTAAATTCTTGGTGATAAATTAAGTTATTTAAAATTAACTGATCTTCTTATGCAAATATACTCATGAGTAAACTTTTTTTCCTTATTTCAGGAATTTTTGCTTAATATACTTCCTGATTTATGGTTTTTTTTTTTTTTTTTTCATAACAATTATTTTACAGTAACTGTTAAGAAAAAAAACTTGTATAATATAAATTTAAGAATATCTAGTAATATACTGGTATTTTTTTAGATTTACAAAAAATTTGCATATATTCTGTTTGTTACCCTGTAAAATTTTAATTGCATCTTACCATCCCTGCCCCCCCCCACCCCCCCCCTTTTTTTTTCTGTTCCTGTAATTTCAAGATTTTAAATATAAGGTCATAATCTACTCTTATTAAATTATTATTATAGTTGTTTTAGTACTTATTTAATAATCTCTGTTGATGTCAATCTCTATCAGTTTGGTTTTAATTTGATCCATTTCCTATAATTTTTTCAGAATTTTCAATAATAATATTTAAAAGTCACATGATAACTTTTTTAAAATAATTTTTTCTTCAACAGAGTATTTTATTTATTTTAGTTGTTAAAATATGCTCCTGAATTTAAGCCAGAAAACTATTTTGATTTTGGATCTGGTGTTGGATCTGCTCTATGGTAAGAATTTACAATAATTAAAAGAAGAAAAAAAAAAAAAAAGAAAGAAATAGAAAATAAAGAACTGTAAACCATGAAATTACACAAATTCTTACTTTAAAATAATACTTGAATTTTGTAGCACACTTTTATTTTAATTTATATATACAGTACCTGCCGCTTAATAAAATTACATTCGTTCCCAGCTAAATTGATTTTATTAAGCGGATGATTTTTATATTCTGCGAACATTCCATCACATGAGAAAAATGTGTTATTTCTCTGAATTTGGAAAGAAATTTCAAAATGTAACGATTAATGTGATTAATAAACAATATACTTCATTTTGATGGATAATTAATTAATTGTTCCTGTAAAATAAATAAATTAAACACATATTCCTTTTAAAATTAATAAATACATATTGCATAAAAAATTAGTCAGTATTTCTACATTAATTAATTATTGGGCATTTTGAAAAACTGATTAATATTTCTTTGTTGTGACGGAGCAATTTATTGTTTAATATTTCTAACAAAATACTTGTCACATTTTTTCAAATTCCATCGTGTTTCCCAGTGTCCTTCTGAATTCCATTGATGTCTTATAGAAGACGTCAATGAATCAGGTACATCGATATCTGTTACAGTTTTTAAGTCTGATTCTTTTCTGTAATAACATTTTTAAACTCTGATCCTTAAACATGTGGTTGAATGACAATGATTGTTTTAAGTAGAATAATCATTAGCTTTGCATGTTGCAACATTAAATCTGTATGATGTATAGCGCAATTGTTCTAAACCAGAACAGTATTTTTAGTAAATTTTCTGTCCCATTGGAGTAAAAATATCCGAGAAGATTAGAAAGATATTAAAACTTCTTCACACACCATAAATTTTAAGTCTTGCTTTTGCCTCCAAGGCATTAGCACGTGTTTGCACCTGATGAAGAAAGGCTACGTCCTTTCAAAACCGGTTGTGCTGACTTAAAATTTATGGTGTGTGAAGAAGTTTTAATATTTTTCTATTGATTGTATGCCAGTTTTTGAATTTAGTTTTTGGTGATTAACCTCCGAGAAGATTGCAAATGTTGTTCATGAGTTTTTATTATTGCATTAGTCCACAGATGAATTCTTTATTTCTCTAAAGTAAGAAACTTTTTTGTTTCCTAAAAAAATAAAGAAAATTTTTTGGTAATTCCTGTCACATTGATCTCAGAAGGTCAGTTGCTTAATTTTCTTACATCCTTAATTATTTTCGATCTTGACTGTATGAGTCTGCCTTGATAAAGCCCAACAAAACAGTGTAATTTCAATCATAAATGATGAAAATTTGAATTGGATTATAGCCTTTCAGAAAAAAGTCTGTTTTCCAATAACCATCGTGGAAATCTGACGTCTGCTTTTTTCTGTGAATTTTGCAGTAAATGAGTTTGTGGATTACGGTTTACAGAATTCATCATTCATCAGAACTTTCAGTTTTTTTTTAACAAAATTGTACAAGTGAGTGAGATATTCTTTATCCTGCTTTCTTGAACCAATCTACTGCCTCAAGTTCTGCTTTTCCTACGTGATTCCAGCTATGCTACAAATTTGGGAATTAATATTCTTTCCATATTTAAGCAAACTGCATAAAGCAAATTCATGAATCTGAAGTTCTATTATGCCTTCCTTTGAGGAAAATCATCATTATTTTGCCAAATTTTCACGCTTTTCTTTTAAATTTCTTTCTGTTTAAATCTTTTACTTCTTGGTTATTTCAAAATAAGAACTAGAAACTATCTTCAGATGATAGCAAATCAAAGCAAATTTCTAACTTATTACCACGCTAAGAATACATTACTTGAATTCATTACTAAGACATTCATTACTGTTTATTTTGTTACTGTGCTGCAGCTATAAAATTTTCAATAAAGAGAGATCGGGTGAGGATTGCTGTTTTTATTTTCTTTTTCATTAAAATTTAAAAATTCATGGTGTAAATAAAGATATTTTTAGTGAGCATAAATCCACATTTTTGCTGTTGAAGAGAAATTTTTTGAGTTTATTAACCGGCGATGCTGATTTTATTAAGTGGCTGTTTTAAAGGTAGTTTATATCAATTTGATTCCGTTCCTGGCAATTTTGATCAGATTAAGATGCTGATTTTATTAACCAGTGAGTTTATTAAGCGGCGGCTACTTTATATAAAAGAAAAAATTATGAAAAGGAAAAAATAAAAATCCTTTTGTAACTTTGTTTCTTTCTCAGTTATTCTTATCTAAATATTTTAATAGATTAAAATATTTTCTTTTGCACTTATTTTTTTCTTTTCAAATTTTATTGTGAATTTTAAGTATGATTATTTATATTTAGTTTTTAAATTCTTCTTTTTTTTGTTATTGTAAGGTTTTTACTAGAAATTTTATGCATTCAATTTATGTTAGTTCCACCAATAATGCCGCTGGTGTGTTGTTATAGTAATCAAGATTTGAAAACTATGTGAAAGTTATAGAGTATATCAGTAACTGCTACTCCTTTCACACAAAAACATTTGAAATATTTCTATATAAAATTGTCTAATTTAGTCAAGTAGTACATGTGGAGTAACAAATGGCCGCACATTATAACAAAATGGCAACAATTTAATTAAACGTTGCTGATGATGCACCATTAAATTGATATTAAATAAGACATTGCCATTAGTATGTATATGCTGTTAAACAATAAAAGAAATACATGATTTAGTGCTAAAAGTATTATATTATTGATACTGTGCAATGCTAATAACAGAGCTACATGTCTGTGAAATTTATAGCAGTGTTTTATCTTATGTCTATGTAATCAGTAATTCAAATATTTATCTATTTTCATCCAAAACAAATTAATTATTTAAGTTAAATAAGTTAAATTTTGCAAAAAAAAAAAAAAAAAAAAAAAAAAAGTTTTGTTCTATATTTTGATGCAATATCTACATCAGAGAAATCAAACTTAACATTGAGATTAATTACAATAGAAAGCTAAATTCAGTATATAATAGTATCAAAATTAGAAGCTGATCTAAGTTTTAATTTTTGGGGTCTATTTTTGTAAAATTTTTATTTCTTTATGTGAAAATGTGTGTACAATGTTGTGTAAAACTGTTCATTTTTGAAGTTACTTACATAATGTTTAAAATCAAGCTAATAATCTGAACCAAATATAAGCACTCATAAAAAAGCAATACTGAAAACATGAAAACATTTTATAATAGGATCATTTCTGTAAAATGGTATCTTGTGAAAAAGCCATTTTTATTAATTTAAATTTTGTAAAGGGGCCTACCTTTTTTTATAGATTTGAATTTAGTGAAGAGGCAGCAAAAGGATCTAGTTTTTGCCTGGATCAACCCAGGAAAATAATCTATTTTCAAGCAACCTGTAAGTTTGTGTGTGTGTGGGAGAAATATGCTTTTTAGATTGAAAAAAAAATAATTTAGAGAGTTTAGCTTAGTTTGATTTAAAAATGAAGTTTTTGTTTGAGTCCTTGCTGAGATCTAAGATGAATAACACAACATAACGGCAGATTTAATTTTACAGTTAAGATTTTCAGCATTTAATAATTATTATAAACAACAGTTTTAAACGAATAAAATATAACCATAAGAAGCTAAATAACCATAAAAGCTTTAATAAAATTTATTTCTTTAAATCTGATAAGTGTTTTACTTTTCTATTCCATATTACATTCTGTTTTGTTTAACAATTGAATATCTCAAATTATATACATTTTTCTGGTTTTAGGGCTGCTCATGCTAAATGGCCTGAAACTATCAAAGAGTATTTTTGTGTTGATACTTCTTCACATATGAATGATATATGTCTTAATCTTATAACAGGTATGCTGCTGATAATCAGAATTGAGAGAACCCCCATATCACATGAATTACTGACTTTACTTAGCTTTAACATTTATATTACATCACAGTGAAGAATAAATTATTTACTTTATGCTAAATATTTTATATTTATTACATTTTATGAATCCTAGTGTCTTGAATTTTCTAGTTGGAAATCAAAAAAGCTCATCACTTGTAAATTTATTGATAAATGCAGAATTCAATTGCGATCAAATTCAAATATGACTTTCATCTCTTTGTTTCTGAATTCTTAATATTTCATGTACTGCTTCTTGATTATATTTAAAGGCTACCATTATAGTTCCTAATTATGTGTTCTTGGTAAAATTATCATAAATTTCAATTGATCATCTATTATGTAAGTTTTTATTCATAGAGAAGAAGATATTTTGATTTTCTTGACTAAATATTATCCCTAGAAAATACTGTCATTAGCTATTTAATTTAGCAAAATACTTGTTGAATTTGATTTTACCAAATCAAACTCAGCCATATTAAAATCTATACATAAATGTGAAAGTTTGTTTGTCTGTTTGCTGTACGTATCCATACTCTTTAATGGATTAGAAACAAAATTACACATATCCTCCTTAGCACTTAGAAGGAGTTACTATGCTATTGAAAAGTTGCTTCCTATTGTAGGGATGCGCCAAATATTCGGTGTCTATTCGGTATTTGGCCTATTCAGCCATACTACCGAATATTTGGTTTGGCCAAACCTAAAACTGTTCGGCTAGCCGAATATCAAATTATTCGGCTAGTTGAACATATAAAAATTCAATTTTTTTAAATTTTTAATCATTCGAAAAAAAATTGTTATTTTTAATTATCATTAAATTAAGATTTTTCAGAGTAATTGAAAAATATATTACATTTAAATGAAAACAACTGTTTTATCTAGTTTCGAGTAATATTAAAGAAAATTAATTATTATTTTCATTAATCATAACAATAATATCTAACAAAAGTTGTCTTTATCAGTAACAGTATATCTATGTATGTTTCTAAAGTTGAGTTAAGAAAGAGCGTACATAATTCACATGATGTTGCCATCTAGAAAACCTCAAGAGATTGAACAAAGATCACATCCATAACATTACTGAATTTAAAATTTGCGTTCTCAAAATCTGTTGAATATTCATGAAAAGGTTAATCATTATGATGGAAAAATTTCATTATATTTTTGTTCTATTTGTTAATCTTCCCTTTCTTCAGTATGCAGAATGACAATGCTCTCAATCTTTATTATCAGTAAATGTTTCTTTTGATAGCTTTTACTGTCTATACAATTAATAAAAGTGAAATTAGAAAATATATGTTTAGGTTTAAATTTTATTTTGTAAAGTTATTATAAAAATAATTCAGTACATATTCAAGATACATGAATAACTTATTAACTTAATGCTATATATAATCTTTGAAAAATTTTTAATGTTACAAAATAAAACATTTAAAAGAAAAAAAAAATATCAGTGTATTGTTGTTGTATACTTGATAAGACTATCTGAACTGAACAAACATATTGTACTGATATGTAACTTTTGTAAAATGTATAAAATTATTTTTTAATTTAAGTAGGATTTTAAAATGGAGCTTATTAAAATTAATTAACCCTAATTAATACCTTTTTAAGCTTCATACCTTTTACGGAGACAATGTAGCAGCTTTCGCCAGCAGATCCACTGTGTCATCAGGAAATTCTGAAGTGGTTGATCAACTAGTTTAAAGCTTGCCGATGATGCAACGAACAAAAATTTGACCATAGAAAATTCTGAGATGTGAAATATTTTGTCATTGCATAACATCACTTTCATTAATGTATACGTAATGTCATTTTAATAGCTAAAAGAAAAGTTTCATTTTGAAATTCATTTTGTGTACTTAAATTTTAAGTTATAAATTGAAATTACTTATACTTAATATTAAAAATAAATAAATAAAAAAAATTCTTTTTTTTTTTCAATTTATAACACTTTTTCACGCATGATTTAAAGTTATTTAGATTTTAATAGTATTAATTTTTACTTAAAAATCAAGATATTCAATAGTTATTATTATTTTAATAAAAGAGAAGAGCCAAATATATTAATCGCTGATTTATAAAATACTCGCTTTGCTCGTCATAATCAATAGCTTCACATTCACTTCAAAATGAAAATTGCATTCATTTATTTTGTTTTATTAAAAATAAATAAATATATAAAAATAAACGTTAGAATTTTAATTTTTAGATGAAATAACTGAAGAAAAATTCATAAAGCCAGTATATTTTAGACAATTTTTACCAGCTTCTGACACTGTAAGTATTATATATATATATTTTTTTTTAAATGAGACTTTTTTATTGTAGTTCTTTATGTCAAAGATTTAGAAAAGATGTTAGTTATAATTTCTGTTTTTATTATTAGTATTAAAACTCCAATTGTTTTTGTTCTCTCTTTTGCTATTCTTACTTTTCTAAAATTACCAGAAGTGATGTGCTGTTTCAAAGTAGGCTATTGGAAATATTTTGTGGGGGAAAAAGAAAAAAAAAAAAAACATTAATTTTTAAAACAGTTTTTAACTGTCCTTTTGATTTTGTAGAATTGTGTAACCAAGGGACTATTAAAAAAAAAAAAAAAGTATAAAAAGTTCTTTTGAAAATAAATACATAGTGTATGCATTTTTAAGCTCACATTATCAACCATTTTTTACATTAATATAATATTTAGTATTTCAGTTTCTTTGAAAATGTCCATATATATTTTTTCAAATTCAAATACTTCTGTCCAAATCTCTCATTCTCAACAGTGATCTCTCATTCATATGCAATTTAAGAAGCTAGTTAGAATTCTCTAGTGACTGAATATAAGGGATAAATGATAAACATACGTCTTCTGGTACAAATGATAAAGATATAATAAAAATGTTGTACAAATAATAAATAGCAATAAAAGCAATAATGTCCTTAAAAATCTTAGTACCTTAGATCATGTCCTTCCTTCCTTTAGTGTATTTAATCATTTCCCTGGAAAGTGAAAATTTTTTTACTCCTTTATTGCCTATAACATGGTCTAAAAAATCATAATTGCCAGGTCACCATGGTGACTAAAATTTCAGACCTGACGACTGTATTTAGAGTGATTAATTTTTTTAAATAAATAAAAAAATCTCCCCTTTTTTGGGGGGGGGGGGATTTTATTATTATTTTAAATAATGAATAAGCCAGATAAGGGTGAATTAGATCTAACGCGCATTGTATATTCTTCAGTTTTCCATGTTTGGTCACAGCAAAAACCTCTTTGATATATATTTTACCCATATAACACAATTAACACATGAATTTTTCTGTATGAAACTTTCACATGAACAACAATTTACTTGCTTGAAAAATGTGGCCAAAAAATTTATTTGTTTTGGTTAATCAGCAATAAAAATATGACGATTTTGCAGAATCAGACTCAACACATACTCACAACAAAAAAGGAATTTTGCTGATTTCTTGTTATACATATACATATTTTGAGAATTGCTTTGAAACAATGCACAAATTTCTGTTATTAATGTGAAATAATTCCCTGTTTTATCATTCATTGATGAAAAAATAAATCATGTATTTAAGCAGGTAACATTGAGCTAAAATTTTTTCACAATTCAGTATTTTGGTAATGACTACAAAACATTGCATATTTTGGGAATCAACTTTGAAAAAAGTTCGAAATTTATGAGAGATGAAATAATATCTCAAAAATCGTATGTAAAAAAAAAAAAAAAAAAAAAAAAAATATATTGTATTTTATATATACTGTGTATACACTACCTTTTTATAGATGACTGGACATTCAGTTTTACACGTTTTGTCAAATATCTTAAAAAGTACTTAATAAATAATCTTGAAATTTCAGGAATGTGAAGAATATGTTACACCTCATATATTTCATCAAAAATTTTGCTCCAAAAGCAAAAGCAGGGCCAGTAAAACATTTAAAAATGAAAATGTTTTTATCATCCTGTTAAAAGTGATACTTGAAATGAGTTCTAGCTGTAGCATGTGATTATGAGACTTCTTATTTACCTGTACAATTTTTTTATAAGTCTACCATATATTTTCATGGAAATATAATAGTATCTTTAAAAAATTGCACAAAAATTTGCCATTTTTTAAAACTATAACATGCAAGGTATTATACTCCCAGTGCAAAGCTATCTTTAGAAAACCTTACATACTACATTAGACACACAGCATGAGCATACTGCAATCAGAATGCAAAAATTGTAAATATCTAATGAAATATAAGTATTTTTACTAAATAATTTTCAACTGTGCATACACAAGCTTCAATGAAATTCCATTTATATAATTTTATATTAAGGGGACTCTCTACTTATCGTTTCCGAAAGCCGAAGCCAATGTTATTCTATGGAAAATTTTGCCCCATTATAATTCATTAACTAATGCATATTTTTAAATTCCGTTTACACTTTCTGAAAATTTACAGCTATTAAACAATTTATCGCTTTCTAAAATTGATTTTTTTTTATTTTTAAGATATTATTTTTAAACTCAAAATGGAAAAAATTCAAATTGTGAAAATTCGCATTTTACAACATCAAAATAAAATATTAAAAATTTCAAAAAATAATTTTTAGAAAGCGATAAATTGTTTAATAGTTGTGAAGTTTCTGAGTGTGAAAATGGAATTTAAAAATACATATTAGTTAATAAGTTATAATGGGGCGAAATTCTCCATAGAATAACATTGTCTCTGGTTTCTGGGGACGCTAAGTGGAGAGGCCTCTTAAGTGTATTGGGCCATTATATGAAAACCCCAGACAAGTATTGTGTAAATTCAAAAAGTTAAACTTGATAGAATGAACCTCGCCCTCTCAAAAAAAAGAAAAAGATAAACTATAAGAGATTTTACTCACATTTTTATTTTAATTCAATCAACGGTAATACAGTGTTTGTTGATTGCAAATAAATATTGATAAAAATCCATTAGTATTTTCTTTATTTTTGAGAAGAACTGAAATTCAGTTCATTCTATTGTGTACAGTTTTTTGAATTTACACAATATTTGTTTGAGGTTTTAACATAAGTAACTCAATATTATTAGCTATCATATTATGCAAATGAAATTTCGTTAAAAATTATATGTACTTAGTTAAAAATTATTTAGTAAAAATGCTCACGTTTCATTAGATATGTAATATTTTTGTATCCTGATTGCAGTATGTTGTGTCTAATATAGTATCAGAGCCTCCTTAACTAGATGCCTTCCACGTGCGGCGAATACCAATGTTAAATTAGGCAACATTTAAAAAACAAAACTAACGCTAGGTGACAGCACCTACGCAGAGCAACAATTTTCTTCTGTTTCATAGATAAGTTATCTTTTTCTTCTAAAAATCTAGCTATTAATTTCAATTTAAAGTCCAAAATTGTATTTTTTTTCTTTTAATTTGAAAAAATAATGTGAAAGTGCTTTATCGTAAATATTTTCAATAAAATATTCAAATATTTATATTTAAAAAAGTATAGGGTTTAGTTTTCTTCGAAAGTGGACAAGACCTATTTTAGCTTTTCAACTAATTGAATTACAACGTACCAAATAAATAACACTTTTTTTTTTTTTTTTTTTTTTTTTTTAAATATATATTATTAATTAAAAAACGAAATTTAAAATTAAATAAGCAAAAACATGTAATTTGTATTTTAAAACTCGTATTAGGTTTCAATTTGAAAAATTTGATAAAGATTGGCAAATTTAAGGACAAATTAATAATATCCTTGAAATATTTTTACTTCCATTACTTCCATTATTTTTACTTCCATAACATAAGCATAACTATTTTATTTATTAAATCTAACTTACTAACTGAGCTGTCAACCCTTCGAATTTTTATTTCATAATTTCTTTTAAATTTATCTTCGTCTTAATCACAGAATTTACGATAATAAATAAAAAGAATGTTTTTGTGAAAAATATTATTGATATTCAAAAATCCGGAGGGTTGGTAATTTTGCACTAATTATTTATGCAGTTAACATACCTTGTCTTGAAATATTTGCAAGGCATTTTTTACGCTGAATTGCATTGCTTGGTATTTCGTGAAAACTTATATTTTCACGGCGACTGTCCAATTTACAAAATGGAACGACGCAATACACCATATTATTAAAAGGAAAAAAAAAAAAAAGAAAAAAGAAAAAAAAAACCTCTCACATTTGTGAAATTAATAAAACGTAAACCATAAAGAACTCAGTTGAAACTCAATTGAATGGCAGGAAATAAACACAACTTTATGTTCGGTATCAAGCACCATCTACTGGCTATGTTCTTCTTGTACTGTTGCCAAGTTTTCGAGCGACTTACCAGGCATCTACTTAAGGAGGCTGTGATAGTATGTCAAGTTTTCTAAAAATGGTTTTGCACTGGATTTAATACCCTGCATGTTATAGTTTAAAAGGGGCATTTTTTTGTTACAGTTTTTTAAGGAAACATTTATATCTCCATTAATATATGTAGTAGTCTCATAAAAATGTACACAGATATTAAGAAGAAATCTCTTAATCATATGCTATAGCAAGAACACATTTTGAGAATTACTTTTTACAAAGTGATCTCAAAGATTTTCATTTTCTTTAATTTTCTACTGGTTCCTCTTTTGCTTTCTGGGCAATACTTTCATTGAAATATATAAGGTAAAACAGATTCTTTATACTCCTGGAGTTTCAAGGTGTTTTGTCACTACTAAGACTCCCTATATATATCAGGCTTCCCATTCCAGCGATCTTCTATGGGAGAAAATGTCTGCCCTTGAAAATGTGTTACTCACTAGATGGCACATAGAGTGTGTGATGGAATTTGTTAAATGCCCATTGGATAACATGGTATTGTAGACAAAATTGTGATAGCTATTTTTTAAATGCTACATAAGTATTGCATGAAAAAATAGTTTACCTCCCACAATAATCATCTAATCTTTCAAAATTACAAAAAAATTGAAAGATTTAAAGTAAAATAAAATATAAAATGCGTTGATAAAGATATTCACAAATCCCTACAGTGTGTTGCCAACTATAGCAATTTGTCCCTATGTATAGGGACTTGTAGCAATTTTTTTCAGGGTGTAAGAATGGATTTTGAATTCGTAGGGACTTTTATGGAGTTATTTTGTAAGAAATTTCATGCGATTATGCATGGATTAGGCTAATTTTTACACTTTTTTTCTTGAATTTTCCCTAAAGTAGGGATATTCCTAAAAAACCTGGCAGGTAGCACCACCTATGACATTTTTTTGCGAAAAAAAGAAAATCAGCGAATGGAAAGTCTAATTTATATAGGGAATCTGGTCCCTCCTTACTTTTGAGATATTTGACAAAATGTCTGGAATGGTAGTGTATTTTTTTCCTGATCCCTAAGTTTTCTAATCTGGTGTGTAATGTATCAAGACATTTTTCAACCACTGGCCTATAAAATCAGTTTTGTTTTTTTGTTGTTGTTTCTATGCATTAATAGATTGAAGTATCTTATTTTTTAAATTTCAAAATCTGAAATTTACTTATATGAATTCATAATTTTAATTAATTTATCTATTTGTACATATAAAATAGTCATTGCATTTTTTAAATAAGAAAAGATGACACAATTTGGTGACAGTAGATTTTGAATGCATTCTTCATAGAAGGGTATGTCCAAAATCTACTATTTTATTTTTGTTGCAAAGTTTTTTTTTTTTTTCCCTAAACAGTGTGATTCTATTGTAAATGTTAATAAAATCCAAAAATTACAAGAATATGTGTCTGTCAATTTGGGTTTGGGACGCTGATTTTTATTTAAAAAAAAAAAAAAAAGGACAAACTTTGACTATGTTAGAATATATATAGAAATAATTTAAATTGTGTGTAGTTAATAGGAATATGTTAAAATATTTAGACAATTATCTAGTATTGATGCATATCACTGTGGAAGTTTAATATGTGTTTAATGTTCATTGACTCGAAGAAAGGTCATATGCAGAGGTCATAAATTGACTTGCAAAAGCTTCTTTGCAAAACTGTCAAATTGAAAATCTGACAGAAAAGCTAAGAAAATAAAAATAAAATATTACTTAGAAACCAAAAGAATCTGAAAAAGATTAGAATAGGGTTTGATTTCAGAGTTTACTAAGTTTCATAAAATATATTAATAAACAAAGAAATTAAAGATTAATTTAATTTAAGAATTAAATGCACTTTTCCATAACTAAGAAATTCTTTTTTCTTTTTAACCCAGTTTGGATCTTTCTCTGTAGCATATTTCACTCAAATCGTTAAAAATCCATAGGTAAAATAATTGTTCATAATCCATCTTTTTGATTCTCCAGGTACATGCAAGACCAAATTATTATTTGTAGATAATTCAATTTAGATTTTTTTTTTAAATTATGTAGAATATGAACTTAATTATGTCAGTATCTGGATTATTAAAAATATTCTTCTTAGTATATGGCTCCTTACTTTCCTGAGCCAAACAACTCTGATCCTTTATATGCCAGATTAGTTGTTTGTATTGATTAATATTTATGTTAATTGTATCTTATTTTAAATAATGTATAGTTTCTTTATTTATAATCTCTCTTTTTGACTTTGTTGTCTAACTCATTTTTATTTTCCTCTGATTTTTTATGTAGATCAAATATGATTTAGTAGTAAGTGCATTTTCATTACTTGACTTACCAGGTGCAGATGAAAGGCTAAAAGTGATTGACAATTTGTGGAGAAAAACTAAACAGTATTTGGTTAGTAATGCTTTACCTTTTTAAGAATCTTTTATCATAATTAAATGATATTTGAAGACAAAAACCATTTTTAACATTCTGTTAATACTTTTTAGTATTAGCTTTTTTTAAAGTAGTAAATTGTAATAGTTGGTGTTTCAATAAATGTATATATATATATAATTTTTCATGTCTGTATAATGAAAAGAATGAGAATGAAAGCCAAACAGTTTAATACATTACCACAAAAACCCACAAAGGCCAATTAGGTAACTAGTTAACTTGAAAAGGCTTAATTATTTGTTGTATTTGAATAGTTATTAATTTAATTTTTTAGAAAATTATTAAAATTACTTACCTAAATCTTAAAACTATTTGATTAAAAAACATGTTGAAAATAATTTTTCATGAGTATAAAGAAAAGAATGAGAATGAAAGCGAAACAGTTGAATAAATTACCACAAAAACCCACAAAGGCGAATTAGGTAACAAATTAACTTGAAAAGGTTTAATTATTTGTTGTATTTGAATAGTTATTAGTTTAATTTTTTTAGAAAATTAAAATTACTCACCTAAATATTAAAACTATTAGATTAAAAAACATATTGAAAACATATAAAAGAGGGATCTAATAATGGATATTATTATTAGAAAGGTAAAAAATCAAGATGAACCATAAAAGTTGAGATTAACAAAAGTTTTTTGGACCATATCACAAAAATTAGAATATTAAATAACATAGCTCAAAATGCCATAGGATTTCTTCAGGAGCTATCCCTAAAGCATTGAGCGGAGAAAGGCAGGGTTTCTCTTTTTGGTAAGCAATATTACACAAAATACCAAAAGATAACTCAATCCTGCATTAAAATATTACTATGAAATTAACCAAATGAAATTAAGACAATACATCCCGAAATTTTATCATTCAAATTTTTACCAGAATTAAGCTTTTAAATCAGAGCACGAGTTATAGAACTACATAGTGTAAAACAGCTATCCGATACTAAGTTGAGTTGCAGTTTACCAAATTTACAGTTAAAAATAAAAATTTAATTAATTAATCAATCAAAAAAATTTTAATTAAATTTTAATGACTTAAACAATTCATTTTTTAGTGCAAGGAGAATTATTCAGCATAATTAATTTTAATAATATGTTTTGACCTGTTTAACATACTAAAAGCTTTTATTTTGCATACGGCTGCCTGCCTGTACGGCTATATGTCATAGTAAAAATCAAAGAAACTTAAATTAGACTTTGGATTCTGTTTTACATTAAGTGAAACCAACTTCATTTCAAAGTGAAGTTCATAAAGAAATGCTTTGCCATGAATTAAAAAAAACATTTGCCTATAAACTTAAGAAGATTGTTAATTTTAAAATAAAATGTAAAAAATAAACAATAAAGTAATGAAGGAAATGGGTGAAAGGGGAAAAAAAAAAAAAAAAAAAAAAAACAGAGAATAATCAGCATGCAGAGATATTGTTCTTAATGAAAGTGTTTTTTTTTTTTTTTTTTTTTTTTACTTTTTAATATATATATATATATATTATTCCTTCAATTAATTATTTTCCATTAAATTTAATTCTTTATTTTAGTTTACTATCAGTATTTATTTATTTTTAATTTTAAAATTTTAAAACTATTTATTTTATAACTTAAAAATTAAAAAAACCTTACATACTTCTTGGAAATAAGTCTTAGTACTTGCGGGAAGGGGCCCCTCCCATCGTCAGAGGCAGCACTGTTGTTGCTTTGTTGTTGTTCTGTGATGACTTGTTCTCTTGCAGTCTTCACGATTCTGCACCAGTTACAGTTAATTTCTTGTGCTGGGTCGTTGTCATTACAGGTAAGAGGATTGAATAAGATTTCGACTGTTTCGCGATTTGCGGCATAAGTTGTGTTATTGTAATCAGCAAGTTTGCGAGTATCGTTAAAATTGATATTGATGGGTTCGTTAGCATTTACCTTGGTGAGTGCGGTGGTTATTTTCCCAAATTTAATATCAGCAGAGTGTTCTTTAATATGGTTTTTAATTTTGCGCTTGTCATACCTATGTAGTAGCCAGTGTCTTTGTTTTCTTTGGAAAATGGAATACGATAAATACCAGAGGTTTCAAGGGGATCGATTTTGTCTTTTTCATTCCTAATGGTTTGATAGATATTTTTATTTGGTTTTATGGGGATTTTTATATTTATTTTGTTGGCGGCATTTTTAATTTTCTGTGAGATTCTGTGATCATACATGATGGCTGGAGTGAATTTTTGTTTTGGATTTTGAAAATTTTCAATAACATTAAGTTTTTTAATTCTTTTGCGGTATAGTTTGTCAATTATATCTTTTTTATAACCTGCTTTTTTTGTAATTTTTCTGATAATATTAAGTTTTTTATTGAGTAAATTTTTATTAGAACAAATGGTGATGGTACGATTAATGTATGATTGGATAGCGTTTATCTTATCTTGGTAAGGTGTTTTATTATTGCAATTAATGATTTCTGTACTACAATTTGGTTTGCGGTAGACGGTAGTTTCTACGGTACCTTAGAACATAGTTAGTATTTTTTCACATAGTTGGTATAAAAAAATCAGCCTTCCATTCCATAATTTTCTGAAATGAACTTTCAGGCTTGATGAATAAATTTCTAAATTAAAAATATAATTACTTTTTTTTTTTTTTTAATTATTGGTGTTTTAAGGGAAAAACTGCTGCTCAGTGTACGGAAAAGTACATATCAACTGGTCGGAGGGTTGAAAATTTCAGAATGTAATGGCAAACAAAAGTTGTGTTTTGTATTGAATAAGGAAATATTGAGTTTCAGAATGTATCTTTAAGGGTTCATTTTTGCTCCAAAATGTAAAAAAATTTCAAAAATTGATCATTTTTATATTTTTTATAGCTCATGGTCATGTATAAATGTTTCTCCGTATATTTAATAGCAAAAAGAATGTTAGTTTAGCAGTTATTTAAGGGCTGTGCAAAGTTTGAATACTATAAAACAGCATCTTCAGGATCCATAGTTGTAACAAAATTATTATAAAATTTGAAAAACTGAATGTAATGTTCATAACCTTTTTACCATGTTATTTTTTTTAAAGTATTATTTTTTAATATTAAATAGGTTGAAGATTATTGTTTGCAAATGGAAGAATGAAAATATTTTATAAATTGAAATAACTTGTCAATGATGAATGTTATTTAAGCATTATGCAGAATTTTAATACTAATAGAAACTATCTCAAGATTCCAATGCAGGAAACAGAAAAGCACAAAAAGAAAGAAAAAAAAAATCATGTTATAATGAAATCTTGATGCAGTTGATGATAACTTGTTGGCCATGCAGTGCAAGCCTGATAATAATTTAGTGGAATCCACTGTCAATGAAATTTACACTGTTATTGCAGATAAAGTAGAATATATTTAAAATTGTACCTCTATTCCAAATGTTTCCAAATAATAATAATAATAATAATAATTCTTCAAATCATTAGATCATTTGCAATAAATGTGAAATAACTTTTTACTTTCAGCTAAAAAAGTGTTTACCTATTGTTGGACATTCTTGATCTGCATCCTATTACCACTAAAACATTTCTTAAAGTTTTGAGAAATAAAGTGAGAATATAAAATAAAAGTTAAATTTTTTTTTAGCTTAAAATAAAAAGTTACTTGATTTTTATTGCGAAAGGATCAAATGATTCATAGACTTACTTTCCTAGCAACAATTGTAATTGAGACATGATTTCAAATTAGCTGTTGTAATGTATTTACAATAACTGTGAAAATTGCTGAGGGTTCCAATGAATTCTTATTCAGCACAAACAAAAAAAATTGCATGATTTCTTTATATGTTGGTAACATATCATCGAATAATTCCTTTGATTTTCTAAAAAAAACGGATCATGAGCATCACTCCTAGTTTACATATTTTAACAAAAACACCAAATTAGAGAATTCTTTCCTGCTTTATATTAGACAGTCCTAGAGTTTTTTAATAGAAAGCTTATTATTGAAAAGATTACCTTGTGCAACAAATGGAACATTGAAATTTTAGATAAAAACTAGTAACAATGTGTGTATATTAATTTATACAGAGAAGTTAAAGGAATGAAATATACTTATATGAAATGAAATTGAACTTAATTAATTTAAAAATTGATTTTGAAGTTTAAAATCAGATAACATTTTAAAACTGTTTTATCATAGTATGTATGCATATACCCACAACTAAAATTAGTCTTATTGAAAATTGGGCAACTTATTTAAAATCTGGCTAGAAATTTATTTTATGCTATTTACTTGCTATTATTATTTTAATTATAGGTAATTATAGAATATGGAAATGTAGCTGGATTTTCTTGTGTTTTAGATGCTAGAGACTTTATCCTAAAAGTAAGTCATTAACTTTTTTTATGGTATGTATTATTGGTTTAAATACTTCCTTTGTTATTATCATCATTTGTTGCTACAATTTAATAAAATTTAGCAACATACATTGCTGTGTGTAAAAGATTATATTTTTCTCTGTTAGAAAAGCAATGTTACTATTCTTGATTTATTTTTAAGATATTAAAACAGTTCTAAAATTTTAAACATTTTAAAATTATTTGTGTAACATTTTTTAAATAATTTTTTACATTATACAGTATAAGATCCATTATCAGGGAAGCTTGGCACCTGGAGTATTCTGGATAGGGGATTTTTTTTGTAATTCAGAATGCTTTACTTTAAGTATGAAAAATAATGCGAAATAATTTCATAAATAGCAGTGATAAATATGAATGACATATATAAATACATTACTTATAGATTTGTTCATTTAATAAATTATTTATACAAAAGAAAAAACATTCTTAAGTATAGTTTAAAATTAAAAATAATAATAATACTAATAATAAATGAAAAATATATAAATAAATATATATATATAATATAATTTTGGGATTTGGGAACAGAATCCTTTGGTTTAGATTTTGCAAACATTTTTATATAGCTTTTTAAATTAGACTGATTTTGCAATTGTTAAGGTAAATCTTCAATGTCATCAAAAATTAATTAATTTAGAGTATATAAATAAATGAGTATATATTTATATAAATATGAAATGCATAAAGCTCATTTCGTATATTGCTGTTAAACATAACATTTTATAAAAATATGATATCAATTTTTTAAGAATTAAATTATAAGTAAAGCTAGTAGTTTTTTAAAAATGTGACCTTCGTTAAATAAATAAAAGAGTTCTATTTATAATTTAGTATATGAAATGTATATAAAGAAAAATTTACTCACATATTCAATTATCATTTTAATGAATACTGAAGAAGTCTACAAGAACATTTTCTGATATTAAGATTGGTGCTGCCATCTATCGGAAAATAGGTTTACAGTTTCAATTTCAATATAAAGCTATAATTATTTTATAGTTCTCATTTCCACTTCATTGTTATTTTATTAAAACAGAAGAGAGGAATTAGTAATTTTGCTGTAAAAAAATTATTTTAAAGAATGAATTTATTTAAAATCATTAAAAATACATAAGATTTCAGAAATTATTTTTTTTTTAAGCTCAAAATGAAAAATTAGAGGAGGATTATGGAAAAAATCCAAAGTTGCCTAAAAGTAGGGAGGGGGCTTATTTTCAAAGGGGGGCTTACAATTGGGATTTTACGGTAAATAATAAAAATAAATCAAAACTTACTTGCATTATCATCAATATCTTCCTTTTCTGTTTCTGTGCATTTGGCAAGATGAGCCTTCATTCTTTTAACTTGGCCTTCCATCTCATGGCCACAATTTTTGCATTTAGCTCTTGTGGCCATATCACGCGAGAGACTTTCATTCAGCATTTTACTAAACACAGCATTATACCCAACATACTCAGCCTGATTTTGTTCAAGGACAGCAAGTTTTCGGATAATCAACTTTTACGAAACCGTTTAGAAAAAGCTGAGTATGTTGAGCGTGCTGATCAAAACTGACCAATAGGAAGACTAAACAGGATTTTTTCCTGAAATACCTTTAGAGAAGGGTATGCTATCAATTCGGGGAAACCCTACGGACAGCTGACCAGTTTCTTGTTCGTTCAGCATAGTGAACATGTTGCGTATAATGTTGTGTTGAGTATATATGCTCCCGTGTGATATGGCCATTAGGCCTTTTCTTGATTCATTTCTGACTTCCTCAAATGAAAGCCAAATTATATCTTTTTCTTCCAGTATTAGACATATTCTTTTATTAAAATATACAGAAGCAACTTTCTCAAACGACAAAACAGTTATGTAAGCAACAGAATAAAAAACATTCTGCAAAAACCACAACAAGTAAGGAAAACAAAGAGCAGAGAAGACTCACAGTCACAGCCAATCATTTATTAGCACTCAGAACAAAGAGCAGCAAATGGAGACAGTGACTTATGTCACTGATGCATGATGCAATCTTTAGTAAGTCTTAACTATTCAAGTAATCTAAGTAGTAGGATTGCTTGATTGTGTGAAACCTAATTAAAGACCAAGAACAACTTGATTTTTTTCCAAGCTAATTTTAGAAAAACCCGAATAGTTTGACATGTAGATAGGAGATAATTTTTTTAAAAAAAAAGGAAAATTTGCAATGATTAAAAAAAAAAAAAAAGTTTGTTAATTTATAAATTCAGTAATTCATTATTTATCTAATGCTGTGCTTGTAATTTCTGCATAAATTGGATTTTGCAATTTTTTATAATGTGTAAAATAAATAAAAAAAGGTTTGGTTTTTTTAAAAATTGTGATCTGTAACATACATTTGCAAATTGGTTATTATTTATTATGAAGATACTTTATTATTTCTAATATATGTTCTTTAACTCCAGGAATTGCAATTGCAATATCATTTAATTTTTAGAATGTGATTTTTTTTCCAAGCTAATTTTAGAAAAACCCAAATAGTTTGGCATGTAGATAGGAGATAAGAAAAAATTGTACTGATTAAAAAAAAAAGTTTGTTAATTTACAAATTCATTATTTATCTAGTGCTGTGCTTGTAATTTCTGCATAAATTGGATTTTGCAATTTTTAATAATGTGCAAAATAAATGAATAAATGTTTGGTTTAAACAAAATAGTTTAAAAAAAAAAAAAACATTTGGTTTAAACCATGGTTTAACCAACGTGGTTTAAACCAAACAACCCTGTTACAAAATGAAGTTCTTCATCATCACCATTACCGCATGCTGGTTAGCTTCCCGGGGAACTCATTTATGTTCTTCACAGGAGATTGTTTTTCCAGCAGCCGATCGAAAAGTCGTCTTAAAGCGAAGTGGCTCCCCTGCATCGGGTGGGGTTTCAGCCACACGCGTCTACCCTCTCCTTCTTCTCATGATCTTGTGTGGTCTTTCTCTCTCATCAGAGCATCCTTTCTTCCCCCATCGTTCGCTCCTTTTCATTCATATTGCTGCGCCTTATAAAAAAGCACACGTTAAAATATTTCTTTTATTTGTATATTCTCTGTCTATAACTTTAATCTTTTATTTGAAAATATTTTTGCTAGAGCTATCATTAAATTCTGTATTTTTTTTTTTTTTTTTTTTGCATTTAAATTCTAATTTTAATAGCTTTGTATTTCGTTTGAAAGAGACGCCAAAGTGACGCTTATTTTGAATTTCACGGAAGATTACCTCCGGAATTTTGAAAATCTGGAATGCGGGGATGGAAAATTTCTTGAGCGTCCCTTGGAACTAGGGTGAATGCACTAAGTTGAACTCTGTGTTTTCTGTGGAAGGTAGACGAAAGGAAAATAGCTAGATTTTAAAGATGAAACTATTCTCTTGAATCTTTTTTCTTTTAGTTTTTTACACAATCTTAAAATATTTTAATAGTTCTGGATATTATTATTTTTTATTTTATTTTAATATTTTGTTAGCATTTTAATTCAGATTTTTTTTTTTTTTTTTTTTTTTTTTTTTTAAGTCTACTTTTTAGAATCTATTTAATGATTGCTTTTGAAAACATTTTAAATTGCTTTTGAAAACATTTTTCTCTGAATATTTCTATTAAAAATAATAAAGTAAGCATGTTAAAACTATTTTGTAGTTTTAACAACCTATTTTTTACATGCATGCAGAAAGAGTTTCTGTAGGGTGTTAAATTTTTTTCTGCATGGCCTAAATATGTTAAAGAATCAATCTTTGAAATACATTATCTGTGTACAAATAAAGATGAATAATTAAGATTTTTTTCTTAAACAATAATAGAAAATTGAGAGAAAGTCATATCTTTACTAAATGCATGCAAAAAGGACTTCATTCAGTCCAGGGTCTTAATTTCTGTATGGCCTAAATTTTGTTCATTAAAATTAAAAAGATCTCTGAAAACTTTCTTATGCACTAGACCATTAGTGTAATTTTTTACAGACTTTTTGCACTTACAGGAAAGGAGATAAATTGTTTTTTCAGTTTTCTCAAAAAGTGGTTTTATGGACAGAAGCTCTTACTGCATTCAGTGATTCATTCACTTCAGCACGCAGCAAGCACTTTCCTTTCATTATTTTATGCACTGATGAGGGTATACTCAACTCTACCGAAACAACTGTCTGCTGTTTAATTATTTTTTTTAGCTATTCTACATGTTGAAGACTTTTTCTGTGTGTATTATTGGCAGTTTTTTATAATAATTACCTTCTTATCAGTATACATATTTTTTAATATTCTGGTAATTTTTGCTGTCTTATAAATACTGTTCAATGAATATTTGACTAAAATTTTCTTTCTTTTACCTGTAGATTGAAAATGATGATTCACCTGAATTCTCCTTCTATTCTTCTGGTGCGCATGTAATTAGTCCTGTATGTTGTGGTCACTGATAATAGATTTTCTAAAAAAATTGAATATATTTAAGTAATTTTTTATTAAATAATTATTTATTTTCAGTTTTTTCACTGACATCCCATTAAAAATAAAATAAATGTATTTAGATGTTTTCAATTCATTTTGGTAGATAAAATGCAAGATACCATTGGTGTGTATCCATAAAGTTCTGCCTCAATAATAAAGAATCCACTTGTTTAACAAAGTATTTTATTATATATTTAATTAATCATATTATAGTTTATTCATTTAAGTCATGTTTTCTTTTAAGCATGTTGATCATTAGTATGATGGGTAAGAGATCTTAAAATTTATTCTATTTTAAAAGACAAATATTTGTAGCCAAAGGACTACGTTCGGTGAATTGAAATTATAATTGTGGGCCCATACAGGCCATAAGTGAATTTGGAAATATCTACATAACAAAAACATTTGGACATAGATTATTTAGACAACTACTGTTTTCAAAAAGATGCCGATTATTACACACAGCCACTTTTAACCATATAGAAATGGGTAAATTTGTAATGTTGTTTTCATTGCACAATTTTTTCAATGTACTAAAATAATACTTATTTTAACTTGAAAAACAAACTAAAATTCCATAATTATAAAAAATTTAATGTATGTGGAACTTAAATGTATTTTGAAAAAAAAAAAAAAAAAAAAACAGCTCAGTGACCAGATATATCCATCAATAGTAGTCCTAAATTATATGCCCTATATCCATAAATGGTTAAAGTCCTAATTTCAGCACTAACCACCAGAGGGCTCATTACACTTTTCTGTTGGTTATTAAATTTATGAGTGACAGTTCAGTTCAGTCCCATATAATCAGAGTTTATTAATATACAAAGTTCTCACTGCAAGATAGGAGAATTGGATCAAGTCAGCAAATATTCTATTAAAATTCCTTCACACATTTTATCTCCTTTTGCATAGGGCTGTGCCGATTAATCGGTTCGGTTAATCGATCAATGCTTAGTCCCGATCAATTTTTTTAATCGGGTTAATCGCATCGATTAATTCGATTAAAAATTTTCTAAATCCGATTAAAATTTACAAACTACGAATTAAAGTAAAAATATTGTTCTGCTTAAAAAATATTTTTTCACATATTTTACTAACAAACATTCTAATAATCATCCATTAAATAATGAAAAAGCAAAAAAAAAAAAAAGTAAAAAATAAAATAAATAAAAATAAAACCTCTCAAAAGTTGTTGCACTTTTGTTGATAGAGAAAAGGGGGGGAGGACAGTTATTAAACAAAATGCGGCTTCATGTGCATGCTGGAGCAACACCACCTGTCTGTAGCCTTCTACAGAAAGTGCTGGCTAGGGTAATAGTATTCTCAGAAACAAGAAGCTTTCAAAAAATAGAAATGCTAAAGATTGAAAAAAAAAAAAAGAGGGATTGAGATTTCAACTATCCCTCTGATGGGGGAAATGTCAACAGAGTTTCGCAGTATCTTCAAGCGTTTATTGTCTGTTCAGAATTGCTGATAGTAACTATTGAAGTAGAAACAGAAAATAACATTCTGTGTTCTAGTCCGAAGTGACAAAGAAGAACTAAAGTATAAGAATTTGAGATTTTTATGATAATAGTATGGAATTTTGAGAATTCATTTAAAAATAGCGACAAGCGAGATGGACATGACTTGCAAATATAAAACTAAAATATGAGTAAATTCATTTAATGTTTCTTTCAAAATGAATCGAAAAATTAATTTATTTAAAAAATAATATTAATAATAAATAAAATTGAATAAGTGAAAATATTTATATAAAATTAACACTTAAAGTCACCAATTATTACTCTGAAAATTGATTTAAATTTCAATTATGAAACAAAAATTTTTGAAAAAAAAATTTTTTTTTCAGTCAAACTTATGAATAATATATATACATATATACACACAGAATATGAGAGTTTTATTCATCATTGAAATAAAATTATAGAAAAAAAATGAAAACCGATTAAAAATCTGATTAATCGACCGATTAATCGATTAATGAACTACGATTAACCCAGTTAAAACTCTTAATCGATTCCCACCCTTACTTTTGCATGATGAAAATATCTTGCAATGAAACACACTTTACAGGGAATTTTTCAGAATTATTTTCATGTTATGAATTTTGAATGGGGTTTTCTTTAGATTATTAATATTACTTTAAAATAATAATTTAAAATCTTAATTATTTCTATCCTTTCAAATGTATTGATTAATTTTTAAGTTTTATTTTCATTAATTTTGGTGTTAACTGTTTCTCATATTAATTTTTTTTTTTTTTAAATAAACTGTTTCTCATATTAATTTTTTAAAAAATATGTTACTTTTTTTAGTAGTTCTTGCACTTTTTTTTTCTTTTCTTTTTTTAAGTGGCAAAACTAATTTTAGATATATATAAATATATTCAATTTAGTAAGATACTTCTTTCTTTCCTTATATAAGCTATAAAATTACATGCCTGTTCAATGATGCACTTTAGGTAATTAATAATAATCATTTGATGTTAGTCTTGTTAATTATGAAATTACATTCATTATTAAATAATACTAATAAAAATTTTATATGTATACATGGAATTTGATAAATCTCTGATTACCTCTATGAAGAAAAATATAAAAATTGGTATCTGTGAAATGAAAGGAATATTATATTTCTTTGTAAAATAGTGATGATTTGTTCTAAATGATATACAAGGTGTCCACAAAGTTTTTTTTACTAATACAGACATTTATTAAAGAAAATATTGAACAGATACAATCTTGAAAATTATTTTATATTAAGAGGCAATTATTAAAGTTTTTTTTTACAGCAATCAATAAACCTCTATATGTGCAGCATTTGTCGAGCAAAGCACATCAAGGTGATATACGATTTCCAACTATGTCTTCTGTAACAATGTGTTATCAGCTGTGCAGATGCTGCCTATGATCCTTTGCTTCAGGTTAGTAATATCCCTCACTATTGTTCGGTGTACACAAACTTTAACGCACCCCCACAGACAGAAATCCAGGTGTGTGAAATCAGGTGAACGAGGTGACCAAGGAATTGTATTATCTCATTCAATCCACCAATCTGGAACTGTTTCATTGAGGAAATTACAAACTCCAAAGCCCCAATAAGGCAGTGCATTATCTTGCTGAAAAAAAAAAAAAAAAACATTTGGTTGAATTATCCAACTGCTGTGTCACAAATTCAGCTAAAAGATCTAGGTACATACCTGCAGTAATTGATTTTTCTACAAAGAAAAATGGTCCAGTAACTTCGTTGCATGTCAAGTCACACCGAATATTCTATTTGGGATTACCTCTTTTGAATTTCCTACTTACATGGGAGTTTTCTGAGCCCCTGACTCTCGCATTACATTTATTGATTTTTTCTATAACATGAAACATTTCCTCATCCCTAAAACATATTCAACACTAGGCTTTTTCTTAAGGCATAGCCATTTTGATAATTGGAGCCTATAGTTCTTCAAAATGCTATCTAATGTCCACAAAATTAATTAATAAAAACTTTTAGTAGTAAATTAATATCTGTCACAAATTTCATTTTAATATCTCATCAAAAAGTATTTTAATGAATTCTTTAAGTTGTAAAGAGACTTTGTGGACACCCTGTATTTTATAGTTTGTATAAGATTGTAGAAGTTGTTTATTATTGTTATTTTAACTTATACTAAAATGATGTCTTCTAAATTATTACTTTCTCTTACCCATGTCGTAGAGAAAATATTATTTTAGGGTAAATTTTTTTAAACTGAATTTTTACTGTTTGCACATTTTTAGTTCTTTGCATCCAAAACTCAGGTTTTTAATTGTTGATCTATGTGTCGGTTATTAACGTAACTCAAAAAACATAATAGTAAAAGTCTAAATTCATTATACTAAACTTGTATGATATGGGGATATTACTTGAAACTTTTAATTGAAATCGGACAATTAGTTTGTGTACTGCGGCATACAAAAGCATTCATATACATTACATATTTTTGCAAAATTCCTCATACATACACTAAACAAAATGAAATTAACATATACAGGGTGAGAGGAAAGTTTTTGCACAATCAAAATATTTTATTACTTATAAAATATATATAAAGCAAATTATAAAATATAAAAGTTCTGTTGTCGAAAAATCATAAACAGATGAGTTACATTTCAAAATGACCTCCGTTTGCCTTGATACATAAATTAATATGTTTGGGAAAATCATCAATGATGCTCGTTAGCATCTGTGGAGTAATTGTATTGTCTTCCTTTTGCAATCAAGCATTTTATCACCTTACATTGTTTGAGCCGGGTTGCTTTCATTTTATCATTAAGAAAAGGAGCTTTGCGTAATTTATAAGGGTGAAGGTGTAGCTTGTTTTTAACAATGTTTCTAACCGACCAAGTGCTGATTTTAAGATCCTTAGTGAGTTTTCTAAGAGAACGTTGAGGATTTCTTCGAATTCTGTTTCTGATTTTATTCCCATTGGCTGGTGTGTCAGCTGACCTTGGTCTACCACATTTAGGTCTGTCACAGAATGTACCTAACTGTTTATATCAGTTAATAGCATAATAAACACTTCTTCTTAGTACCGAAAGAAGTTTACTTATGCTTGCAATGCTTGATCCATCTTTCCAAAGGCCAATTATTGCTGCTCTTTTATCTTTCGTAGACATATTTCTGTAAAAAAAGAGATATTTTTGCAAATTTATAAAAATGTTGGGACAAGTAATAAATATCAACACAAAATACATTTTTATAATGGGCTAAAATAGCTTGACAGAAATTGTGCAAGAACTTCCTTCCCACCCTGTATATTTCATTTCATATACACAAAAGCATGCTTCACATTAAGCATTCATTGTATGCATACACAAAAAATATTCACTGTTTGTTTACATAGTTATGCAAAAAATGCTTCTTTTTACTGTGCTAAATTTAAGTACGCTATGTGGTGTATACACAGATGTGTTGATACTGCAGTAACAATTAATATATGTAAAAAGGTATGTCATAACATTGGCCAGTCCAACAAACCCAATATTAGTTGATGTTACGTGCTACTGAAGCTATGACAAATTTTTTTTTAAAGTTATCGAAGTAAGAGAAAGTAGTACAGTGTGAATGATATATCAGATTATTTATCATTTATTTTTAAAAGTATAATCTAAAAAACTAAAAGTTGATCATGTTTTTATTTATTTATTTTTTCTAACAGTGTCCTCACGATTTACCTTGTCCAAAATTTATGGAAAGTACTAGTAGCTCTTGTGGCTTTACTGTGCCATATTATCCTCTATTTCCACGACATGTAAGAGTTCTGACTTTTTTTTTCTGATTGTGCTTATAATATTTAATTTTATAATATTGTGGATCCATTTACATATTTTTAATTAAGTATGATATAGTTTTATTGTAATTCTTACTATATATCAAGTTGCTTTATATGAAATAGCCATTTTAGAATATAGGTTTTATTAATGATTTAACATACAATTTTTGAAACTGTTTAATCAAAATATGCCCTATCTACATCAATATATTTCTTTCATCGACAACAAACATTTTTTATGCCATTTTCAAAGAACATCTCAGTCTAGAGTCAAGAAATTCTCTGATGGCTGTTTTGACAGCTTCCTGATTGACAAAGCATTTGTATACCAAAAAAGTGTCCAAATGTTTAAAGAAGTGGTAATCAATAGGTGATAAATCTGGTGAGTATGGACGATGAGCCAGAACTTCAAACCTCAACTCTTTCAACTTCTATGTGGTCACACGTAAAACATGAGGTCTTACATTAACCTGCAGAATGATTACACCCTTTTTGTTTACTAATGCTGGCTCTGTAGACAACAATATTTTCTGTGCAATATCAAGTTGTTGATAGCAATACTCTATATTATTAGTTTGGCCAGTTCCTAAGAAGCTATAATGAATAGCGACCCTTTGATTTCATCAAACTGACGTCATTGTCTTCTTTCGGTTTTGGCCTTTCATCTGCATTCAGCCATTATGCTGAACATTTCTGATTATCATAGAGTATTTACTTTTCATCACATGTGATTGGATAACTTAAAAAGGGACTTTTTTTTTTCTAATACTCAATGATGGGCAGATCTCTAAATATTGCAGTTTATGCCTTTCTGTCTACTCATGTGGAACCCATTTGAGGAACTTTGAGAGGAACTGAAATTCAGTTCACTTTATTATTGATAATTTTTTTAATTTCAAGATGTTTGCTTGATGTTTTTATATAAATAGCTCAATAAATTTGGCTAATAAGTTATGCAAATGAAATCTTGTTAACACTTGCACAGTGCAGGTAAAAATTGTTTAATAAAAGTGCCCATATTTCATTAGATATTTAATATTTTTATTTTCTGATTGCAGTATGTTGTGTCTAATGTATTGTGTCAGGTTTCTTAAAAGAAAAGCTTTGAATTTCTTATAATAAAATGTCAATTTGTTTTGCAATTTTTGAAAGGAACTTTTATATCTACATGATTATATGCATTAGTCTCATAGAAATGAATACAAACAATTAAAGGAAGCCTTACAATCATATGCTACAGTGAGAATGCATTTTGAACATTACTTTTTACAGAGGGATTCCAAACATTCTTAGTTTTTTTTTTTTTTTTTTTTTAATTCTTTGTCCGTTTTGCTTTTGGCGCAAAACTTTCACTGAAATGTATGACATATAACATGTTCTTTACACTTGTAGTTTTAAGATAATTCATCAAATACTTTTTTGAGATATTTGGCACAATGTCTAAAATCAAAAGTGTCTGATCATTTATGAAAAAGCATTGTATTTTACATTAAAAATTTTTTTTATAATAATTTCATTGTAATTTTTTTTTCCTTATTTGTTTTCAGTATCGACATGTCATGCATAAGGATTGGATCTCTTATGTCATTATTAAAAAAAGCTCGCGACCTGAGAGTAAGTTAAATGATTTGTAAGATTTTTTATTTAACTAACTGTATTTTTAAAATAAATAAACAGGTAGGTAAGATTTTTCTTTTGATAAATCATTTATTAAATGTGCACAATTTAGTTTATGGTAAACATATTTCAGAATGTACATAAATACAGTTTCATATTTTTAGAAATATGATTTTATATTTATTTGATATTAAAATGTAGAAATACAGTAGAGAGTCAAAAATCCGCACAGCTTGGGACCAGAGGTTGTGCAGATTTTAGGATTTTGCAGATTTCAGGGCCATAAAAAATGATTTTCACTTTGAACAATATATTGTTTTTATTATTCAAACTAAACACACTCTGTTAAATTACTCAGTACATACGAATAATAATGAACATTAACAAATATATATTTATATACATAAAAAAAAAAATGAAAAAGAATATTTGTCAGATAAAATCTGTTCACATGTAGCTAGTTTTAAACTAAACTTGAACCTGCATGATTTATTTATTGTAAATAGTAGTAACACAAATTTATTTTTATATGAATTTTATCGAGTTCTTCCTTACAAATTATGCCTTCATCAGAAAGCATTTAAAAAAATTAGTTTTTTATTATTTATTGATATCATCATATCACAATAATCATTATTTTCTTTTGATGAATTTAATATACTGTCAATAATATCATTAGCAGTAACTTGGGTCTTGCAGTCTTTCATATTATTATTTTTATTTTGTTTTGCTTTTTTGTAATCATAAAATGCAAACATAAAATCTGTATTCAAGATCTTTTTCAAAAATTCTGATTTGCAGTTATGTAATTTATTAATAGTGAATTTCATTGTTTGTATCTGACAAGCTGTGCGGATTTCGGACTTCGGCAGATTTCTGGCTCTCTACTGTATTTCTTTTTTTATTAAATGTTATACTTTAATAAGCTTAATACTGTTTTATTTTATTTTTCAATTAGCATAACACTATTTTATTTAAAACTATAGGTTTTCAGGTTTTTCTAATTTAAAAACCTTTCTCATTTGAAATTCATCTTGATACTCTGCAAATTTTAATTAAAATCGATCACAATTTAATTATTTAAAATATTTCTGTTTTCACTTTGAAAATTAGCATTTTTTAAAAAATAAATAAAATAAAACTAAATAAATAAATAATACCAACAATTCCAGATTAAAACGATAATTTAATCGATTATCCTTTCAGTAAAACTGCTAAAGAAAATAGAGAAATCCCTAAAATAGGAAACAAACAATATAAAGAAAATCTAAAATCAGATAAATCCAAAATTGTTTTATCAGCGGTCAATGTTTATTTTTCGTATCCTTTATATATATAGTTTGCAAGTGTAATGATGATTCCGGTTCGTACTCATCTATATAGCAAGTTGTGACCTAATTTCCATACTTTAGTTAATTTTAAAAAATCTAATTGTCTGATCGATAAGCTTTTTAGTCCGACGGATTCAGAAAAAAAGCCCTTTTCATTTGGTATCTTTTTGTAACAAAGTTTTGATTAGATTTTTTAAAATTAATTAAAATATGAAAATAATAACCTGGTAATAACTTCAAATTTGGACATTTAAATTTATAATTGCTGCCAAAAAAATTTACCAATCATTTATTTATTTATTTATTATTATTTTTTTTAGCATAAAAAGAAATATGCTTTCACTCAAAAAATACAAAATAATAGCAAACTTTCGCAGTTTATTTCTTTTCTTATTTACCTTTAAAATTTGAAACTCATAAACCTTAAGCCAGTATAAGTCAATTTAACGGCCCCAGGAGGGGAAATTATTGTGGTTCTGTTTCCGAAAGCGAGTGTTAACAGGACGGCTTCAGCCAGACTCGTCTACTAACGTACATGTCAGTGTGCTTAGACTGATTGACTGTTAATAACCTGTAGAATGCCCAAGTGTCTTCAATAAAGCGATTGCATAAACTATTTTGGAGTGAACAATGTTGAGTGAACAATGTTGACTCTTTAAATATGAAGTGACAGTAGCTAATCACCTCCTTGATAGCTAATACATTACATGAGAAATAAAGAAATGTTTTAATTATTGTAAGGACAAGGGATAACAATAGTTATCACGTTCTATTAAGGCTGAAAACATTGTAAACAAACTGGAATTCGCAATCAAAACTGACGATGTTGAACTAAAGTGATTAATTTTAATTTTTTCAGCTAGAAATTCTTAATGAAAGGTTTTTATGCTAAAAAGGAACAATGTCGAAAATAAATATTAATTAATTTAAATTAAATTGACAAACTTGAAATTAAGTTTTAAATTACTGAAAGGAAAGTTAGAAAGTAAATATCAAGTCCTAAAAGTGAGAAGAAAAACCTAAAAATCGACAGGAAGTGATGTTGCATCTTCCATATAACCTAACCTTACATCATTGGATTAATATTTATTTTGAAGTTTATAAAAATTTAAAGCAGAAACAATTTATAATGGTAAAAATTTCAGTAATAATGATAACCTCAAATCACAATTGGTTGAGTTGTTTTCTGATAAGGGCCAGAAATTTTGTGAGTGTGGAATCATGAAGTTACCAGAGAGATGGGGAAAAGTCAGGAAACAATAGAAAATATTTGATATTTGACTGAATAGATTTAATTTTTTTTTTTGTATAAAAACAATTGAGTTTTATTTCACACTAAAAAAACACAATTGCTTTTTTGCCAACCCAATATTTCTAAGTGATTTTAAATGATGTATAGGGAATGAAAATTGCTCAATAAAAATAAAAATTTAATTTTTTTCCCTAAGAATTTTAAATATTCTCAAAACTTTTCAGACATATTTATGTTTTTATTAATGTGTAAAATGAAACCTTTTCATTAAAATATTTTGCTTTCTATCAAACAGTTATTACGAGATAATAATAATTCTGCTTTTCTTTTGAAGACTTTTCTGCTTTACCAAGAATTGTGAAACCAGTTTTAAAGAGACATAAGCATGTTATTTGCCGCCTTTGTTGTAGTGATGGACAAATGAAAGAAGTAATTGTTACAAAAGCTAGACATGGAAGGTTTGTAATTTTTTCTTCAAAAAATTCTGATTATGAAATTACACCCCCCCCCCTTCCTTCCTTAAAAAAAAAAAAGTAAGTATGTTTATTTTAACTTTCAAAAGGAAAGTATTGTAACAGTGTCAAAAATCCAACTTTGAGATTTTGGAGTTTCTATATGTTTCGAGGTCCCCTAAGTTTGTTTTTACGATGATATATATATGTGTGTGTATGTGAGAGAGAAAAAGAGTGAGTGAACACAATAGTGCCTAAACGTTTTGTTCGAATGAGCTGAAAGTTGGTACATATATTATAGATCAGGCCCATCCAATTCTTGGCGAGCCGCATTGAAAATGTATTTTATACAGGCCAGCTGCATTGTATAAATGAATGAGTTTTTCTTTGGTGGGCTTAAGAGGATTTGAAACAGAAAATATGTATATTAAATATACTTTTATTCATAAAATAACAATAACACAATCAAAAAATTATGATTATACACTCATAAGTATAACAGTAAGAATCAGTTATTTAGATAGTATTTCATTATCATCAACAAGCACAATATTTGTTTCTTTAGCTACTTTAATCGGTACTTTCATAAAAAAAAAAAAAAAAAAAACAGAAACAATTTATTAATTTTAGATGTTTTAACCGCAGATGTCAAATTAGAAATTTCCTGAAATCTGTCACGGACCGCAGAACCTTACATAGCTGGCCAGTCCTGTTATAGATTACCATAGCACAAACCCTATTGATTTTGGTGAATCTAGAACTTAAGAGTTTTTTTTACAGGGACACAAAGAAAAATTCTTTATCCTTATGGTTTAAATGCCTTAATCCTCTGAGCCAAAAATTTATACACATGTTAGAAGTCACAGTCGCACGAACTATATAGATTTTGGTGAATCTCACTTATAGATTTTTTTTACAGGGATACAGAGAAAAATTCCTTATCATTATGGTTTATGGGCTCAAGATTTTCAAAGTGCGATTGCATCTAAATGCCTTATTCGATTGAGCAGAAAAGTTACACATGTTATAAGTCACTGTTGCACAAAAGGTATAGATTTTAGTGAAGCTATCACTTAGTTTTTTTACAGGGACACAACAAAAAATTCTTTATCATTATGCTCTATGAGCTCAAATTCTTTAAAGTGCGATAGTATCTAAACACCTTATCCGATTGATTTGCAAATTTACATACATGTTATCAGGACCCGACTATGCTTTTTGAAGATCCAGCTATTGATACTATTTGGAGGCTCCCTCACCCTGTTTTAAAGAGCTTGCCAAAAGAACCCATTCTCAAAAACAAAAATAAGTAAATAAAAATATTTTTCTTTCATATAAACATTCTTTTTCCTCATTTTTTTTTAGCAACCTATAACAAAATTATAGTTTCATGTTCAAGACAAATGAAAAACTGAAGCACATTGATCAGCCAATGTTTAGGAAATTAGTCACAAAATTTAATAATTTTTTAAGCTTTCTAATAAAATATAGAAAGAAAAATTTAATCAATTTTTGTTTTTAATAGACATATAATGAAAAAATTTGTACTATTACTTCTCAGTTTTTGGAAATGAGGCCCCCTAAATTTGGAGACCCTGGGCCCGTGCCATAATCTGGCTCTGCCTGTTATAGATCACCGTCACATGAACTGTATGAATTTTGGAGAATCTAGCACTTATAGAATTTTACAGGAATACAATGATTTTATCATTATGATCTATGGGCTCAAATTGTTTGAAGAGCGATAGCGTTAAATTAAGCAACATACTTTAAAAAGAAAAATACTCAAACACTCTATTATAATTTTCTCTTTTGTTTATTTAACAACTTTTCTTATTTTATTTATACAACCGTTAGTAACTTAATGTTCAGAAAGTCAAATGGAGTCACTCCAGATTTTTTTAAGGTAGGGGAACGGGAAGTCCCTACCTCAAAATAAACATCTTTTAAAAGTTATTACGTCTATCTAAATGATTAAAAACTTATGATTTTTGATCATTTTAATTTCTAATAAAACAAATATTGAATTTTAAATGATACAATTTTAATACCATGAATGTTTATATATAATGAAAGACTGTTTTCAGAAGCAGGCCTGCAAAAATGTTATCCATTGAATAAGTATTTTTGTTATTGCTAATGTACATGTAAAATATTAGCTTTAGGATAATTGTTTAAATGCTAAAATATTCAATTTAAAGTCTTAAATTAGTTTGAAATTCTATCAATACTTATGTCAAAAATAAATTCTGTATATTTTTTTATGCACATTTGTGCATCTGTTCAAAAAATATAAAGTATTTTTCAGTTTTGGATTTTTGCTATTTAATTCACTTTTTTATAGGTTTATTTAACTGTTACTTATCAACAGTATTTTATAATGTAGAAAAGAAAGTAAATGTATTAAAATAATTCATTCATTCTTGCATTGCTGATGACAATAAAAGATATTTTAAAAGGCTTAAATGCAAAATTTAAACAGCTTAACTTTGAAAAATGTCTGAAACAGAATATGTTTGTAGTATAATGTTTTATTTAATATATTTTTCTTTACTTTTTTTCGTTCATTTTATAAAAGTTTGTGTTGTAAGAACAGAAAATGTTCTTGCTATTAACATAGCAAAAAGAGTTATTCTGCCACTTTTTTCTTTTTAACTGTATCTTGCTTATACATGCAGGGACATAATGCATGTATAATAGTTGTCTGCATCTGCATTTTCTTTCTGTTTAGAAACCAAACTTACCATTAAGAAAAGTAAATTATATTTAATTTAATAAAATAATGCCATGTATTTTACAAGATTAAACTCTCAGCTGTATAATCTTGAAATTTTAATAAATTTATTTTCTTTTTCTAGGCATGCCTATAGATGTGCAAGGGAAAGTAGCCAAGGAGATATATTTCCAGTCAATGTTAAGCCTCTAGATATGATGAATGATTCATCATAAATGCTTTTCTGCTTATTTTTGTATATTTTGTAAATATAAATTATTTGTCATGATAAAATTTTTCGTATTAATAAATCTGTTTTTACCATGTTGAATAATTTAGTTGTTCTAGATTATATAAGACATTATGTCTAAAACTGGTACAAGGAAGAAACTTTTCAGGGCTATCCCTGAATTCAGGGTTTTTGGAAATTTAGCTCTTTCTGAATTTCATGTTAAATGATTTTGTTTTTATAGAAATTATTCATTTTGAATGTTTAATTTCCTTCATAATGCATTAACGGCCCTCTTCACTTAACGTCGCTGGAAACCTGAGTCAGTGTTATTCTATGGGGAAATTTTCTTTACAAATAACTTATTAACTAATACATATTTTTAAATTCTGTTTTCACATTCAGAAAATTCCCAACTGTTAAATTGATGGACCTTTTTTAAAAATGTATTTTTTTAATTTTTAATATTTTATTTTGAAATTTCAAAATGAACAATTTTCACATATTGAAAATTCGTATTTTGCAGCTTCAAAAAAAAAAAAAAAATAAATAAAATAAAATAAAAATAAATAAAATAATTTTTTAAAAAAGGTTCGTCACTTTAACAGCTGTAAATTTTCAGAATGTGAAAACAGAATTTAAAAATATGTATTAGTTAATAAGTTATTTGTAAAGGAAAATTTCCCATAGAGTAACATTAGCTTCGGCTTCTGGCAGCGGTGAGTGAAGAACCCCTTAAGAACTCTTCAAATATCACTTATTATAGGTATAGATAAAGGGTGCCACTAGTCAGGGAATCTCAAGTAAAGTCAAGGAATTTGACAAATTTTGTGGAAATAAGCCATATTTGAAAGCTTGTTATTGTAAATTGCTAAATTGTTTGCTAATTTTGTGACTTATTTTTTTATGGGAAATACACAGCATAAGTCACGTAAAATGGTAAAAATAATCAGGAAAAGTTCTAATGTTAGTCACCCTGAAACAAATATTTTTAATAATAGCCATATCATTAATAAATATTCCCTCTTCATTAATTCTGCATGCGAGTAACAGTTTTCAGGATTTTTGCATGTTAGATTGTTCCATCCTTGCAGGTAGTAATAGAAATGTTTCGTAATATTAAGAAATGTACCTCAATTTTTTTTTTAAATAGAAAAGCATAAAATAAAAATTTACCAATGAGTTGGTTAGTCAAAAGCAGTGTAAAGTTTCAAAATTATCCTTATAAATACCTTAAAAGAGCATTGCTGTAATGAAATTTTGGTTGATATTTTGCTTAAGAGGTCGTCTACACATTAAAATTTGCCTCAACTTCATTTTTTCAAACAGTAACACCCATTTTTGACTAGATATTCAAATTTAAAGATCAAGGCAGTTTGGAAAAGGGTATAGCTTATAATCCTTTAATTAATTCTTCATAGAGTTACAAAAGAAAATATATTAGGGATTCATCCCTACATAAAAAAAAAAAATAAAAATAAAGATTTCACACAGAGAACTTTTATATCCATTCAGATAATAGGAAAAGATTTTAAATATAAAATAAAGTCAAGGCCAATTGTGACCTCACTTTAAAAATCCTGGGGAAAAAAAGAAAGACCAAGCTACATATATATATATTTTTGATTTAAAAATATGAAATGAATGTAAGATTTTAGTAAGTGTATAGTAATCCTTGTAAGTTAGAAAAGACGTTATCAAGCTTCCAATATATAACAGTAGCGGCTCGTGAGATTCCTTTACAGGGGGGCTGCATAGCTGAATGTCTATGTAAGATTTGAGAAAAAACGAAAATGATTTTCTAAATAATCTGTTTTAATCGGGGGCTTCGGGTTTTATATGCATAGACTAAGCAAGAAGCAAAGTAATACAGCATAGATTTAAAATTTTATTTATTGGACATTCATTACAAAAAAAAAAAAAAAAAATCTGGAGATTTTATTTTGTTAACTTTATTTATTTATGATAATCAATTTCCCCCAACAAAATATTTTTCATCTGCATGCTATTATTTTCTCCAAGATCGTACGAAGTATACAGACATGTTTGTAAATCAACTTTTGCTCATTAAAAAAATACGCACAATGATTTATATAAAAATAATAATAAATAGTTTGATTGCATACTTATGTAGATCTGTACAGTTCTTGCGATAATAACTGCAAATAATTCGAATCTATAGTCCATAATGATAAAGAATTTCTTTTTGTGTCTCTGTAAAAAAAATTATAAGTCCTGTACTCATCAAAACTATACAAATTGCGTGACGATTACCTATAACGTACCTACCAATTTTTTTAGCTCAATTGGATAAAACATTTAGGCACAATAGCACTTCATAAATTTAAGTCCATTAATCAAAATGATAAGGAATTTTTCTTTGTGTCCTTGTAACAGAAGTATATAGTCTCACATCCATCAAATTCTATACAGCTTGTTTGATGGTGACCTTTCACATACTTACCAGCTTTCAGTTCAATCGATCATTTAGATGTTATGATATTCACTCACATATATACACTTACTCACACCATACATATAACACTGTAAAAATAAAAATGAGCTCAGGAGATCTCAAAACATTATAGTAATGTAATGCTCGTATCTTAAAAGTGCAATTATAATGATGCGTTTCATTAATTTATTTAGAACAGGCTTTGAAATATTAATTAAAAGAGTTAAAATCGTGCACATCACATAGATCATGAAATTGCTTGTCTAACATTACGAACATTTTATTATTATTATTATTTTTGATGCGAACTTTACACGCATGGTACAGTAAACTAAAATTTCATTTAGATGTGAAACCTTAGTATAATTAAAAACGAATTACCAAAATTTGCTGCACATAGTCAGTAACGTATCCGATAACTTCTGTATTGCCGTGCATAAAAGAAAAAAAAAATCTACAAATGTTAAAACATATTATTTTCTTTAGATACATTAAAAAAAGATTTGAATAGTATATATCAGTTTAATTTGGTTTGAAATATTACCCATGCCAGCAGGGCATTCTGGATGTTTTGTGTGTCCTCGTAAAAGAAGTATAAATGAAAAATACAACATTTTCTAAATGGATAAGTTTGTTATGCATTAGAAAAATTTACATAATTTTCCTAGATTCTGCAACAGAATAACACTGCTAAAATGTATTTAAATTAATTTTCTTATAAAATGTAATGTGTAAGAAATTTTTGTGCATTCCTCTAAATGAACTGTAAACGAAACATACCCCATTTTTAATAGGAAAAATAGTGTGGTCAATCTACAGAACGGATATTAAAATGCTTAAATTTCCGAGCATATTTCTGAAAGTTCTCACTCAAATAGAAAGACAGATGAAACGAAGTTATAAATGCTTTCCAACTTCGTTGTACGAAAATGTCAGAAATTAAAAATTTAGTAATCTCGTCTTTTTAAGGAAGGTTCGACTGCTAATATTTCTCATCAAAATAGAAAACCATTAGTGAGTAATAATATACAAGTGAAAAAAAAAAAATAATTATTATTATAATAAAAACCTTATCAACAAAGCGATTAAACCCTTGATAAATTTTAAATATTATGTTTAAGGCTGTACATCAGTCAGATAGCTCCCTTTCTCCATTCCCATGTTATCCAATAGGATTTTCGTTGCTTGGTTTTATAAAAATATCTCATTCAAAAATGAAGTTTTTTGAATTTTGTTTTTTGAATATTACTCTTTGAACAGATAGTCTTTTAGCTTAGTGAGCGATTTTTTGAAAAAATAAATTTAAATACTTCATTTAGATATCCAAACTTAAAGTCCTAAATTTACTTAATGAAATAAAATATTTAAATTGATTTTTTTGAAACATTGCTCACTAATCTAAAAGACGACCTGTTCAAAGACTAATATTCAAAAAACAGAATTCAAAAAACTTCATTTTTGAATAAGATATTTTTAGAAAACGAAGCAACGAAAATCCCATTGGATAACATGGGAATGAAGAAAGGGAGTTATCTGACTGATGTACAGCCTTAAGGCAAAATTTATATAAAAATTGTGATTCTGTCTATTCAACGTTTCTGCCATTGGCAAAGCAAGAAACCGAAAAACCGTGGGAAATTTCCATGTAATATAAAATAAAAATCTGTTTGAAAAATAAATAAAAATGACTTCTATTTTCTCATATAATCGTTAATAACCTTCATGCTAAATTTTTTTACCTCTCATACATAAATAATCTTCAAACACAGCGATTACCGCATTAAAAACAGTGAAGGAAAAACGTAGATTACAAAGGGAAATTGTTCTTTTCCAGCATTACCGAAATCCCTAATCAGATTGGAGCTGCACCGGACGCAGCTCCAACCAAGATGGTCGAAACTGGTAGGCAAAACGAGTAGGGGCGATTGAAAATGTTCTTTCCCTAAAGAAATCCCTTTTTTCGGGAGCTGCATGAATGAACAGCCCCTTTACGAATTTTCGAGGTGCTATTGCGTTTAAAAATGGTTAACTTTTCTCAGCTTTTTAATAATTTTTTCATGATAACGAAGTAATCTGCTTTTCTATATGCATAATACTAATCAATATAATAATATTTATTTTCAAAATATTTTGAAAGTTGATAAAATAATTTTTTCGAACATTTCTGGGGGGGGCTGCAGCTCTGCAGCTCCTGCCACGAGCCGCCACTGATATATAACAGTTTTCTATTAACAATCACTGGAAAAAATCATATACACTATCACCCCTGTAAGGTAATGCTAATTAAGAAGTCATCTAAACTTACTTGAATAACTATTTTCATTTCTATATATGCAAGGCAGACTCCGCAGAGCTCCTACTTTTTAAAACTGTTACCTTTTTTCTTATTTTTGGTTCAGTTATGAAAATTTGAGATTATTTTTATTCTCAAATTTTCAAAGTTTTTTTTTTCTTTTTTTTATTATTTTTTATTCTGAATAAAAAGTATTTTCAAAATCAACTACAGTACAGTCTCCAAAATCCAGACTTCATAAATCCGGAAAATTACAAAATCCAGCATAATTTACAATTTTAATTATTTATCATTGATTTAGCTTCTTAACTTGCCAATAGATGGCAGCACTATTCAGTTTTTACCATCTATGTTTTTTTACTGAGTGATTTCTATTCAACTTTTTCTTATTTAATTTATATTTAGGATGAGTTTTTTTTATATTTACAGTTGAGTACCATTAATCAGCGAACCTGTAATTCACAATACTCCGGTAAATGAAACAAAACTTCATTTCAACAGAAATATTTTTTATTTATTAAATACAGTGAAACTTGAATAATTTGAACTTGTTTAATTCGAAATTCTGGATAATACGAATTTTTTACTCGGTCCCTTGAATTTTGTATTAAAATAATGTTAAAAAATCATGGATAATTCAAATTTTTCATACGATTACCTTTAAAATGTTACAGTAAAATTTGTTCCCGACATTTTTATCGCTAAAGTGCATTATTTTTTTAAACAGTCTTTCAAAAGAAAGATGAGGAAATACAAGAGTATTTCCTACCTAGTGCATCAGAAGAAGATATGGTCCATATAAATGAACTTTGAGGTTTTTTTTAATTGAAAGTCATGTCTAATGTACAGTTGAGTGTCTAAGAACATGATTTGACAAGGATTTATTTAACAAAATAGTATTAACTCTACTTTTTTTATATAGAAATTTTTGCTAGTGTTTGGATACTTTTGTTATCGACTAGAAGATTCTGTTTTTGTATCAATTGATAGGTTGAAGTCATATTCTATGACACAAAGATTGTACTTAAAGAAGCAATCGAAAATATCTGACTATTTTTAAAAAAGTGTTGAATAATTAAGCTCGTAAAAAAATATTGATTTAATGGGAAGGGGGGGGGGGATGTGGCAGTATTCTTAGGTATAAAGTGTATGTGTTAAATCTTTGATCATAGAGTTTTATTTATTTATCTTTTCTTTTTGACAAAATAGTATATGCAATTCGAAGTTTTGGATATTTCGAATTTTCCTCTGGTTCCTTCAGCTTCGAATTATCAAAGTTCTACTGTAATTGTAAATTTATGAAATATTTTTAATATACGATTTTCGGGACATATATTCTTGATATTATCAAATTTAATTTTAAAGTGAAAACTACAAAATAAAAATGCGTGTTTAATTATCTTGAAATGTAAATTTTCAATTAAAGCCATTATTGAATGATAATTCTCCTATAAGCAATACATTTCAATTCTTCATTATGTTGGTGAACTAAGATATTGATAATTAGAAAAACTGAAAATTTTTGTAAAATCATTTAAAAAAGACTAGAAACTTTTTTTTTTTTTTTTTTTTTGTAAATTTAATTCGAATGTATTTTATGTAATATCATTTCATGAAACCTAAGCAAAAGAATGTTTAATACAAATTTTGCTCGAAAGATGGTACTACCAAATATTCCTTCTGCTAAACCATTAATAGGGTAAATGTGATCATCTTTTCTGTAAATTCGGCAGCGAAAATTTTTTGAAATTGTAATCAAATTAAAACAGTAGAATATGAAAGTTCTCATTTTGATTTTTTTTTTTTTTTTTTTTAATTCATTTGTAATTCCTCTGTTTTTTTTTTTTTTTTTTTTTTTTTTTTAAAGATCTTACTGAATACATACTGAAACATAAATGTATATATATTTAATTTTTTTTTTTTTTTTTTTTTTTTTTTTTTACATATTTGTTTTAATTTGTAGATGAGTTATTTAAAAGAATAATTCATCTACAAAATGAATGATTGTTAAATGAAGAATTATTTAAAAAAAAAAAAAAATTACACGCGAAAAGATGTTAGATGTTGAAGGTTTCGAAATTTCAACAGGACACGAAACAGTGACATCCAGTTCTATCATTGTTGGTTTACTTTCTTCCTGGAAAATCTTTTATTTTATTTTTACTTTCTTCTATATGTAATATAGAGAAAGTATTGGATTCGTAAAAATTTTCGACCTCGGGTTTTTGATGGATTTACACGTTTTGAGAGCTGTAGAACACGATTTGACCCTTTTTAGAGAATGTCTGTCTGTCTGTGTGTGTGTGTGACAAAATTTTGTGGCAACTGTATCTCAGGAACTACTGCACAGAATTTCATACAAATTAGTATGTAGTTGCACCTTGACATAAATTAGTGCCTATCAACTTTTGGTAAAAATTGTCATACAGGTTGCGTTGCCATCCCGCTTTTTCTAAATTTTTAACATGGTGATATAGGGCAAAATTTTGTATAAATGTGCATAAAGAGAATTATTTTTTAGTAATCATTATGAAATTTACAAGACTTATTTATATTAGAGGTAGTCAACTGGGGAAAAAATTTTGTATGCGTAGGAGCCTCGTGAACCCCCCTGGGGGGAAGTCCCCCCTCGAGGGGAGTAAATTTTCAAGACGGGTATCTTTCGAAAGGTCTCGTCAATACCTTTAAAACGAATGGTTGAACTATAAATCTGTGATAATTTAAAACAAAGTTATCGATTTTTTTTACTTTTAACAAAAAGTAACTTAGAAAAAAATCGTATTTTTTTTTTTTTTTTTTTTTTTTTACCGAAATTTAACCAGACGTGGTATTTAGTTGGCCCCTGACATAAACTGGGGCTGATTAGATTTGGGGATCAATCACTCAACAGGTGGTGCTGTGATCGTATTTTTTCTAAATTTTTAACATGGCAGTATAGAACAAAATTTCGTATAAATGTACATAATGGGAGTTATTCTTAACCTGTGATTGTGAAATTGATATGAATTATTGATAATAGTAGTAGTTAATTAGGAAAAAAATCTCGGTCATCGCTTCCCCCCCCAGGGGAAAGTACCCCCGCGCGGGGGGGGGGGGGGTTAAATTTTCAAGATGGGTATCTTTCGAAAAGTCTCGTCAATATCTTTAAAACGAATGGTTGAACTATAAATATGTGATAATTTAAAACAAAGTTATCATATAGGGAGGCTACAGTAAGCTTTTCGTTAAGATCAAGCAAATGGTTCGTGTACAGGGACAATCAAGAGAATTCTAATACATTAGGTCTATGGGGGAAATTGCAGATAAGTAGAGTTTAATGTCTATAGACTGCACTAAACCAAATGAAACGAATATGTATTTTTTGTAATAGAGATAGTTAACTGGGAAATTTTTTTTTGTGTATGTAGGAGCCTACCCCCCCCCCCCTCCCCCCCCGGGGGAGGAAGTTCCCCCTCGAGGGGAGTAAATTTTTATGATCGGCATCTTTCAAAAGGTCTCGTCAATATCTTTAAAACGAATGGTTGAACTATAAATATGTGATAATTTAAAACAAAGTTATCGATTTTTTTTTTTTTTTTTTTCCGGTAAATGAAACAAAACTTCATTTCAACAGAAATATTTTTTATTTATTAAATACAGTGAAACTTGAATAATTTGAACTTGTTTAATTCGAAATTCTGGATAATACGAATTTTTTACTCGGTCCCTTGAATTTTGTATTAAAATAATGTTAAAAAATCATGGATAATTCAAATTTTTCATACGATTACCTTTAAAATGTTACAGTAAAATTTGTTCCCGACATTTTTATCGCTAAAGTGCATTATTTTTTTAAACAGTCTTTCAAAAGAAAGATGAGGAAATACAAGAGTATTTCCTACCTAGTGCATCAGAAGAAGATATGGTCCATATAAATGAACTTTGAGGTTTTTTTTAATTGAAAGTCATGTCTAATGTACAGTTGAGTGTCTAAGAACATGATTTGACAAGGATTTATTTAACAAAATAGTATTAACTCTACTTTTTTTATATAGAAATTTTTGCTAGTGTTTGGATACTTTTGTTATCGACTAGAAGATTCTGTTTTTGTATCAATTGATAGGTTGAAGTCATATTCTATGACACAAAGATTGTACTTAAAGAAGCAATCGAAAATATCTGACTATTTTTAAAAAAGTGTTGAATAATTAAGCTCGTAAAAAAATATTGATTTAATGGGAAGGGGGGGGGGGATGTGGCAGTATTCTTAGGTATAAAGTGTATGTGTTAAATCTTTGATCATAGAGTTTTATTTATTTATCTTTTCTTTTTGACAAAATAGTATATGCAATTCGAAGTTTTGGATATTTCGAATTTTCCTCTGGTCCCTTCAGCTTCGAATTATCAAAGTTCTACTGTAATTGTAAATTTATGAAATATTTTTAATATACGATTTTCGGGACATATATTCTTGATATTATCAAATTTAATTTTAAAGTGAAAACTACAAAATAAAAATGCGTGTTTAATTATCTTGAAATGTAAATTTTCAATTAAAGCCATTATTGAATGATAATTCTCCTATAAGCAATACATTTCAATTCTTCATTATGTTGGTGAACTAAGATATTGATAATTAGAAAAACTGAAAATTTTTGTAAAAATCATTTAAAAAAGACTAGAAACTTTTTTTTTTTTTTTTTGTAAATTTAATTTGAATGTATTTTATGTAATATCATTTCATGAAACCTAAGCAAAAGAATGTTTAATACAAATTTTGCTCGAAAAATGGTACTACCAAATATTCCTTCTGCTAAACCATTAATAGGGTAAATGTGATCATCTTTTCTGTAAATTCGGCAGCGAAAATTTTTTTAAATTGTAATCAAATTAAAACAGTAGAATATGAAAGTTCTCATTTTGATTTTTTTTTTTTTTTTTTTTTTAATTCATTTGTAATTCTTCTGTTTTTTTTTTTTTTTTTTTTAAAGATCTTACTGAATACATACTGAAACATAAATGTATACATATTTAATTTTTTTTTTTTTTTTACATATTTGTTTTAATTTGTAGATGAGTTATTTAAAAGAATAATTCATCTACAAAATGAATGATTGTTAAATGAAGAATTATTTAAAAAAAAAAAAAAAAAAAAAAATTACACGCGAAAAGATGTTAGATGTTGAAGGTTTCGAAATTTCAACAGGACACGAAACAGTGACATCCAGTTCTATCATTGTTGGTTTACTTTCTTCCTGGAAAATCTTTTATTTTATTTTTACTTTCTTCTATATGTAATATAGAGAAAGTATTGGATTCGTAAAAATTTTCGACCTCGGGTTTTTGATGGATTTACACGTTTTGAGAGCTGTAGAACACAATTTGACCCTTTTTAGAGAATGTCTGTCTGTCTGTGTGTGACAAAATTTTGTGGCAACTGTATCTCAGGAACTACTGCACAGAATTTCATACAAATTAGTATGTAGTTGCACCTTGAAATAAATTAGTGCCTATCAACTTTTGGTAAAAATTGTCTTACAGGTTGCGTTGCCATCCCGCTTTTTCTAAATTTTTAACATGGTGATATAGGGCAAAATTTTGTATAAATGTGCATAAAGAGAATTATTTTTTAGTAATCATTATGAAATTTACAAGAATTATTTATATTAGAGGTAGTCAACTGGGGAAAAAATTTTGTATGCGTAGGAGCCTCGTGAACCCCCCTGGGGGGGAAGTCCCCCCTCGAGGGGAGTAAATTTTCAAGATGGGTATCTTTCGAAAGGTCTCGTCAATACCTTTAAAACGAATGGTTGAACTATAAATCTGTGATAATTTAAAACAAAGTTATCGATTTTTTTTACTTTTAACAAAAAGTAACTTAGAAAAAAATCGTATTTTTTTTTTTTTTTTTTACCGAAATTTAACCAGACTTGGTATTTAGTTGGCCCCTGACATAAACTGGGGCTGATTAGATTTGGGGATCAATCACTCAACTGGTGGTGCTGTGATCGTATTTTTTCTAAATTTTTAACATGGCAGTATAGAACAAAATTTCGTATAAATATACATAATGGGAGTTATTCTTAACCTGTGATTGTGAAATTGATATGAATTATTGATAATAGTAGTAGTTAATTAGGAAAAAAATCTCGGTCATCGCTTCCCCCCCCAGGGGAAAGTACCCCCCTGCGGGGGGGGTTAAATTTTCAAGATGGGTATCTTTCGAAAAGTCTCGTCAATATCTTTAAAACGAATGGTTGAACTATAAATATGTGATAATTTAAAACAAAGTTATCATATAGGGAGGCTACAGTAAGCTTTTCGTTAAGATCAAGCAAATGGTTCGTGTACAGGGACAATCAAGAGAATTCTAATACATTAGGTCTATGGGGGAAATTGCAGATAAGTAGAGTTTAATGTCTATAGACTGCACTAAACCAAATGAAACGAATATGTATTTTTTGTAATAGAGATAGTTAACTGGGAAAATTTTTTTTGTGTATGTAGGAGCCTCCCCCCCCGGGGGAGGAAGTTCCCCCTCGAGGGGAGTAAATTTTCATGATCGGCATCTTTCAAAAGGTCTCGTCAATATCTTTAAAACGAATGGTTAAACTATAAATATGTGATAATTTAAAACAAAGTTATCGATTTTTTTTTTTTTTTTTTCCGGTAAATGAAACAAAACTTCATTTCAACAGAAATATTTTTTATTTATTAAATACAGTGAAACTTGAATAATTTGAACTTGTTTAATTCGAAATTCTGGATAATACGAATTTTTTACTCGGTCCCTTGAATTTTGTATTAAAATATTGTTAAAAAATCATGGATAATTCAAATTTTTCATACGATTACCTTTAAAATGTTACAGTAAAATTTGTTCCCGACATTTTTATCGCTAAAGTGCATTATTTTTTTAAACAGTCTTTCAAAAGAAAGATGAGGAAATACAAGAGTATTTCCTACCTAGTGCATTAGAAGAAGATATGGTCCATATAAATGAACTTTGAGGTTTTTTTTAATTGAAAGTCATGTCTAATGTACAGTTGAGTGTCTAAGAACATGATTTGACAAGGATTTATTTAACAAAATAGTATTAACTCTACTTTTTTTATATAGAAATTTTTGCTAGTGTTTGGATACTTTTGTTATCGACTAGAAGATTCTGTTTTTGTATCAATTGATAGGTTGAAGTCATATTATATGACACAAAGATTGTACTTAAAAAAGCAATCGAAAATATCTGACTATTTTTAAAAAAGTGTTGAATAATTAAGCTCGTAAAAAAATATTGATTTAATGGGAAGGGGGGGGGATGTGGCAGTATTCTTAGGTATAAAGTGTATGTGTTAAATCTTTGATCATAGAGTTTTATTTATTTATCTTTTCTTTTTGACAAAATAGTATATGCAATTCGAAGTTTTGGATATTTCGAATTTTCCTCTGGTCCCTTCAGCTTCGAATTATCAAAGTTCTACTGTAATTGTAAATTTATGAAATATTTTTAATATACGATTTTCGGGACATATATTCTTGATATTATCAAATTTAATTTTAAAGTGAAAACTACAAAATAAAAATGCGTGTTTAATTATCTTGAAATGTAAACTTTCAATTAAAGCCATTATTGAATGATAATTCTCCTATAAGCAATACATTTCAATTCTTCATTATGTTGGTGAACTAAGATATTGATAATTAGAAAAACTGAAAATTTTTGTAAAAATCATTTAATAAAGACTAGAAACTTTTTTTTTTTTTTTTTTTTTTTTGTAAATTTAATTTGAATGTATTTTATGTAATATCATTTCATGAAACCTAAGCAAAAGAATGCTTAATACAAATTTTGCTCGAAAGATGGTACTACCAAATATTCCTTCTGCTAAACCATTAATAGGGTAAATGTGATCATCTTTTCTGTAAATTCGGCAGCGAAAATTTTTTGAAATTGTAATCAAATTAAAACAGTAGAATATGAAAGTTCTCATTTTGATTTTTTTTTTTTTTTTAATTCATTTGTAATTCCTATGTTTTTTTTTTTTTAAAGATCTTACTGAATACATACTGAAACATAAATGTATATATATTTAATTTTTTTTTTTTTTTTTTTTTTTTTTTTTTTTTACATATTTGTTTTAATTTGTAGATGAGTTATTTAAAAGAATAATTCATCTACAAAATGAATGATTGTTAAATGAAGAATTATTTAAAAAAAAAAAAAAAAATTACACGCGAAAAGATGTTAGATGTTGAAGGTTTCGAAATTTCAACAGGACACGAAACAGTGACATCCAGTTCTATCATTGTTGGTTTACTTTCCTCCTGGAAAATCTTTTATTTTATTTTTACTTTCTTCTATATGTAATATAGAGAAAGTATTGGATTTGTAAAAATTTTCGACCTCGGGTTTTTGATGGATTTACACGTTTTGAGAGCTGTAGAACACCATTTGACCCTTTTTAGAGAATGTCTGTCTGTCTGTCTGTGTGTGTGTGTGTGTGACAAAATTTTGTGGCAACTGTATCTCAGGAACTACTGCACAGAATTTCATACAAATTAGTATGTAGTTGCACCTTGACATAAATTAGTGCCTATCAACTTATGGTAAAAATTGTCATACAGGTTGCGTTGCCATCCCGCTTTTTCTAAATTTTTAACATGGTGATATAGGGCAAAATTTTGTATAAATGTGCATAAAGAGAATTATTTTTTAGTAATCATTATGAAATTTACAAGAATTATTTATATTAGAGGTAGTCAACTGGGGAAAAAATTTTGTATGCGTAGGAGCCTCGTGAACCCCCCTGGGGGGGAAGTCCCCCCTCGAGGGGAGTAAATTTTCAAGATGGGTATCTTTCGAAAGGTCTCGTCAATACCTTTAAAACGAATGGTTGAACTATAAATCTGTGATAATTTAAAACAAAGTTATCGATTTTTTTTACTTTTAACAAAAAGTAACTTAGAAAAAAATCGTATTTTTTTTTTTTTTTTTTTACCGAAATTTAACCAGACTTGGTATTTAGTTGGCCCCTGACATAAACTGAGGCTGATTAGATTTGGGGATCAATCACTCAACAGGTGGTGCTGTGATCGTATTTTTTCTAAATTTTTAACATGGCAGTATAGAACAAATTTTCGTATAAATGTACATAATGGGAGTTATTCTTAACCTGTGATTGTGAAATTGATATGAATTATTGATAATAGTAGTAGTTAATTAGGAAAAAAATCTCGGTCATCGCTTCCCCCCCCAGGGGAAAGTACCCCCGCGCGCGGGGGGGGGGGGGGGGGGGGGGGTTAAATTTTCAAGATGGGTATCTTTCGAAAAGTCTCGTCAATATCTTTAAAACGAATGGTTGAACTATAAATATGTGATAATTTAAAACAAAGTTATCATATAGGGAGGCTACAGTAAGCTTTTCGTTAAGATCAAGCAAATGGTTCGTGTACAGGGACAATCAAGAGAATTCTAATACATTAGGTCTATGGGGGAAATTGCAGATAAGTAGAGTTTAATGTCTATAGACTGCACTAAACCAAATGAAACGAATATGTATTTTTTGTAATAGAGATAGTTAACTGGGAAAATTTTTTTTGTGTATGTAGGAGCCTCCCCCCCCGGGGGAGGAAGTTCCCCCTCGAGGGGAGTAAATTTTCATGATCGGCATCTTTCAAAAGGTCTCGTCAATATCTTTAAAACGAATGGTTAAACTATAAATATGTGATAATTTAAAACAAAGTTATCGATTTTTTTTTTTTTTTTTCCGGTAAATGAAACAAAACTTCATTTCAACAGAAATATTTTTTATTTATTAAATACAGTGAAACTTGAATAATTTGAACTTGTTTAATTCGAAATTCTGGATAATACGAATTTTTTACTCGGTCCCTTGAATTTTGTATTAAAATAATGTTAAAAAATCATGGATAATTCAAATTTTTCATACGATTACCTTTAAAATGTTACAGTAAAATTTGTTCCCGACATTTTTATCGCTAAAGTGCATTATTTTTTTAAACAGTCTTTCAAAAGAAAGATGAGGAAATACAAGAGTATTTCCTACCTAGTGCATCAGAAGAAGATATGGTCCATATAAATGAACTTTGAGGTTTTTTTTAATTGAAAGTCATGTCTAATGTACAGTTGAGTGTCTAAGAACATGATTTGACAAGGATTTATTTAACAAAATAGTATTAACTCTACTTTTTTTATATAGAAATTTTTGCTAGTGTTTGGATACTTTTGTTATCGACTAGAAGATTCTGTTTTTGTATCAATTGATAGGTTGAAGTCATATTCTATGACACAAAGATTGTACTTAAAGAAGCAATCGAAAATATCTGACTATTTTTAAAAAAGTGTTGAATAATTAAGCTCGTAAAAAAATATTGATTTAATGGGAAGGGGGGGGGGGATGTGGCAGTATTCTTAGGTATAAAGTGTATGTGTTAAATCTTTGATCATAGAGTTTTATTTATTTATCTTTTCTTTTTGACAAAATAGTATATGCAATTCGAAGTTTTGGATATTTCGAATTTTCCTCTGGTCCCTTCAGCTTCGAATTATCAAAGTTCTACTGTAATTGTAAATTTATGAAATATTTTTAATATACGATTTTCGGGACATATATTCTTGATATTATCAAATTTAATTTTAAAGTGAAAACTACAAAATAAAAATGCGTGTTTAATTATCTTGAAATGTAAATTTTCAATTAAAGCCATTATTGAATGATAATTCTCCTATAAGCAATACATTTCAATTCTTCATTATGTTGGTGAACTAAGATATTGATAATTAGAAAAACTGAAAATTTTTGTAAAAATCATTTAAAAAAGACTAGAAACTTTTTTTTTTTTTTTTTTTTTTTTTTGTAAATTTAATTTGAATGTATTTTATGTAATATCATTTCATGAAACCTAAGCAAAAGAATGTTTAATACAAATTTTGCTCGAAAAATGGTACTACCAAATATTCCTTCTGCTAAACCATTAATAGGGTAAATGTGATCATCTTTTCTGTAAATTCGGCAGCGAAAATTTTTTTAAATTGTAATCAAATTAAAACAGTAGAATATGAAAGTTCTCATTTTGATTTTTTTTTTTTTTTTTTTTTTTTTAATTCATTTGTAATTCTTCTGTTTTTTTTTTTTTTTTTTTTTTTTTAAAGATCTTACTGAATACATACTGAAACATAAATGTATACATATTTAATTTTTTTTTTTTTTTTACATATTTGTTTTAATTTGTAGATGAGTTATTTAAAAGAATAATTCATCTACAAAATGAATGATTGTTAAATGAAGAATTATTTTAAAAAAAAAAAAAAAAAAAAATTACACGCGAAAAGATGTTAGATGTTGAAGGTTTCGAAATTTCAACAGGACACGAAACAGTGACATCCAGTTCTATCATTGTTGGTTTACTTTCTTCCTGGAAAATCTTTTATTTTATTTTTACTTTCTTCTATATGTAATATAGAGAAAGTATTGGATTCGTAAAAATTTTCGACCTCGGGTTTTTGATGGATTTACACGTTTTGAGAGCTGTAGAACACAATTTGACCCTTTTTAGAGAATGTCTGTCTGTCTGTGTGTGACAAATTTTTTGCAACTGTATCTCAGGAACTACTGCACAGAATTTCATACAAATTAGTATGTAGTTGCACCTTGAAATAAATTAGTGCCTATCAACTTTTGGTAAAAATTGTCTTACAGGTTGCGTTGCCATCCCGCTTTTTCTAAATTTTTAACATGGTGATATAGGGCAAAATTTTGTATAAATGTGCATAAAGAGAATTATTTTTTAGTAATCATTATGAAATTTACAAGAATTATTTATATTAGAGGTAGTCAACTGGGGAAAAAATTTTGTATGCGTAGGAGCCTCGTGAACCCCCCTGGGGGGGAAGTCCCCCCTCGAGGGGAGTAAATTTTCAAGATGGGTATCTTTCGAAAGGTCTCGTCAATACCTTTAAAACGAATGGTTGAACTATAAATCTGTGATAATTTAAAACAAAGTTATCGATTTTTTTTACTTTTAACAAAAAGTAACTTAGAAAAAAATCGTATTTTTTTTTTTTTTTTTTTTTTTTACCGAAATTTAACCAGACTTGGTATTTAGTTGGCCCCTGACATAAACTGGGGCTGATTAGATTTGGGGATCAATCACTCAACTGGTGGTGCTCTGATCGTATTTTTTCTAAATTTTTAACATGGCAGTATAGAACAAAATTTCGTATAAATATACATAATGGGAGTTATTCTTAACCTGTGATTGTGAAATTGATATGAATTATTGATAATAGTAGTAGTTAATTAGGAAAAAAATCTCGGTCATCGCTTCCCCCCCCAGGGGAAAGTACCCCCCTGCGGGGGGGGGGGGGGGGGTTAAATTTTCAAGATGGGTATCTTTCGAAAAGTCTCGTCAATATCTTTAAAACGAATGGTTGAACTATAAATATGTGATAATTTAAAACAAAGTTATCATATAGGGAGGCTACAGTAAGCTTTTCGTTAAGATCAAGCAAATGGTTCGTGTACAGGGACAATCAAGAGAATTCTAATACATTAGGTCTATGGGGGAAATTGCAGATAAGTAGAGTTTAATGTCTATAGACTGCACTAAACCAAATGAAACGAATATGTATTTTTTGTAATAGAGATAGTTAACTGGGAAAATTTTTTTTGTGTATGTAGGAGCCTCCCCCCCCGGGGGAGGAAGTTCCCCCTCGAGGGGAGTAAATTTTCATGATCGGCATCTTTCAAAAGGTCTCGTCAATATCTTTAAAACGAATGGTTAAACTATAAATATGTGATAATTTAAAACAAAGTTATCGATTTTTTTTTTTTTTTTTTTTCCGGTAAATGAAACAAAACTTCATTTCAACAGAAATATTTTTTATTTATTAAATACAGTGAAACTTGAATAATTTGAACTTGTTTAATTCGAAATTCTGGATAATACGAATTTTTTACTCGGTCCCTTGAATTTTGTATTAAAATATTGTTAAAAAATCATGGATAATTCAAATTTTTCATACGATTACCTTTAAAATGTTACAGTAAAATTTGTTCCCGACATTTTTATCGCTAAAGTGCATTATTTTTTTAAACAGTCTTTCAAAAGAAAGATGAGGAAATACAAGAGTATTTCCTACCTAGTGCATTAGAAGAAGATATGGTCCATATAAATGAACTTTGAGGTTTTTTTTAATTGAAAGTCATGTCTAATGTACAGTTGAGTGTCTAAGAACATGATTTGACAAGGATTTATTTAACAAAATAGTATTAACTCTACTTTTTTTATATAGAAATTTTTGCTAGTGTTTGGATACTTTTGTTATCGACTAGAAGATTCTGTTTTTGTATCAATTGATAGGTTGAAGTCATATTATATGACACAAAGATTGTACTTAAAAAAGCAATCGAAAATATCTGACTATTTTTAAAAAAGTGTTGAATAATTAAGCTCGTAAAAAAATATTGATTTAATGGGAAGGGGGGGGGATGTGGCAGTATTCTTAGGTATAAAGTGTATGTGTTAAATCTTTGATCATAGAGTTTTATTTATTTATCTTTTCTTTTTGACAAAATAGTATATGCAATTCGAAGTTTTGGATATTTCGAATTTTCCTCTGGTCCCTTCAGCTTCGAATTATCAAAGTTCTACTGTAATTGTAAATTTATGAAATATTTTTAATATACGATTTTCGGGACATATATTCTTGATATTATCAAATTTAATTTTAAAGTGAAAACTACAAAATAAAAATGCGTGTTTAATTATCTTGAAATGTAAACTTTCAATTAAAGCCATTATTGAATGATAATTCTCCTATAAGCAATACATTTCAATTCTTCATTATGTTGGTGAACTAAGATATTGATAATTAGAAAAACTGAAAATTTTTGTAAAAATCATTTAAAAAAGACTAGAAACTTTTTTTTTTTTTTTTTTTTTTTGTAAATTTAATTTGAATGTATTTTATGTAATATCATTTCATGAAACCTAAGCAAAAGAATGCTTAATACAAATTTTGCTCGAAAGATGGTACTACCAAATATTCCTTCTGCTAAACCATTAATAGGGTAAATGTGATCATCTTTTCTGTAAATTCGGCAGCGAAAATTTTTTGAAATTGTAATCAAATTAAAACAGTAGAATATGAAAGTTCTCATTTTGATTTTTTTTTTTTTTAATTCATTTGTAATTCCTATGTTTTTTTTTTTTAAAGATCTTACTGAATACATACTGAAACATAAATGTATATATATTTAATTTTTTTTTTTTTTTTTTTTTTTTTTTTTTTTTTACATATTTGTTTTAATTTGTAGATGAGTTATTTAAAAGAATAATTCATCTACAAAATGAATGATTGTTAAATGAAGAATTATTTAAAAAAAAAAAAAAAAATTACACGCGAAAAGATGTTAGATGTTGAAGGTTTCGAAATTTCAACGGGACACGAAACAGTGACATCCAGTTCTATCATTGTTGGTTTACTTTCCTCCTGGAAAATCTTTTATTTTATTTTTACTTTCTTCTATATGTAATATAGAGAAAGTATTGGATTCGTAAAAATTTTCGACCTCGGGTTTTTGATGGATTTACACGTTTTGAGAGCTGTAGAACACCATTTGACCCTTTTTAGAGAATGTCTGTCTGTCTGTCTGTGTGTGTGTGTGTGTGTGACAAAATTTTGTGGCAACTGTATCTCAGGAACTACTGCACAGAATTTCATACAAATTAGTATGTAGTTGCACCTTGACATAAATTAGTGCCTATCAACTTTTGGTAAAAATTGTCATACAGGTTGCGTTGCCATCCCGCTTTTTCTAAATTTTTAACATGGTGATATAGGGCAAAATTTTGTATAAATGTGCATAAAGAGAATTATTTTTTAGTAATCATTATGAAATTTACAAGAATTATTTATATTAGAGGTAGTCAACTGGGGAAAAAATTTTGTATGCGTAGGAGCCTCGTGAACCCCCCTGGGGGGGAAGTCCCCCCTCGAGGGGAGTAAATTTTCAAGATGGGTATCTTTCGAAAGGTCTCGTCAATACCTTTAAAACGAATGGTTGAACTATAAATCTGTGATAATTTAAAACAAAGTTATCGATTTTTTTTACTTTTAACAAAAAGTAACTTAGAAAAAAATCGTATTTTTTTTTTTTTTTTTTTTTACCGAAATTTAACCAGACTTGGTATTTAGTTGGCCCCTGACATAAACTGAGGCTGATTAGATTTGGGGATCAATCACTCAACAGGTGGTGCTGTGATCGTATTTTTTCTAAATTTTTAACATGGCAGTATAGAACAAATTTTCGTATAAATGTACATAATGGGAGTTATTCTTAACCTGTGATTGTGAAATTGATATGAATTATTGATAATAGTAGTAGTTAATTAGGAAAAAAATCTCGGTCATCGCTTCCCCCCCCAGGGGAAAGTACCCCCGCGCGGGGGGGGGGGGGGGGTTAAATTTTCAAGATGGGTATCTTTCGAAAAGTCTCGTCAATATCTTTAAAACGAATGGTTGAACTATAAATATGTGATAATTTAAAACAAAGTTATCATATAGGGAGGCTACAGTAAGCTTTTCGTTAAGATCAAGCAAATGGTTCGTGTACAGGGACAATCAAGAGAATTCTAATACATTAGGTCTATGGGGGAAATTGCAGATAAGTAGAGTTTAATGTCTATAGACTGCACTAAACCAAATGAAACGAATATGTATTTTTTGTAATAGAGATAGTTAACTGGGAAATTTTTTTTTTGTGTATGTAGGAGCCTACCCCCCCCCCCCCCCCCCCCCGGGGAGGAAGTTCCCCCTCGAGGGGAGTAAATTTTCATGATCGGCATCTTTCAAAAGGTCTCGTCAATATCTTTAAAACGAATGGTTGAACTATAAATATGTGATAATTTAAAACAAAGTTATCGATTTTTTTTTTTTTTTTTTTTTTTTTTTTTTTTACGAAATAAACTTTGAAAAAAAATCGTTTTTTTTTTTTAAATATTGTTACTGCGTGAATTGGTATAGGAAAATATAGAAGAAAGTCTTGTGGTGGCCACAGCATACTAGTTTATTTATGGAGGGATCTTGTCTTTCAGTCACATTTGAAGTTAAATATTCATCCTCAGTTAATGTGTTTAGATTCATTGGCCATATGCCGGATACACAAAAGCCTGATAGAATGTTTACAGGAGTAAAGGCCGACGGATAGGACTTGCCAACGTTTTCAGCAACGTCATATATAGTGATTGCTTTACCAGGGTTTGTCAGCATCCAATTACTAGAGACTGTATTGTATTTGTTAACACTTTCGCAACCGCTGACGTAGATTCACGTCATTTGAAAATATGAAACTCCACCAGTGGGCGTTTCTTTTGCAATTTGTATGTTATTTGTTTCTAAAAAACATACACAATATTCATAATTATACAATCAGTATACTATGAATACAAATACTTTGATTAGAGAGAGTATGATCATAATGCATATTTGTTGTAATATTAATGTGAATAAAGAAAATTTTGTTTTGAAAAATTGTAACTTATGAGAAAAACGCCCACAGGCGGACCTTACTGTCCAAAAGACAAAAATATGCGGTCGCGAAAGTGTTGAAAGGTGCAAACACACTGGCCCTAGGTACAAGTTTTGGTAACTTCATTCAAAATGCTTTCCAATAAAAAATCCACATGCTATTTAAATATCTCATTTATTACTCAATATAACAAGCAAAATTTATACACTAGAAATAAAAGAAAAATATTTGGCTTTCTTTATTTTATTTTTAAAGAAAAGCACAATTATACTAAAACATTTAAAATACCTTATAAAAAACTTTTCCATTTATTTGGCTTATTAATTTCAAATACTCCGTGTCCATCTTCAGAGCCAATAACTAAACGTCGTCGTTCTTCTGATGTTTACTCTGCTGGGGAACGTTGTGGTTGCCGTTTCGCTTCACTTCACAATCTTTCAGTAGTTGTTGCCAGGCAGTGGGGATGAGATAGTGCTCTCTATCGTTTACAGCATTATTATTAGTTATAATTTCGAGGGCCTCCCGTTTTAGTGCATAGCTATGGTTATTGTAAGGGGCTATTTTTTTATGTTAATGGAGTTAATATTTATGGGGTTATTGTTATGGGTGGTGGAGAAAGCTGTAGAGGATTTTCCTAATTTTAAGTCTGTACGGTGTTCTTTTTTCGTTCTGAAATTTTACATTTGGTCATTCCGATATAGCAGGCTTTATTTCCGTTAGTATGTTCAAAGTCTATTTTATAAATGCCGGGGGTAGAGTTTTGCTGAATGAGGTCTTTTTCATTTTGGATGTGTTGAAAGATGTTTTTGTTAGGTTTTATTGGGATGTTTATATTTTTAGCTTTGTTTTTTATTTAAAGGCTGGCGCCGTTACAATATGGGATGGCTGTGGTGAAGTTGGGTTTAGATTTCTGGGCACTGTTGATTTTGTTTAAAGATTTTAAGCGTTTTTTATATAATTTATTTACTAGATTTTTAGAATAGTTGGCTTTTGCGGCTATTTTTTGATATAGTTAAGTTCATTATTGAGTAAGTGTTTGTTAGAACAGACTAGTATAGCACGGTTAATATAGGATCAAAGGGCTGATAATTTATATGAGAGGGGGGTGTTACAATTTTTATTTATGATTTCGGTGTTAGCAGTGGGTTTTCTGTAAATAGTAGTGTCAAAAGTGTTATTAGGATTTTTTATAATTTTTATGTCTAGAAAATTTAGATTATTGTTGGATTCTTTTTCAATGGTGAATTTAATATTGCTGTCAAGATTATTAAGGTCGGTTAGAAGGCTGTCAGGATTTTCAGAGTCGGGGATTATGGCAAAAATGTCGTTGACGTAGCAAGTCCAAAGTTTACATTTTTTAATAATGTGGTTGGCTGAGTTTTCAAGGAGGCGGAGTTTCTCCGAGAGAAACTGTAAAAGGTATGTCAAATACCATAAGAATTGTTGCCTGAATATAAATTTTGTTGAACAAACCTAATATAGTTCAATTTTTACATATTAAATGGAAATATCAATTTTTACATGAAACTTTCATCGGTGCCAAGCTGCCAAATCCACTTAACAACTAAAAATGAAAGTATAATAATTATAATGCATTTGGTACTTTATCACCTTATTTATAATTTTATTGTCTATTATTCAGCGTATATAACTATATAAATGAAATGTATAAAAAGAGTAATCTTTTTTTTCCCGTTAAAATAACTCATTAAAATAGAAAATTGTTATTGCTTCTTCTGAAGAACCATTCCTTTTCATAAAGTAAAATTTAAATTAATTATATCTAATTAATAACAACTTAGTTCAGACCTGCCAACCTCAGAAAATGGAAAATCCTGCAATATTTTTCGGTACATAAAATCGACATAACACGGCAATGTTAATGTTAAGTTCAATGTTAATAACTAATATTAAATAAACATAAGTTATATTATACTTACTTACATTATATTATATACAATATTGTTCTTTAATTAGAGGCCATTTTGAAGTTATAATTAAAAATAATAATAATACAGTATAAAAAAAAAATTCGATTGCCAAATAAACATTTTAATATGTAATGGTATATACACAGAAAATGTTCTGATGATATTAATCCATATTAATAAGCTATTTCACACTATAGTATGAAAATGAAAACATATACTTGAAAATAATATTTTAAATACAGGGTTCATACTCAAATATGGGAAAAAAATTCCCTGAGTTCCCAGACAATTTTCAAGAAAATATTAGCGACATATTACAAGAAACACTCTTCTAGACAAGACAAAATACAGCTACTTCCACTGTATGATGTCATATTACTGCCGATCATAATAGAAATTCAGGTAGAAATCATATTTACATGCGTATTTTCTCAATAATTCATTATTTAAATTTTGATACAAAGCTAAACAAGAAAAACATAACTTGATAGAAAAAAAAATTGTTTTTCCAAGTTTTATAACTGATTTTCCCTGACTTTTAATGACAATTTTTATTTTCCCTGAGTTTTTTTTAACAAATTCCAAATTCCCTGAGTATTCCCTGTTTTCCCTGAGGAGTATGAACCCTGAAATAGCTTGATACATATTTTTACACATATTTACAACACAAATGCATTTATTTTTTTTGCAATGCATTCACTGTCGATGATTTTGCTCTTTTCAAAAATTTGTTATCAAATTTCTGTTCATAACAGTGTTCTTGTGGATTTGATTTACAAATCAATAAGTTTTCTAAAGTCTCTTTTTAGACAATGTTGACCTAAATTGAGTACTATTTTTGTCATGTAACTAAAAATCCTTTCACATTCTGCATTGCTGCGAGGAATGCTTAATATTAGTAGCATCATATCTGATATTTTCTTATATTTGAAGTTACCATCAGTATTCTTTAGTTGACCAATTAAATGCCACACGGTATCTGCCCGTTCTTCTTCCAGAATTTCGTTTGGTATCTCATCTAGTTGCAAATTGCAGAATTCAGATTGTAAAGCATCCAATGCTTCATCTACATTTATTGCCCCTGTTATTTTTATGGCAATATTATATTTTCCCACAAAAAACTTTATTTTTGAAAAGGATGCTTTATCTATGTTATGTATGTTAGCAATTTCAGCATTAACAAAAATTTCATCTTCAAAGGGAAATTTCTGAACTTTATAATCACTTGAATTCATAAAAAATTTTCTATTACACTGATAAAATTCTACTCTAATGAAGGATTTTAAACCTTTAACAATTTTTTCTGTTGTGCTTCCGATTACAAGATCTTTATCAGGTTTCTGATTATCCACTGAATGGTAATTAATGCTCTTATAAGACTCAGCTTCTTTACAACTGAAGGTAAAACAAATTTTGAAAAAATATCTTTTAATAATTGCAATAAGATTGATCTAGCGATACGTATAATAGGCTTTTTTGCTTGCAGACTTAAATCAACTTTATCAAACACAGGTAAAATAAATACTAGAAATGATGTAATGCTCTTGTAAAAGTCATCTGACAGAAACATAAATATTCGTTCTTCCCGTGATAAGATTTGGTGATTCTTTTTTTGCTTACATGATTCACTTTATGTTTCAGTTATCTTGTTTATAGTTTCTTTGTTATCTACAGTTTTTTTACAAACTTTTTTACTGCTGTTCCCAGTACTTTCAATTTGCCTCTTTTTGGAACAACTTACACTTGTTTTTTTTGGTATGGTATAGTCTATTAAGTTTTCACTAATTTTTACACTTTTGTTTTCATTTATTTCTGACAAGAAGTAGGTCACCAAATGACCCCATTTTTCTAATAATCTAGTTAAACATTTGTTTAATGATAACCATCTAGTTGATACATGCTTAAGTATTGCTTTTGTTTCCTCACCAAACATAGATTTCAATTTTTCTTGTCGTTTACACTTTACAGCTGCTTTCAAAGTAATAATATATGTCAATCAAATATTCATCAATATTTCCAGGAAGACATGCTGCTCCTTTTTTAACAGCCAGATTTATTAAATGACATGGGCACCCAACACAAGCTATATGATCCATCTCACTCCTTAAATAGGCTATCACACCATTGTGCTTTCCAATCATAACAGGAGCATTGTCAGTACTCAATGCAATGCAGTTTTCTAATGGGATGCCATCTTCTTTTAGAGACTCTAATATTAGTTTAGCTATATTTTGTCCAGTGCTGTCACCAACTAAAACAGGCACTTTATACAGAAAGGATTAAATTTTATTAGTTTTATTATCAAAATGTGTTATAACAAATGGATAAAATTTTTCAGATTTATTACTTGCATATGTTGCAATAGAAAATGGACTATTTTTCATAGAATTCACTAAATCTGCTCTTGATGATTTTCCCATCTCTCCAATGATGCACGACGTTTTTGTCCTGGCACAGGAATATTTTTTTGCTATGCTACTGTCTGGAAACATTTTCTTGAACAACATACTAGCATGATCGGCACAACTTAAAGGTAGGTTGTGTTCCAAGATGAACGACGTAAATAAACACTCTGCACGTATAACAGCGTCATTGTCGTGAGAAAATTTTAATTTTTGATTATTATTCACAGTCTTCTCATAATCCAAATGTTTTTGAGTATGAATATGATTAGTTACATCTCCTTTGCCTTTATGCGCAATGCTAAAATCACATCTGCAGGTAGAACAAAAGGCAAACTATGGCCCCTTTCTTGATTCAATTACACATGGGTAATCAGCTGTGATAGATTTGTTAAAACATGACTGATATTTTCTACCAGACATAATGCTAAATAAAGTTATCAAATTAACATAACAACTGCAGCTTCAAAATAAAAATCCAAATAAAACTTATTTACGAATAGGCCGTGGAATAACGATACGCGTGTGCAAGCCGATGACGCCGCTTGTTTGGCTTTTCCTTTGAACTGGGTTGATTCATTAAGCGAGTTTATCGCACGCTATACCAAGGAGATTGAATCGAATGTTTAACAACCGAATTCACTCCCGAACTTCGGAACGGTTTCGTCTCTCTGTCGGCGCGGCGTGTGAAGGGAGTTGCTAAACTAAACTGTGTGACGCTGGGTTGCAAGGAGAGGGGGGAATCGCCCCTGTGAACTATTTATAGCTCATGCTCACGGATTAAGACAGCTGGTTACTCCATGAGGGAGAAAAGAGAAGGAATTGCGAGTTCCGCGTTGCACAGATTTTGCTGTCTCGGAATTTTTTTAAAAACTATTTTTATTTGGAAATCCGGCAATAATACTGTCCAATCCAGAAATCCGGAAAAAGTACGGAAAACCCGGTATTACCGGTATAAATCCGGAGAGTTGGCAAGTCTGCTAGTTTAACCCAAGGTAACTCGCACGGGATGTTTTTTACACCCCAACAACAAACAAGCGCTCAACTATTTCTAAGCATGATGTGCAGAACTGTGATTTATTCTGTAATTTATTTATTTGTTACTATTTTATTTATTTAATACAAGAAAAAACTTCTACTTTAAAATTATCTATGTCAATTAACTTACAAAATTTTCACAGAATAAAAAATTACTTTAAAAAAATTGGGGTGTTTTCGACACCCTGTGAGTAACAATGCATCATAAACTAGCTCGAGTGACCCTGGGTTAATTAGAAGTTAAACAAAACCTACATTCCGTTATATTAGTTTTATTTTAATGAATGAAAAGCTAACAAATGTTTAGGTACTGAATAAACTGATTCAAAATCATTAGAACACAAAATTCATAATTTTAAATATTTTCATTTATTGTCAATTGCAATAAAGAAGTAAAAGTTAAGAAGTATCATTAAAAAATGAATACATTTTAAAAGTTCATACATATATTTATAAAGTAATTTAGATGCCATTACTTCTGTTGAATGATGAAAATAAAAATTATTTCATAAATATAATGTACTTCAAAAATTTTTAATAAATATCAAATAACTAAAAAATAAATAAATGACATAATTTACAACGAAAGTGAAAAAATGCAGTAATAACTTACAAATTGCACTTTATTGGAATATATTCAAATATGAAGAGATATAAATAAATGAAGTATCAATATAAACATTTCTGAGTTGAGCAGTTGAATGACAACTAAAATGGAAACATTATGAAAAACTTTCAATATACATTACTTCCTGTATTCTGTAGAAATATAGTTATTTATACGTAAAGTTTAAGATGAAAAATAATGAAAAAGAAACCACATATTTCATCTTGCAAAAAAATAATTTAGAGAAGAAAGAAAATTTATAATTATTTTAAGTGTAATTTCGATATAAAAATATGAAAGTTTTAAAAATGTATAAAAATGCAATGTATAAGAATACAAACAAACTAAAAAAAAAAAAGTATACATAAAATTTTCTGTTTAAATAAGTACTTAAAATTAAAGATATAGAGATCAAATGAACATGAATTAATCTCCTAAAGCAAATGGTTTTGAAAAGGTAATTCAGAAGTAATACAAGCATAAAGTGAAATTTCAGGACGAAATTACTAGTCTATTCACAGAAACAAAACCTGAACAAGTGAAATTCTGCAAAATCATGTTTTTATATAGGGTGGTCATTCTAAAAGTCTTCTTGCAATACAACACAAGTTTGAGATTTTATTGCTTATTTGAGTAATTTAAATGTCAATATATAGAAACAATTTTTTAAATATTTGATTGTGAATCATGTTTTTTTCCTTAAACAAATATTACCAATATGTATATAAACAATCAACAATTTCTCCTCTCCCCCCCCCCTTTTTTTGGGGGGGTGGGAGAAGGGGAAGAATCTTCTTTTATTTTAAAATGAATAATAAAAACTGAAATGTAGAACAGAGAAAAAATTATTCACCATATGCCAAATTTAATTATTTTGACGATATTTAAAAATTAAATGATTACCAATAAAATTTGAATATATAGATAACTTTGTTTTAAATGAGCCTTGTTTACATTATATCCCTTTTACAGTATGAAGCCAAAAATCCAGAATCGCCAGGACCGTGGCGATTCCGGATTTTTGATCATGCCTAAAATATAATGTCTTGGTTTAAGTAATTGGATAATATGCAAATTCAAGTAAAAAATAATATATTACAATTTTTAAACATATTGTGTAATATTCTTTTTATCAATTTTAACAATAAATAAATTAAATTAAAAATTAAACTTGAAAAACAAAACAGAAGAAAATAAATAAGAAAAACCTACCATTTTTAAAACATTCATGTGACCTTTTTTTTTTTTTTTTTTTTTTTTGTATTTTAAGTTTTTCAATTAAAAGTTTGGGCATAATTGAAATAGAATATAGATAAATCAATCTCGCAATTACATAAATGTTTAAGAATAGTTACTATTGTTATAATTCTCTTCCCCCTCCTCCTTCAAACTTTGCAAAAGCCGGTTTTGAAGATTAAAAAGAAATAAAATACTTTTCCAGTTCTTTCTTTTTAGATATATTTATACTTAAAAAAAAAAAAAAAACGCTATTGTTGTTGATGATTAATGCAGCCGAAATTGTCTGGATTTTCGGCTTCATACTGTATTTATATATATATATATATATATTAATAATCGAACTAAATAAGAAAAAAAAAATTATTATATTTTAAATAAGCTCTGCTTACACAGAATTGACTAAAGTTAAACAAATACTAGATTATAAAATGTCTAATAGATATATTTATTTGAACATAATGTAATTGTTGAAAAATCATGATTTATAAATATGAACACATATGATATAAAACATTTTTTTGTTATTAAATTTTGGAAAAATATTAAGCTTATTGATTAATGACAATTTAACATATTAGTTTCCAGGAAGTCCTGATATGTTTTGAAATTTATTATATTTCATATTTAAATTTTTACATTTCAGAGACAATTATTTCATTTAGTTTTTTAAGAATGCATTAATTATTCTACAGAAACAATTAACAGCAATATTCAATGATAAAAACTTACAAAAATATCTATACATTGGGTTATTTATTAACAAAAATATATTTCAAAAGTTTCAAAATCTTTAACAAACACAAAGACAAATATTAAAAAATATTTGAATACATGCTTGGTCCCTAGAATATTCAAATATTTATTTACACCCATACCAATAGTCCTCAAAATGCTTTTTAAATTATGCTAATATTGCTAGTTCTTACACAGAACTTTAGTTTGTTTGTAAAAACAAAACTTTCCTCATTCAGAATCATCAGAATCACCGTAATCTGCAGCATCATTTGTGGAGGCTAAAATAAAATAAATAGAAGTAAATAAATTATAAAGTTATAGTACATATATATTGCATTCGTAATCATATATAAAACTATCAATTATAATTTTTTTTGTTCTGAAATTTATTTAACTAAAATAGTTCTAACGTATGTTTTTTCTTTTACTATTATATTTTATCTGCAATGTAACTACTGTTAAAAATTTCTGTTAATTTAATGTAAATATTTATCCATAGTCTCTGTAAATTTACAGTAATTCTTAGTTAATAGTGAATAATCGAGATTCTCAATCTTTATTCTGTATTTTTACCTAATTTTATTATTTAATTTTTTAATTAAAATTAAAAATGACTGTTTCTACTTTAGAAAAAGCATTCCAAGTCTGAAATATATTCTCACCAATAATTAATTAAATTAACAAAATAAGTTTTTTAACATCTTAGTTTATTTTTCTCTGTAATTTTACGTAAGACTTAAGATAATAGATTACACACAGTTTTCTGTTGAAATTTTTAACAGTGTAGTTAACATTTAACACATTCACAGCAAAGCTAAGAGATAACTCACAGTTATCTCCTCGCTTGCAGTCAGTGTTAAAATAATTTATTGCAAAACTTTTTTTTTTTTTTTAATCATTATATCTCGCTCATTTTATTTTTATTTCTTTTAAGTAAGAAGTACAATAATCGAACACTAAAATACTTTAATTTATATCAATTTATGAAACTAACAACATTTCTTGAAATTCTGTGTATTAGTTCTTGATTTAGAGTTGACAGAAAGTTTTATTAATTTTATTAAACAATTTCATGAATCCAATAATTATTTATTAAAAATATGTATGAATCTAATACTTTTTTCTTATACAGAAGAAAGTAATAAAAATGGAAAGAAATCTGATGCCTTGTTTGTTCAAATAGTGAACTTCTAAATACTGAATTGACCCCTTACCTGCTGACAAAAAATTAAAAGATTTGCTTTCCAGTGCCACCATTTTTCACACAGGCATGTGTAGTTATGCATTCACTGTTCCAGAAAGATTCCCTTTCCGATTCCTCCCTCTCCCCATCTTCTCTAAAATAAGTAAATCCTTCGAAAACACTGTCATCGTCATTTAATTGCATTACAAAGCCATGAGAATAACAGTGTAACACAAAGGATTGTACTTCAGCAATACATATATATATACGTATGGGGCAGTTAACGCATCAGCATAGCGAGACGAATATATATGCCCGTGGCAGTTAAGGGGTTAAACAATATCAGGGTGGCTAGCATTTAAACCTTTTTAAATTCCCTGACTTTTCCCTGACTATTTTTCGAGATTTTACTCCATTTTTCCCTGACTCTCACGTTTATTTTCAATGAAAATTTCACGACACTAGCAAAAAATTTAGTGATTTAAAATATCATTAATAATTTAATGATTAATATAGCTTATTTTCACAAAATTTGTTAAAATTATCCGACTATTGCCTGATTCTTTGATTTTCCCTGACTGCTAGCCACCCTGAATATCACCCAAGTTTCTGAAAATGCAGAGTATAAAATAAATTTAATTAAAAAACTTTATAAATATCACATTAAAAAATTAAATCATATCTCTCTAATACTCAGAAAATAAAACTTAATTTTACCACATCAATTCCATATAACAAAGGCACTGCCAATAAAATAAAAAATGAAAAAAATTTTAACATTAATATTCCAATCAAACCAAACAAAAACCTCTTTCAGTGAATTCAAAATGAAAAAAGATCATATGAATCCATTAGAAACTGCAGGAATCTATAAAATTAATAACAGAAAACAAAGTAATGAATTCTGAGCTTATGTTGGAATGACGAAAAGAAAGTTAAAAAAAAAAAAAAAAGAATTAAAGAACATGAAAACAATGTAAAATAATAATAATAATAATAAAATAACAACAGCCCTAACTAAAATTAACCAGACAGACACTATAGAAATTAATTTTAATTTTTAATACCCCAGAAAAATTATTAAATTATGTAAACAACCCATATGCACTTTGGCGTGAAATGGTGGAGACACCTCCACCATTTCACGGGTGTAGAAATCTACAATCAAGTCGATTCAATCAGTATCGATGCAACATGACACGAAATGTTGAAGATGGAAGAAAGACGACTAATTTTTTTCACAGATCTACTGACGGAGCCCCAGGGATAGGAGGTGAAAGGTCTATAATGAAGTGCATAATATCTTTTTACATCAATTTAATGAAATTACTTCATTTATTTATAAAAATTACATCTTTTGCCAAATTTATTTCTGAATAAATTAATACAAATAAATAAAACTTACTCATTCTATGATAAGGCATTAATAAAGCAGCAGTTGTTGAATCATTAGTCAGCTCAAATGCCGTTTTATTTTCATTATTTTTTATACAAGGAATTGCACCTGTAAATTAAAAAGCAAATTGTATTACATAAGCAATTTTCTATACTTTTTAATTAATTTATAATAACTTTTTATTAAAACATTACTTTCTCTGAAAACTGTTCATACAATTTATATCTAAAAAATTATTATATGAATGTTTATACATGGTGATAGAAATTATTAATCAAGAAAGAATAATTTATTTATTGAATCATCATAATCAAAAAAGAAAAATATCATGCAACAAACATATTAAGAAGCACTTTCGAAAATTCCAAGATGTAGTTCAAGAAAAAGCAGATATGTTTAAATGTAAAAATTGAACATTTCCTGTGTAATCAGGACTGCAAAAAAGCCAGCCATTTAAAAAAAAAAAAAAAAAAAAAGATCAGACCAGTTAGCTTTTGTTAAAAAAAGACTGGCTTTTTTCAACTAAAAGCTGGTCTTTATTGGCTTTCTTACTTTATCTAGTGAAAACCTTAAGATTTAAGAACTGAATAGCAGTTAATATTTTCTATTTCTGAACAATACATATTTTCTCTTTAGTCACCTTTGAATTAGTTTGACCACAATTCTTTTGGATTTAAAATTTTTGAAAATATATGCCCGATCATTTATCCACAAAAACAAAATAAAAACACATTTTAATGTGAAACGAACTTAATTATTTCATGTAGCAGATTACCGACCAACTTTTCCCTTGACCTTTAGAAACACATCAACTGACAGATAACTTCGTTCTTTGTTAGATAAATTGTATGCGGCAGAAGAGGGTTTAAAGAGCTAAACATTTCTTCCAATTTCAGGTCTTCTTTCTTTTATTTTTGACAAAAAGACAACTATTTTTTTTCTTCTTCTTCTTCACTTTCTCTTTTCTTGCAATTCTTATTTTTTTAGTGTGTGTGTGGGGGGGGGGGGGGGGGGGGAGGGGGAGAAGTTAATATGTGGAACTGAAGCACACTTTTTAAATATTTCGTAACAGTTTGGCATAAATTTCTGCAATTTTGAACAGAATCACCTTTAGGTTGATAGTTATCACAGTGTTTCTGGTTCACATCTAATCAAGCTGTTGGAATTAAGAATTTTCCTCACTAGCATTATTCCTCATTTTAATATGCTCAGAAGAGATTTAAACAAGCATTTATGATATGAAATATGAAATGATTTTGTTTATGTGACACTGAAGAACTTTCCGGACTTTTGGTCTTTATTAGGGCTGGATTATTTATCAATATATCTCCAAGTATCGATATTTTTTTAATATCGCGATAACAGTATTTAAGTTCTTGCTCTACCAATATATCCCTCTAACGATATTTCCTAGTGCGCACAACGCGATCGATCCATATGCCGATAAACAGCGTCCAACGCCAACCACCATATCTTCAAATTCTGCTTCCCCGCCTCACCGTACCACCCCGTAAACACCCAACAAACAGACCGCAGAATATCTTATACAAATACACCTTCACTTCCTCCTCACTGACTAAACTCGAAAAAATAACCCCAACCGCAAACGATCCGAACACACTTTCTCTCCCTTATTCCTGCAATCAGTCCCTTTGCTTCATCTGTGCGAACTCTCAAATCGAAACCACTACTTAAAAAGTATGACCTTGAACGATAACATATAAAATGTTTCCTTCCTCATTCATCAAGTTATCGCAGTAGTATATTATTTCCCAGCTTATCACATTCGATAATATCTCCACACCAATAATATCGAAGCTGCTCCTCGCTCGCAGGTTAAAAGTGAAAACACTGCAAACAGTATATCGCGTTTAGTTCATCGCAGTAGTATATTATTTCCAGCTTCTGACATTCGATAATATCCCCACACCAATAATATCGAACCTGCTCATCGCTCGCAGGTGAAAAGTGAAAACACTGCAAACAGTATATCGCGTTTAGTTCTTGCTATCGGTTCATTGATATATTGTTCGGAATTCCATGGATTGTTCGAAATATTGTCAAGTGGTTTTTTTTTTTTCGTTTTTAAGCAAAGAATTAACTGAAATTGATTCTTATTTTTTAAAAATTGGATTTATTATTCTATCTTCTGCATATATAAAAAGAAAATATAAGATTTGGAAAAACGTTTTTCCGGTTTTCGATGAATTTACACGTTTTGAGATTTCCCTGCATTTTAATTAACTGAAATTGTCTACTCATTTTTAAAAAGTGGATTTATTACTAATTTCTGCATACATAAGAAGAAAGAAGATACGAAATAAATTTCGATTTCCGTTTTTTGATATATTTACACGTTTTCGGATTTCCTTGCATTTCAAATAAGTGAAACTGATTACTTATTTTTTAAAAAAGTTGATTTATTATTATATCTTTTGCATATACAAGAAGAAAGTATAAGATTTGGATAAATTTTGATTTCCAGTTTTCGATGAATTTACACGTTTTGAGATTTCCTTGCTTTTCAATTAACTGAAACTGACTACTTATTATTTAAAATGTGGATTTATTACTGGCTTCTGCATGCATAAGAAGAAAGTAGAAGACACGGGGAAAATTTCGATTTCTGGTTTTCGATGAATTTACACGTTTTGAGATTTTCTTGCATTTCAATTAACTGAAATTGACTACTTATTCTTAAAAAAGTGGATCTATTATTTTACCATCTGCATATATAAGGAGAAAGTATAAGATTCAGAAAAAATTTAGATTTCCAGTTTTCGATGATGTTACAAGTTTTGAGATTCCTTGAACTCTAATTGACCATTTTTAAGATTTCCTTTCTTTCTTTCTTTTTTTTTTTCAAACGCTCTATTTCATGGCTGCAATTTAATTCCGTTTATGAGAAGGCAGTTGTTTTGCTTTGCTTTGCAAAAAGTGATTGATCTTCAACCACTGGGCGGTACTAGTATATAAATATAATACAATTTCCAAATGTTATAAAAACATTACAAAATATGAATTCAATATATATATCTTAAAAAAAAAAAAATCATGATATGGTAAGTAGATAAAAAAATAAAATAAAAATGGCAGGTAATTGACCTTTAGAATACCTATGAGTTATAGGGTCTCAAATTAATATTACTCTACAACCGAAAAAGTTTATTCGGTGGCAATTCTATAGAAAGTTTATAAACAATATTTCTACTGTGCATTTCTTATTCACTGATATTAATTTAATTACAACCATATCGCTATCAATGACTGACAGGACTATTAGTAAATGAACTTTCTTTATACTCAGGGATGGGAATTAGGTGCAAAACTCATACTAATATTTATTTTTAAAATTTCCGTATATAAGTGAATCATTGATATATATATAGAGAGATAGATAGATAGTTAAGTTACGACTTCTGCGCAAAATTTTATTAATCATCTACATTCTAAGTACAACTTCATTTTTCTTAAGCTTATATTTTTATTATAATTATGTATCTTGATGATATACTTTGTGTAAATAAAACACATATCACCCATTAGCTCTCTTAAAATGTGATTTTAAAATAATTAAATCTTAAAATAGAAAGAATGGAGGACAAACTATTCAGAAATATACCTAAAAGTAATGGTATAAATTAAAAGAAACACAAAACATTGTGTTGCTATTTATGCATTTTCTTTTTTTTTTTTCTTTTTTCTTTTTAATAAAAAAGATATGGAAGTAATATACCAGAAACATACTTGCCAACCAATTTTAATAAAAAAAGGAAAGATTTTTTTTATTTTTTTTACTTGTTTATTACGTTAAATAGAAAAAAAAAAAAAAAAAAAAAAAAAAAAATACAGTTTTACAATTTTAATATTTAGAAGCAATCTATAAAAATGTTTTACTATAGATTGATTATACTAAATATATTATAGTTTTAAATGAAGTTATTCCTCTTCAACATATAAATATCTACAAAACAGAATCTGTAAGAAATTTATTTAACAATAGACAAAAAACTTAGTTAAGTTAAAGTATAACTAATTTTTTAAATAAATAGAATATGATTTTTGTGTATGTACATTAATCATACATATAAAGAAAAAAAAAAAAAAAAAAAAAAAAAAAAAGCAGTAGCTAATTATCAGTTTCAAACATGCATAAAACCAACTAAGTATTAATTTTCTTAAATTGATTTGGGAAAATTTTTCCTACCTGAAAAAAAAATTATTCTTAATTTTTTTTCCCATGTTTACACATTTGGTATAAATATGACATACAAATATTGGAAAAATAAACAAATTCATTAAATTCAGCAATAAAGATCTAAAAATAATTACATACGTGAAAAATATTGAACACTTCCATTGCTTTATTGTTTCTAGAACTGATCATTGATCACAATCCGGGGAAACGGGGGGAAGGGGGGGATACAAAAATAATTACAGAGTAAGAAATATTAAACTCTTCCAACTTTACTTCTAGAATCTAATGAAAGAAGTTTAAAATTAATATTATCATTTATGTTGCAGATGGATAAAGATTAGGAAACAAAAGACTTCTGCAGAACATTTGATTTCTGATCACTAGTTGGAAATAAATGAAAGGGGGGGGGGGTAAAAATAATTACATCAGCAAGAAATATTTAACAATTCTATTTCTTTACATGTTCTAGAATCTCATAAAGCAAGTTTGAAATGAATATTGACATTTATGTTATGGATGGAAAAAGATTGGGAATCAGGAGTTTTCGTAGAGCATTTGGATTTTCTTTTTAAAACGAACGACATCCGCGACTTTTTTAAAAACGGAAGATTTCATCATCTGTCCGGAAGACCGGAAAATACGTTAAAAAACCGGAAGTCTTCCGGGAAAACCGGAAAAGTTGGCAAGTATGCAGAAAATATAAATATACATATAGAAAACACTCCCCACTTGAATACATTAAAATTGGTGTTCATTTGTCTTTAAAAAGTAGCAAATATCTATTTTCCTTCTCTTGAAATAAATATCACAATATATCACCAATATCGATATTAACTTGATGATATATCGCGATATTTAATTTCTGATATCGTCCAGCTCTAGTCTTTATAATCAACTAGATCCGATGGTGTGTGTAAGCTGCAGATTGGTATAGTTTGAGTTCCGCAGCATGCGTATGCCAGAGCTGCCATCCTCATGGGTAAAAATTTAGGAGCAAGAGACTTAAAAAATCGGAGCAACTAATGTGATACGAAAATTTTAAATAAGATTTCCATATACAGTCTACATTTACACAGCCTTAATATAGATTTCTTTAAATCAGTGGTAAGGAGGGAGGGGGGGGGGAATACATCATTCAGAAATAATTTTACTTCTTTATAGGTTTATAAGTAAGAGTGGGTAACAAATGGCTTCCGCAAAGCATTTAATTGCTAATCGCTAGTTGGATATAAGAGGGGGGGGGGGGGTAAAAAACAATTATAGGAGCGAGTAATATTGAATAATTATATATCTTTATACATTCTAGAATCTCACACAGTAAGTTTAAAATGAATATTAACATTTATGTTGTGGATGGAAAAAGACTGGGAATCAGAAGGCTTCTGTGAAGCAATTGATTCCCAATAGTTAATGGGTTTTCTTTTTTAGTCCGTTTCTTTTTTGTCTATCCAGGCCGACAATTGAGCTATCGTCGGCCTGGATAGCTCAACTGGTAGAGCCATGACCTTGTAAGTCAAAGATCCGGGGTTCGATTCCCGGTCCAGGCATTATTTTCACTCAGTCGGAAAAATAAAATTTCATTAAATATGATTTTCTTCCAATCAGTTGATTGTGATTTTAATAAAAATTAATAATTTTCAAGCCCAAAAAAGCTGAAAAGTAACATGTCTGGTCTGTGTATGTGTGTGACAAAAATTTTGTGGCAACTGTCTTCTGAACTACTGCTCAAAATTATATATAAATTTATATGTAGATGCACCTTGACCTAAAATCAACTTTTAGTGCCCACAGAAAAGGATTTTAAAAAGTTCCTCAAAAAAATTGAATGAGGATATTATTTATTTTCAGTAATCGGGAGGAAAAATGTGTAAATTTAAAGGTTCTACCTATCATTGGTGACTAACTTATAATTTAATTTTTTAGGTTTACAGTAATTATTATTTTAACTTTTTACTTTCTTACCATATGGTCTTCCAGAGGGTTTGGGGAAAGTTGAGTGCTCAGAAAACTTGTTTAACTCGCTTCAACCGTCTTAAGCCATGGCAGCCTCTGCTCCTTCTTCTTGTTATTAATTTTATTTTTTTCTGTTTTTCTTTGATTATTATTGTTGTATATGATCTCTAGAGGTGCCAAGTTTCAATAAGAGCTATCAGTAATCTATATACTTATAAAACGTGAACTGTGTTATGGAATAATTTTTATGCACAAGCCCACACATAATAATGAATTACACTGTTTTTGTAAACAAATACATAATATATTAATTAAAAAATTAGAAAAATTTAAAAAAGTAAATAAATATGTATTTCTTTACCTTCTTACAAAATGAAATATTTTTTTTTTTTTTTTTTTTTTTTTTTTAACCTACTTTGGAGAGGGAAAAAACACTTAGATCTCTCTCTCTCTCTCTCTCTCTTTTTTTTTTTTTTTTTTTTGGAGGGGGGGGGGGGGAATTACAAAAATTTATTTTATTTTATTTAATAGTAACTTTTTCATAAGACAACATTTTTTATGGCATTAAATACTAAAACATTGTCCTTTTTTTAATAAAACATGACTATTATTTTTTTTTCTTTATGTACCTTGCATAAAACCTAACATATCTTTTGTTTGATGGTATAGTATGTATTTTAAACCTATTAAGGAAAAACAAATGAGTCATCAAGTTCAGCATAAAGCCTAAAAATAATTACATATGTGAGAAATATTGAGCACTTCTATCCCTTTTTTGGTTCTAGAAGTAATCTCTGATCACTAAGAGGGAGAGGCAGTCAAAATATAGAGAAATGAAACAATTTTACTTATTTATAGGTTCTAGAATCTAAGAAAACAAGTTTAAAATGAATATTGACATTTATGTTGCTGATGGAGAAAGATTGGGAAACTAAAAGCTTATGCAGAAGTTTTAATCAATGATAACTAGTTGGAGATAAGAAAAGAGAGTTTCTAAAATCTTATAAAGCAAGTTTAAAATGAATATTGACATTTATATTGTGGATGGAGAAAGATTGTGAATTGGAATGCTTCCATTGTGTGTTTGATCATTGATTGTTAGTAGAGTTCTTTTTTTCCTTTTTAACAAACAATATCCGCAACTTTTTAAAAAGCGTATAATCTGTAATTTAATTTGTATATGTTGTCTGTAATGCCGTAATTATTACCATAAATCCGTAATAATTAGACAAATCGTAATACTTGGCACCTCTAATGATCCCATCCCTCAATGTTTCAGAAACAATTCATATTAACGCATTAAACATCTTTTGCCTTCTAAAAGGCTTTACTTTCACACATGGTTCTTTCTCCTTAACTTATGTCTTCTTTTCTGGTGTTTGATCATTGTAATGATGAATTATTATACATGACTTATGAATTAAACACGCTGCTATAGCTCTATTAATTTGAAAATCTTTTATTGTGTGAATTATATTCATTTTGAAAATAAATTCTTAATGATACCTATTATGATAACTTTTTTCTTTGTTTTTGAACGACACAACCCTCGTTTGCGCAAATTAACTCATATTATAGTGTCTGTAGACATAATAAACTGTAATATACCTCTTTCAAGAAGCATCTTCACAATCTCAGAATGCCCTTTCCAAGCACAGGCATGTAAAGGAGTATCTCCAAGTTTATTCTATTTAAAAAAAAAAAAACATAATTCAAAATATTATCAACATTTAATATTAAAAGAAAGAGAAATAAAAGTTGAAATAGTACTAAAACTTTTATGACTATTTAATATATACACACAATTATTTCATACAGGGATGAAACTACCTAATATGTAAAAATCCTGAAAACTGTTATTTGAATACAGGTAGGGGAAAGACTTATCAATGATATATCATATGGCTACTTATAAGTGACATTTGCAGAGTTTTTAATACATTATAAGGCAAACTAAACATTCAAAATGAGAAATTTCTATAAAAAATAAAATAATTTAACATAAAATTTGGGGCAATACCTAAAACGTTTCTCTCCTTTTTATATTAATTCACAAAAACATTTTATGATTTAGATATGCCATTACTAAGTCATTTGATTTCTGAAAGGGATAATCAATAATAGACACTGGGCTATATTCTTCCAAATTCAGAATATTGGATAGAATATAAACTCAGATTGGATTCAGGGTTAGAAATTGGAATGTGAATGTCAGGTATCAATGGCATGGGCATCTAATTATTACTTCCTTATATGAAGTATTGTAATCCTGATTTCATTTACGAAATGGTTTTTATAACTCACATAGCTCAGTAAAGAATAATTGTAGAATTTGCAAATTTATATTTGTGACTGTCATGATGTCTAGTTCTACACCTGCAAATTTAGTCTTAATAGGAGCTCTCGTTTTAGAGATGTCAGCGACTTTACGTGATTTTTCGTGATGTATGTATTTATGTGTGTATGTATCTCACATAACTCCAAATGGTTGGATGTAGGACATTGCAATTTGGTATATAAGTTTGCTATAACATCTAGTTGTGCACCACTCCTTTTGGCCTTTCTGTGGCTTTCCATTTTGGAGATATTTATGAAAATTATATTCATAAGGACCAAAAATACCAAGGTTTTGGCCATTCTATATGACCTACCATTATATGTGTTCAATATCATTTCAAAAAAGAAGTTAATGATAGAGCCCATAATGATATTGTTATGAAACTTATCGACATTTTTGTGTGTAGAAAATAATTCTTAAAGACATAAGCAGGTTCTTGTCGAAGAATGCTCATTATTTAAAGAATACTAGTATCGCCCAGTGGTCGAAACTCAGCCATTTTTTTTGCAAAGCAAGGCAAAGCAAAGTTATTGCCTTGTCCTAAATGGAATGCAATTGCAACACAGCTGCGGCAATTGTTTGCCAATATTCACTCTAACTGAATCAGCAGAGTTTTACTTAATATAACTATTTCTCTCTGTAGATGTTAGCCTTTCCTGAAATGAGAGAAAATCACAACGTGAAAACGCCCCTTGTTGTGTGATACAGCCCAGACGCTAATAGGTACCATGTCAGACCAAGGTCCAACCAAGTATCAAATTCTGTTAAATTAATTCGATTGGTTCATAAAGTACAATGTTTGAAAAAAAAAAAAAAAAGATATTTTTTAAAAATGGTCGAATTGAGTTCGGGAAATTTCAAAACGTGTAACTTTATCGAAAACCGAAAATCTAAAACATTTCTGAATCTTATATTTTCTACTTATATATGCAGAGGAAAGAATAATAAATCCACTTTTTAAAAATTAAAAATAAGTAGTCAATTTCACTAATTTCACTTAATTAAAATGCAAGGAAATCTCAAAACGTGTAAATTCATCGAAAACCGGAAATCAAAAGTTTTTATGAATCTTCTACTTGCTTCTTCTACCCACAAAATCTAGCAATAAAGACACTTTTTTAAAAAAATAAGTAGCCAATTTCAGTTAATTGAAACGTAAAGAAAGCTCAAAACATGTAAATTCAGCAAAAAACGGAAATCGGAATTTTTTCCGTATCGTCTACTTATACATGCAGCAGTTAGTAACAAATCCATTTTCCTTTTATTTAGTATATTAGTTCAATATTTATTGTTTAAATATCACCCTTTGAAATGAAATGTTTATGTTTACATTCAAAACTGGAAGTTTGCCATTTTTTTTTTTCTGGAGTTTTGTGATTTTAAATTAAAATTTTATCAATTTTACAGAAAAAATAACTCAATCAAACACATGTAGACAGTAACTTATGTATAACTATACCCAAATATCGGAATTAAAATCGGCAGATAATTTCCTTTATTTTTTAATAATTTTTTACAAAAAACTCAATGGACAATTAACATAGAAAATCTTTTACATGGCTCCATGGACAGACAGTGACGTCATCACTTCGCTTGCGTATAGTGATGCTACATTATACAAATTACTGTGTCTATGGTTTTATTTGAGCTTTATGAAATTGCCAGATTTAGCAACTTTCTACTTTTAGGTATTTTTTAATGTGAAGGAATACGTGTATAAAAGGGAAAAATGAAGGAAAATGCATAAAAAATAAATGTATTTTTATATACCTTCCTGGCATCGTAAGAAAATAATATTTGTATTCGCACCTTCCGGCTAACCATACTTTTCGAATGATACCATTTTCAACCCTCTACTCACATAATTAATATGTTAAAAAGGGACAACAAATTTTATGCTTGCCTATTAATATATAGATTTAGAGCCCGTAATGATAACTGTTATGAAACTTGTTGACATTTTTGAGTGTACAAAGTATATAAGAAGGTTCTAGTAGATGAATGCACTTTATTTAATGAATATTCAGCCTATAGACAGAGCCCTTAACGATACTGTTGAGAAAATTGTCGACATTTTTGCATGTAAAAAGTAATTATTAAAGACGTAAGCAAATTCTAGTAAATGAATGCACTTTATTTATTGAATATTCAGCCCATAATGATATTGTTATAAAAATTGTAACATTTTTTGCACATAGAAAGTAATTTTTAAAGACATAAGTAGGATTTAGTTGATGAATACATTTTAATAAATATTCAAGAAACAACTGAATAAAGCTCTTTTGTGTCCCAAAAATCAATAATCAATGAATATTCTCCAAACAATCCAATAAAACAATCATTCTTACTACAGAAATCAAGTAAACATTGTTACATACACTGCAGAGCAGAAATGTCGCTAATTCAGGAATGATAGAAAATTTTGAAGTCTGAATGGAATTTGAATTCATCGAGAGTATTGTCAGTGGTTTATTGAATTTTTGAAGTAGTTCTGCACTAGAAACCAATGAATCATTACAAAAAATTGCAGAACTCGACTTCTATTGAAATCATAAATTACCTTTTTTCGTCACATTTGAATGTCTAATTTGATACTAAGTCAATGCCCACTTTCATGGAAATGAAAAAATTACCATCTGTTTCCACTTTCACTCTAATACTGTGTAGACAGTAGCATATAAATATATAGGCAAGTCCTAATTTACAATCATCAATAATCACTCTTATTACTTACAAACTTTGAGTAAACACCATAAAATGCAATAAACTCGCAACAATTGTTTCAGGTCGAAAAAACACACGACCCTTCATCAGGCGAATAAAGTAAGCACGAGTGCTGCATTTGACTGCAGCATATATTTGGTTTCGGTGGTATACATAATTTGATTATCGTGACTTTTGCAGTTGGAGTAGCAGATTTTTTTTGCTTGTTTTCCAGAATGTTCATGGACTGGAACCTGCCTGTTTATTTATGAATCAGTTACCTCTTACAAAAGTGTCAATGTTTTCATAACAATATGTATATTTCAATGAGTGTATAAGGAAGTCATGTGGTGTCCACATCAGATTTTTTTTTTTTTTTTCTTAACTGTCAAAAGGTTCTCCTCATGTGTAACTTTTTAAAAAGAATTATTGGGATCATAACAGCAGAATAAAACCTAAACATTTTTATTTATTTATTTATTTAAATAATAAATACAAACACAAAAATTAAAAAATGAATCATTTATATTTAAAATAAATAAATAATAAAATTAAAACTTGCTTAAAACAGAACAAACAGTAGAAAAAAAAAATTATTACCTTCTGGTTAACTGATTTTTAAAATAAGTCAAATACCACACATTACATCTCCAAGCAAAATGAGAACTACCAGAAAATATTAATTTAAACTAATTATATTTATACTTTCAGGTTTAAGCAAAAATTTGGTTTAAATTAATACAGTATTTCAGAAATTATCATAACAGCAAATTTCTGATTGAAAACAAACTAAGTGATAGTAAAACATGGTTCGTACACATTTATGATAAAGAAAAGTAAGGAGTTTTTAAGGACTACGTAAAATAATTTATACATTATATATATATATATATATATAAAGTTGAAAACACATTTTATTTTTTAAGTATAGTTCAAATGTTAAAGAAAAAAAAAAAGAATAGTTGATGAAGTTGAAACTAGTGGAACATAAGGCATGCAGGACAGCGCAAAAACAATTGAAAGTAAAAAGCAAAATGATTTTTTTTATATACTTCAACTTTTTTCCCGCTGAAATGTCCCACATCCATTCTCATCTCCACCATAGATGGTGCCACCTCGGTGGCATAAACTACGAATTTTTGATTGCCTCTGCAAAATAATCTCGAATCCATACAAAAATTACAGCATTATAAAAAAAAAAAAAAAAAAAAAAAACTAGTTTGATGCGGCTATTGTAGCATGGACTTTCTTCTATATATTTTATAAAAGTCATATAACACTAAATTGTTTATTAAACTAGCAGTCTTTGCCCGCTTCGCTGGTCAATATATTGAAATGAATTCTAAAAACACCATATCATAAATAAATCATTGAAATCAGTCAAAATCTAAGTTAAAGCTCTCGCTACCTTTGGTCGATGGCCACACTTCACAAAATCCCTTTATAGTGCATGTTGCATACACACACCTAACCGACACATTAAAAAATCGGAATTCTGATATTATTTGAAGCAGAGTAATGTTTTAAAAAGTATTTTTTTTACCCCCCCCCCCCCCCCCCCCTCGCTCTTATAGGAAAGGAGGAGTAGGGCAATTTCGCAAAATAGCTTTACATTATGAGTTAGATACATATAACTGATCTATAAATCGAAAATCTCCTTCCTAAGATAATTTACTGCAGAATTACACATGAATACATGTTTCCCACCTCCTAAGGAGAGGTAGGGTAGAGTTTCACAAAATCCCTTTGTAGTGTGTGTTGAATACGCATAAGCAGTCCACACTTCAAAAATTGCCATTCTAAGATAATTTGGAACATAGTTACGCATGGAAACATGTTTTTTAATCCCCCACCCTCCAACCCTCAAAAGGGGGAAAGCATGGAATTTCAAATAATCCTTTTGTAGTTTGTGTGTGTTGAGTACACATAACCAATCGCAATATCAAAAAATCGCTTTCCTGTGATAATTTAGAGTAGAGTTACACTTTAAAACATGTTTTTGTCCCCCCCCCACCCCCTGCCTTTAAGGGAGAGAAAGGGGAAATTTCACAAATCCCCCTTCCTTATAGTGCATGTTGGGAATGCATAACCAGTCCGTGCATAAAACAATAGCCTAAGAGAGTTTGCAGCAAAGTTGCTCATTAAAACATGATTTTGTCCCCCACCCCCAAGGAGGATAAGGTGGAATTTTACAAAATCCCTTTGTATTGTGTGTCTTAAGTATGCATAACCAAATGACATATCAAAAAATCGCTATTCTGAGATAATTTGGAGCAGAGTTTTTCTTAAAAACGTGTTTTGCCCCCCCCTCACCGTCTTTGAAGGGGGGGAAGGAAGACATTTCGTAAGATCCTTTTGACAATAACTGATAAAATAAAAGAATTTAAATTCTTAAGTATAATACATATCATTTAATTTTTTTTTAACTTTCTCTTACCCATAAGGTAGAAAAAGTATTGTTTTTGGGTCAAATTTTCAAAATTGAATTTTTGTTTTATTTACATGTTTTGAGGTCGCCTGAATCTAAAGATCATGTTTTCAGCAGAAGGTCTGTGTGCGTGTGTCAGTTATCAGCGTATCTCAAAAACAAATTATAGCAGAAAGTTCAAACTTGGTATTCTAAATGTGTATGATATAGGGATGCTACACTAAACTTTTCGTTTAGATCAAGGAAATGGTTTGTGTACAGGGATACCCAAGAAAATTCAAATACATTACGCTTATAGCGAAAATTGCAGGTAAGAAGAGTTTAACATATATAGACTGCACTAAACCAAATGAAACGAATATATATATTTCCTGTACGTAAAAACATGTTTTGTGTAAAATATGGTATAGAAATTATTCACTGTTCATTTACAGGGCTTCGCAAAAGAACTAGGTACGACAATACTTGAAAATTGGTGGAAGTGTACTTCAGGTTGTGCCATGTGTTATTAGTATAGGATTATATTTATGTCCTAAACGTGATGTGTACATAACTTTTAGAAGATATACAGGGCTGCCAATATTTAAGCCATAACATTCTTTTTTAATGTTAGTGGAAGTGCTTTACTGCAATATTTTATTTTACCAAGTCCAGGAAAGCTGTTCAGGAATTGAAATTAATTCCTCATAGCCATATGGTAAATAATGTATTTTTTTAAGCTAAATATTCATCGCTTGGATTTTTGTATATTTACATGTTTTGTGGCTTCCTGAATACCGAAGTCAAGTTTTTAACATTTGACCTTTGTCTGTGTCTATTAGAATAAATTAAAAACAAATAATTTCAGGCAATCCAAATGTTGTATATTGAAGTTAATGTGTTTGTTACTAGAAAAGTTTGATCAAGATTGATAAGTTTTAAGGAATGTTGTTGTGAAAGTTGTCTCAATAATTTTAACTGAACTTTTGAATTTAATAACAGATTCAAATTCTATAAAAATGCAGGTAAAGTAATGAAATGGGGTGTTGAGGGGGGCAGTAGCCCTCTCACATAGAACTATTTGTTAAATAAAGCTGTTCCAAAGCCTAAGTTGAATTGTTTTAACATGGGTTTACATAACAATATTCCTTATCTTAACCCTTAATCTCCAATCCGCACTTATAGTATTAAATTTCAAGGTGAGAGAAAGTCATGTGAGTGACACACCAGATTATTTTTAAAAGTTTAATAGTTGAAATGGTTATAGAAGAAAATTTTATTAGATTTATAATTATGTTACTACTAAAATTAAAATAAAATTATTATAAAGTTTTAAAAGTAAACAATTTAATTTTAAATATTGATTCAGGACAACATTTATCTCCGCTGTTAAACAAAAATATCGTTCGGTTTTACAGGAAAACAAAAATTGAACCTGTTATAGAAGATAAACTTGCTTTTATTATATTTATAACTGTAGTTACTTTTTATGTTTAATACTATTTTCTAGAAAATAAATATAAGAGTTTTTTCTTAAAAGGTAAGGTGTTTTTTTTTTTTTACTTTATAGATGGGATTTGTAAATTATAAATAATTTTTAACAAAAACCCACTTATTTGCAAAAATCCAGCGGGTTTTTGTTGGTGGGCCCAGTTTGCCAACCCTGGTGGGAACTGCATATGGATTATTAATCACTAAAATTATTTTCCCATCAGGAATGCAGACGATTTTTTCAGACGAATGCAGGCGATTTTTAAATATAACATTAAATGCCGAAAGCGCGTAGTCAGTTTTGTACCAACATGAGAAAAAATGCATTTTTTTTTTTAAATACTATAAGAGAAAAATAAGTACTTTTTAAGGTACAAGTATAAAAAGTAAGGAGTTTTTAAGGACCTAAAAACAGCTACAAAAGTAAGGAGTTTTTAAGGACTTCCTAGAATTTTTAAGGACTTTTTAAGCACCTGAACGAACCACGTAAAAGGTAAAAAAAAAAATTCCGCAAACAGCATTTTTTTTTTTTTGAGCTTATGTACGTGTTTAAACTGACAATGTAAGAATTTTTTAAAAATGGTAAAAAAAAAATCATTATTTTGTAAATGAAAATATATATATATATATATATATATATATATTATGCCAAATTGATTTTTTTTAAATCTGGCCAAATGTTAGGTGTCAAAAATGATACCCGAGTTTTATTTTATGGTCGTCAAACTTAAATTTCTAGGTGCAAAACCTAGCCTACTTTCTGACTAACGACTGCTAATTTCAAACCCTGGATTACCTTGATACATTCATGAAGTTTTATTCCACATTTTGATAGAAGATTAGTATATTTTTAAAATAACATACACAGTACCTACACAAAAGAGGGGATTTTGAGATAAAGAAAAATAGTTGAGAAACAGCTGCCTCTCAAACTGATGTTTTGGTTGAAGTTGAATAGGTTTAATATTGCACTGGAGCTGTGCTGTGGGCTTTAAAGGACAATCTGTGAATCACCTTTGAGAATGGTACAGATACATGTCATCACAATTTTGATCCAGAGGATAACTGATGTTTTGGAGGTGTTGCAAACAACCAATTAGATACAGATAATGTATTTCATCCAATTGGCTATTTAAACGCCAAAATGTCCTCATGTAGTTGATGACTTGATCAAATCAACTGAAAAGGATTCCATAATAAATTATTCATTATAGAATCTCCCAACAAGAAAAAATATAAGTTTTATGGTCTAGCAGCAATGATAATAGTATTTGAGGTATACAGTTGAGAATATGAATCAAGCCATTTTTTTTCCTCACTGTAAAAAAAATTGTCCCTGAAGAGGTTAAAGAAAGGAATCAGACAATGCTTGATCAAAATAATAAAAAATCTGGAGTGACTCCACTCGACTTTCCGAACATTGAGTAACTAACAGTTTTGTAGATAAAATAAAGAAAGAGTAGTTGCTAAACAAACAAAAAAGAGAAAACCATAACAGAGTGTTCGAGTATTTTTCTCCATATATCACACAAGGTTTTATTTAACGCTACTGAACTTTGAGCCCTTAGATCATAAGGATAAAGAATTTTTCGTTGTGTCCCTGTAAAAATCTATAAATGCTAGATTCACCAAAATGCTTATAGTTAGTGCAACAGTGATTTATAATATTCATACAAATATTCAGCTCAATTGAATAAGGCGTTTAGATGCTATCGCTGGTCTCATAGGCCATAAAGATAAAGAATTTTTCTTTGTGTCCCTGTAAAAAAACTGTAAGTGCTAGATTCACCAAAATCTATACAATTGGTTCAAATGTGACCTATAACATGTGTACAAATTATTTGCTGAGATTAATAAGGCGTTTAGACACTATCACACTTTTTAAAATTTGGCAAAGAATTTTTCTTTGTGTCTCTGTAAAAAAACTATAAGTGCTAGATTCTCCAAAATCTATACAGATTGAGTATCTGTGACCTATAATATGTGTATAAAGTTTTTGCTCAATTGAATAAGGCGTTTAGATGCTATCGCACTTTTAAGATTTTGATCCCTTGGCCATAATGACAAAGAATTTTTCTTTGTGTCCCTGTAAAAAAACTATAAGTGCTAGATTCACCAAAATCTATAGGGTTCGTACTATGGTGACTTACAATATACGTACCAACTTTCAGCTTATTCGAACAAAGCGTTTAGACGCTAGCGTGTTCACTCACAGACATACACACATACATACACACATACATACACACATACATACACACACACATACATACATCATCGTAAAAATAATGAAAACGGACTCATTGGACCTCGAAACGTATAGAAACATCAAAATCTCGAATTCGGATTTTTGACATGATTACAATACTTTCCTCACTATAGTGTTCGGAAAGTAAAAAGAGTATCAAACGGTACTGTTACCAGCAGCATAGCGGAGGGGAGGGGAGGGAAGCAATGAGCATCTATCATGTTCCAGATGCTTTGCTCATGTTCCCGCTTTGACTGCAGCACTCGTGCTTAGTTTATTCGTCTGATGAAGGGTTGCGTGTTTTTTCGACCCAAAACAATTGTTGCGAGTTTATTGCATTTTATGGTATTTATTCAAAGTTTGTAAGTAACACTCAAAGAGGGGTCCACAAATGGTTCTCACTTTTATTCTATATATTATATTACTGCATGTTTTTTGAGGGGAGAGTGCCCTGGCCCCAGTTATGCTTGCTATGTCACTAATTGTTTCAAGTGTTATCATTTCAGAAAAGTTGAAGGAATATGAAAAAGGTAAAGAAAAGGGAGACACTCAAACAAGAAGCAAAGAAAAAACTTTAACAAAATGAAAGAAGAAAACTCAGATTTTCAGAAGATAGGCAAAGTACAGAAGATTCTATAAGTAGCCCACAAACATCTTAAAGTGAGACTGACTAGCCTAGACATTTATAAGATTTATCACAAAAGGGTGATTAGAATGTTATTTACAAAATAAAACTCAATTTAAATAAAAAATTTTATTGATGTATTGCAATTAGAATGTACCACTCAAACTATTGTTTTCAAAAGATTTTTTTTTTTTTTTTTTTTTTTTTTTTATGATACAAGTTTATATTTTTATTTGTTAAAACATTAATATATTAGAAAATACTCATAAATGTATATTTGTAATCAGGTCACTTTTCTCATGAATATATATTTGCAATAAGTTAATTTTTTATTTTGCTATCTTTTGCAAAAATTCAAAGGTGTCTATTGCTAGAATACAAAAAGGTTTTTTATGTGTCCACTACTGGTGCATTTTAAGCTCTCTAGATTTTTTTTTTTTTTTTCAAGTATAAAAATTGTTTGAATCAGTATCATTCACAATAAATCATGTAAAGAGAGACTTAATTGAGATAATAAATACTAGTTGTTGTCATAGTCTCTAATATGCTAAAAAACTGCAAAAATGTCCACAATTGGTACAGTCATGTTAAAAATAATCAGCATCCCTATGTATGCATATATAAGACACATAAAGTGAAAAACAAACTTTTTTTTTTCTCTGTCTAATAGAGGAATGATTTTTTTTTTTTTTTTTTTTTTTAATGTGTGCATATTATTATAGAAATTTACAATTCATAATTTTACATGAAAACAAATTAAATTATTGTACCCCTTACTCAATTATAAAACTTTAATTATCTGAATTCTCAGAAGACTATAGTAAATCCATAATATATATATATATGAAAGAGAAACATTATATTTTTTTCTAATCAAGTGAAATTTGTATAATTAGAAATGTATCCCTAAAACTCCAAGTTAAATAAAAAAAAAATTTTAATACTAGCTTGCCTCAGCAGTCAAAATGATTGCTGATGGACAATACAATATAGATATCAAGAAGAAAGAGGAGAGGGTGGTAAATACAACTACTAGTAATAAATGCACCTGTATCATCATGTACACAAAGTTACATAAAATCTAATATATATACATATATTTTTTAATTAAATTAAGAATTAGTCAAAATAACTTACTTTAGCAATCTAGTTTTAATAATGAACTTTGTGGACAAACGGACAAAATAATTAAATCAACAAAACAGATTTTAATTAGTGTGTTTCAAGTTAACGTTCAGTTCAGGTTAATAGTTTTGCTCATCAGTGCCTGACTCTGTCATGCTTTAGGCTTAAGAGATTTCCTTGGACTCTGTGTGTGAACGCAAATTGCCACTGAATTTTCATACTTTAGCTAATTTTAAAAAATCTAATTGTCCGATCGATAAGCTGTTTAATCCGACGGATTCAGAAAAATCGCCCCTTTTATTTGGTACCTTATTTGTAACGAAATTTTGATTAGAATTTTTAAAATTATTTAAAATAGACATTTAGAATTTTATTTGTTACTATTTTTTTTTTTTTTTTTTAGCATAAAATAAAATATGCTTTCATGTGAAAAAAAAAAAAATCTTTATATAATACATATATATATATTAAATTTGCTCATGCATATGAAAAAAATGACGTCTATAAAAGAATAATAATAATAATTTTAGATTTTAAAGGTAACAAGGAGATAAATAAAGTGCGAAAATTTCGCATGGACTTGCTAGCAAATGAATTATTTGAAGTGAGAAATAAATAAAATAAAATTATCATTTTTCAACGGGCGCCTTAGTCGTCTTACAACTAACTAGTACTGAATAGTACTAACACAAAGTTCTAAAAACATACACAATAAAAAATACATACCTGTACATTAATTTGTATATTGCTCATTTTTAAAAGTTCCTTCACACATTCTTCATTGCCTGCACGGGCTGCCCAGTGCAGAGCTGTACAACCTGCACTGTCCAAACCATTAACTGAAACCTATAATTCAGACAATATATATTTGAGCCATTTTGAAATTCTACTTATTAAATTTGTCTTTCACTTTGTGTCAAATCCGTTACCATAACTTTTAGTATTAAAATGATACAGTTTGCAACTTTATATTTAACTATTATAGTTAATATAGAACAAATTCATATTGATAATTTAATTAAGTTTTTTTTTTAAATTTGACTTGAAAATCAAGTTTGTTACTCATCATATTTGTTACGAAACATGACACAAAATGAGATAGAAAATAAATTTTTACTTTTATTTATTTATTTTTAAAAGAGTTGGCAGATTTTTGACGGTTTAAACCATGGTTAAAACCGTCATGTCAAAAACTATCTTGACAAAAATGTCAAAAACTATATTTTAAAAAAATTCAATTGTTATATAAAACTTAATTTAACAAAATATAGTTTATAAAGATTTTTTGAAAACTAAATAGATTGTTGTTCTTTGAAAAACACAGTTATAACATTTTGATTAATATAAAAAACCAAACTTTAGGGTTTTAAAATTTCATTATGAATTATTATTATGTTCATTCAAAATATGCTGTGATACTTTCATATATTACTACGAAATTTACTTATAATAACTATGCTTAATATAGTATATGTTAAACTTAGTTTTGTGATACTTTAAAAATATAGTTGTTTTTAATACAATAATATTTATGTTTTAAAAAGTAAACAGATTAAAGTTTTTGGAGAAACATTATAATAACATTTTGATTAATATAAAAACAAAACTTTAGGCTTCTAAAAATTCATTATTTATAAATCATTGATACATCATTGTATATTTTATTCTTTTTAGTATTGTGTTTTTAATATTATGTATTTATCTATAATAATAAATAACTAATAAAATAAAAATGTATACTCTAATATTTTGTATTTAAATATTTTATAATATATATATTTTTTTAAATGACTGCTGAGATTGTGAGTTTTTACGAAAAAGCAATAATTTTGAATGTTAAACACGCTTGAATTGCTTCTTAAATTCTCATAATTACCATAAGACAAAAGAAATATAAATGCTTTCTGGACATGTATAAATTAATTTAATATTTACTCGTACAGATGTTTTACATTTATTAGTTCAAACTGTAAACAGGTATAAATATTTAAACAATCAGTAATAATAATAATAAATAGATAAATTATTATTAAATGATAAGTGTAATAAATATAGATTATAAATGAAATTACTTTCAAATTCATATTAACTTAACTTACTGCCCACATATATTAGGTTTTACTTAAAAAAGAAAAAAAAAAAAAAAAAAAATCCAGTTTTCCTGTGCTTTTAACATTTGGCTTATGTTAAAATTCCAAAGAAACTTTGGAATTTTAGAATTTCATAAGTATTAAATAAACATACAAAATATATCTACACATGCTTTGTATATATTTCTCATGTTTGAAACCAGTATATTTACATAAATTTTTATTAATTATAATTTACAAATAGTTTTAATATTTGTTAATTTATAAACAGCATAATACTTAGATGTGAGCTTATATATGGCAAATATTACTAATTCCTATCTCTAACTAGATTCAAGCTCATTTATAAATTTCGAATTTTGACGATATAGATTTTTGACGGTTTAAAACCAGTATTATACACTTGTCATGTCAAAAACTACTTTTTGACGTCAAAAAACCAACCCTGAAAGATAAAAGTTCATGAAATTAATTTTTATCATTAACCTTTTACAGGCGAATGTTGAACATCAAATTAAAACTTATTAAAAAAATTAAATTGCACTAATATTGACTTGAAAAAATTAGCGGACATACTTAAAAGATGACTTGATTTTTTAAAACAGAAGCAACATTCCTATCATTAGTTGGTAAATGTACAAAAAATCCCCAAAATGATCATTTTCATATTTCTTCCCAACAGAGTACAAATAATAAAAATGCATAAAAATTTGAAAGTATCCGACGACTCTAAATATCAGTTGGTTTATTTTAAACAGCTCTTATTATCAAAAAGGACATCAAATTTGATAATATTAATCAGATTATATTAATAATCTATAATATTAATCTTAATAATTATTATTAATGGCAACTAATATTTATGTATGTATTTTTTTCCATTTAAATGATTAACATCCCTTAACAAAAGTATTATAAAGTAAAATATGCAAATAACTAATGAAAAATATACCTGGATCTAAATCCGGCCTGTAAAAGGTTAATATAGCACACAAATGGTTTATATTTAACATAGTAATTAATTTTTAACATAATTACAGGCACTTGGCAATGATAATGTGCTCCTTTATATATGTGTGTATGTGTATATTACACGGCGAATATATCTGCTTAGATTAATTAATTTATATTATCTCGTCTGTGGCCCTTCACGTCCCATTTAACAACAAGAGTGGCCCTCCAGCCAAAAAGGTTTTGCACCCCTATCCTAGACACTGACTGTTGATTATTTCTTTTATTCAGGAATTGTCTTGTGATAATTTATGTTTAGATTTCATTAAGTAAACATCTATATAATATTTCTCTAGATTATTTTGTAGAAATGATACGATAGTGACAGTAAAATACATGAGGATAAAAAATAATACATAAGCAATATTTAAGCATGCGGACTCAGTCCAGTAATTTAATAAAAGAAAAAATGACGACACTTGTCTGACGAGATCATCTTATAGAAAAATTTGTTTTTAAACGTTGCATTTTTACAATCTTTGCAAGCGTCCTTTTAAACCAAACAATACTTTAAAGATATAAACAAAATATGAACTTTTGTCATAAATTGATTAAAAAACTCAATAAAAAGTATAATCAAAATAGCTAATGAGTTTTTTTTTTAATCAAAAAATTATGCAAAAATGAATCAATAAAAAAAATTAATTAAAAATTATCGTCAACATGGCGGCAAAAATTTAAAAGTGGCAATAAGGGTTCTATACTAAAGCTGTCCTGCCTAGGGAAATATCAAAACTGGGTCGCCATTCGTCAGACATGAATTTTATTTTGAAACTTTTCTTTGAACGATTTTGTGTTAACTATCATTAGCATTTCGTCCCACAAAAATTAATAATAATTTGGCTTCTGATGAATTAAAATTTGTATTGCGTAGTGAAATTGGTATAACACTTATAATTTCAAATTGTAAAGGTAAATAAAAGAAATAAATAAACTGCGAAAATTTTGCACGGGTTTGCTAATTGTTAATAAAAATACTTTGGGGCAGAAGTCAACAGCTTCTTTTATTATTATTATTATTGAAATATTTTGCAAAATAATTGCCAATTTATATATATAAAAGAATATAAATAAATAAATAAATTTGCTATTTTCTATTAATTTTTATGATAACTACTATCTGATAGTTTTCAATGAGTTACTTTTTGACATAATTTATATAAAATCTAAAATAAAGAAAAAAAAAAAATGTTTTACAGTAATACAAAATTTTTAATAACCAAATAATGAATAAAATAAACAGTTTCTCGAGAGCAGTATCAAAGTATATTTTAAACTCTGTAATTTATTCATTTTAAACATTAGATTTATGACATTAAAAAATATTTATTTAAGTTATAAATGAAAGAAATGTTAAAAAACCTTATTATCAAGGCACTCTCTTAGAAAAGCAAGATTTCCTCTTTTGGCTGCTTCATGTAATGGATTAAGAATTTCTTCGGTACTTTCTTCAACTATAATATATATATTCAGAATATAAATTTATACACACATATAAAAAGTTGAATATAAACTGACATGCAAATTAAATCAACCACCTGTTTCTTTTTTTCTTCTTTATCACATAATTTTTTGAACATAAGAACAAAAATTAGGATGGCATTTTTGTTATCAAATCATTAATAAAAGTTTACATAACATTATAACATAAGCAATAATTTTTAAACAGATATTAATTTTTTCACAAAAGTAAGCTTTGAAAAAAATGAAAGAATTACTTTTTTTTTTTTAATGTAATGAAAGTTTTTGATTTGTTTAAAATTTTTACTAACGAAAACACTTATTTAACCTTTATTTAGAATATTGTTAAAATGGTGTTTTTGTTTTTCAACAGCTATAATCTCAAAGATACATGTAATTAAGCACAATTGTTTATATGAATGAGAGACCATGATTTACCATGACACGACCATTTAAATTCTCCATTAGAGAAACTCCACTGGACAGGTGCACATTACTCACCTCATTCTGATCACTTATAATCAAATTACTTTAGCATTTTAACATAGACTTCATTATGAAATGACTGATTTTTATTTTCAGAACATATATATGTAAGGAAAGTATTGAAATAACAAAAATTCCACTTTAAGATTCTGGTGCATCTATATGTTTTGAGATCTCCTGAGTTCATTTTTGCTATTTCTATTTTTATGTGTGTGTCTGTGAGAGAGAGACAGTGAACACACTAATACGAAATGCTTTGTTCAAATGAACTGAAAGTTCGTACGTATATGCTACAGGTCACTGTAGCATGAACAGTATAAATTGTGATGAATCTAGCATTTACAATTTATTTACAGAGACATAAAGAAAAATTCTTTATCATTATAGTAAAGGGCAAAATTAACGGTCGCCACCGGCCACGTGGCGACTAAATAAAAAAAGATGGCGATTAAAAATTATGCATCGATCGCCACCAAAGTCGCCACTTTTTGTGATCATTAAAAGATTCTAAAAATCGAGCGACGATAGGCAATCGAAGCCTTGTGATTTTCAATCTTTTTCCATCCATGGCATAAATGTCAATGTTCGTTTTAAACTTGCTTTGTTATATTCTACAACCTATAAAGAAGTAGAATTGTTTAATATATCTCACTCATATAATTTTGTGGACCCCCCCCCCTTTCCCTTCCCCTAACGATCTGTGATCACACAGCTTTTAGAAAGCTTTATAATTTCTAATCATTCTCCATTTGCTGCAAAAATATAAATATCTTTTTTACACTTACTTTATTAGATTCTAGAATCTGTAAAGAAGTAGAATTGTTTAATATCTCTTACTCATAATTCTTGTAATCCCCCCCCCCCTCCCTCCAACTATTGGCAATCACAGGCTCCACTGAAGCCTTGTGATTTACAATCTTTCTCCATCCATAACATAGATGTAAATATTCATTTTAAACTTTCTTGATTAGATTCTAGAACCTATAAAGAAGTATATAGATGTATCACCCCCCCACACACACACACACACATGTGCACTCCATTTCCACTAGCAGTTAATGATCAAATACCCTGCAAAGCACAATCTTTTTCCATTATTTTCTCTATAGTATTCAGTGTATATTTAACCCATTTAAGATATTTGACAAATGTGTGTATCAAAATTTGATTTGGCTTAAATGTGTATTTTTCAAAAAAATTTGTACTATTTGCTTTCTTTTGAGTAGAAATCTTCCTTTTTCCTTCCCATTTTAAAGTAGAAATATCCCTATTTTTAAAGCTACAAATTTGGCAGCTAAGTAAATTATTTTTAATGAAGCAGCTAAGTTTCCACATCTGTACTTTTTAAGAGGAAATATTTTAATTCTATTGAAATAAAATCATTTAAAAAAGTGTGTTTTTAGAATTAAGAAACAATAATAAAACTGCTAACTGTATTTACACATGACCACGTAAAAGGTTGTGATGATGATGAATCAGCTGATTCATTTACTAGTAAATATCAATATGAACTGTGAATGATAATGGCTTATTTCACTTAAATAAATTGAAAAAAAAAAGTATTATTGAATTATCTGAAAGATGAAAACTTTTGCTGTTATTATTACAACCCTAAGCAGATTTTAATTTAGGATGTGCAATTTAGGATTTTTAAAAAGAGCGTAATTACAAATTACAATTTCAGTGTCCCTGTGTTAATTTTATTATTATATGTATTTTTTGTTTTCATATTTTTCTTGTGGTGATTATACCGCAAAATGGTAACAATGCTTTTTGCAGACTGAGAGAAATAGTCTTATCATGTGAAAAGTGGCCACTAACTTAAAAATGTGGCTACTAATGAAACTGACAGTACCGGCCACTGGCCACTAATGAATTTTCCCAGTTTTGCCCTTTACATTATAGCCCACGGGCTCAAATTATTTAAAGTGTGATAGAGTCCAAATGCCTTATCTGACAGAGCTGAAAATTTATAAACATGTTATGGGTCACCGTTGCACAATCTGTATAGATTTAAGTGAACCTAGCACTTATGATTTTTTTTTACAGGGACACAAAGACAAATTCTTTGTCATTATGGTCTATGTGCTCAAATTATTTAAAAGGCAATAGTGTCTAAATGCCTCTACATATTATAGGTCACCATTGCACAAACTGTATAGATTTTGGGGAATACAGCACTTATAGATTTTTATAGGGATTCAATCAAACATTCTTTATCATTGTGACCTATGGGTTCAAATTATTTGAAGTGCAGTAGCGTTAAACGCTTTGTTTGGTTGAGTGTGCAAGGGTTAATCCCGGTTTTTGTAAATGGTACCCCATTTGTGAAAAAAAAATAATTAATTAGTTTATGAAAATTAAAAATGCTTTTGGAACAAATAACCGAAATGCACAAAGCAATTTATACAATTTTAAAATACTAATAAAAATAGAAAAATGATTTTCTTGTAAAATATATGAGTATGCATACAGGGCCGTAGCAAACGATAAATTTTGGAGGGGCAAAGTGTTAAATTAGCCGACTCAACAATGGCTCAAAACCGATTAATGTCAATATACCTTCCTCTCCCTTAAAAAAAAAAAAAAAAAAAAAAAAAAAAACTATGATATTTACTAATTTTACTTTCATTATGTGTGACTACCATAGGTAATGGAAACATCGCATTCAATCAAAAAATTTTATATCAAGTTTTCTTGTGACTTATACTTTGAAGGTCTTAGTCTAAAAAAGTTTTTTTTTTGTGTGTGCATAAGTGTGTATTTGTGTCTGTGTGTGGGAAATCTTACGATTATTATTCTTCCTAAACTGAAGAGAAAACAATGAAACTTAAGACAGGTCCGGTGCACAGATGAGTTTAGCAACTTTCGGTGAAAATTGGAAAAACGTAAGTGGTTAGGACCATATTTTAACTTCAGCTGGTATCTCAAAAACAGCTCTAATGATTCTCGGTGTCCTTTTTATATGTATTAGTTAGTCATTGAAAACTGCAGTTGGTTGTAGTCATCCTGTTTTTGTGGGCCAATTTTAGATCTTAAAGAAAAGCTCTAAAGATTTTCTTCAAACTTGCTGTATTAGCTTCCTTTTAAGTATCAGGCTCGTGTTCTGCTGCCACAGGCTTGGATGTTCGGAATTCACTTTTATTCATAGGTCCTAATCTGATAAGTACAGAATAAACTTGTAGGTCTATTTGTAATTCCAAAAATTTCAACAGAATTAAAAACAAATTGGAAAATAACGAAACATGTGATTGACAAATAAGTCAACTGATGTATGACAAGGAAATCTCCTGATAGCCATATACATATTCTGCAGCATTACAGATAACGGATTCGAATCTCGATTTAGTCATAGATGTTTGCTGTGATTTGGAATATCTTTTGACCATTTCACTTATTTTCAGTTTCAAAAATTTGCGCAGAGATAAACACCAAAGGGGAAGAAGTAGTTGCACTATCCGTCAATAAACCGACTGGAGTGCTTTTATTGAGCTTTTTGAATTCGAAATTAAAAAGAGATTTGTTTAATTACCAAATCTCTTTTCAGTCGGCTAATTTGTAGTTAAAAATTTTTCATCAGAAATAAAGGCCAATTTGAAAATAATCAATTGGGTTATCTGTCAGTAAATCGAGTGGATTGCTTTATTGAGCTTAAGAGCTGAATTAAAAAAGTGATTTTCCCTTGTCAACCGATTTATAGTTTGAAAACTTTTACCAGAAATAAAAGTCGTGTCCTTAAAAGAGGAGGCAAACAATACAATATCATCTGTAAATCTCAAATGATTTATAAACTCTCCATCAATTTTTATGCCTTTCTGTTCCAAATTTAATTTTTTTTAAACTTCTTGATGTACTGCAGTGAAGAGTTTGGGTGAAATTGTGACCCCCTTGTCTTACACCCTTTCTAATTTTGAATGCATTACTCGTTTTGTGGAGTTTTAATTTGGTTGTTGCTTCTTTATAAATGTTTCCAATAAGGTGAATATATCGATGGTACTAAAACCACTTCGAAATCCTGCTTGTTCTTTAGGTTGTGCTTCATCCAATTTTTTCTGCTAACGGTTTGTCAGAACTTTCATCAGAATTTTATACAAAATTGAGAGCCGGCTGATTGGATGATAGTTTCTACCTTCTTTTTCTCCTTTTTTAAAGAGTAAGATTATAATGGCATTTTTCCAGTCCTTTGGAACATCACATAATATTATACATTTGTTGAATAGTTCAGTAAGAACTTCAATGGCTTCATTCCCTGCTTCTTTTAAAATTTCCACAGTGGTTTTCCGGAATTCGTGCCACGTTTTAAAATTATTTGTAATTTTTAGATATTTTTAGCGTTTTGCGCAATTTTTTAACGGGCCCGGGTGATACCGGCAGGTCTGCTAATTTAACATAAAATAGTGATGAAATTAATTTAAAAGTTAATAAAAATAAAAGTAATAAAAATGCAATTCATTATTTTAATAAATGATTAGGTAATAAAATTAATTTCATAAGAATTAATACATATTTATTATGGAAATTACTGATTTTTATACACACAATTTTTTTTTTTGCAAAATGGCGCTTTTCTTTGTGTATTAGTAGTCAATTGTCTCCTACTGTTAGAGTAACCCTTGGTTCCCATGGCAACAGCTGCAATTCAGCCAATGTGAAGACCATCAATCAGATATTAGAATAGACCCCAGACTAGCAACATTTTTGTTCCCGAACATCACATTCCCACCAATCCACCAGCCCAAACCGATTTTCTACTGCCAAACTGACATTTCAAAGCAGGCATTCAGCTTCCTTCATAGCAGGTTTCCAGTTTCTTCCATATCATTTAGAACATGCAAAATCCCAAAAACCAGTTACCAAGAAAGCAATTATCACCAAGAGAAGGTGAAAGAACCGCTTTGTTGTTTGCAAAATTTTTCTCTACAGCCAATATAGGGAATCTGAACTCTACTTCTATCACTACTCAATGGTGTAGATAGCAAGTCTCAAAGTGTTCCCAGATAGTGAATGGAGTAGCGTAGAGTGTTAGTGTGCTGTGCAAGTTCTTCTTTTTTTTTTTTTCAGTCATGTTCTCTCATAAACAAAATTTACTTTTGTCAAAAAATGTTGTAATACTCTTTTTAAAAAAATAAATAAAAATAACAATAATTAAACCAGGCCTGTTAAAAACTCGCACAAAACACGATATTTAAAAATTGCAAAAAATTTTTAAATGCAGCACGAATTCCGGGGAAAAAAAAAAAAAACTACAGTCTTTACATCCTAATATTATACTATATCTGAATGACATAGTCTTATTCCACTTCGTGGAGCGAACACTTAAACCACATTCCCGTTCAAGTTTTAAAGACGCTCAGAGATGTTGGTTTAACAGAAAATTTGGACGTCTGATTTCGGGAAAAATTCAATCAAGTTCCTAGGTCACGTGATTGGGTCCGGGCAACATTTGCTTATTTTAACATGCCTTTTGTAAGAGTAGTGATCACTGGTACAAATTTTAGGGGTGGCAAACACTGGTGTCTTTACTTGAAGTATAAAATATAAAGAAACAAAATTATTAACATAGACCTGTTTAGAATGTTTTGTGCAATAGGTTTTCCGTGTTAAGTAGTTAATTTCATTAATAAAAATTTATTTATTGGCCATAACAAAATAAATAAAAATTGTAATCCATCTTGAAAATACAACTTTGCTTCCCCTCCCCATAAAGAAAAGGGGGTGGGGACAGAGAAAATAAAGAAAAAATAATACTTTCAAATAGCCTATTCAAACTCATTTCCATGCAAAAATTTTAAATTTAGACATACCATAATTACTAGGTATTAGTCCAACTTTGCCATTACAGGAAGCTTTCCACCAATTAGGGTCAGTTTTGAGATCTAAAATATATAAATTGTCGCCTTCTTCAAATGATAGTTCATCAGACTAAATGGAGGAAAATACAAATAAATAATTTATATTAATATCTGAGAAAAAAGATTTGAAAAAAAAAAAAAAAAATAAATAAATAAATAATAATAATAATAATTTGATTGTATAAAAATAAAGATCACACATTTTAGCAGACAATATCTTAAATATAAAACTATTTGTGTAAGTAAAATAACTGAAACTTGACATTAACTAAGCCTAATTAAAATCTTTTAATTCATGAGCTGAAAGAACATCAAACACTATTATTTTCATATTATGAAATGATTAAATTTAATAAACTTTTCTGCAAGTATTTCATTTGCATGCAGTATACAGTAAATACAACATACAGTCAGTAACAAAAGTGTCCGAACACTAGCAAAAATTCCTATGTAAAAAAAGTACACTTCACAAGGTTTTGTTAAATAATTCCTTATCGAATCATGTTCTTAGTCTAAGAACAGGATTCGACAAGGATTTATTTAACAAAACCGTACGAAGTGTACTTTTTTTACATAGGAATTTTTGCTAGTGTTCGGTCACTTTAGTTACAGACTGTACTCCTAGAATTCTAGATATTGCAAATTGCAACCAGTATAAACAATGAAGCTTAAGCACAGTAATGTTGTAAGAAAAAAATTCAAAATGATACCGATATAATGTTGATTAATGAGAAACTAAATGATTAAAGAGTAGTAAAAATTAATTTTGAGCAAAATAAGAAAAGATAAACACCTAAACCTAAAACTTTTAATGCAACAAATTTTATTGTTAGAAGAAATAATAGCTATTCAGTGTTCATAGATTATATAAAAAAATAAAGAAAGAAAAGAAACTACAATTTTATCTATGTTTAAAAAAATTAATAAGAAGTAGTAAATTTGTAACTCGGGTTTATGTATTGAATTGGTTGCTCATGCATTATTGGTTATTGGAAAGATTTAATTTTATAGATGATAATTACAATTTAATTTAAAAATTAATACAGTATAGGACCCATTATCTGGAATTCCAAAATCCGGAAGACCCAAAATCCAGAATCATTTCAGAATTTTTTTTTTTTTTTTTTTTTTTATGATTAAAATACATTTTATATCTAAAATCAGAAAAAATTAAAAAAATTAAAGAGAAAGAAACTTGCCCTAAAATGAATTGTGTGTTTTATTAGGTAATATTATGAAAATTTAGAAATTAAAATAGAATTTCTTTCTTTCATATGGTGAGGGGATATTTGTGTCCAGGAAATCCCTGGAATTCACAGCAAGCCACATAAAAAAAAATTCTAATTTATTTTATGATAGATTTCAGGGTGATTTTTAACTTCTCATTAAGATCTTAAAAAAAAAAAGAAAGAAAGGAAGGAAAAAAATTAAAATTTTTAAAGAAAAATCTTTTTTTTTTTTTTTTTTTTAAGCATTCTGCTCTTATGATTGAGACAGTATTCATGTTTAGCAGCATTGATAAAGAAGCAACCATGCCACTCATGGCAAGTGCCAGTAATGTACATGTTTGTATATATATACACACATTATAGTTATTTTTTTCTTCTTGCTAAATTTAATAGAAAAAAGTATCAGATTTGCAAAAAATCTTGGCTTCCAGTTTTTGATTTATTTGTATGTTTTAAGAGCTCTAGAATATAATTCGAATATTTTTTTTAAATGTCTGTCTGTATGTGGAGTAGTTGCTCCTAGAAGTAAATTAGTACCGGTCAATTACTGAAATATGTTTTATAATTAAGGGAAAGCAATAATGGGAAAAGGACCCAAAATCCAGAAAATTCCGAAATCCAGAATTCTTCTGGTCCCGTGGGTTCCGGATAATGGGTCCTATACTGTATATCTTTATTGAGTATGATAGTTTTATTTTACTTACCTATAGTTTAGGTTTAAAAAAAAAAAAAAAAAAAAAAAGTTAAAAGCTTTCAAGTGTGAAAAAATGTATAGGCATATAAGCATGTATACCAAATGAGTGTGGATGGGAGAATTGGAAGAGGTTGACCTCAGCGAATATACCTCAATCGAATTAAGGACATTCCTAGCAAATCTCAGCTTACGAGTACCCTAATTGTGTTAATACCAATCAAATTAAATTGAATTAAAAGATTTTGGTTCTCAAAAGAAATTTTCATCGCTATACTATTGATATTTGGCTCTGTTGAATAATGTATTTGCCAACCACTATTTTAAAGATATGAAAATTCTTCAGTGGAATGCAGGTAGTGCGACCAAAAGTTATGATCTTCTCTGCTTCAACATCTGCTCTTTTCGGTTTGTTATCTAATCAAGAGAATAAAAGCCCTCAAGTCGTGCAGTGAAGATTTCTACTTGAGAGAAGCGAGCACAAAGTGTGTTTACAATGGGTACCCTACCACTGAAGAGGGAAACGAGAGAGCCCACCTTCTTGCAAAAAGAGGTTGCAGCTTAATTCAGAAATCAAATAGAAATGCACTCTTTCTTTCTTCAAAACTGGAGATTAAAATAATTTACAGATGAACTTTCCATACAAGCGATGCAAAATCCTCTCATTCTAAATCCTGGAATGTCTTCAAGAAATCTCAACCGTGCTCTGGATGTTCCTTGTGCGAATGCAGTAGCCACTTTTACACTGTTGACTGGACACAATTGTCTCCAGCCCATCTATTTTGTTTTAACATTGCTGACTCTCCTGTGCATGTTTTATGTTTGAATGGACAGCTGCTCACATTGACGAATGCTCTGCATTAGCTAATTTTAACTTTGTTACTCAGAAATTTTAAAGAGCTTGTGGCCTCATGACCTAATGGTCAACAGGCTGGCATTTACTAAATAAATTAATAAATGTAAGTATTTTGCTTTATAGGGTAAATTTTAATTTGTATAATAAAAAAAAAAAAAAAAAAAAGTACATAAAACTTCATGATATGCATATCTTTAATACATCAATTATTAATTAACATTTATTTTTACTTTCCGAACACTATAGTGAGGAAGGTATTGTAATCATGTCAAAAATCCGAGTTTGAGATTTTGGTGTTTCTACATGTTTTGAGGCCCATTGAATTCATATTTACTATTTTTATGATGATGTATGTGAGTGAACACGATAGCATCAAAATGCTTTGTTCAAATGAACTGAAATTTGATACATATATTATAGGTCCCCATAGCATGAACCCTACTGATTTTGGTGAATCTAGCACTTATAGTTTTTTTACAAGAAAGTGAAGAAAAATTCTTTATTATTATGGTCTATGGGTCCAAATTTTGCAAAGTGCGCTAAATTTTGCAAAGTCTAAATTCCTTATTCATTTGAGATGAAAATTTATACACATGTTATGAGTCACTGTCACACGAACTGTATAAATTTTACTGAATAGTTTTTTTACAGTTTCTTTTTTAACATTTTAAATGTTCAGAGGCCTTTAGATACTTTTCAACCTTCTAGCAATAGTTCTACAGCATTTCTGGAAAAACAAATGCATATAACCTATATATATATATATATATATATGTGTGTGTGTGTGTGTGTGTAAAAATAGAAATTTACTTTTCTCATGCACAAAAATCACAACACAGAAGACCGCAAATTATGCTAATAATGCCTTTCTTGAAAATAGGTTGCCCTTTTTATTGAATCCCCCCCCCCCGGCGACCCTTTTATTCTAGAGTCAGCACTATTTAACATAGTTGGTATGAAAAATCAGCCTTCCACTCCATAATTTTCTGAAATGAACTTTCAGACTTCATGAATAAATTTCTAAATTAAATTGATAATTCCATGGTCTATTGGAGTTGTGCCATGATTAATATTGCCACTTGATACAGCTGTGTTTGCAGACGGTGATTTTGCCAACGAATGTTGTGTGAGAAATCCCTAGCTGGTAATCAGCCAGGGTAGCTCGATGCAGGGGTGCAGAAAATGTTCAGACCTCTGAAATTTCCCCAGAACACATTCTAAATTTCCCCCAAAAATAACGCATCAACCTATTATCAGAAAGTTTTTTTTTTTTTTTTTTTTTTTTTTGGGGGGGGGGGGGGGGGAAGGGGAAATATTTCTTTAGTCCAAATACTGAGGGAGATTTTTTATGCTACTATATTACATTTTTTTCCCTTAACTACATCGAAATTTAATGTTGCTATTAATGTTCACCAAGTTTAAGGTAATTAGATTTATTGACTAACATAATTTTTAAGGCTTATAATTCTTATATAATAGTACATAATTATACATAAATTAATGTTGCTTTGTTTTATTACACTTTGCTGCCTATGAAAATTTAAAATACCTTTTTATTACAGAATTATGAATATATATATATATATTTATTTATTTTTTTCTCTAGTTTAAATGAATCACCAAATATTTATCATCAAACTTCAAATACTTAATCCTTTTTTTTGGGGGGGGGGGGATAATGGGTAATTAATGGGAATATACTTGTAGCACGTTGCTATTAATGTTCACCAAGTTTAAGGTAATTAGATTTATTGACTAACATAATTTTTAAGGCTTATAATTCTTATATAATAGTACATAATTATACATAAATTAATGTTGCTTTGTTTTATTTCACTTTGCTGCCTATGAAAATTTAAAATACCTTTTTATTACAGAATTATGAATATATATATATATATTTTTTTTTTTTTTTTTTTCTCTAGTTTAAATGAATCACCAAATATTTATCATCAAACTTCAAATACTTAATACTTTTTTTTTTTTTGGGGGGGGGGGGGGGGTAATGGGTAATTAATGGGAATATACTTGTAGCAGAAGAATACAGCTGTTAATTTGTAGTTTAATATTAGAAAGTTTGTTTTTTCAGTAATTTCTTTTAACTTTCGTTTTCATTTTTATTTTTATTTTATTCTAAGATAATAAATATTCAAAATTTCCTCAGACAGCCACAATTTCCCCCCGAATATCGTTCGCGCGTTCGGACATATCTGGCTCGATGGTTTGAGCATCTGTATGTAAAGCGGAAGGCCCGGGTTCAATTCCCGGCTCTGGTATTTTTCACATAGTTGGTGTAAAAAATCAGCCTTCCACTCCATAATTTTCTGAAATGAACTTTCAGGCTTGATGAATTAAATTTACAGTCTTGTTTGAAAAATGAAAAAATAAAAATCCTCTATGTTCACAAAATTTTAAAATTCACTTAGTTTCTGGTCCAAAATTGTAGATTTCTGGGAGCCTACTACTGAAAATTAATATTATAATGTATAATATATATATGTAAAAGTTTTAAAACTCTTGAAATAAGCAATTCCCATGTAATATGTAATATAAGAATTAGTTACTTATATGTTTTAAATAAAATGAAATGCTTGAGATTTTCTTCTATAAATGTTAGAAATATGAAATATTAATTAAATCAGAAGTAAAGTATAAATATAGAACATAATTAAAACAAAATTGTCAACTTTTGCATAATTATTTTAAACATAAAAAACAAAATAAAATTGTTGTATTACCTGCTGAGCAGTGTATCGATATAAGGCTCGAACAACCTTAACATGTCCTAAAAGTAGCAAAAAAAAAATGTATATATATATATTATATGTGACATTGAACTTCACAGTACTTTTAAAACAGCAAAAACAAGAATTAACCCTCGCTTTCCCACGATCAAGGCGCTACTACAGAAAAATTGCTTTCAGGTGCCGCTTGGCACGTTTGGCGAAAATCACCAGCACCACACCTTTTTGTATTGTTTAGAAGTTGCAACATTCCACTGGTTACGTTTGCTATCTCTGGCGAATTAGCGCACTTTGTGAATGAGGCGGGCTTAACTAAATTTCAACTTCAAAATGGGTCAAAATGATCTTGGGAAAGCGAGGGTTAAATGAAAGTCTTTCTGGAAATTAATACTTTAATTTGTTTAGTTATTTAGGTATTTCAAAGCAATTCACAAGTGTTCCCACTCAATTTCAAAAATAAAATTCCCTGACTTTTCCTGGTTTTCTAGGTCTATTTTTAGAAAATTCCAGTCACAAAATTTCGTTCTCGACATAAAAAATAGCTCATGTATAAAACAGAACACAGCTCTCAACATAAAAGACAACATAGTATAGTAATATGACTTGCGATATAAATTAAATGCTCAAAAAACATTTTCCAGGTTTATATCATCATTTTTCGAGGTTTTTGAGCAATATTTACAATTTTCCCTGATATTTCCCCGACTTTTTTTAGTAATTTGAAATTCCTTGACTTTTCAGGTTTTCCCTGACCTGTGGGAACCCTGAAATGTTATTGATACTTGTTTTTAGAGGTCAAGACTTGCGGTCGCCACTTGCCGACTTAATTTGAAAAAGTGGCGATCCAAAAAAATTGCTATGATCGACAATTTTTCTGCGAATTCGCGAAAATATTTCTTCCGTTTAAAAAAAAAAATTGCGGATATCGTTCCTTTTAAAAAAAGAAATCCCATTAACAATCGGCGATCGTTAATGGGATTTTGATGACGATCGTGCCTTCCGATTTCCAATCTTTCTCCATCCACAACATAAATGTCAATATTCATTTAAAACTTGCTTTATGAGATTCTAGAACCTAGAAAGAAATAGAATTGTTAAATATTTCTTGTTCGTGTAATTATTTTTTGCCTCTCTCCCCCTTTTCTTATTTCCAACTAGCGATCGCCGATCAAATGTTCTGCAGTTGTTTCTCAGTCTTTCTTCATCCAATATTCATTTTAAACTTGCTTTAATAGAATTTAGTAGTAGAATTGAGAATGTAATATTTCCTATTCATGTAATTACTTTTTTACCCCCCCTCCTTTCCTCATTTCTAGATAGTGATAACTGATCAACTCTAAAAACAAAAAAGCGATAGAAGTGCTCACTATTTCTCACATATGTAATTATTTTTTAGACTTAACTTGATGAATTTATTTATTCTTTCTCAATTAAATTATATAGTTATATTTCATATCCATACCAAATGTGTAAACGGGGGGATAAAAAATATTTTTTTTAAGAAAGAAAATTTTTCTAAATCAATTTAAGAAAATTAATGTTAAGTTGATTTCATACATGTTTAAAGCTGATAATTAAATACTTATTAATGTATGATTAACGTACATACATAAAAATTTTATTCTATATATGTTTGAAAAATTAGCTTTTCTGATGGTATGAAATTTGTATAAGGTTTTCTGTGGATATAAAAGTAACTGCAGTTATATTAAATAATTTTTTTGTGTTAATGAAATAATCTTGAAAGTGTTTAATGTAGATAAAAGCTATATATATAACTGTTTAGGTAGTCAATTTATTGAAAGTGATGCTAATAATGTCCAAGCAATCTAACCAACCAATCATGTTTACAGAAAATTTTCAGCAAATTTATAATTTTAGCAATAAAATGTCAGTTAATAAAATTAAACCTCTGATAATAGGCTAGTACATATTCTTTGCCTCCTCAGACTCAAAATAATTTCATTTTCCTCTAATTCTAATCATAATTATTTTCCATTTGCAGATGGAAGTGCCAGATTAGGTGAAATTTATTAAATGAATCAAATTTTTTTATTTCTTTTGCAATGGGACATAAAATAAATATTCTTGTAAAACACAAATTGTGTATGAGAAATAACATTGTTAGATCATATCATCATTATAGCCAGCTGTTTTCCATAGCAAAATTAATACTTATCTACGAAAGTCTATATACTACTCCGATTCAAAAAATTAGAATAATGTAAAAAAAAATGAGTTTGATGTTGCTAACGCGTCAATTTGCATACTGCGTCCAGGAAAAAATATATTAAAAGTATCTAATTATCTTCAGAGCAATTATAAATATAACATAAATATTTATTTTTATCTGATATATTAATAATTAACTATTTAAAAAATATTAGAATAATTCAAAGAAATAGAATACCTCGATAGCATGGTTAAAAAAATTAGAATATTCAAATTTTTCTTATAAGTTGAGAGAACGGCTGCGGGATTAACATCTGTGGGACTATAAAATGTGCTCCGTTGAAAATGAAAAGTCGTTTGGCATTTGATTGTAGCGTAGTATTTGCTTAATATGGGACGAAAGAGCGATTTATCTGAGGCTGTGAAATATCGTATTGTGTACTTGCACGAAATAGGAAAAACACAACTTTTTATAGCAAAAGAAGTGAAATGCTCTCAAGCAAGTGTGAGTAGAGTTTTGAGAGAATATTCTAATAATAAGTGTTTTCAAAATAAACACTTTAAAAGTGGTCGAAAGCCAGTAACGTCAAGAAGAGATGAAAGGCAATTGAAAAAGATTGTGAAGAAACATCGTTTTCGGAGTGTGAGATATGTGCATAGAAAATGGAAAGAAATGGGTATAAATGTCTCCAAATCTACAACACTACGACGACTTCGCAAATTAGGTTTTAGATCACGTGTGCCTAAGATAAAGCCATTCTTATCATCTAAGCAAAGGGCTGCTAGAGTTAAATGGTGTAAACAAAGGCTATTTTGGGATCACGACGATTGGAAAAAGATACTTTTCAGCGATGAAAGTGTGTTTTGTGTGTCTCACGGAAATCAAGGTATACGTGTCTGGAGACTCAAACATGAAGCTTATAAGAAAGAATGTTTAAAAAGTTCGTTTAAATTTGCGACCTCTGTTATGGTATGGGGCTGCATGACTGCTGAAGGCCCAGGCAGGTTGTGTATTGTTTCTACAACAGTCAATTCAGAAGTCTATCAAGAAATTCTTGAACATTTCATGATTCCTTCAGCTGAGGATTTATGTGATGACGATTTCTTGTTTCAGCAAGATTCAGCTTCTCCCCACACTTCCAAATCAACAACTAAATGGCTCAAAGAGAAGGACATACCTGTACTCCCTTGGCCTGCAAACTCACCCGATCTAAATCCTATCGAGAATTTGTGGGGAATTATGAAGAAACGACTTCAAGAAGTTGCGCCTAGAGACAAAAAAGAACTTATTTCTAGTATAAAGAGCATATGGGCGAATTTGGATAAAAAAGATTGTGAACCTTTAGTTAAAAACATGCCAAAACGTTTAAGAGCTGTCATTAAAGCTAAGGGTGATGCAACAAAGTACTGATTAGCAAGTAAAAATACTTAGAGTTTAAATTATGTTCAATATATTTTCATTATTCTAATTTTTTGAACCATGTTAGAAAGTATTCTAATATTTTGAATTTTTTGTTGTTAGCTGATTTAAATATATTTTCTATTTCATTGTAATGTGTTTACATTTTTATAATCTGCAAAATATGCAGATTCATATTATAGTACTTTATATTTGATATTGTTGATTATTTATTTGATAAATTCGATTTTCATTTCCCTTGACCATATTTCTTTTCATTATTCTAATTTTTTGAATCGGAGTAGTATTTTCCCTCATTACTAAAACTTTGAATTTTAAAGTCTTCTTTCTAAGTACTATAGTTATTAATAGCATTTAAAAAAAGCTGGATTACATGCTATCATAACTCACTTATAGCATTACTTCATTTCATACTTATAGAACTCACTCTTAAAACATTAACGAGAATAAAATCATAAGCATTCAGTGGAAGTTCAAATGAGATCATACCTTTCCTCAAAAACTGAATCACTTTTCAATGATTCGATTTCTCAATCTATTTTGTCTTCCTCTTATCTCCTTTCATTTCGGATATTGAAAAATTTAAACTATAGAAGTACGTAAGTTTAAAAATATATATATTTATTTTCAAATAATACAGCTATTTAATTTTTTTTTAATGGGTAGAAATACAAACATATATATATATTTATTATTAAAATAATAGAATAAAGAGCACTATTTCTTAATTTAATTTTACGGCCACATCATTTGTGTTTTTATGCTTTTACGCACACACACATATATATCATATATATATATATTAGTTGTATGTGTATGAGTCCGATGTATAACGACGATGACTCATGAGTGGCCACTGAGTTCATCATGTCCAGTGGCCTGGCCACTTCTAAAAATTTTAAGTCTTGACCTCTACTTGTTTTTGAAAATGACTTGCATTAAACAAACAAAATAATAATAATAAAGTTAATACTTTTTTTATAGCAGTCCTATGGGGCTGCTAACACTTTTTATAGTATTTTTACTGTACTAGTGCCAAGTACCTCTATAATACTTTTCTTTTAAAGGATATTCATGAGTTGCAAAAAAAAAAAAAAGTACTAAAATGGCAATGATAAGAGATGAAATTAATCATTAACATTATCAGGCAACTTATTCATTAATTTATTGACACTTGACAAAATGGTGTTGAACTTCAAATATAGAGAGAACCTTCATGAACTTAGACTTTCTAGGATCGATTTAGTCATGGGTGCAATTAGGGAAACAATCACAAATTGAAGAAAATCATAATCATCAAATATTTTGATTATTTTATATCATAAAAAGTTACAAATGAATTATAACTTTAAAACATATTTTTATATTCTATTTATACAGTATCTGTATACTACATACTGCAGGAATCGTCCAATTATCTAGATTAGAGTTGGATATTATTTCACATAACAAGATAAAAAAATACTATTATCGCAATAGAACCTATTAGAGCAGTAATATATTACTGAAAATATTCTATTAAATGACGCTTTCAACTGTTCTATGCACAAGGTAACAATCCTTTTAGCAAAATAGCAAAACAACATTAGAAAATTTTGATAGAGTGAAAGCTAATCTTTTCACAGAAAATGAATGAACCTGTGAAATAATTTAAAAAACATTCATAATAATACTTATTTTAGTTTTGTAGATTTTACATTAGTCAAATACTCTTTTCATAAAATATGATCAGTTATCCCACAACTTTCTGAGGATTTATTGATAGTTTCTTGATGTCAATGTTTCTTGATATATTGAGGCTTAATTGATATTTTCTTGAATTAATTATTCTAAATCTACTATTAATGAATATTACTGTATAGGAATGTTAATCTGACAAATATCCAGTGGAATTTTAACATCAAAGATACATAATAATTTCCCAGCTTAACGTAATAATACCAATGGAATATTAGAATTTTGTTCTTAATTTATAAAGGAGGAACAAATATATTCAATCATTATGGACATAGAGGGTTACAAATTTTAATTGATCAGTTGATACTGATGTAACAAACATATATACCCACACACACATATACATACATGACATATATATAAAGTTAATAAAACTGAGAATAAAAATAGCTTAATAGTTAAATCTACAAAAAAATCTCATTCCCTATAAATATTCTGAAAGGAAGGGGAAAAACAATCCAGATATTAATGGGTAATTAACAAACATACCTGGTTTAGGTACAGGTTTAGGAGGTGCAGGTCTGGCAACTGACATTTTGCAGAAAATAATATATTTCTTAAGATACAAACAAAACTACTTAAAAAATGGTAAATATAGTAGAACTGGATAGTTCTTAAATATCACTACTTATTTAGTGTCACTTAATGAAGATTTTAAAAACAAAAGAAAGAAAAAAATAAATATTATATTAATCCAAAATTTTAAACAGTTTCTTTGTTTCAGTTTCCGCAGATCGGACAATTTTTTTTCATTGTTTACAATTGAAGAGAGTAAAGTTGCATTGTCGGAGTTCAGTAATTAGTTATAAATATTTTTTATAGTATTTTAAATATGTTAAAAATTCAGAAATTCTAAACAAACTAACAAGGAAAAAATAATAAATATATAATACAGAGAAATTTAAAATAATAATAATAATAATAATATATTATATTTTATTAACTGTAAACTGTAGCTTTTTCTAATGTTTTTGTTTTGATTTGAATGAATTGTTGACATTGCATTGATTTAAAAGTTTGTGTCGCTGTAACGTCTTGTTAGCTCTGTATCAATTTTCATATTAGTATTTTTTGTTTTGTTTTGTTTATTTATTTAATTTGAAATTTCCAGTTCCTCTGCTGCATGCATATAATTTCGCTCAAACGTTTTGTAATTTTCTTAAGTAGTGTAAAAAGAAAATCTTATTTGAAGTTGGTTGGAAGTCGTAATATCGTGATGTCTACTGGTATAAAATATCTCAGGTAATAATAATAATTAAGAATAGTCACGCAACTGTTCTAATTTTCCTGTGTTTCGTAAATGGTGTAAAATTGCAGCTCTACATTGTGCTAAATCTGTAATATAAAGAGTTAGGAGTTATTCATAGTCGGAACTGTTTTCACAGCTGTCAGATTTCCTGCCAGGTAGCTATCCATTTTCCCCTTCGAGCTCAATTTTTTACATAAAAAATCTGGGAGTATTTCGGAGATTTTTTGTACACCAGACCTGTATTAATTTCGAAGTCTCGTAGTTTTGTCTGTAATAGACTCAGAGATATGATAGCCAGATTCCACACATACATACACACACTAACCAATTGCCAAAAACTACATTTTTAGACTCAGGAGGCCTAAAAATGTGTAAATTAGATGAAAACTCGATATCGAATTTTTGGACCGAATATAATACTACCATTACCTACAGTAGTAGGGTAATAGAAGTAAAATGTATAAGGCTCGTAAAACTTTTCAATTTCCGCTTTTCAATGAATTTACATGCATTGAGGTTTGCTGAATATGATTCGAAGATGTCTGTCTTTTTGAGTTAGCAAAACTTTGCGAACACTGTACTCCATAAACCAATGAACTAAATTTAACCAAATTTGATATTTGGTTAGACCTTGGCTTGAATTGGTGCTAATTAATTTTTGGGCTATATCACCCAACAGGTGGCGCTACCATGCTATGATTTCTTCTCACTTCAGAGAAGACTATCTACAGTGCCCCAAACTTAGTATTAGATGTATGTATATTATGCAAAAGTTTGCTAATTGAGTCACACATATCAGCCAACTGATGGTGCTGCTATTTTGCATTGTAATTCCATTTTGTGGAAGACTATATCTAAGCTTCTACTCTACAATGTATAAATGTCCAGACTTGGCACGTGAGATGGATAATAGGTAAAATTGTGCTGGCTCACTTTGAATACATATCGGATGACAATGCTATTCTGCATTGTTTTCCTCTGATGTGAAAGCTGTATCGCAGCTTCTATGCTACATAAATGCATCAATCCCTGTGTGCGACATATATTAGGAAAAAGTATTCTTATTGACTTTCTTAAACTTGAGAGAAGCAATATTACTAGAAACATTAATTAAATTAAAGACCTTACTTATACTTCTCCATTTGTATCCTTCTTCAGAGGCAGTTCTGTAGTAGCTTGTAGCTTCTTTCTGAATGAGACTTGTTTCTACACCATAATCCGGACAAGTTACGGTCAAGATCTTGTGCCTGGTCGTTGCCATTATACGCGGAGGGATTTGATAAAATTTCTATTGTTTCCCGGTTATAAGCGTAAGTTGCGTTGTTATATTTAGCGACTTTACGGACGTTACGGAAATTTATATTGATGTTTTTGTTGGTTTTGTTAAGTGCGGTAGTAATTTTGCCTAGTTTAGCATCTGCATTATGCTCTTTTATTCTACTTTTTATTTTACGTTTGGTCATCCCAATGTAACAGCCTTTAGTTTTATTTTCTTTATCAAAAGGAATTTTATAGATACCGGGGGTTTCCATCTTCCATGGGATCAACTCCGTCTTTCTCATTTCTTATAGTCTGATATATATTATTCTTTGGTTTAAGAATAATATATATCAGACTATAGCTCAGAACACGGTGACAGTATATATTTTTAATACTTCTAGTCAACTGTTTCAGGTCCCTACTGCCTTCGGCAGCATTTATGTGATTTAACAGAAAATTTATTTAACTGACTTCCCGACTAGCTAGACATTTGAAACTCAGAATAGTTCAAAACACGGTAAAAATGCATTAAAAAAAATATTTTTAACCAACTGCTTCGGGTTCTTGCTGCCTTCGGCATTGCATTGTTACCAGTACAGAGCTTGCAACCGATTTTTCACTAACTTCTCGACTAGCTAGGCATTTGAAACTTTCAGGATAGCTCAGAACTCAGTGACGATGCATTTTTTTTAATACTTTTAGTCAACTTTTTCAGGTCCCTACTGCCTTCGGCACCATTTATATGATTCAACAGAAAATTTATTTAACTAACTTCCCGACTAGCTAGACATTTGAAACTTTCAGAATAGTTTAGAACACGGTGAAAATGCGCTTTTTTAATACTTTTAGCCAACTATATCGGTTTTCTGCTGCCTTTGGCAGCGTTACCAGTACAAAGCTTGCAATCGATTTTTCACTGACTTCCCGACTAGCTAGACATTTGAAACTTTCAGGATGGCTCAGAACGCAGTGACAATACATTTTTTTAATACTTTTAGTCAATTGTTTCAGGTCCCTACTGTCTTCGGCTGCGTTTATATGATTCATCAGAAAATTTATTTAACTAACTTCCCGATTAACTAGACATTTGAAACTATTGATACTTTTCCACCATTTATTAGCATCAATTATTATAATTAAAACTCAAATAAACTACTACGTCAGAAACGCCAAAGAAAAATATTTGAGGTGCACACAGCTGTTTCGGTAGCATTAAGCGTACCATCTTCAGTGCAGAAAGAATTCTGAATCTGGAGAAGTGCTCGTATATATAGGAGAGGGACCGGATTTAGTTCAACCAATAGGATTACGGAAGATGTGGGGAGTTTGGCCAATAGGAATTTAGGAATGTGAAGCTGTGTAAACAGTAGAAAAATTAAGAAAATGTGGACTGAATGTAAAATTTCCGACAATCAGACAAATAGGGAACAGCGAAATCACAATTTACAAGATTTTTAAAATTTTTATAAATATGGAAAGCTTCAAAGAAATCGAGTTCATGAATGGATTTAGGACTGCAAATTATTTTAGCTGAATTAAATTTAAAATTATGATTTTCCTCCCAGCAATGTTTAGAAATAGCCGATTTATTGGTTTTTTGTTTGCGGACGTAATTCATATGTTCTTTTAGACGAAATTTAAGACTGCATTTAGTTTGGCCAATATAATCAGTAGGATTTTTTAACTGAGAAAAGGTGAGTTTATTGGAAGGCGAAAATATTATTTTAAAATCATATTGTTTGAGAATTTTAGTTATGGTTTGACTGGTTTTAGAAAAATAGGATAAAACAATACTGATATTAGATGTGACTGATTTAGTAGACGAAATACGAGGGAGTTGTAATTTTTGGATAGCTTTGTCTATAATGGAAGGGTCATAACCTCTGTCAATTGCAATGGCTTTCAGGTATTTAATTTCAGATTTTAATAAAATAGGATTTGAACAAATATTAAGGGAACGGTTTACAAAAGTATAGAAAGCAGCCATTTTTTGGTTAGGTGGGTGACATGAACGCGCATGAGAAGGAAGGGAGACTGCAAAATTTTTACGATAGACGGTGGTTGAAAATCCATTTACAGTGCGAGAGACGAGGGTATCAAGAAATGGAAGGGAGCCATTATTTTCTATTTCATCTGTAAACTGGATATTACTGTCAATTGAATTTAAAGTTTCTAAGACATGGTCAATATTGTGACGAGATATGGCGATAAGCGTGAAGGTGTCGTCAACGTAATGGGTCTCAAAAGGAAAAGATATTTTCTTAAAAAGCTTGCTTTCGAAATAGTGCATGTAAATGTCTGCAAGAATTGGGAAGAGAGGGGAACCCATGGCTAAACCTTCAGACTGACGATAGAATTTATTTTGGAAAGAAAAAGTGGTTGTTTTACCCTATTTTTCTAAGTAGTGTTGTTTTACTCTATTTTTCTAAAACCTGTCAAACCATAGTTAAAATTTTCAAACAATATGATTTTAAAATAATATTTTCGCCTTCTAATAAACTCACCTTTTCTCAGTTAAAAAATCCTATTGATATGCATAATTCTTGGGGCATTTATAGTATTTCCTGTCAGTGTGGTTTATCATATATTGGCCAAACTAATCGCAGTCTTAAATTTCGGCTAAAAGAACATATGAATTACGCCCGCAAACAAGAAACCAATAAATCGGCTATTTCTAAACATTGTTGGGAGGAAAATCATAATTTTAAATTTAATTCAGCTAAAATAATTTGCAGACCTAAATCCATTCATGAACTCGATTTCTTTGAAGCTTTTCATATTTATAAAAAATTTAAAAACCTTGTAAATTGTGATTTCGCTGTTCCCTATTTGTCTGATTGTTGGAAATTTTACATTCAGTCCACATTTTCTTAATTTTTCTACTGTTTACACAGCTTCACATTCCTAAATTCCTATTGGCCAAACTCCCCACCTCTTCCGTAATCATATTGGTTGAACTAAATCCGGTCCCTCTTATATATACGAGCACTTCTCCAGATTCAGAATTCTTTCTGCACTGAAGACGGTACGCTTAAGGCTACCGTAACAGCTGTATGCACCTCAAATAATATATTTTTCTTTTTGGCGTTTCTGACGTAGTAGTTTATTCGGGTTTTAATATTCCAACGCCAAGTCTCCTGTTATTAATTGTCATAATTACTTGTTCTGAAAACAATGTACTTTAGAAAGGTTTCTATTTTAGTTCAAAGTTCGCAGCGTATAGTAGGAAAAACGGATTTATTTTTTGTAGCAATTCTCTGGCCTTTTCTTTCTGTTCATAACTAAGGTGCTCACCCTTATATTTTGTGTATAAGAAATAAGCAAGAAGATGCCAGGGCAAAATTACTTGTTGAAACCTTTTATTTACTTTTGCAAAGTGGGGTTTCAAATTATCGTCTTTCAGCAAATTACACCATATATAACAAGTATCTTGCTATTGTTGTTGAATAAGCCTGCAAAGTATCTAAACATACAGGTGTATGAAAATCTTTTGGGTAAGAAAAGAGAGTTGTGCAGGGGGGAAGAATATATCTTTATTTTTATCAAGAAAGTAATTAATTTCATTTGTTGTCGATTCCTTTTCATATAAACTGCATCACTGCATTTAGTTATACAAATTTTGGTTTTTGCCACTGTTCTGGCAAAAATACCAACCCTGAATAATATATAATACCAAGCTGATTCAGTTTGAATGTATATCGGACGAAAGGTAATGCTGCCATGCTGCAAATAATTTTCATTTACCGAAAGACTGTACTTTAGCTTCTATGTTGTGTACATGTAACAAACTCGCTATTTATTTATTTATTTTTAGGACAGTCTAAGAGCATTGTTTACACGGAAATTTTGAATTTCTGTACTAATTATTTAAATGCTTAAGAAATTCGTCGAGTTTTGACCACTGTGCTATATTAATATTTATTAGTAAACATGTATAATTTAGCTATCATGTATGGTATTAGAAGAAAGAAATAATGAAAAAGGAACATTTTGAAATATTAATTTTTTATACCATTGCATTAATTTTCTACTCTTTCCAGCAACGATGAAAATTACTTGACTTCGGGTTGTTTGCCTTTCCGCGCTCTAACTTCCGTAAATATTCATGGAATTCCATGAAACTTATATATGTTATTTAAGCTCACTATAGGAAGTTCCTTATTGAAAATGGGGAAAATACCGTCTTTTGTTTTGTGTACAGGGACACCCGTAAGAATTCCAAAACATTGTGCTCTATGTCTATAAACCAAATGTAATTACCCGTATTTTGCACAAATCACAATGAAATTGACATTTATATTATTCATATGCACAAAAATATGCTTTCCATTGAATATAGTATGATTAGCATTAAGATTTGCAGAACAACACAAAAATATTCAAATAAATTAAGGGCTATATTTGGAAATTACTGGAATTGCATTTTCGTTTTCATTAAGTGTTTTTAATACTTTCTAACAATATTTAAACTTTTCTATGATTTGAAATAGTCTGTCTATTTGTCTGCTTCTAGCGTCCATAAATAATTTAAGAATTTCTTTAAAATGGTACACATTAATAAGCACAAGAAAAGTCTTCAACGGGTAGAAACCTAAACTGAAGGAATAATCAAGCTGCAGACAGCTGTTTCGGTAGCATCAAACGTACCGTCATCAGTGTATATCATCATCATCACGTGAAGTTCAGGAGTTCCTACACTGGTCAAGACCACCGCTTACCTCCACTTGAATTTGAAAAAGCATGATTAGGTGTTGCATGATCAAGCAAATTCGGTTTTCTTGAAGGAAGGTAGTTCATGCAGAACTCGGCGTGATGATATGATGTAGAGAGTGGAAAAAAAAAAAAAAAAAAAAAACCGATTCTATTTAATATAGTTTCCGCCTGAGGAGAGGCGGAAACATGAAGGGGGTGGTACATGTCTAGAAGCTGTAAGATACTTGGTGGAATTCTGGAAGTCCTGCTCTGTCCAAAAATATATATACTTTTTTTTGTTCTTTTTCATACATAAATGGATTACATATAGTCCCATCAGTGCGTAAAATAACGAAAGGTAAGTGCTCTTATATATAAGAAGGGAATCGGATTCTACGACTGTTTATTAATTGTTAAAATTGAGTAGAATGTGCGGGATTAGACAATAAGAAATTAAGAAACGGTAATTGTAGAAAAAAAATTAAAAATGTGCGGATTGAATCTAAAGTTTCCTGCAATCAGACAAAGGGGTACAGTGAAATCACGATTAACAATATTTTTAACATTCTTAAATGTAAAAAGCTTTTAAGAAATAGAGTTCAAATGTAGATATAGGCCTGCCAATTATTTTAGCTGTATCAAATTTAAAATTAGGGGTTTTCTCCCGCAATGCATAGAAATTACTGTTTCTGGACGTAATTGATATGTTCTTTTAAACGGAATTTAAGACTGCGTTTAGTTTGAACTTTGAACAATGTAGGATCATAGCCTCCTAAACTAGATGCCTGTCGCGTGGCTCGGAAACTTTGCAACTGTTGAAGTGGTAGGCAGCGCCACCTGGTACAGATTGCACGACTTCTTTATTCAACAGTCACCCAAAATTTTTAAAAGTGGGATATGATATACATAAAAGGCGAATAGAATCGAAGAAACGTCGATTATATATATCATATATCACTTCTTAAAATTATTGGTGACAGTTGAATAAAAAAGTCGCGCAATCTGTACCAGGTGGCGCTGTCTACCGTTTCAGCTGTAGCCAAGTTTCCGAGTCACGCGACAGGCATCTAGTTTAGGAGGCTATGGTAGGATAAACTGTATTGGCAGGAAGTACCATAAATACCCCCAGAGTTATGCATATTTGTACGATCTTATAACTGAAAAAAGGGTGAGTTTATTGGAATGTGAAAAAATTATTTTAAAATCATACTGTTTGAGAACTTTAACTATGTGAAAAATTGTAAGACGAGATTGATGATGGTACGCTCAATGCTATCGAAACAGCCGTCTGCAGTTTATTTATTTTTTACGTTCTACACGCTTGAAGACTTTTCCTGTGTTTATTTGTATAGCGCCAAGTGTTCTGTTAATATGTTAATCTACTTCACTATTGCATGTTTCCTATTAAAAATGGTATAAATACTACAACTGGTTTGTGTACAGTAACAGGGACACCCAAAAGAATTCCAATGCATTGCGTTTTATGAGGAGCATTTTTATAAATCATATTTAAATAAATCTATACTGCACAAATCGCAATGAAATTGACAACTATTATTCATGTGCTAATAAAATGTTTTGTATAGAATATGGTATGGTTAGCATTAAGATTTACAGGGCTTCACTGAAGTATTCAGATGCATTAAAGGCTACAATTTGAAATTGTAGGCATTCTTTTTTATTTGATTTAAGCGTTTTCTACATTTTCCAACTATATTTAAGAATGATTATGAATTCAGTTAGTTTGCTTTCTCTCTGTCCATTGTGTATTCACGTTGGCAAAGTACATTGAACAGGGTGTCGACAGTCAAAATTTTTTCCCTGATTCTTCCACCAGTATTTTTCTTTTGAAATTTTTAGTAGCAAATTTTAACGATCAATTAAATAAAAAAAATATATAAATTTAGGGAAGGTGCTCCAGTGATTGGCATGCTCTAGTAATTGACATATTAAGGTGAGAAAACTTAGTTAGTTTTTCTCACCATTATTTTTAAATTTAATCTTTCTATCCTTTACATACATAGATTTTTCTCATGTTACTAAGTTGCTTTACTCAATTCTAATGGCTCTTTCACTTTTACCCTTCCTAAAGTTGATGCTTTCTTTCAACAAAACTATTTATACTTTATGAATGATATAAACTATCAATTTGCTTCTAAATTAGTAAATTCAACTCTGCCTGGAATTTTAACTCTATTAATGATAAATCTAACTTCAAATAAAATATATTAAATTAATAAATATTAAGATTCTATAATTTACAGATTTTTTATTTTGTGTATAAAAGACTATAAAATAAAATAAAGAAATAAACAAAAAAAACTCATGTCTAAATTTAATTTGAACCTATTATCTTTACCAGTAACTTCTTATATATAGATCTCAAGTTTCTAAAATAAGGCCAAAAGATAAAAAAAAAATCCAGAGTTTTCTCTGGTTTTCTCATAAAATGCTAAATGCAACTTTTATAACAATCAAATTTTTGATATCCTGTCAGAATTGTTTACTAAAAAATTACAAGAAAGCACCAGACTTTTTCTTTAATAAAAAAAAAAACAAAATTGGCCAGTATCGTATAGTGTCAAAAGAAGATTTAAAATCGTTACTTCACCTTTCGATTTATCTCTCACAAATAAAATATAATTTACTTTAAACAAAATAAAAACTTGCGTTGTGTACCCATAAGAAACCCAAGTAAAAATGAAGGACAATGATGACAGCGTTGTTACTTTTATGTTACTAAATTACTAAATCATATACCTCAATGTAAACAAATTTTTAACTAACTCTTCAAATACAACTGGACCTTTCAGTACACAGACACCACAAATACATGAACAAGAAAAAAAACATTTTATTTATATCTTCTTTCAGGATCCACCTGGAAAGGAAACTTACCACCTCAACCCTCTTTGGGAATCGTTTATTGACCAGATTTTAAATCCTAATATCTAAGTCACAAGATTTGACTATACAACTTATTTAACTTCAATTTATTTTTTTTTTTTGTTCTTTCACAATTCCCAATCAGAAGGTTAAAGTAGCTAACTGAAGGTGTCCAGTTACGATTTTATTTAATGATTTCATTTGAAAAAATGTTCCTACCACTTTTAATATATTAATATAGTCCTTGTCATTTTTGTAATTAACCTGTTTAATCTAATTACCTTCAAGTTATCAAAAAAAAAAAAAAAATCTTTACCCCCTTTTTTTTTTGAAATAACAAGTCTAAAAAATTTAAAAAATACACATATATATAAACATAGTTTAGTAAAAGTTTAGCATTTAGACAGTACTCTGCATACAAATTATCAAATCGTGTTTTCTTTTCTTTTGTAAAATTTTAAATATAAATAGACTGGGAAAAATATTTTGTTATCATTAATTTTGGATCAAATTATATCTAAATATATAGGGGGCTAAGTAAATAAATAATAAAAAAAATATATACCGAGAGAGAGAGAAAAAGAAAAATATATCCTTTTGTTGGTATAAATGGGTCCGCAGAGTGAAAAGCAGAGTCTTTTGAACAATCACAACATTTAATAATATAGAAAAGTAAAATAACATAATGCGGGCATTTCTTGCCGCTCGCTTAGTAAAGCTTTCTCGTACAGACTCATATAAACTTCTCTCTCAGAGAAGAGAAGATGCGCCGTTGATTACGTAATACAGTTACGTCACATCTGACGTCATGACAGGTGTTCGCTGGTTAACAGCTGATATGAGAAACATGCATTGAAATCCTTCATTTCCCCCTTTTTCAATAAATGTTTCGAAAATAAAACATATTTATGCATTATAATAGCATATTAAAAATTACAGAAAATTATTTTTATACAAGAGTTACTTAAAATAAGAAAAGTGTTAGTAAAGAAATAGAATTATAAGCAAATAATTATGGTTAATATTATAAAATAAAATACGTAAAATATAAGCAGTTAATTTCTTAATGAAAACACAGTTTAAATATATATATATTTTTAAGTTCATCAGTCCTGAGTATTAAGTCCTATAATATCACAACATTTTTCATGTTTATATGCATTTAAACTTTTTGTTAAAATATCTGCAGGTTGTTCATCTGATGAAATATATTTAATGTCAATTAGTTTATTATTGTAAACTTCTCGCACAAAATGATGACGAATGTCAATGTGCTTAGATCGATTGTGATGAACAGGATTTTTTACTAATCTCAGTGCGGACTGATTGTCGCACATGATTGCAGTTGGACTTGATACAATTTCAGGATCCAGTTCTTTTAAGAAATTTCTAACATGAATTGTCTCTTTTGCGGATTCGGACAGAGACATATATTCAGATTCTGTTGTGGATAGAGCAACGGTTCGCTGCTTTCTAGATTCCCAAGAAATAGGTCCACCGGCATATTTAAAGACGTATCCTGTATATGATTTTCTATCATTTATATCCGATGCCCAATCGGCATCAACAAATGCTGTCAATGGTTTATCGTCTCTGTAATACACAATTCCTAAATTTCTAGTGCCATTGAGATACCTTAGTATTCTTTTAGCAGCTATCCAGTGAGGTTTTCCTGGATTGTTATTAAACTGACTTAAATAATTTACAGCATGGGTGATATCTGGTCTGGTAGCAACCGACAGATACATAAGAGAACCAATTAATTGTCTATAAGGAATTTTTGACATATATGATTTCTCTTCTTCTGTATTTGGACACATTTGTTTAGTTAATTTTACACTGTTATCTAAAGGTGTATTCACCACTCTAGAATCTTCCATATTAAATTTATTTAATAAATCTTCAATGTATTTCTTTTGTGTTATAGTGATGCTGTCCCTATCTTGATTAAATTCAATGCCTAAGCAATAATGCAGAAGGCCCATATCTTTCATTTTGAAAGATTCTGCTAATTTATTTCTAATATCAAAATAGTGCTCTTCACTTTTAGTGAGACAAATTAAATCGTCGACATAGACGATTATAATAGCATCAAAAGGATATTTTGAGTAATAGACACATTTGTCGGAATTCAAAGGGTTAAATTTCATTTTTCTCAGTTTCTCATCTAATTTCTTAAACCACTGTCTTCCTGACTGCTTAAGCCCATACAAAGACTTCTTTAATAAACACACTTTATTTTCATGTATATCATTTTCAAAAAATTCAGGAAGCTCCATATAAATTTCTTCATGTAACGTTCCGTTAACATATGCCATAATGAAATCTAACTGGTATGCTGTGAAACCATTCTGGATAGCATACGCGATTGCAGTTCTTATAGAACTTAATCTGGCTACTGGTGAAAAATTTTCCTCAAAATCTATACCTTGTTTCTGTGAACACCCTTTGGCAACCAATCTGGCCTTAAATTTTTCAATTTGACCATCTGGTTTAAATTTTGTTTTTAAAACCCATTTACACCCAATTACCTTTTTATCTTTTGGTCTATCTACAATTTCCCAAGCGTTTTGCTTAACTAAAGAATCATATTCTAATTTCATCGCGTTTTCCCAATTTTTAGCATAATCTCCATTTAACGCGTCGATCACGCTGGGATTAATTTCATTAAATGAGTTATCAGCTAATTGAGAAGTTTCATCTTTATATTTTGTATCAGTAATACACTCCTTATGAGACTTTTGAAAGTTCCAACTTTTACTTTTTTTAGGTCTTCCGGGACCACGTTTAAAAATAGGATTGTTTTTATTAATCCCTTTCTCTTGTTTACATATATCGTCAACACTCTCCTCCCCTCCACTCACATCTTCTACGTTCCCCCCTTCAGAAAGCGAGCCTTCCCCCCCTTTCCAAAAAGAGAAACTCTCTCCGTTGCATTCAGGGGGATAGGAAATCGATCCGCTGTTTTCCCCCCTGTCTGCGGTTTGAGTAGTGATAGGAGTTTCATTTTTAATATTACAATCATTGCATTTATTCTCAGACGGAAAAATTAATTCTAATTGATCAGTAGTAGCTGAATCATTTGTTTGAAACTCGTCTATAAATCGAACATCACGACTTATGACAATTTTTCTGGTATCCTTATTCCATAATCTGTAAGCGCGTGATTCATTTGAATAGCCAACGAATATATGTTCGTGTGACCTAGCTTCAAACTTCCCTTTTGATTTTTTATTTAGAACAAAACATTTCTGTCCGAAAATTTTAAAATAGTTAACAGTTGGTTTATAACCGAAAAACAATTCGAAAGGTGTTTTGTTTTCTTTAATTCCTTTAGTGGGACACCTGTTTCTAATATATGCAGCGCAATTTACTGCTTCGGCCCAGAATGTATTTGGAAGGTTTAATTGCATTAATAAACACCTCGCCATTTCGCATAATGTACGATTTTGTCTTTCAATTCTAGAATTTTGCTGAGGGGTCATTGGCGATGAAAATTCGCGTTTAATACCGCATTCTTCAATATATTTATTGAATTCTTCGCCACAATATTCCAATCCATTATCAGTATGCAGTATTTTAATTTTTTTTCCTAATCGATTTTCGACTGCTGCTTTATGTCTCCGGAACGCGTACTTAGCTTCGTCTTTTGTTTTTAGAAAATTTACTTCAATGTAACGAGATTTATCATCCAAAAAAGTAATAAAATAACGTGATCCGCCATGGGATTTAACATTTATAGGGCCACATAAATCAGAATAAACTACTTCTAATAATTCATCACTATGAAATTTGTTTTCTTTACAAAATGGTTTCACAGTTTGTTTAGACCTAATACATACTTTACAATCTTTTAAGGAATCTTTTTCATTAAAATTTAAATCTCTTAACATATTTTCAGATTTTAATAATTTTAAATCTTTTTCATTTAAATGTCCTAATTTTAAATGCCATTTGTGAAAGTTGCTTACCTGAGTTGATGCAGCGATATCCACATGCGGCTGAAAAAAATATAAATCACCTTTTCTCGTAGCACTTATAATCAGAGAGCCGTCCTGCTCTGTGATTTTCGCACATTTTTCGGTAAATACAACTCGGCAGTTGTTTTCTGTAGCTTTTGATATAGACATTAAATTGCATTTCAATTTTGGAACACACAAAACATTTGTCAACTTTAAATTAGTTACACCGTGATTACCGGGAACTTTTAATTTGACTGTTCCAACACCTGTGATCTCCGCTGTTTCATCTACAGCTAATTTTATAAATGATCCAATTCTAGGTTCGAAATCTATAAACAAATTCTTGTCATGAGCCATATGTGATGTCGTACCGCTATCGAGACACCACTCGGAATGTTCTTGGAAAGAGTTACTGGCTGCCATCGTGAACTCTGTACTATCTTCAACCATGAAAGATCTATCTTTATATTTATTCGATGAAGTGAATTTTCTGTCTGAGATCTTCTTTCTGCATTCTGAGGCTTTATGCCCTACTTTTGAACAGTAATTGCATTTGAAGATTGCATAATTTCTTTCGCCATACGTGTTCTTGTTCTGCACAGGCTTTAAGATTTCTCTTTTGTTCTTTTCAGGAAGATTTTTCTTGTGAGTCGTAAAATACGCATTTGATGATTCTTGATTCTTTTTATTTTTTTCTTGACTCGTATTCTTCCATCATTTTAATTTTCAGAGCTTCAGGCTGCGGCAATTCATCTCTTGCTTCTATGGCGCACCTGAAATTTTCATAGCTGTCAGGAATACTGTATAAGAGCAAAATTGATAATAGGTCTTCGGCTACTTCAATGTCCATTTCTTTTAGCTTGTCCACTATATCGAAGAAAATATTGAGGTGATCGGACATATTTTCACTGTCAGTCATTTTCTTAAAGAGGAGCTGCTTCAACAGGGTGGCTTTCTTTGCCGGTCCTCTCGATTCGTAAACTTCTTTTAATTTATTCCATACTTCATTTGAGGTGGTACAATATTTAATATGACACAACTCACTTGGGGTAATTGCTAGGATTAAATCGGCTCTAGCTTTAAGATCATTTTCGAGCCATTTTTCTTCGCCTTCGGCGCCTTCATCGGGCTTAATTTTCGTTCCGTTAGCATAACTCCAGTGATCATTCTTGATTAAAACAGCTTCTATCTGCAGCTTCCAGGTGTCAAAATTATTTTTGGATAGCTTTTCTATATTTAATACTTGCGACATATTTAATCAGCTATAGTAGCTTCTTTATAAAAATAGAATCAAAAATACTTTCGATTTCAGCCCTTAGGCTTAACAGTAAGTCGCACTTTCGTTTTAACGAATGTTAATTTAAATTTTTAAAAAGTCCGCAGTAAGATGCGTGTCTCTGGGCCCATAACCATTGTTGGTATAAATGGGTCCGCAGAGTGAAAAGCAGAGTCTTTTGAACAATCACAACATTTAATAATATAGAAAAGTAAAATAACATAATGCGGGCATTTCTTGCCGCTCGCTTAGTAAAGCTTTCTCGTACAGACTCATATAAACTTCTCTCTCAGAGAAGAGAAGATGCGCCGTTGATTACGTAATACAGTTACGTCACATCTGACGTCATGACAGGTGTTCGCTGGTTAACAGCTGATATGAGAAACATGCATTGAAATCCTTCACCTTTCCTTGAGGGGAAACTTTTTCAAATGCAAGAAGAGGGCCATACCAAAATTAATTATATTGTTAAAAAGAATTAATACATTGGATATAAATATACTTCTATAAAAAAATCACTAAAAGCATAAAACACAAAAATAAAAAAAATTATACAGATAAAAATACTGCAAATTAATAATATTAAGCATCACAATTAAAAAGAACCTTTTCTATTCCGCAATAACTATTATCTGAGATCCTGGACTCCCGGCGCCAGTTATTAAGGTGAGAAAACTTAGTTAGTTTTTCTCACCATTATTTTTAAATTTAATCTTTCTATCCTTTACATACATAGATTTTTCTCATGTTACTAAGTTGCTTTACTCAATTCTAATGGCTCTTTCACTTTTACCCTTCCTAAAGTTGATGCTTTCTTTCAACAAAACTATTTATACTTTATGAATGATATAAACTATCAATTTGCTTCTAAATTAGTAAATTCAACTCTGCCTGGAATTTTAACTCTATTAATGATAAATCTAACTTCAAATAAAATATATTAAATTAATAAATATTAAGATTCTATAATTTACAGATTTTTTATTTTGTGTATAAAAGACTATAAAATAAAATAAAGAAATAAACAAAAAAAAACTCATGTCTAAATTTAATTTGAACCTATTATCTTTACCAGTAACTTCTTATATATAGATCTCAAGTTTCTAAAATAAGGCCAAAAGATAAAAAAAAAATCCAGAGTTTTCTCTGGTTTTCTCATAAAATGCTAAATGCAACTTTTATAACAATCAAATTTTTGATATCCTGTCAGAATTGTTTACTAAAAAATCTGGTGTGAAACAACCACACGACTTCCATTACCCGCTATTACATGTATTATATGCATTTTTGAGAGAGAATGTGATCAGAAAACATAAAAGTGACCAAAAAAGAAAATCGTTAGAGCCGTTTTTGAGATACCAACTTTCACAAAAAATCAATTATTGAGCGGAAAAAGATAATTACATACAAAAGCATATTTAAAAGTGAGTTAAAATGGCGAGTTTGAAAAAAATCCGTACAACCGTTTTTAAAGGAACGCCCTTGGGAGGCCTGAAATTGAGCTATTTATACAGGACGCCTATCAATTTTCTTGAACTAACTAACTATATCATTAGAAAGGACATCTAATAGAGTGTTTATATAGCAAGTTTGAAGAAAATCGTTAGAGCCGTTTTTGAGATACGGACTTACGGTCCCACTTCCGGTTTCCGATGTCCCATTTCCGGTTAAACTCAATTATTGACAGGAAAACAATAATTACATACAAAAGCATATTTAAAATTGAGTTAAAATGGCGAGTTTGAAAAAAATCCGTACAACCGTTTTTAAAGGAACGCCCTTGGGAGGCCTGAAATTGAGCTATTTATACAGGACGCCTATCAATTTTCTTGAACTAACCAACTATATCATTCGAAAGGACATCTAATAGAGTGTTTATATAGCAAGTTTGAAGAAAATCGTTAGAGCCGTTTTTGAGATACGGACTTACGGTCCCACTTCCGGTTTCCGATGTCCCATTTCCGGTTAAACTCAATTATTGACAGGAAAACAATAATTACATACAAAAGCATATTTAAAATTGAGTTAAAATGGCGAGTTTGAAAAAAATCCGTACAACCGTTTTTAAAGGAACGCCCTTGGGAGGCCTGAAATTGAGCTATTTATACAGGACGCCTATCAATTTTCTTGAACTAACCAACTATATCATTCGAAAGGACATCTAATAGAGTGTTTATATAGCAAGTTTGAAGAAAATCGTTAGAGCCGTTTTTGAGATACGGACTTACGGTCCAACTTCCGGTTTCCGATGTCCCACTTCCGGTTTTTCAATTTTCACCAAAATTTGGAAATTTCATCTGTAGGCCAGACGTATTTCAATTCTAAAGTTTCGTAGCTCTATCTTTATTAGTTTATGAGCTATAATAGCCAGAAGATTCTCCACATACATACATACACACACACACACACACACACACATACATACACACTGACCAATTGCCAAAAACCACTTTTTTGGACTCAGGGGACCTTAAAACGTGTAAATCAGGTGAAATCTCGATATCGAATTTTTGGACCGAATACAATACTTCCATTACCTACGGTAGTAGGGTAATGGAAGTAAAAATTACAAGAAAGCACCAGACTTTTTCTTTAATAAAAAAAAACAAAATTGGCCAGTATCGTATAGTGTCAAAAGAAGATTTAAAATCGTTACTTCACCTTTCGATTTATCTCTCACAAATAAAATATAATTTACTTTAAACAAAATAAAAACTTGCGTTGTGTACCCATAAGAAACCCAAGTAAAAATGAAGGACAATGATGACAGCGTTGTTACTTTTATGTTACTAAATTACTAAATCATATACCTCAATGTAAACAAATTTTTAACTAACTCTTCAAATACAACTGGACCTTTCAGTACACAGACACCACAAATACATGAACAAGAAAAAAAACATTTTATTTATATCTTCTTTCAGGATCCACCTGGAAAGGAAACTTACCACCTCAACCCTCTTTGGGAATCGTTTATTGACCAGATTTTAAATCCTAATATCTAAGTCACAAGATTTGACTATACAACTTATTTAACTTCAATTTATTTATTTTTTTCTTTCAATGTGAAGACTCCATCCAGGACTGAGATGTAGGAAATTTTTCCTTATAAGGAGAAGGGGGCCTCCGGGCTCCCGGAGATGAGGCATTCAGCTGGAGAACTTCATACGTAAAGGTTCGTTTTCTTGGCGCTCTCGCAGCATCACAGAAGGCAGGCTAGGATTGAACGGTAGCGGGCCCTGACTCACTCCAGTGGCGGCGACTTGCAAGTTATGACGGTGAATCTCGACATCGGTAATGACATTTGAGGCCAGCGGCTATATCCCGTCATAGGTTGGACCTTAATTGATAATGTGGACAAAACAAAAGGCTTTGCCGACCACCCCAATCAGGGAAGACCTTTTTTTATAGGTGGGAGATTGGGGCGGCATTAAGGCTATCGTCCGTTTTTTTTAGTAGCATCCGTCCTTTTTTCGTTCGTTCAAGAGGAGCAGAAATGACCCACGAGTTGAAAAATGAGGTCATTGTAGCAATATTCTACGAAATTAAATCCGTCATTGAAAAGATAAATTGGAATGAGACAACTAATGCCCTGGTACTAAGCCCCAGCTGACCATCAACTGCGTGAGGGAGGACTTCGCCCTGCAGCATACTCATCCAATTCCCAGTGTTCAATTTTGAAAGCCATGATTCCTGATAGCCAGATTCCTGTTTAGTCTAAAGGAATAACAGCCACAACTTGAGAAGGTCTTAATTGTAAGTTGTTAAAGCTTTTTTTTTTATTTATTTAGTGTTTGCATTTTAACAAAAAAAAAAAAGGGTTTTAAATGATAAAGTGTTCGAAAGTGTATGAAACTCTTGGTTTCTTACGTATTTTTTTTCATACGAAGTTGTCGTATGTTATATAGTGTTAAATGAACGTAATATTTTTCCTGATTATTTATATATTTCTTATGTTTTGTTTTTTAGTGTAGGATAATGAGATCAAATAAATACTATTGTTTGTATTTTAAGAGAACTTAGTTTTTTTTTTATAGATTCTGTTGTTATTTTTTTTTACATTTTTTTAATTTATATAATAGTATGTTTAAGTTGGAGTTTCCAGGAGGAAGCCATCCTTTAAATACCTAAATTTTTTATTATTGGAGGAGGTTCTCTAATTCATTAGAGAATTCTAGGGTAGAAAAATTATGTTATTCAGCCGAAACTAGAGATTACTAATAAAAGAAAAATCTTATTGTTTAGGAAGTATGTAAGATGATAATATTGGGCAAAAAAAAAAAAAATTAAAGTTCCCAATGATGAACCATGATGACAGTTTTCACTTTATTATTCTGGTGTAGGATAAATTTGTTAATGAGACCTACAGATATATATATATAGATTTAGAGATCGTTAACTCTGTTAAAAATTTTTAATAACCAAGCTTTAATATAGAATAAATGTAGTTTGAATCGATGTGTCTTCTAAAAATAGATTGAATTTTAATATTAGGAAAGTCTAATGACAAGGACTATATTAATATATTAAAAGTGGTAGGAACATTTTTTCAAATGAAATCATTAAATAAAATCGTAACTGGACACCTTCAGTTAGCTACTTTAACCTTCTGATTGGGAATTGTGAAAGAACAAAAAAAAAAAAATAAATTGAAGTTAAATAAGTTGTATAGTCAAATCTTGTGACTTAGATATTAGGATTTAAAATCTGGTCAATAAACGATTCCCAAAGAGGGTTGAGGTGGTAAGTTTCCTTTCCAGGTGGATCCTGAAAGAAGATATAAATAAAATGTTTTTTTTCTTGTTCATGTATTTGTGGTGTCTGTGTACTGAAAGGTCCAGTTGTATTTGAAGAGTTAGTTAAAAATTTGTTTACATTGAGGTATATGATTTAGTAATTTAGTAACATAAAAGTAACAACGATGTCATCATTGTCCTTCATTTTTACTTGGGTTTCTTATGGGTACACAACGCAAGTTTTTATTTTGTTTAAAGTAAATTATATTTTATTTGTGAGAGATAAATCGAAAGGTGAAGTAACGATTTTAAATCTTCTTTTGACACTATACGATACTGGCCAATTTTGTTTTTTTTTATTAAAGAAAAAGTCTGGTGCTTTCTTGTAATTTTTTAGTAAACAATTCTGACAGGATATCAAAAATTTGATTGTTATAAAAGTTGCATTTAGCATTTTATGAGAAAACCAGAGAAAACTCTGGATTTTTTTTTTATCTTTTGGCCTTATTTTAGAAACTTGAGATCTATATATAAGAAGTTACTGGTAAAGATAATAGGTTCAAATTAAATTTAGACATGAGTTTTTTTTGTTTATTTCTTTATTTTATTTTATAGTCTTTTATACACAAAATAAAAAATCTGTAAATTATAGAATCTTAATATTTATTAATTTAATATATTTTATTTGAAGTTAGATTTATCATTAATAGAGTTAAAATTCCAGGCAGATTTGAATTTACTAATTTAGAAGCAAATTGATAGTTTATATCATTCATAAAGTATAAATAGTTTTGTTGAAAGAAAGCATCAACTTTAGGAAGGGTAAAAGTGAAAGAGCCATTAGAATTGAGTAAAGCAACTTAGTAACATGAGAAAAATCTATGTATGTAAAGGATAGAAAGATTAAATTTAAAAATAATGGTGAGAAAAACTAACTAAGTTTTCTCACCTTAATAGACATATATCCCGAAATAATTAATAAATAAGAAAAATAATAAAATCATATATTTTACATACAAGAATTTTAACATTTTATGTCAAACACTGGAACATAGGGGGGCCAATTACTGATAAAATGAAAAACTGGCAGTGTCAATTACTGGAACACTGAGTAGGTGCCAAATAAAAATTCATTAAAAAAAAAATAATAATTGTTATCAGATGTATATATTTTAAGATATATGTGGTTCTGAATGTCTTTCATGCCATATGTACTAACTTAAGATTTCTAAAAATATTTTCTGATGACTAGAACATTAAAAACATCAGAGATTGCTCTAAAAGTGTCAATCACTGGTGCACTTACCCTACTGGTGGAAGAATCAGGGAAAAGATTTCGACTGTTGACACCCTGTTGAAGGCTAAACGATGCGACGAATACATACAGTTAGAAAATGTTAATAATCTATGCTAACCCCACAATTTTTCGTTTTTAATTAACACTTTCCAACAAAGTTGAAAAGCGTTTGTGACTTTAGTTTGTCTGTCTATTTGTCCGCTCCATAACTCTCGTAAATATTCACGGAATTCCTTAAATCTGATACGTGTTATCCAAATTCCCTATTGAAAATGAGGTACCACCACTGATTTGCGTATAGGGACACCCGAAAGAATTCCAGAATATCGCGTTCTATCAAAGGTGTTTCTGTAAACCATATTTTAAAAAACTTTGTACTGCACAAATCATAATAAAATAGACATTACTTATGTGGTTAAAAAAAAAAAAAAAAAAAAAAATCTATAAAATACGGTCTTTATTTTGCGCAAATTATAATGAAATTGACATGATTCATAATGCGCGCGAGTACACACACACAAAGTTTTCTATTGAACATAGTATGATGATTGGCATTAAGATTTACAGGGCCGCACAGAAATATTCAGGATACATATTGCGTCCTCGTTTGTATTAAGCATAAACATTTTGTAACAATGTTTAAAAGTGATTATGAATTTGATTAATTTGTCTTTCTATCCGTTCATCCTCGCTCGAACGTTCGTAAATATTTTCAGAATTCCTTCAAATTGTTACTCAAGTTCACTATGGAATGTTCCCTATTTAAAATGATAAAACACACAACTGGTCTGTGTGCAGTGACACCCGAAAAAAAAGTTCTTAAACACTGCATTTTATGAGAGGCATTTTTTGTCAATCATACTTAAAAAAAAAAAAGCTTTGTACTACACAAATTATAATAAAATTGACATTTATTAGTTATGGGGTTAAAAAAAATGTATAATATATGGTGTGTTTAGTATTACGATTTACTGGTAATTACATTAAAAATATTCAGATACATTAAGGGCTGCTATTGTAAATTGCTGAAATTGTATTTCTAACTGTGTTAAGCGTTTTTAACGCTTTTCATTAATGTTTAATAGTGATTATAAATTCAATTAGTCTTTCTGTCCGTTATGTGATCACGTAGGCAAAGTGCATTGAAGGTTACGCTATGCAACGTGTGCGTGCGATTGAAAAGTTTTAATAATCTACACGAACTGCATGATTTTTTGCTCTTGTTTCTTTTATGCTTTGTTTTAATTTGTTCTTAATATGTGTAGTTCTATTTCAGAACTATTTGATACTTCACAATATATATATATATTATATTTTATTTTATTTATTTATTTTTGTGCTTAATCTAAACAAATATATTTGACCCATAAATTTACAAATTAAAAAATATTACTTTTCAAGATATTCCTGTAATGCAACATTGCAGACATTTCCCAGTCTGTGAGAATTAAAAATCGACGCGTCGCTTTAGGCGTGTATGATAATGTCTCATAAGCATTCTTTTGTGTATATCCGTTTTTTTAAGTCGCTAAGCAACCATGTGGCTAGGCATGAAATTTTTGACCGAGTCGAATCGCTATCATTTACCCATTAGAAATTTACGAAGTCAAGTAGTGACCAGCATTCGATCTCATGTCGTCAACGCCTTCCCCGAAGAAGTGTTCTAGGTTCTCGTTTAGAAAAAGACGAGAAAATGTTGAAATTAAAGGTGCCAATTCTCTGATCCATGTCAAGTTAATAAGGTAATTTTTTTTAAGTTGAATATAGCAGAAGAGGTGAAATTTTAAAAGATATTTTTAATATTATTGCATTGATTAAAGCAATATTTTTCTTTTTAAATCATCTATTACCCTACCTTTAGAGCCAAAATGAAAGTATTTTAAAGAAATGTTTAAGAATATAGATATCAATATTTACCACGATATTTACCACATATCGATGTATCAATACACTATTTTTAATTTTCTGCTCTTAGGACACAGGTCTTAGAGATTTGGATTCCTTTCTCACTACATCCTTGAAACTCAGTTGGCATAAGTGGATACTACTCATTTCCCCATCATATATTTGTTCTTATAAATTTCTGTTATAGTGCATACTATATTCATATTAAGAGAAATTATCTCTGTCAATCGCCCTATACAGTCGCAGACTGAAATGCCCAATCCACTAGGCTACACTCCCTTCTCTTTCATACATTTACCTTATCCTAATTTGTTGATTACTTTTGGTAAGTTCAATTTCGTATTTAAGTTTTCATAGACAACGATGTCCATGCCATTATCATAAGTAGTATTTTTAAACTTATTCTATATTTTTACAATAACAAAATCCTCAATGTTTATGCGAAATTCTGTCATATTCTCTCATGTTGAAAAAATTGTAAATTTCGAATAACTTACGAAGTTTTTACATCAGAATGTTGCAAGTCAATTGGGCTCTTGCTAATATCATAACTGGTTTTATTTTTATGCGTGTGTAATTTCCGAACTTGCCATATTTCTACGGCCGACTCCGAAATGCAGGAACAATTCATCGTTGCTTTATTTAATTTAGGTTTAATTACCAAACTAAGCAATATTCACTTGGTCAGTTAATGAAATCAAATTTATAAATGTCTCAAAGGTAAAAAAAAAAAAAAAAAGAAGGTGACAATTTAAAAAAAAAAAAAACTTTTTTAAGTCCCCACTTTATTTAAGTTGCCATGTCATGAGTGGCGACAGGGATTTTCGGATATAGTTTAAATTACTATGCGACAGTATATCCATGCTTTCCTGCAGGTTAAAGGTAGATTATGAAAATAATCTACCTTATTTAATTATAAACGATTTTGATAATCATGTAGCAAAATTATTTTGAATAAAAAATACTTTTATAATCTATATGGCAACTCGACCTTGCTTGGCTTTTAAATGTTTTTATATTCTATGCTCTTACTCAACCCTATTTGATTCGAAATGCTTTCAAATAATATTAAAAACTCTTAATAAAACTAGTATGTTGTGGCCACCACAAGACTTTCTTCTATATTTTCCTATACAAATTCACTCAGTAACAATATATATATATATATATATATATATATATATTTTGTTAAAAGTAAAAAAAAAAAAATCGATAACTTTGTTTTAAATTATCACATATTTATGGTTCAACCATTCGTTTTAAAGGTATTGACGAGACCTTTCGAAAGATACCCATCTTGAAAATTTACCCCCCAGGGGGGGGAATCGATGTCCCCACATGCACAATTTTTTTTTCCTAATTAACTACTAGTATTATCAATAATTCATATTAATATTACAATCACAGGTTAAGAATAACTCTCATTATGTACATTTATACGAAATTTTCTCCTATACTGCCATGTTAAAAATTTAGAAAAAATACGTTCGCAGCGCCACCTGTTGAACGATTGATCCTCAAATCTAATCAGTGCCAGTTTATGTCAGGGGCCAACAAAATACCAAGTTTGGTTAAATTTCGTTAAAAAAAAAAAAAAAAAAAAACGATAACTTTGTTTTATATTATCACAGATTTATAGTTCAACCATTCGTTTTAAAGGTATTGACGAGACCTTTCGAAAGATACCCATCTTGAAAATTTACTCCCCTCGAGGGGGAACTTCCCCCCCCCCGGGGGGGGGGTGGCGAGGCTCCTACACATACAAAAAAAAATTTTCCCAGTTGACTATCTCTATTATAAATAATTCTTGTAAATTTCATAATGATTACTAAAAAATAATTCTCTTCATGCACATTTATACAAAATTTTGTCCTATATCACCATGTTAGAAAAAGCGGGATGGCAACGCAACCTGTAAGACAATTTTTACCAAAAGTTGATAGGCACTATATTTATGTCAAGGTGCAACTACATACCAATTTGTATGAAATTCTGTGCTGTAGTTCCTGAGATACAGTTGCCACAAAATTTTGTCACACACACACACAGACTGACAGACAGACAGACATTTTCTAAAAATGGTCAAATCGTGTTCTGCAGCTCTCAAAACGTGAAATCCATCAAAAACCCGAGGTCGAAAATTTTTACGAATCCAATACTTTCTTCTACTGAATTTAGAAGAAAGTAAAAATAACACCAAAAGCATATAAAAGCGTATATTGCCTTAGAAGTTCTTAAAAAAATTTCTTTGCCTAAAGAAATGCCTGGTTCATTCAAGATTTATAAAATGATATTTTCCCCGATTCTTTTAAAAATTAAAAAAAAAAAAAAAAAAAAAAAAAATCTGGTGTGTCATTTACACGACTTCCTCTTACCGTGCATTTTAATACTATAAGAGAGATTTTAGATTAAAACGTAAAATCAATAAGGAAAGATAACAGAGAGAGTTCAATCATGTATAAAAACTAGTATGTTGTGGCCACCACAAGACTTTCTTCTATATTTTCCTATACAAATTCACTCAAAAAAAAAACCGATTTTTTTCCAAGTTTTTTTCGTTAAAAGTAAAAAAAAAAAATCGATAACTTTGTTTTAAATTATCACATATTTATAGTTCAACCAGTCATTTTAAAGGTATTGACGAGACCTTTCGAAAGATACCCATCTTGAAAATTTACCCCCCCACCCCCGGGGGGGTACTTCCACCCAGGGGGGGGGAGCGATGCCCCCACATGCACATTTTTTTTTTTTTTTTACTAATTAACTACTAGTATTATCAATAATGCATATTGATTTTACAATCATAGGTTAAGAATAACTCTCATTATGTACATTTATACGGAATTTTGTCCTATGCTGCCATGTTAAAAATTTAGAAAAAATACGATCACAGCGCCACCTGTTGAGCGATTGATCCCTAAATCTAATCAGCACCAGTTTATGTCAGGGGCCAACTAAATACCAAGTTTGGTTAAATTTCGATAAAAAAAAAATACGATTTTTTTTTCTAAGTTTTTTTTTTTATTAAAAGTAAAAAAAATCGATAACTTTGTTTTAAACTATCACAGATTTATAGTTCAACCATTCGTTTTAAAGCCATTGACGAGACCTTTCGAAAGATACCCATCTTGAAAATTTACTTCCCTCGAGGGGGGACTTCCCCCCAGGGGGGTGGCGAGGCTCCTACACATACAAAAAATTTTTCCCAGTTGACTATCTCTATTATAAATAATTCTTGTAAATTTCATAGTGATTACTAAAAAATAATTCTCTTTATGCGCATTTATACAAAATTTTGTCCTATATCACCATGTTAAAAATTTAGAAAAAGCGGAATGGCAACGCAACATGTAGGACAATTTTTGCCAAAAGTTGATAGGCACTAATTAGTTATGTCAAGGTGCAACTACATACCAACTTGTATGAAATTCTGTGCAGTAGTTCCTGAGATACAGTTGCCACAAAATTTTGTCACACACACACACAGACAGACAGACATTTTCTAACTAGTATGTTGTGGCCACCACAAGACTTTCTTCTATATTTACCTATACATATTCAATCAGTAACAATATTAAAAAAAAAAAAAAAAAAAGTACGATTTTTTTTTTTTCTAAGTTTTTTTTTTTTTGTTGTTAAAAGTGAAAAAAATCGATAACTTTGTTTTAAATTATCACAGATTTATAGTTCAACCATTCGTTTTAAAGGTATTGACGAGACCTTTCGAAAGATACCCATCTTGAAAATTTACCCCCCAGGGGGGGGAATCGATGTCCCCACATGCACAATTTTTTTTTTCCTAATTAAGCGATGCCCCCCATGCAGAAAATTTTTTTCCTAGTTACATACTACTATTATCAATAATTCATATTAATTTTACAATCACAAGTTTAAAACAACTCTAATTATGCACATTTATACGAATTTTTGTCCTATTCTGCCATGTTAAAAATTTAGATAAAATGCTATCACAGCGCCACCTGTTGAGCTATTGATCCCCAAACATAATCAGCACCAGTTTATGTGGGGGACCAACTAAATACCAAGTTTGGTTAAATTTCGTTAAAAAAAAAAAAAAAAAAAAAAAATTGCGATATTTTTCTGTTTTTTTTTTTTGTTAAAAGTAAAAAAAATCGATAACTTTGGTTTAAATTATCACAGATTTATCGTTCAACCATTCGTTTTAAAGGTATTGACGAGATCTTTCGAAAGATACCCATCTTGAAACTTTGCCCCCCCGGGTGGGAACTTCCCCCCCCGGTGGGGGGGGAACCGATGCCCCCACATGCACAAAAATTTTTTCCTAGTTAACTACTACTATTATCAACCTGATCTTTCGAAAGATACCCAATGTGAAAATTTACCCCCCCTGGGGGGGTATTTCCCCCCTAGGGGGGGAAGCGATGCCCCCCCATGCAGAAAATTTTTTTCCTAGTTACATACTACTATTATCAATAATTCATTAATTTTACAATCACAAGTTTAAAACAACTCTAATTATGCACATTTATACGAATTTTTGTCCTATGCTGCCATGTTAAAAATTTAGATAAAATGCTATCACAGTGCCACCTGTTGAGCTATTGATCCCCAAACATAATCAGCACCAGTTTATGTCGGGGACCAACTAAATACCAAGTTTGGTTAAATTTCGTTTAAAAAAAAAAAAAAAAAAAAAAAAAAATTGCGATATTTTTCTAAGTTTTTTTTTTGTTAAAAGTAAAAAAAATCGATAACTTTGGTTTAAATTATCACAGATTTATCGTTCAACCATTCGTTTTAAAGGTATTGAGGAGATCTTTCGAAAGATACCCATCTTGAAACTTTGCCCCCCCCCCCGGTGGGGGGGGCAACCGATGCCCCCACATGCACAAAAATTTTTTCCCAGTTAACTATTACTATTATCAACGAGACCTTTCGAAAGATACCCATCTTGAAAATTTACTTCCCCGGGGGGGGGGGGATTTTCCCCCCTGGGGGGGGGAACCGATGCCCCCCCATGCACAAAATTTGTTTCCTAGTTAACTACTACTATTATCAATAATTCATATTAATTTTACAATCGTAAGTTTAAAATAACTCTCATTATGCCCATTTATACGGTATTTTGTCCTATGCTGCCATGTTAAAAATTTGCATAAAATGCGATCACAACGCCACCTGTTGAGCTATTGATCCCCAAATCTAATGGGCACCAGTTCATGTCAGGGTGCAACTAAATACTAAGTTTGGTTAAATTTCATTCATTGGTTCGTGAGATACAGCGTCCACAAAAAAATGATACAGACACACAGACAGACAGACAGACATTTTTTAAAAACTATCAATTCGTGTTCAGGACATCCCAAAACGTGTAGATCCGTCAAAAAACGGAGGTCGAAAATTTTCGCGAATCCAATACTTTCTCTATATTACATATAGAAGAAAGTAAAAATGGTCAAATCGTGTTCTACAGCTCTCAGAACGTGTAAATCCATCAAAAACCCGAGGTCGAAAATTTTTACGAATCCAATACTTTCTTCTATTGAATATAGAAGAAAGTAATAATATCGAATAGGTTTACAGACAATTTTATTTGACATACAATTCCGTGTGAGGATCCCCCCTCGCAGGTGACACTGCCATGCTCAACCCCATGTTCAACTATAGATTAAAGTGGTTATATTTATTTCTAAAAAAAAAAATAAATTTCACGGCTGTTATTAATTTGCCTTGAAACGTGCCAGTCTTAATCAACTTCTCTAGTAGCCACGATATACCAACTTCAAAATACCAAATATGAATTTCCTGCAGTTATTTGTTACTTTCTTCTATTGAATAAGTATTGGATTCGTAAAAATTTTCGACCTCGGGTTTTTGATGGATTTACACGTTTTGAGATACAGATTGCGTTGCCATCCCGCTTTTTCTAAATTTTTAACATGGTGATATAGGACAAAATTTTGTATAAATGTGCATGAAGAGAATTATTTTTTAGTAATCATTATGAAATTTACAAGAATTATTTATAATAGAGATAGTCAACTGGGAAAAATATTTTGTATGTGTAGGAGCCTTGCCCCCCCACTCTCGAGGGGAGTGAAATTTTTAAGATGGGTATCTTTCGAAAGGTCTCGTCAATACCTTTAAAACGAATGGTTGAATTATAAATCTGTGATAATATAAAACAAAGTTATCGATTTTTTTTTTTAACTTTTAACGAAAAAACTTTTTTTTTTTTTTTTTTTTTTAACGAAATTTAACTAAACTTGGTATTTAGTTGGCCGATGACATAAACTGGTGCTGATTAGATTTGGGGATCAATTGCTCAACGGGTGGCGCTGTGATCGTATTTTTTCTAAATTTTTAACATGGCAGTATAGGACAAAATTTCGTATAAATGTACATAATGAGAGTTATTCTTAACCTGTGATTGTAAAATTAATATCAATACAAAAAACCCTTAACGGGTTAAAAGTTTGTGATCCAAAACTACAACTAAAAATTTCGCTTTTTTTTTTTTTTCAGCACACCTATTTGCATGCTTTTTCAATTAATTTGGATAAGATGGCACAAAATAAACATTTCTATAAATTTTACTTACAGTTTTGGATAGCGTGACGCAAAAGATAAAATAATTCATTGAAATAAATGCATTTCAGTACATAATATAAACTTAATGAAAGTGATATATTTGACTGCGTATTTGAAAATTAAAAGCAATATTTCAATGTGCAGATATACTTTAATATGCAAAACAAAGTAATTGCAGTGGAATTTAAAAACAAATCATTTAGTGTAACATCACTGCGTTGCTGGAATTTCATATCATTTCTTTTAAAACACATATTTTGATATTATAAGAGATGTGAATGAAAAGGTATCGGTAAGTAAATTTATATATTATTTTATGTTGAAAATAATCTTACACTGTAAAAATAAATAGAAGAAAAAAACAAATTCAAATAAGAAAATCTCTGTATTTTTTAATTAATAGCAAAGCGTCATTGAAAATTTGATATCATTATTTTTAAGACCCGTATTTCTAATTCTTATAGCCATAAAGTGCAGTGCTGCGTCACAAACTTTTAACCCGTTAAGGATTTTTTTGTATTGATATCATTACTTTTTAGGGGTTAATGATTAAAATGTAAAATTAAAGGAGCATGGCAATGAGTTTGTAACCCTTAAAAAGTGCAGTTTCGTAGTTCATACCACATTAAATTTTACCTCGAACAAAATAACAAACTAAATGAAATTTAAAAAAATTATGAAAAGTGATAAATAAAAAACTTTAAGAAAGACTATTTGTTGTGTAATGGAAACACGCAACATTACAAAGGCATAATATGGTATATTTTAAAAATAACAAACAATTTCTACAAAAAAATAATAATAAAAAACAAAAAAAAAAAGAGAGAGAGAGAGAGAGATTTATTTTATTTTATTTTATTTAATATTCAATTTCTTTGGTTCAACGGTTCATCTGTTTCTTAAATAGTTCAACAGAACATTTAAAATAAATGTTCAAAAAATAATTTGTGTACGAAAATTTTTGTAAAAAAGTGTTATGAATAGTTTTTGAAGAGCTCCATTCACCGCATAGATTTTGGTTAGATAAAAAAAAATTAAACACAAGTTTTTAAATGGTACAATTAAATGAACAAAATATTAATATTTTGTTATATTTTTAATTGGAGATGTTTAAAGTAAAATGTTGTAAGGATTTGACAGTAATTTTCCAAAATACCTAACACCATGGGGGTGGGGATCAGATCCTCCTTTGGAAACTCTGATAATTCTAAAAAAGATGCTTAATCAATCTGAGGGAGATTTTGTTTGGTTTAAAATTAATTCAGATGGGGAAAGTAGGAGGGGGGCAATCAGTTAGACCACTTTGAAATTTTAATCGGGAAAACGTTTTGTTGAATGTAGTTTTATTCCTATCTGGTTAAATATACTGTACATAGTTCCCACATTCTTCCTGGCTAGAATTCCTGAAAATTTTCTAAAACGTGGTGAAGGGATTTTGGACATTGCCTCATTTTCTAAAATTGGGTTATGGGGTTAAAAAGTATACTAAGAGATCTAACATTAAAATTTTAAATGATAAGGATTTTTTAGCACTTCGAGAAATCTTCTAGATGCAATCACTTCAACGATACTTTTTAAAGGTTGGTTGGTAGTAGGTTTTAAGGCCAACTGACTACGCTAGGGTCCTAGGCATATAGGTAGAATGGCCTCCATGAGGTCTTTCTAAGGGGTCGAGGCCCGTATTTAAGCGAGTTTCGGAGAAAAACACGGAAGGAACGGCTAAGTCAAAGAGTGCGGGATGGGATCGAATCCGGCACCTCTCATCCACCGCTCGGCCGCTGCTGGGACATTTTTAAGGAACTTATATATATATATATTTTTTTTTTTTCTAAAAGTCCCATCTTCCTCCCCAAATCTATCGGAAACGACTCGAAATTTTCGAAAATTGTAAGAAACGTGCAAATTGAATATGAGTCTGTAAGTAAGAACTTTAAACGAGCTCTTAACACCCCTAATTCCCCTTAAAATTTTACTGTTTGCTTTCTAAGGTTCAGCCTTTCGTAATACAGCTTCAATTTCTTCTTCTTCTTCTTTTTTTTTTTATTTTTAAGAAGTTGTTTATGTTTATAGAAGACATTTTCGACAAACTGAAAAAAACAATGCATTTGTTTAAAATTTCAAAGATGCGCTTTTCGCTGGTCTCTGTTTACGAAATTTCCAAAACTTTTTCAAAATTTCCAAACAAAACAATGATCCTTCAAACTGATTAAGCCCCCCCCCCCTTTTTTTTTTAGGTTTTTAGAATTTCCAAGGTGTTTTCGAGACCCGGGGGAAAGACTTTAAACGAAAAATTTTCTTTCATATTTTTCTAACTAATAATTATAGAGAAAAACATTTTTTGTTAAAATGTTGTTTTGAAAAGGTCTTTCCATCAAAGTAACAGATTTTCCCCTTCCCCGAATTTTCACATTTACAAAATTAAAATTTGCCCATGTCTGACACCTTGTGCCACCCTCACCCCCTTCCCCCACCATACATATTTGTTTTTTTCTTAACTAAACAAAATCCCGTAAAATTGTCGAAGACGTGTTTTACAGTTTTTAGAAATTCCGAAAATTACTGGATATAGAAAAACAAATTGAATAATTCGTATTCGACACTGTTTTTCAAGATTTTGTATGAACTTCAGAAACACACTTTTCTAAAATCGATTAACCAGGGAAGTCCTAGCGGTATCGTTTGGTACCAGCAGTCACTATTTCAAAAATACCCATTTTGTGGGGGGAAAAACCTGATATTCTGAAGGCAATAAACATATAGTAAGGGAAGGCAATAAACTGCAATATCTGAGTAAAGGCAATAAACAAAATTTGCAAAATAATACAAAATTTGAAATGTATTATTAATTTCTAATTTAAAGGTTGCAGATGCATGATAATTTCCTTTTATATCAATATTATATGCAAGAAATAAGTATGTACAAGTGAAGGAGGATTTTTTTTTCTTTTTTTCTAGAGTAGCTTTTATTGTTATATTCATGCCTGCTCCCTACTGTTAAATTTAAGAAAGAAATAATTATTATTTTTGAAGTATAGATTTGATTTAAAAGAGAAAAATAAATAAAAATAGAAAAATCTTTAAAATGTGAAACTTTTATACTGGTAAATATTTAAGTAGTATAGTTTTTTACTGGAAATTTAATGAACAAAGTAATTTATAAAATAATACACTGTATAATTCTTAATTATTTTACCAGTATGCTTTGCAGAAATGTATTATTTCGTGAAATTAAGTATCACAATGCGAAAAACAAAATTAATTAATTAATATTTTTAAACATATATTATGGGTTTAAATTAAAGTCAAATAAAGATGTATTTTATTTCATTTTATTTTATTACTTATTTTACTAATTTTAATTCTGTTTTCAGAGTTTTTCCAATGCATTTAAGTGTTTGGTAACCAATTTTTTTTATTATTATTTTTTTTTTATTTTTTTTTTAAATTTCATTACAATATTATTTTATAAAATTAAAAAATAATAATAATAACAGAAAACATGAAATTTTAGATTTGGATTTGATATATTATAATTATTACAATCTTTGTAAAATATTTCATTTACATATTTATAGAAATTTAATGAGCATTATAGAAATTATTCATTATAGAAATTTAATGAGCAAATTAATCAATTAATTATTATTATTATTATTCAGGATTTTTTCTATCCATAGTTTAAGTGATTTATCACTTAGTTAAAAAGAAAAAATTACAAATATTTGCATATGATTATGATATTATCTATCATTTTTATGAAAGTAAAGAAAAAGGTTTTTGTTGTTGCAATCACTTTTTAAAATAAAACCAATTTTGAAAGTTAACGACGTATCAACTTGAAAACAATGGAATTGAATGAATATTTTTGATAAAAAAAATATTATATAAAATACAAATCTCTAAATAAATAACTCATTTAATATATATATTAAAAGAAAGAAAAATATTTTATTTTGTAAGTTTGTTTTTGACACTAACTGCCGATAGATGGAGCCAAATTACCTATATGAGATTGAATATTTCAAATGGAAACGAAGACTGTATACGTCCGCGAACATTCCAAACCGGATTACATTCTTTTCTTTTGAGCGATGCGAAAGAAAATAGTGTAATCCGCGAGGTAATATAGTTCCATTTTTAAAGTGAAATATATAAAAAACAAGAGTTTTTGGGGAAAAACGAAGCACGTCACGATTCTCAGACAAAATAAATTAATATCATATATCAATTTCATAAAATTTCTTCGAGCCGTTTTCGAGAAAAAAAAAACTCACACGATAACACATTTTTCCTTTGAAGTCTTAAATTGCAACTCCAGATCTCAAAATATATACAATGTTGAAGTGTGAAACTTTCAGGATAGCATCATGCAGAAGATAAAAGATTATTCTGAAAACATCAGATCAAAATATCTTCTATTCATACTGAGATATTAAATGTCGGCGTTTCCAAATTCCTTTGATGTAAAACTAGCTGTATAATAGAGTGTCGCTGCTAAGCATTGATTGAGCTTTGCTGTGTGTGCGTCACTCAAAAAACTGTCGTTTTTTATGATGAATTATTGATAATAGTCGTAGTTAATGAGGGAAAAAAATTGTGCATTGCATATGGGAAAAGTACCCCCGGGGGGTGTGTGTAAATTTTCAAGATGGGTATCTCTCGAAAGGACTCGTCAACACCTTTAAAACGAATGGTTGAACTATAAATCTGTGATAATTTAAAACAAAGTTATCGATTTTTTTTTACTCTTAACGAAAAAAACTTGGGGATTTTTTTTTTTTTTTTTTTTTTTTTAATGTTGTTACTGAGTGAATTTGTATGGAAAAATATAGAAAAAAGTCTTGTGGTGGCCATAACATACTAGTTTTTAAATTATGCTGATAACTGATATACGTACAAATCAACCGCAAAAAAAATTGACTTTCATATTCAGAGGACCTGAAAACGTAATATTATACAAATAACTAGGTTGGAAAATCTAATTTTAAAAAACACTTTGTTTATAGTATGGGCAAGAAAAATTAATTTTCCTACCTGAGCAGTTCGTCGAGATTGTAAAATGTAGCAAAGCACTTTATCAGTTACATTCAATAGAAAAGAAGGTTTAGCTTAATTTTTGGGTAGCCCTGCTTGTCTTTTAACTATATACAAATCACATTGTCTACTTAAATTTAGTCCTATATGAAAAACGCATAACTCAAAATGAAATACTCTTCCTACTGTTTTTAAGTGTAGCCCCACTATATCCGATTATTTTGTGTAGCCCTGTAAATGAACGGTGAATGATTTCCATATCACAATCTACACAAAAATGTTTTTTTGCATATAGAAGAACATGTTCATTCCATTTTCTTTATGGCAGCCTGCAGATGATACACCGTACTTACCAGACATTTCGCCGATAGACGTAATGTATTTAAATTCTCTTGGATGGCCATGGCCTTTTATACGAACCCTTTGCTTGATCTCAACAAAAAGTTTATTTTCGCATCCCTTTATGGTACAAATGTTGAATACCAAGTTTGGTCTTCCTGCTACTATTTTTTCTTCAGGTATGCTAAGACGACACACAGACGCATGTGCACACACCAACCCTAAAAATATTATTTTTGGATTCAGGGGACCTCAAAACGTGTAAATATAATAAATCTCGATTTCGAAAATTTGACCCCAAAACAAATCTTCCTATACCACATATAAGTGAGAGAAAGTGAAAAATTGCTTTATAGTATAAAAATTTTTATCTTCAAGAAAGCTGAACGCGTAGATCATAAAATAACGATTCAATATTAGCAAAAGTCTCACAAAGCATTAAATATAATAATATTTTGAAAAAAAAAAAATAAATAAAAAATAAAAAAAATAAACATGCTTAAATATGAGTATAGGCATTCATCACGCCAAATTTTTTAACCTTATGTGCAGATTTTTGTCCACCCTGATAAATCATAGGTAGGCATATAAACTGTTAAAATAGAAAGCAGTCTTAATCTAAATATGCATGAATTAGAAATGATAGTGGAATATTTTGTAATTTTTGATTTATTTAATTCGAATGATTTTCACTAAACCTTTTTGCCCATTTGTTTATTTTTATTTTATTATTTATTTTACAAATTTATATATATACACTAGCAGACCCGGTCACGCGTTGCTGTGGTTAAGTTACACGTTGAATTATATTGCAGTAAACTATTCAATACAGTCAAATTATTATTTACGAATAAAAAAGAAAACGTTGTAGCCGATGTAAAAACCCACGAGATTGAGATTTGAACCTTAGGTCAAAATTAGGAAGCGATTAATAAAAATTTTTGTAGAGTTGATATTAAGCACAAATTAATTTTATTGTAGGGTCTTATAAATTTTAATGGAGAAGTGAAATATATTATTTCTAATGCTAAGATGGCAACAGCTGTAGTTATAAAAGGAAAACAATATGGCTAAGCCAGAAAAATAAGTAAATTTGATAAATATTTTAAAACTTTAAAATAGGATATCTTATGAAATATTGGGCATTTGAAGTAAATGTATCATTCTAAATAGAAAAAAATATTTTGGAAAAGATTAATATATTTTATAACGAAGTGATGAGAACATTTTGAGTATGTTAAAATTTTAATAGTAAATTCAAGTTAATCAAAATGGGAAACATTGAGGATTAAGATAAGAATAATTATAAGATTAAAAAAAAAAAAAAAAAAAAAAAACTTTTTATATACTATGATGGAGTTTCTTTGCATTTCTTGAAATAGTCCTCACTTCCAGGTAAGATAAAACAACAGCCGTGATAAAGAATGAACTGTACCAATCTCAACTATAAACATTTTTATTTGATGAGCTTTCAATCTTCATGGAAATAAAACATCTTCTTTACTGATATCAATATTCTTAAAAAGTTTTATAGCCATACAGAGGGTTTTATTTAGGTACATCAGGTGAGAGAGAGAGAGCTTTTATTCTGTGTGTCGAAATCAGTGATTAGGAGCGAAATCTGAAGTTTTTTTTAAATGAAATGACAATCTCAAACAGACTGTCGAATTATGCCAAGAGTTAGAAAAATATCGCCAATTTGTAGCCAAAAATAATCTTTTGTCTCAGGAATAATTTAATACAAAAATTTTGAATTTAGACATTTCGTTATAGAAATTTATGCTAATCACCTATGCCAAACCTCACGCCATAAAAAATCGTCTGTTTCCATGAAGACACAGTCTGCTTCCAGCCATCAAAATGATAAATTACCCTTCAATGATGTTACAACGGAAATTTATTTAACATAGCTATAATAACTAGACTTACGCAATTTAAAAGATTAAAATGTAATTTATGGATACACAACGGTTAATAGATGAAAATAATATTCTTTATATTTTCTTTTATTAAATTATTTATTATTGAAAGAATTAGAAATCTGAAAGAGCTTTATTTAATAAAATACATTTATATTACTCGGAATAAATTATTAATTTTAAAGAATACGTATTTGTTCTCAGCAGAAATAGATTAACAGATAAAATATTAGTAGAATTAAGATATTTATTTATAGAGAGACAAATGTGATTAAATATAAAAGATAATTTAAGATTTCGTCCACCTTTGTCATTTTCAGTTCTTGTAATTTCACAATTAAAAATCTGTATTGACTTCACTCGACTTTCTGAACATTTATTAGTTAATGATGTTTAAAAACGTTGAATTGGGGGAAAAATTTAGTAAATAACCGAATGTGAGAAAATTTTCATTAGAAAACTGTCATACCATTTTGTTCATTAGGTACACAACGAGACCCAACGATAGTTCAGTCTGAGGAACAAAGCATATCAGATGCTTTTCGCTAGTGTGTAATTCATTAACAATTTACAAATTTTTGCCTTTAATGTAGCCAAGGTCTTAGCTAGATAAAAATTTCATAGAGCGTTCAACCTTTAGTACATAATATTAAGTGTTTAAAATGAAATATAATCAAAACATTTTGGACAAATCTGCAAAATTTCGGGGATTTTTTTTAATCCCCAAATACCCTCCCTTTAGCTATGGCCTTGGATGTAGCTAAATGTTTCTAACTTAATTTGGAAGTTTATCGCATGGTTTGTGAAAGAGTGTGAAAGGAAAATCGTCTAATATAAAAGTACCCAAAAGGAAAAGGAAAATTTGAGTAACTTTACCACAGTTCGTGTGTGAATACAGTAGAATGCAATTTATTCGAATTTATTGTGTGTCCGTGTAAAAGCACTAAGATTGGTGAGCATGCAGTCTTCAGTAACGGCCAAACAAAAAAATTAGTTCAAAATCAGTTTTATTCTCTTTTAAGTAATTAAAAGCACTTTAACTTTTAGCTCCTATAGGACATGTTACGTGAAAATTCATTCATGCTTCCCCATAAAAAAGTCTATTACACACATAATTTTTCCTAATGCTTATACTTTAGTCAATTATTGTAACATTTCATAGCACTTTTTCTGTTTTAAACACTTTAGCATTAAAAAACGATTTTCAAATAATATGCATTCATAGTAATACAAAGGAATTCTAGTTTGTATCGCTTGATATAGTACCATAAGTTCCAAATTTATAAAATTCTATAAATAATTCTTGCAACGATGACTTTAAATATGTCTACCAAATTTAAGCTCAACAGAAAATTCAGTATTTGTACGCTATCGTGTATACCCGCTTACATATATATCTACATGAATCCTACAATTAATCTCCACATGTCCACATATTTCGCCTGATAATGACCTGTAATGTATATGTTAAATCTGAGTTTAATTGAATGCAGCATTTAAACGCTACTGCGTTCACTCACTCAATTACATATACACATTAATCTTATATTCATTCAACTACATGTATTTCATGTTATGGTGACCTAAAATATACATACTAAATTTGAATTCAATGGAATGCAGCATTTACACGCTATCGTACTCATTCAGCTATTTCATGCGATGGCGATCTATAATATACATAACATATTCGAAATGCAATCGAATTTAGTGTATAGACGATATCGCGTCCATTCACATACGCACAGACACATATAAATGCAGGCATCAACGTAAAAAAAAAAAAAAAAAATCTGAATTCAAAAGGTCCCCTAAATTTATTAAACGATCTTCAAATGATTTCAGACGTTAAATCGTTTTGTATAAGAACTCTATTTTGTATCCATGTAAAGAAAAAAAAAAAAAAAAAAAAACTAAGTTCTACATCATTAAATCTGTGTAGCTATGTATCACCTCTAGCATTCCCATCAAATGCAGCGTTTAGATGCTATCGTATTCACTGATACACATACATGCATACCCTTCATCATTATAAAAAATGAAAAAAACTCACAGAAACACAAAAATGTCAAATTTGAATTTTTCCATGATAATATTTCTCTTACGTAATATATTATTGGAATTTAATTATATGTTTTCTTCCATCATCCGTAATTTTATAAAGTTGACGAATCGCTCTTTTATCTAATCCTCCACATTACTTTTGTCAAAAGCCTATTTAGCGCGTCCTTGAAGCATTTATTTATTATGAAATCCAATTTTTTATCAATTATTTTTCTTATTAAGAAACATGTTTCTTGTAAATATTTTTAAAATTTTAAGAAAAAAATGTCTTTAATTAATTTATTTCCATCCATTTTTGAAATAAATAAATAAAAAAAAAAAGGTAAATAAAAAAAAAATAAAAATAAAAAAACAGAATTTATTACTATTTAATGTCAAAATTAAATTTATTGGAAACGAGCACCATTCTCTTGACGATTTCACGAAAGTTTTACGTTAAAAATTACAAAATTCAAAGTAACTACCCTGTATATATTGACAAAAAAAAAAGTTTTGACTGCAAAAGACACTAATACAGGTCAGAAGCAAATGTCCATTCAGATTTTCAGCTCAACTGCAGAACCCTGGTTTCTATTTTTCTCAAACTTAACAAGGAGAAGAAAAAGAAAGTATCCGGTAAATTTCGGGTTTTCAAAGTTATATAACTCAGACCCCTTATACCGGATCGACATGTAAATTTGAATGTTTTGTCTTAAGAGTATGCTCAAGGTCTGTGCAAAAAATCATAGGTCTTGGAGATCAGTTAGCTGAAATACAGGCAGTCGAAAAGTCCGAGATGCTATGTCCAAATAGTATAGACTTGTAGCGTTTCACCATTGACTTTCCTACTTTGTAAATTTAATTTGTTTTCTTAATGTTTGTTTTAGCTTGGAGGGGCGGAACGCTACCGCGTTCCTTGATATATATATATATATATATATATATATATATATATATATTAGTTTAACACTATCTAATGATATTTTAATCTAACGAATGTATGCAAACATTTTTATTAAATAAAATTACGCAAATTTAAAAGAAATCAAGACAGATAAATAAGATATTAAACTAAGAAAATTTATTAAGTTAAAATCAGCAAATGTTAAAATTTTTTAATGAAATATTTAAAGGCATGATTAGTAAAGTGTCATCCTAGAGTTTCCTTGAGAGCATATTTAAATACAGATAGAACCATGAATGTACTTTTTCGGGAATTTGTAATTTTATTATATAAATAAACAACATCAATATTATTATTATTTATTTATATATTTATTGTTATCGCATACTACATTATAATCTTTATTGTTATAATATTTATTCATGAAATTATCATAATAATAAAAATTGCACTTTTCAGATATTTATTATTTTCAATAATCTAATAACTTTTGTAATTTTACAATAAAATTATATTTTTTGTATTAATCATTTACAGATAATAGTAGTTAGCATTATATGTATAAATTTACAGGGGTTACAGCGTGCCTATATTTTTACAGGCATTTTATTTTATTTTTATCACTATTTTCAAAAATATATTTTTCTTGATGATTGAATATTACAATATTGCTTAAAAAATTACTGTTTTAAAATTGTGCTTACAGTAGAATAAAACGCGTGTAAAAATATAAGATTGCTACGATCCCTGAATTAAACTATTAAATCTTTTCTTTAAACACATTGGTGGGTGGTCTACTGAGCCCCCATATTTAAGCAAATCATATAATTCTAATTAAAGTTATATTTGGGGGCAAATATTTTTAGTAATATGAAAACAATTATATCTTTTCTATTCCAGAACAACTATTTAATAAGTTTAGCCAGTGTTTCAGTCTTGTTAAACTGAAAAACTGAAAAAAACTTCAAGATGAAAAAATTAATGTGTGCGTTTCAAAAAATAAAATTGGCATAATATGGCTATTTTAACTTTTCTCCACGGGCTTTTTGCTTTTATAAAAACAATACTGTCATGTCTTCTTTGAATTTTCATATGGACGAAAATAGTTGGATATTAATATTAATATAGATTGAAATGAAATTGGTTGTCCACTGTGCCCCAGTCTTCCCTATTCTTTTATCTGACTTCAGATAAATTATTATCTACATGTTTTATTTAAAATAACTAATAAGAAATTAAAAAATATATATATATATACACGAAGCTTTTTTATTCTTATTATTTCAATATATGTATGAGTAAGATATTTTCCCCGCCTTCTTCATTAAAATTCTTCGAAAAAAATTTAATGCATAAAATTTATAAAAATTAATATTTTGTACTGTCGCTAATTTATTGCTATTCATAATCTAAGTTTGTTTGTTCATTTTCTAAGTGGTTGAGTATAATAAATGCATGTTCGTATATTTCTTTTTTCATTTTAGCCAAGAGGAAGCAATTAAAATAGACCAAGAATTATTCAATGAATACAAATTCAGTGTAGATCAACTAATGGAATTAGCTGGGTTAAGTGTTGCTACCGCCATTGCGAAAACATACCCTTTGAAAGAGATGACTAGAAAAGGAACACTATTGGTTTGCTGTGGACCTGGAAATAATGGTGGTGATGGTTTAGTTTGTGCTAGACATCTAAAATTGTTTGTAGGTTTCTTAATGCTTTGTTTTATGTCATTTTATGTTTTAGTTTAACTGTTTAAAAAATATTTATAAATTCTTTAAATAAATATTTATATATATATATATATATATAGGGAAGTAACATATATACTGATCTTTGTGACAAAAGACAAGATTTATGCTTTAAAGTAAACTTATTTACACATTTTAATTCTTATCTTCATCTATCTGTTTACAAAAATATCATTCTCAATCACCTCTTTCGAATACATAATCTTTTTTCATCTAAGTATAAAAACAAAAATATCAACCAAATCATTAAAACTTCTACAAAAATCGGTTATCCCCCAAAAATTTATTCATTTAATAGTATATCATTAAATGTCTGTGTATAACACACACACACACAAAAGAAAAAAAACATACCCATTTAAAAAATAAATAAATAAATAATGTGGCGGATGGGAGGGCAGATGTTTGATTAAAGGGGATGGGTGGTGGTGTTAGTTTGGATGGTTGGCTGGGAGGGTTGATGAATTACATACAAAAATTAAAAAAAAAAAAAAAAAAGTGGAAGGGATTATTGCTATTGCAAGATACGTTATTCTTTTCTGGTTGATACTGTAACTAATGAACTCTTCACTTGTTAAATTTAGTTATATGCTTAATCGCTATTGGTGGATTCCTGAGTTTAAATTGTACAAATTATCCATTTCGAAAAATATTTTAAAAAGAACAGTAATTAAAAATAAATAAAATAAAATAATAACAAAAATTAAAATTAAAATAATAAAATTAATTAAAAATAAAATAAAAATTGCTACGATTTGCTTATCCTAACATGTGTGTCTTTTGGGATTATTGCTTGTGACTGAGACATTTTACATCTTAAAATTTATTTCTATTAATAAAGAATAAGAATAAACATCTATTACTTCAAGTTTAACTTAAATTAATTTCAAGACAATTTAAAAAATTAAAAATAACTAAAAATCCTCTCAAAAAATACAAAAAACAGTAATTGCTTGTTTAATCACACAACTTTTTAATTGACTTAAACTGTTTATCATTCTTCACGATAGATGCACAAGCATACATATGTATTTATGTTTGCTGTAATTAAATTCCGATCCATGAAAGATTTAAAGTTTTATGATTTGAGTATAAAATTAAAGTGAAAGTAAATAAATTAAAAATACAGTTACAAAGGGAATTTAATTGTTATTCAAACTGATCTATTGTAAAATCTCTAACAATTAATCGATGATTGTCTAGAACTTATTTTTGTTGTTAGAATTATTATGATGGCAACGTGTTACTTTCTGTGTTTGGTGTTGGCCTGACATGTGGTTAAATCTTTGATTTTTTTCTCTCTCTGGAATCTTTGAAGGTTTGCTTTAATAATTTATTTCATTCCTCTTTTAAAATGGCTTTGTTGCAAGATAGGAACATGAGCTGTATTTTTGGCTGGAATTAGCTATACAGTTTTCCAAAATCTTGCATCTGCTTTGCTTGTGGAAGTACATGTTTCCCTGATGAGTGAATACTTCTATTTTTTGAGCATTTATTAATCCAATTCTTATTTCCTATGGTCTCTTTTTCATACTTTTTATTTCAATTCTCATTTCTAGATACATTTTTAATAAAAAAAAAAAGTTATTATTGAAAACTTTGATCAATTTCAATTTTTTTTTTTTTTTTTTTTGTTCTTTTTATTCATGTTGACGTAATTTAAATTGGTTTTATCTTTTAATTGGTGCAAGAAATGAATCATAAAATTTCTGTGCTAGCTTTTAAAATGTAATACAGTCAATTTTATTTTTTTCTTGTTCGTATTATCATGTATTGAATGTTTTATATTTTTGGCCTTAATGATCTTGAAGGAAGGATAAGAATTATCCTTATATCTATCCTTTTTCTGAGCTGATTACTTTCTCAATAATGAGTAAATACATCCGGACCTCTATTTAAGGAACTTCTATTTTGCGAATTCCTTCAAATTAAAAAAAATTTTTCTTAGAAATAAGCATCTTAAAAATTTCTTTGCATTATAACCCCCCAAATAGTGCATTCTCTATTTAACGATTTTTCTTTTTCAACCCTTTTCTTTATTGCTTAAAATATCCCCTTTATTTTTGCACATTCTCGATGAACTAAAACTGTATTTTCCAAGACTATTTTAAAATTTAGATTTCGGAAACATTAACGGAGTCGTATAATTTTTTGTAAGGAGAGAAAAGGAAAAGAAAAAAGAAAAGATAGAAGCAGCTCATAGCAAAATATTTTGATTAAGGTTAAATAGAAATTTAAATGATCATGAGATGTTGAAATTAATCCTTCGCATGTAAATATATTAAAATATTTTGAAACAATTCGATGTGGATTACAGCTTGAAGGAAACATTCCTGGAGAAGTTGTTAAAACATAGTAGAAATGTAAAACAAAACTGAGACAAAATGAAAACTTTTCCAGTAACTAAAATGAAGAACATATACAGTGAAACTTAAATAATTCGAACTTGTTTAATTCGAAATTCTGGATAATTCGAATTTTTGACTCGGTTCCTTGAATTTTGTATTAAAATAATGTTAAAAAATCGTGGATAATTCGAATTCTATTTTGGATAATTCGAATTTTTCATACGATTACCTTTAAAATATTTCTGTAAAATTTGTTCCCGAGATTTTTCTCAGCTAATATATTTTAACAGTCTTTCAAAAGTAGGATAAGGAAATACAAGAGAAGCCCCTAGCTAGTGCATCAGAAGGTATAGTGCATATACATGAACTTCGAGGTTTTTTTTAATTGAAAGTCATATCTAATGAAGAAGATTCTATTTTTGCATCAAGTCATATGCTATGACACAAAGACTGTACTTAAAGAAGAAATAAAAAATATCTGACTATTTTTAAAAAAGTGTTGAATAATTAAGCTCGTAAATAATATTGATTTAATTTGCGGGGGGGGGGGGGAATGTAGCAGTATTCTTAGATATAAAGTTTATGTGTTAAATCTTTGATCGTAGAGTTTTAATTTTTTAATTTTTCTCTTATTTTGACAAAATAGTATATGTAATTCGAATTTTTGGATATTTCGAATTTTTTTCTTGTCCCTTCAAATTCGAATTATCCAAGTTCTACTGTATATGGTGGTTAAAACATAGTAAAAATGTGAAACAGAACTGAGACAAAATGAAAACTTTTCCAGTAACTAAAATGAAGAACATATATGGTGGGTATTACTGTATTCCTAAAATCACTCTGACATGATGAAAGATAAGACTTTTTTTTTTTTCTTTTAACTCTGTATATGTAGTCCAATTAAAAAAAAAAAAAATGTTTTTCTGTCTCGCATCAAATTAAAAAGTAAAATTGAGAAAAATTGTGTGGCAGAAATGCAACAACTTTAGTCAGGATCCCATGGCGAAATTTGAAATTTGCCACCAAAGAAACTCTGTCGTTTCGTAGTGAAGGCCTTTACTTATGCAGTTTTAATTCATCGCCAAAAGGGCAACTAAAATTCAAAGTTTACTTTAAACTGAATATTCACGGTTGATGAATTCATGAATAAAGAATTTCTAAAGTTTATTTTGTACAGAATTTTATATCTACTCTATCTACCAATAAGTATATGGAACTTTGGAATATAGGCATTTTGTCGAATATCTAGAAAAATTCTTAAAGAATTATCTTGAAACTTTAGGAGTATAAAGAACATGTTAAACTTCACATATTTCAGCAAAAGTTTTGTCCTGAAGAGGTAAAGGAAACCAGTAGAAAATTAAACAAATATAAAAATGTTTTGGATCACTCTGTAAAAATTAATGCTTGAAATGCGCTTTGGCTGTAGCATGTGATGATGAGGATTCTTCTAATTATCTGTATAAATTTTCATAAGGCCACCACATATATTCATGGTTTCTTTTAAAAGTTATAAAAATAAATAAATAAATAAAATAAATAAAAATAAAATAAAAATTAATAAATAAATAAAAAGACACTTATGCAAAAATGTTAAATATCTTTACGAAACATGAGCATTTTTACTAAATTTTTAACTACGCATGCTCAAGCTTTAAAAAAAAAAAAAAATTCATTTGCATAATTTAATAGCCAAAAGTATTGAGCTACTTATATGAAAACACCAAAAAATATCGGGTAAATTCAAAAAGTTATGAGTTATAGAAGGAACAGAATTTAAGTCCCCCCCCCCCCAAAAAAAAAAAAGGTGCCAGGAGTTTTTATCAATATTTATTTACAGTCAGCAAACACTGCATTACCACAGGGCGCTGATTAATTCAAAATAAAAATGTGAGTAAAACTCCTTATACGCTGACATTTATTTTGAGAGGAACTGAAATTATGTTCATTCTATCTCTCATCACTTTTTGATTTTACATGATACTTGTTTGAGGCTTTCATGTAAGTAGTTCAGTACTCTTGACTGTTAAATCATGCAAATGAAATTTTTTAAAAGCTTGTGCCTGCACAGTTAAAAATTATTTAGTAAAAATGCTCAAATTTTGCAAGATACTTAATATTTTACCATGTTTTTATTAACTTCTATTTTTGTTTGTTTGTTCGGTACAAATCTTGCAATCGAATTGTAATTAACTTCCCGACTAGCTAGACATTTGAAACTTTCACAATAGCTCACAATCCGATGACAACGCAATACTTCGAAGTCCGATTTTCGAATTTTCGAATAGATTTCTTATAATTAATTAAAATATGAAAATAATAACCTCCTAATACCTTATACATAGCCATTAATATATTAGCTATAATTTAATTGTTGCCAAAAAAAATTACGAGTTCATTTTCTTTCGACCTAAAAATAAATACATTTAATTAAACGTGAGTGTTAAAAAACTGTAAAAAGTTAAATTATGCATCTCACAAAAATTGACGTCATTATCAATTTAAAGATTTCATACACATTGATAAAGTGCTAATGTAGTTAGTTCTATGGCTATGATTCAACAGAAAATTTAAAAGCGTGGTTTATAAAAATTTTTTTATCTTATAATTATTTTAATTCTGATTGCAGTATGTTGTGTCTAATGCAGAATGCCAAGTTTCCTAAAAATGGCTTTGCACTGGCTCTAATACTTTACGTGTTGTAATGAAAAAAGTGTAAATATTTTTTGCAAATTTTTTTTAATAAACCGTTATATCTCCATGAATAATCACGGTAGCCTCATAAAAAATTATAAACATAATTAGAATTTTTTTATAATCATATGCTATAACCCAAACGCATTTCAAGAATTACTTTTTACAGGGTGATCCAAAACATTTTGACTTTGTTTAATACTGGTCCTTTTTTCTTCTTCAGGACAAACTTTTGCTGAAATATAAGAGATATAACATATAACATGCTGTTTATACTTCCAAAGTTTCAAGATAATTCCTGCAGAATTTTTCCAGATATTTAACAAAACGTCTGCATTTGAAAGTATCCAAATACTTATTGGTAGATAGTGTATTACTTAGAAAAAAAAATAGGCTTCATTTTCTTTTTGTGATGTATGTGTATATATATGTTTGTATTACAAAATTATATGATAAACTAGCAGGCTTTGCCCGCTTCGCTGGTCACTAAATTTAAAGGAAACTCTTTTCTATATAGCTTTATAAAAATAAAATAAAATACTAAAATTGCTCAAAAGCTCGCTTCGGATCCCTGCTGCCTTCGGTAGCGATTTGGTCATCCGCTAAAACTCGGGCGCTTGTCCCTATTACCTGAGACAATGGTTTACCAATAGGCTTGCATTAAGTCCTTATTAGATAACAGTTTCGAAATAGGTAGTATCGAAAAAAAAAAAAAAGAAGTATCCCCTTTATATTTGAATCCCAGTTACATATGAACAACACTATACGTGGTGCACATAATATTTGCTTTTACGTTATTTCCTATGTTTATTTTGTTTATCCCCGATCAACCATAAAAATGATAACAATTTCACGCTAAATATTATAATATGCTATGACCGGCTACGTCTGTTGCATGAGACAATTAATTTTTTGTGGTTATTAGTATTCATGGTTTGTAAGCATGATCATAGTACCGCCTTAATATAGCTCTCTTTGGCGACTTTTGAATTTTTGTCACCATTTTAGATTTTATCCCTTGTAAAAATAAGACTTAATACCTTGTAACAATATGCTATGAGCGCTATTTCTGACATATTTTAGACAACTAAACTTTTAATGGTTATATATATTTCCCATTAAGCATATTTTTATTTTCATTTATTTATTTAAATATTGATGAAATTTGAACTTCAATTTGGTCTAGTGTTGTACAGGCTGTATACTACACGTTTGTGTTTGTGAAAGAAAATTTATAAAATACATACATTAGTTAATTTTAAAAAATCTAATTGTCCGATCGATAAGCTGTTTAATCCGTTGGATACACAAAAATTGCATCTTTCATTTGGTATCTTATTTGTAACGATACGACTGATATTTCTATTTTTTTAAATTTACTTTCCTCATTTTAAATACATGTAATTTTTATTGTTCACGTTTTTTTCTTTTTTTTCCGTCGAAAAAATAATGATAATTTTTTTGGCAACAATTAAATTAAGGAATAAAATTAAATATTTTAAATAAATGTAATTTTTATTGTTCACGTTTTTTTTTTCTTTTTTTCTGTCCAAAAAAGAATAATTTTTTTTGGCAACAATTAAATTAAGGATTAAAATTAAATGGCCAATTTATCAGTTATTAGAAGGTTTTTATTTTAACATTTTAATTAATTAAAAGAAAACTAAAACAAAATTCGAAAGTCCGGCTTCGAGGTGCATCAGGGGAGGTCATTACGAATCAACATGCAAATTTTTGTAGCTCAGCCATCAGCCGTTAGGAACACACCTAAACTTTATTGAATAGCAATAAAGTTCAAATTGACTCTAGAAAACGTTTGTATGGGAAATAGAAAAGGGCTGTTTTTAGGGTTTTCCCGGAAATTATTCGATTTTTTCTCGCCTTTTAAACCTTCCCTAGACCTCCACGAACATTTCAAGACTAAGATAAGATAAATCCGTTCAGCCGTTCTCGAGTTTTAGTGAGACTAACGAACAGCAATTCATTTTTATATATATAGATATATATATAATAAATTATGTAGTAATTTTTGTAATATATATACATAAATACACTATGTGTCATTGAAAATGCAACACCAAAAAGGAGTAGCCAGAAAGTGATGAAACTCGGCAAGCAGAGAGAGAGACAGCAACGAACAATAAGTGATCTTCATGTCGAAATGATATCCATAATACAGAGCGAGAACAGCGTCGGCTCAGAAGGTTGTAGGACCACCGTGGACGGCGATACACGAAGCAACACGTCTAGGTACAGAGTGAATGAGAGTACGGTTGACGTCTCTCTTATTCTCTGTAAACAATTTGCCACAATTCGTCGTCTGATCGCTGTAGTAACAGAGTCTGCAAATGGCATCCAATCACATCCTAAATGTGTTGGATTGGTTAGAAATCAGGAAAGAACAGTGGCCAGGAAAGAATTTGTACACCTTGCAGAGCTTGTTAGCTGATGCGAACAGTGTGCGGTCGGGCGTTATCCTGCTGATAAAGGGCATTGGGAATCTCCTGAATGCAGGAGAATGCCACCGGCCGCAGCACGTCATCCAAGTATCGTTGGGCCGTCATAGTGCCCTGAATGCGTACTAGTAACCAGAAATCGTACGCAATTGCGCCCCAAACCATGATACCGCGTTGTAGCGCGGTGGAACGTTCTACAATTGCTGCCGGATTAGACATGTCCCCACATCGACGCCACACTCGTATGCGGCGACTATCATTGGAGAAACAGAAGCATGACTTTTCTGAGAACACAACCCTGTGCCATTCCGTCTTACACATTGCTCTAACTCGGCACCATTGCAGACGTTGGCGTCTATGATGTGGGGTGAATGGCAGACTTCTTAACGGACGCCATAAGTGCAGGCCACTAGCAACCAATCGACGGGAAATGGTTCTGGTCGATATGGGAACATCCAGGGTGTCTTGAACATGCTGCAGAATGGAGGTAGAAGTGACTTCTTGAGGGTCCGCCACCACTTGTCGGCGGATGCGTCGATTCACACGTGCTGACGTCGCTCTGGCAGTACTGGTACCTCTCAAACTTGCTACATTTCCTTGTTTCAACCACCTTATCTCCGAAAGGAACAACCTGTCCTTCTAAGTCCGATCACTATGCCCCTTGTAAAATCGTCTGTAAACTGGAACTGCCTCCGTTGACGACGGTCTGACTTTCTCTGCTATTACACGCATCCTCTGAGACAAAAACAAAATTTCTACGATGATTTCTCTCTCAGAAATAACGTCACGAAAATTTAACATTTTGCAGGTTTTTTCCCTTATGACTATATCTTATTCAATGCGGGCTGGACAGCTGCACATTTCACATCGTTCACATAACTCCGTGAGGTGCGTCTACCCTGAAATTTGCATAACTTTCTAGCCATTCTTACTGGGTGTTGCATTTTCAATGTCGCGTAATGTGTTTCCCCTTATGCAAATATTACTATATATCATTTTTTCTTTCTTTTTTTTTTATCATGTGAATATTACTTACTATGAATTTATTTATTTATTTTTAAAGGGATATCAGCCGACGATCTACTATCCAAAGCAAACTAATAAGCCATTATATCAAAACCTCACAGTTCAGTGTCAAGAAATGGACATTCCATTTTTGTCTTTTCTTCCAGAGATAAAATTAATTGATGACTCATATAATTTGGTTGTTGATGCTCTATTTGGTTTCAGTTTCAAGCCACCAGTGAGACCTGACTTTGAAGACTGCATGACTAAGTTGAAAAATATAACAATACCCATATGCAGTGTTGATGTACCTTCAGGTATGTATTTAAGTCATAAAAAAAAGTAATAATAATTGTGTTTCTTTTGTCTATATTAATAATTTAAAATATGTTATAAATTTTCTGCTTATTTATATTTTGGATTATAGTAAATTATACCATATATATATATATATATAATGATACTTGCAATATTTAAAAGAAACAACTGTTATTATTCATTTATTTCATTTAATTTTATCTACTTATTTGTTTAAACATTAGTTGAATGTTCAGATATACTTGTGTAATTTAATGTCTTAAGAGCATTAGTAGCATGATTTTGAAAAAGTCTGTGTTTTAGAAAGAAGAAAACTTTCTGGTGGCCAGGTTGTATCATACTAGTTTTATCCATGGGGAAAGAAAAACACTTTTTTTTATTTTTAAGCATGATGTTTGTATTTTAGATGATGTTTCTCCATTGAAAGAATATTCTCTCAATAGTGAAAGTAACAAAATTGCATTATTTAAACTAAATACATTTAAATGACGCAAAAGAATTTAAATGTTCTTTATGTTACCTAAATATGGTTGCGAAAGTGTTTCGGGTCAAATTCTTAAACTAAGTTTTTGCTGTAATCATGCATCTTCTGTCTTCAGAACCCCAAAATCAGGTTTTCAGTGTTTGGTTTGTGGTAATTTCGTAATGTCACTTGAAACTTTTTAGTAATAGTGGACAATTAGTTTATGTACAGGGACGCAGAAAGAATTCAGGTACATTACCTCTATTGGTGAAATTTCTTGTCACTGCATTTTAACGTCTTTAAACTGCACAAAATAAAATAAACATATGTTTTTTATATGCAGGAATGCATGTTTTATATAGAATATGTCTTAAAAAGCAGTTTTCCTTCTTTTACAGGCCCACACAAATGCATTCAGATATATATTAGGGCTAGAGTTGGAACTTTCTCAAAGTTTATTTCTTATTCTGTTATTAATTTTTCTTTTTTACTATGATAAAATTAAGTACACAATTTGGGGTGTATATAATTTATATGCAACATGCATTGCTACTCAAAAATAATCAAATAAGTTTCAAAAAGTGAAAAAAAAAATTATCAGAATAATTTGTAATATATTTTTTAATTTAATAATAGCTTTGAATAATAATAAAATATTATTATTATTATTTGTTTATTTTATGATTCTAGCTACAAGATTTTAATATAAGAAGTTAAAGAAGGCAATAGCTTCACTCACACAGAAATTTCTATCGGATAAATTTCTTCTTAAAATCACTTTTAACTATTTAAATACACTATAAATGTTTAAAAAATCTTGTGTGTAACAGCCACACGACTTCCATTACCCAGTACTACACACATTATAAACATTTTATATACATTTTTGATTTAAATAAGTAACAAAATTGCCCTATCCGTCAAATAAGTTATTTAAAATAATAATTAGAAAAATAATAATGGGCGGACCTGAAATTGAGCTATTTATACAGGACGCCTATCAATTTTCCTGAACTAACCAACTATATCATTCGAAAGGACATCTAATAGAGTGTTTATATAGCAAGTTTGAAGAAAATCGTTAGAGCCGTTTTTCAGATACGGACTTACGGTCCCACTTCCGGTTTCCGATGTCCCACTTCTGGTTAAACTCAATTATTGACAGGAAAACAATAATTACATACAAAAGCATATTTAAAAGTGAGTTAAAATGGCGAGTTTGAAAGAAATCCGTACAACCGTTTTTAAAGGAACGCCTTTGCGAGGCCTAAAATTGAGCTATTTATACAGGACGCCTATCAATTTTCCTGAACTAACCAACTATATCATTCGAAAGGACATCTAATAGAGTGTTTATATAGCAAGTTTGAAGAAAATCGTTAGAGCCGTTTTTGAGATATGGACTTACGGTCCCACTTCCGGTTTTTCAATTTTCACCAAAATTTGGAAATTTCATCTGTACACCAGACGTTTTTCAATTCTAAAGTTTCGTAGCTCTATCTTTATTAGTTTCTGAGCTATACTAGCCAGAAGATTCTCCACATACACACATACATACATACACACTGACCAATTGCCAAAAACCACTTTTTTGGACTCAGGGGACCTTAAAACGTGTAAATCAGGTGAAAACCCGATATCGAATTTTCAGACCGAATACAATACTTCCATTACCTACGGTTGTAGGGTAATGGAAGTAAAAATGATGTATCTCGCATATTACACCTTAAACTGTAATAACATGTTTCTAATATAGGATAAGATAAAGCAGAATGAATGCCATGCAAAATTATTTTTAATGGGTTTATATTTTCAAATTTTTATTTTATTTGCATCGATTTATATGTTTGGAAATTTATTCACCTGCTTTTGTACTTTTTTTCAGGCTGGGATGTTGAAAAAGGTTGTGAAGATGGCATTCAGCCAGATTTTCTTATTTCACTAACAGCTCCTAAAATGTGCAGTAAACACTTTAAAGGCAAGCATCACTGGCTTGGTGGACGCTTCGTTCCTTTTAGCTTAGCAACAAAATATGAACTTAATTTACCTGCATATCCAGGAACTGAATGCTGTGTTCGGTTACCTTTACCTTCTGCTTGAAAAAGAGTTTTTTGCCTTATATTTCTTTTGATAAATATGTAATATTTGTGTCCGATCGTTTTGAAATAATTCTTAATAAAAATTTTTATGAAAATTGCATTACTTAGTGTTTATTTTATTTTATTTATTTTATTTTATTTTACTTTTTGGTCACTTCATGTATTTTATTTAAATATGTTCACAAATTATAACATCATATACTAAATGTTCTGTCATGACAGCATAATCTGGGCAGAGTGATAATCTTCTGAAACTACAGATTAGAATTTATCAGCCATGAATCTATGATACAAAGTTTTCAATTAAAGTGCAAAAGAAAACAAGGGAGTTACATTCAAGGAAAAGGAAGTAGAGTTGAATGATGTTGGAATTTTTAAAATAAAATATATTAGCGAATTGATATTATGATATATGTCAGGTTATTCAAAAAGGAAAATTTGCACAAATGTTTCCTTTGCATCACATTATCTATCTGCATATATTTTCCCTTAATTTGGATTATTTGTACAAAAAACATTTACATAAATTTTTCTTGCAGTTTTGGATAGTGTGATACAAAAAATAAATCAGTTTATTTTAATAAATTCCATACTTATCAAATCTCCTGTTTTTAACAGGAGACTCCTGTTTCTTAACTCATCTTCTATTTTAATGTGTGTATATGCTACTGTTAAAGTGTATAATTCAGTTATTTCATAGAATAACTAGGTATTTCATGAAATAACTAGACAAGTCAGTTAAAGTATATAATAGATAAAAAATTTCATACTTTACCTAGTTATTCTATGATATAACTCATGACAGACCGTAAAAGTGTAAAATAAACAATTTCAAAGTTATTTTATAAATTAATTGATCATAAATTCATGTGCGCAATACTGGCCGCTGCAGTATAAAATTGTGCATATGTTTCAGATACATGCATTTTGTGATAGGGGTATCCAGTGATTTTGTTTTTGTTTTCATGTACGCAAGGCGTACAGACGTGCGTGATACTGGCTGCTGAAGTACAAAAAATTACTTAAAATGCATGAAATTAAAAAATATGCAAAATTTTGTACCGCAGCAGCCAGTATCACGCACGTCTGCACTCTTTGCGTACATGGGGGAAAAAAAGCATCACTTGTTACCCTATCTCAAAATGCATGAATCTGAAAAATATGTACAATTTTCTACTGCAGCAGCCAGTATTGCGAACGTCTGTACGCTTTGCTTACATGAAAACAAAAACAAAACAAAAAATCACTGGATACCCCTATCTCAAAATTCATGAATCTGAAACATATGCACAATTTTGTACTGCAGCAGCCAGTGTTGCGAACGTCTGTACGCAAAGCGTACATGAAAACAAGAAAAACATCACTGGATACCCCTATCTGAAAATGCACGAATCTGAAACATATGCACAATTTTCTACTGCAGCAGCCAGTATTGCGAACGTCTGTGCGCTTTGCTTACATTAAAAAAAATATATCACTGGATACCCCTATCACAAAATACATAAATCTGAAACATATGCACAATTTTGTACTGCAGCAGCCAGTGTTGCGAACGTCTGTACGCTTTGCGTACATGAAAACAAGAAAAATATCACTGGATACCCCTATCTGAAAATGCATGAATTTGAAACATATGCACAATTTTCTACTGCAGCAGCCAGTATTGCGAACGTCTGTGCGCTTTGCTTACATTAAAAAAAATATATCACTGGATACCCCTATCACAAAATACATGAATCTGAAACATATGCACAATTTTGTACTGCAGCAGCCAGTGTTGCGAACGTCTGTACGCTTTGCGTACATGAAAACAAGAAAAATATCACTGGATACCCCTATCTGAAAATGCATGAATTTGAAACATATGCACAATTTTCTACTGCAGCAGCCAGTATTGCGAACGTCTGTACGCTTTGCTTACATGAAAAAAAATCACTGGATACCCCTATCTCAAAATACATGAATCTGAAACATATGCACAATTTTGTACTGCAGCAGCCAGTGTTGCGAACGTATGTACGCTTTGCGTACATGAAAACAAAACAAAACAAAAAAAAAAAAAAAAATCACTGGATACCCCTATCTCAAAATGCATGAATCTGAAACATATGCACAATTTTGTACTGCAGCAGCCAGTATTACGCACGTCTGTACGCTTTGCGTACATGAAAACAAAATCACTGAGTACTCCTATCTCAAAGTGCATGTATCTGAAAAATATGCAAAATTTTGTGCTGCCACACTGCTAAAATAACCGGTAAATGTGGTAAATATTGAATAATTAATCACATTCCCCAAAATTTAGCGAGGATTATGCATAATCATTTAATTCTTTAACGATCAAGTAATCTTTATTCTATAGAATGCCTAGTTAAATCGTGGAATTCAATAATTTTATATACTTTAACTGACTTGTCTAGTTATTTCATGAAATACCTAGTTATTCTATGAAATAACGGATTTCATACTTAAACGGTAATATATATATATATATACAATTGATGGCCAAAATACGGGGTCATTTTACTGCTGTATGAATACAAAATTTACATTTAATCGCAGCTATATTTAAGTAGTATTACTATCAAATAATATGTTTTGCTGCCGTTTTCAAATATATACATGAATATTTCTGCACTAATTAATTAATTCTGGCACTTTCACTTTTTCAATGTTTATTTTCTTGATATTTAATTATTTTGCAAAATAAAAACAAATCCCCTCCCCTCCCTTTTCTTAAATGATTGCTAAATATGCAATTTTCTCTTTCTGCAGTAATAAAATTTATTGTTACAAAAGAAAAAAATTTATATTTAAGAAGAAAAACAATGATAATAACAGTTGTAAATTATGCAGTCTTTACTTCCTCATTTTTATAATTTCATTTTAAAATGTTTCCTTTTTATTTCAAAAGTAACATCTGTTAAAAATAAAATATATTTCTTCTGTACTCGGAAACAATCTCCTTTTTATTTCCTTGGAATTAAGAAAAACATCATATTTTTTTTTTTTTTTTTTTCCCCTAGCAAGGTTTCAAAGTATGAATTACATTTCAATATGTAATATAAATTTATCGAAAGTATGATATATTTAACAGTGTATTTGAAAGTGAAAGGTATTGTTTCAAAATATACTTTATTAGACAAAACAAAAGTAATTGTAGTGGAATTTTAAAACAAATTTTTTAAAGTAATACCAAGGCTTCACTGGATTCTAATATATCTAAATCTATATTTTTAATTTATGAGAGATGTGTATAAAAAAGCATCAGTGAATAAATTTTATACAGGGTGTCCCAAAAATATTGAGATGTGGTTTTATTGTTTACTTTTTAGAGATAAGTGGGCAATGTAAATGACAAAATTGCTCAAAATAAAATAGGAAATAAGACCTCATTCATAAATATTTCTTCCCATTAATTTTCAAAAAGTTGCATTTTTAAAAATTTTTATACAAGTTTTGTACACAAATTTGGTCAATTAAATTTTTTTTTATTTTCCATCCAATAACACAAATAGGAAAAACCGCATATATCTATAAAACCAACTGAATTATAGTAGAGAGAAAAAGCTGACTTAACAAAAATATCTCAAATGATTCAATGTCTTAATAATAGGATCTGACAATGCAAACTGGAGGATATTTTATAAAAGGCATTTTAAAGAGAACTCGCAGTTACTTTCAGAATCTGATACAATAAAAATTTAAACATTTAGAACTTAACCCTACAAGGCACCCAGTTCCATATGTGGAACACCGACTTTAATCGTTCCTATAGCTATAAAACTATTAGTAGCGACATCTCTTGACATCTTGATAGAAGCTACTGACATTTAGCAATGTAGTAATACGAATCTTTACCTAAAGATGTCGTTCGTGTTTTTGTTATAGTGCACTCAGTGTGAAATTTGAATGAAAGTGGATACGTTAGTCGTTTGTCTGAATTCAAAAATAAAATAAGAATAGTTATTGAACAGTTTTGACTCGAAAAAAAAATACTGTGTGTTATAACGAAGTGTATATTTTGCAGGGGGAAGTTTTTTTTTTTTTTTTTTTTTTTTTTTTTTTTTATTACAATAGTAAACGTATTAGTAAATCATATTTTTATATGTGTTCCACATACGGTACGTTGAGCTAAAAAGTTGATGTTTCCTTAAAATATGGTTTTATTTTTATTTTTATAAGTTTTTCCAATCTTCTGATCACTAATTACAACCTATATATTTTTGTCGCGCACTAAAAAAAAATTGAGCCTTGTAGGGTTAAAATGTCTTTCGAATTTAGCATTTTTGTTTTATAAATATGTATATGTATAAATATATATATATATCGAAACCTTTTAAATCACCATTTTAATGAAAAATTAGTCCTTTTGTGTTTTTAAAAATTACTTTAAAATTAATATTTTAATTGGCTAAATTACAAAGAAATAATGTGGCACTCACATGACTATCTTTCTTAGACCGCATTTAAATATTACAAAAACAGATTACAGAATAAGAGGTAAGATAACAAATATTGTATATAAAAGTACTTTAAAAACAGAGTTAAAAATAGTTTTTTTTTTTTTTTTTTTTTTTTTTTTTTTAATTTATACATTTTTGCGTATTGGGAGCCATGGATCTCCTCAATCTCTCGTTAAAGTGTACGACCTACGTTTATACAAAATTCAAGGCTGTTATTAAATTCAGCCTAAAATTAGTTTATTTCAAATTATTCAAACAAATTTCACCCTCACCATATCTTAAAACTTAGAATCCTTGATCAAACATTCGAAATGGTAGTCTTATATGATTTTCAAATTCTTAATAAAAATTTGACATTCGTATTCAGGAGACCTCAAAATGCATAATTAAAGCAAAAATTTAACGTTGAACACTGCATATCAAATAATACCTTGTCTATTGTGTGCATATAAAAAAGTTATTATAATTCCTGGGCAGTTTTCTCGGTCTTAGTGAAACGTAGCATAGCACTTTCATTAGTTACATTCGATAGAAAAGAATGTTGACTAGCCCTGTATATCTATAAATAATAGACACAACGCACTTTCCTTATAAATAAACACAACTTGAAATTCACTTCCAGCGTTTTCCAACTATAGCTCTAATATATCCCGATTCTTTTGTGCTACCCTGTAAACAAATGATGAATGATTTTTCTATCGTATTCTATACAAAACATGCTTTTATGTATATAAAAAAATTATGCTCATTTCGTTTTGTTTAGTACAGCCTAAAGATGCTAAACTGTATCTATCAAAAATTTCGCCTGTGTACCTAGTGTATTTGAATTCTCTTGAATATCCTCGTACACAAATCATTTTTTCTATCTCAACAAAAAGTTTAAAGTAGAATCCTTATGTGATACAAATCTAGAATACCGATTTTGGTTTTTTTGTTAATATTTAATTTTGGGATCTGCTAATAACAGACTCGCACACACGGACAGGCATACCACAAAACAACCTGTTTTTTGAATAAGGGTGCCTCAAAATGTATAAATAAATAAAAAGCTCTGTTTAAAAAACCTGACATTTCATTATCTTATATGGATAAACGAAAGTAAAAAATCGTCTGAGAATTCATTTGTTAATGCATCGTCAAAAAAAAAAAAAAAAAAAAAAAATGAAATTTGAAAATAAATTACACGCTTTCATATTGTTTATTATACATTTTTTCAAATAAAACATATCAATCTTAATATAAAATGCGATTTAAAAATACGTGACTGATCGCGAATCCTCCCTAAGCACACAAAAGTCGTTTTAATGTAAATGTTATCATTCATCAGTATGCTGTTTTTTTTTTTTTTTTTTTTTTTTTTTTGTAATACTGTTTCATTAAACATAAAAACTTCCTAACTGACCAAATCTGTTTAGAGGGGTCGTATAAAAATTTGAAAAATGTAACTTTTTCAAAATTACACTAAGAAATTTTTATGAACGTGCTCTTTCATGTTCCTTACCTTATTTTGAACAATTTTGCAATTTACATTGTCCATTTATCTCTAAAGGTGTAGAATAAAACCGCATTTTAATCTTTTTAGGACATCCTGTATACCTTTTTCTGTTGAAAATAACGTTTTCACTGTGAATAAATATAAATAGAATAAAATAAAATGATGAAATAAACAAATAAACGGTATACATTTTAATTCTTAGCATAGCATCATTCAAAATTTTATATTATTTTAAAGATTTTATTTCAAATTCTTATAGCCATAAAATAAAGTGCTGCGTCACAAATATTTAACCAGTTAGGGATTTTTGTATTGATTTTTTTACATACTGGGTAAGGAACTATCAGATTACTATTTTGCCTGCAAGCTTCTCTTGATTTACATGACTCTGAGAGGAATTTACATCTACTCTGAATAGGAGTGATTATAGCAATTTCAAATATAAGGGTGAAAGCAAGAAAGAAAAATTATGTGGTTTGCATAGAAAATACATTTTTTTACTGTACTACTTACCCATTAGATCGTTTGATTTTCAATGTATTTTGCATCTGAGATGATATCTTAAAATATATTTTGTTTTCAATTAGGAAGGGACAAATATATCGCAAAAATTTTATATCTTAAAGAAAAACGATACTATAGATTGATTTTGTGTATTCTTACATATTTTCAAAAAGTGGGAAGCTAAAAAAAAATATATTTTGCTTTTAAGTAAGCAAGTTAGATCTTTATAGCTTTATTATTTCTAAAGATAAATCATTACCAAAATTGCTTCTATGCTTCATTGTATATCGTCTAAACTTTGTATATGCACTATAAATTAATTGAAAAAATCCTCGTAACACCAAAACTTTACATTGATCAATTTGCCTTTATATCCCATAATATATGAAAACAGCTTTGTAGGGCCCAGTCAGAAAACCAATCAATTACGCTAATCATACATTATTTTACAGAAAAAAAAACTTTTTTATGTGTGTAAATTAATAATTTATATTAATTTTCGTTGTGTCGTCTTTAGTACAGAGATAATTAACCCGATCAAGTTATCGTGGGTCGTTGGAGATCCAAGCCATTTTTCTTTTGTCTCAAACCTTAGAATCCATATATAAAAGAAATACCTATCCATCGTGTCCATGATTTTTTCCGTAAAAATACCATTTTTAAATTTTATTATGCAATCTGAATTTTTCCAATATTTCAATTTGTTCAAAAGTTATGAATGGAAGATCCATGATAAACTGACAAGGTGCCGAAAAAAGTGATAACCTGATCGGGTTAAATATACGAAGGACGTTCCGAAAGTAAGTTTCGTCATATTTTTTGAAAGAGAAGATGGTACACCAGATGAAACAAGCAATAGCCATAATAAAGTATACCCTTCGCTGGTTCAACGACGGAAAAAGCATCAGCGGACGAGAAATGAGGCATGCGCAGAGCGCCGAAGAAAAGAGAGTAACAGCAGACTTACGTGCCCGAAATTATAGGAGTACAAATCTCGATGACAGGCAAACATGTGCTGACAATATGGTCTCTATGGTCGTCGGAAGTACGTGCTGTTATCCAGTATGAATGGACACGTAGAGCTTCTGTGTCAATCATCCATTAAGGCCTACAGAGACAGACTATGTATGGCAAAGAGATTCTGTTTTGTTAAATGGTTGGTTCCTGGTGTTGCATGTTCAGTGAAGGATGCAGCGTGTGAAGGATATAGGACCATCGAGCAGCTATACTAAATTAAAGCTCGATGTATAGGACGAAGTGAGCGTCCATACATATCCACGAATGAAAGCAACATTGCTAAAGTGTAAGAATGGTGTTAGCAGACCGCCGTATCGGTACATCACTTCCAGAACAATGTTGAGGTGAAGCAGGCTGTGCAATAAATCCTTGTATTGCAGGGCACGGAGTTTTATCAGAGTGGTTTCTTTAAACTGATTGCACGCTACGACAAACAGTGGCGGTTCGTAATTGAGGGCCAGCGGGGCACTGCCCCACCTAATTTTTTTCTCGATTAAAATAATAATAATTCTTTTGTTTCTTTATAACTGTTCAAAAAAATATATACAAAATAACAAGTCTATCTAACTTTTTCTTAATCTTCTTTCATTATCATTTATTTGTCAATATATTTTTTCAGCTGTCACAAATCACTAATGACTGACCGACTCCTACTTCCCTTCCTTATCTAAGAGAATGGGGCCGATTTCAGTCGGCCCGAAATTGTCGTGTTTATTTGTACAGTTTATTCTACTAGAAGATCGGGTTAACAGATTTGGTGACGAACTTCTTTATCAGTGTAAGCACGCTGTAATTTTCTCGTCGATGGGCCAGCAGAGTCCTGCCCTTTGGAACAAAACTATAAGAAAAAAAACTGTCTGTTAACCATACAATTCACGGATAAAATTTGGCGACTTCTGCATTACGCTTTCTTTTTTTCCTCGTTGATTTTTCGATGAATTTTTTAGAGTTATATATGACGGTTTAAAATTTTAGTGTCTAAAGAAAGAAATCTGTTAATAGTAAAAATTTTTTCTAGACTAGCCTTTGAGATAAAAGCCTGTATAAGAATTTAAGACCTCTTTAACTAAAGTATTTTGAATTTAAATGAGGAAAAAAAAAAGAATATGCGGTTTTTTCTTATCCCCCCTTCAGAATAGTGTATTAAAACTTTTATGTAAATAAATTGTAAAATTTTTGGATAAATAATTAATGGATTTACATGGATTAAATATCTGCATAAAATTGTAATTTACTATTATTTAAATGATTTTTTCTTTTAAATGCGATTTAATAGAAACATCCGCAATGTTTCTTTTTCCTTTCTTTTCTTTTCTTTCTTTCTTTTTTCTTTTTTCTTTTTTTTTTTTTTACGATGATAACCCGTCTTCTTTCTTTATTTATTGAAAGTTAATTTAAATTATCTAAAATTAAGCTTTTAAAGTGAGAAACATGATGATTTTCTTTTTTTTTTTTTAAATATGTATCCACATTACATTAATCATGACTTTCTAAATACCAATATAACTTCTTACAGATTGGTTAAGGTTTATTTTATTTATTTTTTAAGATAAAAAGCATAAATATAACACTTGAAATTCTATAATTAAAAGATTTAGAAATATAATTAGCATAAGCTAAATAGTATTACACTCTGAGACATTTGAATTTAAATTTTAATGGTGTGTAGTGTTAGGGTTAAAACCAGTTGACTAAAAGAGGGTTCTAGACCTGAGTGGAGTACTCTCTGTAGAGAGTCTTTCTAAGTGTTACATAGCCCTTTTTATTCAAGTTTTGGGGAAAACCATAGTAAACTCCAAATGTATATGTCAATGAAAGCGATCTGGTATCGAACTTAGCAGTTTCCGTTATTTAAATTTTGATATTCCATTGATCAGAACATTGCAGAATTTTGCAATTGTATTTGTAAAACTTTAATTTTTGAGATAATTTTATGCAATGTTTTCCATAGTGTTGAATTTTAGATCCGCCATCTAAAAGAAAAAAAAAAAAAAAAAAAAAATCCGATTTTTCGTTTTATACTCTATTTTATTAATGTTTGTTTGCATGTTTGAATAATGAATAGTATTAAAGTTAAATTACGCATCATACGATGGATCGGGCCCCACCTGTGAAAATTTGCACGAGCCGCCACTGACGACAAATATATCCAAGTTGGTGACAAGTATGACAAAAAATAGTGCAAAGTGTATAGTTCATGGTGTCATGTTCTAATTTTTTTGGCATTAAAGTTTCCGTGAGAAAAAATGATGAAACTTACTTTTGGAACGTCCCTCGTACATTAAAAAATACCTTTCGTGGACAATGCATTGAAAAATTTTGTAAGTCCCCGTACACAAACTGTTTGCACTATTTATACCATTTTCGATAGAGAACATGCTATGATGAACTCTATGAACATGCTATGATTGTATAACATATATTAGTTTTAAGTCATTATTTTAAAATAGCGGAAATTAGAGCGTGGACAGATAGACTGATTGAAGTCACAACTACTCTAAACATTGTCGGAAAGCATTAAAAACGTTAACGGAACTGAAGATGCAATTCTATAAAACCATAGTCCTTAATGTATCTGAATATTTTTATGTGACTCTGTAAATCTTAATGCTAATCATACCCCATTTTATAGAAAACATACTTTTGTGCATATGAATAAGAAATGTCAATATTATTACGTTTTCTGCAACACAAAGGTATTAAAGTATGCTTTACAGAAATACAACTCATAGAACCCAATATATTGGAATTCTTTTGGGTGTCCCTATACATTCTGATATTTATATATTTTTTCAACAGAGAACTCCCATAGTAAATTTGAATAACACATTAAACAATTGAATAAAGTTAAAAAAAAAAAAAAAAAAAAAAAAAAAAAAAAAAAAGAGGGAAGAATAAAAAAAAAAAAAGAAAAAATCTGGAGTGACTCCACTCGACTTTCTAAACGTTAAGTAATTAACAATTACATAAATAAATTTAAGTAAGAGAAATCGTTAAATAAGTAAAAGAGAAAATTATAATACGGTGTATGAGTACCAAGTAATTTGAGCCCATAGACTATAATGATAAAATTTCGTTGTGCCCCTGTAAAAATCTAAGTGCTAGACTCACCAAAATCTATAAAATTGGTGCGATGGTTACCTATAACGTGTATATAAATTTTAAGATCAATCGATGAGCCATTTAGACGCTATCACATTTTAAATAATTTGAGCCCATAAGTTACAATGATAAAGTATTTTTCTTTATGTCCCTGTAAAAAAATTATAAGTGTTAGATTCATCAAAATCTATATGGTTTGTGCGACTGCGACCTGTAACATGTGTATGAATTTTCAGTTCATTCAAATAAGGAGTTCAGATGCAATCGCACTACAAAAAATTTGAATCCCTAGGGCATAATAATAAAGAATTTTCTGTGTGTCCCTGAAAAAAAAAAAAAAAAAAAAAACTATAAGTGCTATAGATTCACCAGAATCTTTATGATCCATGCGACAGTGATCTATAATACGTGTATAAATTTTCAGCTGAATCGTATAAGGTATTTAGACGTTAATGATTTCAGCCCACAGGCCATAATGATAAAGAATTTTTCACTGTGTCTCTGTAAAAAAAACTATACATGCTAGATTCAACAAAAATTGGGCACTTCGTGCAACGGTGACTTATAGCATGTGTGTAAATTTTCAGCTCAACTGAATAAGGCGTTTAGACGCTATAGCAGTTTAAAAAAAATTTGGCCCATATAGACCATAACGATAAAGAACTTTTCTTTCTGTCCCTGTAAAAAAACTGTAAGTGCTAAATTCACCAAAATCAATAAGGTTCGTGCTATGGTGATCTATAACGTACGTACCAACGTTTAGCCTATTCGAACAAAGAGTTTAGACGCTATCGTATTCACTCACATACATACATACATCATCGTAAAAATAGTAAATATGAATTCAGGGGACCTCAAAACGTGTAGAAATACCGAAATCTGAAACTCGGATTTTTGTCATAATTTTTTTTGGATTTACTTTCCTCACTATTAGTGTTCGGCAAGTGAAAAAGAAACTTAGATTATTTTGTCCGGTTTTCATATCTTCTCTCAGCTTATCTTCTACAGCTTTCATTTCTTCTTGTCTGGCTATCTTTCTTCTCAACTTATCTTGTCTAGACCTGTTTTTAAATTTCTTCCTGTCCGGCTTTTACCTCTTCTTGTCCTGTTTTCATCTCGTTTAGTTTAGCTTTCGTTTTGTTTTAAAATTCATTCCTTTAAGTGTTCGGCCTTTAGAAGTTAAAAGACGTCAGACATACTTCGAGTTAATGACATTTACACGAATTGTTTCATGATGGGCACCAACTGATAGTGCGACTTTCATGTGTAAAGAGAGAATATCGTAAAAAAATGGCAGTTTCTAGTAGACGTATATGTTTTATTCAGCGTGTATTCTAAAACAGTCCAACAAAGCTGCCAATCCAATGAATTTTCTCGAAACTGTCTAATACAGCTACCATTCGTATCACAAATGTCACTATTCAGTAAACATTCTGGAAACAGTTCGATAGAATAATCATTTGTTCCACAAGAGGAAATCAAGCAGCATTAAATGTTCCATGGAACAGGAATTTACGAACTGAAATTAATCGCTCTGAACGCTGTCTCTCAGAGGCAATCGCTCAGAGCAGTTCTCTGAACACAGCTAACAGGGGAAATCAACCTCTCCTTATTTATACTTTTGGCAGTGGAGTTTGATGATGATTCTGTGCTAGAATCCAGTGAAAAGTTCCAGGATTTGGATTCTATTCAACATACAGCTTCGAAACTTCAGGAAGCCTAAATTGCAATTTTGACGACCAAATTTGGTCGCTAAGTCGCCAAATACGTGGTTAAGTCACAGTTTCTCTCCAAAGCCAATGAAAGTGAATGGACTGCTTTTCATTCCAATTTGACTGTAAATCTACTTTTATTTCAACAGCATTTCAGGCAAGAAAGATATTTATTCAATTAGAACAATATTATAAAGGTTGATGTTTTCAGAGCCTAGAAAGGAAAATATACTTCGAAATTTTTCGATTTTTTTATTGTATTAGAGATTTCTTTTTTTTTTTCTTTCTAAGTATGTATTTAACACCGTATATCAAGAGCAAACTTCTGTAGTGAAAAAGTGTAACATCTGTATATATAAAAGTGTAAACTCACTGATTCAACAAAGTCGTGGCGATTCTATGGAAGATGAAGTCACAAATTTTGGTGAGCAGGGGGGGGGGGGGGAGGTTAAGACCCTGACCCCCACTAAGATGGAATTTCGTGAAATACCCGTGCCTATTCACCCTGGGGGGGGGGCAGAAGGCAAAAACACCTTTATAAGTATAACTCGGCTCCAAATTACTTCACGGTGACGAAATTGCAGATGGGAAGACTAGACTTGAGTACAAAAAAGTCATTTTCTGAGATTTTGGATTTCTGCATTTTTAAGTGGGGGAGGAGGAAAATGATTTTCGGAGGCAAATTTAGCAAAATACTGACTTTTCGAGTAGAACTCTACCTATAATAATAGCACAAAGATATAAAAAAACCACCAAACATCTTCTTGAGATATTTCCAAACACTCATTTTTGGTTTTTTGCGATTTTCGATTTTCGAAGGAGTTACGAGGGGAAAAATTCGAGCCCCCTTTTAGCGCTAAATACTTCTGGGGAAATCTATAAGAGCTGAGGTCACAAATTTTGTTGTGTGGCGTATTTACGTGTATCCAACACCCATTGTAACGGAGTTTTGCAAAATTTCCCCCTTTCCCCCCTGGGGGAGGAAGGCAATAAATACATTTCCAAGCATAACTTTGCTTCAGATTGTGTCAGTAAGATAAATTTTTTGTGGGGGTTGGTAATGCGTTCCCAACACGCATTATAAAGGGTTTTTATGAAATTTCCAACTGTCCCCCTTTTTAAGGGCAGGGGGAGGGGGGAACACGCTTTTAAGACAAAGGTAATTCTACTCCAAATTATCTCAGGATAGCGATTTTGTGATATGTCGATTGTTTATGCGCACTCAAGACACACACTACGAAAGGATGTTGTGAGATTCCACCCTATCCCCCTTGGGGGAAGGGGGCAAAAAGGATATTTCCATGCGTAACTCTTCTCCGAACTATTTTAAAAAGAAGATTCTTTATGTGCTAGCTGGTTATGCGTTCCTAACTCGCACTGTAAAAGGATTTTACGAAATTTCCTTTTTCCCCTTTTAAGGGGTGGGGTGGAGGAGGACATGTTTTTAAGTGTAGCTCTGCCCCAAATTATCTCAGAAAAGTGATTTTTTGAAATGTCGATTAGTTATGCGTACTCAACACACATACATCAAAGGGATTTTTTGAAATTCCGTCCTACTCCCCTTTTGGGGGTTGAGGGTGGACAAAAAACATGTTTCCATGCTTAACTTTGTTCCAAATTATCTTAGAATGGCAATTTTTGATGTTTGGGTTGCTTATGCGTACTCAGTACACACTACAAAGGGATTTTGTGAAATTTCCCTCTTCCGCCCCTTGGGGGGGGGGGGGCAAAAAACATGTATCAATGCGTAATTCCGCACTAAATTATCTTAGGAGGGAGATTTTGATGTGTTGGTCGGTTATATGTGTCTAACTCATAATATAAAGATATTTTTTGAAATTCCCTCCCCCTTCCTTCCTTTCAGAGCGGGAGTGGGGTGCGTGTAAAAAACACATTTTAAAACATATCTCTGCTTTAAACAATCTCAGGATCTCGATTTTTTATGTGTCGGTTAGGTATGTGTATGCAATATGCACTATAAGGAGATTTTGCGAACCCCCCCCCCTCCCTTTGGGGCAGCGGGGCAAAAAACGCATTTTCAAGCTTAAATCTTCTCCAAATTACCTTAGAATGGTGATTTTTGGTGTGTGGGTGTTGATTATGTGTAGGAAATATGCACTTTGATGGAATTTCGTAAAACTTTCAACTTTACCCGCGAGGGAGAGTTAGTAAAAAGCAGGTAAGGCGATGCCGAAGACATTGGGGCTCCAGACTCGACGTGTGGCAAGCGAGATTACTTTAACTTAAATTTTGACTGATTTCAATGATTTTTTTTTTTTTTTAGATTTTTTTAAAAATTATTATTAATGATATGGTATTTTGAGAATTCACTTCAATATTATGACCAGTGAAGCGGGTAAAGCCTGCTAGTTCTGTCCTATTCCTCATTGGGGGTTGGAGGGGGAGACAAAAACATATTTCCATGTGTAACTCTGTTTCAAATGATCGTTGAATGGAATTTTTTTTAATGTGTGGGCTGCTTATGCGTACTCAACACACACTACAAAGGGATTTTGTGAAATTTTACCCTTCCGCCCCTTGGGGGTGGGGGGCAAAAAACATGCATCCACGCGTAACTCTGCATTAAATTATCTTAGGAAGGAGATTTTTGATGTGTGGAACGATTTTATGTATCTAACTGATAGTGTAAAGAGATTTTGCGAAATTCCCTCCCCCTTTCCTCCTTTAAGAGCAGGGGGGGGGGGGTAAAAAACACGTTTTAAAAACATAACTCTGCTTAAAATAATCTCATTATCTGTATTTCTTGATGTGTTGGTTAAGTACAGTCTGTAACAAAAGCATCCGAACGCTACCAAAAATTCCTATGTAAAAAAAGTAGAGTCAATACTGTTTTGTTAAATAAATCCTTGTCGAATCACGTTCTTAGACTAACTAAGAACATGATTCGACAAGGATTTATTTAAGAAAACAGTTTTAACTCTACTTTTTACTTTCTTCTATATTCTATAGAAGAAAGTATTGGATTCGTAAAAATTTTCGACCTCCGGTTTTTGATGGATTTACACGTTTTGAGAGCTGTAGAACACGATTTGACCATTTTTAGAAAATGTCTGTCTATCTGTCTGTGTGTGTGTGTGTGACAAAATTTTGTGACAACTGTATCTCAGGAACTACTGCACAGAATTTCATGCAAATTGGTATGTAGTTGCACCTTGACATAAATTAGTGCCTATCAAATTTTGGTAAAAATTGTCTTACAGGTTGCGTTGCCCTCCCGCTTTTTCTAAATTTTTAACATGGTGATATAGGACAAAATTTTGTATAAATGTGCATAAAGAGAATTAGTTTTTAGTAATTATTATGAAATTTACAAGAATTATTTATAATAGAGATAGTCAACTGGGAAAATTTTTTTGTATGTGTATGCCTCGCCACCACCCATGGGGGAAGTCCCCCCTCGAAGGGAGTAAATTTTCAAGATGGGTATCTTTCGAAAGGTCTCGTCAATACCTTTAAAACGAATGGTTGAACTATAAATCTGTGATAATTCAAAACAGAGTTATCGAATTTTTTTACTTTTAACGAAAAAAAAAACTTAGAAAAAAAAAACTTTTTTTTCTCTTTTTTAACGAAATTTAACCAAACTTGGTATTTAGTTGGCCCCTGACATAAACTGGTGCTGATTAGATTTGGAGATTAGTCGCTCAACAGGTAGCGCTGTGATCGTATTTTTTCTAAATGTTTAACATGGCAGTATAGGACAAAATTTCGTATAAATGTACATAATAATAGTTATTCTTAACCTGTGATTGTAAAATTAATATGAATTATTGATAATAGTAGTAGTTAATTAGGAAAAAAAAATTGTGCATGTGGGGGCATCGCTCCCCCCTTCCCCTGGGGGAAGTACCCCCCGGGGGAAGGGGTAAATTTTCAAGATGGGTATCTTTCGAAAGGTCTCGTCAATACCTTTAAAACGAATGGTTGAACTATAAATATGTGATAATTTAAAACAAAGTTATCGATTTTTTTTTTTACTTTTAACGGGAAAAAAAAAATCGTATATATTATTATTATTATTATTTAGTATTGTTGCTGAGTGAATTTGTATTGGAAAATATAGAAGAAAGTCTTGTGGTGGCCACAACATACTAGTTTTATATAGGAATTGTTGCTAGTGTTCGGATACTTTTGTTACCGACTGTATGTATATGTAACATGCACTATAAAGGGGTTTTGCGAAATTACCCACTTCCTCCACCCCTTTGGTGCAGCCGGGGCAACAGACACGTTTTCAAGCTTAAATCTTCTCCAAATGACGAGAATTTATTACCAAATTATGCAGTTTCATGGGATTTTACAATACTTTCAACTTTACCCGCGAGGCAGAGGGAGTAAAAAGCAGGTAATGCGCAGTCAAAGGCATTGGGGCTCCAGACTCGATGTGTGGCAAGCAGGAAAACTGATACCAAAGGTAGCATGATCTTTTATTTAGATTTTTCAAGACTGTTTATTTATTTATTTATTTTATTTTTTTTTTTTTTTAGATTATTTTATTATTAACTAGCAGGCTTTGCCCGCTTCGCTGGTCACTATATTTAAATGAATTAAAAAAAGAATCAGTATTTTTTATACCGTTCTATAAATTAAAAATAAAAATAAAATACATTGAAATTGCTTAAGAACATCGCTTCAGGCTCTCGCTGCCTTCTTCAGAGACTTCTTCACCGCAATGCCTTGGAACTGTATAATTTAATTTAATTTAATTTATAGAGATGTCAATAATATAGGAAAAACTGCATTAGTGGTTTTCTTTTTAATAATAAACAGAACGGAAAACGCATAATATTTTACATGGAGATTTTTTGTATAATTAGGCCAATTAAAAAACAAAATGCTTTTCTTTTTTTTCCCACACGCATTATAAAAATATTTAAAATAAAATTGAGAAAAATTGAGCAAAAACATTGAAACAGCTTGGAGCTCTTGGCGGAATTTGAAATTTGGCATTGAAGTTGCTCGGACGCTTCTCGCCAATATGTTTACTTACTCATTCGCGATACCCATATCAACTCATCGCCAAAATTAGAACAAAATTATAAATAATAATAAGATAAAAAAAAACCTTTTTATATACCATGTTTTTAAATTTTCTGTTGAATCTGATAGCTATAGAATTACATTAGCACTTTATCAATGTGTAGAAAATTTTTAAAGTGATAATGACGTCAATTTTTGTGAGATAGTTTAATTTGTTCACAATTTTTTAATGTTCAAGTTTAATTAAATATATTTATTTTTATGTCGAAAGAAAATGAACTCGTAATTTTTTTTCGCAACAATTAAATTATACCTAATATTTATTTTCATATTTTGATTAATTAAAAGAAAACTTTGCAACGTAATATCTTCAACGCTAATAATCTAATACCTCGATGTACAGTCGGTAACAAAAGTGTCCGAACACTAGCAAAAAATCCTATATAAAAAAAGTACGCTTAATACAGTTTTGCTAAATATATCCTTGTCGAATCCTGTTCTTAGTCAGTCTAAGAACGTGATTCGACAAGGATTTATTTAACAAAACAGTATTAAGTGTACTTTTTTTATATAGAAATTTTTGCTAGTGTTCAGACACTTTTGTTACCGACTGTATATAGTGTCCTCACAAAAAATGAACAGTTTTTAGAGTTCTTTTAAAAAAGTATAACATCTATGCAGTATCTTTCAAAAAAATTCATCAGCTTTTACTAAAAATAATCTGGTGTGTCACTCACACGACTTTCTCTTTCCCTGAAATTTAATACTATATATACAGGTTGGAGATTAAGAAGTAAGATAATGAGCACTGTTATGTAAACCTATGCTAAACAATTCAAATTAGGCTTCGTAAGAGTTTTATATGATAACTAGTTCTGTGTGAGGGGGCTATCGCCTCCCCCCCCCGTTTCATTACTCCACCTATATTTATATAGCATTTGAGAATTTGAATCTGTTATAAAAATTAAAAGTTCACTTAAAGCTATACAGACAACTTTCACATGCAACATTCCTTGAAACTTATCAGTCTTGATCAAACTTTTCCAGCAACAAACTTATATTGACTTGAAAATACAACTTTTGGATCTCTTAAATTATTTGTTTTTAAGTTACTCTAAGAGACAGACAAACATCAAACGTTAAAAAACTTGACTTCAGTAATCAGAAAGCCTCAAAAAGTGTAAATATGCAAAAAAACCCAGCGATGAATATTTAGCTTAAAAACATACATTATTTACCATATATCTATGGAGGAACTCATTTCAATTCCTGAGCAGCTTTCCTGGAAATTGTAAAATATTATAGTACAGCACTTCCACTAACAGTAAAAAAGGATGTCGCTTAAACACTTGCAGCCCTGTATATCATTTGAAGATTATGTACAGACTACATGGTGCAACTAAATATAATCCTATAGTAATAATACACGGCATAATCTGTAATAAACTTCTATTAATTTTCAGCTATTGTCACACTATAACCTAGTTCTTTTGTGTAGCCCTGTAAATGAACAGTGGATGATTTCCCTGCCATATTCTACATGAGACATGTTTTTACGCATATAAAAAATATATATTAATTTTCATTTGGTTTAGTACAGTCTATAAACGTTAAATTCTACTTCCATGCAGATTCCCCCATAGACGTAATGTATATAAATTCTCTTGGGTGTCCCTGTACACGAACCATTTGCTTCATCTCAACGAAAAGCTTAACGTAACATTCCTATATGATACACATTTAGAATACCGATTTTGGAATTTCTGCTATTATTTGTTCTTGAGATATGCTGATAACAGACACACACACACAGAACAAGCGTGAAAAACATGATTTTCGAATTAAGGGGACCTCAAAACGTGTAAATATAACAAAAACTCACGTTCGAAAATTTGACCCTAAAACAATACTTTCACTACCTTATGGGTAAGAAAAAGTAAAATGACCGACTCTCATCACCAAAGTAGTTAAATCGGTTAAATCTAGACCAATCAAAAATAAGAGTGGTCCACCTGGATGTGTTCCACCGACAAACTTTTTGTTTTATTTATATAATATAGATGACATGATATTTTGCGAATTCATTTCAATATAATGACCAGCGAAGCGGGCAAAGCTTGCTAGTAATTTATAAAACACTCCTGCCAATTACATTAAATAGAAAACAATGAATTCAACTTATTTTAAATAACCCTATATTCGTATATTGTATATACCGTGCACTAAACTTTGGTAAGTTAATTGAATGCCAAAATACAATTAGAAACGCATTTCAAGTATTTTCACTGATAGCGTATAATGTACCTCAATTCTCTGTATGACACTCAATACAAAATATTAATGTTGTTCACTTTCAAACCATTTTTTATACAGGACATGCTTTTGTGTATTTCAAAAACATATGTTAATTTAATTATGTTTAGTGCAGTATAAGACTGTCAATATGAACATTCAAAAATTTCACCGGTAGTCTGCATAGTATTTTATGTGTTCCTGTACTCACAAAAGACATATGTATCCAATATATATAATATTTTCAGTATAAATTATAATGAGAAGTAATCGCCACGCTTCGAAAATGGGTTTTAAATAGCCGTTCTAAATTTTCGAGACCTCTTTTGTACTTTAGTTGGAGATTTGCCAGCTTTAAAAAAAGCTAGTTTATGGGTTTTGTTGTATAAATAAGTATGACGTTAAGACGCGTAATTATGAAATGAACTCTATAAGTAAAAATGTATGCAGTGCGTCTATAGAAATTCTCCCTTCACTAAGTTTTATAATTGCATTACGCTTACAAACAAATTGTCTAAGTAATGAAATACTGTAATTGTCATTATTAGTCTATTTATAATTAAATAAATTTCTTATAAAACTTCATATTTAAGTAAAAGTTTTCTGAAAGTATTAATAAGTACAAAACTTTGAATAAACACCATAAAATGCAAGAACTCACAACAATTGTTTGGGTGCGTTGCCGCTTTGTTAGCAGCACTCGTACCTACTTTGTTCGCCGGACAAAATATCGTGTTTTCTTTCGACCCGAAACAACTGAGTTCTTGCATTTTATGGTGTTTATCCAAAGTTTTGTACGTATTAATATAAAATGCCAGTTCTGTGGTGCTTTTTTTATAATATAAATTATTAAACTAAGCAAGAAGTATGCTTAAAAAACAAATAAATATCGCCAGCTTTTTCCGAAGTTTATTTCCAAGTTCAATTTCAATTTTATTTATTCACGTGCAAATAAATATATTTATTCCCCCCTCCCCCACCGCACGCACACACACACACACACACACAAAAAAAAAAAAAAAAAAAAAATCTGATTTTGTTACATAGATAATTGTGATGCTAAACGTAATATTATTTTAACAAAAAAAATATGAATTAACTTTGAAAGAAAAAATATTTGTTGTGCCCCTAAAGAAGTTTCCACTTGAAAAAGTCTTCGAACTCCATCTTGAAGATTTTTTAACCTCATCAGAGTTTGTCTTTATGTTGTCAATCAACACTCATTTTTTGAACTTTAACAATTATTAGATCGGGGCCTATCCGCGATTGTAATGAAATGCTCGCCCTCTGGTGGGCTAAGGTGAAATTACAATAAACATGGTTTAATTCGAATTCCATACAGCCGCCATTGCTTGCCGATATTTAGTTTCACATATATTTATTGAATAAAAATGAATAAATACGGTAAAAAAGATAACACATACTTTTGTGTGCCACAGTGTAACTCCAAAGGATCAAGAAATCCAGAATTGAGCTTCCATTTATTTCCAAATGACAAATTTAAAATTTCAGTTGCTTCGGTTAATGGAAGTAAAGAATTAATCAGATGATTTGAAATTAATATTTGTTCAACTTCAGTTAAAAATCTACTTCCGATCGAACTTTGAATAAACTGAAGTATTTTTTCCAAAAGCAATCAATTTTCCATAATGTAATGGCGGAGAAATTATAGTACGAATATTAAGTAGAATAACAAAAATAACATTAATGGAACACACGTGGCTAATGTTTACTAACAACTGCAGTGTTCACAAAGCGCCGTCTATCGATCATTACAAACGCGGATTGCTTAAAGTGAATTTCGAACCACTACGAATATCCAAGTTTAACTGGGACTCGAACCCGGCAACCGAAGGCCAGAACAATAACCATTTCGCCACCTCCACCATCTTGAACATGTAGCATAAAAGATTTTACTCCTTCAAATAAAATTAGTGGACAATTTTGAAGTCAATCGTTTACTTTTTTTTTTTTTTTTTTTTTTTAAATACTGATATGCTTTCTTTGATAACAGTAGATTTTTTTCGAGATTACTTATAACATTTATTGCATAAGTCTTTATGCATTCTTTATCTTAGTGCCTATTTACTTGGTACACAGCTGTTTTCAAGATTGTTATTTCTCAGTATTGCAGTTTATGTTTTATGCTATCAAAAATCTAATCAGTTTATATTAAAGGGAAATCCTGCCATGTACCTTTTCCCTGTCAATATCCGTAGGTTCAGAATGAGGACCTTCATGAAAGTTGCTGCATTGTTAATCCTTGGGAGCCTGAATTTAACTGGTAAATGAAAAATTTGTTTAATGTATAATAATTTAGGGCCCACTTCAGGTACCGTTGCCGGAAGCCCAAGTCAGTATTACTCAATGGGAAATTTTGTTTACTTATAACTAATTAACTAAAACATTTTTTTTTTTAATTTGTTTTCACATTCAGAAAATTCACAACCTTTAAATAGATGGGCGTTTTTTAAAAACAGATTTTCTTAATTTTTAATATTTAATTCTGAAAGTGTAAAATGAAGAATTTCACATATTGAAAATTCGTATTTTACAGCTTCAAAATAAAACATTTAAGATTGAAAAATTCGTTTTTAAAAAGCGTCCGTAAAGTTAACATATTATTTATTTTTATTTTATATCTTATTATTTTATATCTTTTGAAACAATTATCCGATTGATGTAAAAAATACGGTGTTAGCTAGATTTTTTCCTGATTAACAAGTGTACCAATTTTCGTAGCGATTGGGTAAATAGTGCAGCTTAGTATAGCTTACTAAAAATCCAGATAGATGCAACGACAAACTTTCAGCTTTATATATATATATATATAGCTAGATCTAAATGGAATATAGTTTTTAATATTTTGCTTTAAAGCTGTATTATTTTTCTTACCTATGTCAAGTACATTTTATTGACAGTATCTCTGCCACCTGATCGTTGCTATATTGATGAAGGAAAACTTGGGCCAAAATACAATGGTTTCTGCTACTTTTTCACATCAGCACATAAGATGTCTTACTACGATGCTGAAGACTACTGTAAATCTTTTGGAGCACACTTGGTATCGATTCATTCCGAAGAAGAAAATGAATTCATCATAAAATATGTGAGTATATATTTCTAATTAGTTAACAAAAATAAAAATAAAAAGGGAAATATCAGTTAAACGTGTTAATTGATTTCGTACTAAACTAGAATTTTAATTAACAATTTTAATAAAAGCGTTGTTATTGTTTTCAAAAGACTGGGCTTGTGTATTTTTTGGTGGAATTAAATTTTTTATGTTTAGTTATCTATATGACCGTTGAATTTTAGTATAAAGTAAATATTTAAACGTTAAAATATAGGGAAAATTTTAAGGAAATAAAAAGAAAACAATAAAATGAATCTCTACATGTACTATCTCAATAACATCCTAATTATAACAATTTGAACTCATTGTGAGAACTTAAACGAATAAAATAAAATTTAAGTAAAAAATCATTTTTTAAAATTAGAAGCTTTTTATTGTGAAGCCCTAAAAAGCATAAAATAAAATTTATTCTGGAAAAGACATGCTACAAAGAAATGAAAGTTTCAACACTAAGAAAATTTTAGAGAAAAGTATAAGTACTTTCCTTTTCAAGAGATGAAAATTTTTGAAAGTTCAAAATATTTTAAAAATCTTTCGAGACCAATATTCTTAGTTATTAGTTTTTATATAATCGTTCGTTTGGCTAGAAATTTCAAATGTCTCGAAAGCTTTTTAAAATATTTTGAACATTAAAAAATTTTCATCTCTTGAAAAGCAAAGTACTTATACTTTTCTCTAAAATTTTCTTAGTGTTGAAACTTTCATTTCTTTGTAGCATGTCTTTTCCAGAATAAATTTTATTTTATGCTTTTTAGGGCTTCACAATAAAAAGCTTCTAATTTTAAAAAATGATTTTTTACTTAAATTTTATTTTGTGCTTTTTAGTTACAAAAAGAAAAAAGCTTCTTAAAAAAAACTAATTAAAATGTCTTAGGATATTTTGTAGACAACGGAAGATTGTCTTTTATCAATTGACATTTTTTTTTTCGATTATTTATCTGGAAAAAAAGTACTATATCGTCTTTCGAGGACCGAATCCAACGATCATTGCATTATCAGCATGACGTTCTAACCAAAAGTCTAACTGTCAAGAAAAACCATATAACATTCTAGAAAAATCTCACAAATACTTATACAAAAGGAATATCGTTCTCGAATGCTTTTTAAAATATTTAGAATATTTAAAATGTTTCACCTTTTGCAAAAGTGAAATATCTATATTTTTCTTTAAAATTTTCTTGTTGTTGACACTTTTATCATTTTATAGCATGTCTCTGCAAGAATAAATTTTTATTTTGGGCTTTTTAGGGCTACACAATAATAATAAAAAAAAACTTTCAGTGTTATTTTTATTTATATTTTTACTAAAATTTTTATTTTGTGCGTTTTAGTAACTCAAAAAACAGCTTATTTAAATATTCCTTATGATAATGTGTAGACAATGAAAGATTTTCTTTTATCAGTTGACATAGTTTCTATTAATGATCTGCAAAAAAGCAACACATCGGCTTGCAAGGGTCGAACCCATGAGCATCGCGTTATCACCATGACGCTCTAACCAAACGCGCTAACGAAGACGAAAAAGGTTGTTTAAATTGATATTAAAGTGGAGGCGCCTTCTTCTTCTGAATGACACAAAGGCAAGATGATAAAAATCCAGTTTCAATAAAATGCTTCTAAAAGAATATGTACATATATATAAAACTTTTTATTTTGTGCTTTTTAATATCTAAAAAAAACTTCTTAAAAAAACTCTTCAAAAATTCTTAGAATACTGCGTAGACAATGAAAAATTTCCTTTTTTCATTTGACACATTTTCTATTAATTATATACAAAATTTAACACATCGATCCTTCGGGGATGGAACTCACCACCATCGCATTAACGACGCTCTGACCAACTGAGCCAACGAGCGACTGTAAGAACTGCTGACATTTACTTTAAAGTTGCGGTGCCATATTTATTAGCGTGACATGAAGACGCGATAACGAAACCCAGTTTCAATAAAAAGCTTATAAAAACTTTATTTATTTATTTATTTTTATTTAAATTTTTATTTTGTGCTTTTCAGTAACTAGATAAAAAGCTATTTAAAAAAACTCTTCAAAAATTATTAGGATACTGTGTACACAACGATATATTTCCTTTTATCAACTAACACCGTTTTTATTAATTATTTGCAAAAATTAACATGACGCTATAACCAACTGAGCCATTAAGAAATACAATGAATTGCTTACATTTTTTTTTCGTCTTGTTTTTTTATCGTGACAGAAAACGCGATGACAAATTCAACTTCATATAATAATATATAATATATATATATAAAGCTTCTAAAAATATTTATTTATGTATTTTGTACTTGAAACTTTTAATTTTGAGCTTTTTTAACAGCTAAAAATGTTTTGTGTTTTCTAATATTTAAAAAAAAAAAAAAAAAAAAAAAAAAAAAAAAAAAACTTCTTAAAAATTGTTTTCGCAAAATTCTTAAGATATTGTGTAGTCAACGAAAAATTTTCTTTTATCAATTGACACCTTTTCTAGTAATTATCCTCAAAAATTAACACTCCGTACCTCCCGGGGACCGAACTCGCGACCACTGCGTTATTAAACTGACGCTCTGACCAACTGAGCCACGTAGCCACAAACGGAATGGCTTATATTTACTTTAATTGTTTACTAGCGTGATAGGAAGACACGATGACCAAGTCAATTTCATATAAAAAGCTTCTAAAATATTTTATTTATTTATTTATTTTTACTTACATTTTAATTTTGTGCTTTTTGTAACTAGATAAAAAGCCGTTTAAAAACTTTTGAAAAATTATTAGGATACTGTGTACACAACGAAATATTTTCTTTTATTAATTGACACTTTTTCTATTGATTATTTGCAAAAAACACCTCGGCCTGGCGAGGTTCGAACACACGACTCTCGCATTATCAACATGACGCTGTAACCAGCTGATTCATTAAGAAATACAATGAGTTGCTTACATTTTTTTTTTTTTTTTTTTAATATATATAATGGAAGCGTCTTGGTTTTTTAACGTGACAAAAAGCCGATGACAAATCCAATTTCATATAATAGTAATATATAATGTTTATATATACATATATATAAAGCTTCTAAAAATATTTTTTAATGTATTTTTTACTTAAAATATTTTATTTTGTGCTTTTTTAATATCTAAAATGTTTTGTGTTTTCCACTATCTAAATAAAAAAAAAATGCTTCTTAAAAAAACTCCTCAAAAAATTCTTAGTGCAAGCAACGAAAAGTTTTCTTGTTTCAATTAACACATTTTCTACTAATTATCTGCAAAAACTAAGACGCTGGACCTTCCAGGGACCGAACTCATAACCACCGCGTTATTAACAGGACGCTCTTACCAACCGAGCCACAGAGCGACAAACGATATAGCTTATATTTACTTTAAAATGAAGGCGCATTGTTTACAAGCGTGACACGAAGACACGATGACAAAGTCAATTTCAATTAAAAACCTTCTAATAACAAGAAATAAACAATTAATTTAAATAAAATAAAATAAAAATGTTTGCACGATCATTTTTTTCCCTCGACATAAAAAGAAATATACAACACTCACATGTGAATAATAAAATTTAACCGCCCCCCCCCCCTTTTTTTTTTTTTTTTTTTTTTTTTTTTGTACTTTTCAAGGTAATAAATAGATATATTTTCTTTTATGTCTGAAAAAAAATGAATGTGTAATTTATTTATTTATTTATTCTTTTTATCAATTTGTTTTTTCTTTTTAATATATATATTTTTTTATTTAATATTTATTGATATTGAATCAATTATCCGATTGATCTAAAAAATATGGTGTTAGTTAGGTGCTTTCTTGTTTAATAAGTGTACCAGTTTTTGTAGTGATCAGTTGAATGGTGTAGCTTTGAATAGCGAACTAACTATTCGGACAGATACAACGACAAACTTTCAGCTTTATATATGTAGAAGAAGTACAATGCTTAGATTAATTTTCAACATATTTGCCGCCATTGTTTAAGCATTTATCATAACATGGCACGAACTTTTATATGATTTCGTCCTAAAATGGATGCCGCCGGCAAATTCACAATTGATGAAGAAATGAAACACATATACACACACACACACAAAAAAAAAAAAAAAAAAAAAAAAAAAGAAAAGAAAAGAAAAGTGAACGGGAAATTTGAAGAAAAGGCATTGAGAGTGTTGTAATAATGAATCTTTGATTCTGCCTAATCTTCTCTTCATCTTCTGTAAGCAAATAATCATCAATAAGAGACGACCTCTCACTTCGTCCTGCATTGAAACTTCGCACCCACCTTGCTATCGAATCACTCATCTTGTTTTGTCCTCGACAAATTTGTATATGAATTTCAGTTAGTTTAATATTCCTAGCATTCAGAAAAATCAGATAACAAACCATAACTCACATGCGGCGAGATGTTTAATTGTTTTAAATATTTTAAATGATCAACATGCAGCCGAGGAAATGTTGAATGATCTACAAATAATGTCAATTGTTTACCAATGAGTCAGCAACTCAACAACAATGTTGCCAACTCAAATTTTGCCACGTTCCTGCGGAAACAGTGTTGCTAGATCTTGCGACGTTCTTATTCAATATCCTCCACTAAATTTTAAATGCAACAATTGCCTAATCACTTCGAATATTAATCGTCTATTGTGTATATCAACTATCACTTCTCAAAATTATTGGTGACTATTCAATAAAAAAGTCCCAAAGTCTGGGAACACTACTACGGACAGCTCAAAATATCCCTACATTGATAATAAAAGTCCCTATTTTAGTGCTGAGGATGTCCGTAAGATGCACTATGGAGGAATAATATAAGAGAAGTTAACTCAAAATCGTAACCGCAGAAGCCATTAAGTTAAGTAACACAGTTATAAGAAATTCTGCTTTGTTATTGTGAAACTATTCAATATGGATCATTATAGGCACAGTTCATTGTAACCATAGGTCTCAAAGTTGTCAAATATATAAAACAAAAAAGTACTAGACAATGTTTCCATACATTAAATATGGCTACTGCGGGGAGCCTTGACTGCTTTTGCGGGAGCTATCTTGAGTAGACAACAGTTAGCTTTATTTGCCCTGCATGCTGATACGCCGTATGCCGACACTCTTGCATCGTTCCTCCAAGACTTTCATCCTCAGGATATCCTGAATATGTCCTGGAAAGAAAGAGTACCTTCAAAAAGTATCTACTCCGTTACTACATGCTGAAAAAAAAAATTTGCCAAAAATCCCTACGCTTATGAACAAATCCCTATAGATGAGGGAAATGGTCAACAAAATAGACGCGCGTGTGTAAAATCGTGATAGCAACGCTTCATCGACCAAAACTGAAAACGGAACTTACTTGCTGGATTGTAGTATTTTGGAAGCAAACAAACGTTTAAATGCTTAATAAGCTTAATTTGTGCTTGATATTGTTTAAGAATATCAGAGTTAAAATAAAAAGTCTTACGGTAACGCTAAGAAAGTTTGTCCACAATTCAACAGAATAATATAAAAAATCCAAATATTAATTTTTGCTAAACTATTGTTGAATAATTTAGAATTCATTCGTTTTTTCTGCATTTCCATTATTATTTTGTTGTTACGCTATAAATTTACCACTTCACCGGCCATCCCGAGATAACTCGGAGTAAAATGACAACTTTAATAAAACGAAGATTTTGCGCAATCTCTCCTTACAGGATAGGAGAATATTACAATAATAATTATAACCGCAATTAATTAATAACAGTAATTATATTAATTATTACCGCAATTAAATTGTTAACAGTAAAAATTGCACTTAAATGGCATTATTATAAGGTTTTTGCAAATAGATATTTTTGTATTTACTTTAATTTAATAATTAAAAAATCAGAAAAATAAAAGAAATTTTAAAAAAATTTAAAAAATATAAATTTAAAGGAAAATATTAAAGAATCAGAAATCAACAAACCCAGATAAGACAACAAACTAACATTAAATTACTAGATAATACGTTTAACTTAAAATTAGTACATTTCCTTTTCAGTATGAACATTCTCCTTTTTTGCTGATCTAATCTATCATTGTCCACAATCGATGGACTCATTTTTTTAAATGGTGCAGCTTTCGTGCACCCACCTGGCACAAGTTAACATATTCGAGACGGATTGCACACCATTGTGTATGCAGTGAATTTTTGAGCCAAAAAGACAGTTAGTACACCATGTGTCTAATGATATATGGCTGGTTCCGCCCATTTTTAAGCCCAGAATCTGCCAACTGTTAATTATTTATTAAAGTTATTTTCTTAAAATCTTCCATACATAAATGTTCGAAGCATAAAACCTAAATTTCACTTGGTTTGAAATATTCTCGTTTCAACTTTAAAAAACTTTACTTTAACTATTTTTTTTTTTTCTTTTTGAAATTTAGGCGATTACAGTCCTTAAAAAGAAATTTGAGAAGGCTGATATTTTTTGTTTCCATTCAGTTTTATCATTTCTGTTTAAGCAGATGACAACTGCACAAAACTTGAGCATCATGCCAAATCATGCAAAACTTAACAGATATACAATAACATTAAATAATTTGCGATAAATTTCCTATAAATTAATATTGGCATTCAAGACGTAAATGCTACCAGAGGTCTTACGTCTTCTCGGATAGGTTAAACTAATCTAGTTACATGTCGAAGTTGTTTCCTCATGTAGATCCAAACATTCAACAAACTCATCCTCATTGCATTGCCATTATAGTCCAAGCGGCGGCTGCAAAAAATTTTCTTGATAAGGTACGAAGCTGACTTTTTTCCTATAGACAGAATTCATTGTTACAATGAAAATCTGATAGGGTTGCCTGGTCAAAGCCGTTAAGTTTAAGAGAAACAACCTCACTTCCGGTCACAATTTAACCGATTTTCGAACCCCAAAAGGTATGAAGATGAAACCGGTGCTAAAATGTAGAGATTAATATGCTCTTTAAAATGGCATAGGGTTGCCTGGTCAAAACCGTCAAGTTTCAGAGGTTGCCTCGATAAAAGGGGTCCAATTTAAACGATTTTCGAACCCAACAAGTGTGAAGATGAAACCGGTGCTAAAAATGTAGAGATTAATATGCTCTTTTAAATGGTATAGGGTTTCCTGGTCAAAGCCGTCAAGAAACAGAGGTTGCCACGAAAATAGGGGACGTATTTTACGATTTATTTATCCAAGTAAAAAGTGATTTACCAAAGTGTAAAGATGAAACCGGTGCTAAAATGTAGAGATTAATATGCTCTTTAAAAGGGTATAAGGTTGCCTGGTCAAAACCGTCAAGACCCGGAGGTTGCCTTGAAAATAGGGGTCAAAATTAAACGCTTTTCGATTCCTACAAGGTAAAGAAGAAACCGGTGCTAAAATGTTGAGAATAATATACTTTTTAAAATGGCATAGGGTTGCCTGGTCAAAGCCGTCAAGAAACAGCGGTTGCCACGGAAAAGGGGGGGCGTATTTTACGATTTATTTACTCAAGTAAAAAATGATTTGCCCAAGTGTAAAGATGAAACCGGTGCTAAAATGTGCAGAATAATATGGTCTTTAAAATGGCATAGGGTTGCCTGGTCAAAACCGTTAAGAAACAGAGGTTGCCACGAAAAGTGTGTGCGTGTGTGTGGGGGGGGGGCGATTTTTCGCGGTTTTCTTACCCTAACATATTTAAAAATGAAACCGTTTATAAAATATAGAGAATAATATTCTCTTTAGAGTATCATAGGGTTGCCAGGTGAAAATCTCGAAAAATAATGGTTGCCTCGAAAAAAAAAAAGCTAATTTTGAAGGGTTTTTTATACAATGTGAAGAAAAAATATAAAAAGTATTTAAAAAAGAAAAAAATAAATAAACTGTAATGAAACTGTTCTAAAATTTCCCATAAAAACAACGAATTAATAGTAAAAATTAAAAATGTAGCATGCGGATACAGATAAGAAAATACGACCGCAAAAGTTAACAGAAATGAAGATAATAATGCCCAAGAAACTCATAATAAAAAAATCTGTTAGTATACAAAATAAATAATTAAATAAAATGAAAAAAAATAATCTGGTGTGTCACTCACACGACTTTCTCTTACCCTGAAATTTAATACTATCAGGGATGGAACACGGGCGCAGAATTCATACCACTATCAATGTAAGAAAATTTTCTACTTCTTAAATCAGCGATATTATAGGTACAGAAATTTCTTCAACGGATTCCGGTATGAATTCTGCGCCCGTGTTCCATCCCTGTACTATAAATACAGGTTGGAGATTAAGAGGTAAGATAACGAGTACTGTTATGTAAACCTATGTTAAACAATTCATATTAGGCTTCTGAAGAGTTTTATATGATAATAAGTTCTGTGTGAGGGGGGCTACCGCCCCCCTCAACCCCCCGTTTCATTAATGCACCTACATTTATATAGAATTTAATTCGGTTATTAAAAAATATTTCTCTTTTTAAAAAATAATTTATTAAAATTATTATTTAAAAAAATTATCTTCTATGATAAGGCAGACGATTTCCATATTAGAGAAGTAGTTTAACACCAAATATCCAAAAAAAAGTCCATTTTATTCTCAATATAAAAAAAAAGTACGATTTTTTTTTTTTTTTTCGTTAAAAGTAAAAAAAATCGATAACTTTGTTTTAAATTATCGCAGATCGATGGTTCAACCATTCGTTTTAAAGGTATTTTCGAGCTCTTTTGAAAGATACCCATCATGAAAATTTTTTCCCTTCGAGGGGGGACTTCCCCCCCAGGGGGGGAGGCGAGGCTCCTACATACACAAAAAAATTTTCCCAGTTAACTGTCTCTATTACAAAAAATATATATTTGTTTCATTTGGTTTAGTGCAGTCTATAGACGTTAAACTCTATTTTCCTGCAATTTCCCCCATAGACGTAATGTATTAGAATTCTCTTGATTGTCCCTGTACACGAACCATTTGCTTGATCTTAATGAAAAGCTTACTGTAGCATCCCTATATGATACACATTTAGAATACCAAGTTTGAACTTTCTGCCATAATTTGTTTTTGAGATATGCTGATAACAGACAGACACACAGACACACACACACACACAGACCATTTGCTAAAAACATGATTTTCGTATTCAGGGGACCTCAAAACGTGTAAATATAACAAAATCTCGCGTTCGAAAATTTGAGCCTAAAACAATACTTTCTCTACCTTATGGGTAAGAGAAAGTAAAAAAACCCTCTTATTTCAGATTTTCAGCAAGATTTACAAATTTCAATTTCATAAATTAATTCATTGTTATTAAGAAACGCGAAAAATTTATTAATTTTTACTTTCTCTTACCCATAAGGTAGAGAAAGTATTGTTTTTGGGTCAAATTTTCGAACGCGAGATTTTGTTATATTTACACGTTTTGAGGTCCCCTGAATACGAAAATCATGTTTTTAGCAAATGGTCTGTGTGTATGTCTGTGTGTGTGTCTGTATGTCTCTGTGTGTGTCTGTCTGTTATCAGCATATCTCAAGAACAAATTATGGCAGAAAGTTCAAACTTGGTATTCTAAATGTGTATCATATAGGGACGCTACAGTAAGCTTTTCGTTAAGATCAAGCAAATGGTTCATGTACAGGGACAATCAAGAGAATTCTAATACATTACGTCTATGGGGGAAATTGCAGGAAAGTAGAGTTTAACGTCTATAGACTGCACTAAACCAAATGAAACGAATATATATTTTTTGTAATAGAGATAGTTAACTGGGAAAAAATTTTTTGTGTATGTAGGAGCCTCGCCTCCTCCCCTGGGGGGAAGTCCCCCCTCGAGGGGAGAAAATTTTCACGATGGGTATCTTTCAAAAGAGCTCGCCAATACCTTTAAAACGAATGGTTGAACCATCGATCTGCGATAATTTAAAGCAAAGTTATCGATTTTTTTTTACTTTTAACGAAAAAAAACTTAGAAAAAAATTCGTACTTTTTCTTTTTTTTTTTAAATATGGAGAATAAAATGGACTTTTTTTGGACATTTGGTGTTATACTATTTCTCTAATATGGAAATCGTCTGCCTTATCATAAAAGATAATTTTTTTAATAATAATTTTAATAAATTATTTTTTTAAAAGAGAATTATTTTTTAATAACCGAATTAAATTCTATATAAATGTAGGTGCATTAATGAAACGGGGGGTTGAGGGGGGCGGTACCCCCCCTCAAATAGAACTAATTATTATATAAAACTCTTCAGAAGCCTAATATGAATTGTTTAACACAGGTTTACATAACAGAACTCGTTATCTTACCTTTTAATGTGCAATCTGTATTAATAGTGTTAAATTTCAGGGTAAGAGAAAGTCGTGTGAGTGACACACCAGATTATTAAAAAATGTTTTTCGCTTTATTTGTACCCATAATTAATTTGCAGAAGGTATTATTGATTATTTTAATTAGATATAAAAAAAAAAATTGAGAAAATTTTATAAAATTGACAAATTTTTAATGTAACAAAATCGGCACAACCCAATATTTTCGTATAAAATTCTACAAAGCAGCCGCATACATTTCTTCAGGGAATTATCTTCTCGATACTTTGACACAATTTGAATATTTTAAGTATTGAAAAATGGGGAAAAAACGAGCTCGTGAGCTGAAATTAGTTTTATACAGATTAGAAAAAGAATGGTCACGCATAATAATTTACTTTTCTTTATGCTTTAAAATCTCTTATATCATTAAACAAATAAAATAAACGAATATTGAAATTCGCTTCCTTTATTCTAAGCTGACCGCTATACCTTGACAGGTTTGAAGCACAATCGTAAGCAAATTAAAAAGTGTTGTATGTTCTACATTTAGCTAGCAATTTCATCTTTTAAATATTAATCATTTCGTGTTTAACCTTTTTAAAATAGTCTTCATGTGTGTTTCACTTTGTGTTAAACACCTTTAATATTTGCTAGCTTTTTGGAGACTGACCGCCATTTCTTTACGAATTTTACCAGGCAAACATATGCCATTTTAAAATAACTCCTACGCTGTACATTCTGGAACCAGCTACACCTTTCAAATATTCATATAATTTCATCCTTATTCATTTTCTTTGTTAAAGCTATTCGTATTTTTTTACACTCCGTTAAGAAATCTTCAAAATTCGCCTATATTTTTGTGGTTGACTGCTTTACTTGACAGATTTGACCTATTTTCGAGGCAACCTCCGAGTCTTGACGGTTTTGACCAGGCAACCTTATGCCATTTTAAAGAGCATATTAATATCTATATTTTAGCACCGGTTTCATCTTTACAGTTGGGTAACTCACTTTTTACTTGGGTAAATAAATCGTAAAATACTTCCCCTATTTACGTGGCAACCTCTGTTTCTTGACGGCTTTGACCATTCAACCCTATGCCATTTTAAAGAGCATATTAATCAGTGGCGCCGGAACCGGTATGGCAGGTATGGCCGACGCCATACCAATTTATAATTTGATGTGGCAAATATTTTTTTTTTTTTAAGTGAAGAAGATTTCAACTTTCAACTTTTTTTTTTTTTTTTTTAAGAAAATCTTACTTCCATAAATTTTAATATAAAAGTAATATAAATTGAATTTTCTAAAACTTTCGCGATGGCTTTTACCATTTTCTTTCTCAAATCGTTATACTTCATCATTCTTTTTCTGTTTGCCCATTTAATCGAGCAAAATAGCATAAAAACTAGTTGGCATAGGTGGACTCTGCTCAGTTTCCCATCATATGTATGTTCTAATAAATTTCTAATGCAAAACATATTATATTCATGTTAAGAGAAATGAATTTGACCAAACACTTGACACAGTGACAGAACGAAATCCCCGTCAATAGACAACCAACCGTTCAGTTCGATATATTTATCTTATTCTAATCTATTAATTTATTTTAATAGGGTCAATTTCATAGTTTTGTTTTTATGCTACTATTTTCAATGCAACAATCCCCAAAATGCATATTTATATGGAATATCGCCCCATTTTGCTATGTTGATAAAACCTTAAATTTCGAATAACTTACGAAATTTTACTATTAGAATATTTGTAGTCAATAATGTTCAAACAAGTATCATAAATGTTATTTTGAAGTTGAGTGATATATTTATGATCCTCAAAATGGACGCTTATGCTCAATTTTGCCCTATTCTGCCATTTTAAGTAAATCGTAAATTCCAAATAACTTACAAAATTTTTAAATTGAAAAATTCATAGTCAGGAATGTTCATGTCAGTATCTTAAATGATATTTTAAAAGTGTTCTGACTTCTTTATGATGAAAATATTTCTCAAAGTGGACGTTTATGTGAAATTTTGCCCTATTCTGCCATACTAAGTAAATCGTAAATTTCCAGTGACTTACGAAATTTTTAAGTTGGAAAATTCATAGTCAAGGATGTTTATACCACCATCTTATATAATATTTAAAAGTAGTCTAACAACTTTACAATGAAAATATCCCTCAAAAACGACATTTATGCGAAATTTTGCTGTATTCTGCCATGTTAAGAAATTCGTAAATTTCGAATAATTTGCGAAATTTTCAAAGTAGCATGTTTCTAGTTAATGATGTTTATCCGGGCATGAAAAACTGATATTTAAAAACTGTTGTTACATCTTTACGATAAAAATATGTCTTTTCAAAAACGTGTAAGTGAAATTTTGCCCTATTCCCCCATGTTAAGAAAATCATAAATTTCGAATTACTTCTGAAGTTTTTTAATTAGAATGTTGCGAATGAATAGGGTTCTTGCTAATGTCATAACTAATACTTTAAAACTGGTCTGGGATCATTTGTTCGTTAGATATCGTGTACACAGACTAACATACTAACTAACGGATTAACAAACTAACAGATACCCTATAGACGGACATCATATCTATTTTGATATTTTTGGATTCCTCACACCTGAAAACGTGTAAAAAAGGTCAAAAAACCGAGGTCGAAAAATTTCACGATTACCTAAGTTTCGTATACCTATAGTAGAGGTCTGCACTTGCCGAAATTTTGAGGCCCTGACCCGGCCCATCCCGTACAAAAGCTTTGCTTACCCGGCGCAGACCGGTATGAAGTCGAAAAGCTCGGCCCGGCCCATTTATTTTTTACTAGTATACGGTTTGGCCCGGCACGATTAAAAAAAAATACGTATAAATAAAAAAAAATGAAATAAAATAATGCATGCCATTTTACGAAAAAGAATTTTAGTATGTGTTCTGCAAAAGTTTTATATAGCCAAGCAATAGAATGTTCTTTAACAAAACTACTGAACTTTTTCAAGATAATCATAAAAAACAGAAGTTCATTATTACAGACGTACAGAAAATACAAAGACAGACAGAAAGTTAAACAGAAAATATTAGCATTCATCAAACAATATAGGAAGGCATTTAAAATGGTTAATACTACTAAAAATCACTTTCAACCATTTCCTCTTATATACCGTAAAGTATCATCCGAATCTTCATGTGATCCGGTAAAGAAAACTTTAATGCTAATCCAACCATATTCAATAGAAAAGATGCTTTTGCACATGCTAAAAATGATGCTACTTTCCTCCAGTGCCCTGGAGAAAAAAAAAGGAGCCTTAGAGGAAAAGTTACAGCGGAAGGATTTTTATAGCCTTCATACCACCTAAACTCTACAGACCATAGGACATAGGACACAAAGCCTTATACGCAGTAACGTATCTAATTTCTTTTGTTTGTACATGTGCGCAAACTAGTCGTGACAAGCATTTTATTTTGAATAGGAAACCATCTAATGTTACTTTAAAAAATATATATTAATTTCGAGACACGCAAAAAATATTTGCGGAAAACCAGATCTTGAACAGACAGGTTTATAGACAATTAAATTGATGTTAAAGACATTAAAAAAAAAAAAAAAAAATTATGTGATACACCAGTCTGTAAAATTATGTAAAATAAATGACTGAAGAAGTATTTTATCATTTTCCTTTTTCCTTGATTAACGAGGAAACCAGAAAAATATTCGGGCCGACACGGCCTGGAAAAAAAATCACCAGGCCCGGCCCGGCCCGGTCCGAGTATACACAAGAAAATTGAGCCTGAGCCTGCAAAATAATTTTAAGCCCGAGCCCGGCCCGGCCCAGCCCAGCCAGAGAGTAAATTGAAAAATTCGGCCCGGGGCCAACCCGTGTAGACCTTTAACCTATAGTATGATAGGGACCGAAAAATTGAAAATCAATTTGGAATCAAAACTTAAAGAATTATCATACAGAAAATTGAAATTACGTTTCAAAACGTAGGTGATGAGAGATTACGCGCCCGACACAGGCGCCTATTACGGAGAAGGGAAGGACATTTCAGGGTTGTTGCCCCATTTGAAAATTTCCAAGAGGCGTTGGCGAATAGCTTCGTATGAACTTTGAACAACCAAATTTGAATTTCCTGCAATTATTTGCTTTTAAATTATGCTGTTAACAGATATACATACAGATCAACCGAAAAAAATTCAAGTTATCTCGAAACGTGAATAATATACAAATAACCAGAGTTTAAAATATAACTTCAAAAAAAATTCTGTTTACAGTACGAGTATGAGAAATTAATGTTCTTTTCTGAGTGCAGTGTTTGTCGATTTAGTAAAATGTTACAAAGCACTTGAATCAATTATATTCAATACAAAAGAACGTTTAGCTAAATTTTTATTATTCTGTTTACTGCCTCTAAACTATATACACAGCACATTGTTTACTTAAATTTAGCCCTTTATGAAACGCACATAACACAAAATGGGATAACTTCCAATAATTTCCAAGTTATAGCCCCAATACATACAAGTACTTTGAGTAGTCATAATTTATTAACAAAAGTATAGCTTTACTCTTAAGGGCCCGCTTCACTCACCGCCGCCGGAAGCCTAAGCTAACGTTATTCTATTGGAAATTTTTCTTTACAAATAACTTATTAACTAATACATATTTTTAAATTCTGTTTTCACATTCTGAAAATTCCCAGCTGTTAAATTGACGGTCCTTTTTTTTAAAAAAATTACTTTTTTAATTTTTCATATTTTATTTTGAAGCTGCAAAATACGAATTTTCAATATGTGAAATTTTTTTTATTTTGCAATTTCAAAATAAAATATTAAAAATTAAAAAAAGGTCCGTCAATTTAACAGTTGGGAATTTTCTGAATGTGAAAACAAAATTTAAAAATATGTATTAGTTAATAAGTTATTTGTAAAGAAAATTTCCCCCATAGAATAACATTGGCTCGGGCTTCCGGCGACGGTAAGTGAAGAGGGCCGTTAAGGGAATAAAAAGGAAAAGCCTGGAAAATATCGTTAAAATTTAGAAAAAGACATCGTTGCTAGAATAATTTAATTTCAAGTGCTCTTGAAGGAAGCAGGCTGTGATAAGGGCCTAATAATACGCTTTTATTTGAAAGCAATGAATAACAATATAAGTTTGTTAATTCAAAATAAAAATATAATTAAAGCGACTATCATTTTGCTTCTCTTTAGGCGTATTTTTTTTTACACGATAAATATCTTCGGACATACTGAATGAATCAGCGAACTTGTCCATAGTATTTTATTATGCTTGTGTATATAAAATCTAAATTCTAGATAGAGAGGACCCCGTCAGTGGCCTAGAGGTTCTGGTTCTGATCTCCAATCTAACAGACAGGAGTTGCTCGGTTCGAACTCAGATTGCACACGTCGGTCTTAGCCGTACGGCGTTTTCTATGGTTTTCTGAAACTCTCGTAAATATCAGCTAGGTTTTCTTAGAAAGACACTCAGACCTAGGATTCATTCGCATGTCAATCATATCTAATCCCAAATACCATCTAGGTGGAGAGTACTAATTTTCAATTGGTCTCTTCTGCTGATTTTTGTTTTTCTTGCCATACCAAGTTTAATCGACTTCCGGCGCCACTGATATTAATACCTACATTTTAGCACCGATTTCATTTTTACACTTGTGGGGTTCGAAAATCGTTTAAATTTGACCCCTATTATCTGGGCAACCTCTGAAACTTGATGGTTTTGACCAGGCAACCCTATGCCATTTTAAAGAGCATATTAATCTCTACATTTTAGCACCAGTTACATCTTTACACTTGTGAGGTTCGAAAAACATTTAAATTTGAACCCTATTTTCGTGGCAACCTCCGGGTCTTGACGGTTTTGACTAGGCAACCTTATGCCATTTTAAAGAGCATATTAATGTCTACATTTTAGCACCGGTTTCATCTTTACACTTGGGTAAATCACTTTTTACTTGGGTAAATAAATCGCAAAATGCGTCCCCTATTTTCGTGGCAACCTCTGTTTCTTGACGGTTTTGACCAGGCAACCCTATGCCATTTTAAAGACCATATTATTCTGCACATTTTAGCACCGGTTTCATCTTTACACTTGGGTAAATCATTTTTTACTTGGGTAAATAAATCGTAAAATACGCCCCCCCTTTTCCGTGGCAACCGCTGTTTCTTGACGGCTTTGAACAGGCAACCCTATGCCATTTTAAAAAGTATATTATTCTCAACATTTTAGCACCGGTTTCTTCTTTACACTTGTAGGAACCGCAAAGCGTTTAATTTTGACCCCTATTTTCGAGGCAACCTCCGGGTCTTGACGGTTTTGACCAGGCAACCTTATACCATTTTAAAGAGCATATTAATCTCTACATTTAGCACCGGTTTCATCTTTACACTTGGGTAAATCACTTTTTACTTGGATAAATAAATCGTAAAATACGTCCCCTATTTTCGTGGCAACCTCTGTTTCTTGACGGCTTTGACCAGGCAACCCTATGCCATTTAAAAGAGCATATTAATCTCTACATTTTTAGCACCGGTTTCATCTTCACACTTGTTGGGTTCGAAAATCGTTTAAATTGAAACCCTATTATCGAGGCAACCTCTGAAACTTGACGGTTTTGACCAGGCAACCCTATGCCATTTTAAAGAGCATATTAATCTCTACATTTTAGCACCGGTTTCATCTCCATACCTTTTGGGGTTCGAAAATCGTTTAAATTGTGACCGGAAGTGAAGTTGTTTCTCTTAAACTTGACGGCTTTGACCAGGCAACCCTATCAGATTTTCATTGTAACAATGAATTCTATCTATAGGAAAAAAAATGAGCTTTGTACCTTATCAAGTCAATTTTTTGCAGCCGCCGCTTGGACTATTACCAATAAGCTGTGTAATCTCTCCTAGAATAGAATTGAATGGGATCAATGCACAATACCTCCTAAGTAAGTAGTAAATGCGCAAACTCTCCCATTTCGGTAAGAGAGATTACGCAGTCTTTAATTCAATATTTATTCGCTTTTATAGAGAACTATTCGTGTTCGTACCGTTAGTCTAGGCTAAACGCTTATGAGAATTCATTTGTTTAAAAATATATTGCACTGCTGCCGTTCTATAGAATTTTCTAGGAAGTCATATAAAATTCAAACATTCATTAATTTTTAAAACAAGACAAAATTGGCATGTTTAATTTTAGATGATCAAAACAATCAATATGCACATTCAAGTCAGCATTTTATTATTGTTGTTGTAAAACTACCTGGAGTAGCAGCGCTCGTACACTATTCCTTCCCTCTGATCCTCCATGTGCGCAATCTCTCCTACCCCATAATCTGTTCTAGCTTTATTTTAGATGTTTTCTGGAACGAAACGGGCTTTTAAAAGTAATTAGAAGAAATATAAGTATTAATTAAAAGCTTAACTTTGCTAATTTCTTGAGAAGTTAACTTAAGTGGTAGTTTGTGCATTTTCCACACCCATGTTATTCTTGTAATTTTTTCACCAATCTAGCTTTATATATATGTATGGTAAATGCCCACCGCCATTTTCTTATATGCAATTATATTGTTCTTATAAACAGTTATACTTTTTTTTTATATGCAGTATATTTAAGTATAAAATTTCAGATTGAATTTTAGTGTATATTTTCTTTAATGAAATTATTTCAGTTGGAAAGAGGTTATGGTGGTCGAGCATGGATAGGTCTCAATCTGCTTGAGGGGGAAAATTCTCCGAAGTGGTCTGATGGTACTGATGTTTCCTATCAGAATATAGTCAAGAAAGATTATCCCAAAAAAGAAAAATGTTTCATGATGTATACACCAAAAAGTAAAAATTCTTTTCAGCGTAATTCATTTTTCGTATTCTTAGTTTTTTTTAAATATATTCATTGGTTCTATTCTGTTTATTTATGTTTAGGAGGATGGAGACCTGAACATTGTAGCTTGCATTATCAACCCATTTGTAAGAGTAAAGATGGCGTAATACCTACTGCCATACCTCCTCCAACAACATTACCTCATGGAACTGGTTATTGCCCAAGTGGATGGATTCAGTTTGGTTTGTATTAATTTTGTAAATATTGTCTATAACGACTGTCCGATTAGCAAACTTATTATATCCGAGAACACTAAAAAAAATTTTTTTTATTCAAAAAACCAAATTTATTTTATTGACTATTTATAAATTTATTTTTTCATTTTAACAATAATTTTGTTGAATTAGCAAAATCAGCTTACTTCGATTAACAAAAGTAATGTGGTTAAAAGAACTAATTCCATTGGATAGTTCGATAAGCTATGTCATAAATCTCTCTGTATACAGCCAATGAGTGAATAATGTGACGAATCAACAAAATCATTTATTCAGCAAAATATGTTAGTGGAATCAACAAAATTCGGTTAAATTAACTAAACAGTTTGATTAAAAAAAAAGGGGGGGTTCTGGGGAAGAAAATGTTTGTTTAACACCATCAGGCGGATTTTAATTCCCAGCTGCGAAGACTCGTCCCAGAAATCTTTCACAAAATGTTATTTAATAATATGAACTTCATTTATTTCTTTTCTTTCAGACTTATTCATAATGTCTGGTGGCAATTTATTTTAAATGAGAGCAATTACTTTGCTCCTCAAAGGGTTAAGCTATATCAGAAAAACAATTATACAGTTAATTTAATTAATTTTTGTTTTTCAATGAAATGTATTTTCCTGTATAATAAAAAAAAAATAATGCATTCAATGTTACTTTTATGTCCAAGACAATGACGAAAAGTAACCAGATTTCAATATAACAACCTTTACAGTTTCTCTATAACTATTTGTTAAGATTACACTGGAAAATAAAGCATAGAAATTGTAAAAGATTAAAAAACATTAACATAGCTAATCATAATTATGTAAAAAAAAAATGGCATTTTTTTATTTTTAAGAAATTTTTGTTTTTAAATATCTGTATGTTAACATGATTAAATACTAATAATAATTAATTAAGTGAATAAATAACTTTGAAAGTAAACACTATAAATTGCAAGAAACTCACAACAGTTGCTTCAGGTCAAAATAATAGCACGGCCCTTCATTAAGGGGAAAAACCAGGCCCGAATGCATCATTAAAGCAGCAATTACGCACTCGCGTCTACTAGGAAGTTTAAAGTGACTTCTGCATTTGGCTTTCTCTGAAACATCGTTTGTAAAATTTAATAGAAATGCTGCTATCTACCGGGCAGAGAAGAACAAAAAGTTTAAAAATCGGTTAAAATAAGTAAAGAATATTGAAAATTTTGTGCATAAATAAATGGTAAATATTTGGTTTATTTGTGAAACCAGCGAACGTTAAAAGGTTAAATTTCACTTTTTACTCATAAGGATAGAATTAATACTTTTATTTTATTGTTTTAAGTAAACATTGCCAATTTAGAAGTCATTGAATTTAAAGTTATTAAACTCTAAGAAATTTCAGTAAAATTTGGAGAGTTGACCGTTAAATTATACGGCCAATTCCCTTTTTAGAGAAAAAAAGTACAGTTCACTGTCAGAAATTTCAGTAAAATTCGGAGAATTGATCGTTAAATTATACGACTTCTTCGAAAAATGTCTAGTTTTCATACCTGGAACAAACTGCTGCAAAATCCAGAGCTTTGACCATTTATAAAAGCCTACTTCCCTTCTTCGAGAAAAATTCATTACAACTTTACAGACATGACATTATTTTTACGGTCAGTGACTGGAACACTTTTTGCCAGTCACTGACCGTAATTTAGTGTGCAAAACTTTTTAAGTGTACTCATGTTTGTAACAAAGTTCTATAACACTCAGAATGTTGACTGTTTATTAAAGGTCACTTTTCCTTCCTTCGAGGAAAATCATGTCAGCTTTACAGGCGTAACTTTACTTTTACGGCCAGTGACCGGAAAACTTATTAACGGTCACTGACCGACAAAAAGTTTAAAATTTTTGTGCAGTGTACTCTGTAAAATAATTGCACACTACATTACGGTCAGTAACAGGAAAAAGTATCCAGTCACTGACCGTAAAGTTAAAGTTATGCCCTTAAATTCACCAAGATATTTTTCTTGGAGAAGGGAAATAACATTTAGTAAACGGTCAACACTCGGAATTTTAAGGAAATTTTTTACAAATACGGGTGCTAGAAATTTTTCTCGAAGAAGGAAGCTGGTTGTATAATTTAAAGGTCAATTCTCCAAATTTTACGGAAATTTCTTAAAGCGTAGCTGAATAATGGCATGACCCAAAATTCCCTTTGCCAAGCTTGAGCTTTACCTATCAGTATGCACATTCAAAAACATAATCTTATTACTTACTTCTTTTATTACTCATAGATTATTATTACCCATAGATTAATGTTACACATATGGCAATTAACTTCAGTTATAGGATGGACAGTAGTCAGTTAAGTCAAAGGAAAAATAAAACTTCTCCGCTTTCAGAAAATGTGACCCTCTAAAATAGGTGTTCAATTGTACTCGGGCTTTTAATGGAGGTAAATTAGTATTAAGTCCGATAAGAAAAACTTAAGATCGGGAAAAACAAGCTTTTAACCCGGTAGCACTCGCTGGGGTGACTCAGTCACCCCAGCAGAGACAATTTATTGGAATAGGTAGCCGGTTTCGAAAAATCGCCAACATGGCGCTTTTCTTATCCTGTCGAAAATTGCAACCCTCCACAGCATACGTAAGAGAGTGCGAGTTACGTCAAACAGAACGCTGAATACATGTGGATTAGACTAGAAAGGGTTTATTAGTGTCGCTCTAGAACTGCATAGTGAGCTATTGGAGACAATATTGATTTCAAGCGTAGGGTTGAAAATACGTATGGAAACAATTTATTATATATACACATACATGTTTTGATTATATATATATATATAATTTAAACATTATATATAAAATTAAATGCACATAATATTATATGTAAATAATATAACATTTTAACCCATCCCTTAAAGTTAATCACAGACTATCGCTAATATCCCACTGCGCAGTTCTTGTTAGACGTTAAACTCACTCAACATCATTCTTGATGAAAAAAAAAAAAAAAAAAAAAAAAAAAAAAACTCCTCCAAACGCCATTTTTTTAAAAATAACTTTTGGGGGAAAATGTTTAAAATCGATTATACACTAATCTCTATAAGCATATAGTGAGCGTCTTCAAAAAACGAAAAAAAAAAACAAAAAACAAAAAAACTGAATATAATTAAATTTAGTTATAATATATTACCTTAAGAGGTCATCCCTTCCGTGGAGGATCAAAATTGTGATGGCATGTCTCCAGACCACCTCTAGGGGTGTGTCCCAGACCGTCGCCAATTGCCCATCTGCGCAGTACTAGTGCGACGTAAAACCCAACCATCCATCCATCCTTAAGAGGCCTCTCCACTTATCGTCCCTAGAAGCCAGAGCCAATGTTATTCTATCGGAAATTTCTCCCCATTATAATTCGTTACCTAATATATATTTTTTATTTCCGTTTTCAGATTAAGAAACTTCACAACTATTAAACAATTTATCGCTTTCTAAACATTATTTAAAAAAAATTTAATATTTTATTTTGAGGCTGTAAAATGCGAGTTTTCACAATATGAAATTTTTAATTTTTGAGCTTAAAAATGAAACCTTAAAAATAAAAAAGATCAATTTTTAGAAAGCAATAAATTCTTTAATAGTTGTGAATTTTCGGAAAGTGAAAACGGAATTTAAAAGTATGCATTAACGAATCATAATGGGGCGAAATTTCCCATAGAATAACATTGGCGTCGGCTTTCGGAGAGGATAGGTAGAGAGTCCCCTTAACTTTTTCGGGAGAGGTAACGTACTTGAGAAGGGTCAAGCTGATAACTGGAAGATTGAAGGTTAGATATTTGTGACAGCCAAAGAGCATCATATACACTATTAATAGCTGGTGCACCATTAGTGTATATGACGAGCAATCTTTAGTGGTTGTTCCTTGTTCCGAGATTAATATTTCTTGGATTTATCGAAACAGTAAGCCATTCACACTCAGAGGATAAAAAGGATGAATAACAGACTGTAGCCGGACACAGTAGTTCGGTTGGAACTGCGTTGAACTCGTAGTTGGAAGGTTTAGGGTTCGATGCTCGAGTCGGACAAAGATCGTCGTGTACACATAAAATCCGTTGTAACTGCGATGTCTTCTATGTTTCCATACAAATTACATCTATGGGGAGTAACCGAAGCGGTGAGACATCCCCTTCGTGGAGGATCAAAATTCTGATTTCATGTCTCCGGACCATCTTTGGGGTGCACCCAATTACCAATAGCGCAGTACAAGTGTGACGTTAAAAATCAACCATCTTACTACAAAGCGTCTCCAATTGCCCATTGCGTAGCATAACGCAACGTTAATCTCGCTCAGCGCGGCTCTCTTAAATTTTATTCACTAAAATATCATTATATTAATTAGACCGGTAGCACCCGGGTGGACCACCACACCCTGCCACACCATTGAGTCATCACAACCTGGTAAAACTTTTTATTGTAGAATTTGTACTTGTGTATTAAGAATCATCCCTTAAGCAACTGCTTCTAAACTGATTTACTTGAACAAGGTGGGACGGTATCCTACTTAGTAGAGCGTCGGGCTCGTAACAGAAGTATTGCTCGTTCGATATTCACAATGGTCAAAGATCGTCGTGTACTTTAACTCGGTAGCACTCGCGCAGGGTAACAGAGTCACGCTAACGGGTGAATAGTAGTTGAATAGTATGCCTGCTTCTAAAACATCGCCAACATGGCGTTTTTTCTATCTTGGTGGAAATTGCAACCCTGTAGTGTCTACAAAGAGAGCGACAGTTTCGGTGAACAAAATAAAATGCTAAATACGCGCGGGTTGGGTGGGATAGGGGCGATTAATGTTGCGCTAGAACTACGAAGTGAGCTATTGGAGAGTGTCTGCAACACACACCTTAAGGATATATATTTCTTATATTGTATATTTACAAATAAATATACGTACAGTCGGTAACAAATGTCTCCGAACACTAGCAAAAATTCCTATATAAAAAAAAGTACACTTAATAGAGTTTTGTTAAGTAAATCCTTGTCGAATCCTGTTTTTAGACTGACTAAAAACAGGATTCGACAAGGATTTATTTAACAAAACTGTATTAAGTGTACTTTTTTTATATAGGAATTTTTGTTAATGTTTGGAGACTTGTTACCGACTGTACTATCAAAATTTTCATCCTCCACGGAGGAGACAAATCATACCAGAGAATCATTTTGAATGATCGTCATAAAATAATTTCAGGTCAAGTACTTTCCAGTCCAACTTCAACGAAGCCATAATTTCGATAAAACTTGTAATTCTATTAAAAGTCGTATTTCCATTTGGAACTTCCTTTGTAATGTTCTAATTTCATTTAATACTTTCATTTAACCAACAGAACAATTCAAACTAAGTAAACCTATACAGATTTTATATGGCAGATGTTCATTTCAAAATACACCTTCAATACTGTTCCATAAATATGATGCATTTACTAAATCTGTTTGCGAAGAAAACGATGACGTAAACTGAACAGAGGGAACAACCAACACGAGAGTTTGCTATCGCTGGCGAGTTAGCACAGTAATGGCATGAGGCAGCTCCAACTGAATTCCAACTTTTCGAGGTCTAGTGCGCGCCTTCCACCGGGTTAAAGAAGTCGGCTCTTCAATGGAAGTGGAATTTTATAGAGGTTTCATTGTATTTCACTTTTTTTTTTCCCAGGTCAAAAATGCTATAAATATTTTGGAGCTAAAAGCGAAGATAGATTAATGTACGTACAAGCTAGAGATGCCTGCTGGAATCTTGGAAAGGAATATAGTCTCGTATCAATCCATAGCATGGAAGAGCAAGGTAATGATATAATTTTGGTATATTTTCAGAAATGTATTTTCATAAATAGAATTTTGAAAAATAACGAAACATTTATTCATTGAATTCTAGAGAGATCTTTTTTGGTGAAAAAATTTTGGGCCCGGGGAGGAGTGTGGGGTAGGGGTGTCGCTAGGGCTGGTAACTTTAAAATTTATAATGGGATATATCCCTGAAAACTTCTCTTCAAGATAATCAGTCGGATATATAAATAGTTTTGTCCTGCGATAATTATCAAAAAAGACACGTAAGTATAAAATTCATATTTCAAAGCCTTAAAAATTCGTGTATCTCTTTTAATAAATATCGCAAGACTAAACTATTTATATAAAATTTATTGTCTTGAAGAGACGTTTCAAAGAATGTATCATAAGACACACCTTCTTATTTGAAATTTTAAAGTTGCCCTTCCTGGAGTCCCCCTAGACGGGACTGCATGGATACCCTCGTATCTGGGACAGTCGATGATGGGGCGCGCTTGCGTGTCACCTGTCTTACCCCCCCCCCCCCCCCACATACACACACACACAGGTCCAAAATATTTTCACCAAAAGAAGTTCTCCTCGAATTCACTCAACATGTGTTTTGCCATTATTTAAAATTCCAATGCATTTCCGAGATAGGAGGGGGGGGGCGACTTTTAGCGGCCCCTGTATATGTCATTAGTTACAAAAAAAAAGTTTAAATTTAAAACTTTTATGAATTTTCGCCATGCCACTGAATCTAGGATACTGAATTTAATAAATGTAACTATTTCTTTATTTCAAAATGAATGTTCAATCACACAAATTTTTAAAATTAGATAAAAACAAATTTGCAAGGAGACAAAAAAAAAAAGCATTATAAAAACAACTATAAAACAAAATGACATTATAAGTAACTAATTAATCCTGACATGTGGATCTAAAAAATAAAAATAAATAAATGAAGGTGTTTTTTATTTATTTATTTATTTATTTTTTATTTTAAATAATGTTTGATCAACTGTATATTATTTTTAAAATATTACATAGTTTCGTACATTTTGTAATAACTATCTAGACATTTTTAATTGCATAGTTTTTGATAATGTTCATCATCCCTTGTCCCCATAAGTGCATAAATGCTTTTAATCGTTCATGTCCGAACTCGAATTTAAAGTCTTTCTTAAGTATGCCACTGAGAGATTTAATTATTTGAGCATAATTGGGTATAAATTTTCGTTTATCATAAAAATGAAAGGATCTTCTTAGTCGTTTTGGATTGATTTTTTATTGCTAATACTTTACTTTTTATGGTTCCGTTTTCTATAACGTACCAGAGAAATTCGGTTCACCTTTTTAAAAACTGGCATTAGGAAATATATATATATATATATATATATATATATATATATATATATATATATATATATTAATCCATAAAGATAAGATACTTTAAGTTAACGTCTCAGATTTTTTTATGCCTTCTTCTTCATCTTATGACATTACTACGTTGTTTTGGAATCTTGGAAACCTCTGGTCGTCTATGTACAGTACTAGAGTATTATCATGCAATAGGTCTCTAAAAACACTGTTTATGTGTCATTGAAATAGGAAATTGTATAGTACCAGAGGTGCATAGTCCAAATAGACATCTAAGATACTCATATGTATCGTTATGAGTGAAAAACACGGTATACTTAAGAGTTTCCCCCTCAATATCTACATGAAATAAACCATTTTACCATGTTTTTATTATTAACTTCTATTCTTGTTTGTTTGTGTGTTTGTTTGTCTGGTACAAATCTTGCAATCTATTTTTAACTAACTTCCCTACTAGCTAGACATTTGAAACTTTCACAGTAGCTCAGAACCCGGTGACATCATAATACTTCGAAGACCGATTTTCGAATTTCCGAATAGTTTTCTTTTAATTAATTAAAATATGAAAATAATAAGCTCCTAATAGCAATAAAAATAGTCATTAAAATATTAGCTATAATTTAATTGTTGCCAAAAAAAAATGTACGAGTTCATTTCCTTTCGACATAAAAATAAATACATTTAATTAAACGTGAGCGTTAAAAAATTGTAAAAAGTTAAATTATGCATCTGGCGAAAATTGACGTCATTATCACTTTAAAGATTTTCTACACCTTGATAAAGTGCTAATGTAATTCATGATGCAAATATATGTTGTTCGGAAAGGATTAATATTTTATTTTTAAAACCAACTTTTTTTATTCAAATTTCCGGTAACTCTTTAACCAATCACATTAGAACGTCCATCTTTGGAATATCGATAATAAGGATTTTCTCGCCAAAAGTCACTAAATTTGGTGCCAAATCCATTACCTGCCTATTGGAGCTTTTTAATGCGTTTTAAAGGGAAAATTAAGCTATTTTAACGCGAAAAAGAGCTGGAAATGCAGAAAATTGACATTTATCAACTTACTAAGCCTCTTTGAAAGAATTTATACAAAAATAAAATACAATTAATTACAATTTCGTAACAATACGCATTGATAAAGTGCTAATGTAGTTAGTTCTATAGCTATGATTCAACAATAAATTTAAAAACATGGTTTATAAAAAGTTTTTTATCTTATAATTTTTTAAATCATTTGATGGACTATTTTTCCTTTTTCTAAACGCTCAAAAACATCTTCTATTAAAGGTAAAGGAAATATGTCTTTAACTGTTTTTCGGTTCAAAAGTCTAAAATCTTGACACTGGCGATAATCGTTAATCGAAACAGCTGGTTCGTATAGTTCTATTTTTTAATAATTCATCAATTTTTTGATCAATAATTTGTTGCTAAGTTAAAGGAAACCTTCTTGGTCGCTGTTTAACTGGTATTTTGTCTGTCAAAATAATGCTTATTTTTAAGTCAACACTTTTATTTTTCCGCGGCTCATAACTTTTACGTATTATTTCTTTTTTATGCTCTGAAGAATTACTGAGATGATTGAAAGTCGATTTCATTCAAATTTATTATTACTACAAAGTAATCTAAAAAGTCATTTTCCGAATATATATCATCTTCAATGACTATCTTGTTTACCTCCAGCAGCGCCAGACAGCTGTCTGTCTGAGATTTTTCAATTGTAAACGGCGGGGGTAATTTAGAGAGAATATTTTCTTAAAGAAGACATTTGAAACTTCATTTTTAAATTAAAATTTAATAAATTCAACGACCTTACGTTGAAGCTTCTTGAAGGCTTTCATATCGAATTCCTGATCTCCTCAGCAACCAGCTTCAGATGATGCTAAACTTGGTCGAAGCTAATTTTTTTCTTATCGTCGTCCCCTGAACTCAGGAGGTGGCACCACTTTTGATTTATGCCCAGTACAGGCTCAATGTTGTTGCAGCTACGACGACTTGAAAAAATTCCACTGAAACTGAAAATAGAGAACTGAAAATAATAAAATAGTTTTATTCAATTTTAACAAGAAACTTTCCGCTTCTTTATGTTTAGAAAACTAATAAACTAATTTTATTTAATTTCTACAGAAAATGTTCCCTTGTTGAGATATCTGAAAATTAATAAAATATTTTTAACTGATTTCAACAAGAAAAATTCCTCAGTTTAATTAGAATACTGAGAAATACTAAAATAATTGAATTACAACGCAAAAATTCCAGTGTTCCGAAGTTTTATTTACTTTTAGTAGGATATATTATGTAATACTGAATACTGAAAACTAATAAAATAGATTTATTTACTGTTAACAGCAAACATTACACAATTTTAAGTACTGAAAACCAATAAAATAGTGTGATTTACTTTTAACAGGAATATTTCCACTTTTTTGATCACTCAAAACTAATTAAATAACTTTATTTACAGTAGTAGTAGTATTTACTTTCTCTTAAAATTTAATTTAATTATCTCTCTAATTCAACAGCATTTTTAACGCAGCATCTACCAGAATTGGGAACATCTGCATGGATTGGTATGAACAAAATCGAATCGGACGAATGGGGGCATGATATCGTATTCGGTTGGGTAGACAACTCCAGGAATGATTTCAAATATTGGGCTATTGGACATCCACCACCTGGAACTTGGGTAAGTAAAGAGCAAGAAAAATATAATAACCTGTAATAAAAATATATAATTGATAATTATAATACATTATTAAATCTATTGTTTCTATTTTGCATTACTTAAATTAGAGATAACGAGACTAGAACATCAGATTAATATAATTATTATTTAACTCATTTTGGATCAGTTGTTCGTGACTAAATTTTTGCTATAATTACATGTTTTGAGTTCCCCCATTTCTGTGACTTTTGACGATCAGTCTGTGCGACTGTGTGTTATTCTTATTAGTAACTCTAAAACAAATATTATCAAGTAGTCCAAATTCGATATTCTAAATCTATATCACATGATGTTATTGCTTACTTTTTACTGAGATCGGACGCTGGTCATTGTACAAAGGGACATACAGGGGGGGAAAAAATCAAATTTATTATATACTAGCTGGAACCCGTCGAATTCGACGATCATTTTATTGACCGTAATGTTTCAAAAAACGTCGCATCATTATTTAAATGTATTTCAAGTTGAAACATCTAATATAATTAACGACATTTCACTTAAAAAAAAGAAAGTCAGAAAAATGCTTATAAATAGAAATACTACATATGACATCACTTTCTACAAAGTACAGTCAATGTGACGTCAAACTGACTCCAAATAAACAGTTCCTATCTTTAATTTTCTATTTTGTTTAATACTAAGACTACATGTTAGCTGACCCGTCCGGCGTTTCTCGGGCCCATGGTAATAACCTTAAATGAACCTTAAATTTGTATGGTTTTACTTCTTTAACTCGTTTTTGTTTGAATTTCTATTTTTAAATAAAAGCATCGTGAAAAAATAATCAACTGTAACAAAAAAAAATTACCTCAAACCGAACGAAACTCTGCCTTGTGACCCTGGTGCCTTCGGCAGCGCATACGCCGGCCGCTAATAACATAAAAAAAATTCCAAAAAATTAACTTGGAACCAAACGAACCCGCCCGGCAATGCCCGGACCCATGATAATAACCTTAAATGAACCTTAAATTTGTATGGTTTTATATCTTTAACTCGATTTTATTTGAATTTCTATTTTTTAATGAAAGCATCACACAAAAAAAAAAAAAAAAAAACTTCAAACAGAACGGAACTTGGGCTCGTGACCCGGTGCCTGCTGCAGCGTATATACAGGCCGCTAATAACATGAAATAATTATCAAAAATGAACCTTGAACCGAGCGAACCTCTGACTCGTGTTACCTCTGCCTGTAGCTGCTGCACTGTATAGCAGGCATGCATGCTACGCACGCGTTGCAAAATCCACTTTCCTCCACCAGGGGGTGCAGTAAGTTGTATACGAACATCACCAATCGCCTTGAATTTCCAAGACTTTTCAAATAAGGTGTCACTGGTGGTGTCAACTGCAAAATCCTTTAGTTGCACTTTCCACCGCCAGGGGGCGCAGTGTGTTCTGTACGAACATCACCAACGGTCAGGAAATACCAAGACCTTTAAAATAAGATATAACATGATAAGGTCTACTACAAAATCACCTAGTTCCATTTTTCACCACCAGGGGGCACACTATATTGTACAAAAACATCCCCAATCAACATGAAATTTCAAGACCTCTATCACCAATCGCCTTGGATTTCCAAGACCTTTCAAATAAGGTGTCACATGCTGCCCAAGCAGCACCGAAACGTTCTCTGAACGTTCAAAAATTGTTCTGCAAACACGTTCTAAGAACGTTCACTCTGAACGTGTTATAGACGTCTATCTGTCCATCTTGAAGACGTACAATAGTACGGTTCAGAGAACGTTCAATGAACGTGTAACTATCACCATCGGTGTTATAGAAGCGTTCTGAGAACGTTCTATGTACACGGTCTCAGAACGTTCTAAACGTTTTTAGAACGTTTTCAAAACGTTATACACATTTTCAGAACGTTCTAGAAAACGTACTGTAAACGTTCTAAAATAGTGTAGAAACGTTCTGAAAACGTTCTATACACACGTTCTCACAACGTTATGTAAACAATTTTTGAACGTTCTTTGTACGTGCTAAAAATGTCTTGTATCATAAAATGGAAGAACTCGCAACAATTGTTCCGGGTCGAAAGAAGACACGACCCTTCGTCAGACGAACATAGTAGGCACGAGTGCTGAAAATACAAGAGCTACGTTGCAGTTTTTTTTGCAGCATTCGTGCCTACTTTGTTCGGTTGATGAAGGGTTATGTCTTTTCTCGACCCGGAACAATTGTTGCGAGTTCTTCCATTTTCTTCGAATTCTTGAATTTTATAGTGTCTATTCAAAGTTCTGCACTTGTTATTTTATTTACTTATTTTATTTTTCTTTTTTTCCTTCCTTTCCTTATTTATCTTTTCTTTCCTTTTTTCCTTTTTGTGTAGTGCATTGTAATATGGTATAAGAAACGATCAAGTATTTTGAATATTCTGGATAAATATTTGAATTCAAAAACGAATAAATAAATTCAAGATTTAGAATATTTTGAAAAAATTTAAGATATATGCCCCCTGCTAACTAATTATTATTCCCCCCTAGATTTTGCATCATTATAATTTAACAATAGAATATAACCATATTTTGATATTGATTTTAATAAGTTAAGCAAAAAAACTTAAATATATTTTTATGTCTAAATTTTGAAACTTACTGCAAATTTTAGCATTCAAACACAAAAATTTTTTATTAAATTTTAAATTATCAATGGAATCTCAGATTAATGCCCAGATATGTTACATATTCTATTTTTAAACTATAATAATGCAGAGTCAATGGAAAACAAAAAATAAAAATTAGTTAAAAGAAGTACCCAAGTGTACAAAATTAAAACAATGAACTGTTTCCTCGTTTTCTTTTTTTCCACATAATTCTTAAACAAATAAACACAGAAGTATAAAATTTGGATAGCATGTTTTTTAAAATACCATGAATCGAATTTTATATAACTTTAGCATAAGTAATAATTCTTAAACTAAAAATCAGTAAATTTTTCTCGAAAATAAACTTTGGAAAAATGAAAAATTTCAGCAATTTTAGAAAAGAAAACTTAATGAAAAATGGTCATGAAGGTGCATTACAGATAGGTTAAAGATGTACGTGCATCTATATTTTATTTGTAGATTAAAACCGAAAATTTTTTCTTGTAGTAATTTTTTTTTTTCTTTTTTCTTTCTTTATTTTTTCGCGTGTGAATATTTTTTTTTTAATTTTACATAGAAACATGAAAATCGGATAAAACGTTCATTATTAAATTATTTATCGACGTTTTTATTATTCTAGTGATGGTCACAGTTTATACAAATTAGTAATTATTATTATTATTATTTTTTTTTTTTTTTTCAAAAATTCCATTATTAAAGTAAAAGAGAAATGAACACAGAAAGAAAAATCAGGATTTTGTTTTTAACATTTGAGGGCATGTGCGTGTTCACTTGTCTATAATGCATCATTAACACAATTTTTCATTAAGTTTTCTTTACTAAAATTGTTGAAATTTTTCATTCTTTCCAAAGCTTACTTTTGAGAAAAATTAATAATTATTACTTTAAAATTATTGCTTATGCTAAAGTTATGTAAAATTCGAATAATGGTATGATAAAGAACATGCCAGCCAAATTTTATGTCCATGTGTTTATTTGTTTAAAAGTTATGTACAAAAGAAGAAAATAGGAAAGCAGGTTTGTTCCTTTAATTTTGAACAGCGGTGTATTTTAAATACGTTAAATAAATAAATAAATAAATATATATATATTTAAATAGATTCCGTGAAATTTCCTTAATATTTTCATATTTCAAATCATGCGTATGCAAAATTTATTTAAATTATTGATTTTGAGTTTATAAATTTTACATACACCATGCAGTGAAATATAACAGTATAAAATGTGGTAAAACTTTTTGAACAATAAATAAATAATTAATTAAAAGTTGTTTCTGCAAACAAAACAAATAATAAAATAATAATAATAAATAAAATAAAATAATTTAAAACATTTAGAAATATTAAGAATCACCTTCATATTGTTTGTCTATGTTTGTTTGTTTTTTTTCTTTATTTCTTTTCTTTCTTTCATTTTTCTTCCCTTTGGATTTTGTGATTCATTTGTATGTATGTGTGCCTTTGTGTTATAAAATTTTACGTACATGTCTTCAAATATAATAACATACAGTATTTTCATTTTTTTTTTTTTTTAACTATAATTAAAGAAAACTGAAAAGTTTTAAGATGCTCCTTACTGACTAATTATTATTTTTCCCTTTGATTTTGCATTAATATATTTTAACAATAGAACCTAACCATATTTGGGTAATTAATTTGCGAAATTCTTGTTAAGTTAAATATATATATATATATATATATATATAGATATATACAGTCGGTAACAAAAGTGTCCGAACACTAACGAAAATTCCTATGTAAATTAAGTACACTTCGTAAGGTTGTATTAAATAAATCCTTGTCGAATCCTATTCTTAGTCAGTGTAAGAACATGATTCGATAAAGATTTATTTAACAAAACCGTATGAAGTGTACTTTTTTTACATAGGAATTTTTGCTAGTGTTCGGACACTTTTGTTACCGACTGTATATGTTTAAATACTGAAACTTATTGCAAACTTTTGGCATTCAAACATAGAACTATTTTTAAAACTTTAACTTATCAATGAATTCACAAATTAATACCTAGATATGTTATATATTCTATTGATAAAGAGTAATAATGTACAAATGATGGGAGAAAATAAAAATATTTAAGAGAAGTATTAAAAAAAAAAATTAAAATTAGTTAATTAATCTATTTATTATCGATTTTGAGAAGATTTAATTTTAAAGTATTGATTTAGAGTTTATGAATTTTACTTACACATGCATTGAAATATAACAATATAAAATACGATAAAAATTCTTGAAAATCTTTTAAATATAAAATAAATAAATTTTAAAATTTAAAATATTTTTTAAATTTTTAGAGAGCCGGCTGCTAACTATTTTTCCCTTGATTTTACAATACTACAGTCTAACAATAAAATCTAAACAAATATACTTAAATATATCTAACATTAAACTGTAATAATACAAAATCGAATGGGGAAAAAAATAATAATAATAAATAATTAAAAGGTAGTTAGCATGAAAAATTAAAAAAATTAATGTTTTCAAATTATTATTATTACTCTTTATTTATTTATTTATTTATTTATTTGTTTATTTTTTATGGTTTTTGAAAACTTTAATTTATTTAATTTTGTTAAATTTGAATGCAGATTTGGGCAAAACTATGGAAATCCTAGACTAGACATATGAAAATTGTGTAGAATAAACTTATCTGTAGATAGTGTATCCAAATGTCAGGAAGAAATCTCAAACCACACGCAATGAAAATAATGACAGAAAAAGTTACCGTTATCTATCTTGGACCTTGGAGTCCAAGTGCTTCCGTTGTCATAACTGGCAAACCCAATAAAAATTTCACAGTTTGGCGAATTTTTTCGTTTTTTTTTTTTTTTTTTTTTTTTTTTTTTTTTTTTTTTAAGATTCAAGATTCAGCAAAATGTATATCACTTTTATATTATTAATTGAAAAGGAATTTAATTTAATTATATTTATTATTTTTGTGAGAAATACAAAACTCAAGATTTTTATTCAGATTTTTTTTTTTTTAATATTACGTGTTATTGCGTATCTATTTAATAATATTTTGCAAAATAATTGACGTTTATTATGAAGTAAAATATAAAAATTTGATCGCAACTAAAATAATCGCATGCCTGCTTATATGAATCAATTACAATAAATTACAGGAAATGTTAAACTAGTGTCTTGTGACTATCACACAATTTTTTTCTTTATTTTCTAATACAATTCACATAGTTTAGATCAAATCACACATTTTACACAGTAAAATTGAAAAACAAAATAAAATATATATATATATATATAATAATAATATTAACTTTTTTTTTTTTTTTTAAATATCGATAACTTTGTTTTACATTATCACAGATAATTGATTCAACCGTTCGTTTTAAAAGATATCAACGAGTAATTTTGAAAAAATATTATAAAAATTTACACACCCGAGGAGGGGGGAAGGATTGCTATTCTTCTTGTTAAAAGTCTTGTTCACCGTTAATATTTTTTAAAAAATCAGTTTGACAATGTTCAACTAAAGAAATCCCTATTGTGTGTATTTATAAGAAATTTTTTCCTTTATTGTAATATTAAAAATTTTGAAAAAAATAAATGACAGTGCGACCTGTTGAGCGTTATATGTGTAAAAAAAAAAGGGGGGGGGGTAATAATCACTAACTGATATCAAGGGGGAGCAAAATATAAGTTTTCAGGAAATTCTGTTCATTAGTTTTTGACCTAGAGATGACACAAAATTCTTATCACACATGTCCAAACACACAGACAAACTGGCATTTTCTAAGAAATATCAATTTTTTATTAGAACATCTTAAAAAGGGAAAAATCTATCGAAACGCGGAAGCCAAAAATATTTACGAATCAAACCTTTCTTCTTTTTATTATAGAAGAAAGTAATAAATAAATAAGGAAAACAAAATTTTTAGCTACTTTATTTATTATTTTTTTTTTTTATTGTTTCAGCTTCTAAATTTACAATATCATAGATTATTTACAACGTATGATCACTTCACTGTTTATTATTATTATGTTTGTTACTTACATAAGAAAAAAGCACTAGATTTGTGAAAATGTTTAACTTCCGGTTTTCGATAAATATACACGTTTTGTGACTTCTGAGTATGATTTGGCTTTTTTTTTCACTTGAAAATGACTGTGAGTTCGTTAAAAAATAAAGAAATAAATAGAAATAAATAAATGTGGACGCGGTTTCTCAAGAAGCAATTGACGCAAAGTAACATAACATTTGAATGGACCAGGAAGTAAATTAGTGCTTATTAGCTTTTAAGATATTATTGTCCATTTTGTGGCGCTGATATAATGTGATCCCATATAAGGAAAGGTTGTATCAGAACTTGTATGATACATAAATGCACTAAAGTTATATATGAGATCAGCATTATGTAAATCTCTGCTGATTCAATTTGGGTGCATATCGGTCGACAGGTGCTTCTGCTATGCTGCAATTTAATCTTGTTAACGGGAAGGCAGTATATCAGTTTCTATGATATTTAAAAGCATCACATTTCGTTTGTGAGATGGCTATTGTAAAGTTAAATAAATTAATTTTCCATATCGGCTATGTTAGGTGGCGCTACTACGTTGAAGTTTTACCCGTTTAGTTAAAATTTTATTTCAACTTTTGTCATTTAAATACCACAAACTTGGTATGTGAAAAATATATTATTAAAATTTGTTCTGATTGAATTCGGATACAAATTGGCAAACAAGTTGTGCTGCTATTACTTTTTACGATTTCTAGATGTCTACAGTCTACATTTCAGCATCTATTGCTGAAAATTACACGAAATTACATATATAAAAAGTTTTTTATATGATGGTAAGTTGATTAAAATTCTGTAAATGCTAATCGTAGCTAACTTTGTTCATATAGAATGATATAAAAGAAAGTTTTGTGATGGTCCCAGCGTAACTAATTTTGTATTATAGTTGTGTCACTCAAAGAAAAAATAGTTATATTTTTATTGATACGAGTATAATACAGAAATTATTTATTTTTTAGTAATAAATTTCGTAATTAACAAAAGAGAAAAATAATTCGAATCTCATTGTTTATAAAAAAGTTTCCATCTCTTCTTCACTATATTGTTTAATTTAGTGATAAACCCTACAGTTAATGCCTTAAAATATGCTTGATTTCAAATGAAGAAGAAGAAATCTCCTGAAATCTATCTTTAGAGCTTTATATGGAAAATAAAAGTTTAAAATAGGTTATTTTTTATATAGCTCTTATATCGTATAAAAATTTCGTGCACATTATTGTTTTCTTGAGTAAATATTTATCGAGTCATGGTCTTAGTCTTATGCTGTTCATAGAAAAGTAAGTTTAAGGCCTGAGCCCAGTCCGGACGAAAACCGATAAAGTCAGGCTCGATGAAGAAAGGGGGAAAATGAATAAAAACAACAAGAAAAAATTGCATGCATTTCTACGCTTTTTTATTTTTATTTTATTTTATTTTTATTTTATTTTTATTGTATTTATTTATTTATTTATTATTATTGCTATTATTATAATAAGTATTAGTATTATTATTTTGTATCTAATTTTCAGAGGCTTTATTAGATTAGAATTTTTTTATTCAGAGGCTAAGCAATTTATTAATGGAAAATGATGCCATTCTCATGTAATATCCTGACAAAAATAGCGTTATAAACATACACACAATGACACACACATGCACTCACATATAGAAAGAGAAAGTTTTCTGAAATCATTTTTGGCTCTCATGATGTGTGGAACTTCAAGATATCGCAAAATTTTTTAATTACGAAAAATGTACAGACAAAAGTCAGATTTATTAATATAGATTTATCATAAAACATATTTTTTTTTTTTTTTTTTCATTTATCAGACCCTTTCCAAACCCAAATAAATAAATAAATAGATAATGAAATAAAAATTACTTTTAGTTCCCCATCATACTATAGGTATGGGGAACTTAGGTATCGTGAAAATTTTCGACCTCGGTTTTTTGACTTTTTTACACGTTTTCAGGTGTGAGGAATCCGAAAATGACAAAATTTGTATGGTGTCTGTCTGTAGGGTGTCTGTTAGTGGGTTAGTGTGTTAGTGTGTTAGTCTGTGTACACAATATCTCAAGAACAAATTGTCGCAGAGAGGTCAAATCAGTTTTAAAGTATTACTTTCGACACTGGCAAGAACCCTATTCATTTACAACATTCGAATTTAAAAACTTTGTAAGTTATTAGAAATTTACGATTTTCTTAACATGGGAGAATAGGACAAAAATTCACTTAAACGTGCATTAAATGGAAACTTTTTACTGTAAAAATGTCAGACCAGTTTTAAAATAGTTTTGATGCCGGAATGAACATCAGTAACTATAAATAAGCTACTTTGAAAATTTCGCAAGTCATTGGATATTTACGAATTTCTTAACATGGCAGAATAGGACAAAATTTGACATAAATGTCAATTTTGAGAGATATTTTCATCGTAAAGATGTCAGACTACTTTTGAAATATTATTTAGGATACTGGCATGAATATTATTGACTATGAATTTTCCAATATAAAAATTTCGTAAGTTATTGGAAATTTACAAATTTCTTAACATGGCAGGATAGAGCAAAATTTCGCATAAACGTCAATCTTGAGGGATGTTTTCATCGTAAAGATGTCAAACCACTTACGAAATATTATTTAGGATACTGGCATGAATATCATAGACTATGATTTTTCCAATTTAAAAAATTTGTAAGTTATTTGGAATTTACGATTTACTTAAAATGACAGAATGGGGTAAAATTGAGCATAAACTTCCATTTTGAGGATCATAAATACATTAGACAACTTCAAAATTACATTTATAATATTTTTTTTGAACATGATTGAATACAAATATTCTAATAGGAAAATTTCGTAAATTATTCGTAATTTACGATTTTACCAGCATAGCGAAATTGTAAATTTTTCATACAAATATGAATTTTGAGGATTATTGCATTGGAAATAGTAGCATGAAAACTAAACAACGGAATTGACCCTGATAAAATAAATTAATAGATTAGAATAAGATAAATATATCGAAGTGAACGAAGGATAGCCTATTAGGCGGGGATTTCATTCTGTCACTCTATCAAACTTTGGCGAAATTCATTTCTTTTAACATGATTATAATATGTCTCGCACTAGAAATATATGAGAACATAAATAAGATGGGGAACTGAGCAGAGTCCACCTATGCCAACTAACTAGTTAATTATATATTATCAATATTAAAAAAAAAAAAAAGACTGTTTTTTATTTAAATTTTAATAATAATCTGGTGGCACTCATCCGACTTTTTCTTACTCTTACCTAGCATTTGAATGCTATAAACACAAATTGCGGATTAAGGTGTAAGGTAACAAGTACTATATATAAATCTACGTTTCAAATATTTCAAACTACTTTTAGGAACAAATAAATTTTGATGAATAACTCTCTTAGTGAGGGGGTTAAATATAGTACTTACTATAAATAATTCTTGGTTGATATTAAATTTAAAAGTTCATTTGAAATTATTCAATCAATTTCGATCTCACCACTTTTGAAGCTTATTAATCTTAGTCAAATATTTTAAGTAGCAACCTCATAATCAACTTCAAAATACAAAATTTAAATTGTCTGCAAATATATGTTCTAAAGTTAGCTGATAACAGACATACACAAAGATTAACATTTTAAAATTTCATTTTAGTATTTAGGGACCCTCAAAACGTGTAATTATGCGCGAAACAAGCCTTAAAAATTTCACTTTAAAATTTTTTTATTTTGTTCTCTGCATAGGTATAAAGAAATTTTTATTCCTGGGTAGACCTGTAAAGGAAAGGAGAACGATTCTCATACCATATTTTCCACAAAACATGCTTTTATGCATATAAAAAATATATGTTCATTTCATTTTGTTTAGTACAGGCTATAGATGTTAAACTGTAAATAGCAAAAAATTTTACCCACATACTTAATGTATTTGAATTATTATGGATATCCCTGTACACGAACCATTTCCATGATCTCAACGAAAAGCTAAGTGCAGCATCCTTATATGACACTGATTTAGAATGTTAAGTTTTCATATTCTGGAATTATTTGTTTTTTAGCTATGCTGATAACAGGCACACACGCATAGACATACACAAAGACACACATACACACTCAGAGATCAAACGTAAAAACTTGATATTTGGAGTCAGGGGACCTCAAAACGCGTAAGTATTAAAAAAACGCAGTTTTCAAAATTTAACCCAAAAAGCAATACTTTCTCTATCTTATCTAAGGATAAGAAAATGCATAAAAGAAAAGAAATAATTAAGGATAGGAGAAAATATAGCCAAATTAGCGATAAAGTTGCCAAACCGTTTTGTTTGACTTCCCGCAACAGCTGCAAATTAAAGCGCGAAAATCTTTGTGACTGCAATTCTGCTGACCATGCACTATATTACTCATTCAATAACATCCGGGATTTTCTTTTTTGTTCACGATTTCCATTAGACTCAAATCTTAAACATTTTTAAAACTTGTACATTGAGGCCATCACAAAACATTCGTCCATATTTTCCCATTCAAACTCTTGCAGTACAGAACATGTTATTTATTAAATTTATTATTTATCTAAATACTTTCCTCTGGCGAATGCATACGATTTTCATAAATCAGAATACAATCAGTTTTATGCTAGATCTAGAAAATATAATCTTAGAAAACATAATTTTCTAAAGATTTTCATTTTTGTTATTATTATGAAAAATGATAAAAAAGTAGATAAATTTGTTTTTAAATCATCAGAAATCGATGGTTCAACCATTCGTTTTAAAGGTAAACATATTGAAAAATCTTCCATACACCCCTTCTCCTCCCTCGGGAATGATGGATACTTATTCCTTGGAGAGAAATTGATGTCCGATGAATACCCCCCCCCCCCCAAAAAAAAAAAAAATAAATAAATAAATAAAAATAAAATAAAATAAAATAAAGAAAAAAAAAGCATTGAGTATTACTGGTTATACAACCAAGTTGTATCAACAATATATCAAATGTATGTCACACACAAGGTTTGATGAGTATATATATTATAGAAGCTGAGATATAGTTTTTCCGTAAATAGAAAATATAGGCTTTTTATAAATTGGAACGTGGCAGCGCCACCTGTCGTCCGATAAGCACCCAAAGTTAATCAGTAGAGTTTTATATACTAGCAATTTTACGTACAACTTTTACAACATTTATAAATCACAGAAGTTGAGATATTTCGTTCCCGTTATGGGATTAAATTGCAACATAGCTACGCCACATGTTGGCCGATGTGCATCAGTGACGTTTTACATAAAATCGATTTCACATATAACTTCAGTATATTACAAAATTTAGAAGTTTAAGTTTTGTTTTAAATCACATGAGCTGAAATATTGCCTTTCAGATAACGTAATTAAATTGCAGATTAGTAACGCCACCTGTTGGCCAATGTATACATTCAAAATGTATATACACCTCCTTATACATACACCCCGTGTATCAAGTTTTATGAATTTGTACACTATAGAAGTTGAGATATAACCATCACATAACTGGTGGGATTCACTACGTAGCAGCGCCACCTATCAGGCGAAATATCCCATATGCAATTAAAAAAAACACCAATTGAGGGCAAGTTCCAATTATATAACAAATTTCGTTAAATTCTGTCCATTGATTTTTGAAATAAAATATCCACAATTTTATTTTCACCAATTTAAAATTTTGTAATTTTTTTCACTTCACCGCTACTACTTCTAGTTGAGCATTCTTCATTGACGTGCTAACAAAACGTTAAACTGAAAATATAAAAAAGGCCCTATCCGCTATCATGTTAAAAAATTATAAATTTCGAATAACTGACGAAGATTTTAAATTAGAATGTTGCAAATCTCTGAATAGGATTGATATCATACGTGATATTTTAAAACTGGTCCGATTTCTCTGCAATCATTTGTTGTTAAGATTTCGTTTACCTGGACTAACAGACTAACACACTAATAGGCACCGATACCCATTAACGGGCACCATACCAACCTTTGATTTTCGGATTCTTCACACCACAAAACGTGTAAAAAATTCAAAAACCGAAGTCTAAAATTTTCATGATTAAACTAGTTTGCCTACCAATAGTATACTTAAAAATCCTTTTGTCATGTTCGTTATAATTACACTGTTACAGAACGTGTTATGACGGTCATATAGTTGAACGTTCTATATAGAACTAGAATTGTACGTGTTATAGATGGTACAAAGCACACATTTTCAGAACGTTTTAAATAATACTATTTTTGAACGTACAATAGAACGTTCTATTGACACGAAACACGGTGTTTGAACTACTGTAACCGTTATTAAACGTTCAAAGAACGTTCTTGTGCTACTTGGGTGGTGTCAACTGCAAAATCCTTTAGTTGCATTTTCCACCGCCAGGGGGCGCAGTGTGTTCTGTACGAACATCACCAACGGTCAGGAAATACCAAGACCTTTAAAATAAGATGTGACATGATAGGGTCTACAGCAAAATCACCTAGTTCCATTTTCCACCACCAGGGGTCGCACTATATTGTATACAAACATCCCCATTCGACATGAAATTTCCAGACCTTTAAAATGAGGTGCTACATGCGTGGGTCTAGAACGGATTTCCCTCTCAAACTAATTTCCCCCCTTCCTCCCCCCTTCCAAATCTACTTTCCCCCTTTCCCCCCCTTTAAAAACGAAAATTCCAAATTCGCAGAAAGTGATTTTTTAGTATTCGACTCTAGTCCCCATATATACAATTTCTTCACCGTGAAGTAATTTGGAGCTTAGTTAAGCTCGTAAACGTGTTTTTAACCCGAAACGGGTGGGAAACGGTTTTCCCCCAGGGGGTAAACCATTCAACTTTTTTTACTTTCTTCTATATGTAATATAGAGAAAGTATTGGATTCGTAAAAATTTTCGACCTCGGGTTTTTGATGGATTTACATGTTTTGAGAGCTGTAGAACACGATTTGACCATTTTTAGAAAATGTCTGTCTGTCTGTCTGTCTGTCTGTGTGTGTGTGTGTGTGTGTGACAAAATTTTGTGGCAACTGTATCTCAGGGACTACTACACAGAATTTCATACAAATTGGTGTGTAGTTGCACCTTGACATAAATTAGTGCCTATCAACTTTTGGTAAAAATTGTCTTACAGGTTGCGTTGCCATCCCGCTTTTTCTAAATTTTTAACATGGTGATATAGGACAAAATTTTGTATAAATGTGCCTAAAGAGAATTATATTTTAGTAATCATTATGAAATTTACAAGAATTATTTATAATAGAGATAGTCAACTGGGAAAAAATTTTTGTATGCGTAGGAGCCTCGCCACCCCCCCTGGGGGGGAAGTCACCCCTCGAAGGGAGTAAATTTTCAAGATGGGTATCTTTCGAAAGGTCTCGTCAATACCTTTAAAACGAATGGTTGAACTATAAATCTGTGATAATTTAAAACAAAGTTATCGATTTTTTTTACTTTTAACGAAAAAAAAAACTTAGAAAAAAAAAAATCTTTTTTTTTTTTTTTTTTTTTTTTAAAACGAAATTTAACTAGACTTGGTATTTAGTTGGCCCCTGACATAAACTGTGGCTGATTAGATTTGGGGATCAATCGCTCAACAGGTGGCGCTGTGGTCGTATTTTTTCTAAATTTTTAACATGGACAAAAGTAGTACAAAATTTCGTATAAATGTACATAATGAGAGTTATTCTTAACCTGTGATTGTGAAATTAATATGAATTATTGATAATAGTAGTAGTTAATTAGGAAAAAAATTTGGGGCATCGCTTCCCCCCCTAGGGGGAAGTACCCCCCGGGGGGGGGGGGGGTAAATTTTCAAGATCGGTATCTTTCGAAAGGTCTCGTCAATACCTTTAAAACGAATGGTTGAACTATAAATATGTGATAATTTGAAACAAAGTTATCGATTTTTTTTTACTTTTAATGAAAAAAAACTTTGGAAAAAAATCATAAATATATATATATTTTTAAATATTGTTACTGCGTGAATTTGTATAAGAAAATATAGAAGAAAGTCTTGTGGTGGCCACAACATACTAGTTTATTTTTCTCTTCTCATAGCACATCTACAGACTAAGACCTTTCTTTAGACACCTCAACCAAATTTTTACATCAAGTAGTTCTCTCAATATAGTGGAGACAGACAAAAACATGTTTGAAATTAATATATAGATATATAGGTATAATTTTTCGTGGATTCATTTTAACATTTTTAAACTGCACTGAACATGATGAAATAAACATTTATAAGCACAAAAGCATATTTTTGTAAAAAAAAAAAAAAAAAAAAAGAAAATACTGGACTATACAAAAGAAATCCGATATTACAATATTAATGGATATATTCTTATATACCTACTAGCTGACCCGGCAGACTTCGTACTGCCTCAATCGATAAATAAAAGACCTAAACTTTTGTATAAATTGATTTCAAAACAAACAAAACGTATTGAATAAAAAAGCATTTTTTTAATGAAGCATTAAGTTTTATTATTATTTTCGACACATCATGTTGCTTACTTAAAAAAACAGAGTTTTCCTGAAATACTGGCTATTTATAAGGTTTAAATTTTTATTAACAGACACACACTGTTATGATACAGTTTGTTAATCAATTTAAAGCTTTCTCATAAACTATATTTTTTGTTTTGTTTTGTGGTGCGTAAATAAACAAAGAAGACGGTTTTCCGACGCGCGAACACGCGACGTATAATTGTCCATGCGCGAAACAGGGAAACTCCAAGTTGATTCCGCAAACTTCTAAAGACTGTCCTTGCGATTTATTTATTGTCATCGCAAAGGCCAGACGTACTGGAAATTGTAAGCGTTTAAAATCGAATGGTAAATCCGTTGGAATCATCGGTATTCGCGGGATCAAGACATCCTCTCCTTTGTATTTTCCTTTTATGATTGTTGCCTCAATGACGTTATTCATCAGCTTTTTCACAGCCAGTCTTGTTCCATTGCATAGTCGAGGTTGATTAATGTTACGCAGCATGATGACAACTGATCCTACTTTTAACTGCAAATTGTGAGGTGGTAATCCAGGCAATTCCAGTGAATTTAAAAACTTCGTGGGATAGTTGACTACGTCATCCTGCTTCATAACGGTGTCGACTGATTTGAAGGAAACCAACTGTCCTGGAAGAAAATTCTGAATGGTCGCATTGAGATCCTCGACATCTTTATTTTTCGCTGCCAATATTGCTCGTTCATCCAGCCAATTATGGTTATTGAACTTTTGCGCTATATCTGGGAAAACACGCTGAATAAGCTCTTCTTTTGAATCTGTGATGTGACAGAAATCTGTGGGTAATGTGATGAATCCGGTCGAGGTGTCCATTGCAACTTTATTATTTCCAATATCTAACAACTGCTTCGCAAACACATTTGCAGTTTCATCATGTTGCAAAAATACTTGCATGTTAGTTGTTAATTGGAGTGTCTTTACTTACTGCCACAAATTCAATGATTTTAGGCATGCATTTAGTTCATCAGCAACAGTTGATCGGGGAATAACTGGAAGAGTCTGACGAAAATCACCTGACAACAGAATCATGGCCCCACCAAAAATATTTTGGTTGTCACGAAGATCTTTCAATGTTCTGTCCAGCGCCTCCAGTGACCTCTTATGGGCCATTGTGCATTCATCCCAAACAATTAATTTGCATACCTGTAGGATCTTTGCCATTGCGCTATTTTTGGCGATGTTGCAAATTGGTGTTTCGGTGATTTGCATGTTTAATGGTAATTTCAAGGCAGAATGCGCAGTTCGTCCGCCTTCTAGCTGAGTCGCAGCTATTCCAGATGAAGCCAACGCTAGAGCAACATCATTTCGCGATCTGATCCTCGCCAAAAGCAATGAAATTAAGAACGTTTTTTCGGTTCCTCCGGGAGCATCAAGGAAATAAATTCCACCAGATCCACTGTTCACAGCTTCTAACAAAGTGTAGTACGCAATTCTTTGTTGTTGATTTAATTGTAGAACATTTGTACGAACTGTTTCGGCCAATGCTTCAATGTCGTACTGTTGTTCCCTTTGCAACTCGTGGTTTAATGCATCGTGCATATGACGATTGGGTGCTGTCATTCCCAAACACGACAATACTTTATTTGCTATCAATAAACACATATCTTCTATCATGATCAATGTCTCATTGTAAATTTCTTCAGTCATTTGTAGTGTAGGATTCAAAGTTTCACGGCGAACACGATGCAAAACATCCTCAGACATGTCATCTCTATACTTAACCCACAAATCTTTTGGATTCGAGGGGAAACATGTCGATATGATAATCGCAAACAATGTACGAATTTGATGCGGCGATGAAGATATTACGGAATCCTTGAGCGTATCATCCCAGTGCGAATCGTTCTCAAGTAAATGTAATAGTTGGCATGCCTCACGGTAAGTCGCACACAGCTGTCCATTAACTGTTCTCAGTTGTTTGAACGATGTCGGACCACGAACATTCACCAACAACAATCGCAAATAATAACATTCATCGTTATTTGGATGTACTGTGTAGATGCGACCCAGAGCGTCTGAAGCAAATACATTTGGATGTCCTTCAACTGGTGTTCCTTGTTTTCGACGCTGAAACGATTTCGATGATGCATTCCATATGTAATAGCGTGGCATGTCAGCATACAGCAAAGTGCGAGCAAAATCATCAGTTTGACAGACTGTGAAGAAACTTGTTAATGTTGTCGATGGTGGACGTGCCGCTCTGTCTGCCGCGTTCGATTCATTAAAATAAACTCGTTGACCATTTTCTAAATGGACCGCCAAATGGACTACTGTAGGGTATCTTTCATGGATCGCAAATGAAAATATACGCCAAATTGCTTCGTTGCTACTTACATAGCTAGCGCCCCATCTGGTACTGTGATATTTCATCATTTGCATTGGTTACAGCGAAGACAGCCATATCGCTGCCTTTGTTAACATATTTACATATGTACTTTATCGACTTTACAGAGTTACAATATTCCACATTGATGTGAGTCTCAAAAGCTTTGGACAATATTGGCGAGTATGGCACAATCCAACGATTGTCTACATCAACATTTTGTCCTCTTACCTTCACAACTACCGATTGCCCATTGTCCGCAACTGATCGCCGACGATACAATGGGTATCCATCATTTCCCGTTATGGTTTCAGCAAGCAGGTCTCTTGGGTATCGCTTGGAACACTTGCCGTCGACCATACAGGGTGAATTGTAGTTGAAAAGTCCGCAAGGTCCATGTATCATGTGTTTGGTAACTACTGCATGCAATTTTGGGTCAACTGTTTCATCTGGAATTTCAGCTGAAATTATGGAATCAATCTCATCTGGCCTTATTTTGTCCACTAACCAGAGTAAAATGTGCGCATGTGGCAATCCACGCTTTTGCCATTCTACAGAGTACATCCAACAACGGACTCGGCCATACACACAATGCTTTATTAAGAAATTCATCAGAGATTTTAATTTTTGTTTAAAAACTCTGGCAATTATGTCATGTCTAACAACTGGTGTTTGGCTATGTAGCAATTCCCTCTTGATTTCGGACCAATTTGGGTTACATGTGAATGTAACAAATAAGTCTGGGCGGCCATAATGCCTAACATATGACATAGCATCCTGAGCATATTCGTGCATGTGGCGTGGGCTTCCTATATAAGTGGCTGGCAAAATTGTCATTCTTCCTACATTATTCACATTGCCATCGGCATTTATAGCATCGCGGAGATGAATGTATTCCTCTGATCGTAGCTGTCGTTGGTTCAAACGGATGTATGTTAATCGTTCAGTCTCAATTTTGACATACATGTCAACTGCAAACTGATGAAAAATTTGTTGACACATCAAACTATGATTTATTTCACCTTGACGGATCATGAGTCTGTATGAAAAGAAATTCATAGCACTAACTTTTTTGTTGGTTTCAGCACCTGCAATCAAAAATGATAAATGTTACTTAGATGAATTGAATTTAAAAATATTATTTAATCCTGCTCAATGTATTTACCTGTTACTTGATTTACCATTTTGATATTAAAATGGTATCCATTTTTCCCCTGCCAGAAGATCAAAGGATATTGTAATCCATCATAGCTCCTGTGTGTTTCAGATACACGTTTTAAATCACTATTCCGACGATGAAGCACAATATCTCTAGATTGTAAATTTTCTCCCACAATGACAACAGCCACTTCATCAATGGTAGGTGAATTAAACCTCCTTGTGTGTTCACCGGCAGGTGTTTTGTCAGCTCGAATGATAATATTATGGCTATCAGATGGCATCCGATCCAATGCTATTTTGAACATGTTTACTAAATTGTTATTCTGATGAAGAAACATTTGTAATTCTTGGACAATGGTTCTCTTCACTGTTGGATTGTGAGCACAACGATTATCAACTTCCGCATCTGAATTGCCCATAAAATAAATTTGTAAAAATTGATGATCTGCATCAGGTAGTGGTAACAGTGCCCCCAGTAAGTGATAAATTTGTCCTTGTATCTGTAATATTTTAAATTTTGTCCATTAATTATTTCATATATACAGCGTGTAACGGAAGGGGGGTATCAACCCTGAAGGAGGTGAATGTGCTCATGAAACTCAACAACTTTCCCCAAAGAACATAGGTCGAAATATGAAAAAAAAATTTGGCCCTCCCTTACAAAACTGACTACCAGCTGATTGATTTACTATGGGAGGGCCAAATTTTTTTTTTCATATTTCGACCTATGTTCTTTGGGGAAAGTTGTTGAGTTTCATGAGCACATTCACCTCCTTCAGGGTTGATACCCCCTTCCGTTATATATTTTAGTACAAACTTGAATATTATAAAAAAATATTCTGGTATAATACCTTGAAAGTGGGCATGAAATTGTCCTGTATAATATGTGTAGCGCCAAATGATGTCATCTGGAAACAGTTGTTATATTTCTGAATGTTGGCCAAGAAGTGCTTAGAATCATTTCCAATCCCAGAAACTAAAGAGCGTAAAGGATCTGGTGGTGGGACCAATTGTGGCAATTTTACTTTGCCTCCAGCACAACATAATCCAGTAGATTCACCAGTGTATTTTAACGCCTTACAATATTTACAAATTATTTTGTCATTTCCTTAATTGTTACCGATTTGTCGGCACAATAATCAATTGCCGGATCATAGTGGAATGCAGCTCGTTCAAGAATCACAGGAGCACTGCGTCTGCGGATTCGCTCAATTTCATTATGTCGTGCTCGCTGTTGTTGTGTTTGATGTGCACGAACTCGTTGCATTCTAAGCCTATCCACTTCATTGTCACTCACTAAATAACGCAATTCTGACATAGCAATACGACTATTTTCTTGATCTGTCTCTCTCTGGTCATCAGTGCGGTTAGCACGTGAGGTAGCTCTTCGCACATTTGATTGACTGCGACGACCTAAGTCAGGTCGTCTTCTCCTCGGCATCGTAACGTAATTAATCGAAGTGAGAAAATTCCTCCTCACTTAACAGTAACTTAACAGTAAAGTGTCACTGTCACAAAATATCAACAAAAAAAGAGCACACTACTTGGAATGTCACTATCACAAAGGATCACAAAAGTAAAGAAAGTTCTCGCGCACGTAGCGGTAATCGTCACTCACAAAGATAGAAGGATGCACTCATAGAATATCGTAACCATGATCGTAACACAATATCGTCAATCGTAATACTTTTTTCCGTGTTCTGATTTTTTTATTTATTTTTTTGGAGTTTACCTTTAAGCCATAAATCTCCGTGTTCTGAAGTACGACAGAATGATTGACATATTAGTTGGTTGTCAAATCTAATGTCAAATATTATGGTTGTGTTCAGAAACTTAATTTGTGACAAAAAGCATGAAATAAATAATAATAAATTGAAAAGTGTGAAATAAATAATCTGATACAGTTACAACTGAAGTTAGCTAAAATACATTTTTTGTCGCGTTCGCGATTCACTTTTGTTTATTTTCGGAACGCGACATTAGATCCTCCAAAGCGCACGCGCAGACTATATTTTCATAGATATGATTGAATTCGAACTTTATGCAGCGGTAATAAATTGCAAATTGACTCTTTGACGTTAGGAACACACCTAAACTTTATTGAATAGCAATAAAGTTCAAATTGACTCTAGAAAACGTTTGTATGGGAAATAGAAAAGGGCTGTTTTTTGGGTTTTCCCGGAAATTATTCGATTTTTTCTCGCCTTTTAAATCTTCCCTAGACCTCCACGAACATTTCAAGACTAAGATAAGATAAATCCGTTCAGCCGTTCTCGAGTTTTAGTGAGACTAACGAACAGCAATTCATTTTTATATATATAGATATTATGGCTTAAAAGACTCGAAGTGCATTTCAAGCTGTGTTACGCAACTTATGTGGTTATGTATATAATTTTGTTAATAATTATGATGATGATGATAATTACACCTAAGATAACATCATTTTCAGCTGATGTCTCATTGTGTTTCACATCATTAAAAATGCAGAAATATTCTTTGATTATATACCTATCATTCTTCCTCGGAGACAAATTATTATTATTATTATTTCTAGTAAAAGTAGTAGTAGGGCTCAAGCCAGTAACAAAGTGGGCCAAAAAAGATCACTTAGATTGTGATTTACGCTCTAAACTAAAGTTTTAGTAATGTTAATCGTATATATTACAAAAGTTTCTAGTTTTTATAAGTTTGGAACAGGTTCCTAAGAATAAGCAGTTTTTTTCATAAAATGTTTCTGATTTCAGGAATTTAGTAGTATTTTTAATGATATATTTGATGGTTACTGATATATTCTAAGAATGTAGCTGGTAAATGTTAAACAACTAATTATCCACATTTTTTCAGAAATGTTTCGGAGTTTTTTTATATTACAGTAATACCATTGTCCTACTAGATCACTCCTCGGCGCCAACGTCTTTCACTTTGGCGCGTTGGCGTAGAGTGATCTAGTAGGGCCGTGGTAATACGAAAATACAAATTTTCCAAGAACGCTCTGTATTTTTTTTTTTTAAGTAATACAAAAGTATAAAATAATAGACAAACATTTATAAAAGTTTTATACTTAATTTTATTGCAGATATGAATGCCCATAAACACTTTAGGATATTTTAAGTGAAAACTATTATTTGATTCGGTTTTATTTATCTCGTTCCTGCAAATAATTGGAAATTTAGTTTTAGTAGTTAATTTAAACATACAAAGTATGAAAAGCAGGTTTGTAAGAACTTGCAGTAAAATATATCGAAAAGTTGCTTTTGAAAAATATTTTATATGTTAAAAAACCATACTATTGTTTCAGATCGAAATAATTAAGAACAATCATCAGGCAAAAAGGAAAAATAGGCCCACAAGAACAGATGTATCGAACAACGCATTATAATATACACCGTGAAATCTATTATTGAGCTGTTATGATATATATCAAACAAACGACAAAAATTAGAAGCTTGTTTTATCTACATGGCTTTCGATTTTAATATAATTTTTACACCGACATTGTGGTAAATATTAAAATATATTTCTTTCTTTTTATTGTATGGAAAAAAAAGTAATAGAAATAGACGATATTAATATATATATATATATATATGGTTTATAAAAAATATTGTAAACAATAAATTTGTAATCTAATCCATCTTCACAGTTTTGGCGATGGGATTTTGATGTCTTAAAGATAACTGTCACTATGCTGGTATGCCAGAGTGTATCGTCATCAACTTCATCATCATTGCAAAAATTTATTACCGAAAAAGATAGATTGCTTATGGCTACATTATCATAACTTGTGGTAACTTGTTGTAAATTTGAATTGGGACTGTATTATCATTAAACTGGAAAAAAAAAAAAAAATATATATATATATATATATATATACACTTTATATATAAAAATGCATCTTTTTAAATTAAAATTATTAATAAAATAATAACTTAAGTAATCATTTTATGTGATTTCAATTATAAAAACTTTTATAAGGAAAATATTTGAGCTTTTATAAGTGTTTGAAGCACTATAATTATAATAATAATACTAATAATAGTAAAAATCTGTGTCGTTGGCACATTTCATTCATGCGGGAGAGAGATAAATTGAAAAAAAAAAATGCATATTATTATTATAAATATTTTAAAAATTTAGATTTTATTCTTTTTTTCATTTCAAATAAACTTGTCAGGAAATTTCATTTAAATTATTAGTTTTGTCTTTTCAACATTATAGTAATGAATTATTATTTCCTCCTAACGAGGACTTTTAAATATTTGTTTTTTTATCAAACAGAAATACTGTGCCAGATTGGCTTACGACGGTATTAACAGAGGAGAATGGATTGCCGATTATTGTGAAATAGAGAAAAGAGGATATATATGTCAAAGACAGACTGGTAATAAAGAAGCTTATTTTTTCATTATATCTTAAAATTATGAAAAGTATTTATTTGTAATCAGTTAGTAAGATAAATAAATGCCTTTCAACGGATTTTAAACCCTAAAAATGTTTATTATCCATAAATACTGAAAACACTGATGAAACAAATCAAGAGAAGGAGGGGTGTTTGGGATTGGCTGATATGTAAGTAAAATTAAGTTTTATAATCGATCATTACCAATGATAGTGATAAACAGAATTATGAAGCTTCTTAAATGCTATTTTAAAGTCAGAATATTTTTTTAATTAGTTATGTGTCATTAGTTATATGTCTTAAAAATATTCTAATCTATTCGTGATTTTTTGATTCATAATCTAAATAATTTAGCTTTCATAATAAATTTATGCCTACAGTCCTCTCAGTTTTAATTTACTTTATTACTATTTGAATATAATATTCTATTTGATTCAGTAGAGAAAGATTAAAAAAAAAAAAAAAAAAAAAAAGAAATCTTCAATTTTTCGCAGTGATTTATAAAGATCAGAACTCTTTTTAGGTAAATAAATAAAAAGTCTTTATATATATATAGATATATAGATATGTGTGTGTGTGTGTGTGTGTGTGTGTGCGTGTGCGTGTATGTGTGTGTGTGTGTGCGTGTATCTGTGAAGCAATACTCTAGACTAGATGTTATGTGATAAATCTTATTGCAAATATGGAGGGAAGCACATTCAAAGAGGAATAAACATGAAAATGTGCTTAAATAAAATATTCGAGGTCATGTTCCTCAAAGAAAGACCGTAGTTTCCCCCTCCCTAAAAAAGAAGAACGATTACTAACTGGAAACCTTGCCTATTTATCATTATTTATGGACAAGTGATTTTGAATTATAGATATTTATTACTTTAATAGACTGTAATAATACATGAATCAGTTAAAGCGTTAACTCCAGGTAATTCTGCCAATAAATGCCCACAAGGTTAAAGATTCTGCAAGATTGGTAAACAATGCTTGGACTATGTATTGGACTTCTGCAAGATTGGTAAACTATCAGTTATATCTCATAAATCCTCAGCCATATCTTCATAGGCTGGCGTTTTCGAAAACATTTAATAAAAATGTCATTTATCATAGAATGTGCCCCAACATTTTAATCAAGCATCAAAGAGCAGCCAAAATTTTAATAATTATCTACCCTACCATCACGAATGTCAATCAGGAAAAAATTTTGAAAGATTATAAAAGTGCAACATGTGCTGGTAAGATCTTGATGTCTTCATGTACCAAAAGGAGATAATCTTCCACTCTCTTCGATCCGATACTGCATACGTACGCCTCATTTTATTTATTTATTTATTTTTACCCATAAAATTACAAAGGAAAAAGGTTAATCTAGTTACAGTAATTTCTTCTTTCCCTCAAGAAGAGATTTCTCGTCTGCTTTAGCCTGATCAGTCAGCAGTAGATTTTTTTTTTATCCATGATGTTAAATGCGTTCGTATTTTAAAACTGGTTTCACGAGAAAATCAGATTTTTCAATTTCTGTGTTTTTGTTTCCTTCATTGGGTGTAGGTAAGTTCCGGACCAAAAAGGGGGAGTCTAGCAATTCCATGGTTAAATTCCGGACCGACGGTCCGGAATTTACCTATGCCTTTTAGAAAGGATGGAAGAACTTCCTTTTTTATTCGTAAAATGCGAGGGATCAGTCACAAGTTTAAAAGGGGATCTTCAATTTTTAAATGTTTTGTAGCATAAGTTTGATACAGTATTGTACTGTTAGTTTAATACATGCATATGCGTAAAATAGTGGTTTTGGTTATAATGTAATCTATTTTCCTTTCTTTTTAATTTCCGTATGAATGACATTTCATCCATCAATGTGCAGATGATACTCAGATTTCATAGAACTCAGTTGAAGCAGTAATAATAAAGTGTAAATACAATAAAATATAAGCGTAACGCATATTTATATATGATACATTAAAGATATATTATTTCTTATAAACATATGTATACGATCAATAATTAACATACATAAATTTCAATTGATTTATTAACATTTTACTATGAAATAACAATGCAGTTATAAAACAAGAATTTAAAATATACGCTGCAAAATATTATTAAGAGAGATATGCTTATATTACATTTTATTTAAACTTGCCGTATACTTATGCTTCTAATTCCAAAATCAACTCTAAAACAAGCCGAACAAGATATAAAAAATATAAGTAATATAACAGAAAAATAATCCATCTGAATACACACAGATTAAAAGTTGTGCTCTTATTTACAGTGGAAGATAACACACAAAATTCAAATAAATGAGAAAATTTTAAGATAGTATTCAGATAACACCACTTGTCGGCCGATATACACCAGTGTAAAACTAGTGCAGTTTTATACTGTAAAACCTGAGATATAGCCTTCTCACAATCAAGGCAAATTGCAACATAACAGGTCTATGTGTCACATCGGTCTATGTGAACTTAAGTTAAAACTGGTGCAGTTACACACAGTAGAAGCTGAAATACAGCCTTGGAATAAACTGAATATGTAGCAGCGCCACCTGTCGACTTATATACTCATATATACTCAATTTAAAACTTATGCACTTATACACTGTAGAATATGAGACATATTCTACCAATAAACAGGGGAAATTGGAGCCTAAGAGGGCCACCTACAGTGCAATAAACACTCAAGCTGAAGTGCAAGGCTGGTAAGATGTTGCCGTAAACAGTGGAAACTCTGATTAGACATGTTGGTGGCGATAGGGCGCAATATATTTTTCGCTCTCGATGGCAGTGTAGGGTCTTAAGTGGTTTGTACGATTTCAATAATTCTTTTTTAGTTTTTATTTATAAAACAATATTAAAAAAATCTGGTGTGAAACAACCACACGACTCCCATTACTCGTTGTTACACGTATTATATGCATTTTTTGGAGATAATGTGTTTAGAAGGCGTAAAAATGACCTAACGAAGAAGACACCTAAAAAATTTTCGGTAAGAGAAACTTCATTCACGTATAAAGAATATAAAATAGAGTTTATATAGCGAGGTAAAAAATAAGAAAGAAAAAAAAAAAAAAAAAGGTTAGTTTTTTTGTAAAACACCGCTTTCCGAGATCTAAAACTGACCTACCCTATCGGGATGATTTTTAATTTCCCTGTAATAACCAAATAATATATGACAAAGGATATCTAAAATGGATTTATGTAATAATTTTCAAGAAAATCGTTAGAGCCGTTTTTGAGATACCAACTTTTCCCAAAACTACGCAATTATTGACCGGAAAACAATAATTACATGCAAAAGGATATATAAAAGGGAGTTAATATGGCGAGTTTGAAAAAAAAAATCGTAGAGTCGTTTTTAAAGAAACGCAATTGCGATACCTGAAATTGCGCTATTTATACAGGACGCCTATCCATTTTACTAAATTAACCAACTATATAATTCGAGAGGATATCAAATAGAGTGTTTATATAGCAGCTTTGAAGCAAATCGTTAGAGTCGTTTTTGAGAAATAGACTTGCGGTCCTACCTACGGTTTTCGATGTTCCATTTCAAGTTATTCAATTTTTATCAAAATTTGGAAAATTCATCTGTACACTAGACTTGTCTTAATTCTGAAGTTTCGTAGTTTTATCTTTAATATTTTCGAAGATATGATAGCTGAAAGATCCCTGCCCCCCCCCCCTCCTCACACACACACACACACACTGACCAATTTCCGAAAACTAGTTTTTTTTGGACTCAGAAACCCTAAAACATGCAAATACGTTGAAAACTCGATATCAAATTTTTGGAGCGAATACAGTACTTCCATTACCTAAGGTAGTCGGGTAAAGGAATAAAAATAAAGATTTATTTTATTTATACTGGAATTTAAAAGTAATAAGTACAAAGCTTTGAAACAACACCATATAATGTAAGAACTGACAATAATTGTTTCAGATCAAAAGAATACACAACCCTTCGTCAGGCGAGAAAAGTAGGCATGAACAAAGTAGGTGTTTGTGTAGTTTGTGCGTTATCGCTATGTTTGCAGAATGTGAGTACTTTGTTCGCCTGACGAAGAGTCGTATTTTTTTTTTAAAACGAAACAATTGTTGAGAGTTCTTGGATTGTATAGCGTTGTTTTAAAGTTTTGTACTTATTATTTATTTTATTTATTTATTTATTACTTTCTCTTACCCACATAAATGGGTAATTTAATTCAAGCTTTTTTTTTTTTTTTTTTTTTTTTTTTTTTAACTATATATTTATTTATTTAATCTATCTTAACCTTTTAATGAAAGTGTTTGCTATTATTTGATTTTTTTTTTTTAACTATTTAAATTTTTAAATATGTTCAGACTAATGTGTATATTTATTTCATTATTTAATCTTAAAAAAAAACACAGACAAACACACAAACCAACCGTCAAAAACCTGATTTTCGGATTTATGGTATCTCAAAACGTATAATTATAACTAAAACACCATTTCGAAAATCTGACGCAAAAACAAAAGTTTATCTACTGTCATATGAATAGGAGAAGGTTATAATATTTACTTTAATTCAAGCTTTTAATGAAAGTGATTGACATTATTTGATTTTTTTTTTAACTATTCAAAATTTTAAATATGTTCAGACTAATATTAAACTAAAATATGTGTACATTTTACATATTTGTTTGATGATTTGCTCTTTAAAAATGCATTTTCAGTTCTTTTCGGAAATTGTAGTACTTAGTTTTAATTTTATGTACAACAGTAATTGGATAATCTCACTAATATGGATTAGTAATTTTTGAAACTATAATTATGAACACAATACAAAGCAGTATAAATTGTTAAATCACTTATGACAATCGTTACCGATTTAATTTTTATTTGTGAAACACCCCTCAGTTTACAAGAGTAGAGTGGAAACGCATAGGTAAATTCCGGACCAACGTTTGGTCCGGAATTTACCCATGGGGTTGATTGTGCGAAAATCTACATAATTAGTCTGGTCCGGAATTTTCCTACTCCGCCTTCATTAAATCTTTCTTATTTTACTCGTGTTTATATATATATATATATATATATATATAAACACATAATAAACACATATATAATATGTATATAAACACATATATATAAACACATATATAATATGTATATATAAACTTATATACATATTATTTATTTATTTTTAAATATATATTTAAACACTTTTTTTAAGTGATAAATTTGTCTATAAAATTTTATTGTTAAAAAAAAGTATATGTATTAGAAAATAACTGTACAGAAAACAAGTTCTTGCAATTTACCAATCTTAATCAAATTTTTCAAATTACAACGTCATATGAACTTCAAAACAACATATTTGAATTACATGCAATTATTTGTTTTTGAGTTATGCTGATAACAGATTACATATAGATAAACAACTAAAAATGACTTTCGTATTCAAGAGACTTCAAAACACGAGATCATACAAAAAACAGAAAATACTTTGTCTATCGTATGGGTGTGACAATTCTATTTTCATTCTTAAGCAGTTTTCGTCGACATAGTAATATCAAAATTAAAAGTTATGGCTTTAACCTTACTATTTAACTTTCCTTACCACTTTATTTCTTAAAAGAAAAGTCATAATTTCCTTAAGTTACTAACTTAATTAAATTCTTACTTAAATTCATGAATAAGATTTACCGGTTTAACCATTTGTTTACGCCTTAAATCAAAAAGTCCTCAAATATTGAATAATTTTTATTCAACAATTTTAGTACTACCTAAGTTCAATTATGCTAACCTTTAAGTAAATACTAATTCTAGATCGTATTGAAATCACTGAAAACAAACCAATTTAAATAATTCCGATTACGTTGTGTTCTTAAATAATAATAAACTAGTATGATGTGGCCACCACATGACTTTCTTCTATTTAATTTTACACAAAATTCATTCAATACAAATTGTTTATTAAATTATCAAATTATTTTTCATTATAAATGCAGACATTTTTAACTGACAGAATTATATCACTAAATGCCAAAAGAAAGTCAGTTTTTTTGCATTTATCAGAAGAAATGAGATTTTTTTTTCTAAGTTTTTTTTCGTTAAAAAAAAAAAAAAAAAATCGATAACTTTGTTTTAAATTATCGCAGATCTATAGTTCAACCCTTTGTTTTAAAGGTAATGACGAGATCTTTCGAAAGATACCTATATTGAAATATATACTATATATAGGTATATATACACCTATATATACCTAGTATACCTCGAGTATACCCTATAGGTATACCCTAATATACCTATATATACCTCGAGCTTGACGATAGGGAAAAATTAGGGAAGATAGGGAAAAAATCACCCTTAAAAGAAAACGGTTTTGACGAAATGATGAAACGAAGATATGTCCCCGATGCTTTACTTTGAAAATTCGAGAAATTTGGGATCCATTCACTGTTTTTCTGTTTGGGGACAGATGGTGAAAATTGCATATAATTTCATAAAATTGTGAAAAACAGATGGTCAACATACCCCAAAAAAATCGTAATTTTGGCGGAATATTTTTCTACCCCTCATTTTGATTCCTTTATCTACTTGTAACAGTATTAAGAGGTCGCAAGTCACAGGGAGCCGTGTCTTCCGACTGAAAACTCGCTCTGAAGTGCAATGAAATCGACCTCGAGCTTGACGATAGGGAAAAATTAGGGAAGATAGGGAAAAAATCTCCCTTAAAAGAAAACGGTTTTGACGAAATGATGAAACGAAGACATGTCCCCATTGCTTTACTTTGAAAATTCGAGAAATTTGGGATCCAATCATAGTAAATGGGGTCCCCAATCACTGTTTTTCTGTTTGGGGACAGTAGTATATATATATATATATATATATATATATATATATATATATATATATATATATATATATATATATATATATATATATATATATATATATATATATATATATATATATATATATATATATATATATATATATATATAGGTATACTGAATACTATATATAGGTATATATTGAAATATATACCTATATTGATACCTGACTGTTTTTCTGTTTGGATAACCCTGTAAACAAAACACATGGTAAATATTTTTCTTCTATATTCCACACAAACATGCTTTTATTCACATAAAAAATATAGGCTCTTTTCATTTTGTTTAGCGTAACCTATAGATGTAAAGCTATCGTACCTGTAAATTTCGCCTATAGCCATAATATTGAAATTCTCTTGGGTGACCCTGCATACGAACCATTTACTTGACCTCAAAGAAAAATTAGTGTAACATCTTCTAAGCAAGGCCTAAGTTTCTGCAAACAACCGTTCTTTCTCGGCCCCCGCTAAAAACTGCCAAATTATGGAAAACTAAATTAGAGGAAATTAGAGGAAAACATAAAAAATTACCTAAAATGATTGTAAATATATATATATATATATATATATATATATATATATATATGTATATCAATACATTGTTGCAGTTGTGATGTAAATTTTTCCGTTAAATTATCCTTTTTTTTTTTTCTTGCATTATTCTATTCATTTAAAATGTATGTAGGGGAAAAAAAGGGTAAAATTTCATTCTTCATTTTAATACATTGCTGTGGCTTTAAACTTGGGCTATTATTATTAAGAAGTTTAAGTACTTTTTAAAAAATATATTATAAAGCTGTAATTTGTATTTACAGATCCAAATATACCTAAACCAATACCAGAACCATCGAAATGCAAACCAGGCTTCAAAGAATACAGGAATTCTTGTTACAAGTATATTGCTGAACCGCAATCCCACGATAAAGCAGAAGAAACTTGTATAAATCTTGGAGGACATCTTGTATCTATTACTGATGCCACTGAACAAGCATTCTTATACAATCTTATCAAAAATCAATCAGTATCTATCCATATTGGACTTGAAAACGTGCAGGTTTGTATTTCAAGTCCTTTAATTTTTAAATTTAACAAAAATGCTTGCTCTCTTAGAATTTTTAGTTACATAAAATGTTTTAAACATGTAGTAGTCTAAATGTGAACTGAAGGAAAATTTAATTTATTTGTTGAAAAATGAAATTTTTAGTAAAAACAATATGCATCATGATGAGACACAAATAATAAGATTTATTAAAGAAGCGGAAAGGAAATTATTTATGAATGATTCTTCAAAATAAATAAATAAATAGATAACAATATTATGCCCAAGCAAAATGTTACTAGAATAATAGCTTCACGTAAAGAATCTTTATTTTATTTTTATTTATTTATTTTTATTTTTTTACACACAGTTTTCCCAGTGTGATCCCTCCCAAGAATATAAAAAAGATTACTCATTTGCTAAATAGGTTTCATTAACACTTTCTAACAAAGTTGATTTTATCCTAAAAATAATAGCGATTTTAACTATACTAGTACACATATTTAAACTAATTTACGGGCACTAATAGATGAGAGGAGGGTATTATGGAATACCATTTACATTTCTTAAAATAACTTTACTTGTTTTTAATAAAAAATCCCCAAAATCATGATGAGTACATAGTGTAATTATTTGTAATGAATTGTCAATGAAAAAAAAAAAAAAAAAAAAAAAACCCAAAATTTTTTTTGTTGTTATAAAAAGTTTACGTTTAAAAAAAATTACAAATGAAGGTTAATATGAAATAGTCGGGTAATATGGAATAGGTGGTTTAAACTGTTTAAACTATAGAAAAACTAATTAGACTTCATAAAATCATCTTCGGAGAATTTTCTGTGACAGAAGATACATTCGGCATCTTTATTTTCTGTTTCTTTAGTTGAATACATGAAGTCAATTTCAGATGATCCGACACGCCATCTTTAAAAATGAACTTTTAAATTGATGGACAAAATATTTTCAGCTAAAAAGCGACCAATGTATAACAAAATACAATTCTTTGAGCATACACATCAGTGTTCAAATCACATGTGTACTAGTAAGTTTAAATGTTGGAAAACTTACCTGTAAAACTTTTTAAAATCACAAAACATACTTTGTTCTGTAGAGAATGGTACGACAGCAACAAGCGGTTGCTTCTTACTGTATTGCTTCGTGGGAATCCTTCTTGAGTAATTCATAGTATTTTGAAGATATAGCAGCACCATAATCAGAGCCGAAACCTCGGTATTCCATATTTCCCGACTATTCTATAATACCCTATTCTCCTCTACTTTTTGTATTTTACATTTTTTAGGGAACTCGATATTTACGGTGGACAGACAAGCAACCGTTATATTTTACAAATTGGGCTGACACGGAGCCTCGCTTTAATTTCACAAATAAATTCTGTGCTTTTATGAATCATTCTGACAACTTACAATGGAATATAACTGACTGTTCCCGTCCGCTTCCTTATGTTTGCAAAAACTCAACAGGTATGATTTAATTAATATCTCTTTCTTAATTTATATATTTTTATTTTATTTAATTTTAATTATTTACATCATTTTTATGCAAATTTGTAGCATTTTTATATCATAAATTGTTTGAGAAAAATTTTTTTTAAAGATAAATTTAATATATATATATATATATACACACACACACATATATATATATTTCAATGACTTTTAAATAAAATTGTCTTTTGTGAAATATTTTACATCTTTGAAATGAGGTTTGTCTAACAAAAGTACATCGATATATAGGCTTCAATTTCAGCAATCACTTCGTCATTTAAACCAAACCTCTTTCTTTAGAGCATTCTTTTGAGGTCTGTAAACAGCCAGTAGTCACTGGGAACCAGATCTGGACTATACGGTGGATGACAAAGCATTTCATATCGCAATTCTTTCAATTTGACCATCATTTTCATCGACTTGTGACACATCGATGCCTTGGTAAACAGCAAACGCGGCACACACTTTAAAGACGGTTGTTTCATTGACAAAATAGTGAATACATTGCCTTCTGATATCTTCAACTCCTCTGCTATCTTATGCAACCTCAATTTACGATAGGCCAAAATAATTTTATGGACTTTTTTTATGCTTTCTAGAACAACTGCCGAATTCGGACGACCTCAGCGTTCAGCGTCATTTGTGTCTGTGAGACCTCGTTTAAAGTCAGCATATCACATTAACCATTGTTACCGATGGAGAAGAATCCAAATAACACTTATCAAGCTATTGCTTTGCTTGAACAATATTTTTTTCCCAGCAAAAAGCAATGTTTAATCAACACACGAAATTCTTTTTCATCCACTGTTCTTAAACAAGCAAAATATGCTTCACTAAAACAACTGAAACTTTTGTCAAATTGTCATGAAAATTTAGCAGGTGTCGTTTGAATGGTTTGGACAACCTAAAAATCACATGCACTTGTTATTGGTGGCGTGGGCGTCTTCTCTACGACAGGCACAGGTCTTATTGAGTGATGTATTATATATATATATATATATATACAGATAATCAGATGTGACATTACACGAATTTTTTGGATATTCATTAAATTGCACATATTATCCCGAAAACATTGATATTTTCGTGTATCATAAGTAGTTTTACAAACAGTTAAGTGTTACTGTTTTAAATAAAATATTTTTAGTTACCTAAAAGATTATTTAACGTGCCTTTTTATAACTTCTGCGATTATAAGAATTATTATTATTATTATTATTATTTGTCTCTTTATAGATGTGCTTCCCAATGTTCAGGTAACTTTAGGAACATGCCTGTCAGATAAACCTTACTTGATTGACGTAGGGGATCAATACTGTTATCATTATCCTACTGAGCCATCTGAGCATATCCTTAGTTGGGATACTACATCTAGGTACTGCATATCTAAAGGTGAGAAAAATTATGAAATCTTTCAGTAAAGTAACATCAGTAGACTCAAAAACTATAGCTTGTTCCGTTTTAAAAGAAACTGAACAAGACTTTTTCATCCAGTGTCATTTCAGATAACTTTTTTTCAAACACAATTTTAAATAAATATTTTGTGCAATTTTAATCCATCTATTTTCATTGTCACAACGTTTTCTCTCCATCCTTCTATTACAAAATCTTTAAGTAAGGCAACATCAGAAGACTTAAAAAACTATAGCTTGTTCCATTTTAACAGAAATCGAACAAGACCTTTCATCCAATGTCCTTTCAGATAACATCTTTTCAAAAAAAAAAAAAAAAATATTTTGTGCATTTTTAATCAATTCTTTGTCATTGTCACAACGTTTTCTCTCTATCCTTCTATTATGAAATCTTTAAGTAAGGCAAAATCAGTAGACTTAAAAAATTATAGATCGTTTCACTTTAATAGAAATTGAACAAGACTTTTTAATCCAGTGCCCTTTCAGATAACATTTTTTAAAAACAATTTTAAGTAAATATTTTATGCATTTTTAATCCATATTTTTTCATTGTCGCAACGTTTTCTCTCCATCCTTCTATTATGAAATCTTTAAGTAAGGCAACATCAGTAGACATAAAAAACTATAGTTTGTTCCATTTTAATAGAAATTGAACAAGATTTCTCATCTAGTGTCCTTTCAGATAACATCTTTTCAAAACCAATTTTAAACGAGTATTTTGTGCATTATTAATCCATATTTTTTCATTGTCACAACTTTTTCTCTCCATCCTTCTATTACGAAATCTTTAAGTAAGGCAACATCGTTAGACTTAAAAAACTATAGCTTGTACTATTTTAGTAGAAATTGAACAAGACTTTTTCCTCCAGTGTCCTTACAGATAACATCTTTTCAAAAAATATTTTAAATAAGTATTTTGTGCATTTTTAGTCCATATTTTTTCACTGTCCCAACGTTTTCGCGCCATCCTTCCATTATGAAATCTCTATGTAAGGCAACATCAGTAGATTTAAAAAACTATAGCTTGTTTCATTTTATTAGCTTGTTTCATTTTATTAAACATATATTTTATTTATAATATCCCTTTTAAATCTTGCAGTTCTGTTTATATTGGTGAAACCGGCCGTTCCCTTCATACTCGAATTTGCGAACATAAAAGAAATTTCAAAAACCATGATATACGTTCTAAAATAGTCAGCATGCCATAGAAACCGACCACCAGCTGATTTTAACAATACTTAAATTATCATATCTAACTGTTCGAATTATCATTCAAGAATTTTCCTGGAAGGCAGGTATACGAAACAGCAATTTTCACCGCTTAATGAGGCATGCGCAGTCCCCGCTGAATACGATGTACTCTGTTAAAGGAGATCTGTTGTTCTTCACAGCATTTACTTTTTTATGTTTTTACTGATGTAAAAGGCTCGAAACTTTTAAGTTTATGTTTTGTGTGTTTTAATGTTTTAAATTGCATATATTTTAATGTATTTTGTCTCGGTTTTTAATGTGATAAAAAATTAATTGTAAATAAGTATTTTGTGCAATCTTAATCCATATTTTTTCATTGTCACAACTTTTTCTCTCTATCTTTCTATTACGAAATCTTTAAGTAAGACAACGTCATTACACTTGAAAAACTATAGCTTGTTTCATTTTAGTAGAAATTGAACAAGACTTTTTCATCCAGTGTCCTTTCAGATAACAACTTTTCAAAAACAATTTTGTGCACTTCTATTCCCTACTTTTTCCTTGACACAACGTTTCCTCTTAAATTTTCTATTATGAAATCTTTAAGTAAGGCAACGTCATAAGACTTGAAAAACTATAGCTCGTTCCATTTTAATAGAAATTGAACACGATTTTTAATCCAGTGTTCTTTCAGATAACACTTTTGAAAAAGAATTTTTAGTGAATATTTTATGCCTTTTTAATCTATATTTTTTCATTGTCGCACCGTTTACTCTCTATCCTTCTATTATGAAATCTTTACGTACGGCAACATCAGTGGACATAAAAAACTATAGCTTGTTCCATTTTAATAGCAATTGAACAACATTTTTCATTCAGTGTCCTTACAGATAACATCTTTTCAAAAACAATTTTAAACGAGTATTTTGTGCATCATTAATCCATATTTTTTAATGCTACAACTTTTTCTCTCCATCCTTCTATTACGAAATCTTTGAGTAAAGCAACATCATTAGACTTAAAAAACTATACCTTGTTCTATTTTAGTAGAAACTGAACAAGACTTTTTCATCCAGTGTCTTTTCAAATAACATCTTTTCAAAAAAATTTTAAATAAGTATTTTGGCAATTTTAATCCATCTATTTTCATTGTCACAACGTTTTCTCTCCATCCTTCTATTACGAAATCTTTAAGTAAGGCAACATCAAAAGACTTAAAAAACTATACCTTGTTCCATTTCAACAGAAATTGAACAAGACTTTTTCATCCAGTGTCCTTTCAGATAACATCTTTTTAAAAACAAAAAATAAGTACTTTGTGCATTTTTAATCCATATTTTTTCATTGTCTCAACGTTTTCCCTCCATCCTTCTATTATGAAATCTTTAAGAAAGGCAACATCAATAGACTTAAAAACTACAGCTTGTTTCATTTTATTAAAAATTAAACAAGATTTTTTTCGTTCAATGTCCTTTCAGATAACATCTTTTCAAAAAAAATTTTAAAAGTATGTTTTATTTATTATATCCCTTATAAGTATTGCAGTTCTGTTTATATTGGTGAAACTGGTCGTTCCCTTCATACTCGAATTCTCGAATACAAAAGAAATTTCAAAAACCATGATATACACTCCTTCTCATATTTATAAGGACACTTTATATTTTGAAATAACTAATGTAAAAATAATTGTGAACAAGATTATACTAAGTGCACTTAATATATCTAGTATTCTAAAAACTAAAATTGCTATAATTTTTTTAATATGAAACAAAATTTATAAAAAATAATGCAAAATGTGTTTATCTCCACGTTTTTAGATGTTCATAATTATAGGGACAATCCAGATTTTTTCGTTTTATTTAACTTACTAGCGGATAAATTACAGTTGACATGCGAATTCGTTAACTACTGGGCTAGATTAATTCATACATAAGCCTTCAATTTTTCTTGGACGGACATTACTGATAATTCCTCGAAAAAAAGGACGTTCAAGTAGTGAAGTATGATAAATGTGTTTTTTAAGTGGAAGGATAATTTGAATCCGCCGAATTTCTAATGAAATTCGAAGGTCTAAAATTGCTGAAGGAAATGTGATCAAACGTTGAACTGCTGGTTCGATAGCAAAGAGATCTGATGTAAAATCAGAGTTGTTTTACAGAGATCGAAGACTCATAATTCCTCTTACTGTTCTACTCATAATGACTGCTGTTGAATTTGCTCGTAATTTTTAACGAAAGGTTAGGGTCTACATTTATGCATGCTTAAAATAATTAATAATATGTTAAAATGAATAAAAAACCTGTAATAATCAATCAGCATTTAATGGGGGAAAGAACATCTGTGTTAAAGTTGAATAAAAACAATATTAAATGGTAAAATGTTGCATTTTCGGATGCAAAACATTTTATTCTTGATTAACCAAATGGTTTTAACAGTTACTGGCACGGTCTGAAGATAGCGAAAGACAGAGCAGATTTTTTAAAGGCAGATATGAATCGGGCATTTTAAAGGTGGATCTATGGTACTCTGGGGAGCTGCTTCTACTGAAGGCAGAATGAATTTCATAATTTTTTCTATTATTATGAACATCAAGGGAATATCCGCAAATTTTAAACATGGAATTATCAGATTTTTGTTAGATTTTGGAGGGTAATAATATTTTTTTCAACAAGACTTACATTTTTACTCTACTTTTAGACCAATAGGAAATAGTTTGAAGAAAGAAACTTCTGTATTATTGCTTTTTCATGGCCCAAAAGTTGAAAAAACCTTAACTTATGATATTAGAAATGTGCATGCAAGTGGAAAGCAATTTTAAATAGTTTAAATGTATTAAGAATATCATATATGCTATACGAAATGGTATTGAAACTGAATATTAAAAACAAATGTATATATATATGTACCAGAGAGGATGTCTGACTGTTTAACTCTAAAAAGAGACCCCATAAAATATTAATTTAAAGAATAACTGAAAAAAATTACTGAAATTCGAGCTGTCCTTATAATTGTGAACACCTGAAAAATCCTCTTTTTACCATATTTAAAGCTTTTTAAGATAGATAAACGATAAAACATTTTAAATATAGTCTATTAATGAAATTCAAATTAATTAAAAATATATTTGTTTAAATAACAGTGTTCAGTGTTTAGTTAATATAGAAAAACGGGTGTCCTTATAATTATGAGAAGGAGTGTACGTTCTAAAATAGTGCAGCATGCCATAGAAACCGACCGCCTAGCTGATATTAACAATACTTAAATAATCATTTCTAACTGTTCGAATTATCATTCAAGAATTTTCCTGGAAGGCAGGTATACGAAACAGCATTTTTCACCGCTTAATGAGGCATGCGCAGTCCCCGCTGAATAAACTGTACTCTCTTAAAGGAGATCTGTTGTTCTTCACAGCGTTTACTTTTTGATGTTTTTACTGTTGTGTGTTTTAATGTTTTAAATTGTATATATTTTAATGTATGTTGTCTCGGTTTTTAATGTGATAAAAATTTAATTTTAATTAAGTATCTTGTGCATACTTAATCCATATTTTTTCGATGTCACACCTTTTTCTCTCTCCATCCTTCTATTACGAAATCTTTAAGTAAGGCAACGTCATTCGACTTAAAAAACTATAGCTTGTTCTATTTTAGTAGAAATTGAACAAGACTTTTTCATCCAGTTTTCTTTCAGATAACATGTTTTCAAAAACAATTTTAAATAAGTACTTTGTGCATTTTTAATCTATATTTTTTCATTGTCACAACGTTTTCTCTCCGTTTTTCTATTACGAAATCTTTAAGTAAGGCAACGTCATTCGACTTAAAAACTATAGCTTATTCTATTTTAGTAGAAATTGAACAAGACTTTTTCATCCAGTTTCCTTTCAGATAACATGTTTTCAAAAACAATTTTAAATAAGTACTTTATGCATTTTTAATCTATATTTTTTCATTGTCACAACGTTTTCTCTCCGTTTTTCTATTATGAAATCTTATCTTTAAGTAAAGCAACGTCATTCGACTTAAAAAACTATAGCTTGTTTCATTTTAGTAGAAACTGGACAAGACTTTTTCACCCAGTGTCTTTTCAGATAACATCTTTTCAAAAACAATTTTAAATAAATATTTTGTGCCTTTTTAATCCATATTTTTTCACTGTCACAATGTTTTCTCTTCATCTTTCTATTATAAAATCTTTAAGTAAGGCAACATCAGTAGAGTTAAAAGACTATAGCTCGTTCCATTTTAATAGAAATTCAACAAGACTTTTTTATCCAGTGTCCTTTGAGATTACATTTCTTAAAAACAATTTTAAGTAAACATTTTATGCATTTTTAATCCATCTATTTTCATTGTCACATTTTCCCTCTATCCGTCTATTACGAAATCTTTAAGTAAGGCAACATTAGTAGGCATAAAATCTATTGTTCCATTTTAATAGAAATTGGACAAGAGCTTTTCATCCAGTGTCCTTTCAGATATTATCTTTTAAAAAACAATTTTAAACATATATTTTATTTATAATATCCGTTGTAAATCTTGCATTTCGGTTTATATTGGTGAAATGGCGGTTCCCTTCATACTCGAATTCTGGAACATAAAAGAAATTTCAAAAACTGATATACGTTCTAAAATAGTGCATCATGCCATAGAAACCGACCACCTACCTGATTTTAACAGTACTAAAATAATCATATCTAACTGTTCAGATTATCATTCAAGAACTTTCGGTGTTTTTACATTTTTTTTTTTTTTTTTGACGTTTTTACTGATGTAAAAGGCTCGAAACGTTTAAATTTATGTTTTGTGTGTTTTATTGTTTTAAATTGTATATTTTTTATTGTATATTGTCTCGGTTTTTAATGTGATAAAAATTTAATTTTAAATAAGTATTTTGTGAATTCTTATTCTATATTTTTTTCATTGTCATAACTTTTTCTCTCCATAATTCTATTATGAAATCTTTAAAAGTAAGACAACATCATTAGACTTAAAAAACTATAGCTTGTTCTATTTTAGTAGAAACTGAACAAGACTTTTTCATCCAGTGTCCTTTGAGATAACATCTTTTCAAAAACAATTTTAAATATGCATTTTGTGCATTTTGAATCCATATTTTTTCACTGTCACAGCACTTTCTCTTCATTTTTCTATTATGAAATCTTTGTAAGGCAACATCATTAGACTTAAAAAACTATAGCTTGTTCCATTTTATTAGAAATTGAACAAGATTTTTTCATCCAGTGTCCTTTCAGATAACATCTTTTCAAACACAATTTTAAATAAGTATTTTGTGCAATCTTAATCCATCTATTTTCATTGTCACAACATTTTCCTTCCATCCTTCTATTATGAAATCTTTAAGTAAGGCAACCTCTGTAGACTGAAAAAACTATAGATCGTTTCACTTTAACCCTTTGCGGCGCAAGACAATTTAAAACATTTAAATTATACTGCCACCGGAATTCATGAACTAAATTAAACTAAAAGAAATTTTAAATTTTTAGGTTTAAAAAACCGGCCTTTTCTGATATGTTATAAACGTGAATTTTTGCTACAAAATTTCCGGGATGAATTTTTGCAGCTGGATCTTAAATTTTGCGTCCTCGCAGCGAGAACAGCGCGTGTTAAGGGGTTAATAGAAATTGAACAAGACTTTTTTCATCTAGTGTCCTTTCAGATAACAACTTTTCAAAAACAATTTTAAATAAATATTTTGTGCTTTTTTAATCCATATTTTTTCATTGTCACAACGTTTTCTCCCCAATCTTTTAGCCTCTGTTAACATGGACAGAACAGAGATGTACAATTTATAATGAAACTGAAAAACTTTAACATTTCCTTACTTTCTTTCGTTTCCTTGCCGTTATTTCAGTTTCCAAATTTGTTGGGTGTAAAGAACATGTTGTATTTCATATATTTTACAAAATTTTTGTCCCTGAAACAAATTAAGGGGGAAAAATGTGTATAATGTTTAATATTACCTTGTAAAAGATAATGTTTGAAATTTGGTATATACTGTTAAAAATTTCTGTAAATTTAAAGTAAATATTTATGAAAAGTCTCTGTAAATTGACAGTATTTTTTAATTAAAAGGAAATAATCGAGATTCTCAATCTTTATTCTGTATTTTTACGTAATTTTATTATTTAAGTTTTTAATTTAAATTAAAAATGATTGTTTCTACTTTAGAAAAAGCATTCTAAGTCCGAAATATATTCTGACCAATAATTAATTTAATTAATATTAGTTATTAAAACGAATGTATAAAATACGTTTTTAAACATCTCCGTTTATTTTTCTCTGTAATTTTACGTACGACTTAAGATAATAGATTACACAGAGTTTTCTGTTGAAATTTTTAAAAGTGTAGCGTGTGATTATGATGTTGCATTTTACAATTACACTGCTCGGCATAAAAATTGCTCCAACACCATTTTTGTAAATTCTTATGTAAAATGACCTCCTGAATCCGTATATGACGGCCATTCTGCCCTATCACCCACCGTTGTTTGGGGACGGCTCCCTATTTTTACCACTTTTGGGTAATTTTATAGCTATAAGTTTCGTTTATGGTGGAGAAAAGAAATATTTTATCTGTTAAATATCTTCTGGGGATTTAAAGAGATGAAAAATTCTATAACAAGAACATTTGCAGAAAGAGGAAGATTTAGGGAGGGGGGGAGGGGGGGGGGATTTTCCACTGAAATTACACTGGTGTTCAAAATTAAAGCAACAACCTATTTTTCGTAATTTTGTTCAAACTAAAATTACTAAATTTTTCTCAAAAGTAAGCTTTGGAAAAAAAAAAAGAAAAATTTTAACAATTTTCAAAAAGAAGACTTAACGAAAAATTGTCAAAAGGAAGCATTAGATAGGTGAAGATGTACATGCATCTATGTGTTAGATTAAAACCTGATTTTTTTTTCCGTAATCACTTTTGTGTTTCTTCTTTTTTTTTTCGCATGTGAATAACTTTTTTTTAAATATACATACAAACATGAAAATTGGATAAGACGATCATTATGAAATTATTTATCGACATTATTATTACTCTTGTGCTGAACATAGTTTACAAATTAATTATTATATTTTTTCATAAAATCCGTTATAAAAGTAAAAGAAAAGCGAATATAGAAAGAAAAGTCGGGATTCAATTTAACATTTGATGGCATATCCATCTTCCCCTATTTGTAATGCATCCTTAAAATCATTTTTCATCAAATTTTCTTTTCTAAAATTGCTGAAATTTTTCATTTTTTCCAAAGCTTACATTTGAGAATTATTGAATAATTATTAGTTTAAAAATTATTACTTATGCTAAAGTTATATAAAATTCAACTAATGATATGATAACAAACATGTCATCCAAATTTTATGTCCATATGTTTATTTGTTTAAAAGTTATGCGCAAAAGAAAAAAAAGATAAAACAGGTTGTTGCTTTAATTTTGAACACCAGTGTATAAGTTACATATATTATATTTTATTATTTATTATTATCACTTATTACACATTATATATTTTTTATTTTTAAGAGTTAAAATAATTATTTTCCATTCTCCAAATCAAACTCATGGCCATAAAATTACCGAAGAGTGATAAAAACTGGGGGAGGAGGTGACGTCTCGAGAAAACGGTGGGTGATAGGGCAAAATGGGATCATATTCGGATTCAGGAGGTCATTTTACATAAGAATCAGCAGAAAGGATATCAGGGCTCAATTTTTTTTTTTTTTTTTTTTTTTTTGGCAGCGTAGTGTTATCTATATAATTTTGTATGTAAATAGCATGCATATTCATGAAGAAATAAAGGTTTCTTCATCAATGAAAAATTTTCGAACACTTTATGTTCATTGTTGAGTTTTCAAAAATTCAACATCATTTTTAGAAAACTTGACATACAACAATAGACATAACATTCTGCAATCAGATTATAAAAATGTTAAAAATCTAGTAAAATAAGAGAATTTTTTACTAGATAATTTTGAACTTCGCATGCGCAAGCATTAATAAAATTTCTTTTGCATAATTTATTAGCCAAATGAGTTGCTCAGAATAAAAAAATAAATAAATAATAATAACCTATAAAAAAATTTATTCATATTGTTATTTTGAATAAATTAATACGATCAAATAAAATTGTGAATAAAACCCTTTATAATGTGTTAATAAAGGCCGTAATAAGTATTTTAGTGTGTCCCTGTATACTAACCACAAACAATAAACACACCAAAAGATATATAGCTAATTATGTATGGCTCATAAACATACATACCAATTTTCAAATCAATTAAGTAATCTTTCCGGCCGCTGTTGTGGTACATACACACAGACGCACACCAAAATCTTTTTGAATCTCCATGGGAATGCCTCCACTAACGTTTAGGTAAAAAAAAAAAGAAGGAAAGAATAAATAAATATATATATATATATAAATTTTTATTTATAAATTTCGTAAAAGAGCGAAATTTTCATGTTTGTGCATTTTTTCCTCAATATCATCTCTGAAACTTAAGCACTAATTTTTCATTGACACTTTTGTTATTACATTAAGAACTCTACAAAAATTTTTTGATTTTTTTTTTTTTTTTCCCTCTAAGAATTATTTATTTTAAACAGTGAAATTTTACCAAAAATGCTCATTTAAAAGTGATTTACTTAATTAAAATATCAATAAAATATTTTTTATTGTTTCTTACAAAGAAAATGGCTTGTTAAAACCTGTAAAACATTTTTGTGTACACTAAAAAAAAAAAAAAAAAAAAAAATTCTGTGACTGATATCTGTAAAATAAATTATGTCTCTAGTGAAGATAGTTTCATATCATTATGAAATTCTAGTTCCCTTTGCTAGCGAGTTCTAGAAACCCCTATTAGAGTTCCAGAGCGTTTCCGTATATTATCGTGGTCAAACTTATATAAAAATCTCTGCAAATAAATGCTAACACAAGAGGCAAGTTTTAGTAACTATACTTTTGGTTTTGACCGAATTCTAGGAAATCAAGCGAGAATTTCTCGCAGTACAAAGGATTCATAATATTCATAATTTTGTTTCATAATCTAGAAAAGTATAGACTAGAAATTATCGATAATTTCGTCTATTCAGTTTATTTATTTACCTTACGCGCATAACTCAGAAAACTATATTTCTAGTTAACTACTATACTAAAGATCACTACTTATTCGTTCTATAATCTATATGAAGGCGGTATATATTTTTTCTCAGTGTAAATACAATAAAGATTTCATAACCCTAGTTTTCACCATTTCTGTATGCCTGAGGGAAAGGCATATAAAGTTAGTGATTTTAGCATGGCGATTATAGAGCTTTCCTGATTCCCTTCTTAATCAATAAAAATTCTTATTTTACAGACATGGAAATGATTTCTCTTCACTCTGAGCACGAAACTAACTCTCTGATGGCTTATTTTTGGAAGCAACCGTATCCTGTTCATTTGGGTCTTTTCCGTATCTATAATAAAAGTGAGTTATGTTTTGAACATTTTCTATCTATTTTTATTTCTATTCGTATTCCAGTTTATATATATATATACATCATTTTATGATGGAATTTCCGAGAAATGCTTCATAAATTACATAATCGAATCATTCTGTGTAATATATATTTTACTGGTAAAACAAAGAAGCAGAATCCCATACGTCATCAATAAGTTTTTTTTCCCCCGTTTTCTTTTCTTTACTTCACTGTACAAACGAAATAAAGGAAATATTGTGAAACCGATTTATAAAACGAATTTTGTATCTTGCATAACTCAAAAATAGTTGATCGTAGAATGCTATAAAAAAAACTGAAAAGGGAAATTTTAAGTTTCTCGCTAGTGGCCGGTAGATAATTTAATTTTACTCAACACTTTTTCGCAAATTTTTCGTTTAATTACCGGAATAATTTTCTCATTCGAACTTTTTGAAGAAATGCTTGTTAAATTGGCCGAATTTTGTGAAATAGTCGTTTTAAATTCTGCAATTTATTATGAAGTGTTCATTTTAATTTCGCTAATATTGTAAAGGGTCCATTTTAAGATTGCCAATTCTTGTGAAAGGTTTTCCAACCTAAATACACACCGGAAAGGGTCTTTTCCCAACACTTTTATTTAACTTACAAGGAAACATTCAAAAGGTGTGGTCTTCAAAAAATATTGAAAAAAAAAAAAAAATATATATGTGATTCTACTCTTCATAAAACACCAGAAAGGGAAAAAATTATCGGCTGAAATGAATTACAGCGACCATAAAAAATTATCAAAATTAAGCATTTTTGGCGATTTAGCGCTGTTAGATGATAACTTCGCGAGCACCGAGGTTGCCGTGTTCGAACAGAACTTCAAGTACTCAAAATCAATCGGCTAACAGTGTGAAATCGCCAAATATGCTTAATTTTGATAATTTTTTGTGGTCGCTGTAATTCATTTCAGTCGATAATTTTTTCACATAGAATCACAATTATATATATATATATATATATATATATATATATTTTTTAAAGACGACACATTTTGAATGTTCCCTTGTTTGTGTTTTTTTTTTTATTATTATTATTATTTATTTATTTTATTTTATTTTTTTAAATAATGCACGCACAGTCGGCAACAAAAGTGTCCGAACACTAGCAAAATTTCCTATGTAAAAAAAGTACACTTCATACGGTTTTGTTAAATAAATCCTTATCGAATCATGCTGTTACACTGACTAAGAACAGGATTCGACAAGGATTTAGTTAACAAAACCGTATGAAGTGTACTTTTTTTTTACATAGGAGTTTTTGCTAGTGTTTGGACAGTTTTGTTACCGATTGTATGTCATTTATTTTTTATACGTGTACACGCTTGCCAACCTAACCCGGAAGATTGTTAATTCCCACCCCTTTTTGTACACCACTTAATTTTTAGAGCAATTATCTTCAAATATATTTACGATTAAATAAGAAGAAAAGTACTTTAAAGACGCGTGAAAAAAACAGGTGGAAAAGGGCGGGACTAATAATCTTCCGGGTTAGGTTGGCAAGTATGCGCGTGGGTCAACTTTTAGATGAATTTTCACCCACTTTCTAACATCCAATTGAGCTGAAATTTTGCATACTTGTATGATTCCGATGACATTACATGCTCAAATAGTAAAGGACATACAGTCGGCAGCAAAATTATTCGAGAGCTAGCAATAATTTCTATGTAAAAAAAACAAGAACAACTTAATACTACTTTGTTAAATAAATTCTTGTCGAATCATGTTCTTAGTCAGTCTAAAAACATGATTCGACAAGAATTTATTTAGCAAAACAGTATTAAGTGTGCTTTTTTTAGATAAGAATTATTGCTACTGCTCGAATAATTTTGCTGCCAATTGTAGGAGTAACGCCCTGAGCCCCCACCCAATTCCAGTTCAAATTTTGTTTTCGAATAAACCCTCTTCCTGTCATCTGATTGAACTGAAGGTTTGCATACACGTATATTGACCACATCTACTGAATTGGAGTTTTTAGCACAGTTTAAAATAAAAGCGTGTTTTTCAAATTTTTTAATTTATGAATTATTTCATAGTCAGTTGATAAAATTCACACTTTGTTATCGTTTCGTTTATTAACAAAACGTGATAATTTATTGCCGAAATATGGATCTAGTTGAAATACACTAATTAAAAAGAAAGATACTTAATCGCAACTAATTGCTGAAATACGTGATATTCTTTTACCGATATTTGCTGAAACAGGTGAATATTTTAACGTTAATCGACAAAACTCGCGATTTTTTCAAAGCTGATTGTCAGAGAAAATGATTATTTCGCTGAAAATGATTGAAATTTTTGTTTTTCGAATAAAACTAGTTGGCATAGGTGGACTCTGCTCAGTTCCCCATCATATTTATGTTCTCAGAAATTTCTAGTGCGAGACATATTACTAGTGGATCTGCAGATCAGGAGCCTCAACGTCCTATTTGCATCAGACATTATTCAATAGGTCATTTTTATTTATTCCTTATTATATAGTAGTATATATTGATTCGATCGACTTATTACCAAAATCAAATACATTCCTGAGGGGGGCGGCAGCCCCCCTCAACCCCCCGTTGTATCTCTCTTTGTATACCTATTTGTATATGATATAAAGTGTTACGAAATTGTAAATAATTGCATTTATTTTTGTATAAATTCTTTCAAAGAGGTTTAGTAAGTTGATAAAATGCTAATTTTGTGCCTTTATAGTCGTTTTAGCGTTAAAATAGCCAAATTTTCCTTTAAAAACGCATTAAAAAGCTCCTATAAGGGAAGAAATAAATTTGGCACCAAATTTGGCGACTATTTCCCTCCTTGGCGATTTTTTTTGGCGATCTTGGCGAGAAAATCCTTATTAGGGATATACCAAATATGGAAGCTCTAATCTCATTGGCTGATGTGATACGAGAATTTTCCAGAACAGTCTGTTTTCGATAGAAAAGTATAAAAGGAGCATTATTTTCGCCAAGGCGGTCAGTCTCAGATCTATATCAGTTTCGTCAAATGCTTGCTCAATGGGATCATGAATATGTGTACCAAATTGCAAGTCAATAGCGTTATTTTGGGGGCCGCTATCGCGGTACATACAAATTCTTCCCATAGGCCATAATGGTAAAAAAAACTTTGGCGTGTCCCTGTACACGAACTTACAAATGGAATGCACACCGAAAACTATACAGCTAATTTCGTGGGCATCATGAACATGTGTACAAAATTTCAAGTCAATAGCGTGTTTTTTGCGGCCGCTATCGCATGACAGACAGACAGACAGACGGAATCCAAAATCCTTTTGAGTCTCAACAGAGGGCCTCCATTTACATTTCGGCAAAAATTGGAAGTCAATAGCTTGATTTTTGCGGTGGCTATCGCGGTACATACAGATTCTTCCCATAGGCCCTAATCATAAAAAATCTTTGGCGTGTCCCTGTACACGAACTACAAATGGAATACACATCTAAAACTATACAGCTGATTCCGTTGGGCTCATGAACACGTGTACCAAATTGCAAGTCAATAGCGTGATTTTTGTGGCCGCTATCGCGGTACATACAAATTCCTCCCATAGGCCGTAATGATAAGAAAAACTTTGGCGTGTCCCTGTACACAAATTACAAATGGAATACACACCCAAAACTATACAGCAGATTTCGCGGGGCACATGAACACGTGTACCAAATTGCAAGTCAATAGCGTGATTTTTGTGGCCGCTATCGTGATACATATAAATTTCTCCCATAGGCCGTAATGATAAGAAAAACTTTGGCGTGTCCCTGTATACGAACTACAAATGGAATACATACCAAAAACTATACAGCTGATTTCGTGGGGCTCATGAACATGTGTACCAAATTTCAAGTAAATAGCGCTTTTTTGGCGGCCGCTATCGCGCGACAGACAGACAGACAGACACAGCCCAAAACCGTTTTGAGTCTCAACAGAGGGCCTCCACTGCGTTTCGGCAATAATGTTAAAAGAAATCAATTTGACCAAATCTTCATACAGTGACAGAATGAAATCCCCGCCTAATAGGCTATCCACCGTTCATTTCGATATATTTATCTTATTCTAATCTATTAATTTATTTTATCAGGGTCAATTTCGTTGTTTAGTTTTCATGCTACTATTTCCAATGCAATAATCCTCAAACTCATATTTATATGAAAAATTTGCAATTTCGCTATGTTGATAAAATCGTAAATTACGAATAATTTACGAAATTTTCCTATTAGAATATTTGTATTCAATCATGTTCAAACAAATATCATAAACGTAATTTTGAAGTTGTCTAACGTATTTAGGATCCTCAAAATGGAAGTTTATGCTCAATTTTGCTTTATTCTGACATGTTAAATAAATCGTAAATTCCAAATAACTTACGAATTTTTTAAATTGGAAAAATCATAGTCTATGATATCCATGCCAGTATCCTAAATATTATTTCGAAAGTGGTTTGACATCTTTACGATGAAAATATCCCTCAAGATTGACGTTTATGTGAAATTTTGCTCTTATTCAGCCATGTTAAGAAATTCGTAAATTTCCAATAACTTACGAAATCTTTATATTGGAAAATTCATAGTCATTAATATTCATGCCAGTGTCCTAAATAATGTTTCAAAAGTAGTCTGACATCTTTACGATGAAAATATCTCTCAAAATTGACGTTTATGTGAAATTTTTCCCTATACTGCCATGTTAAGAAATTCGTAAATTTCCAGTAACTTGCGAAATTTTCAAAGTAGCATATTTATAGTTACTGATGTTCATTCCGGCATCAAAACTGATATTTTAAAACTGGTCTGACATTTTTACAATAAAAAGTTTTCATTTAATGCACGTTTAAGTGATTTTTTGTCCTATTCTCCCATGTTAAGAAAATCGTAAATTTCGAATAACTTACGAAGTTTTTAAAATCGAATGTTGCAAATGAATAGGGTTCTTGCCAGTGTCGAAAGTAATATTTTAAAACTGATCTGACCTCTCTGCGACAATTTGTTCTTGAGATATCGTGTACACAGACTAACAAACTAACGGACTGACCCACTAACAGACTAACACACTAACAGACTAACAGACACCCTACAGACAGACACCATAGAAATTTTGTCATTTTCGGATTCCTCACACCTGAAAACGTGTAGAAAAGTCAAAAAACCGAGGTCGAAATTTTTCACGATTACCTAAGTTCCCCATACCTATAGTATGATGGGGAACTAAAAAGGCAAATTGTTTAATTTTTTAAATCGTCACGTGATGAGTGGATAGATTTTTTTTCAGATCTACTACAATGCCATGTAGTTCCAAACTATGTCAAAGAAACAGCCTGAAAAAAAGAAAAAAAAAAATCTAATGTGGACACCACATGACTTCCTTATGCATTCATTGGGATATAAATATTGTTATGAAAACATTGGCATTTATGTGTGAGGTAAATGATTAGAAAATAAACAGAATAGTTCCAGTCCTGCCTGACCACGAACATTTCTGAAAGCAAGCTGGGAAAGAAAAAAAAAACTGCTACTCCACCTACAAAAGTCACGATAATAGGATTACATACACCGTCGAGACGAATATAGCAGTTTTTTAGTTCCCCATCATACTATAGGTATGGGGAACTTAGGTAATCGTGAAAATTTTCGACCTCGGTTTTTAGTTACCCATCATACTATAGGTATGGGGAACTTAGGTAATCGTGAAAATTTTCGACCTCGGTTTTTTCACTTTTTTACACGTTTTCAGGTGTGAGGAATCCGAAAATGACAAAATTTGTATGGTGTCTGTCTGTAGGGTGTCTGTTAGTCTGTTAGTCCGTTAGTTTGTTAGTCTGTGTACACGATATCTCAAGAACAAATTGTCGCAGAGAGGTCAAATCAGTTTTAAAATATTACTTTCGATACTGGCAAGAACCCTATTCATTTGCAACATTCGAATTAAAAAACCTCGTAAGTTATGAGAAATTTACGATTTTCTTAACATGGGAGAATAGGACAAAAATTAACTTAAACGTGCATTAAATGGAAACTTTTTACTGTAAAAATGTCAGACCAGTTTTAAAATATCAGTTTTGATGCCGGAATGAACATCAGTAACTATATATATGCTACTTTGAAAATTTCGCAAGTTATTGGAAATTTACGAATGTCTTAACATGGCAGTATATGGCAAAATTTCATATAAACGTCAATTTTGAGAGATAATTTCATCATAAAGATGTCAGACTACTTTTGAAATATTATTTAGGACACTGGCATGAATATTAATGACTATGAATTTTCCAATATAAAAATTTCATAAGTTATTGGAAATTTACGAATTTCTTAACATGGCAGAATAGAGCAAAATTTCACATAAACGTCAATTTTGAGGGATATTTTCATCGTAAAGATGTCAAACCACTTTCTAAATATTATTTAGGATACTGGCATCAATATCATAGACTATGGTTTTTCCAATTTAAAAAATTCGTAAGTTATTTGGAATTTACGATTTACTTAACATGCCAGAATAAGGCAAAATTGAACATAAACTTCCATTTTGAGGATCATAAATACATTATACAACTTCAAAATTACATTTATGATATTTGTTTAAACATGATTGAATACAAATATTCTAATAGGAAAATTTCGTAAATCATTCGTAATTTACGATTTGATCAACATAGCGAAATTGTAAATTTTTCATACAAATATGAATTTTGAGGATTATTGCATTGCAAATAGTAGCATGAAAACTAAACAACGGAATTGACCTTGATAAAATAAATTAATAGATTAGAATAAAATAAATATATCGAAGTGAACGGTGGATAGCCTATTCTGTCACTGTATGAAGCTTTGGTCAAATCCATTTCTTTTAACATAATTATAATATGTCTCGCACTAGAAATTTATGAGAATATAAATATGAGGGGGAACTGAGCAGAGTCCACCTATGCCAACTAGTTTTTTCAGGAATAGTTACTCCACGGCTTATTACAGAATCTCTCACTAGCAAATGTACATGTGTTCAACGAAAATTATTCGAGCACAGATGGCCTGCTTTTGTTAGCTCTGGCAAAAATTAGTGGCTATAAATGAGATACATTTCACTAAAACAATTAACTCCGTTAAAATTAAGAAAGGGTTTACTAATTCTGAAGCGACATTTGCCGCAAAATTTGACCGCTAATCTTGAAAGCCGTCAAGTTTGTATAGCCAACACAGATTTTGGTTTTGGCATCGATTTTGGCAGCATGGTGACAGAATTTGGTGAAACTTTGTAGTTTGGTGTTTCTAAAGTTTGGAAGCTCTAACTTTAAAAAAGAATAGAGTTTTGGAATTTTCGGAAAAGACTCGTTGATTTATAGCGCAGAACTAAATTTTTGGAAAGTTCTATAAATGCCTAACAAGACTATAAAAAAGATGAGTGATTAGGGATGATTGTAGATTAGAACTTGCCTATACACTCGGCAGCAAAGTTATTCGAGCATTAGCAATAATTCCTGTATAAAAAGTGTACACTTAATGCTACTTTGTTAAATAAAACCTTGTCGAGCCATGCTCTTAGTCTCTAAGAACATGATTCGGCAAAGATTTATTTAACAAAACAGTATTAAGTGTACTTTTTTTACATAGGAATTATTACTGGTGCTCAAATAATTTTGCTGCCGACTGTACTGTACTGTTGCTACTTTCTGTACAGTATTACAGTAAAGGTGGAAACAGATGGTAGTTTTTTCATTTGCCGGAAAGTGGACGTTGACTTAGCTTCAAATTAGTGGCTAAAAACGATATATTTCACCAAAACAGTACTCCATTAAAATTAAGAAAGGGTTTACTAATTCTGGCTATTCTGAAACAATATTTGCTGCCAAATTTGACCGCTAATCTTGAAAGCCACCGAGTTTGTAGCCAACACAGATATTGGTTTTGGGGTCTAATTTGGCAATATGGCGGCAGAATTTGGCGAAACTTTTTAGTTAAAGGTTGTTAAAATTTGGAAACTCTAACTCAAAAAAAAAAAAAAAAAAAAAAAAAAAAAAATAGAGTTTTGAAATTTTCGAAAAGATTCGTTGATTTATAGCGCAAAACTAAATTTTTAGAAAGTTCCATAAATGACTAACAAAACTATTAAAAAAAAGATGAGTGATTAGAGATGATTGTTGACTAGAACTTGCGTATACAGTTGACAGCAAAATTATTCGAGCGTTAGCGATAATTCCTATATAAAAATTTACACTTATGCTGCTTTGTTAAATAAATCCTTGTCGAGTCATGTTCTTAGTTAGTCTAAGAATATGATTCGACAAGAATTTATTTAACGAAACAGTATTAAATGCACTTTTTTTTTAACATAGGAATGATTGTTCGCGCTCGAATAATTTTGCTGCCGACTGTATCTTTATGTGCTACTTTCCGTACGGTATTACAGCAAAAGTGGAAACAGATGATAATTTTTTCATTTCCACGAAGATGGACGTTGACTTAGCGTCAAATTAGACATTCAAATGTGGCGAAAAATGGTAGTTCAGGATTCCCAAAGTTTGGAAACTCTACCTTCATTAAGAGTCGAGTTCTGGAATTTTTGGCAATGATTTATTGGTTTTTAGCGCAGAACTACCTTAAAAATTCTAAAAACCTCTTACATTACTCTACTCTTGATGAATTCGAATTCCATTCAGACTTCGAAATTTTCGGTTGTTCCTGAATTAGCGAAATTTCTGCTCTGTAGGCATTTAACAAAGAATGACTGTTTCATTGGGTTATTTCAAGAATATTCGTTGGTTACTGATTTTTGTGGCACAAAAAAAGTTTTATTCAGCTGTTTTCTAAATATTTATTAAATAAAGTGCATTCGTCAACTATAGAACCTGCTTACATCTTTAAAAATTACTTTCTACACACAAAAAATGTCGACATGTTTTATAAAAATATCATTACGGGCTCTATCTACCGAATGAATATTCATTAAATAAAGTGTATTCGTTGACTAGAACCTGTTTATGTCTTTAAGAATCACCTTCTACACGCAAAAATGTAGACAACTTTCATAAAAATATCATTACAGGCTCCATCTACTGGCTGAATATTCCTTAAATGAAGTGTATTCGTTGACTAGAACCTGCTTATGTCTTTCAGAATCACTTTCTACACGCAAAAATGTACATAACTTTCATAACAACATCATTACGGGCTAAGTATTATAAAGTACATTCGTCGATTAGAATCTGCTTATGTCTTTCAGAATTTCTTCATACATGCAAAAATGTCGACAACTTCCATAACAATATCATTACCGGCTCTATTTACACGCAGAATATTCATTAAATAAAGTGCATTCATCGACTAGCATCTGCTTATGTACTTTCTGTGCGCAAAAATGTCGACAACTTTCAAAATAATACAATTATGGCCTCTAGCTACGAGCTGAATATTCATTAAATAAAGTGCATTCTTCGATTAGAACCTGTTAATGTACTTTATACACGCAGAAAGTCGAAAACTTTCATAACAATAACATTGGCTGAATGTTCATTAAGTAAAGTGCATTCGTCGACTAGAACTTGTTTATGTTTTTAAAAATTACTTTCTACATGCAAAAATGTCAGCAATTTTCATAACAATATCATTATGATAACAATCAATTTTCATAACAATATCATTACGGTTTTCTCTAGGGGTGAATAATCATTAAACAAAATGCATTCACCTACTAGAACCTTCTTATGTCTGTCGAAATTACTTTCTACACGCAAAAATGTCGACTGCTTTCATTACACTATCATTACAAGCTCTATCACTAGCTTCTTTTAAAATCCCTATAATGGTAGATCGTATTTAACGGCCCTCTTTACTTACCGTCGCCGGAAGCCCGAGCCAATGTTATTCTATGGGGAAATTTTCTTTACAAATAACTTATTAACTAATACATATTTTTAAATTTTTTTTTCACATTCAGATAATTCCCATCTGTTAAATTCACGGACCTTTTTTAAAAATGTTTTTTTTAATTTTTAATATTTTATTTTGAAATTGCAAAATGAAAAAATTTCACATATTGAAAATTCGTATTTTGCAGCTTCAAAAAAAAAAATATATATATATATATATATATATATAAATAAATAAATAAATATTTTTTTGAAAAAGATCCGTCAATTTAATAGCTGGGAATTTTCAGAATACGAAAACAGAATTTAAAAATATGTATTAGTTAATAAGTTATTTGTAAAGAAAAATTTCCCGTAGAATAACATTAGCTTCGGCTTCCGGCGGCGGTGAGTGAAGAGGGCCCTTAATGGCCAAAATCTTTGAATTTTTGGTCGTTATGAAAATAACTTTCGTAGATATCTCCAAAACGGAAAGGTCACAGAAAAGCCAAAAAGGTATGGGCACAACTAGATGTTATAGCAAACCTATATACCAATTTGTAACGTTCTACGTCTTACCGTTTTTGAATTATGCGAGATACACACATACATACATACGGGCATTCAGAGGTCAGGAAAAATCGCTTAAAATCGTAGGTATCTCTAAAACAGGAGCTCGTATTTAAACTAAATTTTCAGGTTTACAACTAGAAATCATGCCAGTCACAAATATAAATTTTCAACATTCTACGATCATTTGTTTTTGAGTTATGCGAGATACAAAATTCATTTCACAAATCGAGATTTCAATACTTCCTTATACTTTGTATAAGGAAATAAAAACAGAAAATTGCGTGTAGTAGATAAAAAGTAAAATGATATTAAAGTTAAAAATGCCTAAAGTAAAGAGTATAAATTCACAAACTACAGTTTTTTGGATACCTTAAATCTCACAGACATCAGTAAATATACTCGTATATACAACATAAGTAAGTGTGCAGAATGTTTAAATAACGCAGTAACGTACGCTGTTGGCACTCAATAGATCAATTTAAATTTCTATAATGTATTTCGTATGAAATAACTGAATCTTTTATAAAATAAATATACAGTTTAATTTCGTTTGTATTTACACTGTATTCTTGTATTTACACAAACCATATAGTTAAAAATTCACCAAAGGTTGGAGAACATTTCTCCCAACCATCACACAAGCGAGAAAAATATCCAACTCCCAATTCATAGAACAACCTACAGACAACCGAGATTTTTTGGAGGCCAAATAAAAGAAAAAAAATTATGCATGCGCTCACACTGCATGTTCTATAATCTGACCTAGCTTCGAATCAGTGGCTCCAATAGATTTTGCTGTGCATTGATCAGTCAGCGAGTAAAGGAGTGACTAACAAGGGAAGTATGAATCAGTAAAATTGCTGTTGAAACCAAACCAAGTTTAAATTAAAGAGCATGGTCGAAAGCATAGGGTAGAGTGCAAATTTGCTGCAACAACACCCATGAGTTCGAAATATGACCCCTAATAATTTTAGTTATTTCTATAAAAACCAACAAAACACGAATACTTGTAAGATCGGGTAGTGCAGTGGCAGCGTGTTTGACTTGTGATAAGGAGGTCTTGAGATCGAGTCTCCACAAGGCTGTTTTGTATTTTAATTATTTTTATTTCAACTGAAATATTTATTTATTTTTTTTTACATTTTTAATTAAAGAGAAAATATTTGTTATATTAATACGATTTTTTTTTTTTTTTTTAATTCTAATTAATAAAATATTGACCATAAGTTTAAAAATATATATATTTCTATTTATTTATTTATAAAAAAAGAAAATCATGTTTAAAGCTACGAATATAATTTCTAATTTATAACAATTATGATTAAAAGTAGAAAGATCATGAAACCATAAGTATTTTTCACAATGAGAACAAGAAATATAAGAAGGTTGATCAAAATTATTTGAATTATAATTTTGTTCACCGTCAATTATTGTTCATCGCGAACATTTTGTTAAATATTTGGCTCTTCGTCAAGATTATAAGATTTATAAAATTCGTGTTTACCCAGATTTTTAATTTTTTGAGATGTAAACTAATTGTAAATTAGTGAAATAATTTTGAGAAAATTTGTCATTGTGTTCAATTTTACTGTCAGTTTTTCCGACACCACCAAATTTGACAGTTGTTTAATGATATACTTGAAATAAAAGTTAAATACAACGTCGAATAGTTAAGCAGCAGCTGTTGTTCTTTCAGGATTTTTCATGCAAAATATTGCATGAATAATAGTGCAATTGGGAGCAGACAATTAACTCTTGCTATTAATGGCGTCGATAAAAAATAGCAATTAAAAATTTGTATTAAACACTAGCATAAATCATTAATAAAATTTTATCTTAATGTAATATAAAATTATTTCCCGTTAAATTATTAATTTCTTTTAATTTAATAAATAAATAAATAAATTGGTTAAAAATTAAAAAAATATTAAAATGTCCGCGTTGAAGTAAAACCTTTTTTTAATATAGTTATTATTTTCTCTTAAAATATTAATTTAATTTAATTTAAAATGTAAAAAAAAAAAAAAAATTTCAGTTGAAATAAAAAATAAAAATACAAAACGGCCTTGTGGGGACTCGATCTCAGGACCTCCGTTGGTCGAAAACATAGGGAGGAGTACAAATTTGCTGCAACAACCCCCATGGGGGCGAAATATGACCACATAATAGTTTTAGTTATTGCTATAAAGGCAAACAAAACATGCATCGTAGGAAGAACGGGTGGTGCAGTGGTAACGTGCTTGTCTTGTGATGCATGCTCTTTAATTTAAGCTTGGTTTGGTTTTAATAGCAATTTTACTGATTCATACTTCCCTTGTAAGTGGAAGTATTCTTATATGTGCATATATAGATGATAAATAAATAATGATTTAATAATAATTTAGTACCAAGTATAAATTATAATGAATTCAATTTACAAAAGCCTTACTTATATATTTATTATCTATATATTAATAGGCAAGCATAAAATTTGTTGTCCCTTTTTAACATATTAATTATGGGAGTAGAGGGTTGAAAATGGTATCATTCGAAAGGTATGGTTAGCCGGAAGGTGCGAATACAAATATTATTTTCTTGCGATGTCAAGAAGATATTTAAAAATACATTTATTTTTTATGTATTTTCCGCCATTTTTCCCTTTTATACACGTATTCCTTTACATTAAAAAATACCTAAAAGTAGAAAGTTGTTAATCTGGCAATTTCATAAAGCTCAAATAAAACCATAGACACAGTAATTTGTATAATGTAGCATCACTATACGCAAGCCAAGTGATGACGTCACTGATTGTCCATGGAGCCATTAAAAAGATTTTCTATGTTAATCGTTTGGATTTTTTGTAAAAAATTATTAAAAAATAACGGAAATTATCTGCCGATTTTAATTCCGATATTTGGGTTATATATAAGTTACTGTCTACATGTGTTTGATTGGGTTATTTTTTCTGTAAAATTGATAAAATTTTAATTTAAAATCACAAAACTCCAGAAAAAAAATGGCAAACTTCCAGTTTCGAATGTAAACATAAACATTTCATTTCAAAGGGTGATATTTAAACAATAAATATTCAACTAATATACTAAATAAAAGGAAAATGGATTTGTTACTAACTGCTGCATGTAGACAATACGGAAAAAATTCCGATTTCCGTTTTTTGCTGAATTTACATGTTTTGAGCTTTCTTTATGTTTCAATTAACTGAAATTGGCTACTTATTTTTTAAAAAAGTGTCTTTATTGCTAGCTTTTGTGGGTAGAAGAAGCAAGTAGAAGATACATAAAAACATTTGATTTCCGGTTTTCGATGAATTTACACGTTTTGAGATTTCCTTCCATTTTAATTAAGTGAAATTGACTACTTATTTTTATTTTTTAAAAAGTATATTTATTATTCTTTCCTCTGCATATATAAGTAAAAAATATAAGATTCAGAAAAGTTTTAGATTTTCGGTTTTCGATAAAGTTACACGTTTTGAAATTTCCCGAACTCAATTCGACCATTTTTGAAAAATATCTTTTTTTTTTTTTTTTTGTTCAAACACTGTACTTTATGAACCAATCGAATTAATTTAACAGAATTTGATACTTGGTTGGGCCTTGGTTTGACATGGTACCTATTAGCTTCTGAGCTGTATCACACAACAAGGGGCGTTTTCACGTTGCGATTTTCTCTCATTTCAGGAAAGGCTAACATCTACAGAGAGAAATAGTTATATTAAGTAAAACTCTGCTGATTCAGTTAGAGTGAATATCGGCAAACAATTGCCGCAGCTGTGTTGCAATTGCATTCCGTTTAGGACAAGGCAATAACTTTGCTTTGCCTCGCTTTGCAAAAAAAAAAAAAAAAAATGGTCGAGTTTTGACCACTGGGCGATACTAGTTTATTTAATTATTTATTACAAATTTCTTGTTTATGAATCGCGCGAGAAGAAAATATTTCAAATGGTTTGCTGCTTTAGATAGCATTATTCTTGGGTCTGGCCGTGTGTATGAGTGTCCAACTTGCGTGGCGATCTTCAAACGGAAAAAGCTATGAAATAAACTTATTTCTGCATTTAAAATCTTATTTTTAAGACTGCATCTTTCCAACAACTTATTCTGATTAATTATTCTCACCTTATATTACAGAATCTTTCATGTGGATGGATAGAAGTTCCTTAAATTATACGAACTGGGACGATAGAGAACCTGATGGATGGTCGAGCGACACTAAGCACTGCGTTGCTTTCTCTCCTATTCAAGGAAAGTGGAAAACAATAAACTGTGGTGAAGGTGGAGTTGCACTTTGCCGAGTAAAAAAGTCGAGAAAATTTGCCTAAATTAAGTATGTGTTTGCTGTTATCAACATTTTTATCGTTACAATAATTTTAATTATTAATAATACAAGAAAATATCTATTTTAAATTTATATAATTTACTTAAACTAAAAACAGAAGAAGCTTATTATAATGCGAATTAACAGGGAATAATTTTTATGTCTCTCTTACTGAGCTGAAGAACAAATGGAGCAAATGCTTCAATACCTTTACACAGTGTTCGTACGTGCCAGTTTTTCTGCATTCATTTGCCGTACAGAGTCAAACCTTGCACGTCAGGCAACATTTGTCGGATCGTCTATTACTAGTATACTCTTTAAAGAATTAAAATTTAAAATTGTAATATCATGTTTAGCATATGGTTGTTCGAACAGACCACCTTTACACAATTTTACTTTGAAATATAAAGATATCACATGCTTTCTGCCGTGCAACGCTCGGAAGACAAACCTTCCAAAAAACGGCACGCAAAAACCGGTCTAGCATTTCCTCCAGTTGTTTTTCAGCTCAGTGGTCTCTCTCTCCCCTTTCCATCTTTATTTCGGGTTACATTTTAGTATTTAACTTTTAGTTAACTTATAACTAGTTTTTATCTTTTTCTCCTTCTTCATAAAATGTTTTTAAAAATTTTACTGTTTTATTGTTTATATCCGCCAAGCTTTGTTTTCTTTTTCTCTTCTTTTTTTATGACAGAAAAATACTCACCAAATGTTTTTACCATAAATTGCACGTTATTTTTAGTATAAAGTTACCACACTGGCTTCTTCCAGTAATTCCCCAAAATTTTTTCTTTTTTTCTGATAATAGGAGAAGTTTCCAGCGTAATTGATAATCTAATGGATCTTATGAAATAAGGATTCACTATACGATGGATTTTACACGCTGGTTTTTGGCAATACAAACAGCAATTTAGAAAAGCGTACGCTCAAATGTCAGCCTCCTAAGCAATAACCGTCCCCATTTCAATATAAATACTACTTCATTCCATATGGATGTTCTGGCAGGAATTGGTATTCTACCAAAAAATCTAGATTGGACGAGTCCTGAATGAGTGTTGGTTGTAACAAAGAAATTCCTTCGTAATAACTCCGTCGAATGCGGTTAATAACACTGCGCTTAAAAAAAAATTAAAAAAAGAAAAAAAATAGAAAAAATCGAGCTCTGATACCATTCTTGCTGATTCATATGTAAAATGACCTCCTGAATCCGAATATGACCCCCATTCTGCCCAATCACCCACCGTTTTCTCGGGACGCCACCCCCTCCCCCAGTTTTTCTCACTGTTCGGTAATTTTGTGGCCATGAAATTGATTTGTAGAATGGAAAAGAATTATTTTAACACTTAAAACTAGTTGGCATAGGTGGACTCTGCTCAGTGCCCCATCATATTTATGTTCTCATAAATTTCTAGTGCGAAACATATTATAATCATGTTAAAAGAAATGAATTTGACCAAAGCTTGATACAGTGACAGAATGAAATCCCCGCCTAATAGGCTATCCACCGTTCACTTCGATATATTTATCTTATTCTAATCTATTAATTTATTTTATCAGGGTCAAATCCGTTGTTTAGTTTTCATGCTACTATTTCCAATGCAATAATCCTCAAAATTCATATTTATATGAAAAATTTACAATTTCGCTATGTTGATAAAATCGTAAATTACGAATAATTTACGAAATTTTCCTATTAGAATATTTGTATTCAATCATGCTCAAACAAATATCATAAACGGAATTTAGAAGTTGTCTAATGTATTTATGATCCTCCAAATGGAAGTTTATACTCAACTAGCAGGCTACGCCCGCTTCGCTGGTCACTATTTTTAAAATGAATCATTATAATTAATGAATTCTCAAAATTGCGTTAATTTTTATCATGTGAAAAAAAAAAGAAAAAGAAACTCTGATCAGGAAAAATGTCGCACCGTCCCCACTGCCTTCGGCAGCGTAGACCCGTGCGCGATGCGCACGCGCGAATGCATATATATGAGCGCCCTAATAATTTTACAAATTCGAATATATCCGCAATCGATTTGTAAGTATCGAAAACCTCTATATACCAATTTTGAACGATCTGACACTATTTTAATTTTTTTGCCCCCCCCTCCCCTCCCCCCCTACTCGCCCCTCCTAATAACTTTACACAATCGAAAATATCCCCATTCGACTTGCAGACTTCTTAAACCTATCTGTACCACTTTTGAACGGCCTAACTGTATTTCTATTTGTTTTTGCCCCATTGCCCCCCTTACTGCCCCACCCCCTTACACGCCCCTCTTAATAATTTTACAAATTCAAAAATATCCGCAATCGATTTGTAAGTATCGAAAAACTCTATGTACCAATTTTGAACGATCTGACACTATTTTTATTTTTTTGCCCCCTCCCCCCCCTCCCCCCCTACTCGCCCCTCGTAATAACTTTACACAATCGAAAATATCCCCATTCGACTTGCAGGCCTCTTAAAGCTATCTCTACCAATTTTAAACGGCCTAACTGTATTTCTATTTGTTTTTGCCCCATAGCCCCCCTTACCGCCCCACCCCCCTACCCGCCCCTCCTAATAATTTTACAAATTCAAAATCATCCGCAATCGATTTGTAAGTATCGGAAACCTCTATGTACCAATTTTCAACGATCTGACACTATTTTTATTTTTTTTGCCCCCCCCTCCCTTCCCCCCTTCTCGCCCCTCCTAATAACTTTACACAATCGAAAATATCCCCATTTGACTTGCAGGCCTCTTAAACCTATCTGTACCAATGTTGAACGGCCTAACAGTATTTCTATTTGTTTTTGCCCCATTGCCCCCCCCTTACTGCCCCACCCCCTTACACGCCCCTTTTAATAATTTTACAAATTCAAAAATATCCGCAATCGATTTGTAAGTATCGAAAAACTCTATGTACCAATTTTGAACGATCTGACACTATTTTTATTTTTTTGCCCCCCCCCTCCCCTCCCCCCCTACTCGCCCCTCGTAATAACTTTACACAATCGAAAATATCCCCATTCGACTTGCAGGCCTCTTAAAGCTATCTCTACCAATTTTAAACGGCCTAACTGTATTTCTATTTGTTTTTGCCCCATAGCCCCCCCTTACCGCCCCACCCCCCTACCTGCCCCTCCTAATAATTTTACAAATTCAAAATCATCCGCAATCGATTTGTAAGTATCGGAAACCTCTATGTACCAATTTTCAACGATCTGACACTATTTTTATTTCTTTGCCCCCCCCCCTCACCTCCCCCCTTCTCGCCCCTCCTAAAACTTTACACAATCGAAAATATCCCCATTTAACTTGCAGGCCTCTTAAACCTATCTGTACCAATTTTGAACGGCCTAATTGTATTTCTATTTGTTTTTGCCCCATAGCCCCCCCCTTACTGCCCCACCCCCCCCTACCCGCCCCTCCTAATAATTTTACAAATTCAAAAATATCCGCAATCGATTTGTAAGTATCGGAAACCTCTATGTACCGATTTTAAACGATCTGACACTATTTTTATTCTTTTTGCCCCCCCCCTCCCCACCCCCCCCTTCTCACCCCGCCTAATAAATTTACACAATCGAAAATATCCCCATTCGACTTACAGGCCTCTTAAACCTATCTGTACCAATTTTGAACGGCCTAACTGTATTTCTATTTGTTTTTGCCCCATAGCCCCCCCTTACGCATGTGAAATCACGTTTTGCCCCCCCCCCCGCCCCCCTTGGGGACCGAATTTCAAAAATTCCAGAAACCGATTTTTAGACATTTGTATTAGCTATATTTTAAAGCAAAAATTTTACGGATATCTGTTTTTTTGTTTGAGATAGGAAGGATTTTGTGAAATTACGTTTTGCTCCCCCCCTCCCCCCCTTGGGGGGCGAATTTTGTAAAATCGCTTGCGGCGTTGTCTTTCTCGGGTCGTAAACATTAACCGTGCCAAATTTGGTCCCGCTCGGTGAAACGGCCTAGGATTCTATAGCGGACACACAGACACACAGACACACAGACTCTGCTCTTTTATATATATAGATTTTGCCTTATTCTGACATGTTAAGTAAATCGTAAATTCCAAATAACTTACGAATTTTTTAAGTTGGACAAATCATAGTCTATGGTATTCATGCCAGTATCCTAAATAATATTTCGAAAGTGGTTTGAGATCTTTACGATGAAAATATCCCTCAAGATTGACGTTTATGTGAAATTTTGCCCTATACTGCCATGTTACAAAATTCGTAAATTTCCAATAACTTGCTAAATTTTCAAAGTAGCATATTTATAGTTACCGATGTTCATTCCGGCATCAAAACTGATATTTTAAAACTGGTCTGACATTTTTACAGTAAAAAGCTTACATTTAATGCACGTTTAAGTGAAATTTTGTCCTATTCTCCCATGTTAAGAAAATCGTAAATTTGAAATAACTTCTGAAGTTTTTTAAGTAGAATGTTGCAAATAAATAGGGTTCTTGCCAGTGTCATAAATAATATTTTAAAACTGGTCTCACCTTTCTGCGATCATTTGTTCATGAGATATTGTGTAAACAGACTAACAGACTAACACACTAACAAACACCCTACAGACAGACACCATACAAATTTTGTCATTTTCGGATTCCTCACACCTGAAAACGTATAAAAAAAGTGAAAAAACCAAGGTCGAAAATTTTCACGATTACCTAAGTTCCCCATATCTATAGTTTGATGGAGAACTAAAATATGTAATGTATAATAAACAATAATAATAATTGATTAATAAAATATAATAAATGTAATGTATAATTTCACTGGCAAATCCCCCCCCCCCCCAACCCTAAGTTTTCCCCTTGCCGCAAATATTCATGTTTTAGAATTTTCTAACTCTGTAGCCCTTCAGAAGATATTTAACAATTAAAATAATGCTTTCCTCCCGTACAAAAAGTTACCAAAAAGGAATAAAAAGAAATAAGGGGGGGGGGGTCTAAAAAATGGTGGGTGATAGGGCAAAATGGACGTCTTATTCAGGAGATTATTTTACATAAGAATTTGCAAAAATGGTAGTGGGGCCGATTTTCCTGCAGAGCATATGCCACATTTTCGTTTATTAAATATGCATTTCCCACTTCTTTAGCTTTTTAGGATTTTTCGTTTATGAAAGTTTTATTATTGTACTGGTAGTTAATAAATAAAATCTTTGCATGTAAATAACAAAGAGATGAAAGAAGCAGAACGGTAATCGAACCTGTTTACAATGAAGAAGACTGAAGGGAATTGATCATTCTCAAAGAAAGGTAGAACGTTTCTTCTTATGCTTTTTTAACACTTTCAGGGGCAATCAAATTTTCTTCATTTAAAACCAACAGCCACCAGAAATCACCAGAAATATTAAAAGACAAGAAATAAATGAAGTTATTCTTCTAAGTTACAAAAGAAAAATTTAATAAAAAATTTCCGGGGATTGCAATTTTGAATTTAAATTTGTGGTTACACTATGCAACCACCGTCCCTGAAAGGACTTTTAGACATTGCGTTTAGAATTCTTTTTGATATTGCCGTTAAATTGTGCAAACAGGTTCTAGAAAGATTCTGAAATTAATTTTCATGGGAAAATTATTTATTTACTTAATAAAATATGAAGAAACTTCTTTTGCTAAATAACGCTAACGAAATATGTTAAGAGTTACTAAAATTTTTGTCACTTTTTTATGTGCAAAATTTATTTTTACATTAATGCATAATTTTTATTAATATATACATATACAACTTATCTGTTTACCTCTCATCACAATAAGAAAATATTTTCAAAGCCTAATTTCAATTTTATCAAACTCAAAATAGGAAATCGAAACCGTTTTGCCGATTAGATCTGAACATAAATTGCATCACGCTTTAAAAATGTATTTACCGATTGTTGCACTTAAAAACAGAAATTATGACTCTGTTTTGTAAATTTCCATAATCTATTATCCAAATCCTTTATCGAACAGTTTATAAATAATTTAATCAATAATTACTGCCAGTTTCAATAGTTGGCTATTACATGTTCTATATTATATCTTGCGAAAATCGCATTATAAAAGTCGATTTTTTATGAATAAAGAAAAACTGAAAGATATATTTGAGAACTAAAAAGGCCAAATATTAATGTTTTTTAGTTTTTATAGGTTTTATGAATTAATTTTACAGAAAATGATTATATCAGACATTTTTACTTTCTACTGTATTCAACATAAGAAAGTACTGGATTCGTAAAAGTTTTCGATCGATTTACACGTTTTGTGAGTACTAGAACGCGATTTGACCATCTTTAGAAAATGTCTATCGGTCTGCATGTCTGCGAGTGTACGACAAAAATTTTGTGGCAGCTCTAAATTAAGAACTAATGTACAGAATTTTATGATATTTAGTTTCATAATATTTAATTTTATTAATAATCATTATACTTAATTGCATCTTGATATAAATTGGTTTATGAATTTTTGGTGCCTATCGCTCAACGAGTAGGGCTGCCCTAGTGATTTTTTTCCACCATAATATTCATCATGGCAGCATAGAATAAATTTTTTTAGAAATATGCTATGAATATATTATTTTATATCATTAACTATGAAATAAAAAATATATTTATAATACCAGGGTATAATCAACCAGGGTAAAAACCTTTGCATGTATAGGAATATTATTGCTTTCCTCTGCCTTAGGGGTAAATACCCCATTGGAGAGTTGATTTTCAGTATGAGTACTTTTAAAATGAACTTGTTAGTAAACGAGTGATTGGTTATGATTATGGTCATTATGTTAAGGTTTTGATAAAATTTTTATTTTGTCTTGCGAGCATTTTCTTAAAATAAAGAAATAAAAGTATAAAAGAATTTAAAATATTAACGTATTTAAGTGAAAGATACACGGTTAAATACATAATATATACTTATGAAATATTATTGGTCTGATTATAAATTTGATTATAATTGGACAATGATCAAGACAAGCACATTTTCAAAAAAGTGTTTGATTCAGAAGTAATTTATGACGCGCTTAATTTTGAACTAATCACCAGTAGCACAGTAACACTGGCTAATATCAGAGTTCGTCTGATCGCCCAATATTTTTGTATGGTACAGTTTTTTTAGTAAACGGTCATACATTATAATGTATGACCGTTTACTGCGTATTTATAATGTTTCTAAAAAAGCTTTCTCTGTCCTCTATTTTTAAGAAATTTAAATTTAAAAGCAAGTGTTAAACATTTAGAAAATTTTGCATTATAGTCCAACATTGGACAATACAGGGCAAGATTGATAAAACCCCAGATTTTGGCCTATACTGAGCGGTATTAAGCCAATATTGCTGTGCTAATTGGGAATAAAAATTTGAATCTGCAAATCTTTTTTTTTTTTTTTTTTTTTTTTTTTCATTTTTGTAATGCAAATCTTAGATCACCGCACACACTCTCTCATACACTGATTTGGCATCGCCATAATAATAATTCTGATCATACTAATTTTCACTTGGAGGAATAATATACTCGTAACTGCAAAAGTAATTAAAAGCAACATACAGCATCAGCTAATCTTTTAATTGCCTCAACGTAGCTCCTGCGGTAATGCTGTTATAGCGGCAGCAATCTTGAGTAGACAACAGTTAGCTTCACTTACTCTTTATGCTGATACGCCGTATGACGACTCTTTTTGCGTCACGCTATCCAAATCAGCAACTAAAATTTATATTATTTACTTTGTGTCACAGTACCCAAACTAACAAGGGAGGGTCACCAACTGTTCAAAAGGTACTTATACATATTATATATCATCTGAAAGGTCTTACTGAGCTGACAACGAAAATATCCATCTTATTGGCAAATGAGCCCCCGAGCGCGAGTTATTCTCAATTAAACTTTTTAAATTACAGATTCTTTAACAATGTACTTCGTATAGTTTCTATCATCATAATCAGTTTTGTAAAAGGTTATCATTCTAAAAACCATTGTATATATTATTAGTAAAGGTCGCCCGTATATTGTGGTTGTTAGCGTCCTTAACTCCCACACGGTAGGGCCGGGTTCGAATCCTGGACAAAGCATGGATTTGTTATCCCTGTAAGTGGTGGCGATGGCTGCCCATTGGGTACTCCTTCACAAACGGTTATCAATTCTGCGACCGCACAGTCAATGCTCATTTGCAAGTACCGCGCCATTGAAAAATAAATAAATAAATATACATGTTATTATATATATATATTATACATGTAAAACATTTTACTGTTTAATAATTACTTTTTGTCAACAATAATTTATACATGCTAAAAAAAAAAAAAAAAAAAAAAAAAAAAGCAATTAAAGTAAAAAAGAAGCTATTGTAATTTTTATAGTAACGAAGAAAACTATTACTTTATTATATTCATTTTTATTAAAATATTATATTGTAGGTAATAATATAATCATTAATTTTTAAAAATTAGAAATTTATTTTTCCGCTTATTTCCCCATTACTATGCTAGTGCATTAAATTTCTTCTTTGTTCCCCCATGCAATGTCTGTATCCAAAATATCGAGTATGTCAATTTACAGGAAAATCTTTCTGATTGTAAACATTTTACACATAGCTACATATATAAAGTATTCGATTTATAAATTTAATGCTGTCACAAAATAATTTTTAAACACATAATAGAATACTTTACTAACGATATAAATGGTCATAATTAGCACGAGAATCTGTTAAAAAATTTATTCTAATGATAGAAATTCTTCAAAGTACATTACTGAAGAGACTGTAATTTACAAACTTTAATTGAGAATAACTTACGCTAGGGGGCGCATTTGCTAATAAGATGGATATTTTTATTATCAGCTCAGTTAGCACTTTAAGAGAATATATAACATGTATAAATACCTTTTGAACAGTTGGTGACCCTCCCTTGTAAGTGAAAATGTTTGTAAATAGATAATGTGATGCAAAGAAGATATTTACATAAATTTTACTTTACGTTTTGGATAGCATAGATAAATAATTTTATTGAAATAAATACTTTTCAATACATAATATAAGTTCAGAGAAAGTGTAATATATAACTGACAATGTATTTCAAAATTAAAAGCATAATTTTAGTTTGCAAATATACTTTATCAGCCAAAACCAAAGAAATTTTGATGAAATTTAAACACAAATCTTTTAAAGTAACTTCAAAGTGTCATTGAAATTTTGATATAATTTCTTTTAAAACCCATATTTTGAATTTATAACAGATGTGAAGGGCAGTGCATCAGTGAGTAAATTTTATATATTTTTTCATATAGAAAATAATGTTTATACTGTGAAAATAAACAGAACAAAAAAGCAAACAACTTAAATAAAAATATCTATACATATTTTAATAAATAGCACAGCGTCACTTAAAATTAAATAGTTATTTTTACAGCCAATATTTCAAATTCACATAGACATAAAGTAAAGTGCTGCTTTACAAACTTCTAGTCCTTTGAGAGTTTTTATATTGGTCATTCTTACAAAGATTTTCAAAATTTTCAAGATTGAAATTCAGTATAGCTCTAAGCAGGAGATAATTCTACGGAATATTGTGTAGTCATATGTCCATGCGTTACAAAATTATTCTGTAAAATTTTACTATACATTTTTTGTAACTGTTTTGTAAAATTACAAGACAATAATAGTATGTATCATCTATAACATTCTCTTTGTTTATTATTTTGCAGGGTGAATGAAAAGAAAAAGCCTCCGAGTATTCGCAAAACGTTCAAGTGTACACTAGATATTTTTGTAGAATTGAAATGTAGTTAATAAAGTGTATTCTGTTTCATCATTTTCTATTTATGTTTGATGTGTAAAAAAGGATTTTAATAAATTAATAAAATTTGAAAAATTGTCCTAACATTTGTTTAACATGTGTTTAATAGTAAGCTGCATTATGTCAGCAAACATGTTATTTTTCTCTTGGTTATGCGCCTGTACTACTCGTACACATAGAACATTTGAATATTTCTCTGTTAATATATATATATATATATATATATATATGTAGTGAGAGACTAGAAAGAGCACTGAGAAGTTATTCTTACATTAATTAAAGTTTAATAAAAAATAAATTAATATTTACATATTTACAAGATTTGACCACATAGGTCCAAAAAACTATTACGTGTCCACTTAGGACTCATTTTAGATCAATTATATCGTAAAGTAATCAGAGCCACTTAGGCAGGTATCTTAATGCTTACATAGCTAGATCATAACTCAATGTTCACTTAGAAACTTCTTTTTCACATAGAAAAGTCAAACCAAGTAAAAGAACAAAAAAAAAGAGTTCTGTTTCATCATCGTAGCCAGACCGGCTGTCTCCTGAATGGTGCAATCTGTTTCGCTTGCACCTGGGGTAATTAATTTTATTACTTTTCTTCTCTCTCTGTTCATTACTTCCACATAATTCGGCTATCCTGCGCCAGCTTCGACCTCGAAGTTGCAAGTCTGGGACTCATCAAGTCTGTCCACCAAGGATCTGAAAAATACAAAAAAGAAAAAAAAACAAGCGACAGAGAGATTCTAAAATATGGAAAACAATATATATACACAATAAAATGTTTTTTTTTTCTCTGTCTACTTGGACATCGTCCAGGTTTTCATCATGTCTGCGGCAGTTGACGTTATATTTGGTCCTTCATGCTGACCAACTTTTTGAACATCGTATCTATCATTTGCCTTAACTTTTGTCACCTTATAGGGACCAAAATATTTAATTCTTAGTTTGAGACCTGATCCAAATTGGGTACGTTGGATGGCAACTAGGTCCCCTATATGATACTTATGTGCTCTCTTGCGCTTTTTATCATATTGTTTTTTATTCTCCTCCTGAATTTTCTCGATTTGTTGTTTAGCATAGTCTCTTAATTCTTCCCTGTCTTCCATGAACCTTTTTCTGTACTCCTCTTCTAAAAGACTTTTGACGATCAGATCCTCTTTGTTTTTCATTTTAACTCCTGTTAGTAGCTGAAAAGGTGTTAACTTTGTACTCCTTGTCGTCGTGCTGTTCAATATTCTTTGTACAGTACTGACATTCTTGTACCATTTAGTGGGATCTTCAATGGATAACTTGGACAAGACGGGTATTAGAGTCCTGTGCAAACGTTCGATTTGCCCATTTCCTCTTGGCACTCCTGTTGTAATTGGAACATGCTCGATGTTTTCCGCATGGCAATATTCTTCGAATTCCTTAGATCGAAATGCACTTCCTTTGTCTGTTATAATTCGCGATGGGTTTCCGAAGGTTGTTTGTTGAAGTTTCAGCTTATCTAAAGCTTCTTCTGCACTCGTGGTTTTGACCGGATATAGCCAAGCAAATTTTGTAAATCCGTCAATCACAGTGAAAATATGCTGATATTTTTTATTGGTAGACGGTAACGGTCCAATAAAATCAATATGATAGGTGCCTAGCGGTACATTTTCCTTCGGAATAGGATTCAAATATCCTTCAGGTTTTCCACTTTTCTTATTGCATAGAATACATTTCACGCAATTGGCTATAACATTTTCTATTTTCTTTCTCGCACCTGGAATGTAAAAATATCTTTTCACTATTTCTTCTGTCTTCGCTGAAGCAAAATGTCCTTTTTGATGTATTTGTCTTATTATTTCTGACTGCATATTTTCTGGTACAACTAACAATTCTCTACCCGCATCATACCTGTACAGTACATCGTTTTTGACTAAATAATTGTCTTCTTTCCCATTTTCCATTAATTCTTTTATTACTCGTATATTTTCGTCATCGTTTTGAGAATTTGCTATTTTATGTGTTACCTCGTCATCTAAGGATTGAGTGTCGACAACATTTACATTTCTGCTTAAAGCATCTACATGTTTCATTTGTGAAGCAGGTCTATGAATTATTTCATAGTCAAATTCCTCTAAAAGTAATGCCCAACGAGCTATTTTAGGCGATAAGTCTTTTTTAGACATAGTCTGCTGAAATGCCGAACAATCTGTGAATATCTTAAATTTTGTTCCTAGTAAATAATTTCTGAATTTTTTCAAAGCCTCAATCACTGCTAAAATTTCTAATTCATAACTAGGATACTTTTCCTGTTGCGCATTAGTTTTCTTGCTCATGTACTGGATTGGATGCATTTTCTCATCATCTCCTAATTGTAATAATACTGCACCAAACCCGATACTGCTAGCATCCGTGTGCAATTCTAATTTAGGCCCTTGTTTAAAAATATGAAGTACTGGTTCACAACTCAGTATTTTCTTTAAATCCTGAAAAGCTTTCTTTTGTTCATGGCCAAACTGGAATTCGTTATTTTCTCTAAGGAGATCACTCAATGGTTTCGCGATTTTGGAATAATCTTTAATAAATTTTCGAAAATACCCTGTTAGACCTAAAAAGCTTTGAACTTGTTTAATGTTTTTAGGGGTGGGAAAATTTTCTACTGCCAGAGTTTTTGATGGCGAAGGCTTAATAGTACCGTTTTCAATTAGGTATCCCAAAAATTCTATCTTGCGTTTTAAAAATTGGCATTTCTTGAAATTTAAGTTTAATCCGTAGTTAGCAGCTGTTTCTAATACCAACTGAAGTTTACGTAGCCCTTCCTCTTCACTTTTTGATGGTATTATCAGATCATCGACGTAAATTATTACGGTTTTATCCCTAAGTAAGTCTCTGAATATATGAAAAATATATCTCTCAAATACTGATGGACTTGTACACAACCCAAATGGTGCTTTTAAAAACTCGTATTGTCCCTCGTGAGTTACAAATGATGTATATTTAGTACTATCTTTTTCAATGTCCACATGAAAAAAACCATTTTTTAAGTCTAGTGTCGTAAATACACATGAATCTTCCAACTTATCGATTACATCTTCAATAAGAGGCAACGGGAACCTGTCTTTAACGACTTTCCTATTGAGCCTACGGAAATCTACACAAATTCTAGTACTTCCATCTTTTTTCTTACTTAGTACAATTGGCGATGCGAAATCTGAACAACTAGGTTTTATAATTTTTTGTTCAAGCCATTCTTGAATTTGTTTCTCTACAATAGCTTGTTCTGTTATGGGGAGGCGCCTAGCTCTTTGACATATCGGTATTTCATCGTTTAAAATTATTTTCATTTTTACATCCGTGCTTTGTATTTTACGTGGAGTGTACCCTGTAATCATGCGAATCAACTGTTCACGTACATTAGCATTTAATATATGGCTAGTATCTAAAATACTTTCTTTAGAGTCATCAATTATATCAACCATTAAATAATTAAAAATCTTCGGGTCGAAAGATGAATCGTCATTTTGACCGGAGGAAACATCTTTCGGTTTTGTTGTTTTTACATTACGCACTTCTGACATTTCAAAAGGGGATATAACATTTCTAGAAACACAATATTTTTCATTATCTTGAACCAAATCAATTACATTTACACAATTAAATTCAATTTCTCCTTTCGAAAAATTAAACTTTAAATTGGACAATACATCCATACCAATAATAGCAGAATATTGTAAATCTTCTACAACAAAAACATTAGTTTTAAAAGAAATGTCATCAATAGCTATATCTGCTATAAAATATCCTTTACATTTTACCGTGTTTTTTCCTATACCTTTAATAAACATTTTACTATCTCTTAAATGTGGTGACCCTAAGTCTTTATAATAAGTTTCACTAATCAATGTAATCTCGGAGCCAGTATCGATTACAGCTGGCCTAGAAATATCATTAATCTTTATAATCTTTTCTATCTTAGCATATGACTGATTTACAATGTAGTTACAAACACTTTTTTCATTGTTATTACTTTGCTCTTTTTTAAATTTAAGTTTACACTGCGCACTTATGTGCCCATAATTAGAACAAAAATAACACTTTTTATTGGCAAGATAATCATTATTAGCAGTATTACTATTTGGGTAAGCACGTAAGGTCGATTGTTTATTTCTCTGGTTCGAGTCACTCGATACATTTCTCTTAACATTTTGTGCGTACATCTTGCTTTGTTTCGCTTCTGGATTTACTTCCGGTTTCCCGATGTTAAATCTAGCGCTTTCATACTCTTCTAATTTTTCGACTATTTTTTCTGTCGTTTTTAATCTATGCCATTCGTCTAAATAATGAGTCCGAATTTCTAACGGAGCTCTTCTCTTTAATTGATCTGAAACTATCAATTCTTTTAAATCATTAAAATCGCATACTTTTAAACCTTCAATCCATTCTTCGAAAAAATGATTAAGTTCAAAGGCGAAGTCTCGCCAAGTCGAATTGTTCTCTTTTTTATGCGATAAAAATTTCTGACGAAATTGTTCCGGTGTAAGCTTGAATCGCTTTAATAACATACTTTTAATATAATCATAATCATTTTCGGATTCAACTGGTACTCGTGTTACAATTTGTGCTATTTCCAAGGGAAGCAATCCCAAAATATGTGTTACGTAATCTTTTTTCTCTATATTTACTCTTGATGCTTGACGCTCAAAAAGCTCAAGATATGTACTAATATCATTATTTGGATTTGTTGAATCAAAACATTTCATTATCTTCGCTAACTCTTTACTTCTGTTTGGAACACTAGAAGATTCTGAAGTGTTCGGGTTCGCTCCCTGAGTATCATTTCGATTACTCGTTAATCTCAGTTTCTCTAGCTCAAATTCGCGCTCTTTCTGCTCTCTTTCTTGTTCGAGCAGTAGTTTTTCTCGTTCATTTTTTTCTATTCTTTCAGCGATCACGCTATCTACTAAATTTTTACAAAATTCTTCATCAAAATTTTTTTGTTTCACAATTAATTCTTTTAATTTAATTACAGTAGCATTTTCTGGGATTTCTAGATCCAACTCTGCAGCGACTCGTAACAAATCTTCCTTTCGGGCTTTCCCAAGAAAAGACATTTTTCAAATATATATAGAAAAAAATTGTACTCACAGTTCTTGTTCCCCGACGAAGAAAAACGACGAATCAGTAATCCACTCGACGAATAATAATCCACTCGACGAATAATAATCCACCCGATGAATCGGCTTTAATGATCCAGATTTATAAATCCACAAGATGCTACTTTTTCCACTGTCCGTTGCAATAAACTTAAACACAAAGTTTTCCCATAGTCTATTCATAAACACAAAGTCATTTAATTTCGTTTTGGCACAAAGTCATTTCATTTGACACAAAGTCGTTTCACTTGACACAAAGTCGTTTAACGAAAATATTCATTCAAAACACTAACAATAAAATAATTAATTATCTACTGAATACTGAATTAATTACTACTTTTTTTTTCGCTCATTATCGCGGCTCAAGCCCCCAAATGTAGTGAGAGACTAGAAAGAGCACTGAGAAGTTATTCTTACATTAATTAAAGTTTAATAAAAAATAAATTAATATTTACATATTTACAAGATTTGACCACATAGGTCCAAAAAACTATTACGTGTCCACTTAGGACTCATTTTAGATCAATTATATCGTAAAGTAATCAGAGCCACTTAGGCAGGTATCTTAATGCTTACATAGCTAGATCATAACTCAATGTTCACTTAGAAACTTCTTTTTCACATAGAAAAGTCAAACCAAGTAAAAGAACAAAAAAAAAGAGTTCTGTTTCATCATCGTAGCCAGACCGGCTGTCTCCTGAATGGTGCAATCTGTTTCGCTTGCACCTGGGGTAATTAATTTTATTACTTTTCTTCTCTCTCTGTTCATTACTTCCACATATATATATATATATATATATATGTATGTATATATATTATTCAAAATCTTCGGTGGAGTGTACACTGTAAAAAATAAGTTCTTAAAAATAAGTATATATTGTCTTAAAATAGCCCTGAAACAATGTATACTTAAATTTGAAAACCCATGTACTCATTTTTGAATATATTGACATATTCAAAAATGGGGTTGACCAATAAGAATCCCAATATCCCCATGTTTGAGATGTCAGTGTACTCAAAAATGAGTACATGGGTTTTCAAATTTAAGTATATATTGTTTCGGGGATATTTTGAGACAATATATACTTATTTTTTAGAGCATATTTTTTACAGTGTAAGCAGACAGAAAAAAAACAACACCTAACACACCGAATGTACTTAATTAAGCTAATATTTCGTACTTTTTAAATACATATTATAAATGTTATGAAAATCAATGCTATTCAATTAACTGGCCACAAGCTATTATAAAAAACTGGAAAAAATATTTTTAATCTTGCAACCAAATGGCTCAGCAACATTCTTTACTAAAAGCGAAATGTGAAATTTGAATAGTTTTACTCCATTGCAGTTTATACTTAATATCCATTCGAATAATTCATTATATGTATTTCATATATATTTAAATTTTATATGCACTTTGTTATATGCCTTTTCCATATTAATAGCAACATGGCAACATGCTTTGTTTTAAATATGTTAAATTTGTACATATTACTTAAAAATTGTAAAATGCTCACTGTTATAATTTTAGTAACAAGACAAATTTTTAATAATTGAAAAACACCGCAAATCCTACCGCGGATGCTACAGTTTGACTTAAGATACATTTTTGTTTCAATATAAGGAATAAATAAACTAGCTGGCATAGGTGGACTCTGCTCAGTTCCCCATCATATTTATGTTCTCAGAAATTTCTAGTGTGAGACATATTATAATCATGTTAAAAGAAATGAATTTGACCAAAGCTTGATACAGTGACAGAATGAAATCCCCGCCTAATAGGCTATATCCACCGTTCACTTCGATATATTTATCTTATTCTAATCTATTAATTTATTTTATCGGGGTCAATTCCGTTGTTTAGTTTTCATGCTACTATTTCCAAAGCAATAATCCTCAAAATTCATATTTATATGAAAAATTTACAATTTCGCTATGTTGATAAAATCGTAAATTACGAATAATTTACGAAATTTTCCTAGTATAATATTTGTATTCAATCAAGTTCAAACAAATATCATAAACGTAATTTTGGAGTTGTCTAATGTATTTAGGATCCTCAAAATGGAAGTTTATGCTCAATTTCGCCTTATTCTGACATGTTAAGTAAATCGTAAATTCCAAATAACTTACGAATTTTTTAAATTGGAAAAATCATAGTCTATGATATTCACGCCAGTATCGTAAATAATATTTCGAAAGTGGTTTGACATCTTTACGACGAAAATATCCCTCAAGATTGACGTTTATGTGAAATTTTGCTCTATTCTTCCATGTTAAGAAATTCGTAAATTTCCAATAACATACGAAATCTTTATATTGGAAAATTCATAGTCATTAATATTCACGCCAGTGTCCTAAATATTATTTCAAAAGTAGTCTGACATCTTTACGATGAATATATCTCTCAAAATTGACGTTAATGTGAAATTTTACCCTATACTGCCATGTTAAGAAATTCGTAAATTTCCAATAACTTGCGAAATTTTCAAAGTAGTTACTGATGTTTATTCCGGCATCAAAACTGATATTTTAAAACTGGTCTGACATTTTTACAGTAAAAAGTTTCCATTTAATGTACGTTTAAGTGAATTTTTGCCCTATTCTCCCATGTTAAGAAAATCGTAAATTTCTAATAACTTACGAAGTTTTTAAATTCGAATGTTGCAAATGAATAGGGTTCTTGCCAGTGTCAAAAGTAATATTTTAAAACTGATCTGACCTCTCTGCGACAATTTGTTCTTGAGATATCGTGTACACAGACTAACAAACTAACGGACTAACACACTAACCCACTAACAGACTGACACACTAACAGACTAACAGACACCCTACAGACAGACACCATACAAATTTTGTCATTTTCTGATTCCTCACACCTGAAAACGTGTAGAAACGTCAAAAAACCGAGGTCGAAAATTTTCACGATTACCTAAGTTCCCCATACCTATAGTATGATGGGGAACTAAAAATTAACTTTGATAAAAATAGTCTCATTATTAACTGCATACCTTTCTTTTTAAATTAATAAATAAGTACTTGGTTTTAACCTAAGAGTTAAATCTTATGCCCAACGCAACGAAATTGTAATTGTATAACTACCTGCACTCACTGACCTAAAAATACTTTGGATGAGCAATTCAAATAATAGACAAATCTGCAAGAAGAAAAAAAAAAAAAAAAAAAAAACTGCATAAGATGTTTCTACTGTTTTTACTATGCTTTTATTAACTTATATTCTTGTTTGTTTGTATGTTTGTTAAATCACGGCCTTACTAGATCACTCCTCGGCGCCAACACGCCAACGTCGTAAGCGGCCGTAACAAAACTGCAAAGATCAATGCATGCCGCGGAATCGATTTTCAGGGTCGGCAACAAGCGCCATCTACTTTTCCAGGCTTTAGCAAACGTGGAAAATGCCAAGAAACATCAAATATTCATCCATGGTTCAACAAAATAATAATATATGTATATAATATAATTTTAAAAAAGACACAATTTAAAATTATTTTTATAAAAGTAGTAAAAGTACAGCCGAATTTCTGATATATTTTAATGACACCCACTTTCGCTAAAATTAATTTTAGGATAATAATGGGAAAATAGAAATATATATACATATTATTTATTTATTTATTTTTGTCTTTCTAATTCTTATTTATTTTCTTTCATGCAAAACAGAAATTGGAAGAAGAGTATCTTTTATTTAAGAGAAAACGACTAACATCATTTATCATACAGTCACCTGTAAAAAGAATTTGGTGCCAGGACCCTCGTAGAAATTTTTAAAGTTTATTAATAATCAATATTGCCTCGGAAATATTGCATCATTGCTAAAGAGACCACCCCAATGATTCATCCAACAGCTACTTCATGGTTGAATGAGATTGGCCGTTATACCCGAAATCGGGCATCTGCTGCTTGCGTGACCCCAATCCAAACAGCTGTTGCCATCGTACTCTTTTTGAAAGGGTGAACAATGCTTCATTGTGTTGTGGTCGGCTTGCCAATGAGTCATCACGGGGATTCAATGCACCTGGTCCCTTTTGAAAGGCCCCATTCATCCAAAGACATCATGGTTGAATGAGGTTGGTCGTTATAATTGAAAGCACCGCCATTGTTCCCCCCTCGTGCACCTGGCCATTGAACAATGCTTCATTGTCTGCTTGCGTGACCCCAATGAGTCATCACGGGGACCCTTTTGAAAGGCCCCATTCATCCATATACATATACATAATATATATTAATAATAATTATAAATAATTTTTTGATGGATAAAAAGTTGATCGTGTTCTCAAATAAAATCCCCAGTGAAGATATAATAATAATAATAATAATAATAATAATAATAAATAAATAATTTTTTATTAATATCTGGATAAAAAGTTGATCTCAAATAAAATCCCCAGTGAAGATATAATAATAATAATAATAAATAAATAATTTTTATTAATATCTGAATAAAAAGTTGATCTTAAATAAAATCCCCAGTGAAGATATAATAATAATAATAATAATAATGATAAATAAATAATTTTTATTAATATCTGAATAAAAAGTTGATCTCAAATAAAATCCCCAGTGAAGATATAATAATAATGATAAATCAATCATTTTTTATTAATATCTGAATTGTCCCATAATAATCCACTCGCTCCCATTGGTTCCTCCCGACACGCGGAGGCGGGGCCTCGCGAAAGTCTAGAGCGGCTTTCCGTTTACCGAGTCAGTCGAGATGGAGTGCTCCATTTGTTATGAATCTCTCTCTTCTTGGAATGGGTTTACCCTTCGCTGCGGACACATGTTCGACACGACGTGTGTTCGGCGCCTGCTACATCATGCGCCGAGCTATTCGGAAGCCCAATGCCCCCTCTGCCGCTTCACATTCTACTACCAGGGACTGGAGGGGCAGTTGGACATTCCTGAACAGATACAGTTGTCGTCGGACACCTCCCGCTCCAGCAGTCCGGATTTGCCGAGCGTGGAGGAACTGCTGCGCTCCAGCGAAGGGTCCTCTGCTGTTTCCTCTGCCGCTTCCTCTGCTGTTTCCTCTGCTGCTCCCACCGCCTCTTCCTCTGCCGGCCCTCAGTTTATTTCTCTACGGGAACTTCGGGCTACGCGCTTTGAGCCCGAATTTTGGAATTGTTTAAGGGCCGCGGCCGCCCTCTCATCCACCGCCTCTGCCACCTCCTCATCAGTCTCTGCAACCGCCACCGCCTCTGGTCCCTCATCGGCCGCCCTCTCATCCACCGCCTCATCAGTCTCTGCAACCGCCACCGCCTCTGGTCCCTCATCAGCCGCCTCCTCATCAGTCTCTGCCACCGCCACCGCCTCTACCATCACCTCATCAGCCGCTACCGTCACCAACTCCTCGGTTCCCGCAGCCATTTCACCTAGTCCTTCCTCTGTGGCCGCCTCACCAGTCCCCGGCCCCTCCAGGAGAAGAAGAGGAAGAAAATCCGTAAGTTCCCTGAAATTTCCATTAGTTAAAAAATTATCTTTAAAACTTAAAAAAAAATTACGAAAATCATTTAAAAAATTCAACCAATCAGCTAAACATATCAAAGACTTAAAAAATTTAAATTACTCCATAGATTTTAATTTTAAATTAAATAGATTGCATACACAATATTTACAATTGAAAAAAGAACACACACTCTTTATGAGGGAAGTAATGAAAGCCCTCCCCTCTTCTTCTTCTTCTTCTTCTTCTCCTGTTGTATAAAAAATGTGTATATAAAAAAATGTGTATATAAAAAAATGTGTATATAAAAAAATGTAAATAATTGTATATAAATAAAAATATTTTATTGTTATTACCGTTTGTTTGTTTTTTTTAAAGTTGTTTGTTTTTTTAAAGTAAAAAAATGGGACTGGACAAGGTATTGTGGGGGTTAACCCCCACAATACCTTGTCCAGTCCCATTTTTTACATTCAATTACTTACCAATATTGGATATTCCAAAAAAAAAACATATTCCTTAAAGTTTATCGGGATCAGGATATAATCAAGAGTGAATTAAATTAAGACAACTAATATATAAATGTTACTGAATCTTAGGGTGATCTGTGTTACACTTTTATTTTATTTTATATATGTCACTTAGTATCGAATAGCTATATAATAATAATAATAATAATAATATATATATATATATATATATATATATATATATATAATTTATATATAATATAAATAATTTCAAAACTTTTGTGAGCAAAATGAAATGGTAATATTTTCAATATAGTATCAGAAAATGAAAACAATTGCTCCTCACAGAAATTATACTCACCTTTAATCCAACAAAATATAAATGATGTGATACCACCATTTTGGATTCTCAGTATATAATCGATAGAATTCAAATAAAATGTTAATGGTATCAGAAAATGAAAACAATTACTTCAAATCTTAAAAGGAAAGAGTCGGTGACTGAGAGAGAACAAAAAAATCTTTCACCGACTCGCCGACGCTGACAAACTATTCAACAATTTTTTTTTTCAATTTCAAATTTTTTTTGAATGTGTTGGTCAACCTTGAAAGCTTTGGTGAGTTGATAAAAAATTTTTCTTTCGCTAGGTCTCCGAATAAAATTTTTTTGAAATTGAAAAAAAAATTTTTTTGAATGCTTTGTCATCAATCTTGAAAGCTTCGGCGAGTCGGTCATGACAACGCATTCAAAAATTTTTTTTCCAATTTCAAAAAATTTTTATCCGGGCACCGACTCACCAAAGCTCTCAAGATTGACCACAACGCATTCAAAAATTTTTTTTCAATTTCAAAAAAAATTTATCCGGGCACCGACTCGCCAAAGCTTTAAAAAAAAAAAAAAAAAATTTTTTTTTTTTTTTTTTTTTTTTTTTTTAAGCTTTGGCGAGTCGGTGAAAAACTTTTCTCTTGCTAGATCTCCGGATAAAATTGTTTTGAAATTGGAAAAAAAAATTGTTTTGAATGCCTTGTGGTCAATCTTGAAAGCTTTGGTGAGTCGGTGCCCGGATAAAATTTTTTTTGCAATTGAAAAAAAAATTTTTGAATACGTTGTGGTCAATCTTGAAAGCTTTGGCGAGTCGGTGCCCGGATAAAATTTTTTTGAAATTGAAAAAAAAAATTTTAGATTGGCATTGGTTATACAATGGGACGGGGGTATCATGGAATGGATACATCAACTATACAAACACGTCAACCCACAAAAACTATTGCAGGTTCCCATGAAGCACATCGATGGGAAATGACGTATCCAAGTCAAACATTTACCCGATATACGACTCGATTTGACCCTCTAAAAATTTTCGACCGTCCCACGGATTTATTCTTTCACCTCACTGGTGGGAAAAAAATATATTTTCGATGTTCTTATTATACTAAGACAAATTATTATCTATTTCATCATGTCGTGCGTGATGAATGGTGGACTCCGTGCTTTTTGCAACAATCGTGTTTGAATTGTGCAAAACCCTTTATTGCAGTATGTGATGAATTACTAAAGGAAAATGAAAGTTAAAATTTTTTTAAACACAATTGTGGTATGCGGCGCGGCCCCGGGCCATTGGCCCGAGGCCTCCCTCCACCACCCGCCACATACACGTGACACCTGTTGCTTCAACATATAATAATTCTTAATATACTTAAATAAAATATAAATAACTAATAATTCAGGAGCCAGGAACTCGAATAAACAGGGCTCTATCTTACTTTAACGAATCCTTTATATACATATTCTATATACACATATTCTATGTACATATATACATTATTAAGTAGTAGTAATAAAATATAATGAAGAGAAAACATATCCTCATTCGTAACATCTTACAGTAATCACCGTACATCTTATCGCTGAAGTCAGAGTAAAAAACTAAACTTATTCTTTTTCTTTCGTAACTAGCGCATGCGCATCTCGCACATTAGCAGCTGTTCTTTTTGGAAAGTGGAAGTATTCTCCACATTTTCTCCCACCTTTTGAGTGGATTATCTGAAAATATACTCAAAACATACTTAAATACATGATACTAAAACTTAGATGAAAAACAAAATAGTTACATAAATAAAATGAATAAAATAAAAAAAAAATTAAAGTCACTTGATGAAGTTTACAGTCTTATTGGAATTTTTACAGTTCTTCCACTGCTCGTTGTTACAGGAATATTGTCATCACTTTCATTATAACTTTTGGTAGAATGGTCCAGTTCAAGTCTATATAAGCGTTGTATAGGACGTAAAAATTCGGCTTTTTCAGTTTTCACCACAGCAAGTCGTGTTATGCCATCACGTCCAGGGATCAATTTCAACACTCTGGCCACATTCCAGAAGGCACGCTTTTTGTTGTCATCCTCTAATAACACCACTTCGCCCACTTCTAGTGGCTTATCCTTGTAGTTTCTTATGGACTGTTGACGTAGATATCCTAAATATTCCGTGCGAAATTGTACTCTGAGGTTCTCTCTCATTTTCTGTAGGTACTTAGCTCGCTTACTGAGCTTCTTTTTGTCCAAAATGTCAATGTCAGACACACCAGAATGGGGAATTTCGTGCAGAAACATCTCGGGAGTTAAAGGGGATAAATCGTTCACATCTTCGGACACGTAAGTAAGTGGTCTACTATTAATTATTTTTTCACAATCGCACAAAATGGTTTGCAGCTCTTCATAACCAAGTGTAGCACGCCCCAAAATTTTTCTTAAGATTTGTTTAACCATTTGAATGAGGCGCTCCCACCAACCTCCCCACCACGGGGCGGTCGGAGGGTTAAATTTCCACTGAATTGTTTGTTCCGCAACTTTGGAGGTAATACTCTCCCAGTCTAGTTCATGTAAAAGCTTCTCTGCTCCCCTAAAGTTCGTACCGTTGTCTGAATATATAATTGATGGTCTTCCACGTCGTGAAATGAAACGCCTTAATGATTGCAAAAAAACCTCGGTTGTTAAAGATGTGATCAATTCTAAATGAATTGCTCTATAGACGGCACAGGTAAACAGTACAATATAAGATTTTTGACCTCCTTTCAAATAAAGTGGTCCAGCTAGATCGATGCCTACAATTTCAAAAATAGCTGCATCATTTACTCGTTCCTTTGGCAAAGGACCTGGTAGAACATCAGAATGTTTGACTTTAAATCTTTGGCATTTAACGCACTTTCGTATACAGTTTCGTATAGTCTTACGAGCTCTAATAATCCAGTATTTTTCTCTCAAGTATGACATCATCAAATTAACACCAGCGTGTAATAATTCGTTGTGAGTATGCATTATTAACAGTCGAACCACTGGATGATCGGACGGTAAAATCACAGGAAATTTAAAACTGTTAGTGTCATTTCTACAAGAAATATTTGTTTTTGCTCTAATTAAACCATCACTGTCAATCATCGGTCTAAGGTTTTGAAGTTTGTCGTAATTTGTGTTATTAAATGAATCCTTTTGCACCAATTTCAGAAGAGCGATTTCAGCTCTTTCAAGTTCGGTAGTTGACAAAGTTTTTGAGGATTCACTGGGAAATTTTCTTAGCTTAAAATAAAATCTGTAGATAAACGCTATCATCCGAATAATTTTTCTTATAGATGAAAAATACTTGTAATACCAGTCGCTGTTATGGTCGGTTTGGCTTAAGGCAGTAATTACAGTTTTTCGTATTTCTGAGCCAACCAAATCCTCATCCGGAGATTCCTCTGAATTTGGCCAACTCTCCTCGTTATTGCGTAACCACTCGGGTCCCTCCCACCATCGTAGTTGTGACAATTTTTCGGCTGAACATCCTCTAGAAGCTATATCGGCAGGGTTAAGAGCACCCGGAACGTGGCGCCACACGGTGGGAGATGTCAAGGAAACTATTTCACGTACACGATTTTGGACAAAAGTCCCCCAATTTTGATTTCTTTGAATCCAACATAACGAAGTAGTAGAATCCGTCCAACAATGAATATCAATACTGGGAAATTGCATATCTTCTACCACAGACGAAAGCAACCGAGCGCCGATCAAGCAAGCAAGGAGCTCTAACCGCGGTATAGTTAGAACCTTTAGAGGCGCTACCCTACTTCTAGCATGTATTAAATTGACGGTCACGTGATCATCTCGACAGACTCTTAAAAACACACACGCCGCGTAAGACTTTTGACTCGCGTCACAAAATACATGCAAACTTAATGAATCGTCTGGGGAAATATTAAGCCATCTTGGTATCCTTATTTTTGATATTAAATTTAGTTGTTGGATCCATGCTGTAAATTTTCGTATTAAATGATCCGGAAGAATTTCATCCCACTTAAGTTTTAAATTCCATGTTTCCTGCAAAATTAATTTCGGAATTAACGTCACAGGTGCCGTAAATCCAATTGGATCAAAGACTTGATGAGCAATGGCTAAAATTAACCTTTTCGTAATTAGTTTATCGGGCTCATCAATTGACGGCACTTTGCAGGATAAAGTATCACTGTCTGTATACCACGTAAGACCCAAGACGGAGATGTTTTCTTCAGTGATCGACTCACTGTCTGGAGTGACACTATGCAAATTAGATTTCCACCCTCGTAAATTAAAATTGCCTGTAGACATTATTACTTGTGACTCCAAGATAAACTTTTTCATTTCTAACTCAGAATTCAAACTAGTTACGCAATTATCGACATAAAATGATGTCTTAAGAATTTCTGCAGTATTGCTTAAATTTTCGGGTACTTTACTTAAATGATACTGTAAGGTAGCGGCTAATAAATAGGGACTACATGTTAAACCAAAAACAACCCTTTGATGCCGATACTCCTCAATTTGTTCCGAATTATCTCTACCAAACCATAGAAAACGTAAAAAGTCGCGATCCTTTTCTCTTATTGAAATCTGTAAGAAAGCCTTTTCTATATCTGACGTAACACCCACGTAGCTTTTACGAAATCGATTTAGTATTGTTGGAATAATTTCTATTAAATTAGGTCCCGTAGATAAACAATCATTCAATGAAGGAAAACCCTGAGAATGTGAACTCGCATTAAACACTGGTCGTAAACTCGTAGTACTACCCTCTTTTATTATGGGTCTATGCGGTAAATAATGTACCTGTTCTGATTTAGTCTCTGTCACTTTTTCTATTATGCCAAGTGATAACCAATTATCAAAAACCCCATAGTAATCCTCTAATTTGCCGGAAATAACTAATTTTCTTTTCGTACTAAACAGACTTTTTTCAGCAAGTTTTTTATTGTCAGGTAAGGCAGAATTATCCGTTACCCATGGTAAAGCTACCTCGTATCTGCCGTCGGAATTTACCCGAAGAGTCTCCTTAAAATACTTGTTAGTCTCTTCTTCTAACTCCTGCTTAGTTTTACGGTGTGCAGGATCTGTAATTCCCAATACGTCTAATTTCCACAGATCGCTTACACACTGGTTCTTAACCAAAAGAGAAGAGATAACGAGAGAATGATTACTAGGTGTATTGCTCTTTGTGCCAAAAAATGTTCCTAGAACAGTCCATCCCAATTTAGTATGTATAGCGGTTAAATTTGATTTAAGGGGTACTATTTTTCCCGTTAACAATTTACCCATAATATCAGCCCCGATTAACAATTTTATTTCCTTATCCACTTTGTATTTATTTTCTAAGTCCGTAAGCTGTATACGATATTTCTTAAGTTTATTTAACCACGGACCAGATGGGATTTGGCCAAGCTCAGAACAAATACGTTTTTCCGCCAATGCGTCAAATTTACATTTATAACTTCTGTTCATATTACTTAATTCAATTACATAATTTTTATAAACATTTTCATTCGTTTCGATACCTCCAAAAAGTGATTGACGCAAGTTTATTTCATTGCTAGAGACATACTTCATTTCTTCAATTGTATCACTACATATATAGCTTTTCATGCTTCCAGAGTCCAAGACTGCCCTTACAAGCATTTCTTTATTATTATTGTGCAGTCTAACGATTAACGTTTGCAGAAATACATCAGAGAGCTGTACATGATTATTTAATGTACTTATTTTTATTTCTTCATTAATCTTATTTGAAATATCTGATTTGTTTGAGGGTAAATCCGGGCATATTATAGCGTAGTGTCGTCTTTTACAAATAAGACATCTATGCCCTGATCTACATTGGTTTGCTCTGTGATTTTTCTTCAGACAAACAAAACAAACCCTTTTTTCTTTCAGTATATTCTTTTTATCTTCCAAATTTAACTTAGAGACCTCATTACAACTCTCCGATGCATGTGATTTATTGCAAAAAACACACACTATATCAACCTTTCTAAATTTTGAATTAATTTCCTTATTATTTTCATTAGTGTTCATCAATTTACACGCTGTAGGGAGTGTCTTAGACTCGGGAATTTTTTTCTGTTTTTCTTTTACATTTGGATTTTGTGTGGACAGTTCTTGTATTTGTATCGCCGTTTCACGACACTCAATTTCAGCTTTTAAAAAGTCTAATAATTCATCAATGTCAAAATTTTCAAGGTTCTGTCTTTTTCTTTGATAATTTAAATTTAAATCAGTGGGAATCAATTTGAGTAAAATTGGTGTCAACAGAGTGCCGTATGTTCCTGATGTCACATTTAGGCATTTTAAATTTCTTATTTGAATCGTAATGTTATCGTAGAGCTTGCGCAGCGCATCTGTGTTATTTGAATTTTTCACTGGATCTAAATTCAATAACTTTCCAATGTGTGCATTAATTATTAGGTCATTACGACCAAATCTTGTTTTTAACGCTTTAACTGCAGATTGATAGTTCTCACTGGATAACGAAAAGCCTCTAATGGCATCAGCCGCAGATCCTATTAACAGAGAATGCAAGTAATTAAACTTATCTATGTCTGTTAAATCAGTATTATTATGAATTGCATTCTCGTATTGGCTCCAAAATGAGAGCCAGTTAGCGGGATTCCCGCCAAATTCTTCAATCACTAGACGAGGGAGTTTTATTCTAGAATGTGAACAAGAAATTAAAGATGACTGTTCACTTATGATATCATCCTTTTTTGTGTTTGGGTTTTCGAGGTTTACCTTACTTTTTAAAACCGAAGTAATTTTTGATTTAACAGAAATAATTTTTTCTGCATAAGTTTCTGCTGTTTCAAATTCGGATTCTAAATCGTCTTCCTTTTTCATAAGATTTTGAATCTCTTCATCGAGATTCCTTAAATTTTCGTATTTTACTGTTAATTGATCTAAATGTTCTTGCAGAACAGATGTTTCGATTACATCTGCTTCTATGTACTGCTCGCAATTAGTAATTAATTTCGTAGTGGAACTTCTAATTACTGTTCTTTTTCTCTTTTGTTTTTCTAACTCTGCCATGTTTAAAACTCTTATTAACAATTTTTAATAAAATACAAAATTTTATTACACTTATTCTTATTGTTCTTAAATCTGAAATCAAATGAACTCTTTTTTTTTTTTTTTTTTTTTTTTGATTACCTTCACATAATATTCACAATAATAATAATAATCTTATCTTATAATATAATTCACTCAATAAACTACGTAAATATATTAAAATTTCTCATTAAGAACATGACTTGGCACCCTACATTTGGGTGCTACGTATTATTGTTATATTATTTCATTCTTATTTATTCTCAAATTATTGAAAATATACTTTATTCGTAAATATATGAAATATATATATATATTTTATTCAGTGTCTTAATAAAGGGGAGAGAGAGCTTACCTGATAATCGTATTCAGCTCCGCTGGCAAAACAGAACTTGAAACTTGATTCCAAAACTTCTGTTCTGATCTGTTGATTTAGACGTAATTATTTTTTTTTCTTTCTTTAATCTTATAAACAACTTAAGAGCCCTTTTAAAATCGTATATTTTACGAATCCTGGCTGGCTGGCTCGCCAAAAATGTTACTTCAAATATAATAATTCTTAATATACTTAAATAAAATATAAATAACTAATAATTCAGGAGCCAGGAACTCGAATAAACAGGGCTCTATCTTACTTTAACGAATCCTTTATATACATATTCTATATACACATATTCTATGTACATATATACATTATTAAGTAGTAGTAATAAAATATAATGAAGAGAAAACATATCCTCATTCGTAACATCTTACAGTAATCACCGTACATCTTATCGCTGAAGTCAGAGTAAAAAACTAAACTTATTCTTTTTCTTTCGTAACTAGCGCATGCGCATCTCGCACATTAGCAGCTGTTCTTTTTGGAAAGTGGAAGTATTCTCCACAACACCCTTCAACACTCTGTGGCGCGGCCCCGGGCCATGGGCCCAGGGCCTCCCACCACCACCCGCCACATACACGTGACACCCTTCATTTTCAGTGGGGCCCGGGGCGTTTGGAATGTGTCCATTTTTAAAACACACCATTGTTTTTAAAACCATTGTTTTGAAAACCATTTTGAAAACACACCATTGTTTGGAAAACCATTTTGAAAACACACCATTGTTTGGAAAACCATTGTCACACCATTGTTTTTAAAACCATTGTCACACCATTGTTTTGAAAACCATTTTGAAAACACACCATTGTTTTTAAAACCATTTTGAAAACCACACCATTGTTTTTAAAACCATTGTCACACCATTGTTTTGAAAACCATTTTGAAAACCACACCATTGTTTTTAAAACCATTTTGAAAATCATTTTGAAAACCACACATTTGTTTTGAAAAGCATTTTTTAAAACCATTTTGAAAACCCCATATTTGTTTTGAAAAGCATTTTTTAAAACCATTTTGAAAACCACACATTTGTTTTGAAAACCATTTCACACAATCATCTACACATTTGTTTTGAAAACCATTTCACACAATCATCTACACATTTGTTTTTAAAACCACACATTTATTTTTAAAACCATTTGTCCATACAGTTATGCACAACAACAATGAATGTACTTACCTTTTCTCCTTCTATGATCGTTCCTTGCGCCGCGCTCTCTCTCTCCCCCCAGGGTCGGCCTCTAAGGTACTGCACGAGACTGCCACTTAGGTAGGAGCCAACCAAGGGCTTCAGTTAAAGGGACTGCTCGCACAGAGTGAAAGGGCGTTCCCCCGGGGGGCCTCTAAAAACTAAAACACTAAAAACTAAACACTCGCGCTTAACTAAAACTAAAGACTAAAACTAATCTTACATCACTAAGAGGGTGTTTGTGTTGGTGTGAATAAATGAGACAGAGACACTTTTTCACTTTTTAATGTCCAAACAAAAAACAAAAAAGAGAGGTGTCAGATGGCAGCCTGATCCTCGGCTCCACCGCCCGATGTACTTACCCACTAGATGTGCTAAAAACTAAAAAACACTAAACCTAACCTAACACTGGTAGGTCGCGCTCTCTCGCACCCCGGGATCAGCCTCTTAGGTACTGCACGAGACTGCCGCTTAGGTAGGAGCCAACGATGGGCTTCAGTTAAAGGGACTGCTCGCACAGAGTGAAAGGGCGTTCCCCCGGGGCCACTAAAACACTAATACTAAAACTAATGTGGGGTGTTTGTGTTGATGTGAATAAATGAGACAGAGACACTTTTTCAATCTTTAATGTCCAAACAAAAAACAAAAAAAGAAGTGTTAGATGGCAGCTGCGGGTCTACGGGCATAACAACGTAGACCATCCATGTCGACAGCTCCACCGCCGGTGTATCTTACAAACTAAAAAACTAACCTAAAGCTGGCAGAAGGGTCCGAGTGGTGTGTGTGTGAATGTGGGGAGGGGGGAGGGGGGGACTTTCGGGAGGGGGGAGGGGGGGGGAAGCAGAGTACATGTTTCCAAATGTAGCCACTAGAAATGACCACCAGGAAGCCTTCCACGACTCTGCAGTCCCCGGGGGGCTGTGTAGGTGGATGCCTCGGGGGGCAGAGCACCTGTTCCCAGAAGTAGCCACTAGAAATGACCACCGAGAATCCTTCCTCGACTCTGCCGCCTCCGACATGCACATTGGGACCCTCTCCGCCAAGTCATGAAGTGCGGGTCGCTGATATAGACGAAAAAAAAAAAAAAAAAAAAAAAAATTCGAAAAAAAAAAAAAAAAAAAAAATTTTTTTTTTTTTTTTTTTTTTTTTTTTTTTACATATATATATATATATGAGTACACACTGTATGGACGGATAGAGACAGACCGTGAGAGGAGAATGGTTTTTACAAAACATTTGGAACAGGTAAACACATTTCAAATCAATTTTATTTGAACAAACAGTCAGTTGGGGACATTGAAAGCTGTGAGCATCGGAGGTATGAGAATAAATTTTAATATAGTTATAAATACATTAATACACCTTTCAAACTATAAAAACATGATAAAGACATAAAAGTGAGTTCAACCCAATATATACGGATTTTTTAAAACACCATCAGTTGGGGAGCTGTAAGTGAAACAATCATGTGACTCTTGCACACCTTTCAAACTATAGTCAAAACATTTTTTAAGGATTTTTTAAACCAATTTGGTTTGTTAGTTGGGGTGTGTTGAAGCAATGGTGTGACCTTTCAAACTATAGTTATTATTCAAAGGGCAACAAATGTTTTGTTTATTCAGTTGAAACCTTTCAAACTATAAAAACATAATATATTTTAAGGACATAAAATTGTTGAGTTCAACCAATATCATATCATTTTATTTCAATTGGAGACCTGTGAGTGATGTGACTCTTGCACACCTTTCAAACTATAGTCAAAACATTTTAAGGATTTTTTAAACCAATTTAATTTGGGTGTGTTGAAGCAACCTTTCAAACTCTAGTTATTATTCAAAGGGCAACAAATGTCAGTTGAAACCTTTCAAACTATAAAAACATAATATATTTTAAGGACATGAGTTCAACCAATATCATATCATTTTATTTCAATTGGAGACCTGTGAGTGATGTGACTCTTGCACACCTTTCAAACTATAGTCAAAACATTTTAAGGATTTTTTTAAACCAATTTGATTTGGGTGTGTTGAAGCAACCTTTCAAACTCTAGTTATTATTCAAAGGGCAACAAATGTCAGTTGAAACCTTTCAAACTATAAAAACATAATATATTTTAAGGACATGAGTTCAACCAATATCATATCATTTTATTTCAATTGGAGACCTGTGAGTGATGTGACCTTTCAAACTATAGTCAAAACATTTTAAGGATTTTTTTAAACCAATTTGATTTGGGTGTGTTGAAGCAACCTTTCAAACTCTAGTTATTATTCAAAGGTCAACAAATGTCAGTTGAAAGCTATAAAAATATTATTAAAGACATAATATATTTTAAGGACAACCAATTTTTCCTTCAATTAAGGACGTTGAAAGCTGTGAGCTCTTGCACACCTTTCAAACTATAGTTCAAAACATTTTAAGAACATAAAATTTTTTAAAATGGATTTGATTTGTCAGTCCTTTCAAACTATAGTTATAAAGACATTTATTTAAAACACCATCAGTTGCCTTTCAAACTATAGTCAAAACATTTTAACCTTTCAAACCATTATTAAAATACATTTTAAGGTCCTATTTGAATCAAACTTTAAAAACAGGATCCATTCCCACATAAAGACAGAATCCCAAAAGACACTTACCTCCAATGGCTGCCAGAAGAGCAATGAACGATCGGCAAGGGACGCTGGGCTAGCCTCACGAGGACGGTGACGTCACGAGCGATGCGATTGGCTGACGGTGACGTCACCAGCGATGCGATCCCTGCAAAGTAGGTCATCTGCCTGAATGCTTAAAAAAAAAACTCTATGAGATTGGGAAGCTTGCGTGACAGCTGTGGCTATTGTTCCCCTTTTTGAAAGGGTGAACAATGCTTCATTGTGTTGTGCCAATGAGTCATCACCCATGAGTCATCACGGGAACCGGGTTTCTTTTGAAAAGCCCCAGCTCTCTTGGGTCTTTGGAAAGTAGGTCATCCATTGTAAAACAAATGTTCCCCTCAACGAACATCTGGCCTGGCCTGAATGTAGGTCATCCATCTGTTACCCAGTTACGAATGTAGGTCATCCATCTGTTACCAGTTCAACTTCCCTTGTGTGAAACATATATGTAGTGGAGCAAAATGTAATCATAGGATTAATATTAAAAGAATAGAATACAAAGTATACGAGATGCATTATGTTTACAGAGAAAGTTTTATGTAGATTTTTATTAAGTTTTAATTGTCTTGTCCAATCTAAGCGACGAGGTTTTTGGACGGTTGAATGTTTTTGGGGTCCCAGTTTTTACGATTTTTGGCTCATATCTCCCCCCCTAATGGGCCGATCTTCATAATCTGGATACCGTTGGAGAGATCTCGAGTCGCCCCACCCTGTAGGGTACCTCACTTTTTTCACCGCCAGAGGGCGCGTTTCCTATTCCAATTTTTCAGTATCTTTCAAAATTATCCTAGCATTTTCGCGTTGGTTGTTACTTTTTCTGTATTTTCACTCAACTAGAGTAACGCAATAGCATTTTTTCATTTTTGGCAGTTTTGGCGACCAGTGGAGCCAATTTTAATAGTGAACATGACACATTTTAACTTACTGGTGGGTCTAATCCCAATTTTTACTTGCTTTTTACGCCTAGGACTTCTTTTTCACACATTCTTCAAGTTCTATTCAGAATTTTATTTGTACCAAAATTTGGCGCCGTTTTATTGACAACTTCCAGTTTTTATGGTTTTTCGCTTATATCTCGGGCCCTAATGGGTCGATCTTCATAATCTTGACACCGTTGGAGAGATCTCGAGTCGGCCCACCCTGTAGGCTCCCTCACTTTTTTCACCGCCAGAGGGCGCCTTTCTTATTCCAATTTTTCAGTATCTTTCAAAATTATCCTAGCATTTTCGCGTTGGTTGTTACTTTTTCTGTATTTTCACTCAACTAGAGTAACGCAATAGCATTTTTTCATTTTTGGCAGTTTTGGCGCCCACTGGAGCCAATTTTAATAGTGAACATGACACATTTTAACTTACTGGTGCGTCTAATCCCAATTTTTACTTGCTTTTTACGCCTAGGACTTCTTTTTCACACATTCTTCAAGTTCTATTCAGAATTTTATTTGTACCAAAATTTGGCGCCGTTTTATTGACAACTTCCAGTTTTTATGGTTTTTCGCTTATATCTCGGGCCCTAATGGGTCGATCTTCATAATCTTGACCCCGTTGGAGAGATCTCGAGTCGGCCCACCCTGTAGGCTCCCTCACTTTTTTCACCGCCAGAGGGCGCCTTTCTTATTCCAATTTTTCCCTATCTTTCAAAATTATCCTAGGATTTTCGCGTTGGTTGTTACTTTTTCTGTATTTTCACTCAACTAGAGTAACGCAATAGCATTTTTTCATTTTTGGCAGTTTTGGCGCCCACTGGAGCCAATTTTAATAGTGAACATGGACACATTTTAACTTACTGGTGGGTCTAATCCCAATTTTTACTTGCTTTGTACGTCTAGGACTTCTTTTTCACGCATTCTTCAAGTTCTATTCAGAATTTTATTGGTACCAAAATTTGGCGCCGTTTTATTGACAACTTCCAGTTTTTATGGTTTTTCGCTTATATCTCGGGCCCTAATGGGTCGATCTTTATAATCTTGATACCGTTGGATAGGTCTCGAGTCGGCCCACCCTGTAGGCTACCTCACTTTTTTCACCGCCAGAGGGCGCCTTTCCTATTCCAATTTTTCAGTATCTTTCTAAATGACCCTAGGATTTTCGCGTTGGTTGTTACTTTTTCTGTATTTTCACTCAACTAGAGTAACGCAATAGCATTTTTTCATTTTTGGCAATTTTGGCGCCCACTGGAGCCAATTTTAATAGTGAACATGACACTTTTTAACTTACTGGTGGGTCTAATCCCAATTTTTACTTGCTTTTTACGTCTAGGTTCACGCATTCTTCAAGTTCTATTCAGAATTTTATTGGTACCAAAATTTGGCGCCGTTTTATTGACAACTTCGAGTTTTTATGATTTTTCGCTTATATCTCGGGTCCTAATGGGCCGATCTTCATAATCTTGATACCGTTGGAAAGATCTCGAGTCGCCCCACCCTGTCACCGCCGGAGGGCCTATTCCAATTTTTCAGTATCTTTCTAAATGACCCTCGCGTTGGTCAACTAGAGTAACGCAATAGCATTTTATTTGTACCAAAATTTGGCGCCACAGTTTTTATGGTCATCCGTCAGAGTTGAATGAGATCTCAATTAAAAAAAAAAGTTTGGGATTATCTTTAGTTTTAAAAATAAAATATTCGACAATCATAATAAACAACACTATAATATTTTTTTTAGGCTGTTGGATTACCTCCAACTACCCACTTATTTATTTTTCATCTACAGGATTACAAAAGACTCACCCATTGATAGGCTGCTTACAGCTGAGGTCAAGAGGAGCTTCTTTCGAATGGACGCCGTGGCATATCGGCGGCGGCGGATAATGAGTTTTCCAATGTTTCGGTTCCGTCAGGCTCTGGTAAAATTTTACATTTTCTACTGAAGCCGGAGGGCTCACAACCCCTCCAGGGGTGGGGGTGGTGGTGGAGACGATCCATTCGTCCCACCACGTCGCATTTTCTAAATCCTCGAAGGACACACTGTTCACAAGGTCCGCCAAGGGGTCGGGCATCACTAAGGGGGCAGGGGGCGGTGGCATCACAAAGGGGGAGAGCACCCCAGAGTCACTTGCAGGAGGTGGCACGACAAAAGGGGATGGCAGCACCACAGGGTCCCTTGCAGGAGGCGGCACGACAAAGGGAGACGGGTCACTTGCAGGAACAACAGTGGAAGGAGGTGGCACGACAAAGGGAGACGGGTCACTTGCAGGAGGCAGCACAACAGGAGGCAGCACCCCAGTGGAAGGAGGTACCACAAAGGGAGACGGGTCACTTGCAGGAGGCGGTACCACAAAGGGAGACGGTTCTGGACTGCTGATGTCCTCGTAGTCTGAAGCAGGCCTTCGGTCCTCGTCCGGCTGCGGGTCATAAGGCCTTCGGTCCTCGTCCGGCTGTGGGTCGTACACATAGGGAGTGGGCGGCGGATGGTAGGACCTTTTGCCCGAGGATGTCGAAGGTTCGTCCGAAGAAGGTTGCGGGTCGTACACATAAGGAGTGGGCGGCGGATGGTAGGACCTGTCCTCTTCGTCCGAAGAAGGCTGTGGGTCGTACACGTAGGGTGTCTGCGGCGGATCGTAGCTGATCTTGGGCTTTTTGCAGGTCGAGGGTTCGTCGTCCTCCGACGATCGAGGGCGCTTTCGGGAAGCGGTGGTCGCCGCTTCTGTTTTTCGGGGATCCAGCCATCCTTGCTTCGCGAGCCACTCCTCGTCTTGGGCGGGCACGACCGTCACTCGGAACAGTGTTTTCTGGATGGTGTAGAGCACGTATTCCAGTCCGGAAGCACAGTAATAGGTTTGGTTCGGTTGCAGTCTCCGAGCAATGTAGTCGTACTCCCGCTTCGCATGAAAGTGTTTCTCTTGGATGCCGAGGGGAGACTTGCTGCGCACGTAATGGAACATGATCGGCGCCACGTGCGTCTGGAGAACGTGGCCCGTGGCCGGCTTGACGGTGCGGTGGCCGAAGGTGAAGGCACTCTTCACCAGAAAGGTGCGGCCCATCACAAAGCCCGTGCGAACGTCCGTGTTGCGTTTCAGGGACTGGTCCGGCACCCGCTTCAACTTGTTGTCGGCATACGTCCACGGCTTGACGCGGGCACCTTGGTTGCAGAGGGCGCCTTTCACCGTGTCGGCGAAATGCTTCAGATAGTGCTGACTATATTTCTGGACGTGGTAATAGACTTTGTCGGCTCCCGTCATGGCGATGATGAAGGGCGTCAAATATAAGTCCTCATGCAGATTGTTGTAGTTGGGAGTGGAGAGCGGCGTGAGAGCAGCCGACACCTCCGAGACCGTCTGCGGGAAGATATCCACGACTCTTTCCATGGTGAGAATGAGAGAGAAGGCTTCGTCGGAAGCGACTTTTGAAGACCCAGCCGTTGGGTGACCTCCTTTCCTGCTATTGGTTGACGACCTCCTTCCCAACCATTGGGTGACCTCCTTTCCTGCCACCCTGCTATTGGCTGACAACCTCCTTCCCAACCCTTGGGTCCTGCCATTGGCTCAGTGGGCGGGTCCTTCCCAGCCATTGGCTGACCTCCTTTCCTGCCGTTGGCTCCACCCCCCCTGAAACTTGCTCAGTTAGAAGAGCTTTCCTTCTCACAACAGTCATGTCGCTCTCTTACACAGGTTATCCCCCTCTCGACTGTACCTTCCTGATGCTTCGCACCCGAGACGGTCGACTGTTCCTGCGGGCCGCGGACGTCGCCCGGGCTTGCGCCCGCAGTCGGACGCTGCTGTACGTGGGCACGCTGGAGAGAGATTTCGTCAGCGTGCAGAGGGACAGCCCGACCCTCGAAAAGGCGGTCTACGGTTTCGCCACGCTGACCACGCGAGACGTGTTGGGATGGCTATGGCCCACTGGCCGAGGACGCGTGGAGCACGAACTGTGGTTCGACCTGGAACACGCCAGACTCTTTTTGCCGAGGGAGATCTCGGACGCCCTGTTTCCTGAGGAGGGTGCAAAAACATTTTAGATGTGACATTTTAGACATTTTGGATGTGTGCAAAAACATTTTGGATGTGACATTTTGGATGTGTTCAAAAAAACATTTTAGACAAAAACATTTTGGATGTGTTCAAAAAAACATTTTAGACAAAAACATTTTGGATGTGTTAAAAAAAAACATTTTAGATGTGTTCAAAAAACATTTTAGATGTGTGCAAAAAAACATTTTAGATGTATGCAAGAAACATTTTGGATGTCATTTTGGATGCTGTCAATAAATACTTTTTTCGACGAGTCCTGTGTTTATCTTTAGGTTTTTTTTTTAGAACCAGATCGCAATCATCATGAGGGTTGTTTTCGATACACTTTAAGGGTGAGTCCATCAAAAAATATTTTATATTGTAATATATATATATATATATATATATATATATATATATATATAATTTATAATTTATATATTTTAAAATTTCTTTAAACATATTCTTTAAAAATTTCTTTAAACATTTTATATTTTAAAATTTCTATGTGAAGCCGATAATAACGATAGTTCACATCAGACAGAGATTTGAGATTTGAAGTAATTATGTGATTCATTGTTTTCATTTTCTGATACTGACATATTGAAAATATTAACACATTTTCTACTTTTTATCTATGATGGGTAATACACTGGTTCACATTTAAAATGTTTTCTAATTTTATTTGACCTCCCACTCAGTTGGATGACTTATATTTTAGCATTTCTCTAAATGTTGAAGGGGATTCTATGTGGATTCCATATCAGATGTATTCAGGGCAATGTCCATTTGAGTTTTGAAGCAATCATGTGACTCATTGTTTTCATTTTCTGATACCGTAATAGATAAAAAATAATAAATAAATAAATAAATAAATAAATAAATAATAATAATAATAAATAAGATAATAAGATAATAATAATAATATATATATATAATATATATATATATATATATATATATATATATATATATATATATATATATATATATATATATATATATGTATATATATATATATATATATATAAACATTGAAAGTAATATTGTGGGATAATTTCTGTGTGGATTCCACATCAGATGTATTCAGGGCAATGTCCATTTGAGATTTGAAGCAATCGTGTGACTCATTGTTTTCATTTTCTAATACCGATTCGGTAATAGATAATAAATAAATAAATAAATAAATAAATAAATAAATAAATAAGGGATTTTGAGTATAATTTCTATGTGGATTCCACATCAGATGTATTCAGGGCAATGTCCATTTGAGATTTGAAGCAATCATGTGACTCATTGTTTTCATTTTCTAATACCGATTCGGTGATAGATAATAAATAAATAAATAAATAAATAAATAAATAAGGGATTTTGAGTATAATTTCTGTGTGGATCAGATGTATTCAGGGCAATGTCCATTTGAGATTTGAAGCAATCGTGTGACTCATTGTTTTCATTTTCTAATACCGATAAATAAATAAATAAATAAATAAATAAATAAATAAATAAATAAATAATAATAAATAATATAATAAACATTGAAGGTAATATTGTGGGATAATTTCTATGTGGATTCAGGGTAATGAGATTTGAAAAGAGATGACTCATTGGCCCTTTCAAAAGGGACCAGATGCATGGAACCACCTGGCCATCGCACGGACGGCCCTTTCAAAAGGGAGCATTGAGTTTGTGCATTCAACCATGAAGCCTTTCAAAAGCATTGTTCTTCTCTCTCAAAAGGGCCTGTCTCAGGGGACGATGAGGCAGCTCTCATTGAGTTTGTGTATTCAAGCCTTTCAAAAGGGACCAGGTGGGGGAGATGTATGACTCATTGGCAAGCAGCTGCTCTCTTCCTCCCGGGCCCTTTCAAAAAGGGTGCATGTTTCACAATGGCGGCCTGTCTCAGGGGGGATGACTCACGCAAGCAGCCCGCTTTTAAGTATAACGGTCCCACCTCTCTTTAGCAATGATGCAATATTTCCGAGGATAAACTTTAAAAAATTCTACAAAACCGATCGCCAAACGATTCAAAAATTTTTTTTTCCAATTTCAAAAAAATTTTTCTTGGACCTTGAAAGCTTTTGGTGAGTCGATAAAAAATTTTTCTTTTGCTCAATCTCCGAATAAAATTTTTTTTGAAATTAAAAAAAAATTTTTGAATGCATGGGTCATCAATCTTGAAAGCTTAGGCGATCTTTTGCTAGATCTCCGAATAATTTTTTTTTGAAATTGAAAAAAAAATTTTTGAATGCGTGGGTCATCAATCTTGAAAGCTTAGGTGAAAGATTTTTTCTCTTCTCCGAATAACATTTTTTTTTGAATGCCTTGTCATGATGGGTTATCAATCTTGAAAGCTTAGGCGATCTTTTGCTCTAAAAAAATTATATAAACAAGAGTGGAACCATTCTTTCCAAACGTCCATCCTATAACTAATCATTTAAATTAAGACAGTAAAACAACTAATATATAAATGTTACTGGTATTTAAAAACAGATCTTAGAAAAGACTGATGAACTGGTGCTCTGTGTTACACATTTTTTATTTTATATATGTCACTTAGTATCGAATAGCTATATATATAATAATAATAATAATAATAATAATAATAATATATATATATATATATATATATATATATATAATTTTAAAATTTGGAAGGAAAATATAAATGATGTACCAAAATGATGGTTCAAGTAACATTGATGTGATCATATATATATATATATATATATATATATATAATTTTAAAATTTGGAAGGAAAATATAAATGATGTACCAAAATGATGGTTCAAATAACATTGATGTGATCTTTTGCTCTGAGAGAGAGAGTAAAAAAAATCTTTCACCGACTCGCCGAAGCTGACAAACCATTCAAAAATTTTTTTTTTCCAATTTCAAAAAAAATTTTTTTTTGAATGCGATTGGTCAACCTTGAAAGCTTTGGTGAGTCGATAAAAAATTTTTCTTTCGCTCGATCTCCGAATAAAGTTTTTTGAAATTGAAAAAAAAATTTTGAATGCAATTGGTCATCAATCTTGAAAACTTAGGGAGATCTCCGAATAAAGTTTTTTGAAATTGAAAAAAAATTTTGAATGCGATTGGTCATCAATCTTGAAAGCTTAGGGTGCTAGATCTCCGAATAAAGTTTTTTGAAAAAAAAATTTTTTTGAACAGCTTCGGTGAAAGATTTTTCCTTTGCTCTGCAGCTGTCTTTGGTTTGGGGCCTTTCAAAAGGGTCCCCGTGATGACTCATTGGCACCAACACAATGAAGCATTGTTCAATCCCTTTCAAAAAGGGTGGATGATAAGGACAATAGTATGACAATGAAGCAGCATTGGGGTGACGCAAGCAGCAGCTGTGAGTCCAATCTCATTCAACCATGAAGCAGACACCCCGTGATGACTCATTGGTAAGCCGGCAACAACACAATGAAGCATTGTTCAATGGCCAGGTGCACGATGGGGGAACAATAGTATGAGCTGTCATTCAACCATGAATGGTTTGGATAAATAGGTCAAAAGGGACCAGGCCCCCGTGATGACTCATTGGGGTCACACAGCTGTCGCTTTCCAGTATAACGGCCAATCTCATTCAACCGTGAAGCAGTTGTTTGGATAAATAGGTCAAAAGGGACATTGCATCCCCGTGATGACTCATTGGCAATCCAGACAATGAAGCATTGTTCAACGGCTTTCAAAAGGGGAACCGGGTGGGAGAACAATGGTATGACTCATTGGGGTCACGCAGCTGTCGCTTTCCAGTATGGCGGCCACACCATGGTATGGATAGACTTTAAAAAATTCTACAGGGGTCCCGGCGCTAGATTCTTTTTGCCGGCGACTGTATTTCAATGAATTGGTTTAAAATTATTGCCACAATTATTTTTATGATTCATATATTTTTGCGTATCGGAAGACTGCATTTTAAATTTAATTAAATCAATTTAAATGATCTGCAAACGGAACAAATTTATGCAGTTTCATATACAAAACTAAGTTAGTTCTACCGTGGTGGCGCTGTGCGCCAACCCTAACATCCAATGCAAATGCATTTGATTCCGGAAAAATCGCGTATAGAATCCAATCGTGGGGTCCCCCGAGGCAGCGTCATTTCCCATATTCTGTTCCTGATCTACATGATAGATCTCTTTGAATGTATTGATTGTGGTGTTAAGATGGTCGTCTACGCGGATGACATAATTCTGTACTACACTGACACTTCAATGGAAAACGTTGGCCGTAAGCTCAATGAAACCCTGCACAGGATCAATACATGGCGTAACTATTGGCATTTGGAAGTCCGCCCTGACAAGTGCGCAGCTATTAATTTGTCACGTAAGAAGGATATACTTCAGACTCTTTCCTCTCTCTTAAAGGCGTTACCATCCCTTGGCAAGATTCCACGAAGATCTTAGGGGTTGTTTTTGAGAAAAATTTGACCTACAGGCAGCATATTCAACAGGTACAAAGGAAATGTCTTAAGCGCCTCAATTTTCTTAAAGCTATCGCTTCCTCTCGGTGGGGTGCGTCTTCCTGGCATTTGATTCATATTGTCAACGCCATGATTCGTGGAACCATTGAGTATGCATGTGTGATTTATCAAACAGCATCTAAAACTGTACTCAAGACTCTGGACATTATATATAACGCTGCTCTAAGATTTGCCCTTGGTCTTCCAAAATGGACCCCCATTTACAAATTATATCGCGAAGCCAATCAAATTCCTCTGACATTTAGAAGAACCTATTTAGCTGACTGTTTTTATATTCGCTGCTCTAAGACTGCAAGTTATAATCTTCTTTCTCCTGCTTCCTATTCAGCGGACTTCTCCTGGTTTGTAAATGGTTCGATTTATTCCCACTCCATGCTCATTCAAAAGTATTGGCCCAACGGAATTATCTCCGAGTATGTGGACATTATCGATAACGGTCTCCCTTTTCAAACCAAGGATCTCCTTCCCACCATTATTCAGCAATTATTTTATGCATATCTCAATGAGAATTACCGGCACTACCAACTTATTGCAACAGATGCCTCTAAAGACACGGACAAAACCTCTATTGCCGCTATTATTATTGCTATCCAACAAAAACAAGCCCATATAATCCAGCACTTAAATTCAGTCTTTATTGCTGAAGTTTTAGCCATCAATCTCGCAGTTCAAAGCTTCGTGAAAAATGATAACTACATCATAATCACCGACAGCAAGTCCGCTCTCGCAGCTCTCAAATCATCCAATCGGAAATCTCCTGCCTGTATCCTCTATCTCTATCATACCTTGCAGCAAGCTACACAGAAAGCTAAAAAACTAATTTTAATGTGGGTTCCGGGTCACGTTGGTATTCATGCTAATGAATGCGCCGACCAACTGGCCAAACTCGGGCCGTTTGCTATCTCTACGTATAGTGGTATTGCTCCAGAAGATCTTAAAAAACGTCTCCACCGAACTCTCAAGTACAAATTCGAACAATGGTGGAATGACAGCAAATATGCAGAAAATTGCACTCACCTAGGAAAGCTTCACTATACTAATATTCACAATAGGAAGGAACCCGTTTTGTTAGCTCGGTTTCGTACAGAAAGTCTGCCTACGGAATGTAGACTTTTTAAGTGCAAGCTTAGGGACTCGCCCATGTGCTCATTTTGTGGGGCGGATTACGGAACAGAAAAGCACTACATTTTTAACTTTATTTATTTTTTCCTTTACAGAAAGCATATTTTTAAATGAATTTTGCGTGAAATCATAAAATCTGGTATATTATTGCTGATTTAAAATATATGATGTAAACACCACATGACATCATTCAACACCCATTGAAACACACATATTGTTACAAAAAACTTGCCGACTTTCTCTTGTGAGAAAGTACAGTCGGCAGCAAAAGTATCCGAGCACTAGCCAATAATTCCAATATCAAAAAAGTACACTTAATGCTGTTTTGTTAAATGAGTCCTTGTCGAATCATGTTCTTAGACTGACTAAGAACATGACTCGAAAAGGATTTATTTGACAAAGCAATAGTAAGTGTATTTTTTTTAGAGAAGGATTATTGCTAGTGCTCGGATACTTTTGCTGCCGACTGTAGTTCGTAGAGAAAGAAGCAAGTTTTAGGGAGGCATACTATTGTAACAATCGCAGCTATCGTAGATCACAAGTCGGATCGTACACTCCGCAGCAAAAGTATCCGAGCACTAGAAATAATCCCTGTCTAAAAAAAGTACATTTAATACTGCTTTGTGAAATAAATCCTTAACGAATCATGATCTTAGACAGACTAAGAACAGGACTCAACAAGGATTTATTTAACAAAGCAGTATTAAGTGTACTTTTTTAAGACGGGGATTATTGCTAGTGCTCGGATACTTTTGCTGCGGAGTGTACGATCCGACTTGTGATCGACGATAGCTGCGATTGTTACAATAGTATGCCTCCCTTAGTCGATGAATGCTCTTTATTCGACCTAAGTTCTCGAATCAGTAAACAAAACTGTGATTACAACGAATATTCTCGAAACAGTCCAACAGTACAGTTATTTCATTGAATATTCTTATAGCAGTCCGATGAAGCCGTCACTCGTACTGCAAAGTTCACTATTCGATGAATGCTCCGGAACAGTCCAAAGAATACACTTACTTGTTACACAGGAATAAAGTAGATAAAATCAAATACTCCACAGCAGAAATCTTTGCTACCTCACGAACAAAGACGACTTCTGTAATCTCACAACGACATCGTTCCGTTTCTTTATTATGATGTATGGGCCTTCCCAATTTTGTTGTAACTTTAGACATTGACCTTTTTGACGCTTTGGATTGTAAAACCTCACGCGATCACATTCCTTCATATGAATTGCAGGTGCCTTTGAGTCTAGCGTGTTTTCATTTGATCGCTGACCAGATTAATCCTTTCTCAAGCGAACTCATGTATGCTTTTCAAACGTGCCTATCTCGTAGGTAGTCGTTAGGCGAGGAGGGCATATCCCATGGTCGCATGAACACGATATCACAAAATAAATGAAACATTCTTCGAAATAAAATTTCGGATGGTGTCCATCCATCCCGTAGTTCTTGCAGAGCACTTCTACAAGCAAGAAGAAATATCGGAAGACTTAAATCCCGGTCAATTTGATTCTTGAAAATAAACACAGACAGACGATTTAGAAGAGTCCGATTAAATCTCTCAATCGTGCTATCGGGCTAAGGATGCAGGGATGTTGACCGTGTGTTCTGCATTCCAAATTCCAAGACATCTTCAAAGTTCAATAAAAAGCGCCAAGTTGAAATTAGTATACCTCGATCTGAATAAAGAGTCATAGGGACTACGCAGCGTGATATCCATTAGTAGGTGAATATTGGGAATTGACCAACAGGTGCACCAGTGCACGGGCGAGCCGTGCTGCTGCCGCACCGTTATCTTATCAACATCCGGTGACGCATGACCTTGTAAAAGATAAGGAAGGTTAGAATTAAGATGTTATCTTTAATGAACTTTAATTATTGATTTTAAAAGAATTATGGTAATTTGAAATAGTTAGAAATATTTTAAACTTAGAAAAAAAATTATGATTTAAAAAAGAGAATTTTAATGAACGGTAGTCGATAAAAATTTAAAACAATGAATTATTATTATTAATGAATGTGATTTTTCTTAATTAATTATGATTTTAAAATATAATTTTAATTGTGGTTTTAATTATCACTGTCATCTATTAGTCGATTTGAGAGAATTTATAAAAATAAGGAATTTAACGGGAGGTAATGTATTTCGAGGACTTAGCATTTTTCAAGATGGTTAGAGAATTTAATTGAATGAATTTAGGTGTTGCCATTCGGTGATTGTAAATTCAAAAGAGAATTTTAGAAAATGTACTCACCTTTAGTTTATGTTGGAATTGAACCCAGAACTTTCCCTCTTCAAGTCGAACCAGAGGGCTTTAAAAATTTAAATAAAGAGATATACTCACCTTGGAATCGAACCAGGAACCTTCAGTGTCTGGTGCAGTCATATGAAATATAATTATAGGGGTCCCACCATCCACCCGCCACATTTATAGAAAAATGTGACGCCCCAATTTGTTTTTCAGCGATCTCCTTCCGGTGGATATCTGAAAAGAAAAAAATTAGGTGTGTGCCTATCCCACTTCTTGCATGGGGAGGCTTTTAGACTCCCCCATAGGCGGGTTAACACACACCATTCATACACCATTCACACATCATTCACACACATATTATTTTTTTTTTTCTAGCTATAACAACTTTTTCTTTCTTCTAGTTAAATTAATTTTCTTCCAGATAAGTTCTTGAAAAAAAATTTTCTTTCACAAATTTCTAAAAGCATAATTTTAAATTTTCTTCCAGATAAGTTCTTTCACAAATTTTCTTCCAGGTAAGTTCTTGGAAAAAAAATTCTTTCACAAATTTTTAAAAGCATAATTTTAAATTTTCTTCCAGATAAGTTCTTGGAAAAAAATTCTTTTCACAAATTTTAAATTTTCTTCCAGATAAGTTCTTGAAAAAAAATTTTCTTTCACAAATTTCTAAAAGCATAATTTTAAATTTTCTTCCAGATAAGTTCTTTCACAAATTTTCTTCCAGGTAAGTTCTTGGAAAAAAAATTCTTTCACAAATTTTTAAAAGCATAATTTTAAATTTTCTTCCAGATAAGTTCTTGGAAAAAAATTCTTTTCACAAATTTTAAATTTTCTTCCAGATAAGTTCTTGAAAAATTTTTCATTCAAAAATTTTTAAAAACATAATTTTCTTCCAGGCAAGTTCTTGGAAAAAAAAAAAAAATTCTTTCACAAATTTTTAAAAGCGCAATTTTCTTCCAAGCAAGTTCTTGAAAAAAAATATTTACAATATATATATATATACATTACAATATTTTATAAAAAACTATTTACATTTTAATTTTATAATGGCCATGTGCCAATGTATGCATACCGTCTTCTAATATGAAGCGCTTATCATCAAATGCACAGAGTGCTTCTTTATTTTGACGAATCGTTTGCAAATGGTGTTTCTTACTTGCTATTCTAAATTGTAGTGCAGATGTTGGATTCAAAGTTTCCAAACATGCCTTGTAGTGCTGGTGTTTAATTTTTTTTTGGACAATGTTTCTAAAACACCCCCTTTGCTGTCTTTTTTTCAAACTCTTTAGACAAAATGGAGTACATTTTCGATCTAAGTCCTACAAACTCAATTATTGGTTTTGAGTTCAGCTCGTCCTTGAAGCATCCAATTTTCTTTTTGTTGTTTGTGCTGTGCAGAGGATGACTAGGAGGATAATCTGACGTGTCTAATATGTGGCTGAATGCTTGCATGTCCCTGTAGATGTCTTCAGTGTATATATTGTATGTTAGAGAGTAAGTGTCCGTGAAGAGGAGATGAGCTTTATTTCCATATTTTTGTTTCATTACATTATAATGAAAATCATACATTAGTATTTTGCTTAATTCTAGAATTATAAATCCAGCATAAATTGGTTTGTCTAATGTAATTATGTTTATAATTCTCTCCACACCTACTAACTCATTATCAAAGGTGGTGAAGCGTTTGAATGTGGGAGAAGAGGTTAATTTTTTTGCTTTGCATTCAGAATTCACAAGTTGTATATTCACACGTTTTCTAATATTTTCCATGGTTTTCCCATACACCGCGTTATTCATTAACTTGAAAAAATCTTTTTCAAAAGATGAGGTCGCCATTTTCCTCTTTTCAGTGTTAAAATCGATGTATGGTTTTAGCCATGGTTTTTGTCGAAACTTGAGTACTTTATGTACAGCATGTAACTCAAGGCCTTGCATTAAGTAAAATTTCAGATTGGAAATATGAGTTACATAATGCTTTTTGTTTTTTAAGTTGGGGACTAATTTGGTTGTCGAAATATAATTTTTGTCTCCCAATGCCTTAATTGAAAAAAGAGACAAATCTTCATAATTTATGCTCATTTTTTCCGGTGCCAGTGGATAGTCGTTGTGAAGGTCGTGTAGATTCGATAGATAATCCAAATCCACTTCTAAAATATAACCTTCAGCTCCGTCGTCTGGGATGGAAAGTATCCACTGTGGTGTGATACCATCTGCTGACACCCATTCAAAGTGTCCGTATGCGAGAGGTCTTGACATGGCCCAAGCATATAAATTATTGGCATCTAAGTATAAAATGTAGTTTGATGGGCGATTTTAATCAAAATTTGATAAATATTTATTATTAGCTTGTGCATATCTTTCGGTGATTACCGATATTCCCCCACGTATGCCTTGCTCTATGAAGAGGTGCATGTCGATGTCTGTGAAAAGTTCCAAAGGTTGATTAGTCATTTTAAGACATGCTTGCCAAGCCAAACCTGGTGCTGTTAACAGATGCAAACAGTCAATATCATAATAATTTTGGCATATTTTTCTAAAATTTTCGAACACATCCGCAAGCAATAATACATCGGTTTTTACATATAAATTGTGATAGTCACCCATATTTTTAAGTTTGAAGGATTTCCACACGTTTTGGGCGTGTTCGTAATCCTCACTCGAAATTGATTGTCCAGTTAAGGTGCTGTCGAAGGCATCGGGTGGTGGTAGCTGGCATTCATTAAATTTTTCCAAAGAGTCCATATATTCATATGGGTAAACACCCTTTCGTAACAGAAATTCGGTATTTACAGGGAAATGGGACTTTAAATGTTTAAATTTGTCTTTATCTAAATTAGAAACTAATTTTTGAAGCGAAGTGCTCATAAAAAGAAAGCTGTCGATGAAGGTGAGGGATACACTAAATTTATCATATTTTTTCCCCAATGAAAAGGAGATATATTTTTCCATATTCGTTGGTATAACATTAATTTGATGATCTGTAATTTTCCCGAGTTGTTGCATAATAAGGTGACCATCGTAGTGTTTTAAGTTGTGAAACACAACTGGTATTTTCTTTTGTAATCTAAATTTTAAATTACACATATTATGCAATGCACCACGATATTGACCTGTCAAATGATTATGATCTCTTACACGATCCCCTTTCAATTCATTTTTACATAAGTAGCAATCCGTTGCTGTTTTAAAATTTAATTCGTCCTGTGGAGACATGCAGATGGGAGTAATTGACGTTAACTGTTGCGCAATTTCCTCCTTTTCTTTTAAAATCGATTCCAAAAAGTGTTGGACAGCATTAGGTCCCCTGTATACAACAATGGGTTTTTTAGCTTCACCGTTAGGACCAACAATTAAATAGGCATAACCACATGCCTCGTGATCAGCTATTTTTTCCGTTTTTAAATTTCCTACAGAATTTCTTTTGATGATAAGCGCTTCAAAATCTGCGTAAATCACGAAAGGGACAGGATGCTGATAATGAATGTTTTCAAATTAAAATTTTTTTTCTTTTCATCGGGCATTCTTGTATGCTGTATGGAATGTTGTTTACAATAGGGCAAGTGTTTTTGTAAAAGCTCTTCACTAGAAAAACGATGCAAGCATCGATAGCAATAATGTGAAGCAGTCTTGTGTTTGGTAAGGTTACCCAACAATCTCGAAAAATTTCTTATTAAACAATAATGTTCCCTCTCTTCATTTGATATGTATAATAAATTAATGACATCACGATCATCACGGGGAGATATATATAAGGGAAATACTTCTTCTTCGTAGCCAAACACATTGATCCGAAGATCATTTAATTTTTCTATGTGTGAAATTTTATTCACTGGCACCGGACATGTTATATTACCTAATTTTATACTCTCTTCGTAAGGCAGATAATGAGATACACGACGGGGTTGTTGACTGAAATGTAAATTCAGTTTATAGGCGATTAAACACCAAACAAGGCATTTTTGATCATCGTTTTGAATGTTCAGAACAGCTCTCTTATCCACAATCTTTTTAGGAAGAGGTATGTAGCTGCTGGGAGCAAGGGGGTGATATTTAGCTACATTTAATTCTAAATATAAAATCTTTTCTAACACCCAACCTGATCCTCTCTGTGTGAATTCTTTAAAAGATTTATTTATTTTTGCGAATGCTTCCTCCATATGATTTGATATTGTGTCATCCATTAACTCAGTTGCCATTTTAGATATAAAGTGGGGTGTGATGTACTCTTTTTCCCCATCACTGATTCTGCGACTAAGAACAGCTCTCACATCCGCATACCATTTAATAGATTTTTTCTCTTGCATTTGATGCAAAAGTTCATCATACATAGGGGATCTTATCTGATTGAAGAATTTAAAAAAATCTTTTTCATTTTCCTCTTCACAATGAAAACGGATAGAGGAAAAAGTGTTTAGAGCATCAACTCTATTTTCATTTCTAGGTCTTTTTGGAGGGGGAGCTGCCTGAGTAATGTTCTTTCTTTTCAAAGTGTGGCTTTCTTTTTTATGAGCCAATAGCAAAGCTTTAGTAGAAAATGTGTTTTCACACGATTCGCATTTAAAATGATTGTTGTGTATTAAATTGTGACGATTCAGATGATGTTTTAATTTAAAGGATCTTCCACATGTTTGGCATACGTGGGGGTATTCATCGTTGTGTGTTTTTAAGTGCTGTTGAAACTTCCTGTGTGTTTGAATGTTTTAGCACAAGTCGGGCAGGTCTGAAAATTAAAAAAAAAAAAAAAAATATGTTTTAAAAAACTAACATTATTTTATTTTATTTATTTTTTAATTATTTTAAAGTATAAACCTAACTTTAAATTAAAAATTTTATTTATATGTGTAAACCTAACTTAAATATTTTAAAATAAAGTGTTTTCAACCTTAATATTTAATAATTAAATAAATATTAAAAAATAAAGTGTTTTTAACCTTAATATTTAAAAATTAAATAAATATTTAAAAATTAAATGAATATTTAAAAATAAAGTGCTTTTAACCTTAATATTTAAAAATTAAATAAATATTAAAATTGCGCGTTTTTTTTTTTTTTTTTTTTTTTTTTAAATAAAACCTAACGGAATAAAAATTTACCTAACAAAAATTTAATTCTACCAAAGTTAAAATTTTTCATTCCCCACTGAAAATTTTACTTAACCCTCAAAATGAAATAATTTTACATAGCCCCAATATAACAATAAAAATATCACATACCTTGTTTTTGGATGATGTAGGCACGAGAGCAGCAGCAGGTTCAATGGGGGCAACATCAGTAGGCACGAGAGCAGCAGCAGGTTCAATGGGGGTAACATCAATAGGCACGGGGGCAGAAGCAGCAGGCATGGGGACAGCACAGGGTATCTAAAAAAGAAATAAAACAATTTTTTTAATTAAACATGATTTTTAAATATTTATATGATTTTCACAAATATATTTACAAAAAATAAGTTTAAATTAGTATGTACGAAATGACACTTACATGCATCTTTAAGTGTTGGACCAGTTCAGCACTTTTATTAAATTCTGCAGCACAAATACCACATGACAATACAGCCATCTTAACCCCTTAACGCGCGGCGTCCTCGCTGCGAGGACGCAAAATTTAAGATCCAGCTGCAAAAATTCATCCCGGAAATTTTTTAGCAAAAATTTATGTTTATAACATACGAGAAAAGACCAGTTTTTTCAACCTTAAAATTTAAAATTTCTTTTAGTTTAATTTAGTTCATGAATTCCGGTGGCAGTATAATTTAAATGAACAGAATTGTCTTGCGCCGCAAAGGGTTAATAGGTGCAGCATTGAAATTGGGTGGGCCTGTTGATGTACCTTCACCAGGATCCTGAAAAAAAAAAAATATATATATATATACATATATATATAAATAAAAATAAGAAACAAAAAATAGTTAATAAATAATTTTTTAATTGTAGAAAAAAAGTTTATATAAAATAATCATTACCATGTTCAAAGCTTGATTATAATTTTGCATAGGCTCTACTGCTGCGGTTTCATTATTAAAACCGCCAACCGATGGCGATGTATCGATCTATTTTAATTAAAACAATATCTAATTGAAATAAATTTAAGATGTAAAAATATTATTGAAAGACCCCTACCAAATCATCAAAGGGAATATTCCAGTCGATCTCATTGGATTCTAAAATTTCATACAATTCGCTATCACCAATCAATGAGAACTATATTAAAAAAAAAAAAAAAATAAATAAATAAATAAATAAATAAAATAAAGTAGGAAATATTGTTTAAGTTTTTAAAATTCACTCATCTAATCACGTGATAGTATATATTTTAAAATTTATTAAATGGATAAAATAGACTGAGGTATAGACTAATATAGACTAAGTTGAATATTTAAAAATATAAGTGTAGGAATCTATTTTCTAAATTCTCAAAAATTTTACACATAAATATACGTAAATCGAAAAAATTCATATATAGATTACTACGTAATAAGTCGCTTATTAAATTGCAATAGTATATTTTAAATGGCTAAGTTAAAAAATTAGAATAATATTTGCATTCGCACATAATAAAGCACCGTTTATTAAATATTAGAGTTGACTAGAGTATTTAATTTATATAAAATAACAAAGTACCGTTTTATTTAATTGCAATAGTCTAAGTTTAAAAATATAAGTGTAGGAATCTAAATTCTCAAAAATTTTACACATAAATATACGTAAATCGAAAAAAATCATATACAGATTACTATGTAAGAAGTCGCTTATTAAATTGCAATAGTATATTTTAAATGGATAAGTTAAAAAATTAAAATAGTATTTGCATTCGCACATAATAAAGCACCGTTTATTAAATATTTAAATGGAAAATAGTATTTAATTTATATAAAATAACAAAGTACCGTTTTATTTAATTGCAATAGTCTAAGTTTAAAAATATAAGTGTAGGAATCTAAATTCTCAAACATTTTACACATAAATATACGTAAATCGAAAAAAATCATATACAGATTACTATGTAAGAAGTCGCTTATTAAATTGCAATAGTATATTTTAAATAGATAAGTTAAAAAATTAAAATAGTATTTGCACATAATAAAGCACCGTTTATTAAATATTAGAGTTGACTAGAGTATTTAATTTATATAAAATAACAAAGTACCGTTTTATTAAATTGCAATAGTCTAAGTTTAAAAATATAAGTGTAGGAATCTATTTTCTAAATTCTCAAAAATTTTAAAAATAAATATACGTAAATCGAAAAAATTCATATACAGATTAGTATGTAAGAAGTCGCTTATTTATCGTTTATTAAATTGCAATAGTTTAAGTTAAAAAATATTAATGACTGCTTAAAAAAAATTAAATTTAATATGATCTTAAAATAGTATTTACATCCATTCACACATATTAAATATAAGAATATTTAATTTACTATTCATACATTCAAAATTATAAAAGATAAACCAAAACACTTACTTCATTATCGCTTGGAGGAAAATCCATGATAGTTAAAATCTCTAACGGCAAGGTGATGGCAGTACAGTTAGAATAGGACTGATAAGAAATGACTTTAGGTAACGGTATTTAAACCCTTTTTCGTATTTACGAATGTCGTAATATTTTAGATATCTCTGCACGAGTCAAATCTTCATTATCATGATGTAATATTCTAGAACTTTGTATCCCGTATGGGAAAATTCAGATAAGTTAGTGTGCGAACGGAATCGATAAATAAATTTAGTTAATATACCATGTTATCAAATGGGACTTAATTTTCACAAATACATTGTTTAATTACAAATCAGTTTTAAGATATCTTAACAAATGATGTTCTTTATATTTAGTTATCGTTTAACAAAGTCGAGTATTTGTTTTAAAGAGAATGTATCCTCTTATCGAATGACACTTAATTTTTAAGAATCTTAGTAATATCTAAACAAAGGCAATGTTTCATTATTTATCCAAGACCAGCAGACAGTAAACAATACTTTCTAACTTTCACACGGAAATGACTATTTTAGTGCACTGTTGGTATCGTAAAACAATCTCTTGTAAATAGATAAATTGAGTTTGCAATTCTTTACAGAAACAATTGCTAATTTTCTAGAAAAGATAATAGTTTGTTCTTTTCTCAACATTAATGATTCAAGCTGATTTTGTATAGATTATTTATACTGAGTCTTCTCAAAATATGTTATTCATAGATTAACTAAAATGATTTTATATCCAATTGGTTTTATACTAAATAAGATAAAACATGTGAAAATATTATTACTAGTTTTCGTTACAGCATAAGACTTTCTAAAATTAAGAAAAATGATTCCAGAGATTAGAAAAAAAAAATATTTAAAATTTTCGTCACTCTAAAAACATCTACCAAATACTTTAACTTTTAAAATTCTAAAAAAAAGGCATATTATTACTTCTTCTTCTTTTTTTTTTTTTTTTTTTTCCTTACATGTTCACAATATACTAAGATTTGACACTTTCTGAATATTATTCATTCTGTTTTCTGAAAAATGTAATAAAGTCTCACATAAAATACTAGTTTGCATTACATTATAAGAGTTTCTAAAATTAAGAAATTCTCTTTTTTAAAGTATAAGAAAAATTGTTTAGACAGATTCTAAAATAAATATTTAAAATTTTCGTGATTCTAAAAACATCTACCAATGCTTAATTTTATAATGTTAATTTACACTTTGAAGCAATTTTTAAGACTTTCATTTTTAAAAAAAAGACAATTTTTTTAGCACAAAAAATTATTTATTAAAAATTCTCCATATGTACACATTATTATGTTTCACAAAACACTCTTTAAACAATTTAGCAAAATATTCTATAGTGTATTATTACAAACACATTTTTGTAAGGTTATTTTCGATAATTCGGTGTCTTACAAAAAACAGTCTTCAAACAATTTATCAAAATATTCTATTGTATATTCTTCAAAAAATGATAAACTATAATTGCAGAAACACTTCGAAAAAATATTTTTGGCTATTTTGTAACAATTTAAATTTAATAACAGTTTCTTTGATCACGTTGAATTTTTGTTGTGCATTTAACATGAGACAATTATGTCGAAATTGAGATGGATGCGATATTAAGCAAGCTTCACATACATATAACTTCTCAATATTAATTTTTGCCTCTTCACAAATGCAATTAATATAATGTTCTTTTGTTTCATGAATATCAATGTGTGAATCACATGTCACAGATTTATTCAACACTATGGCAGGAATCTGTTTTGTTAAAATTCCTTCAATAAGACAATCAGTAATTTGGGATTTTATTTCGTTAATCCTTATTAAATGACTTCCACCAAGTTTAATGCCATTCGGCTTAAAATAAAAACCATTATCTTTAGTTTTAAAAATTTGCTGTAAATAGCAACTATCCTCATCCCAAAATGCAGTTAGTAACTGGTTATTGCTAATAAAACTGTCTTTTACTGAAGAAAAATTAAAAGAGTTTATCTTACTTTGAAAATGATCCCAAGTCGCCGGTGTTAGAATCACACCGTTATTTGTAGGGTACCGTTTCCCATCATGGGTTTCTTTGAAACTTCGTATATGCAATCGGAGAAAAACGTCATTTTCTAACATGACTTGGATAAAGGTAAGCCAACCAATATCCCATTCGGCGAGGAGAGGATTAGGCTTGTCTTTCTCTTGGTAATATTTTTCAAGCCAATCGTTGTTGTTTTGGGGAAAATCGTTGTTGTTGTTTTTAGGAAGCACAGTTTTTTCAATTTGTACATCAGGAAATAGAGTTTTTTCAAACTGTGGCTCGAGGTTCAATCGTGGTTTTTTCAGGGGTGGAGATACGCAAATTAAATGCCGAAACGTCAAACTAATTCTTGAATTTTTAATGGACGAGTCAGGAGCAATTCCGTGGGTAAAAAGTTCATTGGTGGGTTTTCCCATAGTATATAGAGAACCATGTTCCAAGTTAATGACTGTAGACGGCGCATTCAGTTTTTTAAACTCGATTTTTCTTGACGCACCAAAACTTAATACAGCGATAGGAAAAGTGTCATCCAAACTGTTTTCATTGTCTTTGTGCTGTGAAATATAACTTTGTCCATAACAATATACATTTAGTAGTACATAATTGTATGTACAGCCGATATGCTTTTCCACAAGATTTCGCAGTTCCGTCATTAAGGGAGTCCATGGCTGAGCAGCTACTTGGGTACCGCTGAAAGCATAGGAAAGTCCAGCATCGCCATAGGCTAACACTTGGCGCTTAGGCACAACATCCTTACCCCAAATTTTAAAAGTAGGGGTATAAAACGGCAGAATTCTTAACTGTTCAAAATAGGCATCAGCTTTCGTCTTCTCAATAAAATTTGCATAATAACTTACGTTTAATCCGTTTTCGAAGAAAGTAGTAGCCATGTTTAAAAAACACGTCTAACACGAGCAGAAAGAACAAATGAAATGAGGTCTTTTATACTGATTTTATCTTAGTATGACGTAGTGAGCTACGTGACAGATAACACAAACCTTCCAATGGGCAATGTCAAGTGACGTAGTAGTAGATAAGACCACGTGGTTTTGATAAGATCACTTGATTTTTGATAAGAAATAGCGTTATCGTTCATTTCACCTCGTGCGACTGGAAGAAGAGGACGCTAAGTGTAGAGGTAAGCTCAATTTTTATATAATATATATATATATATATATATATATTAAAACAGAAATAAAGAAACAAGTGTTTTATATTAAAAAAATATTTTTATTAATAATTTAGCCAATAGGGGGTTACATTTGAACGTTTTCGTTCCTTGGGTATAGAAGATAACAAAAATTTGTTTTTAATAAAACTTTTAGGCATATGCATATCATTAAGGGCTTGCAACAATTCGCCCTGTGCATTGATAGGTACTTTCTTATTCGTTGAAAATATTAAATTTAATAAATCGGCAATATTAGAGTTCTTTATTTTACGGTTTTTATAAGTCACTTCGCCTGTTTCGTCCCATTCCAATTTGTGGGGGCTTGTTTTAAAAAATCCAAGTAAATTCGTAGCTTGATTCTTCATTCTTTTAGGCACTCTAGTTAAAGCAAGTTGTTCATAGTCTTGCACGGGTTCAGGTTTCACAGAAGCAGGTTCGGGTTTCACAGGTTCGGGTTTCGCAGATTCGGTTTCGGGTTTCACTGAAGACTCTTCATTCGCGCGATGAACCCATGGGAGATTGTTTTCTTGCAAATTCATTTTTCTTTGTAATAACTCATAATAACGTCGTACTTTTTCATAATCTGGTAACGAACTGTTTAATAATTTTAGCAATGCTTTATCCAGTTCACTCAATTGTCTTTGCGAAGGAGTATGTTTGTTCAACACCTCTTCGGGTACTAACGCATATTTTTTAGCGAATTCCATGAATGAGCGTACTGAGTGCAGTTATAGCTGCGGGAATTAAAACGTTTAAAAATCCACCTTGTTGCACAATCAGTTTCTTTTTAGTGAATAAAGAACCTTTTTTTGTCCCAATTTTTCTAAGAGTCGTCTTATATTTCGTTAATGATCGTTTCTGACAAGTAGTGAGAGGTACGTTACCTTTCAAAACGTTCAGAGTACACTCGCAAATAGCTTTAACAGTACGATTAGGTAATTTTTTTAAAAAATGTTTTCGTAATCTCTGGGGACACGATCGAATCAATTCTAAATCTCTTACTTGTTGCTTTGACAAAGTCATGTTAGCAACTGATGTTTCACAATTGTAAATCGATTATTTATATTTATACAAAAATTGAATTTGATTGGGTAGGATTTGAGTTCGTAATCTCATCTCTTCATCCGTTTCATTCTTCAAATCAATAAACAGGTAGGAAAAGGGTTTCTTTGTGGCATCCTCATACACTTCTTGAAAAAATTTTGATTTTTTAGGATACAACTGTCTGCCTAAATGCATGATTTGACTTAAGTCCCGTCGATTTTTAAACAGGAAAATGTATTGCGCATTTAAGGAAACTGTTCTAATTTCACTTCCTTTTTGAAAAAAATTTTGTGTTAAAAATACAACACTTAGATTTAAATGATGACTGCCTTTCGTAAATAACGAAGTCAATCGTTTATCGTTACTGCATTCCGCCATTAAATCGTCTATCACAAACAAAGTGTTGCCACTTAGGTATTCCTTAAAATTAGAGGGAAACCCTTCTACAAAAGTTACATCAGGTATTTCGTCGTATAAAGTTTGATAAATACCATAAAACCATACCACTTTATCGATTGGAGGATGAAACAATTGTTTTTTATATTGTAACAAATCTCGCATAAAAAATGATTTACCGCATCCGATAGGACCTGCCAGAATCATAGTAAAAGGGTGTTGTAACTGTGGAAACTCCATGATGAATGAACACAGACACAAAATACATACAGTTTAAATAAGTATTTATTGATAAAAATTAGGGTACACACGAAATCTTTTAGCAATAAAATTATAGACTCTCTGGTCGTTGCACACATTCTTGGTTACAAACATTGCCAAAAAATCTTTAAGGGTTTTTCCCCTGCATCTACAGTACAAATAATAAACACAATATTGGCCATATACGGCGGTTGTAGTACTCTGCAGCATAAGAGGGTTATAGTTCATATAAGCAAAACGGGATACAAAGTTCTTTATAGGTCCTTTAAAAAAACTCGGTTCGTTTCCATATGAATCAAAGAATTCCACTTCATCATCAGATTGTATAAAGAATGCTAACCAATGCATTCCAGGCTCGGATGAATCATCCGTGTTGCATACGAAACAGGTAGGATAACGCACAATCTCCTCGGGTAATTGATCACTTGGGAACACATCCAAAAAATATTTTTTCGTTACTTTGTCACGTGATAAAATATTCTTGATTTGCAAAGAGTTCATTTTCATTAATTAGCAAAGTCACATAAAACGTGTCGGGACTTGGTAATTTCTATAATGTTTTCAAATTCACCATACACAAACACGGATATGGTAGATGTTAAAGCATTAGAAAATTTAATCTCAATTCTTAAAATTCCTTGTTGTTGTAAATTCAGGTGAGGTCCGTCACACAAATCGGGACTTAGATCAAAAGCAAACAAAGTGTGTCCATCTACGAAATCTTCACGGGATATATAATTCCCAGCATCGCGATTAAAACCAGAGAATAATCGATGATAAGCTCTTATATAGTTTTTGTCTCGGAAATTCAGTTCTAAAGGTTTACTAGGTACAGGTTGACCGTCTACATACACACTTAAAAAGTTTACATTATAATGATTAAAATAAAAGGGGTTTAACTCGTATCTACCACTCATGGCTGTATTGCGATTTATGAAGCTAGGAGTGTTTCATAAATCGCGGCTGTATTATCTAACAATCCAATAATTATGCATTTCGGCATGGCTCCCAGAAACACATTATCCTGCATAAAAGACATACTTCCTGAAGGAATAGTATAAGTCTTGCATAAAACTCGGTCGATCGGGTATTTCGCAGAATTTTTCTCCAATGCTTTTGCATGTCCCAATAAAACCCCAGGATTCACTTTCACTTTACGAATAAATAAAGAAGCATGTTCCATTACAACGTTAAACTTCTTATCCTGACCAGCGACTTGTCTAGTCATTAAACAAAACTGAGGAGGGCTTCGAATCATTTTAATTTTTAAATCAACCATATTCAATAACAGGCGATTCTGCTGAAAGATATCACAGTGTAGAGGTCCAATCATATCTAAGATTTTACTATTTTTAGTCAGTTCACACCGAGTTTTCAATCCGGAGTTTTCAGGTGGGGCTTGTGGTATAGGATCTGATACAGTTAAATTATTGTCTTTGTAGAAACATTCACAGGTCAATAAACTTTTCTTAGCATCTTCGCCATAATTCAATAAAGTTTCGATATAGGCACGATAGGGATAAGTGTTACTCGAAGAGGATATTAATCTTTCATTCAAACTCACATCGATCTGGGAAAACAATGCGTGAAAAAATAAATTAACAGGTGCAACAGGTTCATTATCAGCCAGAGCAGTTCCGTCAGCATTCACAATTTTCACTTTTAGGTACATGTGCGAGGAGGATAAATCAATATATTCTTCCCCATTACCCGTGATGTTAAATTCCACGGGCCCCCCATCGCGAATATTTGCTAGAGGGTGAAATTCAACAAAATGTCCTTTTTCAATAGCTGTCTGCGTGGGTGGAATCAAAAACAAGTCTAATTCGGATTTGACACAGGCAGGGGAATCTTTATGAATCAGTCCCGACATTATGAAGCAAAAATATCGTGTGTTTTCACTTTCTTCACTTTGCGACGAATAACGGTTTTATTAGAACGCTTTCTCTTTTTATAGCGTTGTCCTGAACCAATCATTGTTTTCATTTTAGTTGCAGCTGTGTCGGTCAAATTTTGACCTGCTTCTTTGAATCGTCGTTTGGCAGCGTCTTTAATATTCGCAACACGTGACAAGTCATTCAGTACATCCACCCCATTATGAAATAATTGTTTACCAACCGCTTTCGCACCCGATTTAAAAAGGGGTACCGCTGCACGAAAAAGGGATCTAAACAACCCCCCTAACCCATATCCTTTTTGTAAAGCAGCACCTTGGTAATAGTTCAAACCGCTGCCCGACTGGTGACAGTAATAATCTTCAAAAGATTTTGCACAACACTTGTAGGGAACAAACATTATGAGAGATATTTTTGTCTAAAATGAAGTTTCACGATCAACTGTCCACGTTCAAATGACACTAAACGTCCTGTGTGTGTCCTTATAACGGTTTCAATAGTCTGAAAATTCTTTCGCGAGACCGGTAAGTAATGTGGTCTATCAAACATTTCATGAATCATTTCACCATCTTGTCCTTTCACGGTAATCACACGTAACAGGGGAGCAACCGTATGACCCACAATTTGTGGTTCCACTATATCACTGTATATGTATAATAACTTAAAATCAACATTCGGGTCGGCAACATAAGGACTTACTATAACCCTAGTATCGGATGCGGGTATATCGTTTTCACCTACCTCTCCCGGTAGAAATCCTAAACATTCTGCAAGTCCTGAATATAAAATTATTCTTGCTTTCGAGTTTAAAGTAATATCTACTTTTCTAGTATACTTGCTATAGTTAAACGCAATATTACCGTTAAAATTTTGATAATTAATCCATTTAATAATCTCATTTGGTTTTTCGTAAAGTCCAGGAGGTATTCTCGCTTTTTTCATCACACCTGTACCTGTATCATATTCATATTCATTTCCGTTCTCCATTATATTTTTCCATATATGTGGATAAATCAATTCCACAATCCCTACTTCCCATTCCCCTTTTAAGTCAAGGGGAGCGGGTAATCTCGTAATAAAATGTGAAATTTTATTTTCCGGGTAATAATTTAAAGAACTGTCCGAGGGTAACGTCACGTAGAACGACATGATGACAAATGATTCTTAAAATCTAAGTCGTCGCAATTTATAAAACGAATAAATTAGAAGCCGGTATCCATTGGTCGAATTTGGAAGGATAACCTTTATATTTCACTTTATATTCAAATTGTCCTTTTCTCATTCGCTTTTTCAATATTTTTTCGATAGCATAGTCCTTTTTAGGTTGTACTTTTTGAAGCTCTTGGGCGTAAAACGTTCCTTGAATCGGTTCGTTCATCAGGTCCTTGATCCGGTAGACAGGCGGGTGTCGCGGCACGCATTCGGTCACTACAAATAACTCTTCCGTCCAGTTGGTTTCATAACCTTTTTCAAAGGTTAATTTTTGTTTAGACACGCGTACAGTATCCCCCGGTTGAAACATACAAGGCTTTCTCTTTTCAGTTTCCATATCCCCGTATAATGTAAACCATACGTCACTTTCGTTTTCCGACGTCACTTCGATCGGTGCCCTTTTAATACTTGAATGATAAGTATGATTATAACTATGCAAAAATTGATCTAACACGTCTACGTAACAGTAAGTGTGTCGACTAGTGAAATATTTCCACATTTTAGTTTTCAAAGTACGATTAAATCGCTCTACTACAGATGCTTTCGTATTGTTAAAAGTTTTAAAAAACCTCACACATTCATCCCAAGCAGCGCCGAAACGTTCTCTGAACGTTCAAATATTGTTCTGCAAACACGTTCTAAGAACGTTCACTTTGAACGTGTTATAGACGTCTATCTGTCCATCTTGAAGACGTACAATAGTACGGTTCAGAGAACGTTCAATGAACGTGTAACTATCACCATCGGTGTTATAGAAGCGTTCTGAGAACGTTCTATGTATACGGTCTCAGAACGTTCTAAACGTTTTTAGAACGTTTTCAAAACGTTATACACATTTTCAGAACGTTTCAGAAAACGTACTGTAAACGTTCTAAAATAGTGTAGTTAAAAAAAAAAAAAAAAAAAAAAAAAATGACGTCATTATAAAAAATCACCTCAGTACGAGCGTTTAGAAGTAAAAATTACATAACTGATGACGAATAATGATACAACACATGAACAGGGATATGAATTACTTTTTTTTCCCAATTCAAATAATGTTTGAGAAATTTTAACATACTTACTATTCCTTTAATTTCAACGTATATGCATCAAAAATTCTATATTCTATGACAGTTTTCCCCAAAAAGTGTCTTAACGTCTCTTTATACCTTAAAAAATTTCTTAAATTTTTGCATTTTTTAAAAATATCTTTTTTCCCCCTAATCTGAAGATAATAAAGTTGTAGTATTAATTACAAAACTTTGAATACACACCATAAAATGCAAGAACTCGCACCAACTGTTTCGGGTCAAAAGAAGACACAACCCTTCATCAGGCGAACATTGTAGGCACGAGAGCTGCAAACAAGCACGTTGAGTGTGTTGAATGCGTTGCCGCTTTGTTTGTAGAAGCCGTGCTTTGTTTGTAGCAGTTGCCAGTTCTTTCATTTTATGGTGTTTATTCAAAGTTTCGTAATTAATACTATAACGTCATTATCTTCAGATTAGGGGAAAAAAGAAATTTTTTAAAAATGCAAATATTTAAGGAATTTTTTAAGGGATATAGACACGTTATGACACTTTTTGGGAATTACTGTCATAAAATATGGAATTTTTCATGCATATACGTTGAAATTAAAGGAATAGTAAGTATGTTAAAATTTCTCAAACATTATTTGAATTTAAAAAAAAAAGTAATTTATATCCCTGTTGCTGTGTTGTATCATTATTCTTCATCTGCTATGTACAACTAAACTCTTGATTTATTTTGCTTGTTTTAATCCTTGTGATTCCGAATGCGTCATCCTATGATTAATGTTTGTTTTTCATGGTTGTTTTCTGTTTGATTCTCTGATTTCTTGAAGTAAATAATTTATTCCAATTTATTCTTCATTTCTAACTTCAATTAATTTCTTGTACGATAGGGTGCCCGCTAGCAATTTGCTATTATAGCTGCTAACGAACGAAATCGTACATTGGTGCTCAACGACGAAAAGGGTCACCCTTGACGAGTTTTTTTTTTTTTTTTTTTTTCTACCATTCTAAGCTTTTCCTACAAAAAATTTTTTAAATGCTGTCTTAATTTTTTATTTCCTCGTTGCTTGTTTGTATCTTTTGATTTGAGTTTCATGTGGTTTTTACGCACCGGCAAAATTATTAAAATTGCAACTAACAATATAGGAATAAATTTATGATTAGACTGGAATAAATAAAATAAGAACAATCAAACAGAGTAACGATTTAACAACATTATCAATATTGATAATTTATCAGTAACATTTAAACTTAAATAGAATCATAAATAAAATATAATAAAAGTTTAAAATTATGCTTAAAGAAAAGAAGAAAAAAACTCATTCTGTAACTTCCCGATGAGTATTAGAGACCGCGAGGTTCTACTCTCGAACCTTACAGACGGGAAGTGTTGGCTTCGATTCCTGGTCACGCTCGTCGACTTAGGTTTTCGGAGTTTTCCCGTGATTTTCTTTGAAACTCGCGTAAAGCACTATATTACTTATTCAATAACATCCGTGATTAGCTTTTTGTATCTAAACTTTGGGTCTGGGGAATGCATAGATTTTCATGACAGAAGACAATCATTTTTATGCTGTATAGAAGATCTTAGAAAATGTATTTTTCTAAGGGTTTATTATTATTATTATTACAAATGGAAAAAAAAAAAAAAAAAAAAAAAAAACGGTAAATTTGTTTTAAATCATCAGAAAACGATGTTTCAATTATTCGTTTTAAAGGTGATATCGAATTCTTTTGAAATATAATTATAGTGAAAATTTTTATCCACCCTTCCCCCATCCCCCAGGGATGATGTATACTTATTCCTAGGGGAAAAAACAATGTCCTATGAATGATAATAATAAAAAAAAAACTGTTTGACTATTACTCGTTATACAGCCAAATTGAATCAATAATATATATCAAATGTATGTCACGCAGAAGGTTTGGTGAGTATATATATTACAGAAGCTGATAGATAGCCTTTCTGTGAATGGAAAATATTGGAACGTGGCAGTGCCACCTGTCGTCCGATATGAACCCAAAGGCAATCTGTAGAGTTTTACGTAATATTAATTTCACTTACCAAATTTACAATATTTATAAATCACAGAAGTTGAGATTTTTCGTTTCCGTTATGAGATTAAATTGCAACATAGCCACGCCACCTGTTGGCCGATGTGCATCCAAAATGGACCAGTAAAGCTTTACATAAAATCGATTTCACTTATAACTTCAGTGTATCACAAAATTTATTGTTAAATCACAAGAGTTAAAATATTGCCTTTCCGTTAAAATGATTAAATTGCAGATTAACAACGCCACCTGTTGGACAATGTATACATCCAAATTGTATTAGCAGAGGTTATGATGATATATGCCAATATATCATGTTTAATACATTTGTACACTATAGAAGCTGAGATATAGCCGTCCCATAAATGGAGGGTTTCATTGCATAGCACCGTAATCTATCGGGCGATATATCCCAAATGAAATTCAAATAAACTCCAATTTAGGGCAAGATCTAATATTGTAACAAGTTTGGTCGAATTCCATACATTGATTCCTGAAATACAAAATCCACAAAATTTTTCCATGAGTTTAAAATTTTGTAATTTTGTTTCACCTCACCGCTACTGATTATTGGGAAGCATTCTTTACTGACGTGCTAACAAAACGTTAAACTGAAAATGTAAAAAATGCTCTATTCTCTATCATGCTAAAAATTATAAATTTCGAATAACTTACGAAGTTTTTAAATTAGAATGTTGCAAATCTCTCAATAAGATTCTTATCAATATCATAAGTGATATTTTAAAACTGGTCCGATCTCTCTGCAATCATTTGTTCTTGAGATATCGTGTACATGAACTAACGGGCTATCACACTAATAGGTGCCGATACACATTAACAGATACCATACCAACCTTTTGACTTCCGGATTCCTCACGCCACAAAACGTGTAAAAAAATCAAAAGCTGAAGTCAAAAATTTTAAAGATTAACCTAGTTTCCCAACCAATAGTACTAAAAAGTCATTTTGTCATATTCGTTATAATTACACTGTTACAGAACGTGTTATGACGGTGTCACACTTGAACGTTCTATATAGAACTAGAATTGTACGTTTTATAGATGGTACAAATCAAACATTTTCAGAACGTTCTAAATAATACTATTTCTGAACGTGTTTTAGAACGTTCTTTTGACACGAAACACGGTGTTTGAACTATTGAAACCGTTATTAGACGTTCACAGAACGTTCCTGTGCTACTTGGGATCCTTTAAAAACTTTTGAAACACCCTGTTGACAAACTCGGTACCACTGTCACTTTGAAGTAATTTTGGCTTTCGTGACATAAAAATTTTTTGAAAAGCCTTCTTAATCTCACCCCCTTTTTTAGTTTTTAATGGTATCGCCCACGCAAATTTAGATAGAACGTCGATACAAGTTAAAATGTAGCGGTACCCTTGATTGTACTTCTGCAAACTGCTTAAATCGACTAAATCTGTCTGCCACTGCTGATCGATTGTGTAAACTATGACTCGATTCGTTGGAAATTTTGTGTCGGTTTGTGAAGGCTGTACGCATCTACACCTTCTAACCATTCCTGAATCCTCTTCTTGGGTATTTTTCCTTTTGCAGCACGGTATAAAGCATTTGCACCACCAAAACTTGCAACATGAGCTGGATTTTGATAAGTCTGTTCCATTGCAGCAATTAAATTGATTGTTGTTCACATAAATTCGTAAACGCATCATATCGAAAAGGATAAATTTCCCGTTTCGCTTAAATTTAATATAAAATCTACATTAAACTTTGAACCTTCACTAAAAATATAAAGAACGGTGAAAAAAATACACATTAAAAAATATAAACAGACAACAACTGTTGCTTCGTCACGCGAAGGCATCATGTTAAATACTAAATGAAATCTACTTAAAAACACATATTTATACCTTAAATCAATTCTTTGGAGTATATTCCTGTGGGGCAGTGGTTATGTCGCTTGTAAACTACTACCCCGCGGGAATATTTTGTCTCGGGTTCAAATCCCATCAAATTTCTCTTTATTTAAAAATAAATTCTCTTGAATCGACTAACAGATGGCAGCACTACTGATGTGGGAGCCCTATAATTACATTTCATATGACTGCACCAGACACTGAAGGTTGGAAGAGTGAAAGTGCCGGGTTCGAGTCCAAGGTGAGTATATCTCTTTATTTAATTTTTTAAAGCCCTCTGGTTCGACTTGAAGAGGGAAAGTTCCGGGTTCAATTCCAACATAAACTAAAGGTGAGTACATTTTCTAAAATTCTCTTTTGAATTTACAATCTCCGAATGGCAACACCTAAATTCATTCAATTAAATTCTCTAACCATCTCGAAAAATGCTAAGTCCTCGAAATACATTACCTCCCGTTAAATTCCTTATTTTTATAAATTCTCTCAAATCGACAAATAGATGACAGTGATAATTAAAACCATAATTAAAATTATATTTTAAAATCATAATTAATTAAGAAAAATCACATTCATTAATAATAATAATTCATTGTTTTAAATTTTTATCGACTACCGTTCATTAAAATTCTCTTTTTTAAATCATAATTTTTTTTCTAAGTTTAAAATATTTCTAACTATTTCAAATTACCATAATTCTTTTAAAATCAATAATTAAAGTTCATTAAAGATAACATCTTAATTCTAACCTTCCTTATCTTTTACAAGGTCATGCAACCCCGGATGCTGATAAGATAACGGTGCGGCAGCAGCACGGCTCGCCCGTGCACTGGTGCACCTGTTGGTCAATCCCCAATATTCACCTACTTCCATTCTTACACAAGGATATCCGCAACAGTAGACGCTTCTTGATCTGGCTTGGGTATAGTAAAATATTTAAAAAATATGTAAAATATTCCTTTTGTACAATATTCCATCATCATAAGTGTGATATCGAAAATCGCATATTCAAAATTACATATTATCTCTTAAATTTAATTCAATTCCCATTTTTATAAAGAGCGATTTTAAAAACATTCTAGCATTTAAAATCAAGTCAGTTGCGGTTTCTTAGCTGGCGAATATATCTAATTTAATCTCTCTGCTTCTTGCAATAAATAAATTTTAAAAAAATGATCAGAGGCAAATCTTTAGTTGGGATAGCTCTCCTTTCTCAATAAAATAAAATAGAATAACTTTTGCTGGCGTTGTCATTCGTAGCAAAGAACAGATGTGCTCTTTGAAGTGAAAGTTATGTAGTTCGTATCGGCAAGGTTTATGAAACCATAACAAGTAAAAACATCTATTGTGAATAAAATTCTTGAGGTTAGATTTCTAATGTACATCTTTCATTTTCCCAAGATCTTTTAACGATATTTTTGGCTAAAATTACGGTTGCCAATATATTTTTAAAAAATTATACTAATTACAGCGTAACTGAAAAATTGAGTGTTGCTCTTGGTTTCTTCGTGGTTTAGGTTTGGTGATCATATTGTGGTTTTTGATGAGAAGTAACTGATCTTTTTCTTCGACATCTGACATGTCTATTCGCAATTTTCGCTGTACTCTTCGTGTCCCCGTCCTCATCCTTATTTACAATTTTTTTTATCATGAAAAAATTTTTTTAATGATTTCTTTGCCAAGATATAATTAACTATAATTAATGTAACACTGGAATATTTTTGTCACGATTTTAAGTAAAATAAAACATTTCATGTCAGCAAATTCAACTTGTATCATTGTGTCTCAACGCAAACTACGGCCATTTACTTGCAAGGATTTTGGATTTGTTAAGTACTCCACTTCAGTATCAACTCTTCATCATCAAACTGAATTGTCTGAATGAATTATATTTCTGCATCTAAACTATAATGTCTGGACCATTTTTCTTCATCATTTCAAAGTCTACCCCAGAAGAAGCGTTCTGTAGTCTTGCTCAACATTTCCAAAAAACCGAAGTGTCCTCCACTTGAGCTATCATAGTCATGTTTCAAGACGTCTTGTATAGTTTTCATCTCTTTTCTAAGCTGATCATGTCCAGCTTTAAGCACCTCTCTCAGCTGATCTTGCCCTGCTTCCATCTAGTTTAGTCCGACTTTTATCGTTTCCTTCAGCTGACCTTATCTAGTTATCATCTGCTCTCATCTGCTCTTCTCCGGGTTTCATCTTTTGTCTCAGCAGATTTTGTTCGGCTTTCACCTCCTCTCGTCTGGCTGTCATCTTTTCTTCCCTGGCTTTCATCTCATTTATCAATTCGTCTTGTCCGGCTTTTAACTTTGTTATTTTATCTATCTTTGCAATGAAAGAATCAAGAATTTTCTCCGTTGGGCATACTTATATTTCTTGACATTCACTCGAGCTGTCCCATGTTGGGCGCCAAATGTTATACGAATAACTTGTCGACTTTCTTGTGTGAGAAAGTAGTTCGTAAAGAAACTGCCCACACAGCCACTTATATCCATGAGACATCTATAAAAGTTTTAAAAATAATACATTTGACTTCTATAAGCATCCTACAAATATCTATTAGCACGACAAATGTCACTCTTTTTTTGCATCCATTAGATGTCTGTTAAATCTCCAAATATCCAACAATTGGAATTTTTACATCTAATAGATATTACCCAAGTAGCACCGGAACGTTCTTTGTACGTCTAATAACGGTTACAATAGTTCAAACACCGTGTTTCGTGTCAAAAGAACGTTCCATTAGACGTTCAAAAATTGTATTATTTAGAACGTTCAAAAAAAGTGTGCATTGTACCTTCCATAAAACGTACAATTTCAGTTCTATACAAAACGTTTAAATGTAACACCGTCATAAAAAGTTCTGTCTCAGTGAGATTATTACGAAGAGGACAAAATGCCCAGATTCAGTTTTGATTTCGTAATATTCATTGAATGTCGGTGTTAGGATTAAAACAAAGTAACTACACGAGGGTCCTAGGTCTGGATGGTGTGTCCTCCGTGGAAATCATTCTAAGAATGCCTAACCCTTATTTATGCGAGTTTCAAAGAAAATCACGGAAAACTCCGAAAACCTAAGTCGACGAGCGCGACCAGGAATCGAAACCAACACTTCCCGTCTGTAAGGTTCGAGAGTAGAAACTCGCGGTCACTAATACTCATCGGGAAGTTACAGAAATGAGTTTTTTTTTTTTTTTTTTTTCTTTAAGCATAATTTTGAACTTTTATTATATTTTATTTATGATTCTATTTAAGTTTGAATGTTACTGGTAAATTATCAATATTGATAACGTTTTTAAATCATTACTCTCTTTGATTGTTCTTATTTTATTTATTTATTTATTTATTTATTTATTAAATCCAAATTTTATTTAATAAATTTTAATAAAAGAAAATTATTTAATATATATTTCAAAAATTATTTTCTTAATAGATGAAAATTTAACGTAGCCATTCTCTTTTAATTAAACTGTTTAAAAGAAATCTTCTACCCATCGCACTACTTTATTCTGTAACATTCTATGCAACAGCGCCACTTAACCAGTTAACATGAACAAAAATTTAATAAACACTGTATCTCAAAATTAAAATTTTACGTATTAAATTTTTGGCAGATTTCACTAACACATGCTGAGGTATAGCTATCTGGAAAAATTGCATAATAAAGAGTACTATATCGGCCGATATATACCCAAACTGAATTATCATAGTTTTTCATAATATATATTTCACATACTCATGTTAGTGAATTTTTAATAATAATAATAATAATAATAATAATAATCTGAGATATTGCTTTCCTTTAAACGGGATTGAGTTGCAGCACATTAGTGCCACCTCTCAATCAATATATGCTCAAATTAGATCACCATAGTTTAACATAATATCTATCTCACATATCAAGTTGGTGCAGTTTTATTCAATAGAAACTGAGATACTGCCCTCCGTTACATAGAGGGGGGGGGGCATTACATAACAGCTGAGCACCTATTAGGTCATATATTCCAAAAATTAATCAGGGCTAGTTTAAATAAAAGTTCGACTAAATATCAAGTTAGTTTAAATTCTGTCCACTGATTCTTCAGATGCAATTTCCACAAAATTTTATTAAGATGCGCAAACAAGTTCTAAAAATTGTCGAATCCTATCGAGGACGTCTCAAGGAGTGTTAAAACACCAAAATTTCCATGCATCCATTGCGTTCTTTTTATGTATACAGAAAAAATAAAGTGTATGCCATTTCTGATCCTTTCACTGAATATTTTGTTCAATACTGAAATATACACTAAAACAAAATATGCTTTTCCGTTTAATTCGAGATTTTAAAATAGAAAAATAAAGTGATCTCATAAGTTTTTCAAATACTTTATAAAAATTTAAATAATTGTTTAACTCAGCTCCATTTTTCCTTAAAATATTGACTATATGTTTTCTACAGCTATAAATGCTTAATAAGTTTCTGTTTGAAATCTTGAACTTTGAAACATGATTATTCCGGATGTAAGAAGGGAAGAGCAGATGAAATTGACATCTGTGGATTGCATTTATTTAATTCTCGCTGACCGTGCAAAGTCAAACGCCAGCTCGCCAGCGCCAGGTCTTGAGAATGTTGTGTCGTTATGTGAAGCGGTAATTTTAAAACATGTAATCTGTTTTGTTCAGTTTTCGCGTTATAATGACTTGGATAAGCTTTAGAAAAGGTAAAAATGTAATATTTTTAACCTGTAATATTCTCTATGTTCTATTTATTAAAATCTTATTTTAATATCAATTAAACAATCATTTTCATATCTGCGTAAGTTCTTAAGACTAAATTTTAATACTTGTAAGCAGCGTTTTATCGCAGAAAAAACTACTCCAGTTACAGAAAACCGCTTAGAAATTATGGATTCATTTTATTAATTTAGTCTTCTGAGATGGAAATTGTTAAAATGACTATGTTTGGTTATTATGTTTCTGAATGAAGAAGTAACATAAAGAGTTTAAAAGATGAGAGTAAATTTTAAGTGAATGCCCTTGCAGATTGGTCATTGTATATTTTAAAATGCTAGCTGCAAGGGTGTTTTCTTGAAAGAAAATTAAGAAGGTTTGAAGAAAGGTTTGTAAGGTTTATGAAGAAAATTAAGAAGGTTTGTAATTCTTTTTTTTCTTTTTAAATTCTGAAGTATTTATTTAATGTTTATATGATCATATATATAATCTAGGTTATGCAAATTGCATATTTTTAAAATAATATCCTAAGTTTCACCGACTTATAATTTTAAATATCCTTTTACTGTAATTTATTAAATAAAATATATGAACTTGTTTAAGTGCATAATAAAACAAAGATTCAATTCAATTTTATTCCACATCTTTATTTAAAAAAAAAAAAAAAAGACGATATTAATAAGTAAATAAATGATATACTAAGAAATAATATATTAATTATAAATAATATACTTACTATATTATTTATTAATAATAATAATATTTACATTTATTAATTATTTAATATGCCATGATAGCATAATTACATCAAATGAGTAAGAATTGCGTTGACCCAATTTAAAGAAATTTAAACATTTAAAGAATACCAATTACATTGCCATGTGGAATAAATTTAAACTAGTATCGCCCAGTGGTCGAAACTCGACCATTTTTTTTTGCAAAGCGAGGCAAAGCAAAGTTACTGCCTTGTCCTAAACGGAATGCAATTGCAACACAGCTGCTGCAATTGTTTGCCGATATTCACTCTAACTGAATCAGCAGAGTTTTACTTAATATAACTATTTCTCTCTGTATATGTTGGCCTTTCCTGAAATGAGAGAAAATCGCAACGTGAAACCGCCCCTTGTTTTGTGATACAGCCCAGAAGCTAATAGGTACCATGTCAGACCAAGGTCCAACCAAGTATCAAATTCTGTTAAATTAATTCGATTGGTTCATAAAGTACAGTGTTTGAGCAAAAAAAAAAAAAAAAAAAAAAAAAAAAAAAAAAAAAAAAAGGTATTTTTCAAAAATGGTCGAATTGAGCTCGGGAAATTTCAAAACGTGTAACTTTATCGAAAACCGAAAATCTAAAACATTTCTGAATCTTATATTTTCTACTTATATATGCAGAGATTTCCACTTTTAAAAAAATAAAAATAAGTAGTCAATTTCACTAATTTCACTTAATTAAAATGCAAGGAAATCTCAAAACGTGTGTATCTTCTACTTGCTTCTTCTACCCACAAAAGCTAGCAATAAAGACACTTTTTTAAAAAATAAGTAGCCAATTTCAGTTAATTGAAACGTAAAGAAAGCTTAAAACATGTAAATTCAGCAGAAAGCAGAAAACGGAAATCGGAATTTTTTCTGTATCGTCTACTTATACATGCAGCAGTTAGTAACAAATCCATTTTCCTTTTATTTAGTATATTAGTTGAATATTTATTGTTTAAAAATCACCCTTTAAAATGAAATGTTTATGTTTACATTCGAAACTGGAAGTTTGCCATTTTTTTTTCTGGAGTTTTGTGATTTTAAATTAAAATTTTATCAATTTTACAGAAAAAATAACTCAATCAAACACATGTAGACAGTAACTTATATATAAATATACCCAAATATCGGAATTAAAATCGGCAGATAATTTCCGTTATTTTTTAATAATATTTTACAAAAAATCCAATGGACAATTAACATAGAAAATCCTTTTCATGGCTCCATGGACAGACAGTGACGTCATCACTTCGCTTGCGTATAGTGATGCTACATTATACAAATTACTGTGTCTATGGTTTTATTTGAGCTTTATGAAATTGCCAGATTTAACAACTTTCTACTTTTAGGTATTTTTTAATGTGAAGGAATACGTGTATAAAAGGGAAAAATGGGGGAAAATGCATAAAAAATAAATGTATTTTTAAATACTTTCTTGACATCGTAAGAAAATAATATTTGTATTCGCACCTTCCGGCTAACCATACCTATCGAATGACACCATTTTCAACCCTCTACTCCCATAATTAATATGTTAAAAAGGGACAACAAATTTTATGCTTGCCTATAAATATATAGATACCTGCAAGCATCATTTTTGTAAACTGCTGCTGTAAACTGAAAATATGTATACACACTTGCACTGAAATTAAAAAATATGAAGTATGTTAAATATTTTAGAAAAATAATTTGATTAAAAAAAATATTTATATATTTAAGTACTTGGAATTTTTTTAAATTTCTTCCTTCTAACTAATTTTTAATTTTCCGTTTCAATTTCTTCTTATTATAAATTAACAATATATTCTAAACTCAATTATATATTATTTTAGCGGTGTATTGGTACATTCATTTTCGAAATTATTTTTTATGTTGGAATATTAAAACTTTCTATGAACTTCAGCATAAAAAAAAAAATTAAGCAAAAAGTAAGTGCTTATATTTTTTAAAACATTTTGTAACTGAAACTATATATTTGCGACCAATAGTTGCGGAGATAAAGGCATTCTCATCACAATGCTTTGCCCCCTGTATTTAAAAATTTTTTATATATATGTATATGTATATATATATATATATATGTATAAAGTATAAATGAATTTTTAATCTTAGTTAAAGCCAAGCAACAGATATAAGATCCCTGAAACCACATAGAAAAATCAGAAGGAAATTACAACAAATTTAAATAACCTGGGGAGACTGATTGTGATTTATTGAAACATTTATTTTTTATTTATTGATTTTTATTTTATTTAACTTCAGTCTAATCATAAATTTATTCCTATATTGTTAGTTGCAATTTTAATAATTTTGCCGGTGCGTAAAAACCACATGAAACTCAAATCAAAAGATACAAACAAGCAACGAGGAAATAAAAAATTAAGACAGCATTTAAAAAAATTTTTTTTTTCTTAGGAAGAGCTTTTAACGGTAGAAAAAAAAAAAAAAAAAAAAAAAAACTCGTCAGGGGTGACCTTTTTCCTCGTTGAGCACCAATGTACGATTTCGTTCGTTAGCAGCTATAATAGCAAATTGCTAGAGGGCACCCTATCGTACAAGAAATTAATTGAAGTTAAAAATGAAGAATAAATTGGAATAAATTATTTACTTCAAGAAATCACAGAATCAAACAGAAAAACACCATGAAAAACAAACATTAATCATAGGATGACGCATTCGGAATCACAAGGATTAAAACAAGCAAAATAATTCAAGAGTTTAGTTGTACATAGCAGATCAAGAATAATGATACAACGCAGCAACAGGGATATAAATTACTTTTTTTTTTAAATTCAAATAATGTTTGAGAAATTTTAACATACTTACTATTCCTTTAAATTCAACGTATATGCATGAAAAATTCCATATTTTATAACAGTAATTCCCAAAAAGTGTCATAACGTGTCTATATCCCTTAAAAATTTCCTTAAATTTTTGCATTTTTAAAAAATTTCTTTTTTCCCCTAATCTGAAGATAATGACGTTATAGTATTAATTACGAAACTTTGAATAAACACCATAAAATGCAAGAACTCGCGACTGCTACAAACAAAGCACGGCTGCTATAAACAAAGCGGCAACGCATTCAACACACTCAACGTGCTTGTTTGCAGTTCTCGCGCCTACATTGTTCGACTGATGAAGGGTTGTGTCTTCTTTTGACGCGAAACAGTTGGTGCGAGTTCTTGCATTTCATTGTGTTTATTCAAAGTTTTTTAATTGATACTATAACTTCATTATCTTCAGATTAGGGGGAAAAAAGAAATTTTTAAAAAATGCAAAGATTTAAGAAATTTTTTAAGGGATAAGAAGACGTTATGACACTTTTTGGGGAAAACTGTCATAGAATATAGAATTTTTCATGCATATACGTTAAAATTAAAGGAATAGCAAGTATGTTAAAATTTCTTAAACATTATTTGAATTGAAAAAAAAAAAAAAAAAAAGTAATTCATATCCCTGTTCATGTGTTGTATCATTATTCGTCATCAGCTATGTACATTTTACTTCTAAACAGCCGTACTGAGGTGATTTTTATAATGACGTCACATTTTTTTTTTTTTCTTTTTGACTACACTATTTTAGAACGTTTTCTAGAACGTTCTGAAAATGTGTATAACTTTTGAAAACGTTCTAAGAACGTTTAGAACGTTCTCAGAACGTTTCCATAACACGGATGGTGATTGCTACACGTTCATTGAACGTTCTCTGAACCGTACTATTGTACGTCTTCAAGATGGACAAATAGACGTCTATAACACTTTCAAAGTGAACGTTCTTAGAACGTGTTTGCAGAACAATTTTTGAACGTGTTATAGACGTCTTTGACGTGTTATAGACGTCTATTTGTCCATCTTGAAGACGTACAATAGTACGGTTCAGAGAACGTTCAATGAACGTGTAGCAATCACCATCCGTGTTGTAGAAACGTTCTGAGAACGTTCTAAACGTTTTTAGAACGTTTTCAAAACGTTATACACATTTTCAGAACGTTCTAGAAAACGTACTGTAAACGTTCTAAAATAGTGTAGTCAAAAAGAAAAAAAAAATAAATGTGACGTCATTATAAAAATCACCTCAGTACGGGCGATTAGAAGTAAAATGTACATAGCTGATGGCGAATAATGATACAACACATGAACAGGGATATGAATTACTTTTTTTTTTTTTTTTTTTTTTCAATTCAAATAATGTTTGAGAAATTTTAACATACTTGCTATTCCTTTAATTTTAACGTATATGCATGAAAAATTCTATATTCTATGACAGTTTTCCCCAAAAAGTGTCATAACGTCTTCTTATCCCTTAAAAAATTTCTTAAATCTTTGCATTTTTTAAGAATTTCTTTTTTCCCCCTAATCTGAAGATAATGAAGTTATAGTATCAATTAAAAAACTTTGAATAAACACAATGAAATGCAAGAACTCGCACCAACTGTTTCGCGTCAAAAGAAGACACAACCTTTCATCAGGCGAACAATGTAAGCCGCGAGAACTGCAAACAAGCACGTTGAGTGTGTTGAATGCGTTGCCGCTTTGTTTATAGCAGCCGTGCTTTGTTTGTAGCAGTCGCGAGTTCTTGCATTTTATGGTGTTTATTCAAAGTTTCGTAATTAATACTATAACGTCATATTCTTCAGATTAGGGGAAAAAAGAAATTTTTTAAAAATGCAAAAATTTAAGGAAATTTTTAAGGGATATAGACACGTTATGACACTTTTGGGGAATTACTGTCATAAAATATGGAATTTTTCATGCATATACGTTGAAATTAAAGGAATAGTAAGTATGTTAAAATTTCTCAAACATTATTTGAATTAAAAAAAAAAAAAGTAATTTATATCCCTGTTGCTGCGTTGTATCATTATTTTTCATCTGCTATGTACAACTAAACTCTTGAATTATTTTGCTTGTTTTAATCCTTGTGATTCCGAATGGGTCATCCTATGATTAATGTTTGTTTTTCATGGTTGTTTTCTGTTTGATTCTGTGATTTCTTGAAGTAAATAATTTATTCCAATTTATTCTTCATTTTTAACTTCAATTAATTTCTTGTACGATAGGGTGCCCGCTAGCAATTTGCTATTATAGCTGCTAACGAACGAAATCGTACATTGGTGCTCAACGAGGAAAAGGTCACCCCTGACGAGTTTTTTTTTTTTTTTTTTTTCTACCGTTAAAAGCTCTTCCTAAAAAAAAAAAAATGTTTAAAATGCTGTCTTAATTTTTTATTTCCTCGTTGCTTGTTTGTATCTTTTGATTTGAGTTTCATGTGGTTTTTACGCACCGGCAAAATTATTAAAATTGCAACTAACAATATAGGAATAAATTTATGATTAGACTGGAGTTAAATAAAATAAAAATCAATAAATAAAAAATAAATGTTTCAATAAATCACAATCAGTCTCCCCAGGTTATTTAAATTTGTTGTAATTTCCTTCTGATTGTTCGATGTGGTTTCAGGGATCTTATATCTGTTGCTTGGCTTTAACTAAGATTAAAAATTCATTTATACTTTATACATATATATATATATATATATATATACATATACATATATATATAAAAGTTTTAAATACAGGGGGCAAAGCATTGTGATGAGAATGCCTTTATCTCCGCAACTATTGGTCGCAAATATATAGTTTCAGTTACAAAATGTTTTAAAAAATATGAGCACTTACTTTTTGCTTACTTTTTTTTTTTTTTTTTTTTTTTTTGTAAATACATTTTCTTATTGGAGGACATCTGAGACCAATTGTTTCGCAAATAAAGGCCTGCTCTCGACTTTGCACCCTGTATATTCTAAACATTTCTGGGTACTACTTTGTAAGTCCATGGATAGTTTATAAATATATTTGAATGCTGAAGTTCATAGAAAGTTTTAATATTCCAACATAAAAAATAATTTCGAAAATGAATGTACCAATGCACCGCTAAAATAATATATAATTGAGTTTAGAATATATTGTTAATTTATAATAATAAGAAATTGAAACGAAAAATTAAAAATTAGTTAGAAGGAAGAAATTTAAAAAATTTCCAAATACTTAAATATATAAATAATTTTTTTAATCAAAATATTTTACTAAAATATTTAACATACTTCATATTTTTAAATTTCAGTGCAAGTGTGTATACATATTTTCAGTTTACAGCAGCAGTTTACAAAAATGATGTTTGCAGGTATTTAAATTTATTCCACATGGGAATGTTATTGGTATTCTTTAAATGTTTAAATTTCCTTAAATTGAGTCAACGCAATTTTTACTCATTTGATGTAATTATGCTATCATGGCATATTAAATAATTAATAAATGTAAATATTATTATTATTAATAAATAATATAGTAAGTATATTATTTATAATTAATATATTATTTCTTAGTATATCATTTATTTACTTATTAATATCGTCTTTTTTTTTTAAGGCAGAATATGTTTTTTTTTATAAAGATTTGGAATAAAATTGAATTGAATCTTTGTTTTATTATGCACTTAAAAAAGTTCATATATTTTATTTAATAAATTTCAGTAAAAAGATATTTAAAATTATAAGTCGGTGAAACTTAGGATATTATTTTAAAAATATGCAATTTGCATAACCTAGATTATATATGTGATCATAAAAACATTAAATAAATACTTCAGAATTTAAAAAGAAAAAAAAGAATTACAAACCTTCTTAATTTTCTTCATAAACCTTACAAACCTTTCTTCAAACCTTCTTAATTTTCTTTCAAGAAAACACCCTTGCAACTAGCATTTTAAAATACACAATGACCAATCTGCAAGGGCATTCACTTAAAATTTACTCTCATCTTTTAAACTCTTTATGTTACTTCTTCATTCAGAAACATAATAACCAAAAATAGTCATTTTAACAATTTCCATCTCAGAAGACTAAATTAATAAATGAATCCATAATTTCTAAGCGGTTTTCTGTAACTGGAGTAGTTTTTTCTGCGATAAAACGCTGCTTACAAGTATCAAAATTTAGTCTTAAGAACTTACGCAGATATGAAAATGATTGTTTAATTGATATTAAAATAAGATTTTAATAAATAGAACATAGAGAATATTACAGTTTAAAAATATTACATTTTTACCTTTTCTAAAGCTTATCCAAGTCATTATAACGCGAAAACTGAACAAAACAGATTACATGTTTTAAAATTACCGCTTCACATAACGACACGACATTCCCAAGACCTGGCGTTGGCGTTTGTTTCACTTTGCACGGTCAGCGAGAATTAAATAAATGTAATCCACAGCTGTCAATTTCATCTGCTCTTCCCTTCTTACATCCGGAATAATCATGTTTGAAAGTTCAACATTTGAAACAGAAATTTATTAAGCATTTATAGCTGTAGAAAACATATAGTTTTTTTTTCTTTCTTTTTAGGAAAAATGGAGCTGAGTTAAACAATTATTTAAATTTTTATAAAGTATTTGAAAAACTTATGAGATCACTTTATTTTTCCATTTTAAAATCTCGAATTAAACGGAAAAGCATATTTTGTTTTAGTGTATATTTCAGTATTGAACAAAATATTCAGTGAAAGGATCAGAAATGGCATACACTTTATTTTTTCTGTATACATAAAAAGAACGCAGAGGATACATGGAAATTTTGATGTTTTAACACTCCTTGAGACGTCCTCGATAGGATTCGAGAATTTTTAGAACTTGTTTGCGCATCTTAATAAAATTTTGTGGAAATTGCATCTGAAGAATCAGTGGACAGAATTTAACCTAACTTGATATTTAGTCGAACTTTTATTTAAACTAGCCCTGATTAATTTTTGAAATATATGACCTAATACCCAAGTAGCACCGGAACGTTCTTTGTACGTCTAATAACGGTTACAATAGTTCAAACACCGTGTTTCGTGTCAAAAGAACGTTCCATTAGACGTTCAAAAATTGTATTATTTAGAACGTTCAAAAAAAGTGTGCATTGTACCTTCCATAAAACGTACAATTTCAGTTCTATACAAAACGTTTAAACGTAACACCGTCATAAAACGTTCCGTCTCAGTGAGATTATTACGAAGAGGACAAAAGGCCCAGATTCAGTTTTGATTTCGTAATATTCATTGAATGTCGGTGTTAGGATTAAAACAAACTAACTACACGAGGGTCGTAGGTCTGGATGGTGTGTCCTCCGTGGAAATCATTCTAAGAATGCCTAACCCTTATTTATGCGAGTTTCAAAGAAAATCACGGAAAACTCCGAAAACCTAAGTCGACGAGCGCGACCAGGAATCGAAACCAACACTTCCCGTCTGTAAGGTTCGGGAGTAGAACCTCGCGGTCACTAATACTCATCGGGAAGTTACAGAAATGAGTTTTTTTTTCTTTCTTTAAGCATAATTTTAAACTTTTATTATATTTTATTTATGATTCTATTTAAGTTTGAATGTTACTGGTAAATTATCAATATTGATAACGTTTTTAAATCATTACTCTCTTTGATTGTTCTTATTTTATTTATTTATTTATTTATTTATTTTTTAAATCCAAATTTTATTTAATAAATTTTAATAAAAGAAAATTATTTAATATATATTTCAAAAAGTATTTTCTTAATAGATGAACATTTTACGTAGCCATTCTCTTTTAATTAAACTGTTTAAAAGAAATCTTCTACCCATCTCACTACTTTATTCTGTAACATTCTATATAACAGCGCCACTTAACCAGTTAACATGAACAAAAATTTAATAAACATTGTATCTCAAAATTAAAATTTTACATATTAAATTTGTTGCAGATTTCACTAACACATGCTGAGGTATAGCTATCTGGAAAAATTGCATAATATAGAGTACTATATCGGCCGATATATACCCAAACTGAATTATCATAGTTTTTCATAATATATATTTCACATACTCATGTTAGTGAATTTTTAATAATAATAATAATAATAATAATAATAATCTGAGATATTGCTTTCCTTTAAACGGCATTGAGTTACAGCACATTAGTGCCACCTCTCAATCAATATATGCTCAAATTAGATCACCATAGTTTAACATAATATCTATCTCACATATCAAGTTTGGTGCAGTTTTATTCAATAGAAACTGAGATACTGCCCTCCGTTACATGGAGGGGGGGGCATTACATAATAGCTGAGCACCTATTAGGTCATATATTCCAGAAATTAATCGGGGCTAGTTTAAATAAAAGTTCGACTAAATAAAAAGTTAGGTTAAATTCTGTCCACTGATTCTTCAGATGCAATTTCCACAAAATTTTATTAAGATGCGCAAACAAGTTCTAAAAATTGTCGAATCCTATCGAGGACGTCTCAAGGAGTGTTAAAACCCCGATAATTTCCATGCATCCATTGCGTTCTTTTTATGTATACAGAAAAAATAAAGTGCATGCCATTTCTGATCCTTTCACTGAATATTTTGTTCAATACTGAAATATACACTAAAACAAAATATACTTTTCCATTTAATTCGAGGTTTTAAAATGGAAAAAAAAAGTGATCTCATAAGTTTTTCAAATACTTTATAAAAATTTAAATAATTGTTTAACTCAGCTCCATTTTTCCTAAAAAGAAAGAAAAAAAAACTATATGTTTTCTACAGCTATAAATGCTTAATAAATTTCTGTTTCAAATGTTGAACTTTCAAACATGATTATTCCGGATGTAAGAAGGGAAGAGCAGATGAAATTGACAGCTGTGGATTACATTTATTTAATTCTCGCTGACCGTGCAAAGTGAAACAAACGCCAACGCCAGGTCTTGGGAATGTCGTGTCGTTATGTGAAGCGGTAATTTTAAAACATGTAATCTGTTTTGTTCAGTTTTCGCGTTATAATGACTTGGATAAGCTTTAGAAAAGGTAAAAATGTAATATTTTTAACCTGTAATATTCTCTATGTTCTATTTATTAAAGTCTTATTTTAATATCAATTAAACAATCATTTTCATATCTGCGTAAGTTCTTAAGACTAACTTTTGAAACGTGTAAGCAGCGTTTTATCGCAGAAAAAACTGCTCCAGTTACAGAAAACCGCTTAGAAATTATGGATTCATTTTATTAATTTAGTCTTCTGAGATGGAAATTGTTAAAATGACTATTTTTGGTTATTAAGTTTCTGAATGAAGTAACATAAAGAGTTTAAAAGATCAGAGTAAATTTTAAGTGAATGCCCTTGCAGACTGGTCATTGTGTATTTTAAAATGCTAGTTGCAAGGGTGTTTTCTTGAAAGAAAATTAAGAAAGTTTGAAGAAAGGTTTGTAAGGTTTATGAAGAAAATTAAGGTTAATAATTCTTTTTTTTTTCTTTTTAAATTCTGAAGTATTTATTTAATGTTTATATGATCATATATATAATCTAGTTTATGCAAATTGCATATTTTTAAAATAATATCCTAAGTTTCACCGACTTATAATTTTAAATATCTCTTTACTGTAATTTATTAAATAAAATATATCAACTTGTTTAACTGCATAATAAAACAAAGATTCAATTCAATTTTATTCCACATCTTTATAAAAAAAAAAAAAAAAAAAAAAAAAAACATTCTGCTTTAAAAAAAAAAAAAAAAAAAAAAAAAAAAAAAGATATTAATAAGTAAATAAATGATATACTAAGAAATAATATATTAATTATAAATAATATACTTACTATATTATTTATTAATAATAATATTTACATTTATTAATTATTTAATATGCCATGATAGCATAATTACATCAAATGAGTAAAAATTGCGTTGACTCAATTTAAAGAAATTTAAACATTTAAAGAATATCAATTACATTGCCCTGTGGAATAAATTTAAATACCTGCAAACATCATTTTTGTAAACTGCTGCTGTAAACTGAAAATATGTATACACACTTGCACTGAAATTTAAAAATATGAAGTATGTTAAATATTTTAGAAAAATATTTTGATTAAAAAAATATGTATATATTTAAGTATTTGGAAATTTTTTAAATTTCTTCCTTCCAACTAATTTTTAATTTTTCGTTTCAATTTCTTATTATTATAAATTAACAATATATTCTAAACTCAATTATATATTATTTTAGCGGTGTATTGGTACATTCATTTTCGAAATTATTTTTTATGTTGGAATATTAAAACTTTCTATGAACTTCAGCATTCAAATATATTTATAAACTATCCATGGACTTACAAAGTAGTACCCAGAAATGTTTAGAATATACAGGGTGCAAAGTCGAGAGCAGGCCTTTATTTGCGCAACAATTGGTCTCCGATGTCCTCCAATAAAAAAATGTATTTACAAAAAAAAAAAAAAAAAAAAAAAGTAAGCAAAAAGTAAGTGCTCATTTTTTTTTAAACATTTTGTAACTGAAACTATATACTTGCGACCAATAGTTGCGGAGATAAAGGTATTCTCATGACTATGCTTTGCACCCTGTATTTAAAAAAAAAAAATCTGGAGTGACTCCACTCGACTTTCCGAACATTGAGTAACTAACAGTTTTGTAGATAAAATAAAGAAAGAGGAATTGCTAAACAAACAAAAGAGAGAAAACCATAATAGAGTGTTTTTTTCTCCATATATCACACGAGGTTTTATTTAACGCTACTGAACTTTGAGCCCTTAGATCATAATGATAAAGAATTTTTCGTTTTGTCCCTGTAAAAATCTATAGATGCTAGATTCACCAAAATGCTTATAGTTAGTGCAACAGTGATTTATAATATTCATACAAATTTTCAGCTCAATTGAATAAGGCGTTTAGATGCTATCGCACTTTTAAAAATTTGGTCTCATAGGCCATAATGATAAAGAATATTTCTTTGTGTCCCTGTAAAAAAACTGTAGTGCTAGATTCACCAAAATCTATACAGTTGGTGCAAATGCGACCTATAACATGTGTACAATTTTTTTGCTCAGATTAATAAGGCGTTTAGACGCTATCACACTTTTAAAAATTTGGCCCCATTGGCCTTAATGATAAAGAATTTTTCTTTGTGTCCCTGTAAAAAAACTATAAGTGCTAGATTCTCCAAATTCTATACAGATTGAGTATCTGTGACCTATAATATGGGTATAAAATTTTTGCTTAATTGAATAAGGCGTTTAGATGCTATCGCACTTTTAAGATTTTGGTCCCATAGGCCATAATGATAAAGAATTTTTCTTTGTGTCCCTGTAAAAAAACTATAAGTGCTAGATTCACCAAAATCTATAGGGTTCGTACTATGGTGACTTACAATATACGTACCAACTTTCAGGTTAATCGAACAAAGCCTTTAGACGCTAGCGTGTTCACAAACATACACACATACACACATACACACATACACACACACATACATACATCATCGTAAAAATAGTGAAAACGGGCTCAGGGGACCTCAAAACGTATAGAAACATCAAAATCTCGAATTCGGATTTTTGACATGATTACAATACTTTCCTCACTATAATGTTCGGAAAGTAAAAATTAGTATAAATTTATTTTTAATCTTAGTTAAAGCCAAGCAGCAGATATAAGATCGCTGAAACCACATAGAACAATGAGAAGGAAATTACAAGAAATTTAAATAACCTGGGGAGACTGATTGTGATTTGTTGAAGCATTTATTATTTATTTATTTATTTTTATTTTATTTAACTTCAGTCTAATCATAAATGTATTCCTATATTGTAAGTTGCAATTTTAATAATTTTGCCGGTGCTAAAAACCACATGAAACTCAAATCAAAAGATACAAACAAGCAACGAGGAAATAAAAAATTAAGACATCATTTTGAAAAAAAATTTTTAAGGAAAAGCTTAGAACCGTAGAAAAAGAAAACTCGTCAGGGGTGACCTTTTTCGTCGTTGAGCACCAATGTACGATTTCGTTCGTTAGCAGCTATAATAGCAAATTGCTAGCGGGCACCCTATCGTACAAGAAATTAATTGAAGTTAAAAATGAAGAATAAATTGGAATAAATTATTTAGTTCAAGGAATCAGAGAATCAAACAGAAATCAACCATGAAAAACAAACATTAATCATAGGATGACGCATTCGGAATCACTCCCTAACAGCACAGTTAGGCTTAACTTATCCACAGTACATCTTAAGGACGTTTCTGGGATGCCTTTTCATCCAGAAGACATCTTGAAGATATCCTGGGGAAGCGATGTGCTGTCTGGGAAGGATTAAAACAAGCAAAATAATTCAAGAGTTTAGTTGTACATAGCAGATGAAGAATAATGATACAACACAGCAACGGGGATATAAATTACTTTTTTTTTTTAATTCAAATAATGTTTGAGAAAATTTAACATACTTACTATTCCTTTAATTTCAACGTATATGTATGAAAAATTCCATATTTTATGACAGTAATTCCCAAAAAGTGTCATAACGTCTCTATATCCCTTAAAAAATTCCTTAAATTTTTGCATTTTTAAAAAATTTCTTTTTTCCCCTAATCTGAAGATAATGACGTTATAGTATTAATTACGAAACTTTGAATAAACACAATAAAATGCAAGAACTCGCGACTGCTACAAACAAAGGACGGCTGCTATAAACAAAGCGGCAACGCATTCAACACACTCAACGTGCTTGTTTGCAGTTCTCGCGCCTACATTGCTCGCCTGATGAAGGGTTGTGTCTTCTTTTGACGCGAAACAGTTGGTGCGAGTTCTTGCATTTCATTGTGTTTATTCAAAGTTTTTTAATCTATATCTATATCATTATATAAAGCGCAAAAAATTGTTTGTTTGTGGAGGGTAATCTCTGAAACTACTGAACCGATTTAAAAACTTCTTTCACTGACCGAAAGCTACAGTATGCCATATTGTTATAGGCTATATTTAATTTTGATAAAATAAATTTTAGTTTAAAATCTGAGCATTTTAATTAAAATCCCCATAGAAGCCGTAATAGAAATGGAAATAATGAAATATTAAAAAAATTAGCTGCTGCCAACATAAAAGAAACATTTACATATTCATTTCGTTTTTAAAATATCTTGACGTGAAAAGAAAAGAAATATATTTGCACGTGCATTAAATTGAAATTCATATAAAGCTTTTTTAATTGTTAAACTTACACGTTAAATCTGACGTCATTATAGAATTAAAAGTGTTTATTTTTCTAATAATTTAATTTGATATGATATGATATAATATCTAAGCATCAATGTTTAAACCACAGAGTCTTTATTACTCCGTGGTTTAAACTGATGTGTGTAAACGAAATTGGAATTTAAAAATAAATAATAAAATAAAATAAAATAAAATAAGAAATTCTATAGAGCATTTCCTCGTGACGTCATGTGGTTGGCAAAAAAGCGCGCTCGACTTTCCCGCGCCCCGCCCACCATTGATTTTCCGTTGGTAGTAATCAAGTAATCGTCATAGCCATGCTTTTCCCAAGCCTTTTTGCCAACCACTCATAAAAGTTGAGATGTTTGTTTACAAACAAGGAACTGCCCTATAGAGCATTTCCTCGTGACGTCTGGTGGTTGGCAAAAACACGCGCTCGACTTTCCCGCGCCCCGCCCACCATTGATTACTATATTGGTGATCCGCCATCGCTATGCTTTTCCCAAGCCTTTTTGCCAACCACTCATAAAAGTTGAGATGTTTGTTTACAAACAAGGAACTGCCCTATTTTATAATATTATTTATTTTAATTTATAATTGTTGCCAAAAAGATTTACGAATTAATTTATTTTTAGTCATATAATAAAATATATTTTCACGCGAACAATAACATAAAAAGTGAACTGGATTTTTTGTAAAAAAATAATAAAGATCGAGGAAAATTATTTCCCCATTTTAATCCCCATATTTGGATATAGATATGTATTAGTTATCATGTGCATCCGTTAGATTAAATTGTTTTTGTTGTAAAATTGATAAAATTGGAATTTTAAATTTCAAAACTCTCGAAAAAAAAATGGCAAATTTCCATATTCGATTGAAAACATAAACATTTCATTTCAAAGGATGATATTTACACAATAAACATCGAACTAAAAAACTAATTAAAAGGGAAAGGATAAATATTCTATCATAATTTGAAGTCAAATTTGTTTTCAAATGTCTAAATAAAGTATCTGATATAATATACTAATATGTTGCAGCGGAATAGATTTGATATCCGTCATCCTTGGCAGAAAAAAAAAAAAAAATATCGCCAAATTATCTGGCGAATATAATTTAATTCCTTTCAAAAATCATGGTTATTTTAAAAACTTACATTAAGAGTGTAACGAATAATATGAAACAATATTTCGTACAATACATATTACGAAAATATACATCTGGCATGTATATTTTCGTATAACGTTTTTGATCGCCAAATACAAAAAACGCCAAGGGTGACAGTTTTGAAATTTAAAATTAAAATTTTGTCAATTTGACAGCAAAATAACTCAATCTAACGCATGCATACAATAACTAATACATATCTATACCCAAATATGAGGATTAAAATCGGGAAATAATTCTTCTAGAATTTTAATTAAAAAAAAAAAATCCAATGAGCGATTAACATGGAAAATCTTTTTCTTGCATCCACGGGCGGTCAGTGATGTCATACTTCGCTTGCGTATTGAGATGTTTAAATTTATTTGGCGACTATTTTTAGCAACTAATAGTTATGGCAAGTAGCTCAATATACATAGCGCATACAGCCATTACTGAAATGTAAATAGCATTTAATTATTTGAGTTACATTATGTTGACTGGAAACCTATTTAATATACCTATGCTCTATAGCTATACTAATATAAAAAAAAAGAAAGGTTTATATGCATATGTAGAGAACGATCGCTAGGACTAAAAAGCCGATTGCTTTTTTTTTTTTTTTTTTCTTTCAATAATCAAAAGTTACACTGTCTCTCTCTAAGTGCTAGAAGCTATAATAAATTTTGGTAAAATAAATTTTTAATTAAAATTTTCAATATTTTAATTGAAAACAATGCATAGATTTGATATCTATCGTCATTGGCGATTTTTGTATTTGGCGATCGAAAACGTAATACGAAAATCTGTATATTATCGTAGTAAATACGAGATGTATGTGTTTACTTCAATTACCCTACTACCGTAGGTAGTGGAAGTATTGTATAGGTTTTGGCAAATGGTCAGTGTGTGTGTATATGTGCACGTGTGTGTGTAATCTTCTGGCTGTCATATCTCCAAAACTAATAAAAATAGAACTACTAAACTTCACAAGTGATTCAGGTCTGGTGTACAGATAAAGTTTCCAAATTTTCGTGAAAATTGAAAAACCGGAATTGGGTCATCGAAAACCAGAAATGGGACCCTAAGCCCATATTCAAAAACACCTCTAATGATTTTCTTCAAAGTTGCTATATAAATAATATATTAGATGCCCTTTCGATTGAAAAGTTGCTTAGTTCAGGAAAATTGATAGGCGTCCTCTATAAACAGCTCAATTTCAGACTTCGCAAGTGCGTTCCTTTAAAAACGCCTGTACGGATTTTTTTCAAACTCGCCATGTTAACTTCCTATTAAATATCCTTTTGTATGTAATTATTGTTTTTAGGTCAATAATTGAGTATGTTAAGTTTTGGTAAAAGTTGGTATCTCAAAAACGGCTCTAACGTATTCTTGAAAATTTTTTCTTTAATCCAATTTAGATAACCTTTCTCAAGTATTACGTGCTTATTACAGGAATATTAACGGTCATCCTGATTAGGTAGTTCAGTTTTAGATCTCGAAAATTCGTTTTTAAAAAAATAACTATCTATTTTTTTCCCCTTATTTTTTAACTCGCTATGCGAACTCTGTTGTATGTGTCTTTATACGTGTATCAATTTTCTCTTACTCGAAAATCTCAAAAAATGCAAGTAATATCTCCAAAAAATTGTATATATTACGTGTAATAGTGGGTAATGGAAGTCGTGTGGTTGTTTCACACCAGATTCTGTAATAGTATATATTGTACGAATATTGTTTCATATTATTGATTTCTCCTTTAATATACATTATTAAAATAATAATCAATTATGGAAAAAATTAAATATATTTGCGAAATGAAAAAATAAATAATAATTAAAGCTATTATGACGTCAATTTTATCAAAAACATTTTCATGTCATAGGTTTATTTTTCAATATTTTTTATTCATGAGTAAAGAAATGTTTCTTTTTATGAAATAAATAAATAAATAAATAAATAGCATTAAGTAAAAATTGCCAACATTTAACAACTAATTAAAAAAAATAATTGTAAAATTATATTTTGACTTTCCAGTTAATAATATTGCCTGACTATAACATATAAACTGATATATTTCTTGATTTTTTACATATCAATCCATCTTTAACTAAAATTTGTTCATCAGTGCGAAGCCGGACGGGTCAGCTAGTTAATACTATAACTTCATTATATTCAGATTAGGGGAAAAAAGAAATTTTTAAAAAATGCAAAGATTTAAGAAATTTTTTAAGGGATAAAAAGACGTTATGACATTTTTTGGGGAAAACTGTCATAGAATATAGAATTTTTCATGCATATACGTTAAAATTAAAGGAATAGCAAGTATGTTAAAATTTCTCAAACATTATTTGAATTGAAAAAAAAAAAAAAAAAAAAAAAAAAAAAAAGAGTAATTCATATCCCTGTTCATGTGTTGTATCATTATTCGTTATCAGCTATGTACATTTTACTTCTAAACGCCCGTACTGAGGGGATTATTTATAATGACGTCACTTTTTTTTTTTTTTTTTTTTTTTTTTTGACTACACTATTTTAGAACGTTTACAGTACGTTTTCTAGAACGTTCTGAAAATGTGTATAACGTTCTGAAAACGTTCTAAAAACGTTTAGAACGTTCTGAGACCGTATACGTAGAACGTTCTCTGAACGTTTCTATAACACTGATGGTGATTGCTACACGTTCATTGAACGTTCTCTGAACCGTACTATTGTACGTCTTCAAGATGGACAAATAGACGTCTATAACACGTTCAAAGTGAACGTTCTTAGAACGTGTTTGCAGAACAATTTTTGAACGTTCAGAGAACGTTTCTGTGCTGCTTGGGTAGGTGCTCAGCTATTATGTAATGCCCCCCCCCCCACCTCTATGTAACGGAGGGCAGTATCTCAGTTTCTATTGAATAAAACTGCACCAACTTGATATGTGAGATAGATATTATGTTAAACTATGGTGATCTAATTTGAGCATATATTGATTGAGAGGTGGCACTAATGTGCTGCAACTCAATCCCGTTTAAAGGAAAGCAATATCTCAGATTATTATTATTATTATTATTATTATTATTATTATTATTATTACTAGTATATAACCCCGTCAAAAATGACGGAATGTGAACGTTAAATCTTGAAAACAATGTTTAGATCATGAAGATTACCACGTGATCATTTAAATGCATTTTCAGTTTTTGTTTATAAATCAAATGTGTTTCGATATTTTATAATTTTCGTTCTGAAATTAAAAAAATTCTACCCGATCAATAAATATGAATGACAATAAAAAAACTGCTGGTTGACAAAAAATATAGGCCCGACAACACAACAGCAACAACACATCCCAGTGTTCCGTTAAGTGCTCTATTTAAAGTCCTCATAATAAGAATAATCTAGTGTGTCACTCACACGACTTTTTCTTACCGTGAAATTTAATGCTATAAGTACAGGTTGGAGATTAAGAGGTAAGATAAAGAGTACTGTTATGTAAACCTATGTTAAACAATTCAAATTAGGCTTCGGAAGAGTTTTATATGATAATTAGTTCTGGCCCCCCTCAACACCCCGTTTCATTAATGCACCTACATTTATATAGAATTTAATTCAGTTATTAAAAAATAATTCAGTTTAAAAAAAATAATTTATTAAAATTATTATTTTAAAAAGTTATCTTGTATGATAATACAGACGATTTTTATATTAGAGAAATAGTATAACACTAAATATCCAAAAAAAAGTTGAATTTATTCTCAATATTAAAGTAAAAGAAAAAAATTGTTAAAAATGAAAGAAATCAATAACTTTATTTTAAATTATCGTAGATCGGTGGTTCAACCATTCGTTTTAAAGGTATTGGCGAGCTCTTTTGAAAGATACCCATCATGAAAATTTACTCCACTCGAGGGAGGACATCTATTCCAGGGGGGGAGGCGAGGCTCCTACATACACAATTTTTTTTCCCAGTTGACTATCTCTATTACAAAAAAAATGTATTCGTTTCATTTGGTTTAGTGCAGTCTATAGATGTTAAACTCTACTTACCTGCAATTTCCCCCATAGACGTAATGTATTTGAATACTTTTGAATGTCCCTATACATGAGCCATTTGCTTCATCTTAACGAAAAGCTTACTGTAGCATCCCTATATGATACCCATTTAGAATACCGAGTTTGGAATTTCTGCTACTATTTGTTCTTAAGATATGCTGATAACAGACACACAGACAGCAAGACAGACACAGAGACCATTCGCTAAAAACGTGATTTTCGTATTCAGGGGACCTCAGAACATGGAAGTATAACAAAAACTCACGTTCGAAAATTTGACCCTAAAACAATACTTTCTCGACCCTATGGGTAAGAGGAAGTAAATAACGATTCACTTCATTTTACCAAAATACTTTTTTTAAGACTATCGAAGATCCTGTTTCCAAATACGTAAGCGAAGTTTGACGTCACTGACCGTCCGTGGATGCAAGAAAAAGATTTCCTATGTTAATCGTCCATTGTATTTTTTGTAAAAAATTATTAAAAATCGAGAAAAATTATTTCCCGATTTTAATACCCGTATTTGGGTATAGATATGCTATCGTATCCTTGTGTTAGATTGAGTTATTTTGCTGTCAAATTGACAAAATTTTAAATTTCAAAACTGTGTCATCTTTGGTGTTTTTTGTATTTGGCGTTTAAAAACATACTACGAAAATATACATGCCAGATGTTTATTTTCGTAATATGTATTGTACAAAATATTGTTTCATATAATTCATCGTTCTCTTAATATAAGTTAATAAAATAACCATGATTTTTGAAAGGAATGAAATATGTTCGCCAAATAATTTGGCGATATATTTTTTCCGCCAAGGATGACAGATATATTAAATCTATTCCGCTGCAACATATGAGTATCTTATATCAGACACTTTATTTAGACATTTGAAAACAAATTTGACTTCAAATTTTGATAGAATATTTATTATTTTCCTTTTAATTAGTATATTAGTTGGATATTTATTGTGTAAATATCATCCTTTGAAATGAAATGTTTAAGTTTTCAATCGAATATGGAAGTTTGCTATTTTATTTTTCTAAAGTTTTGAAATTTAAAATTTAAATTTTATCAATTTTACAGCAAAAACAACTTAATCTAACGCATGCACACGATAACTAATACATATCTATACCGAAATATGGGAATTAAAATCGGGAAATAATTTTCCACAATTTTTAATAATTTTTTACAAAAAATCCAATGGGCGATTAACATAGGAAATCTTTTTCTTGCATCCACTGACTCCCAGTGACGTCATCACTTTGCTTGCGTATTTTCTAACTAACTATCCAATAATTACAGACATTCCATGCTAACCCAAATTCACCTCTACTCTATACTCCCAACCAGCTATCTCACCCACAACATCGCCAAAATATCCAGGATCCAGCTCGGGACTTTCTCATTCTCAACCGAACATTTTATCTTGACTCGACATTATCACCTTAGACTACCCTACTTTCAATACACATTTCAACTGGTGACCTTTACTTGCCCAACCAAACATTCTATCCCAACTATAACTTTACACTAATTTCAAAACTAAAATCAACTGGCGACATTTACGTACTGAACTCGACGCCAATCATACCTTACAATGTAAACAAATAATGAAGCTTGATAAAAATATTTAAAGACTTTAATATGTTTTTACAAATATTTTAAGACTTTTAAGGCTTTAATATGTTTTAGAAATATTTTAAGCGTTTTTTTTAATGAGACAGTCAAAGAGTCGTTCATTCGCAATTAAAGAGTTGTCCATCTGGAATTTGTATTTTCTGAATGGCAACAGTTTTGGTTTGTTTTTATTTGGCATTGCGTTGTTTATAATCATGAAGTTACATAATTCTATTTATAGGTTCATGTTTATAATAGCCAGTGATCCGTTATATTTAATTAAACATTTAAACATTACAACTGAATAGTTTTTCAAGGTTTTAGAAAGAATAAATAACAATATGTGCGATACAAAACATGTATAAAAATAATATGTATGTTTTCGTAAGTTGAATTGAACAAACCGGAAAAAAAATGGCTGCCAAAAGTCTCTGTTTTGAAGCGGTGTAAACCGGAATCGTGAATGACAGATGAGGGTCATTATATATATTAATTATTATTATTATTATTATTATTATTATTATTATTATTATTATTATTAAAAATTCCCTAACATGAGTATGTGAAATATATATTATGAAAAACTATGATAATTCAGTTCGGGTATATATCGGCCGATATAGTACTCTTTATTATGCAATTTTTCCAGATAGCTATACCTCAGCATGTGTTAGTGAAATCTGCAACAAATTTAATATGTAAAATTTTAATTTTGAGATACAGTGTTTATTAAATTTTTGTTCATGTTAACTGGTTAAGTGGCGCTGTTATATAGATTGTTACAGAATAAAGTAGTGCGATGGGTAGAAGATTTCTTTTAAACAGTTTAATTAAAAGAGAATGGCTACGTAAAATTTTCATCTATTAAGAAAATAATTTTTGAAATATATATTAAATAATTTTCTTTTATTAAAATTTATTAAATAAAATTTGGATTTAAAAAATAAATAAATAAATAAATAAATAAAATAAGAACAATCAAAGAGAGTAATGATTTAAAAACGTTATCAATATTGATAATTTACCAGTAACATTCAAACTTAAATAGAATCATAAATAAAATATAATAAAAGTTCAAAATTATGCTTAAAGAAAGAAAAAAAAAATCATTTCTGTAACTTCCCGATGAGTATTAGTGACCGCGAGGTTCTACTCTCGAACCTTACAGACGGGAAGTGTTGGTTTCGATTCCTGGTCGCGCTCGTCGACTTAGGTTTTCGGAGTTTTCCGTGATTTTCTTTGAAACTCGCATAAATAAGGGTTAGGCATTCTTAGAATGATTTCCACGGAGGACACACCATCCAGACCTAGGACCCTCGTGTAGTTAGTTTGTTTTAATCCTAACACCGACATTCAATGAATATTACGAAATCAAAACTGAATCTGGGCATTTTGTCCTCTTCGTAATAATCTCACTGAGACAGAACGTTTTATGACGGTGTTACATTTAAACGTTTTATATAGAACTGAAATTGTACGTTTTATGGAAGGTACAATGCACACTTTTTTTGAACGTTCTAAATAATACAATTTTTGAACGTCTAATGGAACGTTCTTTTGACACGAAACACGGTGTTTGAACTATTGTAACCGTTATTAGACGTACAAAGAACGTTCCGGTGCTACTTGGGAAGATTCAAACAATTGAAAGTCGGCGATGTTGTACTATTAGAAGATTTCAATAAGAAACGTGTTCACTGGCCTCTGGCAAGAGTGATCGAAATTTACCCAGGCAAGGATAATGTCATACGCCTAGCTAAGGTGAAGACCGAAAATGGACTTTTTCTGCGTCCATTACAAAGATTGTTTCCTTTAGAAATTGACAGTACCGAACTTAAGAATCACCCCACTTTACATAAATCTGTTCAAGAAAATTTAAGTCCTTCGACTTCCGAAAACAAGAACCTCTCACAGAAACCGATACTCAACCCCAGAGAAAAGGAACCTGTGAAAGACCCTCCAGAATCTACCAGTTCCAGAACCAGTAACAAAAAGTCCACAACCGATGATCCCACTTCCAGTCCCCCGGTGGTCTCCCGAACTGGCCGTGTGGTGAAACCCCCTCAACGACTTTAACTCTGATTGTTGAGTTCCTCCGATTAGTCGCAACTCAAGGTGGGAGGATGTCGGGAATTCCCGTTCATTCTTCTGCTTTCAGAACAAATGACTTTCCAGACAGACTGGCGCCTCTTTTTCATGATTGCACCACTCTTTCGATTTGAAATGAGAAGTATTCGAAAAAGATGCTTTTTAGAAACAGAACACAACATGACCTTGAATAGAGAAGGGGCTATGTTAAGATCGTCTTGTTTACAGACGCCCCAGTCCTAAAACAGAACAATTAAATCAATTAAGAACTAGAATTAACATTTTTGAACATTCATCAGAACTATTTAGCATTTAAGAACTTTAATATTAAGATTTAGTTTAATTACCTATCTGTAAATAGTTTTTGTTTTTGTTTCTGTTTTCGTTTTCATTTTACGTGTATGCTAACAAAACATTAAATTTCGTTTTCTCATCTAAGCAGTGCTAGTTTCACTAGTTTCTTTAATGGATAATAGCTGCCACCTTCCACATCCGGACATTTGTGATAGAAGCTTTCAGGTGAGACCCATCTATATTTTATTATTTAAGAAGTGAATATTATTTAGAAGAAATAAATATTTATAAGAAAATTTAAGAATGTAAGAAAAATTATTAAGATTTGAAATATGCTGTATCGGGTCTGTGAGAAGAATAATTAAGTTTTAGATCAGAAATCTGGTGCAGCAATACATCTGGTGAACTAACCATTCTTAGCAATTATTTTAATTCGGCATCTGCTCCTATAAAGGTCTTAGAATTATCTGACATGATTTTGGCAAATTTACCTCTTCTGCCAAAGAAACGTTTCAAACTGGCTATAAAAGCTTGAGTTGTCAAATCTGACACAAAATAAAGGTGTATTGCCTTTGTGCATAAGCAAACATAATCAACTACATAAATCTTATTCAATACACTTTTCCTTTGATTTTTGAATTTTACAAAAAATGGACCACAATAATCTACGCCCTCAACGAGAAAGGGAAAATTTGAAGTCACATGTTCCCTTGGTAGATCATTATTTGAGATGCTTATACAGGGTTATTTTTAAAGCAAATAATGCAGTTATGTACTGGTCTACGACAATTGTTTCGGCTATTAAGTGGCCAGAATCTTTGTCGAACATCCGAACGTGAAAAAGTAAGGCTTGTGGACCCAAGTGAAAATACTTTAAATGATAAAACCTTAAAAAATGATAAAACCTTTAAATTTTAATTCTTTAAAGAGTATGATAGCAATAGACAACCCGACAAATGTTGTCTGCCGTGCAAGGTTTGACTCTGTATGGCAAATGATTGCTGAAAAACTGGAACGCAAGAACACTGTGTAAAGGTATTGGAAGCATTTGCTCCAGTTGTTATTTAGCTCAGTGCTAAGAACATGATTCGACAACGATTTATTTAACAAAACAGTATTAACTCTACTTTTTTTACATAGGAATTTTTACTAGTGTTCGGATACTTTTGTTACCGACTGTATTACACTCACTCATTTTAATAAGTTATGGGGCCGCGGTAGCCCAGTCGGTAGAGCGCCGGCCTCGTAATTGGAAGATTGCGGGTTCGGTATTCGAGCCGGCCAAAGACCGTCGTGTACACTAATGGTGGCTGGTGCATGTAAAATCTGTCGTGGCCGCAATGTCCTCCATGTTCCCATCAATAATTATACCTCTGGGGGTTACCGAAGCGGGAGAGCCATCCCTTCCGTGGAGGATCAAAATTGTGATGGCATGTCTCCGGACCACCTCTAGGGGTGTGTCCCAGACCGTCGCCAATTGCCCATCTGCACAGCACTAGTGCGACGTAAAACCCAACCAATCAACCAACCAATAAATTATGTTTACGTCTGGGTGTTGCTTTTTCAGTTAAAACACATCTTGAGGCCGGCCAGGTGGTTCGGTCGGTAGGACCCTGCCTTCCGAATCTAATGGTCCCAGGTTCGAATCCTGGTGCGGGCATGGATGTTTGTGATGTCTTATGTCTTCAAAAATATTGTATTTGTCTGTTTCTTGTAATAAAACTTGTAAACCCTTGTGGTGTGGATTTTTCGAGATATAAGGGGCCCTAGAGGCAAGCAATAAATCTCAGTACTCACCGAACCGAACCGAACCGAACCGCACATCTTGAGTTATATTATTTAATTAGGATCTTAATTACATCTTGAATATATACTATTTACAAGAACGCACGCTATTTACAGGAACAAAATATTAATACAGCCATATCGGCTCACACCTCGAACTGCCGATTCCAAACCGAAACAGTTTTTACTGCGGGTATAATCAATAAGTTCATACACTACCCCCCCATATTCAGATATTCGCTGTTAAGGATCCTTAATTAAAGGACCAAAAGTTATCCAAAGTTAAAGATTTTTCCTTAAAAAGCAATTCAGACCGGCCAAGAATAAGGATCCTTAACGCCTACGTCACGATTTCGGACTATTTCGGCTAAGGGTTACATACAAACGGAACGCTTGCAATTTCGATGACGTAAATTTTGTAAGTTTTTTGCAAATACAGTCGGCAGCAAAAGTATCCGAGCACTAGCAAAAATTCTTATGTGAAAAAAGCACACTTAACACTGTTTTGTTAAATAAATCCTTGTCGAATCATGTTCTTAGACTAAGAACAGGATTCGACAAGGATTTATTTAGCAAAACTGCATTAACTGTGCTTTTTTAAATAGGAATTTTTGCTAGTGCTCGGATACTTTTGCTGCCGACTGCAGTCATATATTTGGAACGCTTGCAAACGGCTTTGCAACTGGAAGTGTTTCATTTGTATGTACCCGTATGATTGAAAAACAGCCAGATTTGCGTTTGTTTACCTATTTGTGATCACAATGTTTCAGTCTGGATGTAACCCTTACTTTATTCGAAAAAAAAAAGAATGATAAAAATAATGCAAAATGACCACACACAAGAAAAACAAGATGGCTGCCGATCTTTAAGTTTAAGGAGAGGTGTAGAGCTATCCTTAAGAATTTAAGGATCCTTAAAGTTAAAGATCTTTAAACGGACATCTGAATTTCTATTTTAAGGAAAGTCGGAAATAAAGATTGTTTACATTTCGATTGACCAATGAAAATGCATCTTTTTAAAGATCTTTAATTAAGAATCCTTAACAGTGGACATCTGAATGTGGGGTACATCTCCTCCCTCCTTATTAAAGGTTAAGTCTTTTTGGAGGTCTGCGGATTCTTCCGAAACGTCTAGGTAAGGTTCCCGGACTGATTGTCACTGGCTGGGCGGACCACTGGATTGGATTCCAGAGTCGCTGCTTTGAATTGGTGGCAGATTCTGTGGCACAGGTGTTGATTCCCTCACAGGAGAACTCGCTGATAACTCTGCTGGTGGAATTAGAGCTCTGGACTCTCTATCCGCAATTTGAGAGGTAGAAGTATCATCTGGGATTTTACTTGAATCCCCAGATCGAAATCTATGATACACATTTGGAGTCTGAACACTCTCTTGCACATGATCACCCACTAGGCGCATTTGATCAATATGTCGCCTCATTAAGGTTCCATTTACGTTAACAGTATAATGTAGAGCACCATCTTTGTTAACCACTCGTCCGAGCTTCCACTTTGAATTTTCTTGTCGATAATCTGACAGCAACAGAGTCACCAATATCAAATTTCCTATCATAAAATTCATATACACCTTTTCTGACCTTTTCTTGGACTCTTGATTTAAAGTCTGGCAGGAGTAAGTCAATTCGGGTTCTAACATCTCTCTTCAAAAATAGCGTAGCTGGACTATGAACTGTAGTTACATTAGGAGCTTTCCTATATTGTAATAGGAATGTATTTAGCTTTTGATTCAAGCTGCCATAATTTTCTTGCATAGCTCTCTTCAACGTAAACACATAACGCTCAGCCTGCCCATTGCTTGTTGGCTTGAATGGTGCGCTAGTTTTGTGTTTGATGACGTTACTCTGCATAAACATCTGAAATTCGTGAGATGCAAATTGTGGTCCGTTATCGCTCACAAGTACAACTGGCAATCCGTACCTAGCAAAACAATTTCTGAGGCATTCAGTCGTTTTGTTTGTTTTTGTCGTCTTCATGGGGAAAACCTCTAACTATTTCGAATGGGCATCTACGACAAGTTAAAACATGTGCTCAAATATTGGTCCAGCAAAATCGACATGAATTCTTTCCCATGCCAAACTGGGGTATTCCCAGTGGCGAACTTTTGCTTTCGCCGGATCTGCTTTATGTCTAGAGCAATTTACAGAATTTTTTGCCTTTTCCTCAATAGCCCTATCTATGTCTTTCCAATACACGAATGATCTGGCAATTGCTTTCATTTTCACAATACCCAGATGCCCCTAATGTAGTTCCTCTAGCACATTTTTTTGATATTTTCTTGGGACACATACTCTTTGCCCATACATAATGCAACCATCTTACAAGGTATATTCCGCTTCTTTCCCTCCTAAACTTTCACCCAATTTCAATTTCCTGAAAAGAGGTCCTAACTCTTTGTCAATTTGGGTTTCTCTAGACAGGTCTCGAGCCTTGATTGGAAGGGTTTCAATTTGACTTAATTGGAACAAAGCAACATTATCTTTTATTATTAGATCTTCTGACCTTAAGGGTAAACGGGACAAACGATCGGTATTACCATGATCTGTAGTATGTCTATACATAATGTCAAATTCATAAGCTTTTAATATCAATGCATAATGCAGGAATCTCGTGGCTGTAAGAACAGGAAGTCCTTTTTTCGAACTGAACATTGAAACCAACGGTTTATGGTCTGTTATTAAGGTAAATCTTCTGCCCGTCAAATACAGATAAAAAAATTTTACTGCCCATACTATAGAAATAGCTTCTTTATCGATTTGAGAATATTTATATTCTGTTCCAGTCAAAGTTTTTGATGCAAAAGCTATTGGTCTTTCAGTACCATCCTGTAATATGTGCGATAGGACGCAACCAATCCCAACTGGTGAAGCATCTGTTGCTAAGATAAGAGACAATTTGGGATCATAATGAACTAAAACTCTAGGTGAGCATATTTCGGATTTTATTTGCTGAAAAGCATCCTGACAAACCTTTGACCACTTAAATTTTATTCCCTTTCTTGTCAAATTATTTAAAGGATTTGCTATAGTTGCCAAATTTGAGCGGAATTTCCCATAAAAGTTTACCAACCCTAAAAAGCTTTTAACCTCTTGTACATCTTTAGGTACAGGAGCCTGAACGATAGCTGAAATTTTCTCATCTGTTTTATGAAGCCCAGTTGCATCAATTTTATGTCCCAAAAATTTATTTGATTCTTAAAAAACTGACTTTTATTTAAATTTAGATTCAGCCCATGTTGTTTATATTTTTGGAAAATTTTTTCAAGAGCTTTAAGGTGTGACATGTCGTCAACCCCTGTTATCCTTGCATCGTCCATAAATACTTTGACCCCGTCCATGCTTTGGAATAAACGATCAACATAGCGCTGCCAAATTGCAGGCACACCGTTTACTCCGTACATGAGACGTTTACAAATAAAAAGTCCCTTATGTGTATTAATTGTAAGTAATTTCTGACTTTCCTCACTTACTTTCATTTGCAGATGAGCATGCTTGAAATCTAATTTGGAAAATCTTTTCCCACCATTTAAATTAGCAAAAATTTCCTCTAATTTTGGTAAGGGATGTTGAGGTACTACTAAATTTGGATTTAAACTGATAGAAAAATCTGCACACAAACATATGCTCCCATCTGATTTTACCACTGGCACAACAGGTGTAGCCCATTCTGAGCTTTCCAACTTTTCAATTATTCCTTCTTTTTCTAACCTATCAATTTCCTTTTCTATTCTTGCTTTCAGAGCGAAAGGTACTGCCCTGCCCTAAATCTACGAAATACTGGCTTAACCCTAGGTTTCAGTTCGAGTTTAACTTCATAGTTATTTATTTCCCCAAGTTCATCATTGAAAATTTCCTTATATTCATCTAAAAGTTTATCCAAACTCATTTTATTCGTAGTTTTTAACTTTTTAATGTTATGCCAGTCAATATGAATTTTATAAAGCCATTCACGGCCGAGAATGGTGTCTAAGTTTTCTTTTACAATGTATAAGTTCAGATTCTCAATTTGTCATTACTATGCTCTGTATGTGTGTGATGCATACGGGAAGAAATACTATATTTTGGCATTCCTTTATCTTGATTAACTACAGCACCGATTCATTACAGATAACACAAATTATTTACATTGTTATATACAATTTAATTGATAAACAAGTAGTGCGTAGTAGCTGCTTTCCGAAACCTAAACCGAAACTAAACAGTCTTTTAGTTCAATTGGCGGTTGCCGTTAACATATTGCAACCGCGTTGTTCCAGAAATGTTCATGGTTACAGTTAATACAGTTTATACACAACACTTCTCCTCCCCTTAGAGATCAAGTCTTTGGGGGGGTCTACGAATCCTTCCAGAACGTCGCAGCGTGGCTCCTGGATTTTGTGGCACTTTCGGTGAACTCACACTCGTCGTAGTAAGCTCACTGTCTTTTACTGCTGGTGTTTCAACTGATGAGTCTCCAGCCGGAACATTTTCAGTGGGTGCAGATGATCTGGTTGAAGTTTCCATAGGTGTTTCTTGAATATTGGATTCCTCATTTAGAATCCTCGTAGTAGAATCCTCAGCAACCGGGAAACTCTGAGATGGAGTCCAATGATGACCACGCACTGAGTAATCAACGTTTTGTACCTGATCACCAACTGGACAGATTTGATCTACATGTCTTCGTACTAATGTCCCTTGAACATCAATAGTATAATGTAGCGCACCATCTTGGCTGATTACTTGACCAAATTTCCATTTAGAATTTGCTGCTCTGTAATCTCGAACAGCCACTTTGTCACCCACATTAAATTTTCTGTCCCTGAACTCATAAACACCTTTTCTAATATTTTCTTGCACTATGGATTTCAAATCAGGCAACAACAAATTAATTCGGGGTCTTATGTCCCATTTCTGGAATAGAATGGCTGGACTATGCATTGTGGTGACGTTAGGTGCCTTTCGATAATGAAGCAAGAATATGCTTAATTTTTGACTTATGCTTCCAGCATAGTGTTGCATTGCACGTAACGATTGTTTCAAAGTGTACACGTAACGCTCAGCTTGACCATTGCTCGATGGCTTAAATGGTGCAGATGTTTTGTGCTTAATGCCATTGTTTAACATGAACATTTCAAATTCGTATGAAGTGAACTGAGGTCCATTATCGCTTACAAGTACTACAGGTAAGCCAAATCGGCTGAAACAATCTCGAAGGCAATCTATGGTCTTGTGGGCGGTAATTGTTTTCATTGGATAAACTTCTAACCACTTAGAATGTGCATCGACAATAAGAAGGAACATGTGTTCAAAGATAGGCCCAGCGAAATCTATATGAACCCTTTCCCATGGCGAACTAGGGTACTCCCAGTGATGGACTTTTACCCTAGATGGGTCAGCTTTATATTTGGCACACTCTGTACAATTATTCGCAGCATCCTCGATATCTCTATCAATATTCTTCCAGTATACGAAAGATATGGCGATAGCCTTCATCTTTACAATACCAAGGTGCCCCTCCTGTAGTTCTGCTAACACTTGTTTTTGATATACCTTCGGGATGCATACCCTTTGACCGTACATAATACACCCATCTTCAATTGTGTATTTTGCTTCCCTACCCTGCAAATCCTTGCCCTCTCTAAGAGCATTTAGAAGCGGCCCCAGCTCTTGGTCTTTCGACGTAGCTTGTTGTAATTCTCTGGATGTTATATGTAAGGTTTCTAATTGCCCCATCTTATTAATGTAAATATCATCTTTCACATCCAATTCTTTAGACTTCTTCGGTAAGCGCGAAAGACAGTCTGCTTTTCCATGATTTTTAGTATCCCTATACTTGAATGTCAAATTCAAAAGATTGCAAAATTAGGGCATAATGCAAAAGCCTAGTAGCTGCTAAAACAGGTAATCCCCGTTTAGAACCAAAGATAGCTACTAGAGGTTTGTGGTCTATAATCAAAGTGAATCTGCGACATTTTAAATATAGATAAAATTTCTGTACGGCCCATACGATGGCTAGGGCCTCTTTATCTATTTGGGAGTATTTTTGCTCAGTTCGTGACAAAGTTCTTGAAGCGAATGCTATGGGGCGTTCAGTTCCATCAGGGTACAGATGAGACAATACACTACCTACACTAACTGGTGAAGCATCAGTAGCTAAAGTTATCGGTAGGTGTGGATCATAATGCACTAATACTCTGGGAGAGCAAATCTCCTTTTTGATTTTCTCGAAAGCTTCCTGGCAATTCCTCGACCATTTAAATTTTACATCCTTTTTTGTAAGGTCATTAAGGGGATTTGACATGGTGGCTAAGTTTTTACAAAATTTCCCGTAGAAATTTACCAGCCCTAAAATACTCTTTACCTCCTGTACATCTTTCGGAACAGGGGCATTTAAAATTGCTGAAATCTTATCATCAGTTTTGTACAACCCATTTGCATCTATTGTGTGTCCCAAAAAAATTATCTCTTTTTGAAAAAATTGACTTTTATTTAAATTCAATTTCAAACCATGTTCTTAACATTTTTTGAAAAATTCTTCCAAGGCCCTTAAGTGTGACATTTCGTCAGACCCCGTAATCCGTGCATCATCCATAAACACCTTAACATCTTCCATTTCCTGGAAGAGCCCGTCTACATAGCGCTGCCAAATTGCAGGTGCTCCGTTTAAGCCGTACATTAGTCTTTTGCAAATATACAGCCCCTTATGCGTGTTAATGGTTAAAAGATTTTGGCTTTCGGAGTGTGCTTCATTTGTCAGTATGCATGTTTGAAGTCAAGTTTTGAAAACTGTTTACCCCCGTTTAAGCTTGAAAAAATTTCCTCCAGTTTCGGTAAGGGGTGCTGCGGAACGACCAAATTAGGGTTAAGCGTTACAGAATAATCAGCACATAATCTAATATTGCCGTCTGATTTAACTACCGGAACCACGGGCGTAGCCCAATCTGAACTCTCCACCCTGTCATTGATTCCATCCTTCTCCATCCTATTAATTTCTTTTTCAACTCTTTCTTTTAGAGCAAACGGTACCGTTCTGAATCTGTGAAGTATTGGTTTAACCCCCTGCTTCAGTTCCAGCTTAACCTCATAATTGTTGATCTCTCCTAATTTGTCATCAAATAATTCCGTATATTATGTTAAAAGTTTGTTTAAATTTATGTTACTTACTGCTCTGACAGTTTTTATAGCGTTCCAATCTAGGTTTATTTTATGGAGCCATTCACGGCCAAGGATTCTCTTCCAAGGATCCAAATTCTCTTTCACTATGTACAAATTTAACAGCGAACATTGATATTTATACTCAACCTTCACGGTGACATGTCTTGAAGACAACATTAGTAGGCCGAATTTTCTTATTAGAGATTTTCCTAAAATTCCTAATGCTCATAACACTCACGGCCCCACCAGTATCCAATTCCATTTGGCAGTTTTTATTCTCAATTTGTAACAAAAAAAAAAAATTACCTCGAACAGAACGAAACCCTGCCTTGTGACTCCGGTGCCTGCGGCAGCGCATACGCGGGCAGCTAATACCATGAAAAAATTCCAAAAAATTAACCTGATACGGAACGAACCCGCCCAGCATTGCTCGAGCCCATGATAATAACCTCAAATGCACCTTAAATTTGTACGGTTTTATATCTTTAACTCGATTTTGTTTGAATTTCTATTTTTAAATGAAAACATCCCAAAAAAAAACTAGTATGTTGTGGCCACCACAAGACTTTCTTCTATATTTTCCTATACATATTCAATCAGTAACAATATTAAAAAAAAAAAAAAAGATTTTTTTTTTCTGAGTTTTTTTATTTTTATTTATTTATTTTTTTTTTTTTTTGTAAAAATTAATACATATTCAATCACTAACAATATTAAAAAAAAAAAAAAATGCGAAATTTTTTTTTCTAAGTTTTTTTCTTTTTTTTTTGGTTAAAAGTAAAAAAAAATCGATAACTTTGTTTTAAATTATCACAGATTTATAGTTCAACCATTCGTTTTAAAGGTATTGACGAGATCTTTCGAATGATACCCATCTTCAAAATTTACCCCCCACGGGGGGGGGGGTACTTCCCCCCAGGGGGAAGCGATCCCCCCCATGCACACAATTTTTTTCCTAGTTACGTACTACTATTATCAATAATTCATATTAATTTTACAATCACAAGTGTAAAATAACTCTTATTACGCACATTTATACGAATTTTTGTCCTATTCTGCCATGTTAAAAATTTAGATAAAATGCTATCACAGCGCCTCCTGTTGAGCTATTGATCCCCAAATATAATCAGCACCAGTTTATGTCGGGGACCAACTATATACCAAGTTTGGTAAAATTTCGTTTAAAAAAAAAAAAAAAAAAAAAAAAAAAACGATTTTTTTTTATGCCCCCCCATGCACAAATTTTTTTCCCTAGTTAACTACTACTATTATCAATAATTCATATTAATTTTACAATCACAAGTTTAAAATAACTCTCATTATGCTCATTTATACAGAATTTTGTCCTATGCTGCCATGTTAAAAATTTTCAGAAAATGCGATCACAGCGCCACCTGTTGAGCTATCGATCCCCAAATCTAATGGGCACCAGTTCATGTCAGGGTGCAACTAAATACCAAGTTTGGTTAAATTTCATTCATTGGTTCGTGAGATACAGCGTCCACAAAAAAATGATACAGACAGACAGACAGACAGACAGACAGACGCACAGACAGACATTTTCTAAAAACTATCAATTCGTGTTCAGGACATCCCAAAACGTGTAGATCCGTCAAAAAAACGGAGGTCAAAAATTTTCGCGAATCCAATACTTTCTCTATATTACATATAGAAGAAAGTAATAATCATCTGTAACAAAAAAAATTACCTCAAACAGAACGGAACTCGGGTTCGTGACCCAGTTCCTGCGGCACGTATATGCAGGCCGCTAATAACATGAAAAAACTCTCAAAAATTAACCTTGAACCGAGTGAACCTCTGACTCGTGTTACCGCTGCCTGTGGCTGCGGCACCGTATAGCAGGCATGCTACGCACGCACTGCAAAATCCACTTTCCTCCACTAGGGAGCGCAGTATGTTGTATACGAACATCAGCAATCGCCTTGAATTTCCAAGACCTTTCAAATAAGGTGTTACATGGTGGTGTCAGCTGCAAAATCCTTTAGTTACACTTTCCACCACCAGGGGGCACAGCGTGTTCTATACGAACAACACCAGCGGTCAGGAAATATCAAGACCTTTTAAAAGTTGTAACATGATAGGGTCTACTGTAAAATCACCTAGTTCCACTTTTAACCACCAGGGGGCGCACTATATTGTATACAGACATCCCCAATCAACATGAAATTTCAAGACCTTTATCAACATTCGCCTTGAATTTCCAAGACCTTTCAAATAAGGTGTCACATAGTGGTGTCAACTGCAAAATCCTTTAATTGCACTTTCCACCACCAGGGGCACAATGTGTTCTGTATGAACATCACCAACGGTCAGGAAATACCAAGACCTTTAAAATAAGGTGCAACATGGTAGGGCTCACTACAAAATCACCTAGTTCAATCTTTCACCACCAAGGGTGCCCTATATTGTATACAAACATCCCCAATCGACATGAAATTTCCAGACCTTTAAAATGAGGTGCTACATATGTGGGTCTAGAACGGATTTCCCTCTCAAACTAATTTTCCCTCTCCCCCCCCCCTTCAAATCTACTTCCCCCCCGTTTAAAATTGAAAATTCCAAAATCGGAGATATTGATTTTTTAGTATTCGAGTCTAGTCCCCCCACGTACAATTTCTTCGCCGTGAAGTAATTTGGAGCTAAGTTGAGCTCGCCAGCGTGTGTTTAACCCCTGCCCCCCCCCCAGGGAGGGGGAACCGTTCGACTTTTTTTATTTTTCTCTTTTAATAACATACAGTCGGCTGCAAAATTATTCGAGCACTAGCCAATAATTCCTATATTTAAAAAGTACACTTAAGACTGTTTTGCTAAGTAAATCCTTGTCGAATCATGTTCTTAGACTGATTAAGAACATGACTCGACAAGGATTTATTTAACAAAGCTGTATTAAGTGTACTTTTTTTTTAGCAAGGATTATTGCTAGTGCTCGAATAATTTTGCAGCCGACTGTATCTACAGACCAAGACGTTTTTTAGACACCTCAACCAAATTTTTACACCTAGCCGTTCTCTCAATTTAGTGGAGACAGACAAAAACACGTTTCAAATTAATATATAGATATTTCATATTAAAAATGCATAACATCTTCAAACTTATATTGACAGAATAAAAATTATGAAATAAATAAAAAATTAAAACAAATATAACTTTAAAAGACATAAAAATTAAAACACATACAGAATAAAATAAGTAAAGAAAGAAAGAAAAAAAAAACTAATCTTTTTTTTTCCAAATGAAAAAAACAAATACAACACAGCGTGCTGTAAAATTACAACACCAGAGATCTTATTTTCACTTTAACGTGTGCCTAGTAGGTAATGTGCAGATTATCAAGGTAATTCGCGGATTACAGTCGGTAATAAAAGTGTCCAAACACTAGCAAAAATTTCTATGTAAAAGAAGTACACTTCATACGGTTTTGTTAAATAAATCCTTGTCGAATCCTGTTCTTAGTGTAAGAACATGATTCGATAAGGATTTAAGGACCGTATGAAGTGTATTTTTTTTACATAGGAATTTTTGCTAGTGTTCGGACACTTTTGTTACCGACTCTTCCTAGGTAATTTGGGGTTACATACAAACGGAACGCTTGCAACTTCGATGACGTAAATTTTGCAAGTTTTTTGAAAATACAGCCGGCAGCAAAAGTATCCGAGCACTAGCAAAAAATCCTATGTGAAAAGAGTACACGTAATGCAGTTTTGTTAAATAAATCCTTGCCGAATCCTGTACTTAGTCAGTCTAAGAACAAGATTCGACAAGAATTTATATAACAAAACAGTGTTAAGTGTGCTTTTTTTTTTTTTTTTTTTTTTTTTTACATAGGAATTTTCGACAGTGCTCGGATACTTTTGCTGCCGACTGTAGTCATACATTTGGAACGCTTGCAAACGGCTTTGCAATCGGAAGTGTTTCATTTGTATGTACCCCTTGAGAAATGAAACTATTTTCTTCCCTTTAACAGATCACCGTAGTTAATGGTGAGATTACCTAACTAATTTACACATTAACTCATTTCTGCACTTTATCGGTAACATATATATGAACAAAACGATGCCCTTTATTAATCTATTCGCGCAGAATCCGCAACGACTTGCCATTCTCACTTCTAAGCAAACAACTCCTTTTAGTATTATAGCTAAATGTTTTTAAGATAACTAATATTTTCTACAGAATGGCAATATGAAAATTATCCTTCTTTCGATTTTAGTTTCACTCGTGGCAACGACGTAGAAAACTTTATAATTTTCTTCTGATTGACCATGGCGGCCAATAGTATGTATCATTTATTGTTTATTAAATGATATTTCCCTATTGTTTTACGTTATATTTTATTTTTATGTGTAAGAATGGTATCGATCTCTTAGTCGAAATGCTTATTATAGCTTCGAATGAAGCTGCGATCGAGTGCTCCAATGCATGTGGTTTTTGTTTTATCTTCGCCTCATGTTATCCCACTTGAAACAGGATTATTGGACACTGATTATACGCTTAACATATGGCTTATATATACTGCTTTGTAGTTGTGTTATTTATAAGTAATAGAATATTATAATAAGCGCTGTATGATTTTGTATGTGGTGTTTGTTTATTATGGTTTTGTTTATTATCGTTTATGCATCGCTAATAATAATGTGAATATCAATATCGTAACGTAGTATTGTTTTTGCTCAGAAACGTTTTAATTATTTTGGGAGGCTTAATAGATGTTGCTTAAAAAGTTTAATTATCTCGATATGTTTTATTAGTAACTGTTTGTACTTATTTTTCTTGTCACTTCGTTATTTTTGATTAGCTATGAATCTAAAGACATATTTTAAGTAGATTTCGCATTGCCATAAAATGACACGTTGTTTAGTTTAAGTGTTGTATAATGTATATTATTTAAAGCTTTTATCTTATTTTTAAATTTGTCTTGAGATCAATGCTAGTTTGTTTTGTTTTTATTTGAATTTAAAGTTTTCTTTATTTTACAAGGCTTTTGCAGATTAGTGCCTTTTATTGCAAATGTTCATCACTAGCTTGTTTACTGTCTTATCCTGTTATTTCTTTCAAATAAACTAGACTTGTATTTTAGTAAACTTTTAAACTGTACTGTGTATGATTTATGCAAAACTTTATAATACATTCCAGATGCATTTTTCATAAAACTTTCTGAAATCAGCTGATTACCCTACTTATCAAAATATGTTTATAAATTTATTCATTATTGTAATGAGTAAATTAAAATTCACCTTATTCATGTGCTTAAACAGAAGTGAAACTTTTCAGGGGCTATCCTTGAACCCTGATGAAATTCAAGAGACTTTTTGAAATTTTGTTGTTTCTAAATTTCATGTTAAATTACTTTGCTTTTATAGAAATTTTTTATTATTGTGGAACTTTTTGCTGAATAAGAACTGTTTAAATACCACTTATGGTAGGTATAAATAAATACTTCTGATAATAGCCATATTGTACATCATTAATTAACCATTCATTATGTGACTGACTAAGTAGCAATTTTCAGGGTTTTTGCCTGATAGGTAGTTTCACCTATGCTTAAAAGACACAATGCAAATCGAACAGATGGATGAGATTTGCTGAAATGTATTTTATTTCTTTCAAGTAAAAAGCATAAAAAATTGTTTTTATGAATTTAAATTTTGTAAAATGGCCATATATATTTTGTGAGCAAGTAAGTGAACTACATCCAGAGGTTAATCCAGAACAAATTTAGTGCCGCATTGAGGCACTTTCACAAAGTCAATTTTTAGCAATGAGGTACCTTCACAAATTCAACTGTCAGCAAAGAGGTACCTTCACAAAGTCAATTCTCAGCAATATAACTGCACACTAAAATATTTTATAAGCTTCACTGCATCGAACACAGAAAAATACCCTCAATTTGAATATTTACTGGAGACAATGATAAATATCTAAGTAAACACCTATCTTACATATAAGAAACAACTTAACTCGCCCATATATATATTTATTACTTTCTTCTATATTCAATAGAAGAAAGTATTGGATTCGTAAAAATTTTCAACCTCGGGTTTTTGATGGATTTACACGTTTTGAGAGCTGTAGAACACGATTTGACCATTTTTAGAAAATGTCTGTCTGTCTGTCTGCCTGTCTGTGTGTGTGTGACAAAATTTTGTGGCAACTGTATCTCAGGAACTACTGCACAGAATTTCATACAAGTTGGTATGTAGTTGCACTTTGACATAAATTAGTGCCTATCAACTTTTGGTAAAAATTGTCTTACAGGTTGCGTTGCCATCCCGCTTTTTCTAAATTTTTAACATGGTGATATAGGACAAAATTTTGTATAAATGTGTATAAAGAGAATTATTTTTTAGTAATCATTATGAAATTTACTAAAATTATTTATAATAGAGATAGTCAACTGGGAAAAATTTTTTGTATGTGTAGGAGCCTCGCCACCCCCTGGGGGGGGGAAGTCCCCCCTCGAGGGAGTAACTTTTCAAGATGGGTATCATTCAAAAGGTCTCATCAATGCCTTTAAAACGAATGGTTGAACTATAAATCTGTGATAATTTAAAACAAAGTTATCGATTTTTTTTTTTAATCAAAATTTAACCAAACCTGGTATTTAGTTGGCCCCTGACATAAACTGATGCTGATTAGATTTGGGGATCAATCGCGCAACAGGTGGCGCTGTGATCATATTTTTTCTAAATTTTTAACATGGCAGTATAGGACAAAATTCCATATAAATGTCATAATGAGAGTTATTCTTAACCTGTGATTGTAAAATTAATATGAATTATTGATAAAATAGTAATAGTTAATTAGTAGAAAAATTTGTGCATGTGGGGGCATCGTTTCCCCCCCTAAGGAGAAGTAAGTACCCCCGGGGGGTGTAAATTTTCAAGATGTGTATCTTTCGAAAGGTCTCGTCAGCACCTTTAAAATGAATGGTTGAGCTATAAATATGTGATCATTTAAAACAAAGTTATCGATTTTTTTTTTTTTTTTTTTTTTTTACTTTTAACGAAAAAAAAAAAACTTGGGGAAAAAATTGTATTTTTTTTTTTTTTTGTTATTGAGTGAATTTGTATAGGGAAATATAGAAGAAAGTCTTGTGGTTGGCACAACATACTAGTTTTTACAACTGTTTCATTTTATTTTTTAAATGTATTTTAAAATTAAAAAAACTGCTTTACGTATTTTAGTTAATTGTTCTGAAGTATCATTAATTTTCACAAACTTAATTGATGTTTTCACAAATTATTTTATAAATTCACAAATGGGGTACCATTTTTAAAAAGCTGGATTAATCCTTGACACCAGTTTTTTTTTTTTTTTTTTTTTTTTTTTGAGAATGAAGCCTTGTATCACGTTTAAGTGTATGTGGTATGTATTATATGTTAAAGCAAAGCAGAGTTCCCCCTAGCCCTAGGTTTGAAAAAGGGCAGGGTGCTGCTACCAAGGAAAAAGGGGCAGGGTGGTGCTATAAAAAGAAAGCACATTTGTGGAGAATGGAAAAGGGCACATTTTATAAAAAGGGCCTATCCCTTCGCAAAAAATAGCCACCAAAATTACAAACAATTTTATTATATTTATAAATGCAGTTTATATGCAGTTATTTATAAATGCATATTTATAAATAGTATGTTGTGGCCACCACAATCCACAAAACCTTCTTTTGTATTTTCCTATACAAATTCACTAAGGGCAAATAATTTATTAAAACTATTATCTCTATATATTAAAAAAAAGTAACTGTCCCTGGCGTCAATTTTTTTTGTCTGCGACAGCATCTTCTCGCGAAGGGCAAAGTGCTCTGCATCATGAGAGGTATCAGTGTATTCCGACTGTTTCAAGGAAGGCATTTCAGCTGCTTAGAAGTTTCTATCATTTTAATTACCGAAGTTATTAACAAAAACGTAGGATTTATAAAGGTACTCTATTTGCCACCGGAGAAAAAGTTTCTCTTATGACGTTTTTTTCTGTGTTGCTGACGTCACTTTCCTCAGGGAAATTAAAATGTGATCAATGGTGTAAATAAGAAAAATTGAAAAATTGGCATCTTTGAGATGCTCGAGAGAAGAAAAAAATTATTTAGAATAGCAAAATATGAAAATAACCGATATTTAAAAAATATTAAGTAAAAATCTAATAAAAATAAAATGAAAATTAGTTTATATTTTTATTTTAGTTTACGCTATTATTTTATAGTATTAGCTAGGTTTGTATTATTAGTTTTTATTTTAACGTTAGGCGAAAAAGATTTACTAATGAATATAATGATTATGTTAAACAACGATTGGTATACGCAAACGAAGTGATGACTTCACTGGCCGTTCGTGGATGCAAGAAAAATATTTCCTATGTTAAACGTCCATTGGATTTTTTGTAAAAAATTATTAGAAATCGAGGAAAATTATTTCCCGGTTTTAATCCCCATATTTAGATATAGGTATGTATTAATTATCATGTGCATGCGTTAGATTAAGTGGTTTTTGTTGTAAAATTGATAAAATTTGAATTTTAAATTTCAAAACTCTAGAAAAAAAAAGGGCAAACTTCCATATTCAACTGAAAACATAAACATTTCATTTCAAAGGATGATATTTACACAATAAATATCCAACTAATATACTAATTAAAAGGAAAATAGTAAATATTCTATCATAATTTGAAGTCAAATTTGTTTTCAAATGTCTAAATAAAGTGTCTGGTATAAGATACTAATATGTTGCAGCGGAATAGATTTGATATCGGTCATCCTTGACAGAAAAAAAAATATCGCCAAATTATCTGGCGAACATAATTTAATTCCTTTCAAAAATCATGGTTATTTTAACAACTTATATTAAGAGAGTAATGAATAATATGAAACAATATTTCGTACAATACATATTACGAAAATATACATCTGACACGTATATTTTCGTATGACGTTTTTGATCGCCAAATACAAAAACGCCAAGGACAACAGAGTTTTTAAAATTAAAATTTTGTCAATTTGACAGCAAAACACATGCACATGATAACTAAATACATATATACACCCAAATATGGGGATTAAAATCTGGAAATAATTTTCCTCGATTTTCAATAATTTTTTACAAAAAATCCAGTGGGCGATTAACATAGGAAATCATTTTCTTGCATTCACGGACGGTCAGTGACATCACACTTCGCTTGCGTATAGAATTAGAGGTTAAGCCCAGAAATTTTGAAAATAAAATTTACGAGACGACAACATAGATTAGTTTATATAAAAATTTAGCTTTTTGAACTCAAAACATATTTAAAATGATGGATGTTTACTATGACCAATTTAGCGATTTTTAAAATTTAGAAATGAAGAAGCTCGTACATTTTTCGCCAAGGAATTCATTTACGCTACCACAATAGCCATTTTAACTCTAGCCATGTCTTAAATATAGAGAAAAATTATAAAATAGTGCAATAATAATAATAATAATAAAATTGGCAACCTTTTTATGTTTTTTAAGCATTGATGTAAAACTTTGCAGAAAACAGAATTTAATTCAATACAACAGGAACTTTTTTTTTTTTTTTTTTTTTTCTATTTTTCCATGCAATGGAATGAAGTAACTGCATTGCTAAAATATTTTTGTTACACCTAATACAGGACCTCACTGGCAAATTTCAAATTTTTCATTTATTTTGACGATGATTTAAATTATCTATCTCAGTTATGCATGTCAAGATTTTTGCGAGAAAAGTTAAATTTCGCTACTTCAGTGCGAAATTAAAAATTTCGCCAAGAGGTTAAACTCTACCATTGCTTTAGCACAATTTTTTTTCAATTTTATTTTAAATATTTTTGAACTTAATTCAAAAGGGGAAAAAAAGAAGAACATTTTTTATTTGGTCTAAATGTACAAAGTATCTCCAAGTAAAATATCCGTATTATTAGAAAGAAAAGAGCTAAAGTAGTTTTCCCTGTGTCATTGATGTCTCTAAAAATTAAATTAAATTATCCAATATCATAATATTTCATTTGGTACAACTATGGTATCTCCCCTCAGCTGAATTTGGCGATTTCTCTTTGGCGCTGATTTGACCGATAACGATGTCGTTCTGGATTGTTTGCGATATAATATGGTAGCCTACATGCTATTTATTTTGGATTTATGATTTTATGATTTATAGTTTAGCTTACGATTTTATCATTTATGCTATATGATTTACGATTTTTAGATTTATGATTTAGCCATAATCGCCAACGAAAAATCGCCAAATCTAGCTGAGGGGAAATACTATAGTTGTTCCTTTCATTTTCCACATGCATTTTTTATTTTCTAAATTCAATATTACATAATATATATGTAAAAAAATCAAGGTGTAATCAATATATATTCAGAAGATGTAGCCAACAAATATTCAGAAGCCATCATTAACACAAGTTCAGGAGATATCGGCAGCAACTATGATCAATATATACCAGTAGATATCGCCAACAATAATAATTATTTAGAAGATGTCGCCAACAAGTATTCTGGAGCCATCATGAATATTTATTCAGAAAATATTGTCAACAAAAATTCGAAAGCCATCCAATTTATGAATGGTGAGGGTCTATCTCGAATACTTCAAACCGGCAATTCGTTTTTACAATATAATCAAGGATGAATTTTTCACTTATCAGTAGGTTTCGAAAAATGTAATTTTGTCCCCCCCCCCCCCTCCGATTTAACTTAGTATTTAATATAGTTTAAGAAATGGTAAAATCAGATATTGACGGGCATCTTGGCAAATTCATAGCGACAATGCAAAATCGCTATCTGAAAGAAATTGTCCTGTCGTTCTACTACTAATGAAATGTTTAAAATAATTGCATTAATCACATAAGATATTTGTTTTCAATGGATCTGACTAAATCATATTCTAGAAAAAATGCACTTTAAAAAGTTGCATCTTTTCTGTTGTAAGCATCATTTTAAACCTTGCTGCACACTGGGAATAAATGCAGAGTGTTACATATTGCCCTAAATTAACAAAAAATTCAATAGTAAAAAATATAGGCATTAGAAAAAATAAATTCATAATTTCTTTAATCAAGCAATAATACCCGAAATATTCATCGTCAAATAGTGACAAAAAATTAACAAGTGGATCGTATACTAAAGCTGTAACGCTAAATCGTTTAGATGTTAAGAATTTTGCTCTGTTCTAAACAGTTAGTGCTATCGTTCTTTATTTTGTGTGTCTAGCTTTATATGTTTTATCTCACAATAATAGCAAATTGTTATTAAATTGTTGGACGTTAAAACAGATTTTTCACGTATTATAAACGATATAATATTAAATATTGTGTATTTCAATGTGATACCAAATATAGTGGATTTCTATAATATTGTTCAACTTTTCCCTTGTGTTATGTATTATTAATATTCCAATTCAATGAAAGGCAAAGTTGCGAATAGTCGGGTAGAATCCAGCATGGGTTAACATACTTGCCAACTTTTCCGGTTTTCCCGGAAGACTTCTGGTTTTTTAACGTATCTTCCGGTCTTCCGGACAGATGATGAAATCTTCCGTTTTTAAAAAAGTCGCGGACATCGTTCGTTTTAAAAAGAAAACCCAAATGTTCTACGAAAACTCCTGATTCCCAATCTTTTTCCATCCATAACATAAATGTCAATATTCATTTCAAACTTGCTTTATGAGATTCTAGAACATGTAAAGAAATAGAATTGTTAAATATTTCTTGCTGATGTAATTATTTTTTGCCCCCCCCCCCCCCCTTCATTTATCTCCAACTAGTGATCAGCAATCAAATGTTCTGCAGAAGTTTTTTGTTTCGTAATTTTTATCCATCTGCAACATGAATGATAATTTTAATTTTAAACTTTTTTCATTAGATTCTAGAAGTAGAAGAAAGAGTTTAATATTTCTTACTCTGTAATTATTTCTGTATCCCCCCCCCCCTTCCCCGGATTGTGATCAATGATCAATTCTAGAAACAATAAAGCAATGGAAGTGCTCAATATTTCTCACGTATGTAATTATTTTTAGATCTTTATTGCTGAATTTAATGAATCTGTGTATTTTTCCTCAATTAAATTAAATATTTGTATGTCATATTTATACCAAATGTTAAACATGGGAAAAAAATGAAGAATAATTTTTTCAGGTAGGAAAATTTTTTCCAAATCAATTTAAGAAAATTAATACTCAGTTGGTTTTATGCACATTTGAAACTGATAATTAGCTACTGCTACTTTTTTTTTTATATGTATGATTAATGTACATACACAAAAATCATATTCTATTTATTTAAAAAATTAGTTATACTTTAACTTAACTAAGTTTTTTGTCTATTGTTAAATAAATTTCTTACAGATTCTGTCTTGTAGATATTTATATGTTGAAGAGTAATAACTTCATTTAAAACTTTTATATATTTAGTATAATCAATTTATAGTAAAACGGTTTTATAGATTGCTTCTAAATATTAAAATTGTAAAACCGTATTGTTTATTACGTCAGAGAGAGAGAGAGAGAAAAAAATCTTCCCTTTTTTTATGAAATCTTCTGGTTTTTCATCAAAGATCTTCCCTTTTTTTATTAAAATTGGTTGGCAAGTATGGGTTAATGAGCGAAGCAAGTCGGAGTGAGGGAAAGCCTTCCTCGGGGGTTGGTGAGCGGAGCGAGCAGGGGGCAGAGCCCCCTAGTTTATTAAAATTATCTAACATGATGGATGCAAATGATTTTCATCTTAGAGAAAGCTAATGCTAAATATCCAAAGAAAGAGTTTTATTGTCTATAAAAAACATCTTAAAAATATGCTTTTGTAATGGTTATCTTACATATCACATTTTGTACAATTATATGCCATACAAACTGAGATATAACCTTCCCATTATCAAAGAAATTTCCAGTATAACAGCGTCATCTATTGGCCTATAAGCATTCAATTTGAATCAGCATAATGTCTCATAATAGCATTCGCACATATCAAGTTTTGTTTGATTATACACAATAGAACCTGAGATATAGCCTTTCCTTAACTTGCAGAAAAACTATGCAGCAGTGCCACCTGTTGAGTGGTTGACACTAAAAGTTGATAGATACTAATTTATGTCAAGGTGCATCTACATATAAATTTATATGCAACTTTGTGCTGTAATTCCTGAGATATAGTCTTCCCATAAATTGCAGAAATCATTGTACAGCAGCACCACCTGTTGGCCGATAAGCATTTACATTGAATCAACATAATCACTCATAATGACCTTCTTATATAATCAAATTTTGTTCGATTATAAGCAATAGAACCTGAGGTATAGCGTCCCTTAAATTGCGGAAATTGCTGTATGGCAGCGACATCTGTTGAGCGATTTTCACCAAAAGTTGATAGGCACTAATTTAGGTCAAAGTGTATCGACATATAAATTTATATACAATTCTGAGCAGTAGTTCCGGAGATACAGTTGCCACAAAATTTTTATCACACATACACACAGAGACATTGTCTAAAACATGGGCATCAGCACAACAGGGAAAGGGAGGCACTTGCCCCCCCCCCCCTCCCCTGAACTTTTTTCTGGCGACGCCACTGGTTTAAAAATGGTCAAATCGTATTCTAGACCTCTCAAAACGTGTAAATCCGTCAAATGGAAGTCAGAAGATTTTACGAATCCAGTTTGTTCTATTAAATATAGAAGAAAGTAAAAAAGAAACTGTAAGAATCGAAATACTCTATTATTTTGCTGCTAAGATTAAAATCACGTTGTTTTCAAACTTCAATTTCTAAATAGTTATCTATTCCGTCATTAATGGATAAAATTTTAGTTGTTTTTATAGTTTAATCTCAAAAATATGCAGTAATTTTGCAGCCAATTTCGGAAATACAGGATCATTTCGATTTCACTGCTAACTTTTGAAAATTTATGTTTAATTGCAACTATTTATGAAGTACTTTATTATTCCAATGTTAATAAAATCAGCGCTTTTATAAAAAGCTGACTTTCTAAATTCACAATATTTTTTTTAGCCAGTGGCGGAAGTATGTAATCATTTTGCCGTTAATTATCAAAATTTATGTTTAATAGCAATAGCTAAGATAGGCTTTTATTTTACGCTAATCAATGTAATTTAGTTTTTTTTTTTTTTTTTTTTTTTTAATGATTTGTGATATTTGTAATAATTGTGTGACTAATTACCGAAATGTGAGATAATTTTTTACTTAAATTTCAAACATTTCCAAAAATACTATAATATTTAGTCTTAAGTCGGAAGTCTTTGCTTTTTGGTGCCTGATTTCTTAAAAATTAAATGTTTTGATTTGGCTTATTTCTAAATGTGCAGTTAATTTGTATGATTTTCATGAAGAGTCAGTTTTTTAAGTGAAATTTTTGTGCCAATTCTTGGTGAAATATTCGTTTTATATCTGTAATTTTCTTAGATTGGCCCCACACTGTAAAAACTGAGTTATCATATATTCAATTATTCCAATAAAAATCATAAAAAATATTCTTTTTTCTTTCTACAATGAAAATCATCATTCACCAAAGTTCACACTGTTCTTACAAATTTAAAATCCTTCCGTTTAAACCTCATGAATTATAATAATTTCAAAATAAGAAATAGAAATTGCCTTATAATAATTAGAAATTATTTATTTTTATTATTATTATTTATTTTTTTTCAAATTAAATTTTTATTTGATTACTGCACTTTGAAGAATACGTTCCTTGAAATTGTTACGGAGGTAAATTATGGGGCATGTTTAATTTTTAACTGTGCTGCAAGTGTAAAATCTTCAACAATGAGCGATAAAGGAGGGTTTGTTGTGATTTAATTTCTTTTTCTCTTAAAAAAAAAAAAAAAAAAAATCACAATGTAAATAAAAAAAAATTTTAGTGTGCATAAACGATATTTTTGGTTGCTGAGAAGATATTTTTGAGTTTATTAACCGGCGATCCTGATTTTAATAAGCGGCGGCTTTAAAAGCATTTTGTATTGATTTGATTCCGTTCCTGACGATTTGATCAGATTAAGCGGCTGATTTTATTAACCAGTGATTTTAATAAGCGGTGGTTACTGTATATAACATACGTTCTTTTACATTATTTCATCTGTGGCCCTTCATGTCCCACTTGACAGCAGGAGTGGCTCTCCAGCAAAAAAGGTTGTGCACCCCTAGTGTACATCATTAGTTGATTTGGTGTGGTAGGAAGGAATTATATAGTAGAATTAATTTACATGTATGATGCTTTGGTAAGTATTATCACAAGTAATATTGATATTGATATTGTCTTAGGGGTTTTTAAACTGGTTTAGAGCAATGGAAAAATATTAAAGCAGGATTGTTTTAACTTTATGCTGTGAAAAGTTTTAAGTGGCACATTTATGTATCATTGTTCCATCAAGTTTTGACGGTTATTAACTAGTTGTAGCAATCCCAGTGGCAGAAACACGGCAACATAGTCGCGGACACAGAAAAACGGCTTGCGGACAGTTTTTGTCTGCACTGATAAAAAAATTTGTCTGCAACTTTCGAATAACAATTCACTTAAAAAAAATTTCTGTATCAAAACTAAAACTAATACTTTTATTATTTTTAATTATTTATATTGTGCTGTGTCAAACATTGCTATAAAATATTTAATTGAATGAGATGAATTGAATGAATACACACAATTGTTTATACTACATTAGTACATTGTTCTGCAGTAAAATTGTATTCGTGTATTGTTGCACGAGATCACCGCTGAAGTTAACCCTTTCCCCCCCCCCCCCCCCCCCCCAACAATCAGCTTTCAGGCTTTTTGAGTGTAAGCCATTTTCACCCCCGATTACACGCAAATTTTGCAGACAGATTCTGAAATTTTAAAAGCCTGTTGCAGACAGCTGCAAAACTTTCTGCCACTGCGGTAGCAATAAAACTACTACTGTTGCTTGCTTATAATCTCGCAAAAATAACTGTGTCCAGAGCAGATCAGAAATTGCACGTTAAGTAAAATGATGTGTGGGAAAAGTAGCCAGAAAAGTGTATGAGAATGGATGCCAATATTTTTTAATCGAAAGAGCAAGTATTTTGCCATTTCAAGGAGTTTTCAAATTATTTTGGAAAATTAGTATTTTTTTATGTTTAGTGTTCATGTTATGCATTTTTTAAAAAGGGCACCGCGCCCTGCCCTTTCTCGTTTTAGTGCCGATGCGCCCTGCCCCTTTTTTGAAGGGAAAATGCGCCCTTCACTTTTTTCAATTGAAATTGTGCCCTGTATTTTCCCATCTGCTATATCACTATTTTTTAAAGATATTTTAGTGTTTTCGATCAGATGTAAGATTGAAAAATGAATTTCTCAAAAATCCTAATAAGTATAATTGCTAAGCTTATTGTCTAAATTACTTCAAATTTAGTATCCGATTGTAAAATTTTTTCTACAATTTTCATTGTGAATTCGTTGGAAATATAAATTTTAACATCGTTCCATGTTTACATGTGTAAATGAATGCTAAGTACATTTTTAATAAATAATTAAATTAAAATAGACATGAATCCAAGAAGGATAGTACCAGCTGTGTTTCTCTGTGAATTAGGTGATGAAATAGATGAGTATTCCCTTTTTATTTGCATTTATTTAATTTTGTTTGTTCATTTAGTGGACTGTACATTTTATAAACCATTTAGTGAGTAGGAAAGAAAGTGCCCTTTCATTTATCAATATGTGCCCTTTTTGATAAATCTGCCCTGCCCTTTTTTTAAAAAATGTGAACACTATTTATGTTTGATGATTTTATAGCTTTTATGTAAAAAATTAGATTTATTAGGATCTGAGTTCTATTTTTTTTTTTTTTTTTTTTTTTTTTCCCCAAGACAAAAAAAGTTGTATCATTTGCTGTGGACCCAGTAGCAGAATTTTTTGTATCATTCTGCAGCACCAGTTTCAGAAGTCAAAATTTTTCTGCGACTCTGAACGACGCGAGCCAAGCTTTACTTTCATGATAAATTACTTTCTTTTTAAAGCAAAATTTGCATTTTAAAATATATGGCAGATGCCTTTAATACATGCAGACAATAAATAAATGTTTACACAGCTTAATATTGAAACAGCAGTTAATGCAAGTTAAAAGAAATGTAATACCTGAAAGCAAAACAAAGTAACTTAAACACAAAAGCAAAAAAAGTAACTTAAACATAGTTCAATCTTTCAAAATTATTTTATATAACTAATGAAAACATGGTAAACAATCAGAGTTATTAATAACTCTGCTAACTACTTTTGAAGTAACAGCATGTTTAAAAGTAACATTTGTTGAGACATGCTTAAAATGTTGAAAGTAGGACATGCTATATTTTTCAACTAATGCAGCTTTCAAAAATTTGCGTGTATGCTTAAATCCACTTTCAGGACCATTAAGCATAATAAAGACACGCATATCTGATGTGCCAATACAGTATAGGATCCATTATCCAGAAAGCTTGGGACCTGGGATATTCTGGATAAGGGGTTTTTCTGTAATTCGGAACACTTTATTATATGTATAAAAATAGTACAAAATAATTTCATAAGTACTGTCCGTTTTCGTAAACCATGTCTACCTCTCGCGGAACGATCCTACTCGGAAAAGGGGTGATGCGTTGAATGAGATGGGCACTTAGCCAAATGCGCTTTTCGTTCTACACGTGTTCGTTTTCTTTTTATGAAGACGATGATGATATTTAAAGGTAAATTTTAATTAACAATATTTTATTTAATGTAATTTATATGACAATATGCGCGAAAAATAAAAGGTGTAAAATAATCATGATAAAAAAATCTAATGATTTGATTTAAATACGATTTTCTGTAAATTTCTGTAAAATAGAGATCCAAAAATATGGTATTTTTATTTTAGCAGTATAATTTAAAAGAAAAAAATATATTACTTTTACTACAGGTAAAGTCTACTGTAAACGTTGTTCTTTTTCTCTTCTTTTATTAATGAATTATGTAAATTTTACCTAATTTAAGTCATTTTTAATTAATTTACTACTATAATCAGTGCATGAAACAAGTGTTCAGGTATGACAGATATAGTACGAATTTAGAGATCAAGTAAGCAAATAAAAATAATTTTAACTGAAAAAAAAAAAAAAGAAGAAGAAAGAAAGAAAACAGGCATTTACTTTTAAGTTTACGGATTTTATTTTGCATCGAAGAATAAAACTGATCTTCTACACTTATTTAAAAATTACAAGGGGGAAAAATCAGCATTTTGCCTTTATACGAATATAACGAAGAAGTATCACCTCAAAATTCAATAATGTCCTGAAAAGAAAAAAAAAGAAAAAAGAAACCGCAACTTATCTCTCACTCGTAAAATGTAAACATTCTCTCATCTTCTACGCTTCTACCCTATTTTAACAAAATCAATAATGCAGACCTCACGCATGCGCATAGGTGAGCAGGGTCACAGCTAACGAAAACAAACAATAGCAGTGATAAAATATATATGTAAACAGTAAACACTTTACCTATATATTTGTTCATTTAATAAATTATTTCCACAAAATAAAACAAAACATTCTTGATTAGAATTTCAAACTATAAATAACAACAGTAATAATAAATGAAAAATAAATAAACATATATAAATTTAATTTTGGACTTGAGAGTAACATCCTTTCATTTGGATTTTGCAAAAATTTCTATGATATTTTTTTGCTTATAGTGTGTCTCTGCTCTGATACTAATAGTTCATAAATGTTTCAAATATTTTATGAAATGAATTCTAAAAATAATGGAAATTAATAAAAACTATTTAAAAATTTTATAACAATTGGGACTTCATGCATGTGACCTGAGTTCAAGGATAAAATTCATCTGCTATTGGGCACTTTAAGAAGTATGTGTTACTAATGTTTATCTATTAAAAAATACAATAAAAATTCATTTTCTAACCTAAATTTTGCAAAATTTTCAGTAATTATTTGGACAATTTTGTGCTCACCATATTTCCTCAGAATAACACCGAAGCATTAAAGAAAGTAGGTTGTAAAACTATAATTCTGACCTCTGCTATTGTATAACTTTAATTCTTAAATTTTACGATAATTAAAAATTTTGGTAGTTGGCGTTTTGCATTCTGGTTTTCGGAACATTCTGGATAACGGGTTTCCGGATAACGGATCCTATACTGTATCTTCTAATGAGCCATCATTACATCTTGGTCTTTTTTCCATTACACTGCTTATTATTGACCCCAACTCTCACATATTGCCTCTGAGACAGGGATTGACATACAAAATGAAATAAAATTTTACAATGAGGGGCAATTTATGCTTCAGCTGCACCACAGCTAACTTAAAAAGCTTGTGTAAATCACAAAGTGACCCTTCATCTCTGTTTTCAGATATTTTATTCATCATCCAAGAACATAGCTCTTTATATTTAAAAAAAAAGTGTCCTTATCAATATTTGTAAGATTAAAGGGAAAGTCACTGATATACTCTGAGAATGTCTCAGAAGTGAATGTAGATGCCAAATGTGCTCCAGAAACATCCGATCGTGGATAGATCAGTTGATGGTTTACTGTTATCTTATCAGCAACTATTCCCACAGGCAGATTAGCACTTGTAATAAAAGTTGCGATTTCTTTCAATAACACAGAATGTACATATGGCAAGTATAAGCGAGGAAATTCCTTTGAATAATTTTTTGATCCGACATCACACCCACTATTATGCATGACACAAATCAAATCTTCATATGTTTCATAAGACAAATTTTTTTTGTATATGAAGTAAGCAACATTAGCGCAATTGAGTGCATTTAACTTCCCTGCGTTTTCCATTTCTTCCGATTCTTTTTTTCCCTGAAAGTAGGATAGAGTATTGTTGATGTGTTTGTTTGACTGCATATGTCTTTTAACATCAATCTTTAAATTTCTGAAAGACCTTGGCATTATAGCATTTTCTGCAAAAGTTTCACCATTTTCGAAATTATAAAGTAAACTGCTTCCACAATATAAGCATTGAAGCCCGTCATCTCCTCTTATAAAACATCTTGTCTATTTAACCCTTTCAGTCGCAGTGTTCCCGCTGATGGAACACCTAATTTTAATTCTCAAGTGCAAAAACTCATCCCGGAAATTTTTTAGCAAAAATTTACATTCATAACATAACAGAAAAGGCCCTTTTTTTAACGTGGAAATTTAAAATTTCTTCTATTTCAATTATGTTCGTAAATTCCGGTGGCAGTGTAATTTAAATTATCCGAATTACCTTGAAATGTTGGGATCTATGCAACTTTTACGAGTTTTTGTTGTCGATAATGTTTACTTATAAAATGATTTATTTATTAAATTAAATATTATGTGAATTTAATAAGGTTTACTTACAGATGTTTCAAACCGAAAATTTCTCGAAAAGGAACAATGCTAATTTTTTTTTTTTTTTTTTATATTTATGCTCAGCTATGTGTCTAAAAGCCATTTTAAAAATTAGTTTAGTAATTATTAAACTAAAGTAATGAACGTTAAAGGCAGGGTTTCAGCTGAGTAAAAACTTTCTTTAGCAAAAAAGATAAAATAAGATAAAAAGCTTTAGCAAAATGCTAAAATGGCAGAAACAGTAGAAAAAGATGATGAATATCAGTTTACACATTATTCTAAACCCCTCAATATGTTTGATTTTCATTTGTAAATTAAACTTAAAAGTTTTTAATCAGGTCTTTAAAGAGTTATACACAGAAGGTAATTTTTTTTTTTTAATTTGAAATGAAAAACTAAAAAGTAATTAATAATTCTACTTACCACTGTAACCAGATCAATTTGAATATAGTCCAAGCATATATCTTAACACATTTATTGGCAGATATTAAAAATATTAAACTTTTTAGATTACTTTATATTGTAAACTTTTTTAAAGCTATATGAACATCTTAGATAACGACTTATATTGTTTTTCTGGCGATATAATTATCACTATAGCATGTAAAACTACATTAAGCTTATACTGTATCTGAAAATAAAAACATAACTTACAAAAAAAAAAGTAATATAAATGAAATTTGTTTATTACTATTCAGAGCTTTTTCGTTTACAATTTATCATTTTTCTGTCTTTCATATTAGACCATGTTTATTTACAAATTGATTTCCTATATGCGGTTCTTATGCGTAGTTCAGCATTTAATTTTCCTTATATGCATGAACCGATGAATTTTTTTTTTTTTTTTTTTAATGAATGTTGCTATTTTTCTTTCCACAAAAGATTTGTTATAATATTTTCGCTGAAGATTTATTTATTTATTTTTTATTTATTTATTTATTTATTTTTTATTTTTTTTTTCAAATTGTGTTTAGTAAGATGCTTTAGCAAAAAAGCGAAAACGTGTTATTTCATTTTCGCGTTTTGGATAAGTCTTTTAGCATTTCGCGAAAAATGCTATCGTAGCGGAAACACTGGTTAAAGGGTTAAGAAGCCTGTCAATGGAACGGGAATTTGTCAAGAGTGCTATCCTTTCTTCATCTGTCAAATCATCAGCAGTTTCAACAGCAACAGAACTTTTAGAAATAGTTTCTTTAAGCTGTGCCTGGAGATCTAAATAAAAGAATATTTTTTTCTTAAATTCATAAAATTTATTTAGTTATTTTCATTGCTTTTCTAGGGCATTATAGATAATTTTTTTAAAAGAAAAAACGTACGATAAAATGAAAAATAAAGAAATTGGAATTTTTATAGAAAAAAAAAAAAAAATTATAATAAAAAAATATTTAAATTAATATTAGATATTAGAATTTTTAGAATTTATTAGATATTAGAATTAAAAAAAATATTAGAATTTTTTTTTTTTTTTTTAAACCTTTTGACAGCTTGATGGACCTTCATCTCCTTTACTACAATCTACATCGCTATTTTTAGGTGTATCTTCCAATTGGGGATGCTTGTTTTCAATGTCTGCAGTTTGTGAAATGCCTTCGATTTCGTCTATTTCACAGTCTTTCCTCTTTTCTTGCTGCGGATTACCGGGGGAAAAAATTTCTAACATCGTTTGATGTTGCTGATTTCCATTTTTAAGTCTTCATTTGGATGCCGTCGAGTGTAATGCAGTTTTAGACTTCTTTTAATTACTGTTGTTTCACATGAACAACAAATAACTTTTTTATTAGATGACATGATAAAAAAAAAATATTACACAGAAAATATTATACTTCAATCTATAACACGTGCTAACGCATCAACGATTAACAAAAAAAAAAAAGCACATGCACTATGAACATACGGAATTGAAAAATGACCAAACGATCAAGTGTGACTAGCGCTTTTTTCCTAAGCTCACTCCCTACGAAGAGGATCATTCCACTTCGATTGCAGGTGGGAGAGGCAGATCGCGAAGCGAAAACGCAGGAGGAATTTTTCTATTCAATATTCTTTGGTTCTTCAGCGTAGCCTACATGGTGAACGATCGTAGCGAAAACAAACTCGAGATTTTTTTCGGGTCTCATTTTTTCGTTTTCTTATGATGTTATTATTATTTTTTTTTTCCCTGTTTTTGTAAATTGGTAAATAAATCTGCAAACTTCAAGATCATTCTGCAGTGCTCGCTGCCGTGCTGCACGATTTCTGCTACCGGGGCTGTGGACTATCTTGAATTCTGTATATTAAGAAATAATCTGTTACAAGTTTTCAAAGGAGTCAAAAATAAGACTAGATTACAGAGTAAAATTCTGTTTAAGAAAAGAATTTTTAAACTTTATTTAATCAAGAGTTATATTGTTTAGAGCTGGACGATATCAGAAATCAAATATTGCGATATATCGCCAAGTTAATATCGATATTAATGATATTATCGATATTTTTCAAGAAAAGAAAAATAGACATTTGCTACTTTTTAAAGATAAATGAACACCAATTTTAATGTATACAAGCGTGGATTGTTTTCAGTGTCTGGAGATGAGAGAAGTCATGTAAAGCCACACCAGATTCTAAAAACGTGAGAAAAATGACGGCTTTGGGCTTTCTCACGGTTTTGTGTGGTCTAACTGCAATAGAGACAGTGCCCGGAGATAAGGAGTCGTGTAGATCCACACCAGATTGTAAAAACGTGAGAAAAATGGCTGCTTTGGCCTTTCTCATGGTTTTGTGAGATCTAACTGCAACGTTTCCATTGTAAAAACCGTGAGAAAAATGGCGGCTTTGGGCTTTCTCACGGTTTTGCGAGGTCTGACTGCTATAGAGATAGTGCCCGGAGATGAGAGAAGTCGTGTAGAGCCACAGCAGATTGTAAAAACGTGCGAAAAATGGCGGCTTTGGCCTTTCTCACTGTTTTGTGAGGTCTAACTGCAACGTTTCCAGATGCAATCTTTAAGAGACAGCGTCCAGAGATAAGAGAAGTCGTGTAGAGCCACACCAGATTGTAAAACAATATACAGTATATAATTATTAACACTTCACATTAGCAAGTTAATTGTATGATACATTATTTGTATCATACAAGGATGGAAAGCGTTCGCTGATGATGACGTGAGTTCAATGATTTTTGTTCACCCAAAAGTGCTCAACGCGCCTAAAGAAGTTTTCACTTAAATAAATGAATGAATATGTAAGTAAACATATTACTTTTATGTCGAAAAAAATATATAAATGTACAAACTTTTTTTTTTTTTTTTTTTTTAATAATTAAAATAGAATTGGGAAAAAAAAAAAAAAAAAAACAGTGCTAAAGAAATGGAACTGCTTCAGCATAGCCCTTTGCAAAATTTTAATTTGGTACCGAAGTAACCCGGATATTTCTTTCCAAAATTTTCGATAGCCACTTTAATTCATCAATAAATTGACAACAAAAATTTAAAAACCACAAAGGGGCTCCTTTGCTAAAGTTATACCAAAGACATTTTAAGAAATGAATATAATCGATGCTAGTGAATGAAACACAGTTATTAAAATAAGTCCAGTCGTACTAAATTAAATTCTGTTTACATAGAATGTAAGTAGAATTTCTATTTATTATATTATTTTTTTTAACCACTTTTCTTTTGTTTAAATCTCTTATATTTAATAAGAACAGCTAAAATAAATAAATAAATGAATAATAATAATAATAATAAAATGCTGCACAAAAAATAAAACAAACTAAAAATGAATAAATAAAATAATAATAAAATGCTCAGTGTTATATCATTGTTCAGTCGGAAAACTGTCCCTATAAAATTTCTGAAGATAAAAATCTATTTTACTAGCTTAATAAAGAACTGAGTTTATTAAAATATTTAACATTAATAATGATAGAAGGTAAACTTATATATACAAAAAAATTTACATTATACTGCACACAATTAAAAATTACAGATCGAAATATGTTCGGAAATTATTTTATTATTTTCATCTCCGAGACATCCAAAACATTTCCATATTTCCATTTTTTTTTTACTTTCTTCTATATTCAATAGAAGAAAATATTGGATTCCTAAAAATTTTTGACCTCGTGTTTTTGATGGATTTACACGTTTTGAGAGCTGTAGAACACGATTTGACCATTTTTAGAAAATGTCTGTCTGTCTCTGTGTGTGTGTGTGACAAAATTTTGTGGCAACTGTATCTCAGAAACTACTGCACAGAATTTCATACAATTTGGTATATAGTTGCACCTGACATACATTAGTGCCTATCAACTTCTGGTAAAAATTGTCTCACAGGTTGCGTTGCCCCCTTTCTCCATTGCAGTGAATTGTTGTTCGGGACTCTCACACCGTTAGTTTTCACATCTAGGTAATGGAGGATGCGTGACGCTGTCACAGGTGCCTCCCAACCATTCCATCCGAAGATCCGCTTTTTCTAAATTTTTAATATGGTGATATAGGACAAAATTTTGTACAGATGTGCATAAAGAGAATTATTTTTTAGTAATCATTATGAAATTTACAAGAATTATTTATAATAGAGATAGTCAACTGGGAAAATTTTTTTGTATGTGTAGGAGCCGCGCCCCCTCCCCCCCGGGGGGGTAGTCCCCCCTCGAGGGGAGTAAATTTTCAAGATGGGTATCTTTCGAAAGGTCTCGTCAATGCCTTTTAAACGAATGGTTCAACTATAAATCTGTGATAATTTGAAACAAAGTTAAAGATTTTTTTTAATCGAAATTTAACCAAACTTAGTATTTAGTTGGCCCCTGACATAAACTGGTGCTGATTAGATTTGGGGATCAATCGCTCAACAGGTGGCACTGTGATTGTACTTTTTCTAAATTTTTAACATGGCAGTATAGGACAAAATTCCGTATAAATGTACATAATGAGAGTTATTCTTAACCTGTGATTGTAAAATTAATATGAATTATTGATAATAGTAGTAGTTAATTAGGAAAAATATTTTAAGCATGTGGGGGCATCGCTTCCCCCCCCCCCCCCCCTGCAGGGGGGGGGTAAATTTTCAAGATGGGTATCTTTCGAAAGGTCTCGTCAATACCTTTAAAACGAAAGGTTGAACTATAAATATGTGATAATTTAAAACAAAGTTATCGATTTTTTTTTTTTTTTTCTTTTAACGAAAAAAAAAAAAACCTTGGGAAAATAAATCGTTTCTTTTTTTTTTTTTATTATTATTGTTATTGTGTGAATTTGTATAGGAAAATATAGAAGAAAGTCTTGTGGTATCCACAACATACTATTTTTTTTTTTTTTTAATACCACTTGATATTATTTCGAACAATCGATGTGGCTGAGAACATTGATTTTACATTCAATATTCTAAATATTACTTTCACGTAAACCGCAATATACTACATGAAGAAAATATATCAATGTCAATGAGTGAACATCCGGCAGACGAGATTACTCTTGCGATCAAATTTCTAGTGGATATCAGTGTCTGAAATACTGCAATTCGGCTTTGATCATGTTTGATAAACATATGTTGAATCTTGAATCTCGCATGTTCATTGGCCAGTTAATACCGATATGAATGAGCCAATAGCAGGAAATGAGCTGCAATATTACTGGTATGGGGATATCTTCGAATTGAGAAGCTGGGAAATAATATACTGCGATAACTTGATGAGTGATGAATGAAATATTTTATATGTTATCGTTCAACATCTGACTTTTTAAGCAGTGGTACTGGTATTTATTTTCGATCTGAGAGATCACAGGTATGACAGAAAAAGGAAGTGGTTATATTACATTTGGATGTAGAGTGATGTATTGCGGTTGTGGTAACATTGAAAGAGAGAGATCGTTTGGGGCTATGAGAGAGCAATGTGGGGAAAGAAGGAAAGGAATATTAGAGTAAGATATTCGGTGCTATATTTCGGGTGGGATTCAATTGGTCGTGCTGTGCATGCGTGGTAGGGAAAAGCGGAGTTTGAAAGAAAGGGAAAGAATCGGCGTTTGAAGGAGATAGTAAGATTGGATGTTTTAAAGTTATTTATCGATGTGCAATCGGTCGGCTGCATGGTGCACGCTGAGAAATATCATTAAAGCGATATATCGGCAGAGTAAGATTTTAAATACTGTTATTGCGATACTAAAAAAATATTGATATTTTGTGATATATTGATAAATAATCCAGCCCTAATATTGTTCTTTTATAATGAATCGCAGTTGCTATTATTAAATTTAAAAACGATTTCCCATCTGTAAACGTAAGGCTTTAGGTAAAAGTGTGATGATCAGTATGTTTTTTTTTTTTTATTTTAGCTAAAGGAAAAAGAAGATGCAAAGGGAAAACATTAGACCTGAATACATTTTTAGGAGATGACCAAGATATTGCTCCTGGTTATGCAGTTGTGCCCCCACGTCGTAGTGCAATTGACTGGGCTGATGCTATGGAGAATGAAGACTTAGATGGTATGACTTAATGACCTTCTTATTGTGTGAATTCTAATATTAATGTTCATATAATTTTGATTTTGTCTGTAGTGTAATTTTTTTTTTAATGTACTCAAAAAGCTAAATATTCTGAGTTTTGTAAATGTAAATGAATTGTTTCCAAAAGAAAATTTAATTTGATAAGGGAAAAAAAAAAAAAAAACATTTTTCAGGAATTGTAATTTATAAAATGATTGCTTTGAATTTAATTCTACTTTAAGTAGTGAATTTGTCTGTCATGGTAAATGAAAACTTTGTAAGCAGACATCTTAAATTGCAAAAAAAGAAAGAAAAAGAAAATCGCTGGAACTGTTTCAGGTAAAAAAAAAAAAAAAAATTAGCCTGATACATTGAAAAAAAAAAAAAAATGGATCTGCACATCACATAACTTCCTTATACACCCATTGAAAACATATTTTTATGAAAATGTTAACATTTTTGAGTAGGGTAAGTAATATTTAAATAAAGATGGTTTCCTATACATTAATAATCCCAAAAACAAGCCAAGAAATCTAATACTCAAAAATAGAGATGTAAAATTTCTGGAAAAATTGTTTTTTTTTTTGCAGATAAAAATAGGTTTCCTTAATAGTTATGATATTTTAGAAAATATAAAGTGTTAAACTTTTAAAAATACATGAAATCCATAATTTTTTTTCCCCCGTTAATAACAGAAATGTACAAAAAATTTTTACTATTAAAAATGAGCCTTTTTGTTTCATAATTGCCAGTACCTTTCCTTGTACAAAACACCAAAATCTAGCCAAATCATCATTCAACCATTAATTTTGCGTAGGGTGTGCATTCCTGTGGAATGTGTATCTTTCAGCAAGCAGCATTGATTCAATGAATTCATTTCAGATAAGATTCCTGCATGAGTCGGGTTTTATTCGACCCGAACTCGAAAGATAAATTTTAAATTAACCCGAATCTGATTTTTTTAACACACAAAACCAGACTTCTTTTTACATGAAACTCGAAAACTAAATGAAATTTATAATTCATCTAAAAATCTTGCAAAACTTTTTTAAATTATAAAATGAAATAAATTTTCATTGTCACAAAGTTGGTAAACCATTTAAAAAAATAAAAATGCAATTACTGATACACTAAGTTAAAAATTTAAAAATCAGAAAAATCCATTAATAATAATTTTTAACCATTTCTCTGCGTGTTGTGTACTATACTTCAAGTGTATAAAAATATGCTTCAAGTTTAGTTTTTGTAGTTTGTTGTTTAAGGCTTATTATCTATATATGTATTTGATTAATTTTTCTTTGTTTATTGCTTTTCTCTGATACGTATGTAATAATTTGGGAACACATATATTTAATGATAGGCAGGGGTTGAACCAGGTTTTAATTTTTGGGGTCCATTTTTGTGAAAAACAAATTATTTTTGTGAAAATCAAAATGTTTTTGTGAAAAATAGAATTGTCGCTACAAACCTTTCATTTTAGCAGTCACTCTACTATCTAATGTTTAATATCAAGTTAATAGCATTTTATTAAACAAGTATAGACACTCATTAAAAATAATACTGTAAACATGGAAAAAATTTACAAAAGTATTATTTTTATAAAACAAAATTTTGTGTAAGGGCTGTGTGAAGTCGTTCCTTCACATATATGAGTTTTAATTTTAACTTTAAATAAAGGCAATAAGTAATTATTATATTTTCAATAAATTAAATGGCTAATAAAAATAGATAACGAAATTCTAAATTACTTTTATTTATTCACTTTTGTCTATAATAAATATCTTAATTCTAATAATACTTTATCCCTTATGCTATTAATAAATCATCTGAGAACAAAAAACATATTCTTTTTAAATGACATCTCTCAGAATAATGATCTTTCCTAAATCATTTAATAAATGAAATATAAAAAAAATATTATTTTATTTATTAGCCGTTGTATACATAATTACATTTTCATTCTTCTAAAATTGCGCAAGTCAACTTTGTTATAAATAAATTAGGCTATAATTTACATTATGATATCATTAAAGGGTAATTTAGTTTTTTTTTATCACAGGATGTGCAATAAATCCTAGTCTGAGTGTCTCCCTTAAATAACGGTCTTCTGGCGATAAAACTTGGCATAAACTGCTGTAACGAACTTACTAAATTCAAAATATTTATATTAAATTATTCTACAAACAAAGGATTAGCTTTGGCTGGAAAGTTTGGCACTGTTTTAATAATTTTGGCGTAATTCATCAGTCTGATCTTAATGGCAATAGAGTCAACTTCAGAATCCGCTCCTAATCTGACTTGATTAACACGTAATCAAATAGCTCTCTCTCTCTACCTGAAAATTTGTTTTACACCACCTGAATGTCTCAAAGACAATAATTGTTATGTATCTTGTTAATTGAACTATCGAATAATTTTTAACCCATAGCTGTGATGTTTGATTTGAAAATAAAGTGCTGTCAGTTAAGAAGATTGTTTTTATTTACGGCCTTCTTTATCTATTTTCCTGGTGTATTGCGGTTATTCATCTTGCTTGCTTGAGAGAAATTTCCATGGGAACTTTAGCGCAAGAACTTTATTATAAGAATTGGATAAATGAATTAGCATTTGAATTTCTCAAAAAAAAAAAAAAAAAAAAAAACTAAATTACCCTTTAATGATATCATAATGTAAATTATAGCCTAATTTATTTATAACAAAGTTGACTTGCGCAATTTTAGAAGAATGAAAATGTAATTATGTATACAACGGCTAATAAATAATATTTTTTTTATATTTCATTTATTAAATGATTTAGGAAAGATCATTATTCTGAGAGATGTCATTTAAAAAGAATATGCTTTTTGTTCTCAGATGATTTATTAATAGCATAAAGGATAAAGTATTATTAGAATTAAGATATTTATTATAGACAAAAGCGAATAAATAAAAGTAATTTAGAATTTCGTTATCTATTTTTATTAGCCATTTAATTTATTGAAAATATAATAATTACTTATTGCCTTTATTTAAAGTTATAATTAAAACTCATATATATGTGAAGGAACGACTTCACAGGCTGTTTTTATAAATCTGAATTTTGTGAAGGGGCAGCAAAAGGGTCCCAATTTTTGCCTGGATTGACCCCTGATAGGAATATATAGTATTTCAGGTAAATTGGAGTGGAAGGCTAACAATTTATCTGAAAAATCAGCCTTCCACTCCAGTTTATCTGAAATGAATTTTCAGGGTTGATGAATAAAAAATTTCTAAATATGTAGTATGTTTATATTTATAATAATTATGTTATAATTATATCAAACAAATTTCTGTTTAATGATCCGACTCATTGAAAACCAAACCCAACCACCTGAACCTGACCTGCCGGAAAAAATTTCAGTCAACCTGGTCCAAACCTGACACACAAGAAAAATAAATCAATCAACCCAAATATAACAACCCAACCTGCAAAAAAAAGAAAAAAAAAAAAAATCAGTCAAAATAACTTTCGAATTTCTATTACGCCGGGTTCAGGTAAAATCAGATTATTTGACCCGATGCACATGCAAGACTCCAATTCAGATTTCGACTTAAAATGAAGATAATCTCAAAGATAAAATTAATGTTTAATTTAAAGTTAATTGAACTTCAGAAATTTAAAGCAACATTTTATTATTGATTTATTATTTTTTTTTAATATAAAAAGTTATTAACTCAGATGTAAAGATTATAAATCAAATAGGTTTTTGCACATGTAATTTTAGTTTGATTTCTTTAGAAATCTACCTATTGCAATCACTTCGTTTATCTATCTATCTATCTCTTTATATATATACTGTGGAGCACCGTTTATACGTTTTTCAAGGGACCGTTCCTAAAAAACGTATAACTGAAAAAAACGTACAACTGAAAATTCGTTTTAACATTAATACACAATAAAATATCATATTAATAATAAAAGTCTAATCAATTTTCATGATTTCCTTTACATTTATTCGAATAAGATATATTTTAATTATATTTAAAATATTTTTAAAAGGTTGAATAAAAATTAAATAATAATTAAAAATATAGAAATTCAGAAGTTTTTTTTCAAGATTTCGATTTTAACTTTTAAAGACAAAGCCTTTTGTTCTCTAAATGAAGATGACATTTTTGCAAACGATTAAAGGAAAGAAAAATAAAAATGTTTATCCAACCGTAATGTCAAACAAACACGATAAGAAAATCTTCTACGGAAATGAGTAATAAATCTTCAAGTTTACAAAATGCCTATAAAAGTTGTGGGCTTTTTTCCTTTCATACCCCATTCCTGGAATCAATTAAAAGAGAAAGTGGGAGGTCTTCAAGTGGTCACTGGCTACTTGGCTTATCTCTGAAAATTTCTCTAACCCCCCTTCCCCCCAGGCTATCGATGCAAGTCGCACTTTGTTCTTTAGCCGCACTTTGTTACCATAGTTCTAAGAAAAAGTAATCGAAAAAAAATAAGAATAAAACATAAAGAGCATTCATCTTTTTTTTTTTTTTTTTTAATCCTGGAATGAAACTCAAACTTGACATTCTACAAGGAGGAAAAAAAAAACGTATAAGTGAAATTAAGAATTTACTTGTGTCGTATAAACGAAATATTTTAACATTAGAATTCAATGGAATGATTTGGGACCGAAGTCGAAAAACGTATAAATGAGAAACGTATAAAAGGTGCTCCACTGTATAATGAAAATTTTGTCATCACGATAACTCCCGAAATAATACTCCAAATTGAATCAAATTTGGACAGCAAACTTATAGATATCTTGGATGAGTTCATTAACCAAGTTGCTCCGCCTTTTTGTTTTCAAGTTGAGGCCTGTGAAGTCGTTACTTCACATATGAGTTTTAGTTACGGCTTTAAATAAATGCAATAATTAAAAATATCTTAATTCTAATAATATTTATCTGTTGAGCGATTAAATAAATCTTCTAAGAACAAAAACATATTCTTTAAAATTAATAATTTATTTCGGCTAGTCATATGTTTATATGACATCTCTCAGAATTATAATCTCTCCTAAATCATTTAATAAATGAAATATAAAAAATATTATTTTCATTTATAAACCATTGTATACATAATTACATTTTCATTCTTTTAAATTGCGTAAGTTTATTTATTAGAAACTAAATTTAAGCAATATGTTTCCATTCGAATATCATTAAAGGGTAATTTATATTTTTTTAATGACAGGATGTGCAATAAATCGCAGACTTTATGTCTCCTTCACAAGCATATTTTTTTATATTTTAATCAGTTAAATTTTGAATGATAAAAAATGTGCAGCAATGTATTAGTTATAAAACTAATAAATTTTGATAAAAAAGAGCCTATTGAAAAGAGAGTATTGAAAATGATTGATTGAAAGTTTACTGTGATTATCTAATTTTTTATTTTTCAATTTCATTTAAACATTATTTTTCAGAATTTGACATTGGTTTTTTTTTTAAAATATATATTTAGATAGGTATACATTAGATTACAAGAAAGAAGAAAAAGTTGTTTTACCAACTGCTCCAAAAGCAGCAAGAGGACCTGATGTAGATTTGAGTAAAGTTCCAACACGGGAACCTTTCACAGCTTTTCTTGGAAATTTACCTTATGACATTACAGATGATGATATTGTAATGTTTTTTCGTGCGCTTAAGGTTAGCTGATTTTATTAATTATATCTTATAATCTAATGTACCTTTTTAACAGTAGTGGCTTTGGTAGTGCCCATGGTACTTCACATATTTTTTTTTTTTTTTTTTAATATCCCTTTAAATTACAATTCTAAGAAAACTATTATATACAATTTGCATTTAAATTCAAATAGATGTAATGGTGGATAGAGAGAGAGACCTTATCTGCCTTAAACAGTATTTTATAGATTTTATATTAAACTACACTAAGTGTGTACTTCAGTTAAAAAAAAGCAGTTACTTGTTTATTTATATATGAAACTAAATGAACTTGTTACTTATTTATTTTTTTTTTATATATAAAATTACAACATTAAAAATTAAATTTTTTAAGGTAAAGACAGAAAAACAGGCTCATTCAATTAAATTTTTATGTACTCAATTACTATTTGTCTTGGGATTTATTGCTGGTGGCACATTCTGGGATTATTGAAATTGCTGATGCTTTAAAAAACAAGTGAGAGATAAGATAGATTTGAATCATTCCTTGTTAAGAGCAATGTCTCATTCTGTTTGTATATTTAGAAAGTAAAAATTGTGCAGCACGGTGTTCATTTTGGCCCTTACAGACATTATTCCAGAACTTTCCTCTAAAAAAAAAAAAAAAAAATTATTATTGTAATGTTAGAGCTTAGTAGTTTTCTAATAGGTTACAAAAACATGTGTATTTTTTTTTTTTTTACTGTGCTACTATGGCAATGAATAGACTATATTGCTTTAGAATATAACATTGTTTTATTTTCCTTTTTACTTCATAATAATGCATAGTATAATTAAGAATTTAAAACATTGGATTTACGTTTAGTTCTTAAAAAATGTGAGTTACAAATTTTAGGCTTGTGGATGAGTGTTGCAAATTGATAGACATTTCTGCTACTGGACATTTTATGTATTTTGAAATTGAATAGTTTCTAACTCTTTTAGTTTTTTTTTTATTTTAGGCTTAAGACAAGATAATTTTCTAAACTGTTTAAAAATTTTGCTAAATTCAATGCAATTTTTCACTAATTTGCTATGATAATCCTCCCAGACAGAAAATAAATACGACTGTTGATACATGTTTGCCCATGTTTATATAAGAAAATTAATTTGAAATTACTATATGGAAAGTAGTATCACTTAATTGAGTTTTATGAATTTAAATGTTGAATATTTCTACGGTAGTTATATTATACCTTTATTCATCTTGCAGCAAAATTTTTAGCTGTGTTTTATTTGTTTTTTCACGCTATTGTTTTTAGTTTTCTTGCATAATGTAAGATTTTAAAAATATTATTTTGAGTAATGTCTAAATATGCTTCATTATTTACAGTGAATGATGCTAATAAAATCTATTGCTTTATAATTTTTTAGGTTAAAAATGTTCGTCTTCCCCGTGAAAATGGTGATAAAGGAAGAATAAGAGGTTTTGGTTATGCTGAATTTTTTAATAGACAAGATTTAATCCAAGCACTTGCATTGAATAATGAGGTAATTCATAGCCTTTTTTTTTAGCTTTGTGTTTAGATTTTTTAAAAACTACAATGTATATTTTTATTTTTTATTTAATCATAATAATAATAGTAGACTTTTTTTTTTTTTTTTTCTCTTGGGTGTGGGTAGGGGTGGGGAACATTTGAAATTTCATTAAAAAAAAAAAAAAAAAAAAGTCAGTGAAAGAAAACTTAAGTGATAACAATTTATTGCTTGTAACTTAAGAACTGAATTAATGATCATTTAGTGATTTGTTGGTTTCAGTAAGGAATTATTGAAAGGAGGATTTGGATAAAAGTTATAATGAAAACTACATTAACTCTCATTCATTAACACCAAGAAACTTAAATATATTGGGGAGCTTTAATTTTTTTAATTTTATGTCATATCTTTCTTTATGTATTATTTATAAAATTTTGATTTATTTTTTAAATTTCAATATTTGCATAAATGCAAAAAGTACTGCAAATGTGAGATTTACATTATGATAAATTTACTTGACCATCAATTTACTTTACCATTAACATTAACTTACAGACGTTAAAAATAAAATGTCATATTAAAATGTTTGAGTAAGAGGAATGGAAATTAACATTGAAACAAATAATGAAATAAAAATATTTAAACTCTATGGCATTCTTAGATGAAAATGACTATATGGAATTGCTGAGCAATATGCTCATTTGAAGGTACCACAAATATAAACTAATTTTTAGTCATTTTTTATAGATTTTCTACTGACACTCACTATCTAATATTTATGGAAAATATAATTTTATATTGAATCTTATATCAGTAATTTTTTAAAAAGAAAATTAGTAATTAGCACTTGAAAGAGTTTCCTAGTAATTAGCATCATCTTGATATAAGTGTAAAAAAAAAAAAAAAAAAATAAATAAATAAATAAATAATATATTATTCTTACTTTTTGCATTTTCAGACACTAAAGAATAGAGCCATCAAAGTTACTCTTGCAGGGGAACATGGTATGTGAGATTTTTCCTCTTTCATCTATAAAACAGTTTCTATTATTGTCTAAATTTCTTTTTTGAACTTCTATTATATATTATTGATATTTTTTAGATAAAATATTAGGTTAAAACATATTTAAAATTAAATATGATTTCCATTAAATTAATTTGCAATATACCAATTCTGTTAAATCGTTTTTTTTTTTTTTTTTTTCCATTTTATTTTGCAAGATAAAAATAATACAAATTGAAATACTGTATTTTCCACTGTATAAGACAATGTGGTATATATAATATGTTAACTCTTTTCAAGCCTAAAATAGGTTTGTTTTTGGTATATTCGGTGAATAAGTTGATTCCTTGTTTTACTTTGTGAAAACAGATCATCAATTTGGTATTAATGTTACCATATACCAATTTCTAAAAAAAACTGGCTTTCACGATTGTTCACAAATCTTTAAAATATCAAAACGTTGAAAAGAAAAAAAAAAAAAAAAAAAATTCAAGGTATCAATAATCCTGTTAATTTTGTTTCGTTAAATATGTGATCTATTACTATTAAATTAGTTATTCATTTATTTGTATATACAATAATGATACAAAACAACAACACTAATCATTCATAAATCGTCATATGGAATAGCAGCTATTTGCCCGGGTATGAATTCACATTGCAAATTTAAGTTTATTAAATATTAATAACATTAGAGCTTTGTCAAAAGTGATTAAGTTTGTGATATTTAAGCTTACTATAAATATATGTATATATAAGTACAAATTTACTGTACCTTTCTGAATAATGTACTTTTACTCTTTAAATAGTTTGCTGCATTTTAAAAATTGTAGCTTCAATTATTGACGATATTCAATATAGTGTTTGGAAATCTTATCAGATTTGCAGTGAATTATTGCCAAAGTACTTTATATTGATATTTTAAAATCTATTAGTTTGTTTTGCACAAATTTATAATTCAGAGTTTTTTGTATGCATAGGAATGTTACCCTATTACTTTTTTTTCTTTAATTACTAATCTATTTTAGTAAATAAAAAAAACAAAAATCCTTTGTGTTGTGAAATTATATTATTGCTTATGTTATTCTTATTACTAGAGAAAAGTGGTGTACCCTGGACATAAGTGTACCTCAGACCTATGCCATTTCTAGCTCTATTTCTTTAGATATATAAACAATATCACATGCAGTTAAAACATTTACTGTTAGGGGCCTCAGTGAAGTAATCTATGTTTGCTTGGAAGCTCAACTTTTTGAAGAGTTCTTGAAAAAGTAAATTCACCTTGCAAAAGTAAATTTTTTTCAGATACTTTTATGTATTTCTGTACCCACACATACATTATATATTCTGAAATGAATGCTATGCATCACGAAGTGGCTTTCTAGCTATAACCCCATGTACTTCTAATCAAGCCCAACCGGAACATCATGATTAACAATTTCGTTTTTAGTAAGAGTGGTGTACCTTGGACTGGTCATATTTTGTGGTGGATCAGAAATGCGGCTCCAAAAGTTAACATTTGGAATTAACTTAACCAATTACAATTTTGATTATGAAAAAGTGTGAGGATTTTTACCAGTAATCTCAATATGACTTAATGTAGACATTTTTATGTTAATATTTAATGTTTTCCACTTTTTAGATTTAAATTAGACTTAATATCAATGCGATTGTGACAGATTAATGATTTTGAAATAAAAATAATTATGTGTTTGAATTCATATGAGTGTAATTGATTAATAAATAGATTTTCTTACTTAAAATTGAGTTTTTCTGTAGTCTTTTAACAAAGGGTCCAAGGTACACTATCAGTGATGTACCTTGGACCTAATTGCTCTTTTTTTTATTTTTAAAAAATATAATTGATGTAATTTTAATAAGATTTTGAAATAAATATATGTTGTATAAACACTATACAGTATTTAAAAAATCTATTTGTATTTAATTTTGGTGAATAATTACAAAGTTAAAATTAGAAAAGTGAGAATAGGTTTGAGGTACCCCACCTTCCCCTATTTCAGTTTAAATATTGAAAGTGCGTAACTATAGTAAATATAAAAATTTAATAGTAATTTGTTTTGACTGTTATTTGTAAAAAATAAGTAATTTTATGAGAAATCATTTTCTTCTGTATAGATGGTGACAGAGATAGACGAGATGGAGGTGTAGATAGAACTTCAGGGGATTGGCGAGCTGACAAAAAGGATCAGTTTTCAAGAGATGAACCATCTAGAAATGGTTTGTCTTACTTTTCTTCTCTCTTTTCTTAATTGTTTTTGTTCTATATTTTATCCAGTTAATGTACATAAATAGTTTAAATTGTATATTCCCATATGATATGTGAAGTAATATGAAAGTTAATTGCCTTTAAAAATGTGGGAATTTTATCCATTAGCAGTGAAAGAATTACCTGCTTCATTAATCAGCAATGCTAAAAAAAAAAAAACATTTTAAAAACAACTAGATATTATTAAATATGATTTTCTTTCAATTAGCTGCAAACTAATCCTAGAATTCAGTGATTAGTGAAAAGAATGTACTTAGACAATCAATTGGGATTAAATGTAAATGTTGTTAATCATCTGTGAAACAATCCTGCATTTTCACAGTCGACTGTTAGAAAATTATTCAAAATTATATTTTCAAGTTCAAAAAATTCTTTGCCTACAATGTTTGTATCAGGGATGAGATTTTTCAGCATTTTGTAAATTTAGATTTTCAGCATTTTTTTTTTTTCTCCCGTTTGTATGTACGAGGGCTATTTTTTTTTTTTCAACCTCCGATAGGCTATTAAAAAAAAAGGGTAAATATAAAAAAATGATTTTATAGCCAAAAGTAATGTAGATTAAAGGTTACTTCTCTACATAATCACCTTGATGATTGAGGCATTTGTCATATCTGTGAACAAGCTTTGAAATACCTTCTTCATAAAATGTTGTCGCCAGTGACTTCAAGTGAGTTATGACAGTTTCTTTGAGCTCCAAGCCAGTTTGGAAGCGTTGCCCTCCAAGCCACTTCTTTAGTTTCGTGAAAAGATGGTAATCACTGGGCGCTAGGTCGGGACTATATGGTGGGTGTTCGAAAACGCCCCATTTATCGTCTGTAGCGACAGACTTGTGTCCTTGACCTCCATCATGCACATCAGTTGGGCCATCTTTAAATTTTCGACACCATTCACTCATAAAGTTGTCTCCATACACTCGACTCATTCTTCGATAAATTTCCGCTGCACTATTCCCTTCTGCCTGCAAGAAACTAATAACACTTCACAATTCACACTTGGCGGGAGAATCAATAAAGACAGCCATGTTTACTTGACTGCAGCTGAAAACGAATTAGCGTGTTGCACTCGACAGTGACAGAGAATGTAGAAGAGGAGATGCACTGTCACATGCTGCGCACGCCAGTCACCTGCCGCATGTCTGGCCTTCATACCGTGTGATCGGAGGTTGAAAAAAAAACAGCCCTCGTAGTTTCAGATATGCATTCATTACATTAACTAATCAAATAAAGCGTGATTGAATACTAAAGCATACATTTTTTTTCCTTCTTCCTTTTTTTTTAATAAATTGAAGATTAAAAAACATATGTATTACCCTTATATAATAGACTTTGTCATCAAAATTATAGTATTTCATTTCAACATCTTGCCTTTGCATACATTTTCAGTTTTTCTGTCTTTGCTTTCTACTTTCCCTGCATTTTTCTGTAAGTAAAAAGACCCCTTTTCTTTTGCTAAAATATCTCATCAAAGAGCATCAAAATCAGTCATACCTCACGCTAACCTCTGGGAATTTGACTTATTATTATAATACACGTTTTTAAATTCCATTTTCACATTCAGAAAATTCATGGTTACTCAGAGTTGCTGCAGTACCTGGAATTCAGGGAAAACCTGGAAAAATGAGGAAATTTGAAAAACTATTAAAAAACAGAGAAAATTCAGGGAATTTGGAAATTTTTTGGAAAAAAAATTGGAAATTTTTTTTCATAATCAAATCTTTAAAATTTTAGTGTTTTATAATAAAGAAGAAAAAGTCAATTATGGTTTTCCCCCCCCAACTATAGTAAGTTAATAAAATTAATATACCCTTGGTATGTTCAATTGATTTGTAAACATGTTAGATTCTAATGCTGCATTATTGTGTATCTTCTAGATTACTTTTAAAAGAGACAGGAAAGACTCAGGGAATTTTTTTCTCTTGATTTGTGTAGCAATCTTGCTATTAAACAATTGCAATCAAACCTTGTTTTGTTTTCTAAAGGCTTTTTCCCATCTTTTTCCAAATTTATATTGAAGCTATAAAATATTGTATATTAAGAGTCAAGATAGGTGAATTAATAAAGTTAAAATGGTAGTAATAATAATTCTAAATTGTGCTATTAAAAATATAGTTGAAAAATATTCAAAGAATGTGAAAAGCTGTATGTTGTGTTGAATTTGAGTGAATTAATGGTATAATATTTACTTTACAATATAATTATTTATTTATTCCTTACATTCTTTTCTTGTTTTTTTTCCTGTTGCGGTGAGTGTACTTTGAATTCAATTTCTTTCTGGTTTTGTCTGTTCTGAATGTTTTGGGCCTAGAGCAAAGATATTTGGCTTTTGCTATCTTTGCGACAGAAAAACATTCAGTTTGCCTGTTTTGTATTCTACCAGACCCTTGATAACATTAGAATGCAAACATGTTATTATCGAAGTCCAAATTGTTTAATTTCATTTTGCTTTGACTTTATTTCATTTTTGATTTGATTTGGGTAGTCTTTGATATTGATCATATTAATTGTTTGATTGAATTACTAATAATATTTAATAATCTTTAAATTATAACTGTATGCTCTGATGTCAAGCATTGATGATCTAAAGCCTGTAGTCTTGATATTTTCATCCAATAAAGGACACACATAGGAAGTTCATTGACAAAAGCTATAAAACTTTTTAAATCAATATAACCATTAATGTTAGTACTTAAATCTATCTTCATTATTTTTTGAATTGTTAAACATCAAAATATCTCAACCTTTTGTAGACACTCAAGTGAAATTAAAATGATTATAGTATCGTGAAAACCTTCACATATATTGAGATTTCTTTTCTACCATAGTCAGTAATTAATAATATGTCATGTAAAGATAATGATTTGTAAAACAGTAGTTAAAATTTTTGGTTGAATTTGAAATTTATTATCAATAAAAATATAAAACTTTTGCTTCTTAAAATTAAAACATTATAAACTTTCAATTCTCAATTCATATTACCGAAATTTTGTATAGTGGTGTACTAAATTACTCTAAGTATGATCCCATGCAAAGTGCGAAACTTGAGCTGAAAATATATAAAAATAAAAGGAAAAGATACACTCACCAACTTGTAGAATGACAGAAAATCACATAAACTTGTATGAAGAAAAAAATATTTTATTCATTTCACAACACTAAACTTTGAACATCATGACTGGTCAGCTGTAAAATGACTATTAAGATGAGAGAGATTTATGTGATAATCACTTTAACACTTATTGAATTACAAAATACTATAACATTTATTTATTCAAAATGATGACTTATCATTGTTATTGGTGATGTTATTTGATTTACAAGAAGGATCATATTGTTTATCATGTCCAGCAATGTACACAAAGTTCGTCGTTCTGTTATAAAACACAAAATTATTGGAATCCCAATATATTATTTCATAAAATAAATACCGTGCATTTTATTTTCTTCTGCTGGATTGATGATACTATTTCAAACTACAGTTACAATCATCGTTGCCATGACTTCTTATGTACTTATATTCTCGTTGGCATCACTTAACAGTATCTCCCCATCAGAGAGCATTATATGGGATCAAGCTCCACTGGATGTCAATATTCCAACCGATTTAATTGGATACTTGATATATGCCAAATAGCTATTAATTTTGACGTTTCTATTCTGCACAAAAAAATAGATCGTTCACGATCTATGGTGACGAGCTCTGACGATCAGTAATAAAATCAAATGTTGTCTGTTAGAGCTAACAAGTTGTTGCTAGTCTACTTGTAAATTAAAGAAGAAGGCATCCGTGATTAACTTAGACAAACAATTAACTCATCACTCATCCCATTATCCTGGCCTGGGATGAGCGACTGATTATTAAAGGTAAAAGGAAAAGAGGAGCCATGGTACTGAAATAAAATGTTATTCTGACTTAAACATAAAATGACGAAAAAAACCTTGTGGAGGGTTTGGAGACCACAGCAATAATAGCTGCGTTCCTAGCCCCCGCTTGCACCTTCATCGATTCTCTGTAACTGTACTCAACTGAAAATTTTCGGCCCTGAATTTGAAGAGATGTGCCGAGAAGAACCAATCAGCAGCCACAAACGGTGATCGCATCAACCGGAAAGTAAGCGCATCGTCACTTCCAAGGAAGGTTCCAGAAAGTTCTGGTAGGATTTCCCCACATTGCACCTCCCATAGATGTGCGGGAGAACCAGAAAACATGGCCGCCACTCAAAATCGCTGGCACACATATGTAAAATTGCCAAAATCGCTTCAATAAAAATTTGAAGATCAAAACTTTAATTATTGACGTATTTTAAAAAGTAAGGTATCCTTTTAAAGGTTATTTCACATAGATTAACCCCGTAAATAAAGAAATTCCGAAATACTTACCGATAACATTTTAAGATTGTAAATGACTGGGAGGAGGTTAATGATGAGATAGTTAAATTTATTAAAGTTTCTTTTCCTTAAATTATATTTTTTACATTTTAATTGTTTGAAAATTTGATAGATATTGTTGTTCATCTGAAAAGTAATTGTATCTACGTTAATTAAGATTTAACTATCTAAATTCTTGATTTTGGTGTCATTTTAGCTTCACTGAACTGTTATTTAATTATTCTTTTGTGAAACTGTTTATCTAAACGATGTAATTTAAATATTAACCTGAATGTTACGTAAAAGTAACGCATAACATGTCATACGATCTCTAATGGTTTTATAAAGCATAACAGAAATGTACTAATATTTAAATTAATGCATCATGCTTTATTTGAAAAAGATGTCTGGATTTTGGAAACTTGTTGTATAGTAATTTAAGCCATAATATAATATCCTTAATAGATATTTGTAGGAAAAAGGGGAGAAGATTATGAATTTTATGAAATATTGAGGAGTATGCTCATTTGTTTTAATTCAATTTTTTTTTTTTTTTTTTTTCAGATTTTTCAAGAGGTGGGTATTCTGATCGCGAACCATATCGACCTAGATCAAACTATGATAATAAAGATTATGGACGATATGACAGATTTGAGAGAAATGGTGACAGAAATGATTTTTCATTCAGAAATGACAGAGACTTTGGTAGAGATCAGGATAGACGAAACAATGATCGAGGCTATGGTTTCTCAGACCGTGGTATGTATCTTTGTTCTTTAGCATTTAATTTTTTCCGTTAATACATAGGGGAGAGTGGCCCACATTGGGAAACCTTAAATTTTAGCTTTGTTTTTGTAAATAGGAATTAGTTTTCTTAGGACATCATAGTGGATAGCATAGTCTACCCTTCTGTGTGTTTTGGAATTTCTCACTTTACAAGTAAGGATTAATCCAGATTCATTTGTTTTGAAAGATTCAAAGTTACATTAATGGGTGATTTCATAAACAAATTTCATGTGCAAGAAATAAAAAAAATTTAAATCTAAGCATGTGGGAATTAATATATGGACTTTCATAATAATTTTAGTGTTAAAAAATGCATTGTACTGTTAAGACGGACTTTTTGAGAGTTACATTATGATAAGGATCCAAATGGGGTAGGTTGGGGCACATAGTGGTAGAGCAGGTTGGGACACTTTTTCAACTTGCCCCACTATTGTACAATGAAAAGAAAACAGACTTTAAATGTGCTAAAATTAAGAAAATAGTTATTCTTAATAAGAAAATTGTTTTTTCATTAAAGTTAAAAAAATAAATTTTCTAAATATCATTATCTAAAAAGTGTCCCAAGGTGCCCCACCTTCCCCTATACATATTGTTGTGGCTTTCTAAAATTTTTAATTTTGGAATATGTAGGTGTACAGAAGAAAAATCTGAATAAAAAATAAATTGTTAAACATTACAATAAGTATTCTTTAATTATCTACCATTATTGTTCCTAAATTTGCATTACTTATCGTATACCGTTCTTGTTATTCTATGATAAGCTATTTTTTTGAAAATTGTGGAAAACATGGGAATTTCATAGTATTAAAAATAAAATAAATAAAAATAATAATTTTATTTAAAACTTATAAATTCATAAACTAGCATGTCAATCGTTTAAGCACCCCGAAAAGCTTTTAACCCCAAACTTTCATAAAAATTCCTCTATCCATTTCTAAGTGAATCCAATTTCTGCCATATGTTGCAATTGGGCGATAAAGGGTTAACTTTGAACGTGAATTTTTCTGAAGATGAGGCTAAGTTTAAACGCTTTAGCACCCCGAAAAACACTTAAATCCAATAATTTTTTTAAATCGCTATGCCCATTTTGAAGTAAATTTCTGCCATATGTTGCAATGGGACGATAAAGGGTGAAGAGCAAACAAGATTTTTCTGAAGAAGAGGATATTTCCAATCGCTTTTTCTCACCAAAAAAACCCTAACTCCAAACTTTCATCAAAATCGCTATGTCCAATTTCGTGTAAACCTTATTTCTGCCATACATTGCAATTGGCCTTTAAAGGTTTAACAGTGAACGTGAAAGTTTTTGAAAATGAAAATATTTCCAGTCATTTATGTACTCCTAAACTTTCATCCGAAATCTCTATATCGATTTCCGAGTATGTTGATATTCCCATATGTTGAAATTGGCTGATGAAGGGTAAACTGAGAATGCAAATTTTTCTGAAGATGAGGGATGTCCAATCGTTTTAGCACCTCCTTGAAAACACTTAATCCCAAATTTTCAACAAAATCGCTATATCCATTTCCGAGTAAACCTGATTTCTGCTATGTTTTGCAATTGGCCGATAAAGGGTTAACTCTAACTGTGAACGTGAATTTACCTGAAGATGAGATCCAATCTTTTTTTCTCATCAAAAATCCCTAACTCCAAACTTTCATCAAAATTCTTTCTCCATTTCCGTGTAAACCCAATTTCTGCCATACATTACAATTGGCCTTTAAAGGTGAACACGAATTGTGAATAATTGTGAACACGAATTTTTCTGACAATGAAGACAATTCCAATCGTTTAAGCACCCCCAAAAGCACTTATTTTCAAACTTTCATCAAAATCCCTATAGCCATTTCTGAGTGAACCGAATTTCTGCCATATGTTGCCATTGGCCAATAAAGGGTCAATAGCGAACACAATTTTTTCAGAAGATGAGGGTTAATCCAAGTACCCCCAAAAACACTTAACTACAAACTGAAAATCGCTATATCCATTTCCGAGTAAACCCAGTTTCTGCTATATGATACATTGGGCCGACAAAGGGTTAATAGCAAACACAAATTAAAGTCGCATGTTTATAGTTAATGATGTTTATCTTGGCATCAAAACTGATATTTAAGAGCTGTTCTTACATCTTTACAATAAAAATATTTCTTTTCATGTGCGTTTAAGTGAAATTTTGCCCTATTCTACCATGTTAAGAAAATCATAAATTTTGAATAACTTCTGAAGTTTTTTAATTAGAATGTTGCAAATAAATATAGGGTCCTTGCCAGTGTCATAAATAACATTTTAAAACTGGCCTGACCTCTCTGCGATCATTTGTTCGTGAGATATCGTGTAAACAGACTAACAAACTAACAGACACCCTACAGATGGACACCATACAAATTTTGTCATTTTTGCATTCCTCACACCTGAAAACAAGTAAAAAAGTAAAAAAAACGAGGTCAAAAAATTTCATGATTACCTAAGTTCCCCATACCTATAGTATGATTGGGAACTAAAATTCAACGACTGTACCAGTGTAGGTCAAAGTCCAAGTAAATACCAAGTTTAATTAAATTTCATTCATTTGTTACATTTACCATGAAAAAAAAAAAAAAAATTTTTATACACACCGAGACGGATATTTCCTAAGAATGGTTCAGACATCGCAAAATGTGTAAATCCATCAAAAAACAGAGCTTGAAAAATTTCAGGGATTTAATGCTTCTTTCTTAAGTATATACAGGGTAATTCAGAGGTCATGGGACAAAGAGGAGAGGTAGAGAACATCATAAGGATTTAGAATTGTATAGGAACCCTTGTTCCCAAATGTCATTTTCTCTTTAAGAACTGGATGTTTCGGGTTGCTGTGTACTACTCTGCCTGCTCTGTAAATTTAAAAATGTTGCATGCTTCATTATTTCCCAAAATCATACACAGTGCTTGTGTTATTGTAATCACTGCGATAAAATACATAGATAAAAGCAGAATTTATTTATTTATGTAAACATTAGCATGTAAAAACTGTTAAAAAAAAAAAAAAAAAAAAATCAACATTTTAAAGCTGTTTTGAGACATGGGTTCCTATACAATTCTGAATCCTTGTGATGTTCTCTGTGTCCCCTCCAAGTTTGTGCCATGACCTCAGAATCACCATGTATAAAAAAGTTAAAAGATAATCAACTTTTATTTTACTTCTGCATTTGCTTATTTTGATGACTTCTAAGCAATTAAATAATTTAAACGCTTAATTTAAATTTTTAAATGAAGCATTATTAATTAAACATATATAAGTAAAAACCTTACCTGTTAGCTCCATTATATTTGCAAAAAGCTTTTCATAGGAGGGCCCTCCTATGAAAAGCTTTTTGCAAATATAATGGAGCAAACAAGTAATGTTTTTACTTATATAAGTTTAATCAATTTAAACACGTTATTAATTTTTCTTTTGGGTAATAAAACTAATTCCTTATCTCTAAATATAGATTTATTTTACTGTGTTTTTTACAGGAGGTAATCGTGGCGGTGGCCGTCGAGACTTTAACAGAGATAGTTTTAACAGACGTGATGAACCTAGAGATCGTTTTAGAGATTCTTCTGAGCGTGATTATCCTCCCAGAGATAATTATGACAGAAGACCGCCACCTGACAGACCTTCTTATGATTCAGGTATGATTTTCTTTGATTTATTAAATGGTGTTTATCTTTTATTTTCTTACTTATTGAATATAATACTAAATATGTGAGATAGTGTAATATATTAAAAAAAAAAAATGTATGCGCATGTAAATAAGCATATGTAATTTATTTCAAATATTTTATATAAATTTTTAAAAGCTAATCAAAAAATTGTGATATGCTTAAATGTGTATCATAGGGGATCATAATGAACTTGAGCAAAATTTAATAGTTCTGTTCTGGGATGACCAGAATGAGGCTATTGCAAAAAATCTCAGTTGATAAAAATCTACTGTCATTTTGTAAAATCTGTTTTTTAAAGTTGAAAAGTTGACAGGTGTGGTTATTTTAAGGGTCTTTTAGAACTAAAAGATGTTTCTTTTATTTATTCATGTAAGTTACACTTGTTTTTCTGAAAAGAGAAATTTTAGAAAATGCATTTATCGAAAACTAAGAACAGAAAAATTGTGGCATGATTCTGTTATTACAGTACTTCTTTTTTTTTTCCCTTTTCTTTTTACTTTCTCTTACCCATAAGGTAGAGAAAGTATTGTTTTTGGGTCAAATTTTCGAACGTGAGTTTTTGTTATATTTACATGTTCTGAGGTCCCCTGAATACAAAAATCATGTTTTTAGCAAATGGTCTGTGTGTGTGTCTGTCTGTTACCAGCATATCTCAAGAACAAATTTTGGCAGAAAGTTCAAACATGGTATTCTAAATGTGTATCATATAGGGATGCTACAGTAAGCTTTTCATTAAGATCAAGCAAATGGTTCGTGTACAGGGACAATCAAAGAGAATTCTAATACATTACATCTATGGGGAAATTGCAGGTAAGTAGAGTTTAAAGTCTATAGACTGCAGTAAACCAAATGAAGCGAATATATATTTTTTGTAACAGAGATAGTCAACTGGGAAAAAAAAATTGTGTATGTAGGAGCCTCACCTCCCCCCCCCCCCTGGGAGGGGGGAAGTCCCCCCTCGAGGGGAGTAAATTTTCATGATGGGTATCTTTCAAAAGAGCTTGCGAATACCTTTAAAACGAATGGTTGAACCATCGATCTGCGATAATTTAAAACAAAGTTATTAATTTTTTTCATTTTTAACGATTTTTTTTTTTTTTAACTGTAATATTAAGAATAAATTCAACTTTTTTTGGATATTTAGTGTTATACTACTCTAATATGGAAATTGTCTGCATTATCATAAAAAATAATTTTTTTAAATAATAATTTTAATAAATTATTTTTTAAAAACAGAATTAATTTTTAATAGCCAAATTAAATTATATATTAATGTTGGTACATGAATGAAACGGGGGGTTGTGGGGGGCGGTAGCCCCCTGCATACAGAACTAATTATCATATAAAACTTTTCCGAAGCCTAATTTGAATTGTTTAACGCAGGTTTACAGTACTCGTTATCTTACCTCTTAATCTGCAACCTGTATTTATAGTATTAAATTTCAGGGTAAGAGAAAGTCGTGTGAGTGACACATCAGATTATTTATTTAGTGAAAACAGTGTTTAAAAAAAGAAGATATAAAAATTATGCTTTTGATAAAAAAAAAAAAAAAAAAAAAAAAAAAATTCAAATTTTAGACTTAAATTATCTTGAGAATAATGCATATGTGCATGTATATGGGAAAATGTTTGATTTACTCGCTAATGGCAAGTAATTTTTCAGATGTGAATTTTAAGTCATTCAGTTTCTTTGAGGATATTAAACATAGTTGTTGTTGTTATTACTTATGCTTGATAACTATCATGTCCTCACACATAAAAAAATATTTAATTTCTTATATATTCATTTTTTAGGAAAAGCTTTAACTTACCCTTTTCTTTTGAAATTATTAAACTTTTACTTATTTTTCTTTTATTAAAGTCCTCCTTGTATGCCCAAGTGCTTTACTAATTTTTAATAAAAAGCAGTCCCACTTTCCAATTGACATTCATTTCAAAGATTTTTTTCTTCAGATTATTTATCAACAAGCGCCCCTTTTTATTTACATTTTAAATTACACTCTCATAAGATCAAATTTTTATTGCTTAGTTTTTGAATAATACTACTGAAAATTTTACTAGCTTAAAAGTATTTAATACTGAAGTGAAAGTACAATTACACAGAATACGTTATTTGAAGTAGGGTAGACACAATGTATGATCACAAGGAAAAGTAAGTGAAAATTAAATTACTATAGTCCGTTCAAGTTAAAGTGATACTTGAAGTAAACAAACGGGTTACCAAGGTATTCCACTTTTGTGTCTTTCTCATGGAAATGGTGACTTTTGTTATTCATGAAAATAATGTGTTAAGATTAATCCCTTAGCCCCCTCCAAACGAAAAAGAGCTTATTAAAAGATAAAACTATCCTACCAACACTTCTTTTTGTGTTTTGGCGTTCATGACAAACACTTGTACCTTATAAAACATACAACAGTGAAAGACCCATTAAAGTAAGAAATTCTAACAAAAGAAGGAGAGAAATGAGTGATCTTTGGCTAGTGCCAACAGCAACAGTGACATTATCCATTTCGCGAAACATGTGTTTTTGTTTACTTTCAGTATCAGTTTAAGTTGAACAGACAGTAGTAGCAAAGAAGAGGGCTAATAGGTAATAAATGGGCTAATGGTACATATAAAAATTTCCAATTTCTTCTTCCCCTCTCCTCCCAATATTATTTTTAAAAACTTTATTTATTTATTAATAGCACCTAAAGAAAGGAGAAAACTTCAGTTAGCACCTAGGACAAAACCTATTGAACCAGTTCCACCTCCTTCAGAAGCTATAACAAAAAGTTCAATTTTTGGTGGAGCAAAACCTGTAGATACTGCTGCTAGAGAACGAGAAATTGAAGAAAGATTAGCCAGAGAAAAAGAAAATATAGCTAAAGATCCTAGAGATGGGTGAGTTTTATATGATGTTTTCTCAATCAGGTAATATAACAGGGGTAGTAGTTGTCGTGAAATTCCTTTAAAAAAAAAAAAAATTGAAATGTCCTGAATTTCCTGAAATTTCAGTTCATTTCCAAAACTTACTTCCTTTTTTAATGAGAAAGATAATCTCAAAATGGTAATGTCAAAGTTTACCATTCAGTCAAGTTTATCAAAGTTTGTTTGACTTTATCTCATAGTAATGCAGTATTAAGTACAAAACTTTGAATAAGCATCATAAAGTGAAATGCAATGCAGTGCTTGAGAGAGGGTTTTCTATAAGTAATATTGTCACAGACGAGAGAAGCAGTATATAAAAAATCATAATATCGTTAAGTCATAAAATCATTTTACATTTTAGCCGGGGTTATTTGAGGAAGCAGTCCTCAATTCTTCCTCTTGTATCAAAAGATATGATAAGATATATAAACCAGTCATATGCTGAATATACAACTCACTTAGAGCAAATTAAGACAACAAGCTCAAAAAAGGAAGCTTGATCAATTTTATAAGTTAATGAATCAATTTGTAAGTTATTTTTTATGTACCTTATAAATTATATTTTTAACTTATTAAGTAAGTATTTTTTCCACATTATGTAATTTATATAGTTAAATATCTGTGAAATTTTAGCTGGGATCTTCTGAAAATAGGTAATTTTTAGTGCATCCTGAAATTTTATAAAAATTGAATCCTGAAAATGTTTAGAAGCCACTACTACTCCTGACGTAAATATTAAAATATGTTAATGTCTAGTATGTTTCAGGTTGAACACAAGAAGATTGTTTATGGGGGCTTAAATAAAATATAAAAAATCTTTCTTTGTTATAGTTAATTGTTCAGAAGCACATACACACACACACAAAAAAAAAAAAAAAAAAAAAAAAAAAAAATTACCAGTACTATAATATGTTTCAATATTTTTGGGACACCCTGTAATATGGATTAACTATACTCTGTTTCACTTCAACTTCTCAGCATTAAAAAAAAAAAAAAAGCATTCTGTGGATATCATGACATCAGAAATAGTTATCATTATTTTGGAATTAAAATTAGCTAAAAATCATAAAAATTAATAAATTCCAAGAAATAAGGAAATTTTGTTTATGCAACAAATATCTGTAGGAGGTAAAGGACACCATGGCAATTTTGTGAAAAGGATTGGCATCATGTACATTGTTATGGAGGATTAAGCTCTAATGTTTAGTTTTTACAAAGGAGATGAGACAGTGGAAAATAAAACTATATCATTTTCTTTACTCATGACAAATGTATTTCATTGTAACAAATCAAAGACATGGTGATGATTCTTTTTGTAAAATGGGCATGGTGTCCTTTACATCTGGGGTACAGATATTTAAAGTTGTTAAATATTTCTTTATGCTGTTAAGTTAAGGTGAAATGGAGTATATCATGGCACATTATAAGAATCACTCCTTATTTTTGCTATGAATTGATTAAATTTTAAAATTTAAAATAAATATATTTGACAACAGCTTGAACTTAATTAAAGTCAGTTCATTTGAAAAACATAGTAAATTTTATCTTTTCACATTTTCTGAATATGAAGTTTTGAATTGTTTACTTAAAAAAAAAAAAAGTAAAAAGGTTTTAGTGCTTAAAAAAAAAAAAAGTAAGTATTAAATAGTTTTAAGGTGCTTTATTGTATTTATATAATGCTATTTTATTTATTTATTTTTTATTCTTTTTAGTAGGGGTGAAGATAGAGTTCGAAAATTTAGCACTGGTTCTGGTATAAGTAACCGTTCTAGGCGTTCATCAGATTCTGGTCCTCCTGGGTCATACAGAGAGGAAGAGGAGCCAATTCCTCCATATAAACCACCTATTCCTAGACAGGTATTGAATTCTAATTTATTTTTATTACTATGTAACTATTGTCCAGTGTCCAGTCCATAAAATAAATGCTAATACAATGGAAATTTGGTTTTCTTTTAAAATTTTCAAACTTAAAGAGGAGTTCTTAATAAAGATAAATAAAAAATAAAATATTTTTAAATTATTAATTTAGTATGCATCTTTAATATAATGCAAAGCCGATAAACCAGATATTTTCTGTCAAAGAAAAATTATCTCCAGCAGCATTCTTTTTTTTTTTTTTTTTTTTTGTAGAAATATTAGATCAAGTGTACTAAAAATAATATTTATCTAATATTTCAACTAAGATTTTTTTCATTAAAAACAATTAAAAATACCTTACATTAAATCCTTTAAAAAAATGAGCTTATATATTTTGGATCCGACTGGAACCATCTTCAGAGCTCGACGACGACAAATGCTCGGTGGCTCATTCTGTTTCTTCATTGTCTCCGTCCTTCATTTTTTCACTTCTTTTCCTGTACGTAAAAAGCTGTTACCATTCAGGTGGGATCAAACTGTGTTCAACATCATTTACTGCGTCACTGGTTGTCAAAATCTCAAGTGCTTCTCTTTTAAGTGCATATTTATGTGAGTTAAAAGGAGCAATATTATGAAAATTAATTGAATCAATATTAATGGGTTTAGTGTTGTTAGTTCTTGAAAAGGCAGTGGATGGTTTGTTCTGTTTAAGGTTGGCAAGGTGTTCAGCAATCCTGTCTTTAATTTTGCGTTTAGTCATACCGATATAGCTAGCTTTATTTTTATCATAGTCTTGAAAATACAAAATTTTCAAGTCTTGAAATTTTCAAGGAGAAATTTTGACTTGAAAATTTTATAATATTTTCGAAGATTTTTTTTTTTTTTTCCCAATTTATCTTTAGTAAGATGCTTTAGCAAAAAAGTGAAAACATGTTATTTAATTTTCGCATTTTGGATAAGTCATTTCGCGAAAAATGCTACTGCAGTGGGAACCCCCCCCCCCCCCCCCCCCCCCCCCCCCACCATTGAGGGGAGTAAATTTCCATGATGGGTATCTTTCAAAAGAGCTCGCCAATACCTTTAAAACGAATGGTTGAACCATCAATATGCGATAATTTAAAATAAAGTTATCAATTTTTTTCATTTTTAACAACAAAAAAAAAATTTTTCAGCTGTAATTATTGAGAATAAATTCAACTTCTTTTTGGATATTTAGTGTTATTCTACTTCTCTAATATGGAAATCGTCTGTATTATCATAAAAGATAATTTTTAAAAATTATTTTAATAAATTATTTTTTAAAAACAGAATTATTTTTTAATAATCGAATTAAATTCTATATAAATGTAGGTGCATTAATGAAACGGGGGTTGAGGGGGCGGTAGCCCCTTTCACACAGAACTAATTATCACATAAAACTCTTCCGAAGCCTAATTTGAATTGTTTAACATAGGTTTACATAACAGTACTCGTTATCTTACCTCTTATCTCCAACCTGTATTTATAGTATTAAATTTCAGGGTAAGAGAAAGTCGTGTAAGTGACACACCAGATTATTTATTTAGCCATTATTTAGTTATAGTATTGAGTGGATTTTTTCAGTATCAGTGTTTCTTTACTTTTTTTAAAAAATCTGTTCAGAAGATCCCGTTAAGAAAAGGGTTATAGTTAATTTTATTTATGTACATTCAAGCTTTTGTTATTTATTTTGTAATATATTTTTGTTTAATGAAAGAAAATGTCTTTAAAACCTATTTTAGATTTTCTTTTTGAATCTTGAGAATTATTTTGACTTGTAATTCCCCCCTCCCCCAAATTATTCAGTTGAGACAAGCTCAAATGAGTCCAATTTATGTTTTAATCTGTTGAAAAAATTTAATGTGTTTTTTATTTTGCTGCTAAAACATAAGTAAATTCTAATTAAAACTTAAGTGCCCTTTTCACTCACCGCCGCCGGAATCCGAAACTAATGTTATTCTATGGGAAATTTTTCTTTACAAATAACTTGTTAACTAATACATATTTTTAAATTCTGTTTTCACATTCTGAAGTTCCCAGCTGTTAAATTGACGCACCTTTTCTAAAATATTATTTTTTTAATTTTTTATATTGTATTTTGAAGCTGCAAAATACGAATTTTCAATATGTGAAATTTTTTCATTTTGCAATTTCGAAATAAACTATTAAAAATTAAAAAATTACATATATGCAATGCACAAAAGGACGAATTAACATTTAAAACTTTAAAATACTTGCAAATCCTTTCACTTGAGCAGCTTTGGATATATTTCGACTCGCATAAAATTCGCGGTCATCTTCAGCTGTTTGTTATGCTGCTCTGCTGATCTTCGTCTTCATCCTCTTCCACATCATCCTCTTCACCTCCTACGTCATTCTTTCGTCGATGTTTATTTATTATGTGTTGCCAATCCTCAGGTATAATGCTATGCTCTCTTTCATTTACGGCCGTGTTAGATGTTAAAATTTCCAAAGCTTCTCTTTTTAGTGCATAGTTATGTGAGTTATACGGAGCTATTTTGATGGTTTTTAAGGTATCAGGTATTATTGGGTTAGTTTTGTGCGTGCGTGATAAAGCGGTGGAACATCTATTGTATTTAAGGTCGCTGATGTGTTCTATTTCGCGGTCTTTTATTTTTCTTTTCGTCATTCCGATATATGAAGCAGGTTTTTTACTATTTTCCAAATCAAATGTAATTTTATATATCCCTGGGGTTTCTTTAGGGTCAATTATGTCTTTTTCATTCCGAATTCGTTGTATAATGTTTCTATGGGGTTTGATGGGGATATGTATATTATGTTTAGAACCTTCGTTTTTAATTTTGTTCGCTATGCCGTTACAGAATGGTATGGAAGTGGTGAATTTAGGTTTAATCTTTTGAGCATCATTAATTTTATTGAGAGTTTTTAAGCGTTTTTTATAGAGTTTTTGTACTAGGGAGTTACTATAACCTGCACGTTTAGCAATGTTTTTTATAAATTTTATTTCGGTGTTAAGGAGATTTTTATTTGAGCAGATTAGGATGGCGCGATCTATGTATGAGCGTATGGCGGCGGTTTTGTATTGGAAAGGGGTCCTACTTTTATTATGGATAATTTCGTTATTGTTTGTTGGTTTTCTATATACAGTAGTATTAAAGGTATTATCGTGGTGTTTAATAATTTTGACGTCTAGAAAGTTTATGCTATTGTTGGTTTCTATATCGAGGGTAAATTTAATATTTTGATCAAGGTTATTTAAGTCGTTTAGGAGGGTTTGTGGGTCAATGTTATTGGGGATGACGGCGAAAACGTCATCCACGTAACGTAGCCATATTTTACAATTTTTTATTATATCGTGGGCGGAATTTTCAAGATGTCGGAGTTTAATTTCAGCAATGATGCCTGATATAGGGGAGCCCATTGGCATGCCCTTCGTTTGTCTATAGATATTACTATTGAAAGTGAAATATGAGTTGTTTAACAAAAGATTATTAGCAATAATTATTGTTTCGCTTATTTTATTGTTGCCATAGTTGTTAATTATTAGGTTTTGTATTATATCAGTGACTTCATTTAGGTTTATTGATGGGTATAAGTCTTTTACATCGAAGCTAACCAGTGTATCATCATATTTGATATTTATATTTTGGATGGATTTTATAAAAGCCTCTGTTGAGTTTAGACTGTGAGTTGAGGGGGGCAGTAGGGTTTCATAGATGTTTTTCATATATACTTCGAGATTGTATGTAGGGCCTTCTGATTTATTTACTATAGGTCTAAGTGAGGGAGGGGTTTTATGATCTTTATACTTTCCAAAAATACGGGGGATAATAGGAGCGTAATTGCTAAGTTTTGGTGGGTTATCATTAGGCCAAGATCCAGTTTTGATTAGAGATTTTGTTTTATTCATTAGTTTTTTGAGCGGGTCTTTATCAATTTGGTTTACTTCAAGTTTATTAATAGTATCGGTCATCATTTTATTGTAATCGTTTCTATCAAGTATAGTTATTTTTCCAGTTTTATCAGTCATTAGGATTGTAATATCGCGATTCTTTTTTAATTCGTTAAGGCATTTTATATCTGCATTATCGTTATAAGTCCTATTAACGTTAAGTTTTTCAATTAATTTGACAGCGGTATTTCTGATGTGAGAGCGTTTAGGTTGGGGGATAAGATCTAAGGCAGTTTCGATATGCGCTATAGTGTCTAGATGGTTGAAAGTATCATTAAGAATAAATTTTGAACCCATTTTTAGAAGTGCATCTTGATGAGTGTCCAATTTGTAATTCGAAAGGTTTAGGTAAGGGTAAGTATGTGGGTTTTTTTCTAAGAGTACGTTAGGTTTTTCACGTTTTAACCATAGTTTAAGTTTTTTGCTATGACGATTTTGCAGTTTGTAGTTATCGATATCTATAAAATGATTAATTTTCTCAATATAGGCCTTAAAACATTGTGTGTCCGTTGAATGCTCCAATTTAGCCGAGAGACCTTGATTTCATAAATTAAAGGAACGAAATCAAGGTCTCTCGGCTAAATTGGAGCATTCAACGGACACACAATGTTTTAAGGCCTATATTGAGAAAATTAATCATTTTATAGATATCGATAACTACAAACTGCAAAATCGTCATAGCAAAAAACTTAAACTATGGTTAAAACGTGAAAAACCTAACGTACTCTTAGAAAAAAACCCACATACTTACCCTTACCTAAACCTTTCGAATTACAAATTGGACACTCATCAAGATGCACTTCTAAAAATGGGTTCAAAATTTATTCTTAATGATACTTTCAACCATCTAGACACTATAGCGCATATCGAAACTGCCTTAGATCTTATCCCCCAACCTAAACGCTCTCACATCAGAAATACCGCTGTCAAATTAATTGAAAAACTTAACGTTAATAGGACTTATAACGATAATGCAGATATAAAATGCCTTAACGAATTAAAAAAGAATCGCGATATTACAATCCTAATGACTGATAAAACTGGAAAAATAACTATACTTGATAGAAACGATTACAATAAAATGATGACCGATACTATTAATAAACTTGAAGTAAACCAAATTGATAAAGACCCGCTCAAAAAACTAATGAATAAAACAAAATCTCTAATCAAAACTGGATCTTGGCCTAATGATAACCCACCAAAACTTAGCAATTACGCTCCTATTATCCCCCGTATTTTTGGAAAGTATAAAGATCATAAAACCCCTCCCTCACTTAGACCTATAGTAAATAAATCAGAAGGCCCTACATACAATCTCGAAGTATATATGAAAAACATCTATGAAACCCTACTGCCCCCCTCAACTCACAGTCTAAACTCAACAGAGGCTTTTATAAAATCCATCCAAAATATAAATATCATATGATGATACACTCGTTAGCTTCGATGTAAAAGACTTATACCCATCAATAAACCTAAATGAAGTCACTGATATAATACAAAACCTAATAATTAACAACTATGGCAACAATAAAATAAGCGAAACAATAATTATTGCTAATAATCTTTTGTTAAACAACTCATATTTCACTTTCAATAGTAATATCTATAGACAAACGAAGGGCATGCCAATGGGCTCCCCTATATCAGGCATCATTGCTGAAATTAAACTCCGACATCTTGAAAATTCCGCCCACGATATAATAAAAAATTGTAAAATATGGCTACGTTACGTGGATGACGTTTTCGCCGTCATCCCCAATAACATTGACCCACAAACCCTCCTAAACGACTTAAATAACCTTGATCAAAATATTAAATTTACCCTCGATATAGAAACCAACAATAGCATAAACTTTCTAGACGTCAAAATTATTAAACACCACGATAATACCTTTAATACTACTGTATATAGAAAACCAACAAACAATAACGAAATTATCCATAATAAAAGTAGGACCCCTTTCCAATACAAAACCGCCGCCATACGCTCATACATAGATCGCGCCATCCTAATCTGCTCAAATAAAAATCTCCTTAACACCGAAATAAAATTTATAAAAAACATTGCTAAACGTGCAGGTTATAGTAACTCCCTAGTACAAAAACTCTATAAAAAACGCTTAAAAACTCTCAATAAAATTAATGATGCTCAAAAGATTAAACCTAAATTCACCACTTCCATACCATTCTGTAACGGCATAGCGAACAAAATTAAAAACGAAGGTTCTAAACATAATATACATATCCCCATCAAACCCCATAGAAACATTATACAACGAATTCGGAATGAAAAAGACATAATTGACCCTAAAGAAACCCCAGGGATATATAAAATTACATTTGATTTGGAAAATAGTAAAAAACCTGCTTCATATATCGGAATGACGAAAAGAAAAATAAAAGACCGCGAAATAGAACACATCAGCGACCTTAAATACAATAGATGTTCCACCGCTTTATCACGCACGCACAAAACTAACCCAATAATACCTGATACCTTAAAAACCATCAAAATAGCTCCGTATAACTCACATAACTATGCAGTGGCGTAGCGTGCGGTGGGCAAGGGGTGTGCTCGCCCCGGGCGCAAAATTTTAGGGGGCGCCAAATACTGTTTTTCTAAAAAACTAAAAATGATCATTGTGATAAATTTCTGAATTTTTACAATTTTATTAGACCCTTCTAAAATTATCTCTGGCTAACCATAGGTTTCTTGATGAAAATGAAAACATTTTTAGGCGTATCATAGCTTTAAATTATTCCCCCGGTGATTATTATAATGTGGGCATGAACTTTAAATGAACTCTCCTCTCATTTTTACATCTTATATTCATAAATTGGCGAGCACCTGTTGTCAAAGTTTCTACTGGACGTTGAGCTCTACGCCTCTATACATTCATAGTATGGCAATGACTGTAAGCGGCCCTTCTTATTTCGCGTCCATAAAGAGCTAATATGCTGATCATTATAACAAAAGCCTAACCTATAGTCAGATACTCGACCCTTTGCGTCTGTAATTTGTTAGTTCAGAAATTAATAAAAAAGGGTCATCATCACTTATTAATAAAGCCATAAGAGGTTTGCATCTGCCAGCTGTTAACAAGATTATTGCTGAAAAAAGGCGCTGAAATTTTCAAATCCATAAATGACTAGTTTTTTACAATCAGATTTTGATAGCGACATTCTTTATCATTTTTATTTATTAATATAAATAAATATTTCTACTAAAAATTGACCAAAGAAAAAAAAATATTCATATTAGGCATTGCATACACAAAGTTTGATGTATTTCCATCTCATCGAGTTCAAGGTAATGCAATCAGGAAAATCTATTACGATCTACGCAAAACTTTCATAAGCATACGGTATTTTTATACTAAAAATCTTATGTATAAAATTTGATACAGTTTCATTCCATAGGTGCTAAATTATATAACTATCACAAAATCCAGAACATCACGGTACAACAGCACCATCTTTTGAGCGATTGCAAATAAATTTCATAAGTTTATTTTTTTTTTATAATAAATATTGTACAGATAAATTTTGTCATGATTCTAAACAATAGATACGACTATAATAAAAATCGTAACGAAAAAAAAGCAGTGTTTATCTTAGTGTATAAGGTTCCAGGAACTTCAGAAGAAGCTGCAAATACAAGCTCTTTAAATTATTCACACTTTGTTGTAGGTGATCTTTGGTGTTTGAAAGCAAGGCAGATTGACAATGACCTGGATGAGATGCCCTCTATGAGGGTGTTTCTAAGGGAACTTTATATATGCAAGTGTCAGAGAAAACCACGGAAAACTCCGAATGGTTAGGTCGACGACCGCGACTTGAAATCAAATCCGTTACTTCCTGTCTACCAGTTTCGAGAGTAGAACCACTCAGCTACTGGTGGGGCATCCTGCTGCTGTAGAAATAATGGAAAAGGCTGAGAAGGTTCTGCGTAATTTTCGAGTCTGAACTATTAAGTATTCTGTCACATAGCACCGATCAGAAAAAAAAAAAAAAATACTGATATCGATAATACAGGTTTGCGATGAGATATGATGTGTTTCTAGATGCTGATGAAGAAAAGAATATTCAAAAATTTCAATCCCATACAATTTTGACAGATTTTTTTTTTTTTTTTTTTTTTTGGCAGAAATGAGTTTAAAACTCTACTTTTTGAACTCCCATCTCAGTTATTTCCCTAAAAATCTGGGCGATGTTAGTGAAGAAAGAGAGGCATTTCATTAAGTCATCGAGAAATGTAAAGGGGGTATCAGAGTCGGTGGAATGTTAATGTATTAGCAGATTATTGTTGAATGCTGATAGAAATTGCTTCACAAATGAACAAAAAAAAAAAAAAAAAAAATTAATCGAGCTTCGATCTCAAGAAACTGAGACATTTAAAAGACAATGTGTAAATAATAGCCTTTTTTAATGTATTTTACACGCAGAGAGTTTCTATACTGTTATAGCCTCTATGTCAGTTCTTCATAGTATTATCCTTACTTTGTGAATAGTAGTTTTTATTCGGGAAAAACTTTAAACGTTTGGTAACCAAGCAACTAAAAAAAAGTCAACAGAAATTAATACACTTTATGAGTCATTAGGTTTTCTGTAAGTTCAAACTTCGTTAGATGTACAAAATTGCTCGATATATTCAGCATTTATGTTTCAAATATTTTTACTTAAACGCCATAATTATGACATTTTGTTAGACGACTTATCACCATTTAAAGAAATCTATTCAGAATTGAGTATTTCTACGTGGATACTTTTAAATTTATTACCCTGAATAGTGAATAGCTAAATAAAAGCTTCAAAAAAGTTTAATTAACGTTATGTTATTGTTTTATCGTCAGTTCCCTTAAGAATTACTATAACAATGCAAGATGATAGAAGCTTTTAAAAATTAAATTCATAAAATACATATAAACTCTCAACGATGATCAGAGAAAGACTAACTGAAACTGACCATATCAATATTTCCAGTTGAAAAAGATTTACATATTTTGACAGTGTAATTTATGAAATGATTCAGCTATAATTCTAACTGTATAGAAATAACTTTTTTGTTTTATAAGGTTCTTTTTTTCTTTTCTTACTATTTGGAAACCTTTTTATTCATAGACAACAAAGATGTATTTTTTTATAATTATGAAAAAAGAAAGTATTGACGACTGGAAAGGAAGTAATGGTATTTTATGAACAAATTGCGAATTTATAAATAGCTTTTGAATCATTTATAAATATAGTGTTTTCTCTGTACATATTTAACTCCATAATCACGGACGAAAGCCACTAATATCCGAGAAGGTCTTTGGTCGAAGCTAGGAGAAGGGAAGTGCCCGATTCGAACTCGGGTCGTACTCGCCAACTTAGCAGTTCTGATTGTTCAGTGGTTTTCACTGAAACTTGCGAGAATGCGGGTTAGGATCTCTTAAAAAGACAGCCCCTTGACGGCAATCTATGCAGACCTAGGATTCTTACACAGTCAATTTGCTTTAACACTTACACTATCACCGGAAGGAGAGAGGCGCATGATTTTGAACTGCCCCGGGCGCTCCAAACCTACGCTACGCCGCTGTAACTATGCACTAAAAAGAGAAGCTTTGGAAATTTTAACATCTAACACGGCCGTAAATGAAAGAGAGCATAGCATTATACCTGAGGATTGGCAACACATAATAAATAAACATCGACGAAAGAATGACGTAGGAGGTGAAGAGGATGATGTGGAAGAGGATGAAGACGAAGATCAGCAGAGCAGCATAACAAACAGCTGAAGATGACCGCGAATTTTATGCGAGTCGAAATATATCCAAAGCTGCTCAAGTGAAAGGATTTGCAAGGTATTTTAAAGTTTTAAAATGTTAAAAAATTACATTTTTAAAAAAGGTCCGTCAATTTAACAGTTGGGAATTTTCTGAATGTGAAAACAGAATTTAAAAATATGTATTAGTTAATAAGTTATTTGTAAAGAAAATTTCCCCATTGAATAACATTGGCTCGGGCTTCCAACGACGGTGAGTGAAGAGGGCCGTTAACGGATTTACTTATAGCATTTGTAGAAGTCTTTCTTCCATGTCCGGGACCTTACAGTTTCAAAATCGATAGTTATTTTGTTATTTTTATCAGCTTTAATGAGGGCAGTGGTTCTGATTAGGGCTGTGCCGATTAATCGGTTCAGTTAATCGATTAGTGCTTAGTCCCAATCAATTTTTTTAATCGAGTTAATCGTCCCGTTTAATTCAATTAAAAATTTCAGAGAAAAGGGGGAAGACAGTTCTTAAAAAAAATGCCGTTTTATGTCTGTGCTGTGTGAATGATTTTCACAGAAACAAGAAGTGCGGTTTCAAAGAACAGAAATGCTCAAGATAAGGGAAAGAAAAGGACTGTGATTTCTCCTATACCTTTCATAAATTTAAGTCTATGATCCCTTTCATGGGGGAGATGTCAACAGGATTTCGCAATACTTTCGAGCATTTATTGTCCATTCAGAATTGCTGATAATAACTATTGAAGTATAAACAGAAAATAACATTCTGTGTTCTAGTCTGAAGTTGCGAAGAAGACCTGATATTGACAACAATGAAAATTTTGAGACTCTTATTATAATAATAATATGGGAATTTGAGAATTCGTTTAAAAATAGTGACAAGCGAGGTGGGCAAAGCCTGCTAGTATAAAATGAAAAAAATATGTGTAAACTCATCTGATTTTCCTTTCAAAATGTTTTGAAATTTAATTTATTAAAATAAAAAATAAATAAATGAAAATATTTGTAGAAAATTAACATGTAAAGTCACCAACTATTACTGAAAATTGATTTAAATGGTTGTTATGAAAAGGATTGATTAAACAAAAATATTTAAAAAACAAACAAAAAAAAAAAAAAAAAAAAAAAAAAACAGTAAAATTTATGAATAAAATAATATTATAGAGAATTTATTTTTTTGTAATATAAAAGTAATAATAAATGTAATTTATTTTTCAGCTGTATTCTTAAGTAAAAATTTTACTTAGGAACAGATTAGAAATAGAGTTTTTTCATTATTTATTTGCATGCTTATTATTATTATTTATTGTTTAAGGAACTACTTAAATTAACATGTATATCATTTTTATGATTTGCTGTGTACTATCTGAAAAATAATCTGGTGTGTCACGCACACAGCTTTCTCTTACACTGCAATTCAATAATCTAAAGACTGATTGCATGTTTAATCTTAAGATTAACAAAGTAAGATAATAAATTTAATGTACTTAAAAAATAATCTAATCCTCCGTTCAATTACAGTACCTATAATTATTTAAAAAAAAAAAAAAAAAAAAAAAATCAAGGCCAGTATTAATTTTCTTTTAAATTTGCTAATCTTGATCAGATTTTTAAGTGGTAAACTAATATGAACTTCAAAATATCAAATTTGAATTTCCTGCATTTTATTGTTTTAAATTATGCTGATAACAGAGATACATACAGATCAACCTTTCGTACAGATCAGACTTTCGTAATCAGGACACATCAAAATGTGATATTATGAAAAAAAAAACAGAGGGTAAAATAGAACTTTAAAAAATGCTTTGTTTACAGTATGGGTATGAAAAATTCCTCACCTGTGTTCGTCGACATAGTAAAATACAGCACAGCACTTCCATCAATTACATTCAAGGGAAAAGAACGTTTAGCTCAATTTTGGGCAACCCTGTATATTTCCTATAAGCAATATGCACCATAAACAATATTGTGTACTTAAATATAGTCTTATCTGAAAAGCATCCAACAAAAAATAAATTATAATTTCAGGAATTTCCAAGCGTAGTCCCCATATATCGAAATACTTTGGGTGGCCCTGTAAATGAATGATGAGTGATTTCCATAGCACAATCTACACAAAATATCCTTTTGTGTATATAAAAAAAATTGTTCATTCTGTTTTGTTTAAGTCAGCCTGTAGATATTACACTGTACTGTACAAGAAATTTCCCCATAGACGTATTTTATTTGAATTCTTTTATAGATGGCCCTGTACACGAACCATTTACTTGATTTGAACGAAAAGTTTAGTGTAGCATCCCTATATGCTGCACGTTTAACATATCGAGTTTGGACTTTCAGCTACAATTTGTTCTTGAGATATGCTGAAAACAGACACTCACACACAGAGAGAGAGAGAGACCAACTGCTAAAAATGTGTTTTTTGGATTCAGGGGACCTTAAAATTAAAACGTGTAACTATAACAAAACTAATTTTCGAAAATTTGTCCCAAAAACAATACTTTCTTTACCATGCGTAAATATGGGAAAGCGAAAGTAAAAGAAAAATATATATAGGAGAGTTTTATTTATCGTTTAAATAAAATCATCGTAAAATGAAAATCAATTAAAAATCCGATTAATCGATTAATGAACTACGATTAACCCAGTTAAAACTATTAATCGATTCCCACCCCCTAGTTCTGATAAATTTGATGTCAACCTTATGTTCCTTTATTTTATTATTTATTTTGTGTTTAATCATGCTGATACAACAGTCTTCACTGTTATTTACAGATTTATATTTAATTTCGTATATGCCTGCTGTTTTAAATAAATTGATCAATATCCCTATTATTACAAATTTGTTGAAAAATGTACAATTTAGTTTTATAGAAATGCATGGCTCGTATTCCCCTTAAAATTCCTAAATTTTCTAAATATTTTAATTGCTCCTAAAATTCTACTTTATTTTCCATGATCCTGAAAAAACGCATTTCTACCTGGTCAAGAATGAAACTAGATCTGATATCCAGTGTTCTTATCGCAGTGTGGATACAATCGTCTCATAAGAGTGTCTTATCTAGTTTAGCCTTGATAGTGGCGTGTCTAACTTAGCTATGGGGATTTGCGGTTGAAGGTGATATTCATTTCAGTTTAGTTCATATTAATTGCACTTCACGCAAGATTCAGAATCGACAAAGTCTGTTGAGTTTACCACATACATATACATGTCCAGTTTATTATCTCGAATTTCATTATGATTATATGCTATTTGTATCTACTTTAAAACGTGGGGAAAGGCAGAACAAAATTCCAAGATTCCTGGTTAGAAAAGAAATATGACAGTGTTTTGATAAAACAATGGTTAGTGTGCTATGAATAGTGATATTTATTTCTGCTAAATAAATTTTGTGTTGTGAAACTTTTGGGATTTCAAACACTGACACATCAAGCAAGTGGTAATACACAATAAAAGTAAAAAGCATATTCTAAAATTTTGTAAAAGATTTAAAAATCAAGTATTTTTAGTATGCTACAACCACCAACTTCAGGGGATGAATTCCTGAGCCACCAGAATAAAGTTGTGAAAACTGAAACTCTATGAGTTTTAAGTGTAGCTAAGGGAAATATATATATATTTAAATAGTATACACAGACAGTTGACTTGTTCAAGGTAATGTTTTCTGATTCCCTTATAGCAGCAGCCATGCAACTTAAGAAAAAGAAAACTTCTTATATAATTACACATGGAATTTCAAAATATTTTGAAAGGAGTTTAATAGAAGATATTGTGAAAAGCTCACCTAAATTAATATGTGTTTGCTGAGAGTCATAATCTGCAAAATAAACACAAACTGGATATACTATATGCCCAATACTTGTCAAGTGAATTTTATTTGTTGAGCTCTAGTTATCTTTAAAAAAAAAAGGTATTTCTTGGCAATGCTGTTGATGATGATATTCTGAAAAAACTTTTGGACACTTTATCTGCCTTTAATATTCCATTTGATAAAATTATATGTTTATCCGTTGATAATCTGACTGTTAACAAAAATAATTTTTAAGTTTTCCGAAGAATTTGGCTAAAACACATTACTCCCAATTGGCACATGTAATTTTCATGTTGCAAATAACGTATTTAAAACTTCAGAATTAAATTTCAATAATTTTTTTTATGATTATTTTTTCTAAAAAAAAAAAAAAAAAAAAAAAAGTGCTTTGTACAGAGAATAATTCAACTGCATAGAAGAGAAACTGCACAGTTTTTATTGAATCATGTAAATAGTCATTGGCTTTCAGCTGGGCCTTTTGCTCAGAGTTTAGTTGAGCAATGGACTAACAGGGTTCATACTCATCAGGGAATACTCAGGGAAATGGGAGTTTGCTTAAAAAAGTCAGGGAAAATAAAAAAATTCATTAAAAGTCAGGGAAAATCAGCTACATAAAACCTGGAAAAACAAATGTTTTTTTTCTCTCAAGTTATGTTTTTCTTGTTTAGCTTCGTATCACAATTTAAATGATTAAATATTGTGAAAGTACGCATGTAAATAATGATTTCTACCAGAATTTCTGTCATGATCGGCAGTAATATGACATCATACAGCAGAAGTAGCTGTATTTTGTCCTGTATACACCAACGATTCTTGTAATATGTCGCTAATATGTTCTTGAAAATTGTCTGGGAACTCAGGGAATTTTTTCCCCATATTTGAGTATGAACCCTGGCTAATGTATTTGAATATTTTTTAAATTTTCTGCCAAAACAAAATTCTGTTGGAAAAACAATTAACTGCTTCAAGTAGGTATAAGTATATTCATGAAAAGTTAAAGAAGCCCTCTGTTTTTAGAATGAAGCACCAAAAATTAATCTCTTGTTCTCCAAAAAACTCTCTTTATTTTTGCTGCTAAAGAAGGCACAGAATTGAGGGGCATAGAAGTTAATGAAAGCAAGAACTGGAAATGCCAAACTTAAAAAAAAAAAAAAAAATGCAATTTTTACATATTTTATGAATTGTTTATAATTCTTGTTATGCCAATAATTCTTGCTATGCCAGACTTGGTCTATTATTCCTGTATCACAAATCATTTTACAGATTTTAATTTTGTGAAGGAACAGCAAAAAGGCCCTAATTTCTGCCTGCCTCAGACCTTAAATATACTAAACACATCATTCTAATTTTAGTAAGTTAGTTGTTACATATTTAAAATAAGAAGCTTAACAAAATCATCAGTTTGTTCCTAAATTTTTACTAAAATTTTAAGAAAATTTCCTAGAATTCCTCCCTAAAATTTTGAAAAGGCCAATTACTAGCCCTGTTGTTAATATGCAATTTTGAGGTTTTGCTCTTTAATTTGTTGGGCACACCTTTGTTATACGGAATAGCAGATTTGAATTTAAATTTAGTTATTTAAGCATTAACATTATGGTTTAATTTTTTAATTTGATTTTTATATAAACAGTAGACAAGATTTTTATTATAACCGGTTTTAGTTATAAAATTTATTTTGTTACTTTCTGAAATTTCATTTACTTTTAATCTAATAAAATAACCTTACTTAAGGCCTCATCCTAAGCTACTTTCACTGGGGTCCCCGCCATTCTTAATGGCATCCTTCTGTAAAACCCACAGAACTCTATTTTATTAGTTTAAAATTTGTATTTAGGCTTCCTAACTAGATTATTTTTTCTTTTTTTTAAGATTTTGTTTTAGCAGAGTACAAGAGCACAGTTCATATAATCTTGGATTGCATTTAATTTATATCTTAATGGAGTTTTGCACTTGCTATTGATTATTTCATCATTACTTTTTGATTTATAGAGATGACTCTAGAATAAAAGGGCCAGGAGGGGGATGCTAACTGTTTTCGAAAAAGGGCATAATTTGCAGTCATCTATGTTGTGATTTTTGTATGTGACAATAATATACTACTAATTTTATGTGTATATATGGGCTAAGTGCATTTGTTCTTCCAGGAATGCTGTAGAACTATTGCTAGAACGTTTAAAAGTCAAGAACAAAAGTATCTAAAGGCCTCTGAACATTTAGAATATCAGAAAAGGCTACTTGGTTACAAAATGTTTTTAAAAGGGCCGCAGGGTGGAGCACTCTGCCAAATTAGCCTAGAGTTGGCACCAGTTTGCAATAAAAAGTAGTTTAGTTTTTATTAGGTCTTATTTGTAATACACTAACCTCTAAAAAATTTATTTGATTATTTCAATTTCATACATAAACTGTATATTATTATTAATTTCATGAAATTAACCACTTGACTACGGCTGTGTACGATGCATACGTAATACGTAGTACAAACTACATACACATCATACATAGCTGTAGTCAATAATGATATGCAATCCTATAAAATTGCTATGCAATTTATGTATGAAACTGAAAATAACAACTTAATAAATTTTTTAGATGTTATTATACTGATTATTGTAAGCCAAATGGTAGTGATGAAATAATCAATAACAAGTATAAAACTCCATTAAAATATGAGTTAAATGCAATCTATTTTAAAAACAAACTGAATAAAATTTCAGAAATTATAATTAGAGTCTGTTATAATAAAAATCTTGTCCTGCTTTTATTAAAAAAAAAAAAGTAAATTAATTAAACCATATTGTTAATGCCCCAAAAAACTAAAACCTAAATTCAACTCTGCTATTATATATAAAAGAAGTGCACCTAACAAATTAAATTGAAACCTCAAAATTAAATTTTTTTTTTTTTTTATCCTAACAGGAATATTATTGATCAAATCAAAACAGCAGACATATGCAAAATTAAATATAAATCTGAAGATAATAATGAAGGTTGTTATATCGTTATGATTAAATGTGGTTTAAAAAATGGAATAAAAGCACATAGGACTGACATTAAACTTAATAAGACAATCACTTCTTTCACTAAAGTTAATAAAGATAATGAAATAACTGTTGATTTTGTAAATGTAAAGAAATTAACAAGTTACGAGAATCAATTTTATGCAGTTAATCGTAAATCCATAATTATCAAAAGTGGCATCATCTACTAGGATCGGAAGATGATAACAACGACAATTCAGTTTCGACTGCAAGCAGCACCTCCTGAAGCATGTGATGAGGAGGTTCTGAATCCAAGATGAAAGATTTCCACTGAAGCTTTGCCATTTAATTTACACTTTTAATTTTTAGCTTATAATTTTAATTTTATATAGTTTTAATCAGTGTTTTTCAAGAAAAAGTAAATTCTGTTTTAAATTTAAAGCAATCTTTATATTTTATTTATTTTCTTCTTTAGCAGGATAGAGAACCTCCCCAACAGTACAATACTTTACCTCGAGCTAGACAAAGAAACAGTAGCAATAGCAGTGGGGGAAGTGATCGAGAGAATCTCTCCAATTCCAAATCCAACAACCCGCCATCTAATCGTAAAGGTAATTAAAAAAAATTTAATGAAAGTTTTGGAAGTTAAATATGAGTTTATGTGGTCCATATTACCACTGTAAGTTTCCTGTACTTAAATATATATAAGATATAAATAATAACATATACATATGTTATGTTTTTCAGTTAAGACATGATTATATTTTCCAGGACAATTTAGAATCGTATGAAACTTTTAATCGTATAAAATTTTTTAATTATTTTTTATTAATTAGATTTATAAAATTTATTGCAAAAAATATATAATGCTTTTTAAAAATATTTAAGTATATAAACATTTTCTGAATTAATATGTAATAATCAGGGAGATAAATTTTGTTTAAGGTATATGTACACTTTTTATACGTGATTTTTGTCAAAAAATAAATTTTTCTATTTTCAACTAGGATTAATCTTTAAATCTTTAGCTATAATTATGTGTTTGAATTTTGTTTCTAGAATAAGTAGAACCCAAGTTACGATGTTTTAAAAAATATACAACAACACAAAACAGAAATTATTTTTTTCATCTAGGAATAATCTTCAAAGCTTTAATTATCTGCTTGAATTTTGTTTCTTGAATAAATAGAACCCGAGTTATGCTGTTTTAAAAAATACACGACAGTATAAAACAGAAATTATTTTGAAGCAAAACTTACTGCAAAACATGATATCTCCTATATTTATTCTTCAAAAGTTATAAAACTTGGCATACATTTTTACAGTATTATTATCCAAGTTTTGAACTACCTTTATAAAGATATTTTTAAATTTGTTAGTTTTCTGAGTTTTAAGTTAGAAATATCGAAATTTTTGGAAATTTTTCAATACAATTAGTTTATAGCACATAACTCCTAAACTATCATATACAAACTTATAATAGTTGTTCAAATCCTAAAACATACTTTTCTGAATAAAATTGCTCATTAAAATTTTTTTAAATATTAATTTTATTATTATTATTATTTAACCTTTTGCATAACTGTCATTTTTTAGACAAATCATAAGTGTTTTTACTAATTTTTATAGTAAAAATAAATAAATAAATAAAATTATTGAGCTTTTTTTATATGCCAAAATACTTTTTAATAGAAATGAAGAAATTCAGAAGAATAAAAAAAAAAAAAAATTCTCTAAAGATGTATGTGTACCTTAATACAGGGTTCCCACGGTCCTTGAAAGTCCTTAAGAAGTACTTGAATTTAATTTTCTTTTTCAAAAACCCTTGAAAGTACTTGAATTTTGTGGAGAGGCCTTGAAAATCCTTGAATTTTCCTCTCCAACAGATGGGCTTAGGGCAAACTCTGTCAAGGCTAAACTATCTCCATCTCCACATGCACACGGTGGACTGGTCATTAATTTTGATCAGAAAGTGACTAGACCAAGACTCAAACCTAAAAAACTTTGGAGTAATCATAATGTTTCCAAATCCTGAACTAAAGTTTTTTGACTCTTGTAAAAGTTAATTTAGTCAATCCATTAAAAATGTATTGTGAAAACAGGCAAAGTTATTCTAATTATTAAAAAAAAAAAAAATAGTGCTAATGAAAGTAGTTACTAAAATTTTGTGTATATGCCTAGCATTCTGTGATTTTCCCCTAGTCCTTAAAAATTTTCAAATAGGCCTTGAAAAGTTCTTGAATTTTTTTCTTTTTTAAGAGTGGGAACCTTGTTAAACATGGTTCGTACACTTTTAAAAATCCTTGAAAAGTGCTTGAAAAAAAAAAGTTTCATTTTCAAGTGCTTAAAAGTGCTTGAAAATTGCTGTAATATGTTAAAAAGTACTTGAATTTCAATTTTTTCAAAAAACAAAAAAACAAAAACTATTCTATTACAATTGATTTTTTCCCCCATTGTTCTGTTCAAAAGAGATATTAGACAGAATTAGGATACCTTTGTTTAAGGCGACTTGGCATTATTAAAGGTTTTTATATGAAAGTTTATATTTCCATATAATACAACTATTTATAAATTGAACTATATTATCACAATACTAGTCTTGCTTTTGTCTCCAAGACAGTAGCATGTGTTTTGCATCTGAAGAAGAAAAGCCACTTCCATTTGAGACCGGTTGTGCTTTCCAAAACTTCATAATATTTGTGAAGAAGTTTTCAAGTTTAAATTTTTAACTATGGCAAAATTTAGGCAAGACAGTGACATTGGCACAGAAAAGAAATTGTCACTTGCAGAAAGAACTGCTTATGAAAATTAAAGATATTTCTTAATTTCAGTAGAAAATAGAAACTCATGTCTTATACTATTTAAGAATTCTCCTATAGTCTATTAGTACTATTGATAACTTTATAATTAATTATCTGAACCTATTATGTATGAATTAGAAAATATGTCAATATTGTCTTGCTGAAAATGTTTGCATGAACAATGCCTATCACAGAAAGCATAAAAATATTCTGTTACAGGGATGTTAGGTTTGTATAATAAAATATATATTCAGGCAACAATTCTTATGGTTTTGCCATTTTCCACTGGAAAATGAATGTGATCAATGATATAAAAAAAAAAAAAAAAAAAAAATGAAATGTCAACCTTGCTATTTGTATGGCAATTTTTATGTTGTTTATTCATTTATTATATATATATATATATATTTTGTGTTCTTTTATTGTATCTTTTTATTTAAAAACATATTTCATTATTTAAAAACATATTTTATTATTTAAAAATATGTTGTTTATTGTATCTTGTTATTTAAAAACATTTTAAATTACCTCGGATATACTCCGGATAATGTATTTTGGCATAAAACATTTTAGAGTCAAATTCAAACTCATATATAAGTGAAGCATCTTCTAATTTCCCAGAGTTAGACATCTTTTTTTTTTTTTTTCTCGACAAGGACCGCAGATATGAAGTATGTTCCTCGAGTATCCTTCGTTTTATCTTCTGTTATTTTAAGAAATAAGCAGGAGAGGATTAAAAAGTGAAGCCATGGGGCATTTTTCCAAATTAAAATGACAGTAATAAAATTATTACCTAACTGTATATTAGAAATATATGTATAGTGTTATATATTGCCCTAAATTAACTAAAAAATTCAATAGTAAAAGTTATAAGCATTAGAAAAAATAGTTACTAGATTAAAAAAAAAAAAAAAAGTTATCAAAAAAGTCATCGCCAAATAGTGAAAAAAATAAAATTAAAAGTTGCCAAATAGGGTCATATATTAAATCTGTAGCAGAAAGTGGTCTAGATATAATGAATGTTCTTCTATGCTGAAAAAATGTTACTGATTTTTTAACATATTTTATTTTATCTTATTTATTTATTTATTTTTTAAAGTGCAATTAAATGTTATCTAGTTCAATCCGGCATTGAATATGGGGATTTCTATAATATTTTTCTGTTTTTGTTTTATCAAATGCACTATTTATATTCCTATTTATTGCATAGGGAACAGCGAACAGGTAGGAAGAGCCCTGCAGGGGTTAAAAAAGCAAGGTGAGTCGGGGGTTGGTGAGTGGAACAAGCAGGAGGCAGAGCCCTTAGTTATGTTAATAAATAAATAAAATAAATACATTTGATACTGAGTATTTAAGTAGGTAATTCCCCCCTCCAAAAAAAGGTGTGTGTGTGGACGCATCTAAAATCCTGTTTGAAAGTGCTTGAAAATTTCCTGGAAAGTGCTTGAAAAGTACTTAAAAAGTCCTTGAATTTTTTTTACCCCTAAGTGTATGAACCATGTTAAAGCAATAATTATTTCTTTAATTACAGCAAAATTAAAGCAATAATTAATTTAAAGCAATAATCGTTGACTGATTGAAACTCAGCAAATTCTTTTAAGTAAACCATGATTTTCTGCATTTTAAAAATTTTATGCTCGTTTTATTATATCATTATCAATATCTGAAAAAGAAATATTTCTTTGCAGTTTCAATGATATAGTATTTTTACTGTTTTAGATTAATTGAAATCTAATTTGTTATTTGCAGCATATTTCATGTTTAAAATTTTTATTGTATTGCACTATATAATTAAGTTATATTTTATTTTTACAGATAGTTACAGTAATAATTACTATGCAAGAAGTGATACGTCAGATGATAATACACCACGTCCTAATAATGAGAATTCATACTCTGATTCAAGGAGTGGTGGAGGTTTTAGAAGTGCCAGACACAATCATTCTAATCGTGATAATTCCAGAGAAAGGGCTGTTCATGCTTCTACATATGAGGAACCAAAACCTCCTGTAAGTAATGTAACTGAAAATAAAATTCAGAATTATTATACCTAGTAGATAACTTGTTAGTCATAAAAATTTAATGCTGTTTCAAAATATCTGGAAAAACTTTCGAATGTGGGAAAATAAAATTAAAAAAACTCACTTTTATTCCAAAATGTAAAAAAAAAAAAAAAAAAAAAAAAAAAAAAAAAATCGACAGAAGTGGGTTAAAAAGTAATTATAAGATTTGATTAGTGTAATTTTTGTTTTTCCCTCTGATATCTACCCTTGGTGTGATAGGACTCTGAAAGTGAAAATACTTCTGTATTATATGTTAGTGAATGAATTGAGTAAAATTAGCTTAACAGAAGTGCATTTAAAATTTGACTCAGGTGAACAGATTTTTACTCAAAAACCTGTCCCTCATTAGGCAGATACCTGAAAAAATAATTTGAGTAAATTTTGCCTAAAATTTGAGTAAAATCAGTTTGGTAGAAGTGTATTAAAAATGCATCACAAGATTTCTCAGAGGTATAAATTTTTTTAATAGTTTTATTTTAATGAATATTGAAGAAGCCTATAAGAACATTTTCTGGAATTAAGACTGGTGCTGCCATCTATTGGAAAATATTTGTACAATTTCGATTTCATATAAAACTATAGTTATTTTACAGTTCTTATTCCCAGACTTTTTTTAGCTTACATTCTCTGTCATAAACCTTCTGCCGAATGCTGGTTAAAACAAAAAAAGGGGGAAATATATTAGAAATATCAGTCCCTACTGTTACAAATTCAGTACCAAATGAAAAGGGCTATTTTTCTGAATCCAGGGGTGCAAACAGTTTTTCAACATGACCATTAGATTTTTAAAAATTAACTAAAGTATGAAATTTAGGTGGAAATACTTCATTTTAATTCATTTCAGTCATTTTAAAAAGTGCATGGCTCATTACAAATTCGGTACCAAATGAAAGGGACGATTTTTTTTTAATCCAGAGGTGCAAACAGTTTTTTAACATAACAATTAGATTTTTTAAAATTAACTAAAGTATGAAATTTAGATAGCAACACTTTATTTTAATCTTTTCATACCTTTTAGTGTGAATCAAGCTAATATAAAAAGTCTTTAATTTAATTTTTTTTTTTTTTATTTAATTTAATTTTTATTTTGTGAAAACAGAAGAAGTAATTAGCAATTTTTGTTGTAAGAATTTTAATGAATAAATTTATTTAAAATCATTAAATACATATAAAATTTCAGAAATTAACTTTTTTACTCAAAGTGAAAAAATGGAGGGAGAGGGCTAATTTTTAAGATTATAGATAAAATCCAAAATTGCCTAAAAGTTGAGAGGGGGAACTTATTTTCAAGGGGAGCTTGTAATCAGGATTTTACGGGTAAAAATTAAGCAAATTGTCAGTAAAAGAACTAGCTAGACTTTTCCAGAGTTAAAATTTTATAAAGTGTTTTTCACATGCCTCATAATTAATTTAAAGATCCCATTATGTCAACCATGCTCCAAAAGTTCTTTTTTGTGAAAAACCCTTTTTAAGCTTGTAACTCTAACATAATTTTGTTTATTTACTAAGATCTCTTGATATTTGGCTTTTGAGAGGTTGCAATTCTGATATAGTAAGTATAGCACACACTAAAAATCTAGCTGTTAAATTTACACTTAGAGTTGAGTTTTCATATAAATATTGAATTTTCAATGTACAGTAGAGCGCCGATCAACTGGAATGTCCAATTAACCGGATTGATCAACACCCACCCCCCCGCAATAAAAACAAAAAAACACACGAAAAATCAGTTTTTATCTTTAGATTCTGTGAAGACGGTCGAAATCGCTCCTTTTGTCCCCCGCCCCCTCCACTCACTTTCTTCCGCCCAGTTTCAGTGAGGGGGGAGAGTGGAAGGATTAGGATTTTTCTTTTGACTGGCTTCTTCAATGAATTAGCACACGGACTCCACAATGGGCGATTTAGTGCATCGGTGATAAAAAATGCAGCATCAATTGTATCAGGCTGTATGAATGGAATGAGAGGACAGGACCATTTTATAAGTTGTCCAATTATCCGGATTTTTCGTTAACCGGATCGGCCTTGGTCCCAACCAATCCGGATAATCGGCTCTCTACTGTATTCAAATGTTTTATTTGGAGGTGGAATGTGGAAAATTGAATTTTTAAACCAACTATGAAAAATGCCAGAGCTGGGAATCGAGCCTAGGCACTCCACTTTCTGTGCATATGCTCTACAATTGAGCAATCCTGGCTGATTACCCACTCAGTACTACTCGCATAAAAAAAAAAGAAGTCACCCTTGCACACTTCACCTCTAAATAAATATTCATAGTTGATGAATGTCATTTTTAAGTAAGCTATTTTATTTTATTAGGTTTACACTTCTGCAAACAAATTCTCCCATTTAATGAATGATGCTGAAGATTTTGATCGAGGTAGTGGCTCTGATTAATTTGTATAAACAGTACTGTTTAAAAAATATATCTACTCTCTTGTAATTATCCAATGTGGAAAGTTTTTTAAAAAAAATGGCCTTAGACTGTTGTTTTTGTCCATATTTTTATTTCTGACACTTCTGTAAAAAATATGATGGCTGCAAGAAGAATGTTTTGTAATCATGTCACATTGCAAAAATCATTTATTGCAAAACATTCTGATTTGAATTGTGTAAAATACTAATATAATTTTTTAAATGCAGTAATAGTTCTAACACCTGTAGTAATTTTTAGATATTCAATTTCCTTCTTTGTTATATATAAGCTTTTCAAGCATTGTTTTTTTAATCTGGTTCTGTGAATCAAAATTCAGTTTATTTGTGCATATGAAATCATTGTAACATGAACTGTACATGGAATACATTAAATTTGTTAAGTGTATTTGGTGTGACTTAGTTTTGTTTTGGTGTTTGATTCAAACAAATTTGTCTGATATGCTAATGTGTCATTTAGATTTTTTTTTAAGTTTGCCTCTTTCAAGGTGGGGGTTCTTGAAAATTGCAAAAATTCACAATGAATTACTCTTGATTGCATAGCATATTATTATTATTAATTTACTTTTATCTATAATATTAAGCATAGAATTGGTTAGGTAAAGAAAATAAAGTCTTATCAATATTGTAACTTAAAAAAAAAATAATTATTTTTTATTTGCTAAAATTTAAAATCCTTCTGATAAAGAACTCCCATTTTGTTTATTTAATATAGATACACTAAGTAAATAAACAAGTGTTAAATTAAAAAATAAACTTGTGCAATTTGTATGTGTTCTTTTTCCTGTTCAGTTTTGTCAAATTATTAATATTAACATATATATATATTTTTTTTAAAGCTAATTTTTGGTTTGAAAAAGAAGTGTCATGTTAATGTTAAAATACAATTCTTATGTTTGTATATGGCCAATGCTTCATTTATTACGTATTTAAATAAAATTTGATTTGTTGATTTGAAATACATTCATTCTATGAATTTTTTTTTTTTTTTTTTACATATTGGAGGGGGGAAAATATTGTTATGTTATTTTTTATTAATTTTTTGTGCCGAAGGGAGTATTTTAGTTTATAAAATTCTGTCACTGAAAATGCAAAACTAATCTAAAGTATTGATTTGCTCTCCCTTTATATTTATAGCTTTATATTTGACCCATGTATACCCTTTCACAGCAATGACTACAACTTACTTCTATTTAAATGACACATTTTAAACTTTATTATGACTTGGATTTCTGTGTGGAGCAGTTAGCAGTGTTCCATGTGAGATTAAACTGGTTTCTAAATTTTGTTTTGTAACATAAATTTCAATTCTTTAACCCACCATCTAAAGTAATTTCTTTCACAAAAACAGTTGTTTGTATCATCCTTTGTACATGTTGCTAGTGTTGTCCATATATCTTTTGTTGACTATAGTTTGTATGCATGAATATTAAATGCTATCTTTTTTAAATGATGTATATATTATTATTAAAAAAAGTTAAAAGGAGGAAAAAATTCATTTTTTTTTTTTTTTTTCCATTTATATGTAAGATAAAAATATAATTAAATCATAACTGTACAATAAATTATTTCATATAAATACTAATTATTTTATTTGCAATAAATGTCTATTTCAAATTCTGTCATTTGTCATCAATTGTTGTTTGATCTTATTAAATGGCATCGTAACTTTATATGTTATAGTAGGGTTCCCTTGATTGAAGGATTTTTCTAATAAGGATTCAAATTATACAAAACTACTCACGTAACAATAAATAAAAACTTAAATATGACTATTTTTAAATAGTTTTTTGCATATATGTCTATTTTAGTAATGAATAATCTTTAATTTTTTCTGAAAAAAATCTATGCAGTACATGATTAATAACCTTTTCAAAAAATTTTCTCTTTGAAATTAATTATTTTTTTTAATCCTAGTATCAATGGCCAGGTACTCATGCATTTTCTGACTATTACCGTAATTTTTATCATTCCTAATTAAGCATTGGCAAAATCATATTTAATCCTCGTTATTTACATAAATCTAAACTAGATGTATAATTGCACATGCTTTGATATACATATATAATATGTAAGATTACTATCAAAGCATGCACATAGTAAGCAGCACAATGTCTTTGGGAAATTGTCGTCTATCTAGGTCGGCAAGTGTCATATATATATATATTTTATACAGGGAGTTTAGAAAGAATAACTACACTATTAAATTTTTATTATCTTCTATAAATACACTATTATATATCTAGTTTGATTCATGTAAATAAATGAGGATTAAAAGGATTTTGCCTAGGTTTAATTAGAAATGATAAAAATTACAATAACAGTTGCAAAAAGGAACCCGGGTTATTTGGGTATTGACATTAGGGATAATATTGGTAAAATAAAGCTTAGAGGATAAACTTGGTTTGAGGAATTACAATAAATAGCTTTTTTTTTTTTTGTGTGTGTGTGTGTTATGGGAACCTTGCATTTTATATATATACTTTGCATTGTAAATTATTTCTCTGCTAAACATGTACTTAAAGTCATTATATTAACATTAATAAGTGCACATTAATTAGTGGAATATTTCACAGCCAGGTGCTATTGTCATTGACTGTGAATGTTGTGATGTTACATATTGTGAATATTTGTACAGTCTTTCTTTTGTTACAAATTTTTTAATCGTATAATTACTGGAATGGGCATCTTTTAATCCGTGTAGGTAAATTGGGAGCCATCTACAATTTATCAAATAATTTTTTTTCCTCCCCCTCCCCCCTCTTTTTGTATGTAAGTGTGAATAATGAGTTCCTATATTGCAATTTTTTTCTTTTTTTTTCTTTTTTTTTTTTTTTTTAATTGGTAAACATGTATTCCTTTCAAATATATAAAGTGTATCAAAAAATTTTCATGTTAATTACCTGTTCATTGAATTATCAAAACAGTTTTTCGTAAACAATTTTGAATGCCATTCTTTCAATAAATTATGAATAGGAATTCAGATTATTCACAAATGCAATTATTGTCTTATACACATGTTATTATTATCTTAGATTTATTTTTATTGATTTTAAAATTTTATTGCTTTAATTATTTAGCAATTTAACTTAGCACTAAGTGGTAATTTTTTAAACATATATTCCTCATCTATGTAAATTTGGCTGTGGACTAAAGTTTGCTGTGGTTGTCTATTTAATCAGTTTGTTTATATGTATATATTTTTTATGGCTCTCTGCATGTTTTTAATGCACCCATTCTTATACAAAAGTGTTCATACATAAAAAAATAATTAAGTTGTAAGAATTTAGGCACTGGAAATTGACCATTTTATATAGTGTAGTTAAATGTTTTAATGTGGTGGTATTTAAAAGGATCTGCATGGGTCAAAAATCCCTTCTTACAAAAATGTTTGAATACATTTCTCTTTCTCTAATATATATATATCATGTACATTTAAAAAGAGCTAGTTTGCTTTATGCTCTAATCACATTGTATGAGACTTGTAAAATATAGATATTATAAAAGTGTGAAATAAGTTTATAGGCCAATAATAAACATATATGGTGTACATTAAAATAAACTTGAAAATTATTCATATTACAGATTATATTTATTTAACTTAGAAAATTTAAATGGAAATATAAATAATTATCTAGTTTTAAAGTGATAAATTTCTTCAATCTACAGATTTGATTGCAGCAAATTATTTGTCCGTAATAACTGTGGGTTGCTTTATTATTCAGATTCGAATGAAATAATAAAATACGAACAGGGTGTCAATGAAGAAAGTATTTTGAAATTACCTGTAAGTTGTAATTTCAATTCCCTCCAAACACATTCTAACTTTCTCTTAAAATAATGCAAGAATCTATTATGTTATGCAAAGCCATTTATTGTACGAAATAAGCGTTTGAGAGACTAAGTATATACTGTAACATGAGCTATTAGTTTATTTTATAAGCATTGGAAAGTTTGGATTTATTAAGCAGATTGTTATTTCATCCTTCATTTTTATTTTGATATTTAGTAGAGCACCGATTATCTGCAAATGCAAGAGTCTGTTCTCTCTCTCTCTCTCTCTCTCTCTCTCTCTCCCCCCCCCCCCAAAAAAAAAAAAAAAAAAAAAAAAAAAAAAGAGTGGCTGAAAAACAAAAGAAGCCTTGCTCAAAAACTTGGAATAATTCCTAAAATAGAAAATGGTGCTTCAAGAAAGCAGATGTGTTTGGATTACAGTATAGGGGAAACAACAGTGCGAGACATTTTAAAGCAAAACTGCTGGCCTTTGCACAATATTTTTTGCACCATAAGACAGTTTTTTTCATGTTTGCACCCTATTTTACTTCGTTTTTCAGGTTATCCGCAATTTTCATTATCCACGATGCCCTTGCCACCCAATTTCGTGTATAATTGGTGCTCTACTGTAATAGTCAAAGTTTTCCCCCGAACCTTGATCCAACATATATTTTCCATTATTACTGTTTCTTTTATTGCAGCAGTTTTCAGATCTATCCTACTAAGAAGTCCATTTAAATTTACTATTTTTATCCTGAAAATCCCTTTATTTTATGCTCAATTAAAAAAATAGTTAACACATTGACGGCCGAGCTACAAATAACTCACATGTAAACTACAAGTTATGATGTAGCTTGATATATTAATAATGTTAACAGGCTACTATGCTTATACTACAACATGTTAATATGCCTTTTTTTTATATTACCTTTTCATAAATAACCATACACTTCTGATTTCAACTTTTTGGTCAAATATCTAAAACAATTCTTGATGAATTTTCCTGAAACTTCGGACATGTAAACAGTATGTTGATATCTCATATTTTATTGAAAGTTTTGCCCTAGAAGCAAAAAAAAAAAAAAAAAGGGACTCGTAAAATAAAAAACAAAATGCTTGAGATCACTCTATAAAAAGAAATGCTTGTAATGTGTTTTTCTATGTAGCATGTGATTATGGGGCATCTTCTAATTATCTGATAAATTTTTATGAGGATAGCACATATATTCATAGAGAGAAAGGTTTCTTTAAAATACTGCAAAACAAAATTACTGCATTTTTGATTATAACATATTGGGTATTAAACCCAATGCAATGCCATTTTTAGGAAACTTGACTTACTACAATAGACACAACATGCTGCAATCAGAATATAAAAACAACTCCTTCCGGCTCATTTAGAAGGGTAGGTTGATTTTTTTTTTTTTTTTTTTTTTCCCCCCCCCCCTTATCAAGTCGCCACCATTTTGAACCAAAATGGCCGCTACAAATTATTAATAGACTTGGTAGAAATATTGATGTGGGCTACATACATATGGAGTTTTAAGAAAATCGGTAAATAAATACCTTTTTATATTGATTTGAAATTTTCAAGTGGCCGGCATTTGGAAACAAAATGGTGGTCCAAATTGGCAAATAAATACAGTAACCGCTGCTTATTAAAATCACATTTATCCTGAGCCAAAGTGATTTTATCAAGTGGCTGATTTTTATATCTGGCAAACATTCCTGCACTTAAGAAAAAGGATTTCTTCCCTGAATTTGGAATGAATGTTCAAAAGGTAACAAATATTGGAATTAATTAACAATATCAATTAATTTTTGATTAATTAATTGTTTCTTTGATACAAGTAAATTAAACACATTCCAAGTTCCTATGTGCTTTCCTTTGAGGAAAATCATCATTACTTTATGAAAATTCACGCTTTTCTTATACATTTTAAAATCTTTCCATTTAAACCTCTTGATTTATAGTTATTACAAAATAAGAACTAGGAATTATCTTTTAATAATTAAAATAAAATAAAAATATATATCATTTGCAAATCAAGTCAAATCTGTAACTTATTACTGTGCTTTGAAAAATACTTTTCTTGAAATTGTTACGGATATAATTTATGGGGTGTGTTTAACTAATGCTGCAAGTGTAAAATTTTCAACCAGAGATAATGGAGGGATTTTTGTACTTTAATTTCTTTTTCAAAAAAAAAAAAAAAAAAAAAGAAAGAAACAATGCAAATAAAAAAGTGTTTTAGTATGCATAAATGATGTTTTTGCTGCTGAGGAGATTTTTTTGAGTTTATCAACCAGTGATGCTGATTTTATTAAACGGCGGTTTTAAATGTAGTTTATATTGATTTGATTTTGGTCCTGGCAATTTGATCAGATTAAGTGGTTGATTTTATTGACCAGTTAATTTATAAAGCAGTGGTTACTGTATATCAAATGCATTTGTGAGATAAGTCTACTGTACACATTTATTTCGAATTAATTCAGAATTTCAAAAGTTGTTGCTTTGACAAATTAAGTGGCTGCCACTTGGATTAAAATGGCAGAACAAGTTGCTCAGTGAACTAATCCAAGATATTTGTAGGATAAGTCCATTGTCCAACTTCAGTTTGAATAAATTCAGTCTTTCAAAAGTTATCGCGATAACAAATTCTCAAGTGGCAGCAAATTTGAAAAAAAAATTATGGAGAAACTTGTCAAATGAAGTCATAGCTATTTGAATGATAAATCCATTTTTCAATATCTGTTTGAATTAATTAAATATTTAAGTTTTCCAGATAAAAAAAAATTTCAAGTGGCTGCCATTTGGAAACAATATGATGGATCAAGTTGTCCAGTGAAATCATCCAAGATATTTGTATGATAAGTGTACTGTCCAACTTTGGTTCAAACTAATTCAGTATTTCAAAAGTTATCGTAATAAGAACTTTTCAAGTGGCACTGTGATTTCAAGTGGCCACCACTTGGAAACAAAAAAGTAGTATGAGATACCCGTGAACTTATCCGAGGTATTTGAATGATAAATCCACTACCCAAATTTAATACAAATTGATTCAGTATTACAAAAGTAATTATGGCAAATTTTCAAATGGCCGCCACTTGGAAATAAAATTGCTGATCAAGTCACCAAGTGAACTTATCCAAGATATTTGAACCATAAATTCACTATTCAACTTTTGTTTAAATCAGTTTAGTATCTTAAAAGTTATCACGATGGCATATTTTCAAGTGGCAGCGTGATTTCACGTGGACAGAACTTGGAAACTAGATGTTGGAACAAGTTATCCAGTGAACAAATCCAAGATAATTATATGATAAGCTCACTGTCCAACTTTGGTTCCAATTGAATCAGAATTAAAAAAGTTATCAAGTTTATAAATTTTCAAGTGGTAGCCTAATTTCCAGTTGTCTCGCTTAGGTTATAACATCCACACTTTGTTAATAATGACAGATAAAGTTTATTAATAAACTTGGTTGAGACTCTTATATGGTCTATGTATATATCAAAATACAAGCAAATCTGGTTTTAAATACGCTTTTTATAATGTGAATGGGAAATTTTCAAGTGGCCTCCATTTGAAAACAAAATGGCGGGGCAACTTGCTTAACAAACTCATTCAAGATATTTATGAGATAAGTTCACTGTCCAAATTTGGTTCGATTTGGAGTATTATTTCGGGAGTTATTGTGATGTTAAATTTTCAAGTGGTAGCTTGATTTAAGATATCAGCTCCTTTGTTAAAAATGGCAGATAAATTCATTAATAAACTTTGTTGAGACCCTAATGTTATCTATATTTAAATAAAAATTCAAGCAAATCGAGCCTTAAAACATGTTTTACAATGTGGATTTGAAATTTTCATTCAACTGGCTGCCACTTGAAAACAAAAAAGTGGTGCAACTTGGTTAATGAACTTATCCAAGCTATTTATTTATAAGATAGATAAGTTCATTGTCCAAATTTGCTTTGATTTGAAGTATTATTTCGGGAGTTATCGTGATGACAAAATTTTCGTTATATACAGATAGTTAAATGAAGTGATTGCAATAGGTCGATTTCCAAAGAAATCAACCTAATATTACATACTTAATGAAATAAGGACATTTTTACTAAATAATTTTTAACTACACTTGCACTAGCTTTAATAAAATTTCATTTATATTATTCACTAGCAGGCTACGCCTGCTTCGCTGGTCACTATTTTTAAATGAATCACAATAATTAATGAATTCTCAAAATTGCATTAATTTTTATCATGTGATAAAAAAAGAGAAAAAAAATTCTGATCGGGAAAAATGTCGCACTGGGTGGGAAAATAATCGAAGGGGGAGCTATCATTTATTTACATTAAATAAACACTATATTACTATCGATTGAATCAAAATAAATATTTGGGTAAAATCCCTTATACTTTTTTTTTTTAAGGGAAGAATTGATATTCAATTCATTCTACCGACGATAACTTTTTGAATTTTCAGGACATTTGCCTGGAGTTTTCATATAAATATGTTTGATTAATGAATTTTGCAAATGGAATTTCATTATAGCTTGTGCATGTGCAGTTAAAAATTTAATTATAGAAGGGGAGGGAAACTTTGTAACAGAGTGAATAAAATTATTGTATAGCAGTTTAAAAAGTAATAGTATAGTACCAAAACATCACTTGAGGATGAGTACTTCTGTTTTTAAAAATTCCTTAATAATAAAACAAACATGGCATCAATAAAACTACAATAAGCTATTTACCAATCTCTTTTTAGGGTTTTTGCACACAACAAAAGAAGACATTTTTCAATTCTTAGTCTACAAAAGGCTGCAACAACATCACTGAACATACTGCTAACGACAAGTTAACTCTTTTCATTTCAGTTTGTTTAGTATTGGCAAAATATATGATATTTTGTCAAGAATGGCAACAAAGCCCCCTATTTGCTTTTTAAAATTAGTAAATATGGTTTAATATTTAAGAGCTATTTTACATGTTCATATATGTTTGTATTTGGCAGTTACAATAGTAACTTTGCTCATTTATTAATTTAGTTATACATTGCAGAAATTCTTTTAAAGTGCTATGAACCTGTTCAATAATAGCATTACACAGAGGATAAAAACAGAGGATTTTTACTGTGTTGTATTTAGATTTTTGAAGAAGAATGCTATTTTTTAGAACAAAGATTAATACCATTATCTGTTAAAATTAATTTGGGGATTACATTTCTAAAGAAATAAACATTGGATTATTGAAAATGAAGTTATCTATATATATAAAAGAGTACTTCCACTCATTAACTGATTCAACACACAGTAAAATCTACTGGAGCCACTGACTTGAAACTGGGTCAGATTATAGACAGGGTTGCTACACAAATCAGAAGAAAAAATTCACTGATTTTTCCTTGTCTCTTTTACAAGGAAGGTCTCCTTAAATCGCATACTCAGAATATTATGAAAAAAATTAGAGATTCTACTTACACAGGTAATACAAGATCAGTCAAATTTATCGGCGGAATCCTACTAAAAATTCTGTAAAAAAAATAAAATACTTTCTAATATTTGCCGCAAAAAGACAAAAGCGCACGCGATTTAGCGAGTAATCAAATGCAAGTAATTTTACAGTGTTTAAAAATTTCTTGCAAAACAAATCTTCCTGAGTAGCGTTATCTATAATAATAAAAGAAGATGTCGTCTGTCTGTGCATCTATACGTTCAGCCCCTACTGAACACAGAAGTACAAAATTTAACATATGGGTGCTCCAAAGCCCTCCTGAAAACATAATTTAAAAATTTTAATTAGTTCAGGAGATATTAATTAAAATGTAGACCTATGTCTAATCTAAAAGCGATCTCTATGATTGAGAATTCACCGCGATTGCATAAAAATAGATATTTTAACGGAGTTAAAAGTGGAAAATAAAAATACGTCCGATATATTAGTCCGATCGTTACGAATTTGGTACCAAATGAAAGGGGAATTTTTTCTGAATCTAAGAGTTCAAGCGGCTTATCGATACAACAATTAGATTTTTTAAAATTAACTAAAGTATGAAATTTAGTTGGCAACAGGCAGACGACTCTCTGGGATGAAAAAGGAAATGGTTGTAATCGATTAAGATATCACGTGTTTTATAGTGGGAGGAAAAATTGCAATTTTCAAATTTTCATTTACCTTACATTTAAATGAATATTTCGGCTTAGACAGCATATTATAAAGCTACTGTTCAATTTTCATGAAACTATATGAATAAACAAAAAAATTACATATTTATTGGGAAAAAGAGATTAAGTTTTCTTTTATATTTTGCAGTATTTTAAATTGAGGTATGCCGTTGAAATTTCGTAGTATTTGGTTTTAATGCCCGATAATTCGATTGTGAATATTTTTGAAAGAGTACAATTATTAGGGAGGGCTGGAGGGTGGGGGGAAAGGGGCAAAAAAAAAAAAAGTTACAGCGTTTGAAATTTGTTGGCATATTTAGATTTTAAGGCAAGGTAAATCGATTGTGGATATTTTTGAGTGTAAAATTATTATTAGCGACGGAAAGGGGTAAAGATGTAGAAAAGGAATGGGAGTTTCGGAGAAAACAATGGAATACCCATAACACCTTTATTTTTTATATTTTGCAGAGTTTCGAATTCCAATTTCTGCTCACATATCGTACTACGGATTTTTAACATTATAAGCCCGGAATTATGCAAGTTTCGGAGAAAACCATAGATAAGTCGGATTACTGAGAAAAATTAATTTACATTTAATTGCAAATAAAATTTTATTCTAATACGTGTATTTCAAATTTTAATTATGATTAAATTATTTTTAATACTTCATTCAAAAGACATTTTTAAATACTTTTACATTATGAAAAGTGTGATTCGAGATTTCACCCAATTTACACGTTTTGAGGTTTCCTGATTAGGTTTTCTTTTGTATCTCAGCTACTAATTAAAATAATTTCATAAGTAATACATCATTTGAAAGCTTTGTTGATTTGGAATTGAACAGTAGATTACAGAAATTTCTACCGCCAGATGGTGCTGTAATATTTCAATTTCTAATTATGATTGTATTATTTTTAATGCATCATTCGAAAGATATTTTAAAGTACATTTATATTATCGAAAGTGGAATTCGAGATTTCACCTGATTTACACGTTTTGAGGTGTCCTGAATCGGTTTCCTTTGTATCTCAGCTACTAATTAAAATAATTTCATAAGTAATACATCATTTGAAACATTTTTTGATTTAGAATTGAACAGTAGATTACAGAAATTTCTACCGTAGATGGTGCTGTAATATTTTAAAATTTCAATATTTTAAATTCTAATCAGCGAGGAAGGTGTTGTATAACGGGCGGCGCCATCGAGCGGGACCTTCAGAAATTTGAAAAATCATAACATGGTGAGCGAACAGGCTGTTTCAGATATTGAAAGTCAAAGAGGGCGCCGCAGGCTACCGAGCGGGAATTTACTGCAATTAATTTTTTCAATAAAGCTATTTTCACTGTATGTCAATAAGCTATTGTAAGATCTGAAACTGGGAAAAGGCACCGCAGGCGACACTGAGTGGGAGTTTCATAAAGTCGGGTTTTTCAAGGATCATGAACCAGCTGGTCACCGAAGGCGGCTAGTTTAAAATAAAGTTATCAATATTTTTCATTTTTAACAAAAAAAAAAAAAAAAAAAAATGTAATATTGAGAATAAAATTGACTTTTTTTTTTTTTGGATATTTAGTGTTATACTACTTCTCTTTTTCAAAAATAATTTTGGTCAATAAACAAAAAATTTACATTTTAATGGACTCTTCCCAGTTTCGTCTGCTGAATCATGTGATAGAGGAAAACGGATAATCAAATTCTGAGAATCGAATTCAATTAAATATTGTTCTTAAGAACAAAATTGTTAATATTTAATAACTGTTTCATTAACTGATCTAATCTAGCAATAAATAATAGCTTATTCTTCTGGAATGTTTATGGATTATAATTTGAAATTTTAAAATGTTTACATTTAATTTAATTGCATAAAGGTGTTACAACAAGTTAATTAACTTAGTTACTGGTCTAAATGGATTTACGCAGTACAATATTGCACTGTCACTGATTTAAGTACCAAAAATCAGAGTATTTAACATGTTCTTCATGAACATCAATAACAAATCTGTACTGATAAGTATAAAGGATTTAAGTCCAAAAATGTCGATTTTGAGTTAAGTACAGAGTCAGACTCAGAAAAAAATTCTCAATCGATTGGTATAAAGGATTTAAATCCATGTCATTTAATCTTTGAGAAAATCTATTGGTAAAAAAAGGTTCAAGTCAGAAATTTACCATTCATGTATGGTATAAAATATTTAATTAAATTTTTTCCCATTATTAAATGAAGGTTGACAATCACTGAATGGTATAAAGTTTATAAGTCAACGAAATCCCTTTTTCCTAATTGATTCTTCTGATTTGTTTTTAGTTAAACTTTATTTTTTGTCTCCGAAAAAAAAAAAAAAAATATGGACTTGAATTCTTTATACTTATGAGTACAGAAATATAAACTAAATGATGATTGTAAATGCATACAGCAAACAAAAGATGATGAATAATGATATAAAATGGATAAAAAATGATGATGTATAAAAAAAAAATAACACAGATTAAATACGATTGATCAAAAATAAGAATAGAAAATAGGTTATTTCAGCAATCGCTATAGATAAACAAGACTTCGTCTGCTATTTGTTTTTCCTCTATCATGTGACCTCTGTCGTCAGGTGGGAAGAGCCCATTGCAAATTAAATTTTATTCTAACACATGTAATATATCTCTCAAAAGAGGATGCCAGTTTCTACAGCAACGAGTACACTTAACATACTTGCCAACCAATTTTAATAAAAAAAGGGAAGATTTTTGTCGAAAAACCAGAAGATTTCATAAAAAAAGGGGAGATTTCTTTTTTTCTTTGACATATTAAACAATACAGTTTTACTATTTTAATATTTTGAAGCAATCTATAAAAAATGTTTTACAACAGATTGATTATACTCAGGAGTGGTGCCAGCTAGGGGGCCGGAGGGGTCACTTTCAATAAATTGGCGACATAAACTTTTATATGTATAATTTTTGACTACATTAAGCAATTTCAAAATTTTTCCTTAACATAAAAAATAATAATAATAATAATAATATAACTGCAATAACTTTTATATCCATATAAAACCTTAATAAAATTCCATGCCAACAGAAAAACAATTTTTTTAAACAAATATAGAATATAATTTTTGTGTATGTACATTAATCATACATAAATAAAAAAGGGGCAGTAGCTAATTATCAGTTTCAAACATGCATAAAATCAACTGAGTATTAATTTTCTTAAATCAATTTGGGAAAAATTTTCCTACCTGAAAAAATTATTCTTCATTTTTTTCCCCATGTTTACACATTTGGTATAAATATGACAAACAAATATTTAATTTAATTAAGGAAAAATAAACAGATTCATTAAATTGAGCAATAAAGGTCTAAAAATAATTACATGCATCAGAAATATTGAGCACTTCCATTCCTTTATTGTTTCTAGAATTGATCATTGATCACAATCAGGGGGGGGGGGGGGGGAGAGATTACAAAAAAAATTACAGAGTAAGAAATATTAAACACTTTTAACTCTAGTTAATCGAATGAAAGAAGTTTAAAATAATTATTTATTATCATTTATGTTGCAGATAGATAAAGATTAGGAAACAAAAGACTTCTGCAGAATATTTGATTGCTGATCACTAGTTGGAGATAAATAAAGGGGGGGGGGAATAATTACATCAGCAAGAAATATTTAACAATTCTATTTCTTTACATGTTCTAGAATCTCATAAAGCAAGTTTGAAATGAATATTGACATTCATGTTATGGATGGAGAAAGATTGGGAATCTGGAGTTTTCGTAGAACATTTGGGGTTTCTTTTTAAAACGAACGATATCCGCGACTTTTTTAAAAACGGAAGATTTCATCATCTGTCCGGAAGACCGGAAGATACGCTAAAAAACCGGAAATGTTGGCAAGTATGACTTAAGCTAAAAATACTACAATATCTTTTAAAGTAAATGTGACATACTCATAATTCTTTTCAACTCCGTTCAACTACCTTTTTTAAATTTTTATCATTTCAGAAATTTCTCAATAGGTGGCGCTGCTGCTTAATACATTTGAATTTAATAATAGCCTAAAAATTTCAATGTTTCCAATTATAATTATGATTAAATTACTTTTAATATGTCATTCGAAAGATATTTTAAAGTATATTTATGTTATCGAATAAACTGCATTAAATTTATCCAACAGAGGACGCTATTCGAAATTAACACTAAAACTATAATATCTTTTTAAGTAAATGTCACATACACTTGATTCTTTTAATGTTCAACCCTGCTTAACTTCCCTTTTTAAATTTTTATCATTTAAAAAAAATTTCAATGGTGGCGCTGCTGCTTAAAAAAAATTATTTTAAAAAAAGAACAGTTATTTCAGTTGAACGATTTAATTTTAATTCTAAAAATCTTTTATCCTATATTATTAATTGATTTATAAGTAAATACATCAAACCTTCTAAACTTTAAGTTTCTTCCAATAGATGGCGCTATCATTTTTATGAAAGTTTTAAATTAGGTTTTGTTTTGTATTTCAGTTACTAATTAAAATAATTTCATAAGTAATACATCATTTGAAAGCTTTGTTGATTTGGAATTGAACAGTAGATTACAGAAATTTCTACCGCCAGATGGCACTGTAATATATTGAAATTTCAATATTTCGGATTCTAATTATCATTTGAAAGATATTTTAAAGTACTTTTATATTATCGACTAACCTACATTAAATTTATCCAATAGAGGGCGCTATTCGCAATTAACACTAAAACTACAATATCTTTTTAATTAAATGTCGCATACTCATGATTCTTTTAATGTTCAACTCTGTTCGACATCCTTTTTAAAATTTTTATCATTTTAAAATTTCTCAATAGGTGGTGCTGCTGCTCAATAAATTTGGTTGAAAAAGAACAGTTATTTGAGTTTAGATTGTTCAAAATTGGTATATATATATGTTTTGAGGACCTACGAGCCGAATGAGGATATTTTCGAAAGTGTAAAATTATCAATGGGGGGGGGGGGTGGGGGGACTAAAAATTAGAAATTGAGTTAGATCGTTCAAAATTGGTATGCATAGATTTATGGGGCTTACAAATCAAATGAGGATATTTTCGAAAGTGAAAAATTATTAGGGGGAGGAGGAACAAGGGGGGCAAAAAATTAGAAATTAAATTAGACCGTTTAAAATTGGGGAAAGAGGCTTCTAAAATGGGGATATAACGCCGCAGGCACCACCGAGTGGGATTTTTTTTAAGTCAGAATTTTCAAAGATCTTAACACGGTGAGTGAACAGGCGTTTTTAGATATTGAAACGGGAAGACAAAAAAATTCACATATTGAAAATTCGTATTTTGCAGCTTCAAAATAAAATATAAAAAATACTTAAAAAAAAAAAAAAATTCAGAATGTGAAAACAGAATTTAAAAATATGTATTAGTTAATAAGTTATTTGTAAAGAAAATTTCCCATCAAATAACATTAGCTTTGGCTTCCAGCAACAGTGAGTGAAGCGGGTTCATAAGTATTTCATGTTAAACTAAAGGTTGTATAATTCAATCGTTAGGTTGACTAATATGACAAAATTATAGTTATAAAAGTGTATTTATTTTAAAGTAATCTTTATTGGACTAATTTAGTATGTGTATGGACAACGTATTTCTGTAATGAGTATTTATCAAAAAAATGTTTTGCATTAGCTTTCGTTGTGTCGCCAATGAGCGATAAATAGCCAAAAATCAGACTTTTTCAATATTTTTTTGCAGTCAATATGTAGTGATTCCGCTGGAATTTTTTTTTTCTAAATATACATAATCTCATGAGGAGAGTATTCTGTAATTTTTTCAAAATTTTTTGCGTATGCGCTTATGGAGACCTTCCTTGTTAGAAGTAAAACAGATAAGCAATTATGCAGCATTAGAATCTAACATGTTTACAAGTCAATTGAACATATATCTACGATATATTAAATTTATTAACTTACTATAGTTGGAGAAAAAACATAATCAATTCATTATAAAGCACTAAAATTTTAAAAATGTGTATGAAAAACTTTTTCAATGTTTTTCCAAAAAACTTCCTAATTCCCTGCTTTGCAATAAATTTTGAAATTTCCACGAGTTTTCCCTGTTTTTTAATAGTTTTTTAAATTCCCCGACTTTTCCAGGTACCTTAGCAACCCTGATAGAACATACAGTGTAAGCACCCCCTAAAAAGTGATTTTGCAAAATTCACTTGTAAAAACCTTCATATCTCAAAGAAAAAAACAGATATCTGTAAACTTTTTGCTTTAAAACAAAGCTAATTCTGGAATTTGGGAAATTTGGTCCACAAGAGAAGGGGGGGGTGGCAAAATGTGATTCCACATGCACAAAAAGTGATTTCACAAAAAACCTTCATATCTCAAAGAAAAAAACATCAGTAAAATTTTTGCTTTAAAATATGACTAACATAAATATCTAAAAACCGATTTCTGGAATTTTAGAAATTCAGCCTCCAAGGTTGGAATTGATGAGTATATGTTGCAAATCTGTGTCTCCAGAGGGCACTTTGATATTTTAATAATTCAATAGCTAGAATTCTAATTATGATTAAATTACTTATAACACATCATTTGAAATATTGTGGACTTTTAAACCGATACAAGCTGTTAAATTTTGTACGGGAGTTTCAGAGAAAACCACAGAAAAGCCAGAACACCTTTATTACAATATCTCCAATTCTAATTATGATGCAGGCTTTCGAATTCCGATACTCCGCTCACATTTCATATTAAGGATTTTTAACACTATATAGCCCACAGTTACACAAGTTTCAGAGAAAAACCACAAAAAAATCAGATACAATTTTTTTATAACAATACTTATATTACCTTTGTATGTCAGCCTCTAATTAACATAATTTTATCAGTAAAATATCATTTAAAAAGTCATTGAAATTGAAGAGTACATATTGCAAATCTGTCGCTAGAGGGCGCTTTGATATTTTAATACTTCAATATCTCTAATACTGATTATGAGTAAATTACTTATAGGGAGAAGATTGGGAGACTGTAGGCCCCACCAGGTTTGCAAATTTCAAAATTCTTCAATTTTCCTTTGTCGCACATAAAACTTACTATACAGCCCTAACATCACAAGACAAAGTTGCCGTTCAAATTTCATCGATTTCCGACAGTAAACAAAAAATTTACATTTACATTTTAATTGTAAATTTAATCTTATTCTAATAATTTCAAATTCTAATGGACCATATTCCTCCTTTGGGTTCGAGACTATAAAAAATCAGCTGTTTTCGGTAAACAATTCTCAACTCTACCATAGCAAAGCATTGTGGCTTGCAAATTTTTATCTTGCAATATTATTTCTAAGAGTTACAGATTATATGAAATTGAAGTAAGAGTGATATAGTGATAACTTTGTTTTGTTTTTAATCCAGTTTTAGTAATATACTTTAATCTTAATCAACATATGTAATATTAAAAGATGTCATGTGAACTGTGGCGATGTTAACAAATTTAAATGAATGTTCCATCTAATAGATTGCTTTATTAAAATGATTGAAATTCTAATTATTTAAGCTTTGATGTCTATATATATATGTGTGTATGTATAAAATGTTCTTATTAATCTTTTATTCATTATATATATGTATGTGTGTGTGTGTATACATAAAATGTTCTGCAATTTTACGATATGGAATAGTCTTAACTTTATCATTCGATTCAGTTGTTTTACATTTCTCTTTTGTTCTTGTTTGAACATTATTATTAAGTTTCACTGCAGAAATATTTACGAAAATGTTATGCGTAACAATAAAATGGCATGTTGAATCTAATTTGTTTACAAAATATCGGCCACATGTTCGGCGATTTTACCTACGGTGACGTCACAGGAATATTGTCCATTATGATTAAATTATTTTTAATACTTCATTCAAAAGATATTTTAAAGTATTTTTATATTTATAGAAAGTGGAATTCTAGATTTCACCTGATTTATATGTTTTAAGGTGTCCTGATTAGGTTTTCTTTTGTATCTCAGCTACTAATTAAAATAATTTCATAAGTAATACATCATTTGAAAGCTTTGTTGATTTGGAATTGAACAGTAGATTACAGAAATTTCTACCGCCAGATGACTCTGTAATATTTTAAAATTTCAAATTGTAATTATGATTAAATTATTTTTAATACCTCATTCGAAAGATATTTTAAATATTTTATATTATCGAAAGTGGAATTCGAGATTTCACCTGATTTACATATTTTAAGGTGTCCTGATTAGGTTTTTTTTTTGTATCTCAGCTGCTAATTAAAATAATTTCATAAGTAATACATCATTTGAAAGCTTTGTTGATTTGGAATTGAACAGTAGATTACAAAAATTTCTACTGCCAGATGACGCTGCAATATTTTAAAATTTCAAATTCTCATTATGATTAAAAAATTAAATTAGACTGTTCAAAATTGGGGAAGGGGGCTTCTAAAATGGGGATAAGATGCCGCAGGTGCCACTGAGTGGAACTTTTCTAAAGTCAGAATTTTCAAAGATCATAACACGGTGAGCGAATAAGTGGTTTCAGATATTGAAATGGGAAGATGGCACCGCAGGCACTCTATATGTCAATAAGCTGTTGTAGGACCTGAAACGGGAAAAAGGTGCCACAGGCGTCACCGAGTGGGAGTTTCGTAAAGTCAAATTTTTCAAGAATCGTGAACCAGGTGGTCGTCGAAGGCAGGTAGTATATAATAAAATATATTTTCACGCGAATAAAAAAAAATATATATAAATAGTAAATTTGCTTAGGCATATGACAAAATGACGTTATTATCAAAATTAATAATAATAAAAATCCAGCATGCTTCCTCAATTTTTGTTTTATAACCTTTTTTAACATACCTCAATTTTAATTTCTTTTTAATAGTGTTTTTATTTTTGGCACAGATAGTACTCTTGGCATGAAAGTTAATTCAGCATTACATTAAAGAGCTTTATTTATTCATAATCCTGGGTAATTTTTTAAAATTTTAATGCTGAAGTTAATAGGACATTTTTCACCAAGGACTCTACTTTTGCGACAGCCGCTTTAAGACAAGTAGCCTAAAAAAATATAAAACTATAAAATATTGAGGGGGGAAAAAAATGAAAGAAACATAAACAATAATCTCAAATTATGTATTTTTGTTTAAAATGGCGACCAAAATTCAATAGTCACCAAAGGAAGCTATAAGTCTGTGCCACGATCAGGTTACACATGTATTCAGTGGCGGCTCGTGAATGACGTTTTGGGGGTGCTGCATCGAAGCGTCTAGAAAAAGTACATGGAATGGAATCTTTATTCGTCTTATTGGCTGACTCTTTTATTTTGAGAATCAACGTAATACATCGACACTTCAATAGCCAATCAGAAGAAAAAGCTTTCCATACTAATAAAGTGTTTTTAGTCAGTAGCTTGCAGCCCACCCAATACGTCATTCACCAGCCGCCACTGCATGTATTTAATTATTTATTTTTTTTTCTATATACCAACCACTATTAACTAACTATGAAATACATATAAACCACAAAAAATTAGTTGTCTCATACAATAGACATAACACTCATAGCATATTGTAATATTATACTCATAGCATATACAGGTTGATTCAAAATTAGTGTGATCAATTCCAGAACATCAGAATTTTTTATTGAAATAAGTTATTTAGATGAAATTTTCAATATGGCTTCTTTTAGCATAGTACACCTTACATAAACATTTAGGCCAATCCAAAAGAGCTTTTTCAACCATTTTTGGGGGTATTTTTCCTCTTTGATTGCTTTTTGAAGCATTTGAAGTGTTCTTACTTTACATCTACTTAATTCTTTTTTTAAGTACCCCCATAAAAAATAATCACAAGGAGCATAGTTCGTTGATGATGGTAGCGATTTCTCAGGAGGAATAAAATTTATTTTTTTTATCTTTCAGCCATTTTATAGTTGATTTTGGAGTATAACTTGATTCAGAATCTTGGTGAAAAACAAAGTTTCCTTAGGTGTTAAGACATTTAATTTCTTTGATCATGTGCTTCCACACTTTATTCTGATAGTATTTAGCATCAATTTTAGCCACTGGTTCTACAAAAAATGGTTTTGTTAAGCCTTGAGAGGACATTCCCATCCATACCATAACACCTGACGGCCATCTTGCATTTTGGAAAACAGCTGCGTCTTTGCGACGCTTTTCCCGAGAAATATATTGTATCTTCGTTTTGCTAATTGTGGATGACAAATGAAACAGTACTTCATCCAAAGTTATCCATGTTTTGTATCTACCTTTGGGTAACATTAAATACAGAAGCCAAGAACGTTTTTTCATTTTTCTATGGTCTTTGCAGACATTTGATGACAGACTGGTTTATTCACTTTTTATATAGCCAATTTTCTTTATCTGACGACAAATTATCGATTGTGATACCAGTAGTTTCTTTGTTAAAGTTCTTTGAGGCACAGGATTTTCTACAGCGATATGTCTTTTCAGCTTCTTTTTTGTATTTTCACCAAGGACTTCCTTTTGTCCCCATTTTTTTCCTGGAGCTTTTGATTGCCATCCAAATTTTATTTCTTTTCAAAGTTTAGATAATAATCTATTAGAAAAATGTCTTTTATGATTTTTAAATGCTTTATTTATAATAGAATTTGAGCAACGGTACTTAAAAAGCTTTAAAATTTTGTTTCAAGTTTGAGTATCTAATTTCAGAGCCATAATTTACTCCCACTAATAAAAAAAAAAAAATAGGTAGATTGGTAATTTAAACATCTCACTTTTAAAATAAAACTGGTGATAAAGCGATTCAAATTTACCATAAATAGTTACAGGCTTTTAAAACTGGTCACACTAATTTTGAATCAACCTGTATTGTAATATTATATTTGATGTGAAACTGCTCATTTTATGGTCAACTGGAAAAATCAAATAAATATAGGAAATAATGTGAAAGTAAATATTATGTATACATGGGCGTCGGCACATAGGGGCAAGAGGGGGCACTTGCCCCTTCCTGGAAAATTCTAATAAATAAATTATTATTTTAAAAAAATTACAATTAAAGCTTTAAGGCTGTATGATTAGAATTCAAATAACCAAATAAAATTTATGTCTCAGCGCCAATTAGAGTCAAATCTCTTGATTTGCATTTGTAGGTTGTCTTTTCCCTGCAAACAGATTTTAAATTGATTCGACAGTACATTTTCCGGATTAGTATTGATTTAGAATAAGTTCTATAATTTCTATATGTAAAATGTTGTAGCTTAAATTGCATGTATAAAAAATTGTTGAACTAAATGCTTACACATTGGCTTAATTAATCACCTCAATCAACTAATCAATCATTTCAATTTGTAAAAACATGCTGAAATTTTGCAATTTGAAGTTTGCCCCCTCCTGAAAATTTTTCTGCCGACGCCACTGTATGTATAGTGCGTATAGTGTTGTTTATATGTAATTCAAATTCAAATATAAAAAGTCTACTTCAATTTTTTTGATGCTGTTTGTTTCAAAACTGTTATCTGATAAGTACAAAAATGGAAGCTCACTGTTATGGATTGCCGCATGCAATAGGGGCACATACCCGAGATTCTGCAAATGAACAAGCCATTGCCGAAGGCAGCAGTGACCCGAAGAGAGCTTTTAAACAATTTCAATGGATTTTCTTTTTAGTTTTTGTCTATAAAGTGATATAGAAAAGAGTTTCCTTTAAATATAGTGATAAGCTAAGTGGGCAAGATTTGTCCGGGGAAATCCATAAGAGCTGAGGCCACAAATTTTAGTGTGTTGCTTATTTATGTGTATCCAACACCCATTGTTATGGGATTTTGCGAAATTCCCTCCTTAAGAAAGGGCAAGCAATAAACACGTTTCCAATTACCATTTTGCTTCAAATTATCACATTAAGATTAATTTTTATGTGTGGGTTGGTTATGCATTCCCAACATGCACTATAAAGAGATTTTACAAAAATTCCCCCTCCCTCTCCCTCTTTAAGGGCAGGGGAGAGGAAACACGTTTTTAAGAGTAACTCTGCTCCTAATTATTTCAGGAAAGTGATTTTTTTTAATATGTCGATTGGTTATGCGTACTCAACATACACACTACAAAGGGATTTTTTGAACTTCTCTCCCTTTCTATACTTTCTTTCGGGCTTGGGGGGGGGGGGGGGGGGAGAAGCAAAAAACATGTTTCCATGCATAACTTTGTTCCAATTTATCTTGGAATGTTTGATGTGTGGGCTGCGTATGTATACTCAACACACATTACAAAGCGATTTTGTGAAATTCCATACTACTGCCCTTTGGAGGGGAGAGGGGGCAAAAATATATCCATGCGTAACTCTGCACTAAATTATCTTAGGTTGGAAAGTTTTGATATGTGCATCGATTATATATATCCAATTTATAGTATGAAGAGACTTTGTTAAATTCCCTCCTTTAAGAGCAGGGGTAGATAAAAAAGCAAGTTTTAAAACATAGCTCTGCTTTAAATAATTTCAGGATCTTGATTTTTTTTATGTGTTGGTTAAGTATGTGTATGCAACATAAAATATAAAAGGATTTTGCGAAATTACCCATTCCCTCTTTGGTGCGAGGAAGGGCCAAAAACACGTTTTCAAGCTTAAATATACTCCAGATTACCTTAGAATGGTGAATTTTAATGTGTGGATGTTGATTAAGTATATGCAATATGCACTTTGATGGGAGGGAATTTTGCAAAACTTTCAACATTACCCACAAGGAAGGGATAGTAAAAAGTAGATAAAGCACTGCCGAAGACATTTCGGCTTCAGATTCGGCATGTGGCGAGTGGAAAAACTGCTACCGAACGTAGCGAAAACTTTAACTTACATTCTGACTGATTTCAATTTTTTTAGACGTTTTTTATTATTAATATGGAATTTTGAGAATTCATTTCAATATAATGACCAGAGAAGCAAGAAAAGCCTTCTATTATTAGCTGAAGAGAATGTATCTCGACAAATGAATTGAATTCTGAAGTTGAATTTCTGCTTTGCATTTGATACTTAGCTAGAAGTTTTCTGAATTTTTCAAAAGTTTCAAATGTATGCAAAAAATATAATTTTCCATTAAATTTTAATAATTAACAATGTACACTATGAAGTACATTTTCATAAATGGAAATAACAATTTATCACTGTAGTTAAATTTTTCTTCGAGTTTCCTATAATATGGAAGCAAAAACGTGTTCATTTTTTTTTTTTTTCAATTCTAATTGTTTTATTATTATTATTATTATAAAATAAAACACCTTCAAACATCCTTTTTATGATTAAAAAGTAAATATTTTTCTTATAAAAAAAAATTTCCATATTAAATAGGATTCTTCAATAAAAAGTGGGTTTTCACCAATTATTATTCTAGAAATATATTCACATTTTTTAACCAATCATATTAGTTGTTTGCGGAATTTTAAATTATGAACTTAGTGGTTTGAGAAGTTGAAAATGTTGGCAATTACTGATCTATAATAGTCAATATATATAAAACTTGCCACAATTTCCATGACATTAAATTCGCCAGAAGCATATTGAGACTTAGAGAGCATTTGTTGAGTTTCAGTTAACACAGATTTAAGTTTAGCTTGTAAACAGGAAAAGATTCACTATATAAGACTTGCCAACTTTCCAAAATGCAAAAGCCTAAGATTTTTTTCGCAGGTTACTTTATTGACAAACCAACATTTTTATTTTCAGGTTTATGACTAAATGTAACACAGTGTAACAATTCCTCATATGTATACATAAAATTGTCTTTTGCTAAAAGTTTAAGCAGTGTTGTAGGATTTGAGACTGAAACAATGCCAGAAGTAATTATTAATAAATTTAAAAATCTGGAGTTCTACTCAAATTTTCGAAAATAAAGTAATTAACAGTTGTATAAATAAAGTAAGAGACAGGGCCCGCTTTACCATTAGGTGAACCTAAGCGGTCGCTTTGGGCCGCCGAAAAAGCAGGGCTGCCAAAAAGATAGAATACTGTGGGGGAAAAAAAAAAAAAAAAAAAACAGAAAGAAAAGTGAAAATCACAAACCAATCTTTGATTTTTTTTTTTTCTCTGTTAAGACATCATAAGGTAATAAAATATTGTTTTTTAATAAACGTATGCTTTGAATTGTATATATGAATGTAGACTAGATCTTTTCAAAATTCGATGGTAAAGAGGTAGAGGAACATTTACAAACCGAACAATTTGGTTTTAGACCTAAGTTTTCCACCACCCACCAAATCTTTAAAGTCACAGAATTCATTCATGATAGTTTTATTAAATCTGAAAAAGTTGAGACCTTTTTTCACCCTTGTCAAAATTTCATATAGTGGCCTTATTTTTTAACTTCATCCAACCTGAAATTCCTACTTCTTATATAAAATTAATTTATAGTTAACTAAACAATGGAACTAAAAATAAGAAGATAGAAAACACTTTCTACGTATCTAAGTTTTATACTTCTGCAAAAAAGTAGCTTTATAAATAAGTTTGAAAGTAATTCAAATTTCAGAAAGTCTTGATAAAAATCCACAAAGTATATTAATATTAAAAAGTGAATAAGAGTAAATACAAATCATATAAGGACGACTCTAGAAAATTTGTTTAAAGTGTTGATTGCAAAAGGCTAACTTTGATACGGAGAAAGTAAATGCTATTTCGATTTGTATCATATCTAAATAAGAATATCTTATTATGTTGTATGTTTATGGATGAAAAGGCATAAATACACGATATGTGCTTGAAAAATGATTAGTTTGGAACTAATAAAAGCCAACACAAAATTTCATCTGATAAATATATGAAAATTTTATTTCACATTTACAATAATGGAAAAGTTCAAGCTAAAGTGAACAGAGAAGCATTTTTAACACTTTTCAACAAAATTTAAAAACCTTTATGACTTCAGTTTGTCTGAAGGCCGGTTATTCACCTAGTTATGCACCCCTTCACCCCAATATTTTGCAAATTTGTAGAAACTTTTTGAGTTATGCATCATTTTTAACACTCAGTATCTCCTTATATTATTAAAATCTGTGCGCATCTGTCTGTCTGTGAGAAATGCCTTGTAATCGCTAAAGCTCCGGCGCTAATGGTCGCATCGACTCGAAACCGGTGTTGACAGACGCAGAATTTCTTCATCTCGACATCGCGATTCGAGAGGAATCTCTAAAGGGCCCGTAAGGGGATACTTACAAATTTCTAGCCTGTAATTTACGCGAGTTTCGGAAAAAAACACGGAAAATTCCGAACGACTAAGTTGATGATTGATTGCTGTGATTGAACTGGGATCGAACCGGACACTTGCCATCTACCAGTTTTAAGTGCAGAACCACTCGGCCACTGGTAGGCCTGTGATGCGAATCAAAGCAGCATTTAATTTTTCCGTATGAAGGTAAAGCCTTTTGCAGAAAAGACTATCTAAAGTCAACGCATTAAACAGATTTTCTAGACACCATAGGCGAGAAAAGATCACCCTTATGTAATTTAAATTTACTCTTATTTATTTTTTAATCTTAATTTATATATTTTGCGTATTTTAAATCTATTCTTAAGACCTTTCTGAAATCTGAACTATTTTCTGACTGGTTTACGAAGTTATTTTTTTCGCAAATGCACAAAACTTTCAGGAATTTTTTATTTAGATACTTATAAATTTAATAGTTCCCCCCCCCCTTATTTTTCTTATTCTTAGTTCTATTATTTAGTTGATTATGTATGAATCTGATATAAGGAGTTCGAATTTTAAGCTGAATGAGATTAAAAATGAGGCTGCCATGTGAAACTGTCAAACGCGTTAGTGATGTCAAGTAAAAGGGCTTCGAATTTTTTAGATTTAGATTTAATAAAACTATCGTGAATAAATTCTGTTATTCTGATACATGGTGGAATGTTTAGGTCTAAAACTAAATTGTTCGGGTTGAAATTGCAAATCATCCAGCCTCTCCTCATCGTTTTTTCCATCTAATTTGAAAAGATCTAGCTTTTCATTATCACAATACAAATCAAAGCATATATTTCTTAAAAATCAACATTTTAGTACCTTAACCAGAGCGCCTAATTTTAATTCCCAACTGCAAAAATTCATCTTGGAAATTTTTACAATGTTTTACTTTAATAACATAAAGAAAATTCTTCATTTATTTCTTCTGTTTTAGACTTGTTCGCAAATTCTGGTGGTAATTTATTTTAAATGAGCAAAATTTCCTTGCCTCTGAAAGGGTTAAGGTGTTTTTATACAAAGTTAAAATCTTTAAAAAGGGTTACTTTTATTTTACAACTGAATATACACATATTCCTTAAAAGAGAAAAAAAAAAAAAAAAAAAATCAAAATCAAAAATTGGTTTATGATTTTCGCTTTTCTTCCATCCATCCATTTTTCTTTTCTTTCTTTCTTTTTTTTCCCCTTAAATTTTGGTCAGTGTTTCAATTTTTTGTCGGCCCACCTTTTTCGGCGGCCCTAGGCGACCGCTTAGGTTCGCCTAATGGTAAAGCGGGCCCTGTGCAGGATTTAGATGGCCTGGCTAGATAGGTTAAAACCAATTCTATGCTGAGACAGTGACGAATATTGCCCATCTGATAATGTATACTAATCTAGAAAATTCATTTTTTTTTTTTCATTTAAACATGAACCTTATTAGAGACATTTTATAAAACTGACACCAGTAACCAAATGTCATCATTTATTTTATAATAAAATACAAAAATCACAAATAAAAGTTAGAAAATCAAAAATGCATATTAAAAACTTTTTACATTAGTCAGCAACAAAAATATATTTATTAGCAAAATAAAAATTCTAAGATCCATTCATTGTTTCTCCCTTAACTTAGGAGGCTCAAGTCCTAATTTTTCACATAAATTATTTCTTATTGGACGCAAAACATCAACTGGCTTGTTCCAGTCTGTTTCACTAAGTATATCTGACACTTCTTCTGCAATTTCTTCAGGCAATACATCATAAGTAATGAAAGCTTCATACAATTTGTTAGCAGTAACTTTACGAACCCTTGGCATACGATGACATAAAAAAATTACTAGCTTGCTAAGAGAATGTTTGCGACAAGTTTCAGAAAACTGAAGAAGATTGCAAAATAAATCAACAGACACTATGAGTTTTTGAGGGTCTCTTGATTTACATGAGCACTCCCACGCTAGTTTTAAAAGTTGATCATGAAAGCCATTTTCTTTTTCAGGAAATAAAATGCCAGAGAGAAGCAAATGGTTGACCATTTTGAAAAATGGCACAATTAAGCGATCATTCTGAATATTGTTCTTAAGAATAGATAATAGTTCATCACAGATACGTTGGAGAAAATCACTATTTGAATGCTTAGATGATAAATAACTAACAATAGCAGAACTTGAATATTTTACCTAAAAATGAATAAATAATAAAGTAATTAACTTAATATTAAAAAAAATAATAATTTGGAAAATTTTAGATTGCTAGATTACTTTGCCATAAATAACAAAATACTCTAGATTTTAGACATTTTGACAAAGATTTTTAAAAGATTGTAATTCATTACTAGTCCTCTTTCTATTTTTGTTGAAATAATGAGGTGTAACACTTTCTTTACACCCCTAATGTTTCAGGATAATTCATCAAGTTTTTTCCCTAGTTATTTGTCAAGTTAAAAGTATCTGGTCATTTATGGCAAGGTAGTGAATGTTAAAAAGTGATATTTAATACATATATATTACACTGAGTTTTAATCTCTAGTGAGTATGTCTGTTACTTTGTAAGCAAATGGCTAATCGAGAGCTACAGAATTTTGCATGGAGGTCTGTACTGATGCGAGGTTGATGCACCTCAAAGCCCATTTTTTTGAAATTTTGATTAGTTTTTTTTTTTTTTTCTAATGAATTAAAATATCTGAAAAGATTGTCTCTAGATATAGAAATGTAAAAGTTAAGACACTCTTCGTGGCCTGTTAGCTTAGCTAGTTAGAGCATAAGGCTAATAATGCTAAGCTCGTAGGTTCAATCCTCAAAGGGCTAATGTGCTATATTTTGCAGCTAATTATAAAAATGCTAATTGATAAAAGAAAACCTTTCAGTGTCCAGCCAGATTTTCATATTTTATTACATTTTTTTTAGTTAAAAATTTTTCAGCTGGCAAGATTATTTAGTTCTGCTACATGTTGTCATAGAGTGAAGATGAAAATCTTACCGAAAAACATAAATACCTAAAAAAAATTTTAGTACCTAAATTGAAATGTCCAGTTAAGGTGCAAACGCAATTAGTGAAGACCCTGAACCAATATAGTGTGGTGGGAAAGATGCTGCTGCAGGCAGTGAGAATTCAAAGCAAGGTTTTAAAGAAATCTCAATGAAATTGTTTTTTGTTTTTATTTATAAAAAGTTTAAAATACAGTGATTAATAACTTCATAAAAACTTTTAATATTTGAAGTTTAATTAACTAATTTCATATAAACAACTACCTTAGATTTTAGCTTCAAGTACGTGCTGATGCCATAGCAGCTTTCATGTGGGGATCCCCACCATCGTCAACAGTATCCTTTGTGGTAGACTTGAGAATGAAATGTTGTTTCTTTGAAGTTATCATTGAAATAATTGATCAAGTTAATTTATGTAATGGCAACAAGACGATGGTAGGTTTGAACCACCTTGTCGAAGAGAAAACCCTTTAAAGAAAACAATACTTCATTCTTAAGTCTATCATGAAAGACACTTCTGACAGTGGTGGGAATCCCCACATGAAAGCTGCTATGGCACCGGCACCTACTTAAAGCTGAAATATAAGGTTTTTTGTTTATTTAAAAACAATGATTAATGTTTTTTGAAAATTCTTTTAAATATAGTGACTAGCAAAGCCTGCTAGTTCTAAACAAAATTTAAAGTTTTTATATTTTATTAAATAAATATAATATTTCACATGAAATTTTTACATATTGAACATCGTTATGTATTTATTACTACCCAAGTTGTCTAGATTGAGTATTTTTGGATTAAGTCAACTAAATAATGACTTTATAACTAGAGTAGCTAAACAGATTGCACCTTTACCAGCCAAGATTGTTTCAATTCTGTAAACATATGCATTTTTAAGAATATTTATGTTTCATACATTAAATAATTTTTTAATTAATGCTTATTATATGTGCAATGATGAAAAATAGATAATGAAATAATATTTCTCCCATAATTATGAATTTAATTTTATATGAATTATTTTTTCATTTATTTATTAAGTCTTAATTTCCGTTTTATGTTACTGATTTGTTTCTTTTTCTTCATTTTGGATCAATTCATCTATTAAATAATTTTGTTTTCTAATTGATCTCCTGGGTTTATTTTACATTTGCCAATTTGTTACAAGAACACGCTTCCCAGCCGAAGTTTATCGACACGGAATAAGCTTGGAGCAATGATGTCATGCTCACTGACGCTTGCTATCCTTACCTTTCCATTTAAATACAGTGACAATTTTTTTAATTTAGGATTTTTCTTTACCATTGTTTCTGGTTCTAACAAGATTTTATTATTCAAGAATTTAAACTAGTACAACTGTTTTGTAATTTCCTAAGTTCCTTCCACTAATTTTGAAAGCTTTCCATTTTCAAAATAACGCAAACTCACTTATAAATGACCCCCTCAGGCACACCAAAGTTTGTTAAAATTTGATCACAATTTATTTAAAAAATACACTCTCATATTTTCCTCTTCCACTCTCCTTTTGAAATGGTTTCTGTACTATGCTTTCCATTTGTCCCAACATCAAATGCATCACTTTGAGTATTGTATTTATACACAAGACACTTTACACAACTGGCCTTTCTAGCCCAGGTTTTGGACCATGCTTGCTTGAAAAGCTCAGGGGTTTTAATATTTTAGATTCTCGTTTCTTTATTCTTTTTATCATGTTCAAATACATTCCTCACTAGTATTAAAAAAGGGATACAGGAAGTTCTGATACAACTGCATACTAAATTACAATTTTTCTTCCTTTGTGCTCTTTTAATGCTGTTTTTTACTTTTCTTTTAAAACATCTGAATTGTTGTAAGAGTTATTCATATACTAAATTCTAATTAAGACAAAATGACCATGCCCTGTAATGCTCTCAGAAGAATGAACAAAGAATATTTGATTCCAAATTATAATTAGCGATTCTATTCATTCTTAATTGAAACACTTGCTATGATTATTAATCTAGCTATGAAGTTATAACACATATCTATAATCATTTCTACAAGTATTCTATAAAGAAAATGATATTGGCTGGTTGAATTTATTAAATTTACTTGATTACTTGCTAGACATTTGATAGAAAGATGTCAGTTTTTTGAGCAGAAAATTTCAGAGTGGGAAAATGTAAATAAATTTTGTCTATATTATGTTTGTAGAGTATGACCCAGATAGACTCCTCTTAACAAAATGAAAAAACAAAAAAGCTCTTTAAAAAATTTTAGTACTTAATTATAACTATAAAAAACAAATTTTAAATATTTGAATAATTTTTCTCTTTCTCATTTATTTATTTTAATTAAGATTGACTGATCATTTAATGAAAATTTAAAGTATACTTACTAATGATTCTGTAAGGCCACCAACACTTACAACAAACCCGAGTAAAAGACTGTGTGTATAGACAGGAAACCCTAAAACTTTTACAAACAGATGGAATGTATCTGCAGGTGAGGCCCAATTTATGTCATCACACATTTCAGAAGGAAAAATCTCACAGAGTTCTTCATGATGAGGTATGTGAGGAATTTTAGGAACACTGAAATTGAATAATTTTTTTAATAACTAGTTTCAAATATTCCTTATTGAAATAAATTTAAAATAAAATCAACAATTACACAGTCAAATTTATTTCTTTTTGGGAACCCCCCCCCCTTTTTTTTTTAATATACTTTCATTTTACATTTGGATATAGTTTTGCATAAAATTAGTATTTTGTACACAGGGTTCATTCTAGATGGGGTTTACGGGCCGCTCCGCCCTGTTTGCCCTTTCGATAAAAAAAACCACCCTGCTGCCCTTTAATCGCGATCGCGCACCCCAGGAAAAAATGATCGAAATTTTGGGCCAAACAGAAGAAAGAATCAAAGAAAACTTTCGATCCTAAAAATGAATTTTCACAAAAATCGTCTGCTAATAAGATTAATAAAAATTGTCTGTAGATTAGAAATATAATTAATATTTCTTCTTTATGGCAATATAGACATTCTCTATTTCGCGCGAAAGCAAGAAATAAAAGCAATCGTCATCGTCTGAAAAGTCGGGATTTTTGTTAACTCGTTTTTTTGCGATCAATTCTTTTCCATCTTATTTTAGCTTTAAAATGCCCTCAAAAGACAGAAGAAAATGCCTAAACGATTGCGAGCTTCAACATAATGCACTGAAATGTTTAAAACTTACTTTTTTGTTTGAAAAAAAGTTAAGTGTGTCTTATATTTTCCTAACATTAATCATAAAGTAATTTTTATCTTTTTAAGCTTCTTAATGAGTTTGTTACTTTAAATATTTTTTATGCTTCAACAGAATTTGTTTATATATAAGTAAACTCTGGATTATCCGCAGTCTTTTCTTTCCCTTTTCTGCGATGATAAATTACAAGTTTATTAAATAATAATAATAATACTATTAGGTCCACAGTTAAGTATTGCAGAAAATAGTAAAAGAAAGTCAAGTATTCATATTTACTGAGAGATACTATTTCGCAGTTATTCGGGTGTTTACTGTTATAGTAAATTACAAGGCTAATCTGAGCTTAAAACCTTTTCCTTTCTAGAAAAATAACGGAGAGACGATCAGCCTATTTTCTTTTTCTTTCTTTTTCCTATATTTATTTATCTTTAATGCACGCAATCAATCTATCGTTGAAAAATGCAGTCTGGAACACCTTTTAATTATCACAGCTGTCAACACAGTGCTGAACCGGCCTGTGAAAATTTTTTCGCAGTGACGGTCTTCAACTGACAGCAAGCGAGGGGAGGGGGAATAGATTAAGCAAATGTGATCTACTTTTTCCTTCACTACTTTTTGATGTAACTACTTTCTTTGGAGAATATCCATGGGTGGGGTGGGGCGGGTTGGGTTGTAGGGATTAAGGCCAATTGACAGCACTAGGGTCCTAGGGTTGAGGGGGACTGCCCTCCATAGGGGTCTTTCTAAGGGGTTCTAGCCCGTATTTACTCAAGTTTTGGAGAAAAACCAAGGAAAACTTTGCACTACTAGGCTGGCAAGCATAACTGGAATCGAACCCAGCACGTGATGTCTGCCAGCTTTGAGCGCAGACCAGCCCGGCCACTGGTGAGCATATTCACGGGTGGGAGAATCAGATGTTTGCAAAAGGTGGAAAGTTACAGATGGAAAATTACAATGCTCTTTTTATTTTTTTTTCTTTCTCCTTCCCCCAAAGGAAACATCGTTTAAAGTGCGATAAAGAATCAATTTTATGTTACATTTTGTGGTTAAAACCTTAATGTTTATTAATGAAATAATAAATTGTAGGTTGGATAGACTTTTTTTTTCAGCTTCTCAAATTTTAAATCACTTGGTTTTGGTGCCATATGCCGCCAATACTATCGATATTAAAATTAAATTGTAAAGAAATACTAAGTATGTGATAACCATATTCAAATTAAAAAAAAATACCAAACATTTAAAAATTCATGCAAAGATTTTATTAATTTTTCTTTACTTTTCTCTCCATGTCAATAATATATACTGCATATTACAAAATAGAACACACAAAATTATTCAAAAGGCTTTATGATTAAAACAGAAAAAAAAAAAGTAAATAAATAAAAGCAGAAAAATTGATTTAAGCACTTCAAGAATCATCACACAATCCACATAAATAAACAAACACTTTAACTGAGCAGTTATTACCTAATCAAAATTAGAGGAAGATAAATGTGATTGTTTATATTTAAACACTGAAACTGAAAAGGGGGTATAATAAAAGGAGAAAAAAAGATCTTTTTGCAGCATTCTGATTATTTTTTATTTTGTTTATTTACTTATTTTTTTTCTCTCTCTGTAGAAAATACAACAGTTAGCAACAGAAAAAAAAAGGAAAAAAAGAAAATACGATTTTGTGAGATTAGCTGCTATTCAATAAATAAAAATGGTTTTATAGTGAAATATGCACATATTTAGGAGATCAGCTATAAAAAGGAAAAAAAAAAAAAAAAAGAAAAAAAGAAAAAAGAAAGTTTTATTTACAGTGATATTATCCTTATTATGTGCTAATTAGCTACTTTTTTTTTTTTTTTTTTTTAAATAGTGTTAAATTTTGAGATGGCAGGATGGAGAGTCACTTCTAAATTTCCTCAGTAAAATTTATATTTCTATGTGATAATATAAGAAGGTTATTTTATTTCTTAAAATAATTTATAACCTTATCACAAAACTCCTTCAATCTTCTCTTTAAATAATAACAATAATAAATAAAATAAAATAAAAAATAGAGTGAGAGACAGAGAAAATTTTTGAGACTGAATTTCAGTTTCAATTTAACTATTTTAATTTTAATAATCAATTAGTCTTATAATTACTTTAATTATAATACTTTAAATTTGAGCAGATGGCAGAGTAGTACTAGTATTGAATTTTCATGTAGTTTTCATGAGGGAAACTTGAAAAATAATTTTTATAATTTATGTTATAACTTTTAAAAATCTTCAATATTTAGATGAAAGGAGGAGATTCCCCCCCCCCCCCCTTTTAAGGGAAAAAAAAAAAAATCAAATTTTGATGATAATAAAAATTTGCATTATTTTGGTGAAAATTTTAGAGGTCTGAATATTTTCGGCACCCCTGTCAAAAAGTAGTATACGAAGAATTCGTGTCTAAAAAGTGCCCTTAACAAAAATCAGAACTGTTAAAGACACCTTTCAGAAAAGCTGGACAATTCAAAACAATTTTTTTTTTTTTTTTTTTTTTTTTAAATACAAACGAGAACAGAGATATTTATCTGGGAAAATTTTTGGGTTCAAAAATAGATTCTTTGCAAAAATCAGTACCACCAGTGGCCGAAAGAATCTGCTTTCGTAGCTGATAGAAAATAGGTGCCAGGTTCGAACACAACACAAGTAGTGCTCTTTGGCTAAGCCAAAGTATTGCTCTCAGGCCTATGCCCGAACCATAAGTCTTTATACCAACTTTCTAAAAAACCAGTCAGCTTGAAAAAGCTCTTTCATAAAAATTTTACATTTAAAGAAGTTACTTTAAAACTTCCAACAAGAAAATTGCACATTTGAAATATCACCCAAAAAGAAAAAGGAGGGGGTAGGGGGGGGGGGGGGAGGCATGCTGCATATTTTTGGGGGAAGGGAAAACATCCTTCAAAGGAGACAATGCTCCTATGTAAAAATTTTATGGTGATAAATTATAACTATCAACATATATAAAATAGATCCACTTACTCATTCACTGACTGGCTCAACGCGGCAGTGGTGATTCTGTGGGAGAATGGGTGACAAATTTTGATGTGAAGTTTTATTCTGGAGCCCTGCAATATTACCTCCTAGAAGGAGGAGTGCGAGGGGGGGGAAGCGGCAAAAACATGTTTGTGGCCATAACTCTGTTCCAAATTATTTCAGGATAAATAATTCTACATGGAAAGGCCAAATTAGAGTTATAATAATAATAATAATCGGTTATTTTCGATTTTAAGGGGGAGGGGTTTTAGAGGAGGATTTTTTCAAAATCTAAAATTTATGGTAGAATTCCACAGAAATTGACACCCAGAGGTTGAAAACAGTTGTATCTTCTGAAATATAATTCCAAAAACCCAATTTAAGTTTTTTTTTTTTTTTTTTTTTTTTTTTTGAGGGGCAAGATGGTGGAATTACAAAAGAGTAAATTCAAGAGCCCTTTTTGCATTAAATTTGTTCTGGAGAATTTATGGGAGCTGCAGTAACGAATTTGTGTATGTGAGTTGGTTATGTGCATCCAGCATCCACTGATAGGATTTTGAAAAACTTTTCCCCATTTACCTCTTTGGGGACAGGGGCATAAAACATTTTCAAGCGTAATTTTGCTCAAAATTATCACATAATTCCTTCTTTCTTTCTTTTTTTTTTTTTTTTAGAGGGGGGGAAGGCAAAAAATAAGTTTCCAAGCATAACTCTGTTCAAAATTATCGAAAGGTAATCTTTTTACAGTATGTTAATACATACTATAAAAGAATTTTGTGAAATTTCTCCACACCTCGTTTAAAAACACAGGTGGGGCAAAAAAAAAAAAACAAGTTTCCAGACGTAACTTTGTTCCATATTATCTCAATATATTTTATTACCTGTTGAGGTATTCAGACAAGATTCAAATTATAAAGGTAGAAAAAATCAGTCAAACAATTAAAAAATAAAAACTAGTGAAAGAAAAAATTTCTAGTGCATTAAGAAAGCTTTGCTATAATTCTATTATTTAAGAGGGAGATTGCCTTGGGCTTATTCTTGTGGCTTGTGATTTCTATGAAATGTATGTATAGGGAAATTTCTCTTTGGAGCTTTTGATGATAAAAACTCTTTTAAATAACTCTCCAGTGAGTCATTTATTCAATCATTATGAATCTGTTCAATAAAACTTGTCAAATAAAGTCAAGAACTAGACTTTTTTTTTTTTTTTTTAAAGAAAATGCCCCTTTTTCTTTGTTAAAATGTCCTTTCTTTTTTTAACAGTGCCTTTCTTTAAGAGTTAAAGTGCCCTTTTTAGTTTACAGCACCCTGCCCATTTTTAGGCCTAGAATGAACCCTGTGGACAGTCATCAAATAAATTAAAAAGTTACTCCCGACTAACTTTGCTGTAAATTAGTGTAGAAACATGCGTCTGATGCTGAACAATTAGTAATAATGCTTCCTTTACAACGGTATAGTTAGATTTTGCTTAAGAAGTCGTCTACTCATATTAATTTTTTCTTCTTTTTCTTCCTTTTTTTTTTTCGTAAATACTTCAAAATGGTACAAATGATTGGAATAATTAATGGACAGCATTCTGAGTTTGATAGCTTTTTTTTTTTTTTTAATTACTTCATAAAGTTTGGCTGTTGCCATTAAGAATATTTTTTTTTTATATTGCATTTTAAGTATTTTTTTTATAGTTTAAAAAAAATCAAAATTATTATCATGAACATCTTCATGAGCAATGGAATACATAAAATGGATAAACTAATAAATGTACCAAAAATAAATTAAGAAAGTAAATTTAATTTATATGAATTTATTTAAATCAAACAATACAGAAAAAATAATGGTGAAACAATCACCAAGGAAAAAGACAAGATAATTTTTAATTGTCTCAGACTTATTTTTTTAACCTAAAATTAACAAATACAGTTGCCATGTCACCACTAGCGACTGAGATTTTTTAATTTTTAATCAGCTATTAGAATCATTGCTGAAATCCTCTTCATATCTTTTTCTTTTTTCTTATTTTGATAATAAGATAGCATATAAACATTATTTTATTTTATCATACACAAGGAAATTTCAGTGTCTCTATTAATAAAATTTTCTTTTAGCATTATTTTTCTTACAATTGATAAATATACTATTACCTTATTGCTGATGACTATCTATTGCAATCAAGGAAAAAAATCCTGCATCATTTTAAGTGAATTATTCTAATACTTTTTTTAGTTGTCCATTTTTTCATATTCAAATAATTGTGATTAGTTATGTTGAAAAATATGATTCACATTCCTTCTGATTATAAATTAAAACAACTGAAGAAATGATAATCTTCACTGAAAAACTAATAGTTTACTATTCATTTATTTTTAAAGAAAAGCATACTTATTTAATTTTAAGTTAATATATACCTTACATAAGCTTTTCATCGTTTTGGCTGATTAATTTCAGTCGCAATCGTGACCATCCTCAGAGCCATGACAATCGTTTACGTCCTTCTGTTTATAGTTCGGCGGTTTGCTGTGGCTGTTATTTCGCTTCACTTCATATTCCTCCAAGATGTGTTGCCATGCAGTAGGGATGATGGAATGTTCTCTATTGTTTACAGTGTTGGGGTTAGTAACAGCCACAGCAAACCGCCGAACTATAAACAGAAGGACGTAAACGATTGTCATGGCTCTGAGGATGGTCGCGATTGCGACTGAAATTAATCAGCCAAAACGATGAAAAGCTTATGTAAGGTATATATTAACTTAAAATTAATAGTTTACTATTTGCTGAGATGATATTATACGAATCATCTAGCCTTTTCCTTCGCAAAAATGTTTTGGAGAAGCAAAAAGGGAAAGCAGCTGGTATATATTCTTACGAGGGATTATTAGAATATAGAATAGGCAATAAAATCGATGCTGTAAATGGAAAAAATGCTCCATAAAAATGGACATGTAGAAACGTATAGAAAAGAGTAGAATATAGCGAATGAATTGTGAAAGGTTACACAACGTAGTGAAAATTTTGAAGAAAAAGGCTTTAGAAATTATTTTATAAAGGATTCATTTAACTGCGAAGCAGCTGCTCGCTTTAGTGGACAATGAGATTCAGAAAACTTGTATTGAATATGAAATAAGAAAGGGTCAGAATATTAAAGAAGCTGTACATGGTCACTGACGCACAAACTAGGTGAAAAGTTATATAAAATTATTTAATCATCCATAAAAATCTAGAGATGGATTATTATAGCGACCAGATGTTAAAAGATATGGACGCTGACCAGCTGCTCGCCAGGTGTCTACAAAAAGTGCAAAAAGGGATGCTAGGGAAAAATTTAAAGAAAATAATCATAAGAAAATAAACGGGGAAACGTAATCCAATAATATCAATCGTAAAATCACGAGAACCTCTAAAATTTTATAGGGGCGTGTACATAATCCAACGATTGGAAAAGGGAACTAAAAAGGGATGAAAAAAAGAAAGAGTTGAAAAATAATATAAGGAGAGAGATGAGAAAATTTAGGTAACTCTTAATTCCAATTCTTGGTGTTCTGTGAAAGTTAACTTGGATAAAAAAACTGTCCTTTGCATTTCCTACCGCCTCATTGGTTTTCCCACCGTCCTGCCGGAGCATTCGTCATGGACCATTTAATGGGTAAGCAAATTTTGATAATAGTTCCTCGGGTACGAATATGTTAATGTTCTAAAAAAATCTGGAGTGACTCCACTCGACTTTCCGAACATTGAGTAATTAACAGTTTTGTAGATAAAGTAAAGAAAGAGGAGTTGTTAAACAAACAAAAGAGAGAAAACCATAATAGAGTGTTTGAGTATTTTTCTCCATCTATTACACGATGTTTTATTTAACGCTACTGAACTTTGAGCCCATAGATCATAATGATAAAGAATTTTTCGTTGTGTCCCTGTAAAAACCTATAAATGCTAGATTCACCAAAATGCTTATAGTTAGTGCAACAGTGATTTATAATACTCATATAAATTTTCAGCTCAATTCAATAAGGCGTTTAGATGCTATCGTACTTTTAAAAATTTAGTCCCATAGGCCATAATGATCCCATAGCCAGAATTTTTCTTTGTGTCCCTGTAAAAAACTGTAAGTGCTAGATTCACCAAAATCTATACAGTTAGTTCAACTGTGATCTATAACATGTGTACAAATTTTTTGCTCAGATTAATAAGGCGTTTAGACGCTATCACACTTTTAAAAATTTGGCCCCATAGGCATAATGATAAAGAATTTTTCTTTGTGTCCCTGTAAAAAAAACTATAAGTGCTAGATTCTCCAAAATCTATACAGATTGAGTATTTGTGACCTATAATATGTGTATAAATTTTTTGCTCAATTGAATAAGGCGTTTAGATGCTATCGCACTTTTAAGATTTTGCTCCCATAGGCCATAATGATGAATTTTTCTTTGTGTCCCTGTAAAAAAACTATAAGTGCTAGATTCACCAAAATCTATAGGGTTCGTACTATGGTGACTTACAATATGCGTACCAACTTTCAGGTTAATCGAACAAAGCGTTTAGACGCTAGCGTGTTCACTCACAGACGTACACACATACATACACACACACATACATACATCATCGTAAAAATAGTGAAAACGGACTCAGGGGACCTCAAAACGTATAGAAACATCAAAATCTCGAATTCGGATTTTTGACATGATTACAATACTTTCCTCACTATAGTGTTCGGAAAATAAAAATGGAATATCGTAATGAACATTGGGAAAGACATCTGTAATTAGAATTATTATATCAGAATTATAACTCCCTCAGGGTAGTTCCCTTAATCTAGAGTAAATAACTTCAACGATGAGTAAAATTATTTTAATTGGAATATTTATGCTAACTAATTCTATGTTGTAAAATTTATAATTTAAATGTTTTAATAAATAATTTTCTTAGTAAATTTATCGTTGTTTACTTTAGTCAATTCATCTCCATTTAATTGTCTCTTATTAATTTTTTAGCTTTCTTGCGAATTAGGCCTTTAAGAACCTGAGTAAAAAGTCCAAAATTTGGAAAATTTTAAAATTCAATTATGATCTTAACTATAGGTAAAGAAATAGATAGTCCCAATTCAGCATATCGCATTTATATGATAAATTATGCATTAAAAATGAAAATTAATAAAATATTATAGCTTTATATTAAATAATTTAAAGATTAAAAACTTTAAGGTAATTAAATTTATGCACTGAAAATTCTAATAGTAAAAATAACAATTTTTTTCTATAATGCCATTATGAGATTACCCCCTCCCTCTTCCCCCCTGGCTACAAGAAAATTCAGCTGCCTACCAAAAATTTCGAAATTTGTTAAGGTCTGAAAATTAATATTAATAAAAATTAAGAAAATACCTGTGTATTAATGTCTCAAAAACACCTCCAGCTACAGCACGAGTTCTGTCAATCTTCTCAGTACACTGTTGCATGAGCACACAAAATATTTTTTGTATAAGTTCCTTTGATAGCATTTGAGAATTTTCTTTTAGCACAAGAAGTGTAACATCCTGAAATATATTTTAGAAAGAAAAAGCATTAGAATTATCTTGTTTAATTTAAATGGAATAATATTAACAATATTATGAGGAAAGAGGAAACAAAACTGAAGTTTTACTGTATATTACAGCCTGTTGCTTTTTATGTTTGGATTTCTATTTAAATTAAATTGTTTTTACGATTTTAATAGGCTTAAAAATTTTACCACCCTCGACCTGGGTCTAAGTATAATTTGCTGCTGGATGTTTAATCTCCATATGAAACTAGCAACTTCTGATAGTTACACAGCTGAACTCCAGTCCAGACAATCAACCATATAATATATAATATGACACCAAACAAAAATTGGATGTATTCATGTATTTCAAATCGGCATCCAAAAAATTCGTAATATGTTAAATGAGGTCTACAAAGTACATAATCAATGAAAAACCAAATCAACTGTTAATTTTCAATTTTCCTCCCTCCTTTTAAAATGGAATTTTCTCAAATTTTGGTAGTTTTTCAAAGTATAATCGCCACTGCTGTCCAAATTTTAGTCATCTTTAAAGATTAGGCACCCCTAGGCTTGGGCCTCTAGTGCCTAACCCTAAATCTGTCACCTGAAATTTTATTTTCATGTATTTTTTTTTTTCAAATGTAATGGTGCTTCGTTATATTAATAAGAAGGAATTTTGACTTTGTTACAAACAAACCACTTATTATTTTTCTCATAAAAGTAAATGGTGATGACAATTACTTTGTTATAAGCATTAATTCATTATAAACAACTTTGCTATAAATGGGCATGACAGTATAATTATCATAATGTTTTAATTCAACAAAGTAAAATTTGTTTTTTCATTTAAACAAGCATTTTTCCTTTGATTCTAATATTATTATAATAATAAAAATACAATATCTTGAATGCTGATTCCCGAGATATGCAATTATTAAAAACACATTAAAAAAATCTCTTTTTCTTCTTTTTTGTATTTGATTGCCAAAATACATAATATCAAAATTGGGACATTATATCTTTACTTCCATGTCGTTTTCTCTGTAAACTATATAATTGATAGAACTGAATTAATTTTTAAATCATTTATATGGAATGGAATTCAATTTTGTAATTACGAAGTTTGAAAATAAGTTTTGTTTACATTATAGAAAATGTTTTAATCTTCGATAAAAAGTTAATATAATTTATTAAATGGAAGTAATTATGGATATAAATTATAAAAGGAAAAAGTAAATAGTGCCATTTACTGTTTTTCTGAAAGTATATAGTTTAGTTTAACTTTTATATACCACTTAAATATCAACTATGTTTATCATCACAATTTTATTCACACATTCATTTAGTGACAGCTAAATTAAACTAATATGTTTAGTTACAGTTCGACAGATGGCGTCGTAATTGTTTACGAAAGGAAATGCAAATCAAGTAAGATGTTATTTGACATCGCTACTAATTGGATTAATGTTGGAATCCAGTCAATGGTATATAAAAGCTAGCTTTGTTGCAATTGATGGTCAGTTTTTAGTTTGTTGCATTAGCTCTAGCTTTATGTTTTGCTAGTTTTAATAGAGGTGTTATGCATGTTAATTATGAACGCTAAAGCATTTAAATAGTTTACTTCATTCAAAAATGAACTCTTAAAAGTATAATGTGGCCTTAGTTTAAAAGTTTGTTTACCTTTTTCTCCTGATTTCCTTCCGTGTAGTGTTGTCCTTCACGTTCCAAATTTTGAATCATGGAGTCAGGTAGTTGAATTTGTTGTTCGTTGACTATTTGGGTTAACATAGGATGTTTTTGCCTGCCATGTTTTGGGATGTTGTTTGTTAACTTTAAGAGTTAACATAATTTTTCTTTTTTTACAAAATGAATTTAATAAAGTTTAGAGTTAATTATTTTAAAGTTTAATGTTTAAAATTAAGTTAGTGCTGGACGCTAATTTTTTATCACTTGCCTGAGAGATAAATTTCAATGGTTGTTTTAATTTTTATATTAATATTCTAATTGTTAAGTTTTAATTCTTCTTGTATTAAAGTTTGTTTAATAAAATTGTTTCTTTTATAATGACTTTGTTGTCATTTAGAACTGCCTCACATAAATTAACTTAAAATCTTTAAGCTAACTAATGGCAAATGTTTTCAACTGCCTAGCCGTTTGCTTTGCCATTTAAAATAAGCTATATTGGCGATATTAAATTGGTTATGGGCTACTTTGTATAGTATCATAGCCCATTGGTTAGTGTTTTTTTGTAAGCAATGTTTTTTTTTTTTTTTTGTTTGTCAGTTCTTTATTTGAAAATTTTTGAAAATGGCAGTCAATATATTGCCAGGTATAGAAAAATTGGGAACAAACAATTATCATACTTGGAAAAAAGACATTCATTTTGTGTTAATTGAGAAATATTTTTGGAGTATAGTAAATGAGAGTGAAACACTACCAGAGGAGAAAGAGGGAGTGGTAACTGGGAAAGGTCATATTAATTATTTTAAACAAAGAGCTAGACTAGCACTTTCTATGATATATTTATATGTGTCTCCCCAGTATCGATGCCTGATAGATGACTGTGAGTGTCCAGTTGCAGTATGGAAAATTTTAAAAGGAAATTTTATCAGCGATTCAAGAGTCCGACATATACAGCTCGTAAATGAACTTTTCCACTGCGTAATGAAGCAAGGTGAATCAATTAATACACTCATGTTTGTGAAAATTGCAACAGCATAAAAGAATTGTTAGACAATAATGAAATTTATCCCACATATTACAGATAGTGGTATAAATAAACGATCAAATGTACAAGCCAAAAAAAAAAAAAAAAAAAAAAGAATGTCTGAAATCAGTACTTTGTGTGTCCGCCATGCTGAGTGATGAGAGCCTATACACGTCATGGCATTGAATCATACAGGTTCTGAATAGAATGTAATCCTGGAGAATGGCATTCCAGATGGATTCGACTTGACGACAAAGTTCAATCTTACTGTGCGCCCCACTAGTTGTACAAGCGAGTTGCCGATCAATGAAATTCCAGATATGCTTTATGAGTGACATATACAGGGAATAAGCAGGCCATAGAAGAAGCAAAACCTGTTGTGCACTGAAGAAGGCTTGTGCAGTCTGAGAAACATGTGCACGGGCATGTTGAAATACAGCACCCAGAATACATCGAAGAATGGGCAGGACCTCTGGCCCCAAAATTTTCCTTATGTAGCGATCACTGTTGAGGTTGCCCGCAATGTGCACTAGATGGGATCGACAACTACACCCAATAGCTTCCCACACCGTGATACAAGGCCTTTATGCAGTATGATGCTGGATAACACACTGTGGGAGCAGACGTTCTCCCCTGTAAGATCTGACGCGTACTCTTCTATCATTGCACTCCAGATTGTAGTGAGTTTCATCGGAGAAAACAATCTGCTACCACTGGGCACAACACGTGCTGTGTTGCTGAGCCCAGTGAAGTCGGAGGTGTCTGTGATTCAGTGAGAGGGGGAATCCTGCATACAGGAACTCTTGCACGCAGTTCATGATGCAGCAAACAGCGATGAACCATGTAGCTAGACAACAAAACACCTGTAGCCGTGCTCCAATGATGTGCTAACACACAAGAGGATGCTATACGGTCCGTCACAGCCATGCAGATGAAGTGTCTATCGTCTTGTGCCGTTGTTCTATTGCGTGGCCCGCTGCCATGTTTTTGATTTGTTTGATTCTCCTCTGTCCATTTCTTTCAAACATGCATCACTGTTGCAGCATTACACTGCACGCGGGCTGCAATTTCTAAATACAAAAATCCACCCTCTCGCATATCAATGATGTGGCTACATACAAACTCCGTTAGTTGTCGGTATGGCATCCTCCGCTTTTGACGAGGCATATTGACCAGCAATGAAACGTTTACTGCAGACAGAGGACGATAATCAGATTTCTACGCACCTTTACAGTCCTTTATATACATGGAACAAGCGACTGATAAGGAGTCGGTTCTCGTTCCACGCATGCACAATTGCTTTGTAATTCTAATCATTTGCATGCCTTACCTCACTTTACATTTCCTGTAAGTTTGGTTCAATTTGCATAATTTCTCTATGGTGTTGCAGTTTTCATAAACATGAGTGTATGTATGCTTCAAGGATCACCAAAATTGCTGATGAATTGAAAGAATGTGGTCATGAAATGGAAGATATTTACTTCTGTTTCCAGTTGTTGAGAAATGTTCCAGACAATTTAAACTTGATAAGTAAACACCTTACTTGTCAGCTCCATTATAGTTGCAAAAGCTTTTTATAGGAGGGCCCTCCTCTTTCTTAATGCATCTTGCTGAAGTGGACAGTGACTTTCCAACACTTCTATCTTGATGTTTATCTTTAAGTAGGTGGCACCACTGAATATCGATTTGGCAGATTTGTGGTCATTAATGGCGGTTTTATTATGAATTATTTCAACTGTCCCCCCCCCCCAAAAAAAAAAAAAAAAAAAAAAAAAACGCGTAAGTAGGGTTGTTATAATTAGTGATTTTGATGACATTAATTTTTTTTCTTCTTCTATCGCAGAGTAAACTTCTATCGCGGATACCCTAATAGCCATCAGTAATCTTATTTTACATGAAAGTTATTTCAGATTTAACGATGTTGTTTATAAACAAAATATGGGAGTCCCAATGGGATCACCCATACCTGGAATCGTTGCATAATACAAATTAAGAAACTTCTATTGCAGATACCCTAATAGCCACCAGTAATCTTATTTTACATGAAAGTTATTTCAGATTTAATGATGTTGTTTATAAACAAAATATGGGAGTCCCAATGGGATCACCTACATCCGGAATTGTTGCAGAATATAAATTAAGAACACTTGAAAAAGATATTTTAAATTTAATGAAAAATAAAATTTTCTTTTGGGTTAGATATGTAGATGACGTTTTCGCCGTTGTTAAAAATGATCAAAATATTAACGAAATACTTAATGAATTGAATCAGCCAGATAAAAATATTAAGTTTTCTTTCGAATGCAGGGTTGCCAACTTTTCAAGAATAGTTTGAGGAGTATTCAGAGAAATTTTGAGGAGCATTTCACCTACTTTGAGGAGCAATTTTTTAAATTTTAAAAATACATAAAGAAAAATAAAGAAATTAACTACTAGCGAAAATAAATTTACAATAATCATATGAAATTAAGAAATATTTGTTGATAATCAAATATATTTAGCAAAACAGTCAATAGAGATAAGAATGGAAATTGAATAAGTCTGAATATAAGCTTAAAACCCAAAAATAATTTGGTTTTTACCTGATGTCATATTTCCCATACATAAATATGGACAATACATGAAATAGATTATTCAGGTTCTTTTCCGATAGTTTTCCTGAATTTCAAAATAATTTAATTATATAATAACATTATCATATAAAAATTCAGTATTGATATTTTTCAGTATCGATCTGCCTGGAACTACTCAGTTTTATGTATTAAATAAAAAATATTTTGCTAGGTGGTCAAGACGGAATTTACGGAGCATAAAAACAACATTGCAGAGTTGTGGAGTTTTCATAATTTTTTGGAGAAACTCTGCAGAAACTGGAGCAGTTGGCAACCCTGCAAATGCGAGCACAATAACGAAATAAATTACTTAGATGTAAAAATAACCAAATAAAAACCTCTGTTTACAGAAAACCGATGGCAAGTAATGAAATAATGAACAATAGAAGTAAATCTCCTTACAGATACAAAATTAATGCCATTCGAAGTTACATAAAATGATAAGAAAGTTAACAGTTGATGCAGGATACCCCAAAAATCTAGTCGAAAAACTGCATAAAAAAAGAATTAAGCAACTAAAACAAATATCGAATCATCAAAAATCCCCACTGAAATTTACATATTCTATCCCATTTAACCAAGGAACTTCTAATAAAATAAAAAATGCAGCCAATAAATTAAATTTAAATATACCAATTAAACCTAATCCAAATATCTTCCAGATTATTAGGAATGATAAAGATTTAATTACCCCCCCTCAAAACTGCTGGCATTTATAAAATTCTTTTCCAATACCAAAATAATGAAATGGGATGTTATATAGGTGTAACAAAAATAAAAATCCGTTTAAAAGAACATCAAAACGATATAAAATATGCCAGACACACCACTGTCCCTGCTAGAACTCACCGGGAAAAAAACATCAATGTAAAACTGAACAACGTCATCAAAATTGCTAATTATAACAACCGTACTTACGTGTTTCTTAGAGAAACCATTGAAATAATTCCTAATAAAACAGCCATTAATGACCATGAATCTGCCGAAATCGATATTCAGTGGCGTCACCTACTTAAAGATAAACATCAAGATGAAGCAGAAAGTCACTGTCCACTTCAGCAAGATGCATTGAGAAAGAGGAGGGCCCTCCTATGAAAAACTTTTGCAAGTATAATGGATCTCACAAGTAAGGTGTTTACTTATCAAGTTTAAATTAATTATGCTTCATTTAAAAATTTAAATTTAAGTTGTTCCAGACAAGTTTGAATCTGCTATGCAGCATATTTTACGCTGGACTGACAACTTTGAGATCAAGAAAATAGTGATGGAACTCATGGCTGAAGAAACTAGGTTAAAGCTCAGTGATACAGATAGAGTTATCAACAGAATTGAAGTCCAGAATGTTCATCATCAACAAACTGGTAAGAGATCTTTTCGTAAATCTATCATGTGTCATTGTTATGGCCGCCAGGGACATATTAAAAAAAAAAAATGTTTTGTTAATTTAAATAGACAGGACAATAGTAATATCTCTTCTAAATCTTGCAATAGTAAATCTAATGTTAAAAGAGCTAACTCTGTCATCCGTAACAAAGCAAAACTAAACTCCCCATGTCATATATTGCTCAATCTTACATAAGTAGTTCTGATAATGATTGCTGTTGGGATTTCGACACCGCAGCCTCTCATCACTTCTGTAAGAATTTAGACAATTTTTCGGAATATAATTAAATTGAAGATGAAAGTTCATTTGTTGCCATTGATGGAGTTAGTTTTCCTATAATTGGTAAAGGTTCTGTTAATTTAGTTTTTGATAATAATTCTTGTATTTTGCAAAATGTCTTATATTCTCCCAGACTACATAAAAATTTGATCTCAGGTCTAAAAATAGGCATAAATGGTGCTAGTTTCTCTGGTAAAAGAGGTAAACTTGATGTTCTTGGTAGACATAATGTAAATTTTTTTTCTGCTGTACTTGGCAATGGTATTTACAATGTTTACCCAAAAATTTCTAAAGGTGTTAATTTTAAAGAGAATGGGGGGCACGTTTCAACTATTATTTCAACTGTTAATGTATCATGTGATAAAAGTATTAAATTTTGGCATGCTCGTTTTGGACATGTTAGTCCAGAACTTATAGTTCATACTAGTAAATATAATGGGGTAAAAAGTTTACTGAAGTTGAAATGTGGAATTTTTTTTTTTGTGAACCTTGTCGTTTAAGCAAACAGAAAAGGACTTTTTAAAAATTAAATGAGAACTTTCAATGTAAATCTCCTTTAGAGAGAATTTTTATGGACATTTGGGGACCAATCAAAATTACTGGTAACAACGGAGAGCGTTTTTTTTCTATCTATTGTAGATATGTTCTCAAAGAGAGCTGCCTTATACCTTATGTCTGAAAATCGAAAGTGTTTTCCATTTTTGAGAAACACATAGCTAGAGCGGAAAGACAGTTGGGTAAGAAACTAAAATTTTTGAGAACAGACAATGAATCTGAATTTGTTAATGACAGTTTTTGAAATTTTTGTGAAAAGAATGGTGTCACAGATGAATTAACCAATACCTTCTCTTCTGAACAGAATGGTTTGTGTGGACGCCTTAATCAAACTGTTCTAAACTGTGTCAGAGCCATGTTAATAGATAGTGGACTGCCCCTCACTTTTTGGCCAGAATCCATACTTTATTTTGCAAATACATGGAACAGAGTAATTCATAAAGTGACCTTTATCACTAGAAGTCCACTAGAATTGTATAATGGACATAAACCCTCTGTAAGACATCTTAAGCCTTTTGGGTTGATCATATATGTAGGTATCCCTATACAGAAGCGATCTCACAAGCTTGGCCCCAAAGCTCAAAAACAGGGTGGCTACAGAAATTCAGAAAAAAAGTTCCCTGATTTTTCCATGATTTCCATGACTAATTTTGACAAATTTCCATGATTTATGTTACCTATTATATACATTCCATAATTTCGTGTATATCACATTCTTCTTTAACATGCTCGCTAAACCCCTGCAATTCAAAAAACTATACTGATTGAAAAAAATATCTCAATCTCTTTATTTTTTTCTTTGTTTACTTACGAAAAGGAAAATAAAATTAAAAATTAAAAATTTTGGAGAAATTAAAAAAATTATAAAAATATGACTCATTTTAATTTCACAACATTAACATCAAGACATAAAATTATTCCTCGTGTTGTTGCACTAAAAATATTTATTTTATGTTAACTTGGAGAAATTCAGTTAGAAAACAGCCAATCCTGTGCAACCATTGTTAAGATAATAAGCGTTTGGTGATCTTTCAGTCGTGCTTGCTGGGCAAAAACAAAAATTTTCATGATTTTGGGGTGTTTTTACAAAATTCCCTGATTTCCCCCCTGATATTTCCAGATTGATAAAGTACCCTGACTTTTCCATGATTTCCCTGCTTTCCCTGATTGTCGCCCGCCACTCTGAAAAAGGTGTCCTTGTAGGATATGCGTTACGAACCAAAGGCTACAGAGTCTGGTTGGAGGAGGAAAATAGAGTCATGGAGACTTTAAATGTTACTTTTGGTAATTCTCTCTTTGGCAAAGACAGTGGAGCAGTGCTGGGTGCCTCTTCAACTGCTTTGGATCTGTTCGAGGATAATCCAGTAGATCGTTCTGGATCCTATCCTGTTGATATAATCCTCTACGATAGATCTGATGAGGATGACCCAATAGCAAGTCCTGTTGATCCCAACCTGATGTTGTATGAAACCTGTCCCAAGGCCTACAGGAAAACGCGTTGACATTTACTATTATACTGAGGGGTCTAATACAAGATTGAGGTCATTAAATGATGTCTAAAAGTATTGTTCAGGTCATAATTTGAATTTTGTGCCAGAACTTTTTGATTTTTCTGGTAATAATTCTTTTGAGGGGGTTGTAAAACAAGAACCTATTACTTCTGTTTCTCAGACTGAGTGTATTTAAACTGGAAAACACCTATAGATGAGGAAATGGATAGCATGCATAGTCGCAAGGTCTGGTATCTGGTTGAGTTACCAAAAGGCAAAACCCCTTTGGAAAACAGATATGGGTTTTAGCAGTGACACGAGATGAGCATGGAAATATTGCTCGTTTCAAGGCGAAATTGGTAACACAAGGGTTCTATCAGGTAAAAGGCGATATGTTTGATGAAACACTTTCTCCAGATTCACTGCAGTGTGATGTATTTTTTTTTTATGATTCATAATATATTCTATATAGTTTTGAACTAAGTGCACAACAAAACAAAAGACTTTCAGCAAAAGTAAAGACTATTTTTATTCACGAACATTTCAACAACAAAGCTACATAAAGTTCTTGTTTAATGACATTTTCATAATAATCATGAACTGTGTATGAACAGCAAAAAAGAGTTACAAGACTTTATTCTGCATAAACTAGTAAGAAAGAAATAAAAAATGTTTATGTTTTTTGATAAAATTTTGTATAGAAGTGAGACATTATGTTCTATTTTTTTTTATGTTTTTATATTATTACTACTACTAATACTATTGTATGTATCAGACTGAGAATGTGGAACATGCAATACTACAAACATTAAAAATAAATAAATAAATAAATAAAAATAAAAAAATCAATAAAAGGGAATAAATCAGGAATTAAAGGAAACTATCCGCACTCCTCCTTCTACACAATAAAACTGACCAAGTTTTTCTGGAATATCTACTACCTCTGAATGAGTTTCTATAGACTTGCAGGCAAGCCTAGGGGAACGTCGTCTGTTGGAGGGGGAGGATATGAAAGGATAAGAAGAGGTAAGATTTTAAATTATTATTTTAAATTAATAGTGAGTAATAACTTACAAGAAAATCCCATTAGAAATTCTTAACTTGTAATTAATTCTAAAGTTTACCCTGTAAAGTAAGTTTTATTACAATGCACAATCATAACGCTAAAGTCAGAAATTTGGACGAATTTTAGAATAAAAAAGTCCTGAACAAATGCAACTTTCAGTTTCTTGTGGTTAAGTGATGCATATTAATTAATACCGGAAATCTGGGCCTAGGATAAACTGTCAATCATTAAGTTAATAGCCAATGATTAGACGAAGGAGGGGTGAGGATTCACACCAAAAATGCCGATATTTAAGAGAAAACGCATGGGGATTGAGGCCTCTCTTCAAGTGTGCTCTTGCCTAGTAAAATCACGTCAAAATTACGGCCCTCTGAGGCGACATGATGTAATCACAGCTGCCGTCATTCTCGGCTCCAATGAACTTGGTTCCACCTGCTCAGACCTAAATCCTGGACCATAACCTGTAAGATGTTCAAGATGTGCCAATAAACAACTGCTTCGAATCCATGGACTCATTAATGATGAAAGCCTCTCTTCATTAGAGATATTATGTGACATGGAGTAAAGAATTCGTCACATAAATAATAATAAAATAATTTTTTTTTCACCTAACAATTATAAAAATTTTAATTTTTCTTTCTAATCATATGGTCTTGCAGAGATTGTGGGAAAAATTGGATACACGTAAAACTGGTTTAACCCACTTGTCTTAAACCATAGGGGCCTCTGCTCCTTCTTATATCAGTTTCACTTTTTGGGTACTGCCATTGTTTCATATAGAGTTCTTATATCAAATATAAGCATTCATTTCTTATATCAAATATAAGTATTCATTTCTTATATCAAATATATAAGTTTGATCCATACAAGTATCTTTTAAGATTCTTTCCATAAATTTGATTTTATGCAATTTTTAATCTAATAGGATTTAGAAATCCATCAGTAAATAAAAAGTTAAAAAATCTTTGTTACGAAAAAGTGCTACTTGTTTTAAAAATCAAATATGCTAAATTCAAATATGAAAAAAAAAAAAAAAAGTTTTATATTTTGTTTAATAATATAAAAGATGAATTTTATAATTGTGATAACAGCTGTTAAATTTAAGTCTTTTCTTTTGTATAAAAGTAAAAAAATATATACATATTCATATTTTTACCTGAATTGCTATCATTGCAGCTTCCCTAACAATAGCTCCAATTTCTCCTCTGCTGTCAAGAGTGTAATCATTTGTGGCACCTAGAAAACTATTATATACAATATCTAGATTTGATTGACAGATGCTTTCAGCTTCATTACCATCAGCTACAATACCAACAGTAGCAGTCACTTGGGAAAGTGCTTTCACAGCATCCCGCCGTGCTTCAGCCCAACTAGAATGTTCCTCAGTAACCTCAGCACATTTAGATAAACTTTGAATGGTAGTGCATACAAACCCTTTCAGAATAAAAGAAGGCAGTGCTCCTGTAAAGTAAACATTTAAATATTTTAGCAAAAAAAAAAAAAAAAAAACTTAGGGATTAATACACATGTATACATCTATAATAATAAAAGAAAATGTCTGTCTGTCTGTGCATCTTTACGTTCAGCCCCCTACTGAACATAGAAGTATAAAATTTAACATACGGGTGCTCAGAAGCCTTCCAGAGGGGATAGTGAAAACAGAATTTAAAAAATTTAATTAGTTGTAGAGATATTAATTAAAACGTCAACCTATGTCAATTAATAAACAACTCAATTTTGAGCATAAGATAGGTTTAAGGAGAGTTAAATAGCTAAATAAATTAGAAATAATGGTCCAATCGTTACGAATATGGTACCAAATGAAAGGGGTGATTTTTCTGAATCCAGGGGTGTAAACAGCATTTCAACACGACAATTAGATTTTTTAAAATTAACTAAAGTATGAAATTTTGATGGCAACACTCAATTATTTCATTTATCAAAGATTCTTCAGTGCCACGTGCCAGAGGTGCTGGCTGACTATTCTTCTGGTCAGAAAAAATTGCTTTTTGTCCACGTGACAAGGTACTGTAAATAAAAAAAAGCAGTTTTTGAATTTTTTGAATTTTAAATTGATTTAAGCAGAAATTCGAAATCGCCTATCTGCAGTTTAAAAAAAATCTAAAATATAGCTTTAAAAATAAAATAAATAGACGTATAATATTTATTTAAATTCATTTTCATTTCATCTGTTAATGACACCAAAAGTTACTTTTAACAGAATAATAATGATATTTCTTTTTCTTTTCTGAATTCGGCTGTAAAAAAGCAGTTTTTGAATTCTTAAATTTTAGATGGATTTCAACAAAAATTATTAATCGCCCTTGATTAGGAATGGGCGTTACATTGATGTAATGCAAAAATCGATTTATAGCTAAAATCGGCGATCTGATTTTAAAGATAACATCTACAACGAAATTTCGGAATGACGATATTAGACGATGTAATGCTGCATCAATTTAGAGATAAAAATCCGATGTTAGCTAGGCATCAAGTTTCTCGTCACGCTTGCGAGTTAATGCATCAAAGGAAGTTTTATCCATTTAGCGAGAGCGATTTAACAATAAGTGCAAAAGCCGTCTTACGATTTATCGTAATATGAATTGTGCTATGTGTTGGCTTTTCATTTCAAAGGAGATACCAGAGACAAAGAAGATACACTTAAATCAGCTGTCGTGTGCTCCGTTTATTCCAAAGGATAGGCGAAGTGCTGCACTTGCGCTATGCTAAATCGGGGAGAAAAGAAAATACGATTTTAGATGAATCATAATTGTTCCAAACTTTTAACTTCTTGCGGTTTTACGGAGACTCCAATTTGTTTGCTAAGTAATAATTTCTTTCTTTTTGTAATAAATAATTATTGTCGGCAATTACAGTATGCATTGTTGTAATAAATATTAACATAAGTATACAGATTTTTCTCATTAAATTAAATAAAAAATAAATTTTTTACAATATTTAAGAATACAGTAAATCACGATAAAAATAGTTTCATAATACAATACGATATATCTGTTTGCCATTATTATTATTTATTCATTAATTTGGCTTTGTCAGACACTTCTGTTCTTTGTATTTTATAAGAGGGCGGGGGGGGGGGATTTTTAAAGAATGTACACAAGAACTTTTAATGGTGCTCCTTATTTTGTACGTCCTTATTTTATTACGCTCTTTATAATATCGTTAATAAGCTTCAAATATTACTTTACTGAAGTTAATAAAATCTACAATGTTAATACTTTAAAATACTATTAAACGGAAATAGAGTTTAAATTTTTTCCATCATTTAAAATTAGATTTCTTTTTCAAACTCTGCTACCTACTTCATCTAACGAACAAATTGGTCTAATTTTTTTTTTTCTTTCTTTCAGAATGATGTGCGGTTTATTTGTAGGCAGATTGGATACTGACCACCAGAATATAACGTATTTCGGCAATATGACACAAAAAAGTTAAAATTTTGTTAAATTTTAGTAAACTGATAAAAAATTTGGGAATCAACTTTCAAATTTTTTTTACTAAATTAACTGGGCAATTGGCTCAAAAACATTGCGTTGAATTTATCAATTGACTTGAAAAAAATTTATTTTTTTAAAAAAGAAAGCAAAAATTTAATTTACTGATTGTGGTAAAGGACAAATTTTATAAATCAAAATACAAAGTTCAATATTCTATCATATATCAGGAACACACAAAAAAGGGCTAAACAGTTTAAAAGAAGAAGAAGAAGAAAAAAAAAAATCCTATAAAAATTAACAATAACAAAAGTGCAACAAAGGACTAGGGTTAAAAAGTAATTCATTAACAACTTTAAATAAACACCATAAAATGCAAAAAAATAGCAACAATTGTTTCGAGTCAAAATAAAACACGACCTTTTGTCAAGTGAACAAAGTAGGCACAAGTGCTGCAAACAATTGGCAACGCACACTGCAAAAACTGTTGTGCCACAGGCCATCAAAAACTCTCTTTAATATCAATATTTATAACAACGCCCCCCAATGTTAATCATTCAGAAATGTTTAATCAACATAACTTTTCTTAATAAAAATTTTACACATACGGTTTGGCATAACTTTAAGCCGTAGATGCTGAGTTATAGCCATATGGGAAATTGCAGAAAATGAGTAATGTAGCAGCGTTGCTTTTCAGTCATTATACTATTGATTAAAAGACTTGTATATGTAAGAGGGGTAGGGAGGAGGTATTTTCTAAATCAGTGTTAAATCTATTTATCTCTATATCGCGATATTAGATGGAAGATAAATCGATTTATAGAATCGCTACATCGCCCAGTCCTACCCTTGATAGATTAGCCATTTTGAGTCTAAAATATATCAAAGATATTCATTGATATAATACATCATTCAAAAGATATTTCAAAGTATTTTTATTGCAGACTATAAAGTGATATATAAGCTGTTCAAATTTTGTACGAAACTTTTGGAGAAAACTACAGAAAAAACAGAACGTTTTTATTCTTTTATATTTTACAGAGTTTGAAATTCAGATTTCCGCTCACATTTCGTACTAATAATTTTTAACGGTATATAGCCCGGAATTACGAAAGTTTTGGAGAAAACCACAGATAAGTCAGACACAAATAATTTTATAAAAATGTTTGTATTACCTTTGTATCTCAGCTTCTAATTAGCATAATTTCATAAGTAATATGTTATTTTAAAACTTATTTGAATTGGAATTAAATAGTAGAGATCGCAAACCTCTGCCGCCAGATGGCACTTTAATATGTTAAAATTTTAATATCTCCAATTATAATTATGATTAAGCTACTTATAATACATCATTTGCAATATATTTTATTGCGGAATTTTAAACTGATATAAGCTGTTAAATTCTGACGGAAGTTTCAGCAAAAACCACGGAAAATCCAGAACACCTTTATTCCAATATATCTAATTCTCATTATGATTAAATTACTTATATTATTCAAAATATATTTTACAGTAATTTTATTGCAAACTTTTAAACTGATATAAGCCATTAAATTCAGTACGGGAGTTTTAGAGAAAACCACTGAAAACCCAGAACACCTTTATAATTTTTCCTTTTGCAGACTTTCAAATTCCAGTACTCCGTTCACATTTCTTATTAAAGATTTTTAACATTATTTAGCCCTCAATTATGCAAGTTTTGGAGAAAACCATGGAAACCTCAGACAAATCTTTTTATAACAATACATATATTACTTTTGTATCTCAGCTTCTAATTAGCATAATTTCATAAGTAATATATAATTTTAAAAGATTTTTGAATTGGAATTGAAGAGTATGTGTAGCAAATCTCTGTCGCCAGATGACGTTTTGATATTTTAATAATTCAATAACTCCAATTACAATTAAATTATTTGGGAATAGATTAGGAGTCCATAAACTACACCAGATTGGGGATTTTCTGCGATCAGAATTTTCAATGTTCCTTTACACAGTGAGTGAATAGGCTGTTTTAAATCATGAAGCATAAAGAGGTGCCATAATCGTCACAGAGCAGAAATTTGCTGCAGTTAAAATTTTTAAAGCTATTTGCACTATGAGCGAGCAAGCTGTTGTAAGTTCTTAAAGGGGGTCACCACCGAGCTACGGTTAGAATTTCCAAATATCTTAACATGGTGAGCAGCAGGCTGTTTCAGACACTGAAACAGGAAGAGGGCGCCATAGGTACTACTGAGTGGGAATTTATTACAGTTAGAATTTTCAATAAAGCTATTTGCACTATATGTCAATAAGCTGTTGTAGGGTCCCAACATATAGGGTTTAAGCAGACTCAAAACAAACAAGAAGCACACCTCAGGGGCCAGGATGGCTACAGAAATTCAGAAGAAAAAAAGTTCCTTGATTTCCCTGACTAATTTTGACAGATTTCCATGATTTCTGTTACCTGTTATATACATACCATAATTTTGTGTATATCACTAAACCACTGCAATTCAAAAAATTATACTGACAGGCAAAAATACCTCAGTCTTTTTATTTTTTTCCTCAGTCACTTGGTTAACATACACAAAAAGGAAAATAAAATTAAAAATTAAAAATTTGGGGGAAATTAAAAAATATATATAAAATATGAATCATTTTAGTTGCACAACATATTAACATCAGAACACAAAATTAGTCCTCCAGTTGTTGCACTAAAAATATTTATTATTATTATTATTTTTTTAATGCTAACTTGGTGAGATTCAACTAGAAAGCAGCCAATTGTGTGCAATCATGGCTAAGATAAGACCTGTTTGGTGATCTTTCAGACATGTTTTCAGGGCAAAAATAAAAACTTCCATGATTTAGAGTGTTTTTTTTTTTTTTTTTTTTTTACAAAATTCTCTGATTTTTCCCTGATATATCCAGGTTGATAAAGCACCTTCATTTTTCCATGATTTCCCTGACTGTTGTTATCCCGTGGTGCAGAATATATTTCGAGTAACTGGGGAATTTTGAATATTTTCTTGAAAGGAAAAAAATAATAATCGTGAATCCAATGATTTTTTGCACTGTTATTGCAGTAGTACATATATGCATATATTTTTACAGATTTCAAAACTTTTTAAGTCTCAACAGAGAGAGACCTTACTGACATTTTGGCAATAAATGATTAAGCTTTCCAACCTCAGTGAAATTCTTATTTCTTGCCTAACATTATTAGTTTAAGATATATGAGATATTATATTATCAAAAATAACAATATAATAAATACGCTCATTTCACTGGGTGAAATCCCCCAGGGTTTGCACAAGTGGGCCCAGCCCGGGTTTTTTCGTGCGGGCCCACGAAAAAACCCATTATTTTATAAAGTGGGTTTTTCAAAAAATTCAAAATTCCCACCTGGATTTGGTCAGTTTTTTTTTTTTTTTTTTCTCTTTGCATTCAGCACCAGCTTCCTCTGCATCAATCGAGAAATTTTTCTCAACTTTTGGATTAGTTTGGACTAAGCTACGCAGTCATTTAGGGTTGAGAAAGCAGCAAAACTCATAAAAGTATGTCATCATTTATGATCAAAATCACACTATGCACTTCCCTCAGAAGCAGGGGTGATTGTGACTCAAAGGTAAAAACCCTGAAAATTAGAGCCTCAAATTAGAAAAAACCCAAAATATCAAATAATACTCAAACTACTTAGGTCAGAAGCCCTCAATCTTTTCACATTTCATTCACATATCACCTGGATGACAAATGAACAACCAATGAAAACAAAAAATAGCTTTATAGGAAATATGAAAATACAGATGGTTAGAGCAAAAACCCTGAAATCAGGGGTAAACCCTGAACACAAACACCCCTGCTCAGAAGTCCAGACTGACTAAATTTTTCATTCAGTTATATAATATTTTTTTCTATGTTCCTATATGCAAGAGAAGTGATGACATCACTGACCGTCTGTGGAACCAAGAAAAAGATTTCTTATGTTAATCGCCCACTGGATTTTTTATAAAAAATTATTAAAAATCACGGAAAATTATTTCCTGATTTTAATCCCCATATTTGGGTATAGATATGTACTAGCAGGCTACGCCCGCTTCGCTAGTCACTATTTTTAAATGAATCATTATAATTAATGAATTCTCAAAATTGCATTAATTTTCATCATGTGAAAAAAAAAAAGAAAAAAAAACTCTGATCGGGAAAAATGTCGCATCGGGTCCCCACTGCCTTCGGCAGCGTAGACCCGTGCGCGATGCGCACGCGCGAATGCTTATCTATGAGCACCCTAATAATTTTACAAATTCGAAAATATCCGCAATCGATTTGTAAGTATCAAAAACCTCTATGCACCAGTTTTGAACGATCTATCTCTATTTTTATTTTTTTGCCCCTCCGCTCCCTCCCCCCTTCCCAATAATTTTAAAAATTCAAAAATATCCGCAATCGATTGGTAGGTATTGAAAACCTCAATGTACCAATTTTGAACGATCTAACTCTATTTTATTTTTTTTGCCCTTCCGCCCTCCCTTCCCGGCCCTTCTAATAACTTTACACTTTCGAAAATATGCCCATTCAACTTGCAGGCCTCTAAAACCTCTAATAATTTTACAAATTCGAAAATATCCCTAATTGATTTGTAAGTATCGAAAACCTCTATATACCAATTTTGAACGATCTAACTCTATTTTTATTTTTGCTCTCCCCTCCCCCTTCTCGCCCCTCCTAATAACTTTACATTTTCGAAAATATCCCCATTCGCCTTGCAGGCCTTTAAAACCTGTCTGTACCAATTTTGAATGGCCTAACTGTATTTCTATTTGTTTTTACCCATAGCCCCTCCTTACCGCCCCTCCTAATAATTTTACAAATTCGAAAATATCCCCAATCAATTTGTAAGTATCGAAAACCTCTATACACCAATTTTGAATGATCTGACACTATTTTTATTCTTTTGCCCCCCCCCCTCTACTCCCCCCTTCTCGCCCCTCCTAATAACTTTACACAATCGAAAATATCCCCATTCGATTTGCAGGCCTCTTAAACCTATCTGTACCAATTTTGAACGGCCTAACTGTATTTCTATTTGTTTTTGCCCCATAGCCCCCCCCCTACCCGCCCCTCCTAATAATTTTACAAATTCAAAAATATCCGCAATCGATTTTTGTAAGTATCGAAAACCTGTATGTGCCAATTTTGAACGATCTGACACTATTTTTATTTTTTTGCCCCCCCCCTCCTCCCCTCCCCCCTTCTCGCCCCTCCTAGTAACTTTACACAATCGAAAATATCCCCATTCTTCTTGCAGGCCTTTAAAAATTATCTGTACCAATTTTGAACAGCCTAACTCTATTTCTATTTGTTTTTGCTCCATAGCCCCCCCCCCCCTCTTGCTGCCCCACCTGGGGGCTGAATTTCTAAAATGCCAGAAATTGGTTTTTAGATAGTTGCATTAGCTATATTTTAGAGCAAAAATTTCACGTATATCTATTTTTTTTTGTTTGAGATATATAGGATTATGCGAAATCACGTTTTACGCATGTGAAATCACGTTTTGCCCCTCCACCCCCCTTGGGGACCGAATTTCAAAAATTCCAGAAACCGATTTTTAGACATTTCTATTAGCTATATTTTAAAGAAAAAATTTTACGGATATCAGTTTTTTTGTTTGAAAAATGAAGGATTTTGTGAAATTACGTTTTGCCCCCCTCCCCCCCTTGGGGGGCGAATTTTGTAAAATCGCTTGCGGCGTTGTCTTTCTCGGGTTGTAAACATTAACCGTGCCAAATTTGGTCCCGGTCGGTGAAACGGCCTAGGTTTCTATAGCGGACACACACACACACAGACAGACTCTGCTCTTTTATATATATAGATTAGTTATCATGTACATGCGTTAGATGAAGTTATTTTTGCTGTAAAATTGATAAAATTTGAATTTAAAATTTCAAAATTTGAGGAAAAAATGGCTAACTTCCATATTTGATTGAAAACAAACATTTCAAAGGGTGATATTTACACAATAAATGTCCAACTAATATGCTAATTAAAAGGAAAATGATAAATATTCCATCATAATTTGAAGTCGAATTTGTTTTCAAATGTCTAAATAAAGTATCTGATATAAGATACTAATATGTTGCAGTGTAATAGATTTTCTATCTGTCATCCTTGGCAGAAAAAAAACATTGCCAAATTATCTGCCCAACATATTTAATTCCTTTCAAAAATCATGGTTATTTTAACAACTTATATTAAGAGAGCAATGAATAATATGAAACAATATTTCGTATTTCGTACAATACATATTACGAAAATATACATCTGGCATGTATATTTTCGTATTATGTTTTTGATAGCCAAATTAAAGAAATGCCAAGGACGACAGAGTTTTGAAATTTAAAATTAAATTTTTTTCCATTTGACAGCAAAATAACTTAATTTGTTCATTGTGCTCAAACTAGTTATCATTGTGCATGATAACTAGTTTGTAATTATATCCAAATATGAGGATTAAAATTGGGAAATAATTTTCCTCAATTTTTAATAATTTTTTACAAAAAATACAATGGACGATTAATATAGAAAATCTTTTTCTTGGCTCCACAGATGGTCAGTGACGTCACACTTCGCTTGTGTATTCTGTTAGCACTAAAGTAAGGAAATCGGTTTTCATTCAGTAATAGCTGATATTTTTTATGTTTTACCTAATAAAATACATGTAATTATGTTTATAAGAAGTTTTTAATTTTTCAAACAAAATTGTATATATTGACAAATTATATTTAATAATGTGTGTATATGTAATAATTAAGTATAACAGCTTTTTTAATAATTTGAAAGAAATCTAATTGCAGTTGCATAGTATTAGTATATGAAGTAACACTAGTAATAAATAGCTATGAATCACTGGACTTTTAAATTACGTTTAAGTTTTTTCCCGTGACCCCATTTAAAACTGACCAATTTAGGTAGAACATTCAAGATGAAATCAAGATTTAAGAATTTTCTGAAAACCTCCGATAAAACCCGGGTTTTAGAGGGTGGGCCCAGGTGGGCTGGGATTAAAAAAAAAAAAAAAAAAAAAAAAAAAAAAACGGGTTTTTCAAACCCTGAAATCACCCAATGGCTGTTGCTCTCATGTCACAGATTCTTGTGAAATTTTTTGGTGAAAACTATAATTAAGGGGGTCATTTTGAAATTTAATTACATTTATCAAAATGGCGTCAATGGTCAAGGTGGCTTACAAGTTTCAAACCACTATAACACTTTTATTTATGGACCAAATATGTTTGTTTTTGTGTCATTAGAAAGATAAAAGTATAAACTATGAAATAAAATTATGCAAATGCTGAAAATATGTATTACAAAATTGTAATAAAAGCATTTTTTTTGCAAATTTTAAGAATTTTTTACAGTAAAACCACACATCTCACTACACTAATATTTTTTCACATAATGTAAAATGACATACTTTTCAAAAAAAAAAAAAATCAAGAGGGTGTTCATTGTATTTTGTGATTAAAAAATTTGTTTGAACGTAGATTTTGGTTTCGATTTGCTCCATCCCGCCCGACTTGGCTCTTTGCCAAATGAGAGGTGATTTTTTTCTCTTTTTGAGAATGTTACTTTTTTTTAGTTAGTTTTCGCGGCCTGTCTTAAACAGGAAGTATAATTTTTTCTCTTGAACATGAAAGTTATGATTTAAATATTATGATCTTGGCTCCTTTATGGAGAAACAATATTACCACCCGAATAATTAATGAATAATTATAAATTGTGAATCAGTCTTTAATATTATGCAAATAATTTCTCTTTTGTGTTTAATCGCTAAATAAAGTATTTATGCTCTCCCAACCTGACTTTATGACTGAAATGAACACTAGAACTATAGATTTATAGATTATAAAGAGTTTGTGATTACATGATTCTGCAAATTTTCATGGTACAAATTTTTTCATGGCGCAGTATATATATAGTTTTTTCATGGTGAACGAAACTCGGGATAAGTGAAATCCCTTGAAAGTGAAATTACCTTTAGATATTAATTTATCTGGATTTGGATTTGAAAGCTTGGATAATTTATTGTGAAAACGAAACTGAAAATAATAATGACTGGAATTCCGGATTCGTTATTGGATAGCTGCCTGGATATGGAACCAGGTAAGCAAAATTTAACTACTATTTATAACATTGATTAAATGAAATTAGAAATTTTAATTATTTTAATTATTTTGTTTGATTATTTGCTCGCTATGAACATAGAGAAGTTAAAAGCTAAGCGTTCTACGGAACGCTCTAATGTAACCAAATTAATTAATAAATTAGAGAATTTATTATTAGATGAGATAGAAAATACAAAATCAGACGAAATGATAGAAATTCAGGAAATGATAGGTGAAAGAGAAATTGCATTAAAAAATTTAAATAATGAAATTGAAAATTTAATAGTAGATAGTAAAGAGTATGAAAAAGATATCGCGACCAGCGATAAATACGGCGAGCAAATAATTTCTGCCAAATGCAAAATTAGATTGAGATTAAAAAGATGCAATAACAAAGATGAAAATAATTCAAATTGTTCTGTCAGTGAAACCCAAACAAAAACTGGTTCGGCAGTGAGATTGCCGAAAATGTCCTTACCAAAATTTGGTGGACAAATAGAAAAATGGAACGAATTTTTCGATTGTTTCAAAAATTCAATCCATTTAAATGAAAATCTTACAAAGATTGAAAAATTCACTTACTTGAAAACGCTTTTAACTGACAAAGCGTACAATGTTATTGAAGGGTTTTCACTTACGGACCAAAATTATGATAATTGCATAGAGATGTTGAAGTCACGTTTTGGGCAAAAGGATATTATTATTAATGCTCACATGAATAAATTACTCAACTTAGAATCTGTAAGAAGTTCATCAAATATAACTGCTTTGCGAAAGCTATATGACGCTTGTGAAGTAAATATTCGCAGTTTATCTAATTTAGGGGTGACAAAAGGCCAATATGGTCATTTACTGAATCCAATTTTATTAAAATTATTGCCAAACGATCTAGTAGTTGAATATTACAGGCAAAGTGATAAAAGGAAGGATGAGTCTGATGTGACAGACTTAATTAATTTTCTTAAAGTAGAACTTGAATCGCGTGAAAAATCACTTAGTATGATTAATTATAAAAATGCTTCGGTAATTGTAAATAAAAATAAAGCCGAAATTAATGACAGAAAATTTTCAAATAAAATGAATTCATTGAATGTAGGTGTAAAAAATATATGCATATTTTGCAAGAATTATGATCATCATTCTCTTGAATGTACTAATTTAACTGATGTTGAGAAAAGGTTAAAATTAAAGAAGGATGGCAGGTGTTATAAATGTTTTCTAAAATCTCATCTGTCATCACAGTGCAGGGTGAAATCGCAGCCTTGCGAAAAATGTAAAGCAACAGATCATAACAAATTATTTTGTTTTTCAAAAAACTTGAAACCAGAAGTAGTAGAGAACACTATAGTATCGAATTCACATTTGAAAAATAGTAATCAGGCAGCGTTATTGCAAACATGTCGCGTTATAGCACAATCTGATGCTAGATCAAAAACTGTCAGACTCTTATTGGATTCCGGAAGTGAAAAAAGTTTTATTACTAAAGAATTGGCTCACGAATTAAAATTAAACAGTGTAAGAAAAGAAAAGCTAACTGTTTTTGCCTTTGGCATAAATAAAGGTAAAGAAGAGGAATTCGAGGTTTTTAATATTGAACTGCGTAGCAAAATAAATCCTCGTTGGCTCATCCATGTTGAAGTATTAGCTATACAGACTTAATAACCGCGACTCCCTTGAAAAGCCCAAGGGGCGAACCAGAAATTGAAAGTTATATTAAAAATAAAAACTGGAAATTAGCAGACAATTCATTAAGTGATTCCAAAATTAATATATTACTAGGAGCGGATTATTTTTGGAAAATACAGAGAGGTATCATTGAAAAAATTAATGATAATTTATATGTTGCTAATACTATTTTCGGACATACTGTAGTGGGGAAATTGAATAATAATAGTACAGAAGTAATTAATTCGCATTTTGTATCTGTAAATAAATTTGACAGTTTTGATTTGCAGCGTTTTTGGGATTTAGAATCACTTGGAATATGTGACAGTAAGAATGATTCTATGTCACAGAGAGATATAGAAATTATTAATTCTTTTAATGAAAATCTAAATTTTGTTAAGGGAAGATATGAAATTCAATTTTTGTGGAAGGAAAATAGAAATGAATTAAAATCGAATATAGAAATAGCCAAAAATAGACTTTGGGGTTTGAGAACAAAACTGTCTAAAAATGAATGGCTTAAAAATGAATATGAAAAAATTCTTGAGGAACAAAAGAAAATGGGTATAATAGAGGAGTGTGAAATAAACAAAAATGAAACTGGTGTATATTATATGCCCCACAGACCGGTGATAAGAACAGATAAGTCCACTACAAAGGTCAGAATAGTGTTTGATGCTTCTTCCAAAGAAAAGGAAGCAAAATCTTTAAATGAATGTTTATTTGCAGGCCCCAATTTAAATCCTAATATTTTGGATATTATTTTGAAATTCCGCCTTCATAAAATTGCCTTTGTTTGTGACATTGAAAAAGCTTTTCTAAAAATACAGGTTGCAGAAAATGATAGAAACTTTTTGAGATTTCTATGGTTTGAGGATATAAATAGTAAAAATCCTCTATTAAAGGTTTTCCGCATGACTCGTGTAACTTTTGGTGTTACAACATCACCCTTTTTGCTCTCAGCTACCATTAAACATCACATAAAAGGATATCAGAACTTGTTTGAGAAAGTCGTTAATATGCTTGATACTTCCTTATATGTTGATGATCTCTTTCATGGCGCTAATTCTGTAAATGAAGCATTTATTTTATCGTCTGGTGCTGTGAAAATACTTAAAGATGCCAATATGACATTAAGAAAATTTAAAAGCAATTCTTACGAATTAAGCAAATTGTGGGAAAAACATGGAATAAACGTTGATGAAGAAATAAATGAGGGAAATATCTCTAAGATATTGGGAATAATGTGGTCAACTAATAATGACACGTTAAGAATAGACTTTCAATCTCTGTTAGAAGGGTTTGATAATGAAATTATCACTAAGAGAATTGTTTTACAAACTGTAGCAAAGGTGTATGACCCTGTAGGGTTTATTTCCCCTTTTATAATAAGAGTTAAATTTCTAATGCAAGAACTATGGGAGCAGGGTGTTGATTGGGATTCTGCTTTACCTGATGCTTTAACACAAAAATTTAAGAAATGGCATAGTGAAATACAGGATTTAGAAAATTTTGAAGTGCCTAGAAAATATTTCACGAATTTTGAAAAATTAACTCCTGAAGCTATTCAAATTTGTGTTTTCTGCGATGCCAGTTTGAAGGGATATGGTACAGTAGCTTATTTTCGTGATCCTTGTTCCCGTGAAACTTCATTTATTATGTCAAAGACAAGAGTAGCTCCTCTCAAAAAACTTACTTTGCCTCGACTTGAATTGATGGGAGCCTTAACAGCTGCTCGATTAGCTCATTATCTTGGGCAGCTATTTTCAATTCCCGTCAAAAACATAATATGCTTCTGTGATTCCCAAATTACCCTTTATTGGGTCAAAGGAAGTGCTAGTAGATGGAAGCCCTTTGTAGAGAACAGAGTGCGTGAAATTCAACGATTAGTGGCCCCATCTCAGTGGAGATTTTGTCCAGGGGTTAAAAATCCCGCTGATGTGCTATCTCGTGGTTGCACAGCAGCTGAATTGTTGAAGAATGAAGAATGGTTAAAGGGACCAATCTGGTTGAAAGAAGAGCACTTACCGACACCACTACCGGAAAATGAAGTCAAAATACCTGAAGAAGAGATTTTGAGAGAACAACGGAAAACTACTGTTTGCTCTTTAACTCATGGCAATAATGAATTTGAATTATTATATAAGTTTTCATCTTGGTCTAAATTAAGACGTGTTACAGCCTGGTGTCTTAGATTTATCAAAAATACTAAATGTCAATCTGTGCGAAATACTGGCTTTTTAACTATACAAGAACTTGATGAGGCAACTAAAATTATTGTGAAGTTGGTTCAAAGACATGAATTTGGAGAGGAAATAAAGACTTTAAAATCTGGAAGAAACCTGAATGCTAGTAACAAACTCCTTTCTTTAAATCCTTTTCTAGACAAAAATGAAATTCTTCGTGTTGGTGGAAGATTAAGACACGCAAACCTACCTGAGAGTCAAAAACACCAAATGATACTTCCTAAAACGCACCACATTACAGACTTAATTATAAAGTACTTTCATGAAAAACATCTTCACAGTGGAACTCAGTTAACAATTTCAGTCCTGCGACAACAATATTGGATAATTAATGCAAGAGACGCCGTGAAAAGGAATCTGCGGAACTGTATGAAGTGTTTTAGAACCACATCGAACTTAGCCTCTCAACTGATGGGTGATCTTCCAGCTGCTCGTGTAGTGCCATCGCGAGTGTTTTCGAAAGTCGGGGTTGATCTTGCAGGCCCCTTTCTCATCAAACCTCGTAAGGGCCGAGGTGTTAGATCTTATAAAAGTTATATTTGTTTATATATCTGTTTTTCCACAAAAGCAATTAGTTTTTTCAAAATTAAACAAGCAAAATACATAAATATTTCATTAAGTTCTGTTTAATGGCTAACCAATGTACAACAAATGATCTTTTAACCACACAACATGCATTCATAACATTTTAACAAGTACTAGTATCACCCAGTGGTCGAAACTCAAACACTTTTTTGGTAAGCAAAGCAATTATCTTCTCGTAAATGGAATTAAATTGCAACACAGCAGCACCACTTGTCGGCCGATATGCACCAAAATTAAAACAGCATAGTTTTACATAATGTCAGTGGCGGTTCTACATTAAGGGCCAGTGGGCATGGCCACACATAAATTTTTTCTCGATTTAAATAGTAATAATAATAATAATAATTTTGTTTTTTATAACTGTTCAAAAACATATATACAAAATAACTACGTCTATCTAACTTTTTCTTAATCTTCTTTCATTATCATTTATTTGTTAATATATTTTTTCAGCTGTCACAAATCACTAATGACTGACCAACACCTACTTCCCTTCCTTATCTAAGAGAATGGGGCCGTTTTCAGCCGGCCCGAAATTGGCGTGTTTATTTGTACAGTTTATTCTACTAGAAGATCGGGTTAACAGATTTGGCAACGAGCTGCTTTATCAGTGTAAGCCCGCTGTAATTTTCTTGTTGATGGGCCAGCAGAGTCCGGCCCATAAAAAAACTATAGGGAAAAAAACTGTCTGTTAAATATGCAATTCACGGATAAAATTTGGCGATTTCTTCATTACGTTTTTTTCCCTCCCTCACTGATTTTTCAGTGAATTTTTTAGAATTATATATGACAGTTTAAAATTAGAAATCTGGTAATAGTCAAAAATATTTTCTAGACTAGCCTTTGAGATAAAAGCTTGTATAAGAATTTAAATGAGGGGGAAAAAAAAAAAAATCGATTTTTTTCTTTTAGAATAGTGCATTAAAACTTTTATGTAAATAAATTGAAAAATTTTTAGATAAATAATTAATGGATTTACATGGATAAATGGATTAAATACCTGCATAAAATTGTGATTTATTATTATTATTAAAGGATTTTTTTTTTAAATGCGATTTAATAGAAACATCTGCAATGTTTCTTTCTTTTTTTTTTTTTTTTTTTTTTTAAGATGATAGCCCGTTTTATTTCTTTATTTATTGAAAGTTAATTTAAATTATCTAAAATTAAGCTTTTAAAATGACAAACATGGTGTTTTTTTTTTTTTTTTAATATGTATCCACATTATATTAATCATGACCCTCTAAATTCCAATATAACTTCTTACAGATTGGTTAAGGTTTATTTTATTTATTTTTTAAGATAAGAAACATGAATATAACACTTGAGATTCTAGGGATATAATTAGCATAAGCTAAATAATATTATGCTCTGAGACATTTGAATTTAAATTTTAATGGTGTGTAGTGTTAGGGTTAAAGCCAGTTGACTAAAAGAGGGTCCTAGACCTGAGTGGTGTACTCTCTGTAGAAAGTCTTTCTAAGTGTTACATAGCCCTTTTTATTTGAGTTTTGGAGAAAACCATAGTAAACTCCAAATGTATATGTCGATGAAAGCGATCTGGTATCGAACTTGGAAATTTCCGTCTACTAGCTTCCAGATATTTAAATTTTGATATTCTATTGATCAGAACATTGCAAAATTTTTCAATTGTATTTATAAAACTTTAATTTTTGAGATAATTTTATGTAATGTTTTCCATAGTATTGAAATTCGCCATCATTAAAAAAAAAAAAAAAAAAAAATTTGAAATTTTGTTTTACATCCCATTTTATTAATGTTTGTTTTCATGTTTGAATAATGAATACATAGCTGCCAATGTTTGAGAATCAAAATTAGGGAGATCCCAAGCTTTAAGAATCAAAATTAGGGAGATTTTGTATACAACGTAGTTTAAGCCGTAAATGGAACATTAATAGTACAGTAATTGTTGGAAAGAGAAGGAGCAAATAAAAGGGAAAATTTGCAGTATCTAGAGGCTTTCTTCTTATTGCAAATATGAGAAAATAAATAAATAAAACATACTGAATTTAAAATACTACTACATTATGTTAAATTCTAACCATACTGAAATTATATATATACATACGTAGACTTTTCTACTTCTAGAATTTAATAAAGCAAATTTAAAATAAATATTATCATTTATGTTGCAGATGGATTGGGAGATAAAAGACTTCTGCAAAACACTTGATTGCAGATTGCTAGTTAAGAGATAAATAAAGGAGAGGGGGTGGGGCAAAAAATAACAACATGAGCAAGAAATACTTAACAATTCTATTTCTTTATAGGTTCTAGAATCTTATGAAGCAAGTTTGAATTAATATTGACATTTATGTTGTGGATGAAGAAATATTGGGAATCGGGAGCTTTTGTAGAAATTTGAAAATTAGGTGGTGTGTGACGAAAATTTTGAAAAAATCGGGAGATATTAATGTTTTTCGGGAGTTTGGGAGATTACCTCAAAATTTGGGAGTCTCCCGAATTTTTCGGGAGAGTTGGCAGCTATCGAATAGTATTAAAGTTAAATTACGCATCATACGATGGATCGGGCCCCACCTGTGAAAATTTGCCTGAGCCGCCACTGCATAATGTCTAAATGTTCATGTTAAAAGTAATTCATGTTAAGCGTGTTCACGTTAACAAGGTTTGAGTGTATTTGGATTTTAAGTAATTGTCATATTTTACAACTTTCCTCTTTAGGAATTTTTTAATACAGAAGAATATGTGTATAAATTGAAAATGGGCATAAAAAATAAAAATATTTTAAATACTTTCTTGACATCATAAGAAAATAATTTTTGTATTCTGCAATTCTGGTTAATCATACCTTTTGAATGATACCACTTTTAACTCTCTACTCCAATAATTAATAGGTTAAAAGTGTACAACAAATTTTATATTAGCCTATTAATATATGGATTATTATTTTTGAATAATTTCTGAATAGATAATATTATATCTGAGTCGAAAGTAATAAGTGACCAGTGCTTGTGCTTGAGGTAGGCACATTCATTGAAATATTTTCATATGGAACCCTACAAACATCAGAATAATTAGGCCAGGAATAAGCTGAGGAAGTGTTACTTGGGTTCATAAATTAGATCTTTGCATCTTGATGTTCTTCACTAATCTCCAGTATTGTTCGAAGCCACCAGTTATTCTCACAGATAGCTACAACAAACTTTTCATTTTATAGTGCTAAATTCTGTGTTCTGAAGTGCAACAGAAACTTGAAAGAATTTATTAGACGATGAAACATGCTTTATAAGAAATCTTCTTTCATCCAGTGGTTGAAAAAAATAATTAACACTTGTCCCAGGAATTCTCAAACAACTTTCATATCGTTTCTCTAACATCTTCCTGAACTTTGTTACTTCCTCAGCTATAACATGAAATGTGTATGGAACATAATGGAACACATGTGCATGGAACCTGGAACATAAATTTTGGCAAATGTAAATATTTGTTTTGGACTTAATATTAGATTGTCATATGGACGTTGCAAGCTTGCTCTTGTGGCTAAATGTTTTATAGTATGACTAATTCCACCACATTTTTTTTTACCATGACGTGTAGCAAGCACTAGCACTATTTGCTCATATACTTTCGGCTCAGATATAATATTATCCATTCAGAAATTACTTAAAATTAATAATAATTGTTAAAATGTTAAGAATGCATGTTGTGTGGTTAAAAGATCATTTGTTGTACATTAGTTAGTCATTAAACAGAACTTAATGAAATATTTATGTATTTTGCTTGTTTAATTTTTTAATCACAAAATACAATGAACACCCTCTTGATTTTTTTTTTTTTTTTTTTTTGAAAAGTATGTCATTTTACATTATGTGAAAAAATATTAGTATAGTGAGATGTGTGGTTTTACTGTAAAAAATTCTTAAAATTTGCAAAAAAAATCCTTAAAAAAATGCTTTTATTACAATTTTGTAATACATATTTTCAGCATTTGCATAATTTTATTTCATAGGTTATACTTTTATCTTTCTAATGACACAAAAACAAACATATTTGGTCCATAAATAAAAGTGTTATAGTGGTTTGAAACTTATAAGCCACCTTGACCATTGACATCATTTTGTTAAATTTAATAAAATTTCAAAATGACCCCTTAATCTTAGTTTTGACTAAAAAATCCTGAAAAAAATGTTTTTACCCTTTTCCATTATGTACATAATAAAAAAATTCATTAATATTTGCGACATGAGGGCAACAATTTTTTTTTTTTTTTTTAATTTTATTTTAGGTGATTTCAAATGAAATGTGCCAATATTGAATTATCTTTTTAAATCAAAAGTCACAAGCGACTTATGTATCACACATTTTAGTGCTTAGAATTCACTATAATATAAATGAAAATAATTGTATTAAAATATATATATATATATATATACAGACAAAGGTAACAGTCAGACAGTAATATTGAAATGAGGTGATATTGTATGTTAGTGATATTATTTATATGCAAATTTACAACCTGTCATAAAAATTGATCGGGGTGTGGGGGAGGGGGGGGGGGAACTGGCTATATCAGGAGGTTTGCAGTATACAATGAGACAATGCCAACTAGAGTCCTGGATCAGGTCGGGTAACCCGATTTTACCCGAACCCGACAACAATTTTTCCCTTGTGGGTTGGATTGACTGATTTATTTTTTGTGTGGGTCAGGTTGACTGCATATTTTTTACTGCAGGTCGGGTTCAGTTTTCAGCGAGTCAGGTCAACTTGAGAACATCTTTAAAAAAAATTACCTTATTAAGCAGAAATTTCTGTGCTATATATACCCATAATGAATATACACTTACTCAAACTATTATAGCAAAATAAACATCCATATTCCACTGGCACAAATAACAAAAAACATCAAATACTATTATTATTAGCATTTCGAATAGAAGCTGTAAAAAGCAGGACCCTCTCCGAGAATAATCAGATGTGTGATTCATCTATTTTGATTACTCACATCCTTTGAAATAGACTGTGAACTGAAACTGATATTTTTTCACTTGCAGATGTTTTTAAGAAGTTACTGAAATGTATGTAGATATAGATGAGAATGGACATTTAGTAGGCATCTGTAGGACAGTATTATTTTTGTATTTTTGTATGCGTGTTATAAACATTAAACAATAAACTACAAAAACGCTAAACTCGAAACTCAGTTTTGTGCACTTAAAATACGCATCACACATAAATAGTTAACTATTAATCTATACCGGGTGATTCAAAATAGATGTTACAGCGATTATCTCGTAAACTAAGAAAGATAGAAACATACTTCCAATTACAAAATTAATGCAAATTAAGAGTAGATTTCAGATATGGCATTTTTTTGTACAAGGGGCTGTATACATATTAAATACGAAATTTAATTTTTATACGGCCCCTCCTATCATATAACATATGTTTAGAAAAATATTCTCCTCGCTCTGACAATCAAAATAAAAAAAAAATCCTCTCTCTAAGTCAAAATCTCGCTGAGTTATTGCAATTTCAAAATTCTAGCATTTTTCGCCAAATCTTAAGGGGTTGTATCAAAAGTGAGAAATTGTAATTACTATTGCTTTTGTAATAAGGGTCACGTTGATCAGCTTTTTTTTTTTGGGGGGGGGAGAGAAAAATCATTCAGGGAAAGACGGCTATTTTAACCTGTAATGTCTCTGTGAATACACAAGAGAATACTCACTGATAATTTAACAAATAAAATTTATGAATAATTTATGTACTAAAAGGAAATTTTCAAATTCATTTTTCTTTCTTTTGTTTTATACATTCTCTTACTCATATACACGGTGTAGAGAAGGAATTGTTTTTGATTCAAATTTCCGAAAATTAGCTTTTGTTATATTTGCACGTTTTCAGATCCTCTGAATTCAAAAATCATGTTTTAAGCGGTTGGTCTCTCTCTCTCTCTCTCTCTTTCTCTCTGTGTGTGTGTGTGTGTTTCTGTGTTATTAGAATATCTCAAGAATAAATAGTAACAAAAAATCCAAATTCGATATTCTAAATCTGTATCATATTGCGGTGCTACACTAAAGTATTCTTTGCGATCAGACAATTGTTTGTTTACAGGGTCATCCAAGAGATTTCAAATACATTACGTCTGTGAGCGAAATTTCTCATATGTACAGTGTGACATGTATATACTGCACTAAACAAAATGAAAAGAACAGATTTTTTATACGCATAAAAGCATGTTTTATGTAGATTGTGGTATAGCAATCATTCATCATTCTTTTACAGGGTTACCCCGAGTATTTTGATATATTGGAGCTATACTTGGGAATTGCTGGAAGTGTATTTCAATTTATGTTACTTGTTTTACATATAACACTAAATTTACGTACACAAAGTCATTTGTATATAGTTTATAGACAATATACAGGGCTACCCAAAATTAAGGTAAACATTTTTTATATTATTATTAAATGTAATTGGCGTAAGTGCTTTGCTGCATTTTTTTTTCGAAGAACACTGCTGACTCAGAACGGAAAATTAATTTCTCATACCCATACTGTAAACAAAGTAGTTTTTGAATAGCGATTTTTTTTCTGTATAATACCACATTTTGAGGCTTCCTGAATACGAAAGGTAAATTTTTATTGGTTGATCTGTATGTATATGAATTATCAGCATAATTTAACAAGAAATAATCTGGTGTGTCACTCACACGACTTTCTCTTACCCTGAAATTTAATACTATAAATACAGATTGGAGATTAAGAGGTAACAAAAAGAGTACTGTAAACCTATGTTAAAATAATTCAAATTAGCTTCGAAAGAGTTTTATATGATAGTTAGTTCTGTGCGAGGGGTGATCTCATGAAATTATTCGGCGCAGGCAATGATCAAACTTTTAAAAACTTGACTTTGGTAATAAGGAAGCCTCAAAACGTGTAAATACACACACACACACACAAAAAAGCTATGTATATTTAGCTTAAAAACATACATTATTTATCATATGTCTATGAGAATTCATTTCCATTCCTGAGCAGTTTTCCTGGACATGGTAAAATATTATAGTAAAGCACTTTCATTAACAATAAAAAAGAATATTATAACTTAAATATTTGCAACCCTGTATATCTTTTGAAGAATATGTACAAACTACAAAATGCACCTAAATATAAACCTATAGTAATAATATACGGAACAACCTAAAATGCACTTCCATCAATTTTCAGCTATTGTCGCATTATAATCTAGTTATTTTGTGTAGCCCTGTAAATGAACAGTGAATGATTTCCTTGCCATATTCTACATGAGGCATGTTTTTATGCATATAAAAAATATATATTCATTTCATTTGGTTTAGTGCAGTCTATAGGTGTTAAACTCTATTTACCTGCAATTTCCCCCATAGACGTAATGTATTTGAATATTCTTGAGCGTCACTGTACACGAACCATTTGTTTCATCTCAATGAAAAGCTTAGTGTAGCATCCCTATATGATACATATTTAGAATACCAAGTTTGAATATCTGCTGTTATTTTTTCTTAAGATATGCTGATAACAGACAGACACACACACAGACCAACCGCTAAAAACACTATTTTCATATTCAGGGGACCTCAAAATGTGTAAATATAACAAAATCTCACTTTCGAAAATTTGGCCCAAAAACAATACTTTCTCTACCTTATGGGTATGAGAAAGTAATAACTACAGGAAATGTGAATTTGGTACTTCGGATTCCATATCTAGTTGCCACTTGAAAAGTTGATCAAGATTTGCAAGCTTCAAAGAAATTGATAACAGACTTGAATTTTGTTTTGTTAAGTATAGGCACTATAAATAAACGGGGGTTGAGAATGGCGGTAACCCCCCTGACATAGAATTATACATCTATACGATATCATATTCTATACAAAACATTTAGAATATTAACAACAAATATGGATTTCCTTATGATTTTTACAGTATAAAGTTATTTAAATGTAATTTATAAGAATGTCTGTCCCAAAACGCAATACATTGGCATTTTATGTGCGTTCCTGTACATAAACCAATTGTAGAGAATTAATTAATGCCATTTTAAATAGGGAATATCATATAGTAAACCTGAATAACATATATCATTTCTGAAAATTTCTGAAAATATTTACAGACGCTGGGGGCGGGCAGACGGACAGATGGACAGTCAGACAAAAAAATATGCAAATTGAAATCCTATTCACAGTTAATAATTGTTAAAAAATGTTTAATGTAAACGAAAATGCAATTCCAGCAAATGTCCAATAATAACCCTTAACGTTACTGAATATTTTTGTGTGCCCTGTAAATCTAATGCTAATCGTACTGTACACTATAGAAAGCATTCTTTTGTGCATATGAATAACATATTTCAATTTCATTAAGATTTATGCAAAGTAATTAAAATTTGGTTTATAGAAATATCTTCACATAGAACGCAATGCTTTGGAATACTTTTGGGTGTCCCTGTATACAAACCAGTGATGGTGTTTACTCCATTTTCTATAGAAAATATCCGATAGAAAACTTTAATAACGTATTTCAATTTTATTAATATATACATAAATTAAAGGTATTAAAATATGGTTTATAAAAATACCTCTAATAGAACACAATGCTTTGGAATACTTTCGGGTGTCCCTGTGCACAAGCTAGCAGAGGTATTCACTCCATTTTTAATAAGGAACATCCGATAGTGAACTCAAATAACATATATCAGTTTCAGGAAATTCTATGAATATTCACGGGAGTTAGAGCGCGGACACACAGAAAGACGAATGGACAGACAGACAAATCGAAGTCATTAACACTTTTCAACCTGGCTGGAATTGTTAAAGAGCCGAAGTCATTAAATTTTTCAACTATGATGGAAAGTGGTAAAAATAAAGCGCGAAAATTCCATACGATTTTGCAAGACTTTTAATTTTTTTCCTCTCTTAACATGTTTTAATTTGCAGATGACCCCTAAGAAATTTAACTATTAAATTTTTTAACAATACGAAATAATGTAAATTTGCATTAAGTTCTTAAAACTGTTGATTTCACGTGCTTGAATGATTTTAGTTGCTATTTTAAAATAAAGGATCTTTATTTAATTTTTCTCATCTCATAGATAGCCCCCTAAAGTGAGCTCCTTGGCGTTGAAAAATAGATGCCAAAATTGGAAAAAAAGTGGTGTAAGTCATAATTTTCAAACTGCAATAACTTAGCGAGATTTTGACTTAGAGAGATGATTTTTTTTTTATTTTGCTTGTCAGAGCGAGGAGAATAATTTTCTAAATATAAGTCACATGATAGGAGGGGCCGTATAAAAAATAAATTTCGTATTTAATATGTATACAGCCCCTTGTACAAAAAAATGCCATATTTGAAATCTACTCTTAATTTGCTCTAATTTTGTAAATGGAAGTATGTTTCTATCTTTCTTAGTTTACGAGATAATCGCTGTAACATCTATTTTGAATCACCCGGTATTTTTATAGTTTTAAATTTTTAACTTATAGTGTATTAGTAATTACATTTTTTATTCTTTTTAAAATGATTTACCAACTGTGTGACAACGAAAATTTACTTTATTTCTGAACTTAAATATGTTTTGCATGATTTTTAGATAAATTATTAATTTTCATTTAAATTCGGGTTTCGGGTTGGGTTGGAGTATAAAGAAATCGGGTTCAGGTCGAGTGCGGGTTGTCAAAATTTTTTATTGCAGGTTTGGATCGGTTTTCGCATCGATTAAAATTTTTTTGTTGGGTTCGGGTTCATTTAAAATTCATCTGTTGGGTTCTGGTCAGGTCAGGACTCTAACACCAACTATATGTTTAAATCTAGATAATTATGCATTAGGTGGGAGGCGACTCCATTTGGAAGAACTATTCAAATGAGAGGAAATTGAAAAAAAAGAAAAGAAAAAAGAGGCAGGGGATAGCTGTATGTTGAAAGAAGATGAATTGAGGATAAATGTATAAGTGAAGATGAGAGAATTATTAGGACTTTTTCAAATGTCAGAAAATAAAATTCATATTTATTAAAATAATGAATTCAACAAAATGTTTTGAAACACTATTATGACTTATTAGAGAACTTACCAATTGCAAGTGCATAACCACATCTTAATTCTAAACTATTAGCATTAAGTTGTTCTAAATAGTTTTTTAAAAGAGCTGGACACTGAGAACTATCAGGTGGATAATACTGTAAACAAAAATGAGGTAAGGCCGATATAGCTGCAGTCCGGACTGTTACATCAGCATGTTTCAAACAACTATCTATAGTAGACTGCCATTTATCTGGAGAGAAAAAAGAATTAGAATTAAATAAGAAACTAAGAATAACTAAAAATTAATTTAAAAAATCTAGTGTGAAACAACCACGACTTCTATTACCCACTTTTACACGTAATATATGCACTTTTTTGAGATAATGTTATCAGAAGACATAGAACTGACCTAATGAAATAGACACCTAAAATTTTTCCAGTAGGAGAAAGTTAAACGTGTAAAAACATAAAACAGAGCGTACACAGCAATATTTTTTTTTTTTTTTTTTTTTTTTTTTTTTTTAAGCAAAAGAAATGAAAAGAAAATTGGTATAGTTTTTTATTTTATATATTTGAAACACCAATTTCTGAGACCTAAAACTGATCTATCTGTTCAGGATGACTATTAATTTTCCTGTGATAACCAAGTAAAGCATGAGAAAGGATATCTGAAATGGGTTTATGTAACAATTTTCAAGAAAATCGTTAGAGCCTTTTTGAGATACCGACTTTTACTAAAGCTTAGCATAGTTAATTGTTGACCAGAAAACAACAATTACATTCAAAAGAATATTTAAAAGAGGGTTAATATGGCAAGTTTGAAAAAAATCATACAGCCGTTTTGAAAGGAATACACTTGCAGTACCTGAAATTCAGCTATTTATACAGGACACCTATCAATTTTCCTGAACTAACCAACTATATCATTCGAAAGGATATCTAATAGAGTGTTTATACAGCAATTTTGAAGAAAATCGTTAGAGCCGTTTTTGAGATATGGACTTACTGATATGCACTTCCGGTTTCAGATGTCCCACTTCTGGTTTTCCAATTTTCGCCAAAATTTTGGAAAATTCATCTGCACACCAGACCTGTTTCAATACTAAAGTTTCGTAGTACTATCTTTATTAGTTTCCGAGATATAATAGCTAGAATATTTCCCACATACATACATACATACATACATACACACACAAAAACTGACCAGTTGCCAAAAACCACATTTTTGGACTCAGGAGGCCTTAAAACATGTAAATCAGGTGAAATCTCAATATCAAATTTTTGGATCAAATACAATACTTCCATTACCTACGGTAGTCAGGTAATGGAAGTAAACATAACAACTGACTTAATTAACAGGATGCTTACCAATTTACCTGTAGTGACCAACTAATAAATGTGTCATGAAGGTATTTCAAGGTAAGTTTATACAGTGCAAAGAAAATTGGTAAAGTGTTATGCAAGAAAAGATTGTGTATGATATTAAACGGTGAAAATGGGAAATAATTGAATTAAATGGAGCTTCAAATAAAAAAAAACTTAAATCTCGGGGGCTACAATCCCATTAGGTTATTAATTTTTTTAGGATCATAAATAAAGAAAATGGCCGAGATTTCGTATAGTGAAATTTACCAAATAGCGGTGCCACTGCTCATGAAGAAAAATACTAAATATTGAATTTTGTCAAATTTTAAATTAAATAAAAATAAATCAGAATAAATATGGACTTACGAACACTCTTCAAAGGCAGATGCTGTAACACAAAATATTAATCCAATAAACACAAATAAATAAAATGAAGCACAAATTCCTTGAACACAATTATTTATTGAAAATTAAGTGCACATTAAATTTCTTAGTGCCGGCACATGTAGTATTTTGAAACACAATTTCGATGGTAATCAAAAATCTCAAGCGATGGATTCCAATGATTATTATTATTTTGAAATAGAAAATTATTCAAGAAGCCAATATTCACATATATTAATCATAGTTATTTAGTCATTATATTGTTTACTGCACCTAATACACTTTTCTAATTTCGAAAATGTGCAAGGAATCCTCAAGTACATTATTATGATTATGCACTTTGATTTCACTGTTTAATAGCATTTTATGATGATATAAAGTGAAGCTATTGCCAAAAAAAAAAAAAACGTGGAAAGCAACACACGAGATATTATCATCCTGTATAATGCCATACGTGAAGCTTGCCACACAATCTGTATAGGTAAGTAATTTCATATTTCAGATCCGCTCATACCTATATGGTGATCAGTCGAGATTTGGCTTCGATCATTAGGCCTGCTCTTTAGGCCTTTGGGATGGGAGGATGCTTCCATAGATACGAAATCTAATCTATCTTGGAAACTGATGACTCCACAAAATATTAGAAAATGTAGGATGAGACACATTTTATGGAATCCAGGCAGTAATAAGATTAAAAATGTAGCAAGAAAATCGTCGCTGCATATTCATAGAAGAATTCTCTCGGGATTTCAGCTTCGCCGATCATCACTGCTAGGCACAACTTAGGGGTGTTTTTTTTTTAGTCATAGTTCAAAATGACGTTATAAAATTTATGATAATTTTGATAAAGAATGCTTAAAAAACAGTTTTCACCATTTATATTATAATTATAGAGGGAAACCATACCTAGCTGCAACACCATCCACTCACATTGGCTATGAACGGTGCCACAGCCGGGTGAAAATACGTCTACCTTCTCAGTCAGCTACCATCCAAGAGAGAGACGCTATCTCCGGGAATACTCATCCAATTCTCCTGCTCACAGAATGAACCACCGGCGAATTGATGCGTGCCGCAAATAGTTCTTAAAAAAAGTATTTTGATTCAATTGCTTAATCGGCTAAGTGATACATCGTTTCTGCGGACCTAATGGAACTTTCTAGGAGGAATTTTGAAAATGTAATTAAAAGTGCCGTCATGAACTCTAATTAATGAAATATGAACGTCAGAAAAATTATTAATATTATTTTTAAATTATTTGAGCATGATCAAAAATTATTTTAAAACGATTTAACTATTATTTACTGTTTAATTTTTTGATTGGTGAATTAGTTTGTTTACTTTCAGAAATATCGTCAGTTTGTTTACAAACAAACTCATGTGAAATTTTAAACTTTTCTATTTCTTTGAATTTTGAGTAATTTAAAAGATTAATTGGGGAAAATAAATTAAATAAATAAGAGCCAAACTATTTTTTAGAAGATTTGAGGAAATTTAATTAAACTGTTAAAATTTTTCAATTTTAACATATATATTTTGAGAGAATCCTTTCAAGATCCAAAACTGACCTACCTAATCATGACACTTATCACTTTCGCAATACTAATCAACATGCATACAAAATGACATTTAAATGGAGGGGATGGTTTACGCAGCAAATTTGAAAAAAATCGTTAGAGTTGTTTCTGAGGTATTGAGTTTTCAGTCCAACAGTTAATTTTATTTTCATTGAAATTTTACAAACACGTCTGTACACAAGAAACCATTTTATATATATGAAAGGACATCTGAAAGGGCATTAAATGTGGTGAGTTTTAAGGAAATCCATAAAGACAGTTTTTTATTTATTTATTTTTTTTTTTTTTAAGCTTTTAAAACACCCACTTTTGAGATCTAAAATTTGCTTACAAAATCTGTACTTTTATCAATTTTCTTTCAATAATAAACTAATACACAAGAAAGGGCATCTAAAAAGGAGTTCATATAGGAAGTTTGAAGAAAATCATTAGAGCAGTTTTTGAGATATAAATTTAAATTAAAATACAGTTCCACTTGCAGTACCAATTTTTTCTTTTCACTAAACGTTGATAAATTCATTTGTACACCAGTCTCAATTGTATAATTTTGTTGTACTATCTTTTTTCCTTCTGAAAATTTGATAGTCAAAAGATTTTTCACTACCATATACATACATAGCACACATTGCACTACCATATACACACACTGACCAATTTTGAAAAAACAAAAAACTGTTTTTTGGACCCAGACTTTAAAACATAAAAATCCAGTGAAAATTCAATATAAAAACTTTTGACCAAACATACTTTTATTACCTACAATAGTCAAGTAATAAAGAAAAATATAAAAACAGAGGGGGAAAAAAAATAATAACCCCCCCCCCCCCAAAAAAAAAAAAAAAAAAAAAAAAAAAACAGTATTAATGAAAAAAGAAGAAAAAGCATTAAACAATATTAATGGGAGAAAAAAAAATTACCAATCAACTGCTTGTCTTTATGATAGGGCAATGCTGCTGAAGAAGATTTTTCTATGAGAAGACATACGGCATTCCGCATCAAGATACCTCCCAGACCACGAAATAAGCCTCGCTCATCTAATACAGACACTAGCTTTCTAACATCATCCAATGTCTTAAGACCTGTTTGAAAGAGTTTTAAAAGGGGAATATTATAAAAAAGAATTAATAAAATAATGCACATTAAATCAGATCAGTCATAAAAACTGATTTAAGTAGTTTTAGATTTTAAAATAAACAATAATACATATAATGTCATATCAGGTCAAAATGAAATTAGTCCATTTTAGAATACAAATCAATGGATTTAAATCAAAATTTTCATTAAAATATTGCACATCGAATCAAGATTATTTTGAAAATATGATATATTAAATATCTCTGATTTTCAAAGAATTAAACAATCGTATGATGATGGACAGTTTTATATAATAATGTATTATCAATTAAATATATTAAATAATGTTTTAAAACATACATGATAATTATCTACATATGAATTCTCATTAAATTATCTCTTTTTATATTTGTATTTTCTTAAACTTATTTTTAACTACATGCATATAGACATAGAAAAACCTTAAAACATTACTTTGTGTGTCGTTGTTTGAATTCTTCAGCCGGGTACCCGGCTGAAAAATTTAAACAATGACACACGAAGTAATATTTTAAGGTTTTTCTTTGTTTATAATTAAAGTTTAATACTTCGTTTTTATTTATATATTTAATGCATATAGACTTCTAAAATATCAGGGAGAAGCGGGGGTAAATATAACCACCATTATAACTCAACTGATAATCTGAATTTAGACCTAATAGCATACTTGCCAACCAATTTTAATAAAAAAAGGGAAGATTTTTGTTAAAAAACCAGAAGATTTCATAAAAAAAGGGAAGATTTTTTTTTTTCTCTCTTTGACGTATTAAACAATACAGTTTTACAATTTTAATATTTAGAAGTAATCTATAAAAATGTTTTACTATAGATTGATTATACTAAATATATAAAAGTTTTAAATGAAGTTATTCCTCTTCAACATATAAATATCTACAAAACAGAATCTGTAAGAAATTTATTTAACAATAGACAAAAAAACTTAGTTAAGTTAAAGTATAACTAATTTTTTAAATAAATATAGAATATGATTTTTGTGTATGTACATTAATCATACATATAAGAAATAGTAGCAATAGCTAATTATCAGTTTCAAACGTGCATAAAACCAACTGAGTATTAATATTCTTAAATTGATTTGGGAAAAATTTTCCTACCTGAAAACATTATTCTTCATTTTTTCCCCATGTTTACACATTTGGTATAAATATGACATACAAATATTTAATTTAATTGATGAAAAATAAACAGATTCATTAAATTCAGCAATAAAGATCTAAAAATAATTACATACGTGAGAAATATTGAGCACTTCCATTGCTTTATTGTTTCTAGAATTGATCACAATCCAGGGAAAGGATTGGGGGGGGGGGATACAAAAATAATTACAGAGCAAGAAATCTTTCAACTCTACTTTTAGAATCTAATGTAATAACTTTAAAATTAATATTATTATTTATGTTGCAGATGGATAACGATTAGGAAAGAAAAGACTTCTGCAGAACATTTGATTGCTGATCACTAATTGTAGATAAATAAATAAAGGGGGGGGGGGCAAAAAATAATTACATCAGCAAGAAATATTTAACAATTCTATTTCTTTAAATGTTCTAGAATCTCATAAAGCAAGTTTGAAATGAATATTGACATTTATGTTATGGATGGAAAAAGATTGGGAATCAGGAGTTTTCGTAAACATTTGGGTTTCTTTTTAAAACGAACGATATCCACGATTTTTTTAAAAACGGAAGATTTCATCATCTGTCCGGAAGACCGGAAGATACGTTAAAAAACCGGAAGTCTTCCGGGAAAACCGGAAAAGTTGGCAAGTATGTAATAGCCATAACATCTGTTTGTTTGAACTTTTCTTTGTTATATTTAGTTATAAGTAACCAAATAAAACATGAAATAGTGATAGTTTTAGAAGTCTTAAAAATTGTTTAAATATATGTCTCTGGTAAGAACACCTCTCAAAAAATTCAAAGTTTTTGCCACTGCATTACTTAAAACTTAAGTTTTTGGTAAAGAAACTGATCTGTATGCAAATTTTAATTAAACGGGCATTAAAAGCCAAACTTTAAAAACATGTTATATATATTTTTAAAACCATATTTTACAAATGTAGATTTTGAATATAAGTTTTTTGGTTTTCCATCCATAATTATACATACTTCAGACATCTTGTATGTTGTACAAGTGTAACCAGGTTGTACTTGTTCTAAGTTACCTAAACTGCTTCAATTATATCTTTTTACTTTGCTTTTTTCAAGTTCTGTCTTTTAATTTTCAATGAAACTTAATAATCTGATTTTTTTTTTTTTTTTTTAGGTTTTGTTCTAGCATTAAAAAGCGTAAGATGTGAAGTGCTAGTTGGAGGCATATGGAGAAGTTCGCAACATTGTAACAAGGTGAGATATTTAAAAAATTCAAAAAGTTCCAGATTCACAAAAGTTTTCACTATATGAACACTAGCCTTACATTCTCTGGATATATGGTTACAATAGGCTAGGGTTACATTTATTTTAAACCAAGGGACAAGTAAAACCACAAAATGCAAGATGTTCAATATTTTCAGAACTGTAAGCATAGTAGCAACTGAGGAAAATGAGGTCAAAGTTCAACTACAAGGAAAATGTTGTTACACTTATTCTACTTCACCTTCTATTACTTCAAAAAAAGATTAAAAATTACACACTAGTATAGTTGAAAATTTGATAGTTCAAACCTAATATTTCATCCATATAAAATGAACATTAACAGAAACATACAGAAAGTCACAATAAAATCTATAACTAACACAGGTCTAGGAGTGGTAATAAACTCTTGAAAAGGAGAGAAAAGAAACTAAAATGTTTAAAAAAGAGACAAATGAATATTATGAACAAAGATGTGAAACTAATGTATATATTGTAGTGGCATACTAAGGATAGGGCAGAGGGGATGGGTCACCCTTAGCCTCTGATCATGAGGGGTCTCCGAAGAAACTTAATTTTTAAGTATATATATCTGGTGAAGCTATCGTGCCATTATTTTAATTTGAAACATTCCCTGCAATTCACTTTAAGTCACAGGTTCCTGTCTAAGGAGCTTTAATAGGCAAAATGTGATCATAAAGCGACAACTCCACAACCAAAAAATAAAAAAACTTATAAATTATTTTAATACCTTATTTTAAATCCTTACTATTTCCGAGTTTTAATATATTTCGGCATCCAGTCGGAGCCATGTACAACAGCTGTACAGAAAGGAAAAGCGAAGTGAAGAAAGCAAGAAAGAAGCTACAAAAGATCAACAAACCGCCCAGTCTTAACACCTGCGGATCATTTTGCCGAGTGTTTTCTGATGATGGCTCCGACTGGATGCCGAAATATATTAAAACTCGGAAATAGTAAGGATTTAAAATAAGGTATTAAAATAATTTATATGATATAATCCTTCCTTCAACATTTTTTAAAATATAAAAAAAATTATTTATATTTATACAAATCCTGACTAAGGCAGGGCAAATGGGGTTTATGCTCCTAACCTGTTGAGCATGGCTTCTTAATCAATCTTAAAAATTACTTCAATGGCTTTTTATATAAATAAATTTAAGAGAAGAATACAAGGGGGGGGGGCTCAATATAGGAGGAGCTCCAATAAGGGTCCCCCAGTAAGAATTTCGTTTTTGGCTTTGAGAGATGTAAGTCCACCACTGATATACTGCTTTAAAAAAAAATATTTTAAATAATAATAAAAAATGTGTACAATGCATTGTGTACAAAATTTAATGTCAGTTTGCATCATATGTAACAAAAATTATCTTTGTAACAAAACTTATAGCAACACCAGAATTACAAGTATTTGCTAAATCTTACAGAATCTAAATGATTACAGAGTTCTTCTATGGAACTTCTAAATGGGCTCTTCCCACCTAACTTCAGAGGTCACATGATAGGCGATAAACAAACAGCAAATGAAGTCTTCTATATCTGTAGCGATTGCTGAAATATTTTATTTGCTATTCTTATTTTTGATCAATCGTATTTAATCTGTTATTTTTTTTTATATATATCATCATTTTTAATCCATTTTATATCATTATTCATCATCTTTTGTTTGCTGTATACATTTACAATTATCATTTAGTTTATATTTGTTATTGATGTTCATGGAGAACACGTTAAATACTCTGATTTTTGGTACTTAAATCATTGACAGTGCAACATTTGTATGGTGTAAAGCCATTTAGGCCAGTAACTAAGTTAATTAACTTGTTGTAACACCTTTATGCAATTAAATTTAATTGAAAACATTGAAAACATTTTAAAATTTCAAATTATAATCCATAAACATTCCACAAGACCAAGCTATTTGTTATGATAGAAAATAGATTTTTATTAAAATGGATGGATTGGAACTTGAAGTTATTAAATTACAGATCGTAAATAGCGAAAATGGTCGAAATTACTTAAGTGGTATAAAACATTGCATTGTGCCGTTCATTTGCTCATAGGAAAAAAAAAATACTAAACATTGAATTTTGGAAATTTTGAATTAAATAAAAACAAAAACAAAGATTTAAATAAAATTAGGAAAAACTTTAACTTACCCCCAATTTAGATGAAACGACGCTGAAAAATAAAACATTAATAATCCAAAAAGGCACACGATTATTCAATAAACCACACATGGGTTAGCTCACTAATCAATTTATTTAATAAGTATAAATCATAATCAGCTGGATTAAATAAAGATGATTCTATGGCCATAGATTAATAAAAAATATATGATTAGATGCAGAGGTAGTTAAAATTGCCACATAAAATGTTCATTACAGACATATCTCATATTTTTCTATCTTGCACATGAATATTAAATTGATTGTTTTTTCTTAAAAAAAAAAAAAAAAAAAAAAAAAAAAACACTGCTTAATTGTTCCATATTGGCTGTTCAGGCAATTTAATGTTTCAAAAATAGCAATATGATACGAGATCTTTGATAAAAACCAACACTGATATTAATCCCAAGAATATCATATTAGTTCATAGTGATCTAGGTCAGAAGTAATTTTGGATATTTTGCTGATTTTCGTTTTTGTGTGATTTATCTTGCTAGTAATATAAACACTGTTTCATCTTGGGCAAAAGATTGTTTATGCCTCCTTAGGTAACTTTAGCACTATCTCCGTTCACGCTGGCACTCTATTTGATTTCACTCTTCAGTAATTAATAGTGCATATACTCTAAGATTGTATAGAACACTGTTTTGAGAGACAATCATCGACAATTCAATCTTGTTAGTGTAATAGGAGTCCAATACGGGTAAACTTCAACGGCTATGGAATAACTTTCTTTCACAATATGAGATATTAGAGATGATATGAACAGAGCGTTATTTTAGGCTTTGTTACGTCTGGCAAGTTTTTCTTAGAGCTTGTAAGAAATTTAAGTACATCTTCGTGTCGGAGGCAGTCAATCTTAATATTGAGCCGGAGATTTGTCCAACACTCTTAAAAATTCAAAGTTGAAATGTATTAACAGCATTTTCAAATCAGGTAAAATTGGATGACTGGCCTGGCCGTGACACCTGCTCGCTAGCTATGGCAAGAAGTGATGCCGCAGACTGGCGAATCAAATGTCGTGCTTCTCCGTCTGCTACCATCCAAGAGAGAGGATCATCCAAATTCTCCCGCTCACTGGGAATGAACTACCGGCGAATTTATGCGCACGGTAAATAGTTCTTAAAAAATGTATTTTAATTTGATCTCTTGCTCAAATAAAAGTTAAAGAATTAAGATTAAATTAAATTAATTTTGATGGAGGAAAATTTACTTCAGACTATTTTTAAAGGATAGATTATTATTATTATTAAAACTAACTCATTTTTTTAAGAGGACGCATTTTGAAACGGCACAGTGCTACAGCGTTTCTGCAGACCTAATGGAATTTTCTAGAAGGAATTTTGAAGTAATTAAAAGTGACGTCATGAACTTTAATTAACGAAATATGAACATCAGAAAAATTATTAATATTATTTTTAAATTATTTGAGCATGATCAAAAATGATTTTAAAATCGATTTAACTATTATTTACTTTTTAATTTTTTGATTGGTGAATTTGTTTGTTTACCTTCGAAAACATCAGCGATTTGTTTACAAACAAACATTTTCGTGAATTTTAAATTTTTTCTATTTCTTTGAATTTTGAATAATTTAAATGATTAATTGGGGGAAAATAAATTAAATAAATAAGAGCCAAACTATTTTTTGGAGGATTTGAGGAAATTTAATTAAATTAAATAGTGTTAAAATTGAAAAATTTTAAAACTATTATTTATTGCTAGATCAGTTAATGTAACAGTTATACTACAGCATACAAAAATCGATTCTTATTAGGTGAAAATAAATAAACACAAAGTGTTTTTTAAAAATTATTAAATTTTCAAATACAATTATTCTACTGTTTACAAATGCACAATATTACTTTTATTTTATTTTATATTTAATATTCACACTTTTGTTCTTAAGAACAATATTTAATTTAATTTGATTCTTTGTTTTCCCTTATCACATGATTGAGCATATGATGCTGGGAAGAGCCCATTAAAATGCAACAGAGATGCTGCTAGATTCTAATTCCTGAAAACTAAAATAAGCATTATGTATGTTACCTGTATGTCTAAAATAATTTTTAATTAAACATTAGATACATATAAAATGAGGTGGGGAATTCACCAAAAATCTTATCAATCAGCAATATAAAATTGGAAACTTAGGACAGAACAATGGTTACATTACATGTACTACATGATATTCCCAATAGCAAAATTTTCTATACCAATCTGCAGTAAAATGAAATTTAGCTGGGACTTAAAAATGTTTGTCCAAGTTTACTGTTGTAATAAGTGGTAATAACAACTCATAAAATAAGCAAAATTTGCATTTACCAAAAAAAAAAAAAAAAAAAAAGTATTATAGTAATTTAGTAACATAAAATAAGTTTCTAGATTTTTAAAAAAAGTAAGCTTTAAAAAAAAAAAGGCATTTCTTTTTAAGCTGTTAAATTGATTTACTTAAACCCTAAATGAAGAAAACAAACTGAAATTTCGTGATTACTTCACCGTTCTTTGCATGTGATGAAGGAATAAACATATCACATGATGACAAGAAAAGTTACACAAGTAAAATAATAGCGATTTTGAGTTTACATTAAAAAATATGTATAATGTACCCCCCCCCCCCCTCCAATGTGCAACTTTTTTCCCTTGAATCTAATTTTCATTTTTTTTAAATTCTGTATTTTAAGTTTCTATACAATACTTGTGAGATCCCTCTTTAAGACACACTGAAACACATTGTGAAATTACACCTTTGAGGAAAAATAGGTAAAGAAACAATATCAATGGAAAAAGCAAGAAAAAAAAATCTAGAAAAGAGACTAATTGAACAAAAAAAGAGACTAAAAGAGACAAATGTAAAAAAAAAAGACACAAATAGCTAGAATAGCAAGCCACTCCTAGGTCTGTAACATAAGTATAGAATATGAAAAAGAGGAAACTTTGAAATTATATTGTCTCAAATTTATATTGCTTTTATTTTAACAAACAAATGCACAATAATTAAAAGTTATACAAACCTAGTACTTCTGCTATTGGTTTGGAATTGTTTGCTTCTAAAGATAATGCATGAATAATTTCTGCCAATGACAATATAGCTCCATGGCGGCTATTCAAATCAATACCAGTAGCATGTGAAAGTAAAAGAGGAATAGCTGTTTTTGCCATATATTCAGGATCCCTACTAGTTAGGTTATGAAGTGCCTTAGAAGCTAATTCTCGAACAGCAGGATCCCAATGATTTATTTTGTGTTCTAGTAAGTGACTTATTAATGTAAGAGTATATTCTGGAAATTGTGAAATGTAGACACTATAAAAGAGGGAAAACAAATTATTATTTACAGCATTTTTTTTTTTTTTTTTTTTTTTTTTGTTTAAATAAAATTTAAAAATAATCATGAAATGCTGATTCCATAAATTATAAAGTATTTTTCAGTAGATGTTTTGTGACTAGTTACTAGTAATATACCCAAGGGGACTTGGCACCTTCAACAGCACCACTGAAGTATGATTCATATAAAAACTTATATTTTCATTTAGTATTTATAAATTAAACTATATTAGGTTTGTTCAATATATTTAGGCAACATTTCTTATGGCTTTTGATTTTTTTTTTTTTTTTTTTTTTTGAGATGTGACATCTTTAAATTTCTCAGTTTGCATTTTTTTCATAAATTAATGATCTTCAAAATGCTTAAATTTCTACAGATATTAAAAAAAAGACCTGATATATTTTTCCTTTCCCGATGTTCAATAGGACTTACCAAAAGGAATTAGGGATGGATTTTGCAACATCTTTAAAAGATAAAATATTAAAAATAAAAATCTAACAAAAATCATGTCCCCCCCCCCCCTTTAAATTTTCACATAGACATGCACTTTTTAATTTTTTTTCTCCAAAACTAATCAATAAATTTCAAAACCCATCCTTATTCTTTTAAGTAAATTCTATTTGACATAAAAAGAAAAAAAAGTGTTTTATTAATTATCTGTAGAAGTTTAATCATTTTAAATATCATGAAGTCATAAATAATAATAATAAAATAAATAAATAGAAACTGAAAAACACAATTTTAAGATTTCAAATCTATAAAAATATATCAAAAACCTTAAGAACTGTTGCTTGAATACATATTTTATTGAAAACTAATATTGAATAATGAATTAATGAATAAAATTTCTAAATAAAATATAGTTCAATTTATAAATATTAAATGAAAATATAAGCATTTCATAAAATTTGAAGTTTTTTAAACGAACAGTTACATGTTTAATTTACAAAGAATACCTTTTTAATGTTCATTTAGCTCAAAGCTTTTCGGACTGGTACCAGGCCTTCTTCAGGAATTGAAACCTTCTGTGCTTTGCACCTGACTACTTCTTGGGTGCCATATTTATTTAAATTAACATTAGTTTTTCATTTATAAAAGGCTGTTGCTGGGGCGCATTGAAAAGGGGTGGTATTTCTTGGGAGCCATATTTATTTAAATTAATTTTAGTTTTTCCTTTATAAAAGGCAGTGTTAATAGAATACTTTTATACATTTTAAATATTAACAGAATACTTTTACATATTTAATTGTACCTAAAAATATGGCACAGGCCTTGTTTTCACTGCTTCAGAGCAACTGCAAGTGTTAACATTAGAATGTAAACAGTATAATGTAAATAAGTGACTAAATCACAGTGATCACTGCTACAAACATACTAACTGTGATCTAGCAGAATGGCGACAACAGGAATGAACTTTACAGATATTATTAGTTTTTTTGTTTCTTTTTGTTGGCATCAGTCAAGATGTAAATTGTTTACAGCATGAGAGCTATAAATGTAGAGTATTTTGAGCAAGTCAATTTTGTCTGTCTGTGCGTGTGTCGTCATAAGTGTATGTCTGTAACACTATTTTTGTCTGGGTATCAGGGGGGGGGGGGGGGGGGGAGGGGAGGGGAAAATTCAAAAACATGTTTATAAGCATAACTCGGCTCCAAATTACTTCACAGTAAAGAAATTGCACATGAGGAGACTAGATTTTAGTAAAACTAGTGATTTTAGTTTTTGTGATTTGTGATTTTTTTTGGGAGTTATGAGGGGGCAAAATCGAGACACACTTCTTAGTGCTAAATTTGTCCTGGGAAATCTATGGGAGCTGCATTCAGGAACTTTGGTGCTTGGATAGTTTATATGTATCCAAAACTTAAAATAATGGAATTAATCAAAATAACACCCTGTCCCCCCCCCCAAGGGGGGGGGGGCGGACAGAAGGCAAGAACATCTTTGTAAGCATAACTCGGCTCCAAATTACTTCATAGTGAAGAAGTTGCACATGGGGAGAATACACAAGAGTACTACAAATAAAACATTGTCTGAGATTTAGAGAGTTTTGATTTTTAAGGAAAGGGAGGGGGAAATCACTTTTTGGTGGGAAATTTTGCAAATTCCGGATTTTTGAGAATTTAAAAAAAAATGAAACAAAGATGCTGAAAACTGCCATGCGTCTTCCTTTAGATATTTCTAAAACACGTTTTTGATTTTTTTTTTTTTTTTTTTTTTTTATGGAATCACTGTGGTAAATTTTTTATAGGTTTTTTGAGCATCGTTTATTTTGTTTAGATTTTTAAGTCATTTTTTGTAGATTTTATTTATCTTTTTATTTATTAGTTTTTTACATTATAAACTAAGAACAAACCAGGATTTTAATGAAATTAAGGAGAAAATAAACAACTTTAGTAAAATCATACAGAAAAACAAAATAAAAAACTAAAATGGTGGATTAGCAGAAAGAATAAAACTACACAAAAACAAACTGAATACCAATATTTAAACCTATCAAATATCAAACTGAATGCACACCAAGACCAACTTCTTAAAATGGGATAAAAATTTATCTTAGATGAACCAATTAACTTAAAGACTCAACAGCTAAAATAGAAACCGCTATTAATAATGTTCCCAACCAATATAAAAATAAAATATGTAATGCTGCACAAGATCAAATTACCAAAGACCTAAAAAACAATAATACTGATATATAATATACTGACAATAATACTGTGAAGATTTAAAGGCCTTAAATAAAATTAAAAACAATAAAGAAATTGCTTGTGTTTTAACTGACAAAACCGGGAAAATCGCTATTCTAAACAGAACTGACTATAACAAAGCAATAAACGAAATAGGTATAGTTCAAATAGAAAAAGACACAAACAACCGTTTACAAGAAAAGACTAGAATATTGATTAAAGATGGTAAATGGCCACAAAATCCTCCAAATATCAATAACCACGCACCAAACACCGCCCAAATGTTCGGTAAATATAATGACCATAACCCCCACCCCCCAAATTTTGACCTATCGTAAATAAACATGAAAGCTCCACTTACCCACTAGAAGTCTGTATGAAAAACATTTACCTTGAACTCCTCCCCCCCCCTCTAATAATAGCTTAAACTCTACTGAAGAATTTATACATAACTTAAAATAACAGAAAATGACCGTTTCTTAAGCTTTGATGTCATAAACCTTTTCCCTCCATAGACATTAATGAAATTAATAATATAATTAACGATAAAATAAAAAGGAAATATACCGATAATGAAATTGCTAGAGCATTAATTGCAACAAACAACTTAATCCTAAACGAAAATTATTTTAAATTTAATGATAAATATTACAAACAAACTAAAGGCGTCCCCCTATGGGATCATCCATATCCGGTATCTTAGCAGAGTTTAAACTTAGGTTAATCAAAAATATAATTTTTGACAAATATTGTAAAAAAATAAAATTTTGGGTTTGATACGTCGAGGACGTTTTCACGATCATCGATAATAAATACAAACCAGAAAAATTACTAAATAATATAAACCAAATAGATAAAAACATTCAATTTACTAATGAAATTGAGGAAAATAACCAAATTAACTACTCACACATAACAATTTTTAAAAATAATGAATCAATACAAACCACTGTCTACAGGAAACCAAATAATAGTAATGAAATAATAAACAATAGAAGCAAAACTCCATATAAATATAAAATAAATATCGTGTAATAACAATTTGTTTCAATGAAAATTTACTAAAAAAACGAAATGAATAAAATTTATGAAATAGCAGAAAAGGCTGTTTACAATAGAAAGTTAGTAAATAAAATCTACAAAAAATGACTTAAAAACCTAAACAAAATAAACGATGCTCAAAAAACCAATAAAAAATTTACCACAGTGATTCCACATAACGAAGGTACATCAATTAAAATAAAAAAACGAAGCAGCCAACCTAAATATAAATATACCAATCAAACCGAATAAAAATATTTTTCAAAGAATCTGCAATGGTAAAGTCCAAATCAATCCACTTGAAACTGCAGGTATCTATTAAATAGAATTTAAAACTGAAAATAACACTCCTGGCTACTATATCGGCATGACCAAAAGAAAGATCAAAAACAGAATAAATGAACACAAAAACGACATTAAATACGAAAAATTAACTACCGCATTGACTAAAACTAATCAAGAACAAAATATAAAAATTGACTTTCAAAATATTAAAAAGCTTGCTGATTATAATAATTATAACTACGCAATTAATTGCGAAACGATAGAAATAACGGTCAACGAAAAGAGCTGCAATGACAAACAAACCAATGAGAGCCTGGATGACAGATGGTGCACTATACTAAAAGAAAATGAGAGAAGAAGAAGGCGATGACACGACAGTTCCCTGAAGATGACCGGGCTGCCGGTCGAATGAACCAAGGAAGCAAAAGTAGGCTGTTTTTAATTTTAAAGAATAGCACTTAGTTTATAATTATATGGAGTTTTACATTTGATGCTTGTTATTTCATTGCTATTGTTAGGTTTTCTAAAAACTGTGGTTTCTAATGTATTTTTATCGCTTCTAATGATAGTAACATCATGAAAATTTATTCTATTGTCAGTTTCTAGTTCACATGTAAATTGGATATTAGTATCTATTTTATCAAGTTCGCTGAGGACGTTTTCATATTTGTATTTACTATCAACAGCAGCAAAAACGTCGTTGACATACCTAAACCAATGTTTTTACTACGTTCTTAATATTTTTAGTAAGTTTAAAAACATAATAAAACATTTGTTTAGGTATGTCGACGACGTTTTTGCAGTCGTCGATAGTAATACAAATATAAAAATGTCCTCAGCGAACTTAATAAAATAGATACTAATAACCAGTAAACTTAAATTCAATTTCATTCATTCATTCATTTACTTTAAAAGAGATATTTAAAGCAGATTCTTTAGTATATACAGTCGGCAGCAAAAGCATCCGAGCACTAGCCAATAATTCCGATATCAACAAAGTACACTTAAAACTGTTTTGTTAAATAAATCCTTGTTGCATCATGTTCTTACACTGACTAAAAACATCAGTCGACAAGGATTTATTTAACAAAGCAGTATTAAGTGTACTTTTTTTAGACAGAGATTATTGCTAGTGCTCGGATACTTTTGCTACCGACTGTATATGTGTGCGTATATGCCCATAAACATATTATACAGGACCCAATTATTCTTCAGCCCCCTCCAGACAGAAATTCTGGATGCGCCACTGCTTTAATGTTAAAATTTCATTTATATTCATCACTTCAATTTTGAAATTTAATAAATTTTCCCATTACTTGGAAGTTTTACATATTTCAAACAAAAGTAAATACATTTTTTTGTTGCATACAACAGAAACTCATTCAATAATAATAATAAAGGTTGTAGTTTCATTTTTTTTTTTTTTTTTCCTTTTTTTCAACATACATATACTTTATGTTACAGTTGTTTATAAAATAATCAAGATTTTAACATTTATATATGCTCTTTATTAAACAAATTTTAAAAATATGACTAATGATCGATTAAAGACTAAATCAATGATCATGACCATTTTCATACTGATTAAAAATATACTGCTTACATTTTAGAAAAATCATTTTTTTTAAATTTATTTATTACACTACTTATTTATTTATTTATTTATTTATTGATCAACTAGAACTTAATTTCAAATTTTGCTTATTTTTTTAATATTTTATGTTTCAGAGCTATGATATTTATTCAGCTACACTGTTAAAAATTTCTGTAAATTTAATGTAAATATTTATCCAGAGTCTCTGTAAATTTACAGTAATTCTTATTTAAAAGCGAATAATCGAGATTCTCAATCTGTATTCTGTATTTTTACGTATACTGAAAAGTCATAATTTTATTGTCTATTCTTTTTGCTAATATTAATTAAATCCCAAACAAGTTCTTTTTTTAATGTTTTATAAATGTAATTCATATTATCAAATATATTTTTTATTTAGCATATTGTGATATTTTTCTCCAAACTCTTGTTTGAGTTAGAGATGAGACGGGCTCAGCCCGAGCCCGTAAGCCCGAGTCCGAGCCCGATCGGGCTCAAATGTTATGCAAGTCTTCGGGCTCCGGGCGGGCTCGGATTCAAGCTAAAAGTTCTGTTTTCTTTATTCTTCACAAACTGGAAAATGTAAAAAAAAAAAAAAGAAATTTTATTCATTTTGAGAGCACCTTTAGCAATGCCATAATAGTCATGATAGGTTATAAATCACAAAATAATCTTGAAAACCTTAGTAGCTTTGACTTTCCTTTTCTAAATAGAACTTTTTTTCAACGGGATAGTGTTATACAGTAATCCTTCCTCCTTCGTTATATTGGGCCGCTATATATCACTCATTCGGATAAATTCTTTGTCCCCCGATAGGCGCGTTTATAAACAATGGGCTGCACTATAAATATATATTATATAAATATATACATGTATACAGAGACACAGACATTATAAATTGTTATAATAACATTTATAGTTATTTAAATTGAGGACTGGTAATAAGAAAATTTGAAAATGAAAACGGTATTTAATTTTACTATTGTGTATGCGTTACATAGCGTACCACTTTCAATATCGGGCTCGGGTTCTGATCACACAAAATTTTTCGGGCTCGGGCGAGCTCAGTTCAAAAATGTTTCGGGCCCAGGCGGGCTCGGATTGTCAAAATAGAGCCCGAACTCACCTCTAGTTTGAGTTAGGAAAATAGTCTGCAAAGAAATGCCAGCTTTACTAGGAAATGTGCCAGATAAACATCTTTTTAACAATAAAAAAGATAAACATCTTTTCAACTGTCCTGCTATTATAAATAAATAACAGCTTTTTATTCACAGTTGTTCAATAAACACAAACAATTAAACTAGCATAAAATCTTTAATATTTAATGTTAAAAATTATTAGTTTTGAATTGTGCTATTTTATAACAGAACAAAATGTAAAACAGCAGGGGGAAAAAAAAGGGGGGATACATAAATGTTAAGTATAAAAGTTACCTGAGATTTAAAAATGAATTTTGTCGAGATCCTACAGCATAATAATCAGTTGCAGTCAAAATTTCAATGCCATGAGGAAATGTTCCTTGTCGTCCAACATTTTCCTGGAATGCAGCTGAAGCAGCTCGACGACAAGTGATTTCTCTACAATATATATATATTTTTGAAATTTTGTTTAAAGTTTTATAGTTGGACTTTGATAAAACAGCACAAAAACCTAATTTATCTATTTACATAATAAAAAATCTGCTTATTAGCATGTGTGATTATAGGTTGAAAAATTCCATAAATCTTACTAAAGGGTTCATAAAATGCCTTGATTATAATACATATAAAATAAAAAGTCATTAAAATGTGATGCAATTTTAATACAGTTGTAAAAAATATATTTTAGTTTTATAAATATATACATTCATTTAAAGCATACCATTCTTCATGAATTTAATTCAGATTGCTTTTTTTTAAATCTGGGCTATAAAATATTGTTGTGAAATTGTAAATAATTGTATTTATTTTTGTATAAATTCTTTCACAGAGGTTGATAAAATGTCAATTGTCAATTGTTGTCGAACGTAAATTGATAAAATGTCAATTTTCTGCATTTCCAGCTCTTTTTAGCTTAAAAATAGCTTAAATTTCCTTTTAAAACGCATTAGAAAGCTCCAATATGGCAGGCAATGGATTTGGCACCAAATTTGGTGACTTTTTTGGCAAGAAAATCCTTATAATCGATATACCAAAGATGGACGCTCAAATGAGATTGGTTAAGGAGTTACGGGAAATTTCCCGAACATTCTGGGTTCGACAGATGAGTATAAAAGGAAGTCCAGTGCACCAAATCAGAGATGAGCCTCAGTAAGTTTCGCCAACCGCTTGCATTGTTATTGAAGGAGTTCTAAGCCACTTTGAATGAGACTTGCTTTATGTGTTATTGCTATACAGTTTGTGGATTTGCTACTGACGATTGTTATTTAAGCTGTGTTTACTGGTGGAATTGAAGTGGATACTTGGTTTATAGACCTGTATTTTTCTGGAACATTCTGTAAATAAAACTCCTGAATTTTTGCAAGTTCCGCCTCTTATTCTCGGACAACTTACGAACCCACAAGTACGCAACATTTCTGGAGTCAGAAGTGGGATTGTCTGTGAATGGTGATAATTAGAGCTATGGAGCAAGAAATGAAGAACCTTCTAGAAGGGTTAGCTGCCCAAATGAGTGGAATGAAAGATAGCCTGAGTCAAGAAATGAAAGAAATGAAGGCAGCACAGGAAAAGATGGAATCAGGATTAACCGAAGAAATGAAAGAAATGAAAGCAGTACAAGAAAATATGGAAACTGGATGTTTGAAAGAATGAAAGAAGGACAAAGAGAGTTGAAAGACAGTTTGACTGAATAAATTAAATCTAATCAAGATGAGATGAAGAGAGAGCTTTCGACCGTGAAAGAAGTATTAGAGTGTAAGTTATCAGATATGGAAAACAGAATAGATGGAATAGAAGAGAAAGTTATGAAAGAAGAGAATTTTGAAGAGAAATTTAAAAAACAATGTCGATCACGAGTAGAAAGGAAAGTTTTCAGAGATAGAAAGTAAACTGGAGAGAATAGAAGAAGATCTAGAGAGAAAAGTGGAAGAGAAGTTAACATCCATGCCCGAGGGTGATGAATAGAGCTAGAAGAATCCAGAATCAATAATCAATTAAGCTATCCACCTACGATGGCAGTTCCTCCTGGCAGGTGTATAAGACACAATTTTCCATCGTCGCTGAAGCTAACGGATGAAACTCTACTGCCAAGACAGTCCCCTTAGCAGCAGCACTATGGGGCGATGCAGCCTATAAACTGAGAACTATTTTGAAGGAAGAACGTCACGACTTTGAGGCCTTGACTAGAGCACTGGAGCTACGTTTCGGAGAAAAGTGTTCTAAGGACAATAGTCGCCTCCAGCTAAAATCCCGTTACTAAAATGCAGGTGAAAGTTTGTAAGACCTGGCAGCGGATATTCAGAGACTGACGCACCTAGCATTCGCCTACTGCCATGCTGACAGTTGAAATGACTTGACACTTGAATACTTTATCGATGCCGTTCGAGATCTAAAAATTCAAAAAGCACTTAGACTCTCCAATATCCAGGATGCTGAATCAGCTTTAGGCTATGCACTGAAAATAGATGCAGCACAACAAGCCTCCCGTAAAGACCACCATACCATAAGAGCAATCTCATTAGAGGATACACCAGCTGATGTAAATGAAATGAAGAGAAATTTCGCAGACATCATGAGGAGATTATACAGCCTTGAAAATAATAAAGAAGTAAATGATCCAAAGATAAAGTGCTGGGGCTGCAAAAGAGATGGACATGTGAGGAGAAACTGCCCTATTCGACAAACTAAAGAAAATAACCCGGCTTCACAATCAATGCAGGGAAACTAAGAGAAGGCCATCTCACAGGATGGAGGTTGCCAGAAATTACAGAGCTCCACATTGCAGTATTCCATGTTTCATCGATGAGTGACAGCGACAATGGACTTTAAGTTTATGGCCAAGTTAACAACACCACCTGCCGTATGATTCTGGATACTGGAGCCAACTTAACCATCATTAGAACAGAAGTAGCTCAAGAGCTTAAAGAGATCATCTAGAAGCTGCCCTGCATTAAACTCCGGACTGTGACTGATGATGAAATAAAAATATATGGAAAGATGAACTTGACCATCACATTTGGGAATGCCAGTTCCCATCATATGGCATATGTGGCTGATATAAGAGATCCTCTAATCCTTGGAAATGATTTCCTGAGAAAGTTTAATTTTAAATTGGATTTCAAAAATAATGAACTGCATTCAAGTTCCAAAGTCATAGCTATGTTTAATACTGAAAACCCAGACATTCAGCCAATTTGACAGATAACAGCCAAGTCTGAAATTTCCATCCCTCCACACACAGAGACAATAGTTTCTGGAACACTTCCTAACAAGCAACTCTTCCGATATAGACTGATTGAATACCCGAAGATAGACAATAGCCCGAGAGCAGTTCTGGTGGCTTCATCTCTAGTTGACCTGACAAAGAGCATTATTGTTGTGAGAGTTGCCAACATAAGCGATAAAGTAAGGACAGTGAAGAAAGATGAGGTGTTAGCAACCTGTACTCATGTTACATGCATCAACCGGTCCACATAATCAACCGAGTTTAAGTCTTCTGAACTTTCAACAACGGAATTACTCAAAAATGCAGAATTAGGAAATGAACAGAGATGTGCTGTGGAAAAGTTACTCTATGAATTTAAGGATCTCTTTTCTCGAACACCTGAAGACGTTGGAAGGACTAACATCACCCAGCACCAAATTGACACAGGAAATCATCCTCCTATCAAACAACATCCAAGACAACTTCCATTTGCTAAGCAGGAAGAGGTGGCTGAGCTTCTGAATGATATGTAGCGCAATGACATCATCGAACCATCAACGAGTCCTTGGGCCTCTCCCATTGTACTGGTGTGAAAGAAAGATGGTTCAACAAGATTTTGCGTGGATTATCATTGTTTGAATGACATCACGAAGAAAGACAGTTACTCTCTACTTAGAATTGACGACACATTGGACACACTTGCTGGCAATAAATGGTTCTCGACTTTGGATCTGAAGAGCAGTTACTGGCAAGTAGAATTACGTCCTGATGATCGTGAGAAGACTGCATTCACCACAGGGCAAGGACTATGGCAGTTTAAAGTTATACCGTTTGGATTATTTAATGCACCTGCAACATTCGAGCGCCTGATGGAAACAGTGCTAAAAACACTTTCCTATGAAGCCTATCTGATGTATTTGGATGATATTATCATTGTGCACCTTCGAGGATCCTCTAAGAAACATCCGTAAGGTGCTAGAGAAACTCAGGATGGATAACCTAAAATTGAATCCTAGCAAATGCAACTTGTTCCGTTGTGAAGTGAGTTATCTCGGCCATATCATCTCTGCTGAAGGTGTGAGAACTGATCTTGAGATCTTCTGCAGTTGAGAACTGGAGTCGCCCTGAAAATGCACAACTCTGAAGTTTCCTGGGATTAAGCACTTACTACAGGATGTTCATGAAGGGTTTCTCGAATATTGCCAGACCACTCCACAAGCTGACGGAAGCCAAACAGAAGTTCCTGTGGACAGATCAATGTAAAAAAGCATTCAAGAGACTTAAAGAAGCTTTAACATCATCGCCTATTGTCACATATCCACAGCCCGGCAGACAGGTCTTACTTGATACATATGCCAGCCATGAAAGTGTCGGTGCTGTTCTGTCGCAGGAAGTTCATGGCCAAGAAAGTGTCATGGCCAAGAAAGTGCCTATTGGAGTAAATGCCTGTCTAAACCGGAGTAAAATTACTGTACCACCAGGAAAGAGCTACTCGCCATCATAAAAGCCACAGAACATTTCCCTCATTACCTCTATGGCAGAAGATTCCTGCTCCGGACTGACCACTCATCTTTAATGTGGTTGCTCCAGTTCAAGAACCTGGAAGGCCAGATTGCCAGGTGGATACAATTTCTCCAGGAATATGACTTCGAGATATGCCATCACAAAGGGACTCTATATGGTAATGGAGATGCTTTGTCACGTACACCCTGCTCAGAAAGCTGCAAGTACTGCTCTAGAGCCGAACAGAAATACCAGCAGATAAATTCAGTTGCCTGCCAAGCTACAATCTCAACACCACTGACACCAGACCAGTAGAGTAACCAGAAACTTAGATGAGTCCAGTTGGAAGATCCTGACGTAAAGCCAATATTACAGCTGAAGGAGACGGCCAGCAACAGACCTACCTGGCAAGACATTTCCAGATTTAGCCCCATTAAGAAAAGTTATTGGGCACTCTGGGATTCTCTTCATATTAGAAACGCGTACTACAGAAAATGGGAACTACATGTTTTGTGAAAAAGGTGTAAAAGTGTCAGCTAAAAACTACCAAAGCACATCCTGGTACAAGTTGTGAAGTCCTTAAGTGATATTTTGTTCGATGGAAAGCACTAGATATTCCACCTGGATTCAGCACCAGCGCACAAGGCGAGAACGACCTAGCGATAGTGTGAGAACATATTATTAAAGTTCATTTGAGCTGATCATTAGCAATCGACAAACCTTGATTTGAATCCATTGGACTCTTTGGAACATTTTAGAGGAGAAGGCCTGTGCTAAGCCTCATCGAAATATTGAGACTTTAAAAGCAGATTTAGTGAACAGTTGCAGAAATTCTGATTGAAGTCGTGCGTGTTGCGACAGATGAGTGGCCAGAGCATTTGAAGAAGCGTGTAAAGCTGTAAAGGCAAAACGAGGTAATTCTGAATAGTTTTTTGTTTTTTTGTAATGTATTATAAGTAATAAATAAAATGCATATAAAATTTAAGCACAGTTTCATGAAGTTAACAGTGATATTAGAAACCATTAGATTGCCATTACTATGCATCAGTGGCATAGCGTGACATTTGAATCTGGGCATGCTTTGACGTCAACTATGGAAAGAACACTACTCATCAAGGCGATATCATTTCATCAAATTTCTTTGTTGGTTGATTGTAGGATTCAAGTCCGATTGAGTATACTTGGATTCTAGGCCTATGGCTGGAATGCCGTCCGTGGGGGTCTTTGTAAGGGGTCCTAGCCCGTATTTACGCGAGTTTCAGAGAAAACTACGAAAATCTCCAAACAGCTAGGTCGATGAGTGTGATCTTGGATCGAACCCGACACTTCCGTTCTATCAACTTTGAGCGCAGACCCGCTCGGCTGCTGGTGGGCTTCGATTTCTTGGAATCTTATATAAAATTTTACAACAATTTTTTATATCACTTTAGAATTAAAAACTAAAAAAAAGGAAAAAGAAAAGAAAGACAGAAAGAATGGTGAAAACCAGAAATTAAAAATCCATTGAAATCTCTGAAAACTTTTTTTCAGACTCGCTGTGTTCTGCTGTGTCTTCCACAACCGCACTATGTCGGACTGAAGACCCCATTGCTAGTAGCAGCGCCTTAAGGGAACGCTTGAATGTAGGTGCTTATCTGACCTCTGATAGTTCTTATACAAGAAGTTAGTTGTTACAATTTTTAATAAAGATTTAATAAGTTTAATTCTTTCTATCATATTACCATTTGATTTTGATAGAAACAACGCATTAAAAATAGTTAATGTTTCTCTGCAAAAGGAGGCATTACAACTTTACATAAGCAATTATATTTGAAAACACAACTATTATGTGTATTAAAAAAAAAAAAAAAAAAAAAAGAAAGTTTCGCTCAGGAAAAGATATAACCAAATTAAGAAAATGCTTCTGATTCAAAAGTAATATTAAAAGAAAAAAAAAAAAGAAGAAGCAGTATTAAAATTTTATTATATAAAAACTATTTAATGGAATGGCTTAATGCGAAAGAATGAAAAATAAATAGAATAGCGATCTTTATTAAGGAATGCAGGATGAGAAGAAAAACACGCAAATTAGATAAATTTTAAGAAAATAAAGCAAAAAAATTAACAGAACATTCCAGAATAAATAAATAAATAAACAAATAAAATAATTAATTTAAGAAATGCAGATTCAAAAATTAAAAAAAGAAAAGAAAAGAAACAACGAAAGAAAAAAAAAAGGAAAGAAAAAATCTATGCGCACCTGCAAGATCAAACCTATGCATCAGACAATTTTTTGTAGATATGCGATCAGTGGCCTGACCTTCATAGCACAGGAAAAAAAAATGGAAAAAAAGGGTCGAAAGATTAGAAGGAAAAAAAAAGCAACTTTTTCTGGCACATAAAACAATTTTTGGAAATTTATCAAAATTTTATTTTGCAATTTAATCATCATTTTCAAATCAACTCATTTTTTTTCTTTCTAAAAAAGTTTTTTTTATTATATCATTGTAAAATGAAGTATCAGTCTTAATTTATCAATCAGTTGGAGAAACCAGTTCTCTATGCGAACATCTCTACCAAAGGTAACAAAATCCCTAACGCTGTAAAAATACCTAAAACTCCAGAATATGCTCTCCAAGGATCGCATGCCTTGAATCGTTTACACAGCGGAACTCCCCTTTTACTTTATACGAGAGAAAATTAGAGGGACGTTGAATATTCCTTCAAATAGCAAAAAATCCCTATATCAGGGCAGGCTTTACAAAGGTAGCATGACCTAAGCAATAACTGGTCAGCAGAAGAGGGTAACGGTATCTCTGGGATGATACGGTCAGCAGATGTTGCCTAAACAAAGCTGGAAGGTACTAGCGACAATAGTAAGAAAAATAATCTGGTGTGTCACTCACACGACTTTCTCTTACCCTGAAATTTAATACTATAAATACAAGTTGCAGATTAATAGGTAAGATAACGAGTACTGCTATGTAAACCTGTGTTAAACAATTCAAATTAGGCTTCGGAAGAGTTTTATATGATAATTAGTTTTGTGTGAGGGGGACTACCCCCCCTCAACTCCCCGTTTCATTAATGCACCTACATTTATATAGAATTTAATTTGGGTATGAAAAATAATTCTGTTTTTAAAAAATAATTTATTAAAATTATTATTTAGAAAAAATATCTTTTATGATAATGCAGACGATTTTCATATTAGAGAAGTAGTATAACGCTAAATATCCAAAAAAAAAAGTCCATTTTATTCTCAATATTTAAAAAAAAAAAAAAAAAAAGATTTTTTTTCTAACAAGGAAACATTCAAAAGGTGTCATCTTCAAAAAGTATTGAAAACTAGTATGTTGTGGCCACCACAAGACTTTCTTCTACATTTTCCTATATACATATTCAATCAGTAACAATATTAAAAAAAAAAATTACAATTTTTTTTCTGAGTTCTTTTTTTGTTATAATTAATACATATTCAATCAGTAACAATATTAAAAAAAAATCGATAACTTTGTTTTAAATTATCACAGATTTATAGTTCAACCATTCGTTTTAAAGGTATTGACGAGATCTTTCGAAAGATACCCATCTTGAAAATTTACCCCCCCCCCCTGGGGGTACTTCCCCCCCAGGAAGGGAAGCGATGCCTTCACATGCACAGAATTTTTTTCCTAGTTAACTATTACTATTATCAATAACTCATATTAATTTTACAATCACAAGTTCAAAATAACTCTCATTATGTACATTTATACGAAATTTTGTCCTATACTGCCATGTTAAAAGTTTACATAAAATGCGATCACAGCGCCATCTGCTGGGCGATTGATCCCAAAATCTAATCAGCACCATTCCATCTCAGGATCCAACTATATACCAAGTTTAGTTCAATTTCATTCATTGGTTCGTGAGATACGGTGAAAAATACAAAATTTTGCGATCACAGCGCCACCTGCTGGGCGATTGATCCCCAAATCTAATCAGCACCTTGCCACGTCAGGTTCCAACTATATACCAAGTTTGGTTGAATTTCATTCATTGGTTCGTGAGATACGGTGAAAAATACGAAAATTTGTCCTATACTGCCATGTTAAAAATTTACATGAAATGTGATCACAGCGTCACCTGCTGTGCTATTGATCCCCAAATCTAATCAGCAAAATGCCCGGCCAGGGTCCAACTATATACCAAGTTTGGTTGAATTTCATTCATTGGTTCGTGAGATACGGTGAAAACACGAAACCACAGACACACAGACAGACATTTTCTAAAAACCATCAATTCGTGTTCAGGACATCCCAAAACGTGTAGATCCGTCAAAAAACGGAGGTCGAAAATTTTCGCGAATCCAATACTTTCTCTATATTACATATAGAAGAAAGTAAAAATTATCAGCTGAAATTAATTACAGTGACTACAAAAAATTATCAAAATTAAGCATATTTGGCGATTTCACACTGCTAGCTGATTGATTTTGAGAACTTGGCGGAAAAGCAAAACACGGTTCTGTTCGTACATGGCAATCTCGGTGCTAGCAAACGTACCGCCTAATAGAACTAAATCGCCAAATATGCTTAATTTGGATAATTTTTTTGTGGTCGGTCTAATTCAGCCGATAATTTTTTCATTTTCTGGTGTTTTATGAAGAGTAGAATCACATATATTTTTTTTTCAATACTTTTTGAAGATGACACCTTTTGAATGTTTCCTTGTAAGTTTTTTTTTCGTTAAAAGTAAAAAAAATCGATAATTTTGTTTTAAATTATCACAGATCAATGGTTCAACCATTCGTTTTAAAGGTATTGGCGAGCTCTTTTGAAAGATACCCATCATGAAAATTTACTCCCCTCGAGGGAGGACTTCTCCCCCCACAGGGGGAGGCATGGCTCTTACATACACAATTTTTTTTTCCCTGTTGACTATCTCTATTACAAAAAATATATATTCATTTCATTTGGTTTAGTGCAGTCTATAGACGTTAAACTCTACTTACCTGCAATTTCCCCCATAGACGTAATGTATTAGAATTCCCTTGATTGTCCCTGTACACGAATCATTTGCTTGATCTTTACGAAAAGCTTACTGTAGCATCCTTATATGATACACATTTAGAATACCAAGTTTGAACTTTCTGCCATAATTTGTTTTTGAGATATTCTGATAACAGACAGACACACACACAGACCATTTGCTAAAAACATGATTTTCGTATTCAGGAGACCTCAGAACATGTAAATATAACAAAAACTCACGTTCGAAAATTTGACCCAAAAACAATACTTTCTCTACCTTATGGGTAAGAGAAAGTAAAAAGCACTCGGATTTATCCAGGAATAATTTAACAAAAGAAATTTCCTTTCACTATAATTTTTCAAAACTGAATGACTGATAATGTATAAATGGAAGCGAGTATTTAACAAAATTAGTTGAAATTATTTATTTTTAAATAAATTCTGTTTAGATAGTTTTTAGTGGGTATGCGGCGCATGCTCTGGGTATGCGGCGCATGCTCTGGGTATGCGGCGCATGCCTAGCATACCCAGAGAATACGCCACTGCTATGCATAATTTATACATATTACAAATTCAAGTTTTACATTTTCTTTTTCAACATTTTGTATAATGTATTAAGCTTTTGTGAGTTTATCACGTAAATCGTGTTCAGTGTTTCATGACTATTAGGAATTCATTGAAAATGTTTACACTGAGGGACGAATTTTCTTAGATTGTGTTTTACAGAAAATATATCACATAATATTGATAAGTGTTTGATAATCATAAAGCATCATTTTGATTTCTTATTTATTCTTAGAAATAACATAAATGCCATTTATCAAGCACAGATAATATTTTAATAATGGTGTTTTTAATTACCTGTCAAATATTGTAGCCACTATCAGAGCCCCAGCAATGCTATTAACATAAGGCTGAAGAACAGCTGGATCATAAGCTCTAGCAAAAGACCAACATACATAACAAGCAGCATCTCTAATATGAGTACCAACTGAAAAGTTCCCTTTTTGTTCATCATAAATTAAAGCTTTCAGTACTACACTTACAACACGGTCTAAATATTGAGGTAGAATGAGCCCTCTTCTTCCTAGAAAAATTCTAAGCATTATATAAGAACTACAATATTTATAAAACTTCAAGAATTATTTAGAAAGAAATATCAATAGAATCATTTAAAATAATGATTCAAATTTCATTAAACTTAATGATAATAAAAAATAACATATTTTCATTAGAATGAAAATGTGATCAAGCATGGAGCAAAACTTGGAACATCTGGCTTAAAATGCAAATGCTTTACTACTAAAGCTATCATAGACAATTTATGTTAACATAATATACTCAAATAGTCAGTTGGTAAGATCACTCATTCTGCATATCCCTAGTTTTACAAATAAAATTTCATACTATGAAACACAATTACAGATGAAATATTACATGTAGCAGTGGCAGTTCTTTCATCACAGGAGCCCCCAAAGAAAAACAAAGAAATAAAGTAAAAATTCAATTCAAATAATACTAAAAATATTTTCAGATTTTAATCATTTTCCATGATATCAAACAAATAATTATTTAAATCAAGTTTTTTGTTGCAAAGGACAGATAAACAGAATTTTATATTTAAAGAATAATTCTAAATTAAAGAACTGGTGTACAATTGATAATTAAACTTGAAAACTTTTTCACACACTATTAAATAACTGAAAGCACTACCGGTTTCGAAAGGATGTGGCCTTTCTTCTTTAAGTGCAAAATACGTGCTGCTGTCTTAACGGCAAAAGCAACAAGACCTTGGAGGCAAAAACATGTCTTGCTTTTGTCTCAAGGTGCTAGCACATATTTTGCACTTGAAGAAGAAAGGCCACGTCGTTTCAAAACTGGTAGTGCTTTCCTTAATATTATAGTGTGTGAAGAAGAACTTTTCAAGTTTAATTAAAGAACAATTATTTATTTTTTTTATAAACTTCTTGATACATTTAATCATAAAACGACTTTAAAAATTAAATTTTTTAATATTTGATTTTAGTGAATAATTATCTGATATTTACATTGTCTTATTAATAATATACTTCATGTTAAAAAATACGAATAAAGAAGAAAAAAAAAAATCCTCAAAATTCGAAAAACCCTGATAAATACACTTAACTAGGTTTTTTCAACACTACTTCAAGATGATACATAAAATTAAATTTTAATACTTAATTTTCAATTTACAAGAGGCATATTTTTTATTTAACTTATGTATAAAAGTGTGCATGCAATTGTTACTGGTGATATATTGGTAAATAGTAGTCAGTTTACTGCTATTAAGTAGTAAATTCCACATAAAATTATTAAAATAATTGAACACTAGTACAATACCAAGTTCAGCTAATGCTAAGCAGCCACCATGCCAAGCAGAGTCACTTTCCCTTAAACTAAACAACTCTAGCACAGATGTTACAACATCATCAGCCAATTCTTTTGGTAATCTACCGGTTATTCTTCCTATTCCTTTAGCAGCTGACCATCTAATAAATAAACAAATATTAGAAAAAAAAAATCATAAATTGAAAGGGGGAAAAACATGAAAATTTAGTGAAAAACTTAATATAATCTAAAGACATTATTTAATTACTTGCAGTGGAAAATTAAACTGTTCTTTAAATTATGCAGAACAGAAATGCAAAATGAGATCTTAAATTATACCTCAATCTATGAAATTTTTAAAAAGTACTATACAATAAAAATCTGATGCAAACTTATATACAAAAAAAACTTAAAAGACATATATAATGCAACATAAAACAATTTTCACTTTGTAAAAGTGGAGCTCAGCAGTGTTTTATAACAGCAATCAGTACAAAAACATCTCATTTTCTCAATAAATCAAAAACTTTGTAAAAGCTTTAAAATTCAAACAAATAATAAAATTTAAAAATGCAGAAATGAGATATTTTATTGTAGTATTAAAATATATTAAACACTTATTACCTAATAATAGTATCTTTATCTCTTAAACCAACAAGAAGCTGTTCAATAATATCTTCAGTTTCATCAGGAATATCATAATCTTCATCTTCCACAACTTCTTCAGTAGTTACTAGAGGTTTAGGAACATCACCTATGGCTAAGTTATCAGTCAGAGATCTTTTGCCTCGACTATATCTCCAACTAGCTACTTTTACTCTTAGGAAACTAAGACCTAAATTTTAAAAGATATTTTCATAAATTCAATAAATCTAACTTGTCATATCATATGACAATGGATTTGTCGTACAGATCAGTCTTTTCTGACACTTATACTCAAACAATACTGTCGTGAAACACGACAGTGTTTTTATATTAATTTAATTATTTTTCAATCATTTTAGCAAACCCAAATTATTAGATCGCATTTTATCCTAAATTTATTTAAGTTTCATTAGTTTCCCGTTCGCCCCTGTAAGTTTACTTCTCGGCGACGCGAAAAATTCACTCAGTACTTATTCCTTACTTTTCCCCTCCTTCCAGCCGGTTCTGGAGGCTTGGTTTCGTCCTGCCGTGAGCGCGCGTTCTGATTGGCCGCTAGTGCCGTGACGTTTCGTCGCTCGCCGACCTGAGAGCGAAAAGACTTCTCTCTCTAGCACTTGGATAGCAGACCAGCCGGAGTTAACACGTTTTCTCGGAGGTCGCCGCGCTTCGGCGCGTGCGGCCCACGTGCCTTTAGCGGTATCGCCGCACGTATATCTATGGATTTAATTTTAGTGTGAAATACGCAGAAATACTTAATATTTCAAAAAAATAAGTCTATAATTTCACTCTTAAAGACTTTTATAGACGGATTCCTTAACGTTTGCGTGCATTCAATGTTGTCGGAGGCAGATGCATGTGGATTGTGTCATCCAGTCTCGTAGTCGTTGAAAGAGTCCGGGAGATCTTCAAACTCCCAAATTAACTACCTTCATGAGAAAATGTACACGCCATCAAGACAAATAATTCATAGGTAAAAATATTCGGCGATAACTTTCCACCTTCAAATTACCGGCCCCACGATGCACATGGATATGATTTGGAATTTCCCAGGAGCCAGATCTGCTAAAGCTTTGGAAAAGACGGACCCACGGACGAACGTTCCAACCTTCCCTTTTCAAGGCACAATAAAAATTATTTGGTATTGTATAGCCTATGGTGTTGTTACTGTCTTCTTCTCAAGACCTTATGGTATGTACTTTTGCTTATATCAATTTTTATTAATTCTTCACCGCGTGATCCTCCCCAGCGATGTTCATAATCACAGGACCTGGAGATCGATCATCAGTTTTGGACTATTCACTGAAACTTTCTAGATTCATCTAAGCTCAATTTACAGTGAAACTCGTGAACTTAAGTTTTGGTGATCGTCATAATTATAGTTTCTGCATATTCAGTTTTTACCATAGAATATAAAATTAAAAATCACATTCTTATGTCGAGAGCAGACAGAGTCTGCTCCACGACAAATACTGCTTTTCATTTAAGAGAAATCTGATGTCTTTTGGATGAAAAAATATTTAACTTAAAAAATGATGTCCTAAACTACTTGGCTTATTTTGTTGCTATTAATTTTGTGACAAAAAAATCCTTACTATAGAGGAGAAATGGCAAGTTGATAAAAGTTAAATAAGGATAAATTTAATTTTTAATAAAAAGTGATGTTTTTAATATTAAATAAATAGAGAAAACCTACTGCTTCATTTTCAAAAGACTTGCACTACCATTATGCCCCATGGCCTCTTCAGTTGCAGTATGTCCTGGAGGACTTCTGCTGATATTTCCTTCCAAACTCAGATTCAAAAGATCTTGCCATCTGGTGTCGATATATATGGGATCTGATTGGTTACAGATGTTATTGTCCATTAATACCTCTATCATTTCATGCTGCAATGCATACTGGTTATTAAAAAAATTTGATAGTTTTTTAGGGTGATAATTTTTAGGCTAGAAAACTATCAAATTTTATTAATAACCAATAGGCATTGCAGCATGAAATGATAGAGGCATTAATGGACAATAATTGTAACCAATCAGATCCCATATATATCAACGCCAGATGGTGCGATCTTTTGAATCTTGAGTTTGGAAGGAAAAGTCAGCACAAGTCCACCAGGACATACTACAACTGAAGTGGCCCTGTGGCATAACGGTGGTGAAAGTGATAACTAAAGTTTTTTTAGTCCTCACATCTAATTAAAAAACATTTCTTTACCCATTTCTTATATATATATACAATTTAAAATATGTTTTACTTACTTTTATTTGAAGTTTTGACTATCGTTTTCTAATTGAAAATTTCTTCTTTACTACGTGCTGGTTAATGGCAAATATCGAGGTTAGTTTACCTTTTTACAGTTGCTATTCTCTGCACTACTAATTTAACTCTTTCTCTTGTTGCCATCGCATTGTTATTTGCTAATTTAAATTATTAAATGTTTTAGCTTTGGCCACAGGATGGTGTCATTATCGATGTTTTTTTTATGGAATTATGCAAATGTTACATTTCGTAGAGATATAAAAGAGGTGACTTCCATTGTAGTGTGCAGTGAAACAGCAATAAGATGTTTTGATGTGTAGGCAGTGAGCTGGTCTCACGTTGCATTTTTTAAGATGAATTTTATTAGCTTATGATCATGGAGTTAAACCTTTTGGAGAATTGAGTTATTTAAAGTTTGGTATGAATTGGTATTAGTTATTGTTTCAATTAGTTTTTCTTCATGCCTTTGAAAGTTTATTAAATGATCATCGTTTCATCTCAATGGTAAACGTGGTGACCTTGAGAAGTTAACTTTTCCAGCTATTTCCTCAATGATCAACATGGCGTCCTTGAGATGATATGAAATCGTTTTTTACTTAGTCACATCTATAGTTTTATTTTTTCCTTTCCTCAATGTTCAACATGGAGACCTTGAGAAGTTAACATTTTCTTCAGCTATTTCCTCAATGGTCAACATGGAGACCTTGAGATGATATGAAATCATTTCTTTCTACTTAGTTTTATATATAGCTTATTTTTTTTCCCCTCTCAATGGTCAACATGGCGATCTTGAGATTTATGTCAAATTAAATTATTTTTTCTGTATAGACTTGAGTTTTTTAAGTAACTGTGTTACAAGACTATTGTTTAAGATTATGTTAAGACTTCACAGAAATAGCAGAGTATTATATAATCAAGTTAATATGTTCTTCATGTCATCCAGCTTATACCATTTTTCTGATATTAATGTATTTAATAGGTCATGAACAATTCTGGTTAGACCGTTCAAAACAGAGACTTCTGGTAGCCTTTTTTTCTCCCCTTAGAAATGCTATGTATTTTTATTTATTTATTTTTAATTAATCTGCATAAATGTTACATCATTAGAAAGATCTTTCAAAACTGAACATTTTTTGTGCTTACACTTTTCCCTTAATCTCAATATGTAAAAAGATTTCAACGAAAGTTTATAACTACCACTGCAATTCTAAAATACCCATGGAGGATAAAATTAAAATGTAATATAAAATTCAATCATAAAAAATTATGGACTAATAGTTATTACATCATTTTCTTACAATCATGATAATGTACTTATCTGATACAAGCAAACACTTGATTGTGACGTCATATTTATCAAATTAGTTAAAATAAATAAGGTTACAAAAGGTACCTAAGATTACTTCATTACAAATATGGTACCTTTCATTTGGTACCTTATGTGTAACAAAGTTTTGATTAGATATTTTAGAATTAATTAAAATATGAAAATAATTTCAAAATTGGACATTTAAATTTATGATTATTGCCAAAAAAATTTACCAGTTATTGTTATATCTATCTATCTATCTATACATATATTTTTCTTTTAGAGGGGGCATAAGATGAAATAATGTTTTCACGCGAAAAATAAAAATAAAACAATATTAAATTTGACCATGCATATAAAAAATACTTCTTAAAATGAGTCGAAGAAGGAAGCGGAATAATTACTGAGTTATATTACGATAAATACGATATATAATATGATACGTTATATTAGACCTATTGTTCAGGGTTAGTAGGTATTTTCGTTAAAAAAAATAGTTTGTTCGTTCGGTGCGACTTGCACATTAGTCCCGTCAGGTACAACTTGCACATTAGTCCCGTCAGGTGCAACTTGCACATTAGTCCCCTTTAAATATAGTGTCCAGAGAAGCTGGAAAAGCATTCGTTGATTCATTACCTGAACTGATTTCACATTCCGTCATTTTTGACGGGGTTATATGCTAGTTGTTATATATTTACTCATGTTGCTCTTTTTGATGTAACTAAATTTGTTAAGTTTTAAATTTCTCTTGTTTTTACTTGAGTCAACATTTTTCTAGTTACTAGTCACATTACATTTTAAAACTTAAAGTTTAACGTTTTTATTGTGTAAAACTTTGCTTAATAATAAACTTTAAAGATTAACCTTTTACCAATGGTCTTTATCAGAAAGTCTTTTGAAAATGAAGTAGTAGGTTTTCTCTATTTATTTAAGGATAAATTTGTTTGAAAATAGCAAAATATAATTGCTGTAACATCTATTTTAAATCACTTACTATTGATATATATCTTTCCTCCTTCCTTTTTTTCCCCAAAGAAGTTAAATTTAAAACAATTTTTGTTTAAGAGCTTATTTATTTATTTATTTTTATTATATAAGTTAGAAAGAACAAGAATGTTGTACTGCTACAAAAATTAAAATTTGAAGAAACAAAATAAACATCTTATAAAATTAGATTTTTTTTTTTTTTTTTTTTAATTAATATTTTGTCAATATTGTGATAGAGTAATCCAGAAAACTAATTCAGCTGTCAGACCCTGTGGCAGAATTTAAGTGACATGGTGACATTGTCGCAGAAAAGAATTGTCACTTGCAGAAAGATTTGCTCATAAAAATTAAAGATATTCCTAGATTTTCATATAAAATAGAAATTTGTGTCTTATAATTATGTGGATTCTTTTACAATGTATTAATAATATTGATATCTTTATAATTATATATACATATTATGTGCAAATAAGAAAATATGCTATTATTAAATAACATGGTCTTGCAGAAAATGTTTTCACAATTGAGACTTGTTACAGAAAGCATAAAAAGATTCTGTCACAGAGTTGCCAGATTCTGAATTTGAATTTTGGTTCAGACAAGGATGTCTGTAGTGGTTTGGAATCTACTTTAAGCCCTAAATCTCATCAATTCTAGAATTAAAAGAAAAAAAAAGAAACTATTGAGCAACAAGTCAAAGCAAAACTCAAACCAAGCAAAAAACATTTCACATAAATTATATGTTGTAGTTTTGAAAAATTTTCTTCATCAATAACAGAGAACCAGAAGTAAATGAAGGGAATTTTTGTTAAAATATAATTATTATCTCTAAAAATAATTTTAAACGATTAGGATGATATAAAATGGTGAGAAAGAGAGAAAAATATTAAAATATATATGAACAAATAAACAATCCTTTTATATTTACCAATTCGCTGGATTAACTTTAAGGCCATTTTTCTAACAACTGAACTTCCACTGTCTTTAAATCCACATTCCAGAATTTTATTAAGAATAGCAGCACCATAAATTTTCATATCATCTCTTTTTCCATGTTTAAAAAGTAAAGCTAACGATGACAATATTCCAGCTTGGAAACTAATATTATTGTTACTACACATCAGCATCTATTAAGGGAAAAAAAAAAAAAAAAAAAAAAATCACAAAATACTATTAGATTTCAAAAATTAAGAACATGGCTCTAAATCTCTTAAAGCTACAAAAAAAAAAAAAAAAAAAAAAAAACTTTCTCTTTTTTATTTAAAAAAGCACATCTGTCTGACAGGAATTTTTGATAGAAAAATATCCCATAAATTTAACAAACTTTATTACAAATGAAAATTAAAACTTTATACGTAAAATTTTTTCAGTTATTATCAAATGGTTTTAAATAAATTTTTGTTTCTACTAAGCAAGAAAAGGAACTAACAAAATGCTGCTTTCTTGTTGCATTTGTGCCCACACTTTTTACTTTCCAAACAAATACTATGAAAAGAAAGTATTGTAAAATAATTTCAATATGAAATTTGCTGTATCTATACGATTTGAGGTCTCCTGTATCTATTTTGCTATTCTTATAATGATGTATGTGCATAGGTGTGTGAGTAAACACGATAGCATTTAAAAATTTTATTCAACTATGCTAAAAATCAGGATTATTGATTTATTTATTTTATTTATTTATTGATTTATTTATTTTTTTCGATTTTTTTTTTACTTAAATCAAGATTTATTTAAATCAAGACAAATGAAAAACCATAAAATAACTATCTGAATTATGAAATGATAATTAATAGTAAACACATAAAACTCTCTGGGATCATTCAGAGTGATGCTATAAACTGCCATTAAAAAGCAGAAATCATTCCAAGAAACTCCCCAAAATATACGTGCCATTTTATTAGCTGTCCTCAAATGAGGATGCTGGGCGTTAATGGGTTAATTATTTATACAAGCACAGCCTTATGACTGGTATATGAATTGTAAATATTTAATTAGTATATAATTCATTGATTAATATTATATATATACATTCTAGTTCGCCTTTGCCCACCTTGCGATTGATATTTCGAAAAGAAAATATTTCCTTGTTTATTTAGCTCTCATGCCAGTTTATGTCATTTAACATTGGCTCATAGGATATTTTAAAAATAACAGCATATTTTACATTGTACTGTTTAAAAAGCTGTTAAAATTGAAAATTTTAACACTTTTGAAATTTATTATTTTTTATCAAATCCTCCGGAAAATATTTCAGTTTCTTTTATTTAATTATTTTTCTCTATTTAAAATGTTTAAAAGTCCGTTTTGTCAAAATTCATTTCATTCCGTTTTGGCATTTTCAGATATTTTTCTAAATTTCCGATTTTTTAATTTTAAATACTTTTCTAAATTTTATTTCCTTGCAACTTTAATTTCATAAGATAGCTTATTTTATTTCCTTTAATTAGAGCCATCGCGCATAGAAATAGCTTAAAATTTAATTGTTTTCCCTTCAAAAAATCATAAGTCCAAAAATACCTTTTTTATTTGACTGTATTCTTAAATTCAGCGGTCAGCCATGTTTGCTAAATTATTTCGTACCTTCCCGCGCTTTCAGAAGGGGAGGAAATGTTCTAGAACACTCCGGAAGGTTCACGGCGTCCATTCTTGACGTCACAGCGTCCCTTTCGTGCAAGTTGATTGGCTACTCGGGGCGAGCGCGAAATTGGATGATGTTTTCTTTTCCCCTGACTCACTCTCTTAAATGTAAGCAGCGGTGGAGGGAAGTCGCAGGGCGGCTTAGCCGCGGCTGTGATCGCCGAAACGGCATTTGCCGTGAAAATATTCTTGTTTCTATTTTTAGCATGTGTATTCTTCAAATTAATGATTAATATATATAAAAATATCTTGTGTATCTAACTTTAAGCGTATCAACCAGCGGCAGTCAAGAGTGAGCGTCCTATCTAAAAAAAAATTGATGTTACAATGTGGTCTGATTAGGCCAAAGGGTTCAGCTCCGTAAATATCAATTCGAGTGAACTGACAGTTCCTCAATATTCCGTGCGATGGATTTGTGAGGATTTGGTTATCTACTAACGATGAATAAAATCTAACAGATGGATACATCATGTGATAGCCTTCAGACTGGTGAAAAAGATGTTATGGCATGGTCTCATTAGGCCTAAGTAATTCAGTCCAGCAGGAATATATCACGTGGAATGTGAATAAATTTACGTACTAGGAACATGGTGTTGCTTGTAAAGTAAAATAAAATCCATCTGAGCAATGGATCATTTGATAGCACGTCAGCATTCACTAAGAGCATTTTATAGGTTGATAATAGTTACAGAAATAATCAGCATAGCTACAAGAATTATAGGTCACATTATATAATGTGACATTTTAAAAGAAATAAATTGAGTTTTAGATTTTTGAATTTTGAATAGATGAAATAAATAAAGTATATAAATAAATTGATCGTTAATAATAATCAGAATTAACTACGTTAATAAATGGCCGGAGAAGAGTATAATAGTGGGTACATTGCGTTATAAGGTGCCGCGGCTAATTAAAACTTTTAAATCAAGACCAATAATAATCATTTAAATCAAATAAATAAAACAATAATAGAAAAATTATAAATTATAATTAACTTACCCCAATGTAGCACACTAATACATCTAAAATAAAATAAATTAAGTAATCCGTGAGAATGCACTAAAAAAAAAAACAAAATTTTCCTTTAAAGGACACATTTATTTATTCTCTGCATATCTAATATTTTGCAAGTATTACACACTATATCCTAGCGTAATTGTACCGGTACAAATCAACCACTTTAAGCAATCTATGATTATTATTATCACTGACATATCTTTTTTTCTTTTAACAGATATTGGATTTTTCCATTATATTACGTAACACCACATGATGACATTCTAAAAAAATAAGTCTTCAGTTATTTTCAGTGAAAAATGTCCTGTTAATTGTTCATAAAAGTAAACATTTTTAAATTCAGGCCATCATACTACTGGCGAATACGCATATTTGAAGTAATCAGGGCAGATTCACGCTGTTTAGAACAAACTCTAGGCATACCTATAATTCTTGTAGCTATGCTGATTATTTCTGTAACTATTATCAACCTATAAAATGCTCTTAGTGAATGCTGACGTGCTATCAAATGATCCATTGCTCAGATGGATTTTATTTTACTTTACAAGCAACACCATGTTCCTAGTACGTAAATTTATTCACATTCCACGTGATATATTCCTGCTGGACTGAATTACTTAGGCCTAATGAGACCATGCCATAACATCTTTTTCACCAGTCTGAAGGCTATCACATGATGTATCCATCTGTTAGATTTTATTCATCGTTAGTAGATAACCAAATCCTCACAAATCCATCGCACGGAATATTGAGGAACTGTCAGTTCACTCGAATTGATATTTACAGAGCTGAACCCTTTGGCCTAATCAGACCACATTGTAACATAAATTTTTTTTTAGATAGGACGCTCATTCTTGACTGCCGCTGGTTGATACGCTTAAAGTTAGATACACAAGATATTTTTATATATATTAATCATTAATTTGAAGAATACACATGCTAAAAATAGAAACAAGAATATTTTCACGGCAAATGCCGTTTCGGCGATCACAGCCGCGGCTAAGCCGCCCTGCGACTTCCCTCCACCGCTGCTTACATTTAAGAGAGTGAGTCAGGGGAAAAGAAAACATCATCCAATTTCGCGCTCGCCCCGAGTAGCCAATCAGCTTGCACGAAAGGGACGCTGTGACGTCAAGAATGGACGCCGTGAACCTTCCGGAGTGTTCTAGAACATTTCCTCCCCTTCTGAAAGCGCGGGAAGGTACGAAATAATTTAGCAAACATGGCTGACCGCTGAATTTAAGAATACAGTCAAATAAAAAAGGTATTTTTGGACTTATGATTTTTTGATGGGAAAACAATTAAATTTTAAGCTATTTCTATGCGCGATGGCTCTAATTAAAGGAAATAAAATAAGCTATCTTATGAAATTAAAGTTGCAAGGAAATAAAATTTAGAAAAGTATTTAAAATTAAAAAATCGGAAATTTAGAAAAATATCTGAAAATGCCAAAACGGAATGAAATGAATTTTGACAAAACGGACTTTTAAACATTTTAAATAGAGAAAAATAATTAAATAAAAGAAACTGAAATATTTTCCGGAGGATTTGATAAAAAATAATAAATTTCAAAAGTGTTAAAATTTTCAATTTTAACAGCTTTTTAAACAGTACAATGTAAAATATGCTGTTATTTTTAAAATATCCTATGAGCCAATGTTAAATGACATAAACTGGCATGAGAGCTAAATAAACAAGGAAATATTTTCTTTTCGAAATATCAATCGCAAGGTGGGCAAAGGCGAACTAGAATGTATATATATAATATTAATCAATGAATTATATACTAATTAAATATTTACAATTCATATACCAGTCATAAGGCTGTGCTTGTATAAATAATTAACCCATTAACGCCCAGCATCCTCATTTGAGGACAGCTAATAAAATGGCACGTATATTTTGGGGAGTTTCTTGGAATGATTTCTGCTTTTTAATGGCAGTTTATAGCATCACTCTGAATGATCCCAGAGAGTTTTATGTGTTTACTATTAATTATCATTTCATAATTCAGATAGTTATTTTATGGTTTTTCATTTGTCGCACATATATTTGTTTTTTGAACAGATATACTAACTTAAATCAAGTTGAATAATAATATATATTATATTTTATTTTTGAGGTATTTGTCAGCATATAATAGGAAATTAATCAGTTATCTCAATGTTTTTTATCTGGAAGATTTTTCACTAGAACGCTGTTAAATGCCCTCAAATGAGGAGAGGTTTTTAATTTAAAACTATTAGAAGAGTTTTTAAATTTAAAATATTTCACTCACAGTTGTCCATAGTACTTTAAAATTGAAATATTCATCAAAATATATTTTTCAAAATTAATTCGAGCGTTAACCGGTTAAAATATAATGAATTATTAAAATATAATTTATTTTTGTGTTTATTAATGTTGCTTAATAGAGATGAATCTAAAGTCAAGAAATGAGAAATATTAGCTCGTCTAATGAAATATTTTGTTATATTTTACAAAATGCATTTTTAAATTTACAAAAGAAAAAATTAAAAATACCATTTTTTAAAGTTAGGTAATCGATTACAATTCATTAAAGCCAATAACTTTGATATTTAAAATAAGTGATTTAAATCAGTGATTAAGAAAAAAAAAAAAAAAAAAAAAAAAAATCAATTGATTTAAATCACTACAACCCTGCTAAAAATTAAAGAGTGCATCATCTCATAGATCCCAATTTCAAGAACTATATACACTTTCATGAATACTGGATTTATAATTATTTTACAGGGACATAAGAAAAAAAAAAATATTCATTATTGATTACAGATTAAATTTATTTAATGGGTGCTAGCATACACTGCATTAAATTAAGATAAAATTGGATAAACAATAAGCATGTTATATCTCATCTTTGCAAAAGCTATATAGATTTTTATGAGTGTAGGAATTATAGTTCTTTTACAGAGATACAAATTAGAATTCTTACACATTATGGTACATGGCCTCAAACTATCTGATGTTTACTCTAATAATGTTAAATTGTATAAAACAAAGTATATATGTTACCGCTAAAGTGCAGAAATCAGTTAATCTGCTGATTAGCTAGGTAATATTCTTGTGGGAAAAATAATAGTTCATATTTGAATTTTGTGTAGGGTGCCCTTTTATGGACTTGAATTTTGTGAAGGGTCCCCTTTTATGGACTAGAATTTTGTGAAGGGGCAGCAAAGAGGACCCAATTTTTGCCTGGATCGAACCCTGGTAGATAAAGTAAAGAAAGAGGAGTTGTTAAACAAACAAAAGAGATAAAACCATAATAAAGTGTTTGAGTATTTTTCTCCATATATTACACGAAGTTTTATTTAACGCTACTGAACTTTGAGCACATAGATCATAATGGTAAAGAATTTTCGTTGCGTCCCTGTAAAAAACCTATAAATGCTAGATTTACCAAAATGCTTATACTTAGTGCAACAGTGATTTATAATATTCATATACATTTTCAGATCAATTGAATAAGGCATTTAGATGCTATCGCACTTTTAACTAGTATGTTGTGGCCACCACATGACTTTCTTCTATATTTTACTATACAAATTCACTCAGTAAAAATAATTTATTAAAATTATTATTTAAAAAAATTATCTTCCATGATAATGCAGATGATTTCCATATTAGAGAAGTAATATAACACAAAATATCCAAAAAAAGTCTATTTTATTGTCAATATTACATTTTAAAAAAATCGATAACTTCATTTTAAATTATTGCAGATCTATGGTTCAACCATTCGTTTTAAAGGTACTGGCGAGCTCTTTTGAAGGATACCCACCATGAAAATTTACTCTCCTCGAGGGGGGAATTCCCCCACCGGGGTAGGGGGGGGGAAGCGAGGCTCCTACACATACAAAAAAATTTTCCCAGTTGACTATCTCTATTATAAATAATTCTGGTAAATTTCATAATGATTATTAAAAAATAATTCTCTTTATACACATTTATACAAAATTTTGTACTATACCACCATGTTAAAAATTCAGAAAAAGCAGGATTGCAAGACAATTTTTACCAAAAGTTGATAGGTTCTAATTTATGTCAAGGTGCAACTACATACCAATTTGTATGAAATTCTGCGAAGTAGTTCCTGAGATACAGTTGCCACAAAAGTTTGTCACACACACGCAGAGACTGACAGACAAACAGACAGACATTTTCTAAAAATGGTCAAATCGTGTTCCACAGCTCTCAAAACGTGTAAATACATCAAAAACCCGAGGTCGAAATTTTTTACGAATCCAATACTTTCTTCTATTGAATATAGAAGAAAGTAAAAATTTGGTCCCACAGGCCATAATGATAAAGAATTTTTCTTTGTGTCCCTGTAAAAAAACTGTAAGTGCTAAATTCACCAAAATCTATACAGTTCGTGCAACTGTCATCTATAACGTGTGTACAAATTTTTTGTTCAGATTAAATAAGCGTTTAGACGCTATCGCACTTTTAAAAATTTGGCCCCATAGGCCATAATGATAAAGAATTTTTTTTTGTGCCCCTGTAAAAAAACTGTAAGTGCCAGATTCTCCAAACTCTACACAGATTGAGTAACTGTGACCTATAATATGTGTATAAATTTTTTGCTCAATTGTAGAAGGCGTTTAGATGCTATCGCACTTTTAAGATTTTGGTCCCATAGACCATAATTAATGATAAAGAATTTTTCTTTGTGTCCCTGTAAAAAAACTATAAGTGGTAGAGTCACCAAAATCTATAGGGTTCGTACTATGGTGACTTACAATATACGCACCAACTTTCAGCTTATTCGAACAAAGCGTTTAGACGCTAGCGTGTTCACTCACAGACATACACACACATACATACATCATCGTAAAAATTGTGAAAACGGACTCAGGGGACCTCGAAACGTATAGGAACATCAAAATCTCGAATTCGGATTTTTGACATGATTACAATACTTTTTTCACTATAGTGTTCGGAAAGTAAAAAATTAGAAATCAATCACTGAAAAAACGATTTTGATTAACTGTTTCTCAGGTAACTCTACAGATTAATTGTAAACAATATAAAAAATGTTTAACAATAACTGATAAATGTTTAACAATAGTAAAAGAAAAAAAAAAGTAAAAAAAATTACCTTTAGGCACCAATCAAGATATTCACCAAGATATAAATCTTTTACATCTGGTCTGGTAATAAAGTGTGCTGCAAGAAATGCAGCTGCATCTCTTGCTTTATCACTTACATTAAGATATAACTTAATAACATCTATAATCCTGAAAAAAAAAAGAAGAAAGAATAAATAAATCAAGTTCTGTACATCACATATACATTTTTTTTTGAAAAAAAAAAAATAATAATAAGTGTTTACAAATCAGGGTTGTAAAAAAACCGGGTTTTTCGTAAAAAAAAAACCCAGCCTAGGCGGGTTTTATTAAAAAACCTGGTTTTTTTGGGCAAAATCGGGAAAATGGAATTTCTTTTTCTAACAAGCTAATAATGCATATTATATGTGTTATTTTGTCTTATATGAGAACATACATAGTTTAGTAAACACTAAACAAGCATTTTTGATCGATAAAACTGTATATGTATTATTTTAACATGTTTATATATAATCATCAGAAAACAGTTATATCTGAATTTTAATTGTATAAAAATGCAAAGTTCAAAACTAAAGTATGAACAATTAAAACACAAACAAATTTTGCAATGTGTAGGAATGAGCAGTAAGTTTGCCTGATGTTACTTTTATTAAATCAAAAGTAGTTCTTCCTTTTATATGTTATACTCACATGTTGCATTCAGTTTCACAATCTCAAATCATATAATATATATAAACACATACTTTTTTTAAAATTCAGTTATCAATATAGGTGAAACAAACAAAAATTAAAAAAATATTTGCTCTAAACATGCTTCTAATTGATACACTCATTATCAGAGCATCTTGGATAAGCTACTTAATGGCTTTAAGCTATGTTATTTGTATTTCCCCCGAATTACATGGTTTCAACAAACTACACAGTTTTAAAGTAATTAAAAAAAAAAAATAATAATAAAAAAAATAAAATAAAATACATGTATTTTTTTATGTAAAATTATTTTCAAATATGTAATTTGTTTGATAAAAATAGAGAGTTATTGATCAAAGGCAAAACTTATATTAAAAACTTCTAAAAACCATTTTCTAAATCATCTTATGATTAAGGTGAAGCATAAGGAAATTTAAAAAATGGTTTTTAGTAGTTTTTAATATAAATTTTAAGTAATTATTTTTAAAATACGATTTTAAAAAGGCAAAATTGTTCAGACTTATAAGGAAATTTTGTTGCTTGCACAAGATTATTTTTATTTCAACATTTCTCTTCTATTCATTTCACACACACTACATATTTTTTATTTTCTATCACAATATAATCTACTTAACAAATCTAAGCATTATTTTAATTAGAGAATATATAATGGGTATAGACTATAGAGGGGATTTTACAAGTTGGAAATTTAGTTCACAAATTTTTATTTTTAAAAAATAAAGAAATAATTTAATATTTACATATTTTCAAATAGGATGTGTAATGTTTTGAAGAGATTTTTCATATAAAAAATAAATAAATACATCCATTTTCAATCCAACTAAAGCTTTAAATTTTTCAAATCTAAATCAAAACTGTTTTTTTTTTTTTTTCGCTACAGAAATTTTGGTTTGATCTAAATCAAAATTATTATCTAAAAAAAATAAACCAAAATTGTTCCTGTCTGTAAAGTTTAAACCTAAACTTTTCTCCAGTGTGTTATCATTAGATGATTAAGACAGGAATAATCAAAAGAAAGTATCTGTCTGAGATTTCATCATGTGCCTGAAAATAAGAGAGATGTATAGCTAAGTAGTTGATGTACTTTTTCCTTATGAAAACGTCATACAAAAAAGATACAATTAATGTATGATACTAGTGCATATGATGACTTATCTACCACATCCAAAATATAAAGGTGTAAAAGCTCACAAATACTGAAGAAGAGCTAGGGCAATAGAATATTGATGATGGTTATATGGTATCATTATTGACTTTGCATATATCGGATAACGATTATTATCTGAAATCAATGTTTCTTGCAAATGTCACTGAAGTATTGAGCTCATCTAAATGGTGAAAAATAATGGTCAATAAATTTGAAAATGCCACAACTCCTTTGAATCAAGAATTTTGTAACTAAATGGCATTACTAAATTCATTACCTGCTAGCTCAACATAAGTTAAGCGACTTTTTCCAACATTTCGGTTTATCCAAAACAAAGTTCGTAACTCAGATTAGGGAACATCAAAACTAAAAAATTAGCACAATGCCACCAATTATTGAAAAGTAAATGTGAAGAAGACTGCTAGAAATTATGTATTTGTTTGAAATTTTGTCTGAAAATCTCTTGTATGGAAAATAAATCTTCATTAAAGTATTTTTATTCTGCTTCATTTTTTATCTTCCTGCCATTTCTGCATTATTTAACAAAAAATATAAAACTTTTGCTTTTAAATTGTGAATGTGAACTTATTTTTCACAATTATTTTGCAATTGTTACTTTCTTTTCATTATTATATAACTTTAAATTATTTCTTAGTATATTCAATTCTGATTTAAGGAAATTTAAAATAATAATGTAAATATGTAAAGTTCTCATATAAAGAAGTATTTGGAGCTTAAGGGCCCTCTTCACTCACCGCCGCCAGAAGCTGAAACTAATGCTATTCTATGGGAAATTTTTCTTTACAAATAACTTATTAACTAATACATATTTTTAAATTCTGTTTTCACATTCTGAAAGTTCCCGGCTGTAAAATTGACGCACCTTTTCTAAAAAATTATTTTTATATTTTTTTATATTTTATTTTGAAGCTGCAAAATACGAATTTTCAATATGTGAAATTTTTTCATTTTGCAATTTCGAAATAAAATATTAAAAATTTAAAAAATACATTTTTAAAAAAGGTCCGTCAACTTAACAGTTGGGAATTTTCTGAATGTGAAAACAGAATTTAAAAATATTTATTAGTTAATAAGTTATTTGTAAAGAAAAATTTCCCATAGAATAGCATTAGTTTCGGCTTCCGGTGGCGGTGAGTGAAGAGGGCCCTTAAATATTATAAAAATTCTTTTATTTAAAAAAAAAACCCATTTTCCTCAAAAAATCCAGCCCAGCGGGGAAAATGAGTACCTACCCAGGCAGCAAATCTGACAACCCTGTTACAAATAAATAAATAATATATTTTTTATTCATATTTCTGTGTTCATACTTTTTGCCTGGAAAACATTTTCTTTTTTATGATGCTTTTTTTTTTTTTTAATACACTTTGCTTTCATCCTTCATATTGATCTTTCATCCTTCATTTGCTTTCATCCTTCTATTTTATATATTATTTTAAAATAAAAAATAATAACTAATTATGGTTTTATAATCAACACTAAGGCATCAGATTTCATGTTTTAATGGAATATTAAACTAAAAACATGAATTTCGAAATTAAATAAATGTGAAGAAATTTTGCATTTTTTTTTTTTTTTTTTTTTCAGTGTTTAATTAGTAAAAATCTTTAAAAAAAAAAAAAAGTCTTATGCAAATTTTTTATTGTTGACCTGTGTTATCTAAGGTGGCTACAAATATTAATAAAAAAGTTTTCTGATTTATTTTGGCAGATTTCCATGACTTCCATTTCTACATAAATTCAATAATTTTGTGCATATCGTGCCTTTTAGTAATATGCTGACCAAACCACTGCAATTCAAAAAGATATACTGATGGACAAAAATATCTCAATTTTTTTTTTTTTTTTTTTTTTGGCTTTGTTAACATACACAAAAAGTAAAATAAAACATATACAGAATGTTCAAAATTTGGAAGAAATTGACGAAATATAAATATTTGAATCCTTTTAATTGCGCAAATATTTACATCAGAACATAAAATTATTCCTCAAGTTGTTGCATTAAGAATATTAAAATAAAAATAAAAAAGAAAGAAAGAAAGTAAAAGAAATCAGAGTTTGTTTTTAATGGTAACTCGGTTAGATTCAACTAGAAAGCAATCAATCCTGTGCAATTCTGGGTAAGATATCGCTTGTCTGGTGATCTTCTAGTCATATTTGAAGACAAAAATGAAAAGTTCTATGATTTTGGGATATTTTTTAGTAAATTCCCAGATTTTTCCAGATTGATAAAGTTCCCTGATTGTAGATGCCCTGTTACCATTTCTTAAAGTATAAAATATTTAGTTCAAAACAAATTATGGTAAATTCAAGCAAAATGTTGACATATCTTACAAAAAATCAGTCAGAAATTATTGATGCTTGAATATTTTTACAATTAACAATTTTTAGAAGTTTTATAACAACATCGAAGCTATTCTGATCTAAATTATCATTTGATTTAAGGATAATTCTCACTATTTCAATAGTGTGTTTGCTTTCTGGGAGTAACTACTGAATTTCAGTTTATCTGAAAACATTTTTAATTGGTATTTCCTAGAGATGTAAAATTTCCATAAATTTTCAGACAGGGGAAAAAGACTAGTTTTTCTGTTTTTTTTTTCTTGAAAAATTGGAAAAAACGGAAAATTGAATTTTTACACACAAAAACAGGGTTTCTTATTACTTACTAGCCGCCTTCGGCGACCAGCTGGTTCGCGATCCCTGAAAAATCCGACTTTACGAAACTCTCGCTCGGTGCGCCTTTTTCCCATTTCAGGTCTAATAACAGCTTACTGATAAATAGTGAAAATAGCTTGTTGAAAAATTTAATTGCAGTAAATTCCCGTGCGGTAGCGCCTTCGGCGTCCTCTTCCCTTTTCAATATAACTATATAATTTTTTCTGTACACGCATGTTAAAATTTTTTGCATATCGGCGTAATGGATTTTTTTTAATCAGGACACCTCAAAACGTGTAAATCTGGTGAAATCTTTCGATAATATAAAAGAACTTTCCAATGATGTATTAAAAATAATTTAATCGTATTTAGAAATTGAAATTTTAAAATATTATAGCGCCATCTGGTGGTAGAAATTTCTGTAATCTACTGTTAGATTCCAAATCAACCAAGCTTTCAAATGATGTATTACTCATAAAATTATTTTAATTAGTAACTGAGATGCAAAAGAAAACAGATTCAGGAGACCTCAAAACGTGTAAATCAGGTGAAATCTCGAATTCCACTTTCGATAATATAAAAGAACTTTAAAATATTTTCGAATGATGTATTACAAATAATTTAATAATAATTAGAATTTGAAATATTGAAATTTTAAAATATTACGGCGCCATCTGGCAGTAGAAATTTCTGTAATCTACTGTTCAATTCCGTCAGAGATTTGAAATATATACTCTTCAATTCCAATTCAAATAACTTTTAAAATTACATATTACTCATGAAATTATATTAATTAGAAGCTGAGATAAAAAAGAAAACCAAATCAGGACACCTTAAAACATGTAAATCAGGTGAAATCTCGAATCCCACTTTCGATAATATAAAAATACTTTAAAATATCTTTCGAATGATGCATTAAAAGTAATTTAATCATAATTAGAATTTGAAATATTGAAAATAAAGGTGTTCTGGGTATTCCATTGTTTTCTCCGAAACTCCTATTTTTTTTCTACATCTTTGAATCTTACTTTCGATAATATAAAAATACTTTAAAATATCTTTCGAACGATGCATTAAAAGTAATTTAATTAGAATTAGAATTTGAAATATTGAAAATAAAGGTTTCTGGGTATTCCGTTGTTTTCTCCAAAACTCCCATTCTTTTTCTACATCTTTGCCCCTTCGCTTCCCCCCACCCTTTCTGTCGATAATAATAATTTTACACTCGAAAACATCCGCAACCTTGCCTTAAAATCTAAATATGCCAACCAATTTCAAACGCTGTAACTCTTTTTTTTTTTTTTTTTTTTTTTTTTGCCCCTTTTCCCCTTCCTTCAAGCCCTACCTAATAATCGTACTTTTTCAAAAATATTCACAATCGAATTATCGTGCATTAAAACCAAATACTACGAAATTTCAATGGCTGCAAATATTGCAAAATATAAAAGAAAACTTAATCTTTTTTTCCAATAAATATGTCATTTTTTTATTTATTCATATATTTTCATGAAAATTGAACAGTAGCTTTATAATATGCTGTCTATGCCGAATATTAATTCAAATGTAACGTGAATGAAATTTTGAAAAAATTTGAAAATTGCAATTTTCCCCCCCACTACAAAACATGTGACATCTTGATCGGTTACAATCATTTCCTTTTTCATGGCAGACTTTCGTCTGGCATTTGAAATGATGTTGCCACAAAAAATTCATGCTTTAGTTAATTTTAAAAAATCTAATTGATGTATCGATAAGCCGCTTGCACTCTTAGATTTGGAAAAAATTCCCCTTTCATTTGGTACCAAATTCGTAATGATCGGACTAATATTTCTAATTTATTTTCCATTTTTTCTGCTTTTAACTCCGTTAAAATATTATTTTTATGCAATCGTGGTGAATTCTGGGTAATTGAGATCACTTTTTGATTAGACATGGGTCTACATTTTAATTAATATCTCCGGAACTAATTAAATTTTTTAAATTCTGTTTTCACTATCAACTCGGGAAGGCTTCTGAGCACCCGTATGTCAAATTTTGTACTTCTGCGTTCAGTAGTGGCTGAACGTATAGATGCACAGACAGACAGACATCTTTTATTATTATTATAGATAATATCTTTAAAAATATAACATTTAAAAATACATGCAATCTATATTATTTTTTCTTAACAGAAATATACAAAAAACTTTACTATTAAAAAAAATGAGCCTTTCTTCTATGGAATGTTCATCTCCCAGTAGCACTGATTCAATGAATTTAGATTACAATCAACCCCCTCCCCCACAATATATATATATATATATATATATATATATATATATATATATATATACTGGGGAGGGATTCATTGACTTTAACCCAATTTCTTTATACCCGAAATCCAAAAACTAAATAAAATTTAATAATTCACTGAAAATCATGCAAAACCTTTTTAAATTATAAAATAAAATAAATTTTTATTGTCACAGAGTTGGTAAATCACTTTAAAAAATTAAAAATGCAGTTACTGATTACACTAAGTTAAAAATTTAAAAAATAGAATAATAATTTTAAACTATTTATGTGTGCTGTGTACTTCAAGAGTACAAAAATATGTTTTAAGTTCAGTATATAATATATATATGTCACATATTTCTTGCTTGCAATCTTGGAACACACATGGAAACGGTTTGCTGGAACACCTCTTTATTTAATATCCATAGATTTAAGGACTGGGAAGGCAACAGAGACCAAGTGCGGCCTCGGCCGCAAAGTAGTGGACTTTGCCGGTGACCTTGCATGCTAACGTTCAGATTCGATGGCGTAACTTTATTAGATTATTACAGTAGAGAGCCAGAAATCCGCCGACCTAAAATCTGCCTAAGTCCGAAATCCACACAGCTTGTCAGATATAAACAATGAAATTCACTATTAATAAATTACAAAATTGCAAATCAGAATTTTTGAAAAAGATCTTGAATACAGATTTTATGTTTGCATTTTATGATTACAAAAAAGAAAAACAAAATAATAATGATGTGAAAGATTGCAAGAGCCAAGTTGCTGCTAATGAAATTATTGACAGTATATTAAATTCATCAAAAGAAAATAATGATTATTGTGATATGATATAAATCAGGTAAATAATAACAAATTAATTTTTTTAAATGCTTTCTGATGAAGGCATAATTTAATTTGTAAGGAAGAACTCAATAAAATTCGTAGAAAAATAAATTTGGCTTACTACTATTTACAATAAATAAAAAAATAAATAAATCATCCAGGTTCAAGCTTTGTTTAAAACTAGCTACATGTGAACAGATTTTAGCTAAATTTGACTAACATATTTTTTTTTTTTTTTTCATGATATATTTTTGTTAATGTTCATTATTATTCTTATGTACCTAGTAATTTAATATTCACTAGTATGTGTTTAGTTTGAATAATCTGTTTTTATTATTCAAAGTGAAAATAATTTTTTATGGGCCCCAAGATCTGCAAAATCCTAAAATCCGCACAACCTATGGCCCCGAGCTGTGCGGATTTTTGGCTATCTACTGTACTAGCAAGAGATAATCAAGGAATATCCTTAATTTTGGTGTAGTTCTAATCTCCTCCCTTATTTCTTTATTGGTTACATTATTTAATAACATACTACAGTTGAAGATCTTTATAACGCCAACCTATGTAACAGAGTCAATGATCTATAAAACACACTACTGATTGGATGTAAACATTAAAAATTTTCTTTTGAGAAACTTATTTATTATATATTCACACACAACTAAAATAAATGTTTGAAACATTCTTTCATCTTTATATTCCTAATTCATAAGTTTTTAATTAATAAAGAAATAATACAATTATTACAGTGAGTATAAAAAATTGTTAATCACATGCATTAAAATAAATAAAAATAAAGGCATGTTGGAATTAAATATCAGATGAGAAGCTTGAAATTTCTAATACACGTATGATTAAGGAAGAATTTCTCTTTTTTTAAATCCACAGGAGAACAGCCACTGTAGGAACAAATTCAGATGTAAAGGAGAAAAGAAGAGGGAGGGGGGGGGGGTGTTAGAAAAAAATGATTTTTTTTTTTTTTTTAAATAAATGAAATATTTCAAATTTATTGAAACAAAAAATCCTAACTAGAAATATAAATTTCATAATCATAAAAATTCAACAAAACTGCAGAAAATAAAATACTGGTAAATGATTTTAAAAATAATATTAAGTATAGTGTTAATGTATTTGCTGTATGTAAATTTTAAATTTTATTGAATTTTTTATTTTATTCCATGAAAAGATTTATCTTTTGAAATGGTTCTCAAATGCAAATATCATAATCTATTCCAGGCAATATTTGACCATGATTACTTGATAAGTTTTACAATTTGTAAAATTATCTACAAAATGCAAAATTCTATAATATGCACTACTTCTGGTCCCAAGGTGTGCGTTATAAAGGTCCTCTATTGTACTTCTTTGTGTCTTATTGGTCATGATTTCGTGCTTGCTAGACAAATCAGCACAGGCGTAGGAAGGTGGGGGCCAGGGGCGGGGGGGTACCTCCCTAGAAGATTTTCCGGATCTCCCTAGAAAAATTCAAAACATTATGAAATCACAAAAGTTGCAGATCAAAGCTTGCTTCACTGAGGTTTTACAAACTATTGTGCTTATGCATTTCAATGTTATACACTTTTAACATATCCTCTAAATGACTTTTTTGCATATAAAATGACTAAAAGTTTCTATTTTATTTCAGTTTCATTCTTTTCGAATATACTAAAAATAAAGGAGAAAAAATTGTATGTCTTTAACTGAATTCAGAACTTTACCTATATTCCTTGTATTCCTTTTTGTCAAAGTTTTAAAGTCAAATTTTCTCAAAAGTGTATGAAATTTTGAAACTTGGATGTTGAAAAAAAATGGTCACATAAATTTAAAATTAAATTAAAAACATGCATTTATTCCAAAATTACTAAAAATTTTGAATTGTTGTGGAGGGACTAATGCCCCTAAGTCTGTTGCTACTCTAGCATGTATTTTCTTAGGAATTATACACACGTGAAAAAATTAAGCTTTTATATTTTTACCGTTTGTCCGCCCCTCCCCAAATATATTCTGATTTTCTTTGAAGATGAAGGGGCACTTGAATGGTATTTTACGCTAATTTATAAAATTGTAGTTAATCTTTCAAGAAATAAATTAGAACAAATTTAATTGGCGAACTGACCAAAATTAGGCAACTGATTTATTTGACATGTTTATTTTGAAATCTCCACTACTGGTGCAACAAATCAACAAAATAAAAGGCTTAAGTTGGCATAGCTGCTTATAAAAATATTTTTTACTTGCAAAAAATATCACTTTTTGATCCTCTATTGGGACCTTAGCCCTGGGGCACTAGCAGGCTCTTTATTAACACCAGTGATTAATCCTTTACTAAATTAGATACCTGTTTGATACTTTTCTCCAACTTTCCAGAATTCCTTTTAACTCTCAGGATCAAACTATGAAATTGACTTCGTACATTAATTTTTCACAAAACTTTCAAATTTCTATGAACTTAATAAGGCACTTTATAGTGTACACAAAATTTCAGCTCTATCGGATTATAGAAATAGGTTAAAATTCAAAATCAAATCTTTAACATGTGGTTGGGAGTTGGGATCCAACGCTGCTAGGCACCCCTCACCGTTCGTTAACGTTTAAGCATGTATTGTCATCAAAATTATACCTGTATACACAATTTCAGCTCAATTGGATGAGAAGAAATGGGTTAAAATTTGCTTGAAAGATTTGAACTTAACAGACAGCAAACGAAAGAGTCCCATGTCTATCAATGCTCACAAACTCCTTCCAAGCCCTTTATCGTCTGAGCATGTATTGTCATTTGAGGGTCATTCCATGTCAATTCAACCACACCATGACACCCATAGTCTCAGATTTTGATGAAAATTGGTGTATTTGTTACTTTTATGGATTTAAATAAGGAAAAAAAAAAATTTTTGTTCTATCTTAAGGGAACTGGGACGTTCTCGACAACGAAAAAGTAGTTAAAATTGCAGTTTCAAATAAAGGGTTTTCCCCAAGTAAAAGTTATATTTGAATTAAAATATTATACATATAAACAGAACATAATATTTCCATTATAAAACACTAAAGAAATCCTTTTAATTTCAAGTATTTATTTTTTAATAGCAAATCGAATATGAGCTCTGATGCAATTGTCTGTAAATACATAACCACAAATCGGTACGCTCAGAAAAAAAAGTTTTGCATAAAATCACATAAAAATTATCAAAATACATGAGTAAAGGTTCAATAATTATAGTGAACATATTTTTATTTTAATATACACAAAATAGAAATAATTAAAAAAAATTAAATGCTATATAACTTGAAATTCTATAAATTATGATTTCTTTTAACATAAACAGCCCCCCCCCCTAAAAAAACTGGTGCCCACAAATAAATAAAAATATGTTTAATAGATGAAAAATGCTTAAAAATATTATATCACAAAATTGCAGATTTGTGTGATGCATAGAATTTTATACGAGCGTACCTAAATATGGAAAAAACATGTTTTGAGAAAAATGCAAAAAACTGTTTATTTACTTTAAAAAATATTTTTTTTTTCTACTTTTAGAACCTCCCTGGACCATATTCATCTTGTTTTGATATTTCTTGAAGCTCAGACATTCTTTTAACTTGCCGATTTAACTCGATTTTTTGAAGGTTAAAACGTCCCAGTTCCCTTAAAGGATTTAAGACCTAAAGTTTAGGTAAAACCTTTGCAGCTTGTTAAAGATTTGGGAATTTCACGTTATTTTCCGATAGGTGAAGGAAACAGAATTTGTTCTTTCATACAGAATACTTTTTATCTCCCTTATTTACCAACTAATGTTGCTACAATTTTTTATGAGCATGCTTTAATATGCAAGGATTACCAAAAAATAAATAAATAAATAAATAATAATAATAATAAATAAATAAACCTGCAAGTGTTTACTCATAGCCAAGAAAAAATCTTGAAATTTTTTTTAATGAAACACAGCGTTCCACTCTAAAGGGAATATCATCAAGAGGGAAAAGGATAATAAAAAAAAAAATCTTTTTTTTATTCTTGGTCTATAAGATGTATTCTACAACATGAAAAAATAAAATGAATGTTTTTTTCCATCCTTCATTATTTTTCCTGACTTCAAATTTAAAATTTCCCATTCACTCATTTTCTTAAAATCGCCAAATTAAAAATTCCAATTTTAGTAAAATTGTATTAAAAAATTGAACTAAAATGTTTTAATAAGTACAAAACTTTGATTAAACATCATTAAATGCAAGAACTTGCAACAATTGTTTCAGATTTAAATAAAACATGACCCTTTATCAGGCAAGCAAATTATGCATGAGTGCTAAAACAAAAGCGGCAATGCATGAAATGTTACTTGTCAACTAATTTCACTTTAAAAAGATCTTTAAAATCAAATAATTAAAGTAAGAATTTTTATTGTAAATGTATATAACTAAGTTACATATTTACAGTGTTTTATGAATAGAAAAAGTATTGTTACATAATTCAACATAAAAAATATTCCAAATTGTAAAAAGATTCTTTAATTTTTTCCAGTATTTTGAAAACGTTCTTGCACAAGTAATGTACATTCTTGAGAAAATTGATAAGTTCTTTCAGTCATCGTTTTTGAGGATTCCATGACTGCAATGATTTGAGAGAAGGGGCACATGAAGAAGCACATGTATCTTCCCTCTTGGGCCAGAAAAAAGAAAATGATGGTCCATGAGGATGTAAAACTTTACTGTGACATCTTTTTTCTTCTGAATTCACCATCCCAAAATACCAGAATTATCATAAACACAAGTGATGAAACATCCAGGATATAATTCTTCTATTTTCTCAAAAAAAGTTTGCTGCTTGTTATTTAAGTTGAAAGTGAGAGCCGGTTTCTCATCGCTACTGATTCTTCTAACTTCTTTATTCCCAGCTCATTTATTGGCTAAAAGCTGTGGAAGGATTGTGTTCCTGGAAGAGTTGTGACATCTTTGAAACGACTTTCCAAAGTCAGCCGAATTGAATCAACTGCTTCTTTACAAATAAATTGGAAGTTAATATTTTTAATGTTACTGTTACAAAATTTGAAAAGTTCATTTGCTGTTAAGATTTGTCTATCCAGACACCATTGAAGGCTTTCCTTTCTAGCTAAACGTTTCACTGTATCCCCTACTCTGTCACATTCTGTTTTACCATGACTGGTTGCAAAAAATGACCACTGGGCTTTGATTTGAAAATCTTTCTCATGCAGACACAGATTCATGAAATTGTACTTATTTTTATACTGGCCGGCATATCCATCACTGAAGTAGTGAATATTTGTTATATGTAAGTAGCTCTCTTTAAGATAGGCAGTTACAGATTTTTGGATCATATACACCATACTCACATCCCCCGTGGCAGAAACACGGCGACACGGCGACAATGTCGCAGAAACAGAAATGTTCTTGCAGAAAGATTTTACTTAAGTCAAATAAATTTTGCCATTGTGTTAAAAAAAAAGAGAGAGAGAGAGAGAGAGAGAGAGAGAGAGAGAGAGAGAAGAGAAAGAAGAAAAGAAGAGGAAGAAACTCAATGAATAGTTTATAAACTGTTCTGCAGAACAAATTTTCATTTCTGCAGATACGATCGCTTCAATCCTGGATAAGGAGAGGAGATAAAGCGGATGCAACTCACTTAGGTTAGCTTTGATACGGCATGCATTAGCGATTCGTGATGCGGTGATATGATTCGGTGTATCGACACTTTTCACTGGTAACCTCTTCACAAACTTTGTTTTCGCGCCGCGCCTGTGTCGTGTGTATTTATTGTATTACAAAAAGATGTTTTTTCGAAAGAATGTGGCTTTGCGACCATTTTCCGAATTTCATATTCAGATTCATGCATAACAAAATAGCTGTATCCAGTGATTTTTTTTTTTTTCTTTTTTTAAGTGCGTGATTGCTGCTGTACCGTTTTTCATACATTTTCTGATTTACGCACGACAAATTAGTTGCATCTAGTGATTTTTTTTTTCTTTAATGTATGCGAAGCGTGCATACGTGCGTGGTAGTAAATACACGTAATTTTTTTAAAGCTGCATTAATTTTAATGTTTAGTTCAAACTATGCAATACATTTCACGAATATATGCAGAAATAAGACTATGGGGAAATTTGTAACGTCTGTAGTTATACGCAAAATAAAAAATGAAGCTTCAAACCTTGCTTCAAAAAATAGAAATTTAAGAAATTAATCTTAAAAATACTTTATTGATATTTAGCATTTTATATGTAGTAAAAGATCTTAGCAATAAATATTAATGGGTATCTTAAGTTATAAAATTGCTAACTTTTCTAATTTTTTTCTTTACTAATCATTACTTATTTTAATTGCGATTAAAATTCTTAGCTTTAAATTTTGTTGTTTAAGCATATGAAGTCGTTAAAAAAAATCATTAATTTATTTTACAAAAATACTCTTATCATTAGTTTCTACAGCTTGTTCATTTCATTTTTTAAACATTTGAATTTAAAGAAAAAAAAAATGTTTATTTTTTTAATTGAAATATATCAAATTAAATAGTTATTTTGAATAAAAATCAAACCAAAGGTTTTGTTGAATATACATATATATATATACTAGCAGACCCGGCCACGCGTTGCTGTGACTAAGTTATACGTTGAATTATACGGCTGTAAACTATTTAGTACAGTCAAATTATTATTTACGAACAAAGACGAAAACGTTGTAACCGATGTAAAAACCCACAGGGTTGAGATTTGAAACTTAGGTCAAAATTTGGAAGCGATTGATAAAAATTTTCGTAGTGTTGATATTAAGCACAAATTAATTTTGTTGTAGGGTCCTATAAAATTTAATGGAGAAGTGATATATATTATTTCTAATGCTATTTTGGATAAAATTGCTAAAATGACTAATATATAAATTAAATTCTATTAAAATTCTATTAAAATAAAAGTATAAAAGAAACAGACGATTTTAAAATCAATTTTTATGGAGCAGTGAAATATAATATATGCTATAATGGATAATTTTACTATAAAATGACCTCATCATTTTAAATATTTTAAAGAGGGCAACAGCTTTTGTTATAAAAAGTAAAACAATAAGGCTAAACCAGAAAAATAAGTAAATTTGATAAATATTTTAAAACTTTAAAATTGGAAATCTTATGAAATATTGGACATTTAAAGTAAATACATGTATCATTTTAAATAGAAAAAGATTTTGGAAAAGTTTAGTGTATTTTAACGAAGTCATGAGAAGTTTTTGAGTATGTTAAAATTTTAATAGTAAATTCAAGTTAATAAAAATGGGAAACATTCAGGATTAAGATAAGAATAATTATAAGATAAAAAAAAAAAAAAAAAAAAAAAAAAAAAACTTTTTATATACCATGCTTTTAAATTTTAATATACTAATAATATACTAATTAAAAGGAAAATGATAAATATTCTATCATAGTTTGAAGTCAAATTTGTTTTCAAATGTCTAAATAAAATATCTGATGTAAGATACTAATATTTTGCAGCGGAATAGACTTCATTTCTGTCATCCTTGGCGAAAAAAAAAAGAATATCGCCAAATTATCTGGCGAAAATATTTAATTCCTTTCAAAAATCATGGTTATTTTAACAACTTATATTAAAAGAGTAATGAATAATATGAAACAATATTTCGTACAATACATATTACATGTCATACATACGTACAATGAATAATACATATTACATTTCGTACAATGCATACATCTGGCATGTATATTTTCGAGTTACGCTATTGATCGCCAAATAATAATAATAATAATAAAAAAAGCCAAGGGCGACAGAGTTTTGAAATTTAAAATTAAAATTTTGTCAATTTGACAGCAAAATAATTCAATCTAACACCCGCGATAACTAATACATATTTATACCCAAATATAAGGATTAAAATCGGGAAATAAATTTCCTCGATTTTTAATAATTTCTTACAAAAAATCCAGTGGGCAATTAACATAGGAAATCTTTTTCTTGGCTGCACAGACGGTCAGTGAGTCACACTTCGCTTGCGTATAGAACTCATAGATATAGTATAGCATATATAGAATAGAGTGATCATTGGGGAGAAAAAAGTTATTCCTTTTCATTTGGGAAAAGACGACGTTTTTACCAAAATATGGCCGTCTTTTCCCGAGTGAATACACACGGGAATACATACTAATATTTTAGCAAATAAAATTTATGAATAATTTATTTGCTAAAGGGGAATGGAAGACTCCAGATACAGTTTCAAATTCATATTTCTTTCTTTCTTTTCTTTTTTTTTTTTTTTTTTTTTTTTTCAATACCACTTAATGGCTGTTTCCAAAGCTTTTATGTATTTTTTTTTTTTTTTTCGGCATCAAAAATCTTTGTACGATAACATGGGGATGAGAGATCTATAGATCTATATATATTACTATATCTATGATAGAACTACATTAGCACTTTATCAATGTGTATAAAATCTTTAAATTGATTATGACGTCAATTTTCGTGAGATGCATAATTTAACTTTTTATAATTTTTTAACGTTCACGTTTGATTAAATGTATTTATTTTTATGTCGAAAGAAAATGAACTCGTATTATTTTTTTTTTTTTGGCAACAATTAAGTTAATGGAACTTACAGATATTTTGGAGCAACTTTAATAAAGGTCTATAATTAACAAATAATTGCAATAAAACAATATTGTGACAATAAATTGAGATAAAAACTATCCTATCTCTCAAGTTGGACCAAACTGCACACAGTGTGCAAAATTTCATTAAAATCGGTTCCTTAGTTTAGGAGTTTACCCCGGACAAACATCGTGACACGTAATTTATATATATATACAGATATACAGATATATATATTGTAAGCAAAAAGAATTTTATCTAATAGTAGATGTATTGAATAAATACTAATTAAACAGCAAATGCTTTTATTTATTTATTTTTATTTACTTATTTGTAGAGATACCAATATCAAATATTACTTTTATTGATTTCTATTTATTTCATTCATCTGTAATCATTATTTTCTATTATAGATTTTATCCATGAAATCTGTTACATTTCAGATTTCAACATTTCCTTAAAAATTAAATATTTCACTTGTCTCAATCTTTATGAAAATATTTCGACTATGCTTTGTCTATAATTGTGTTACTTAGATCTTGTATTCTGTTTTACTTTATGTATTTAAATGATGGTATAATTATACATTCTGAATTCTTTAATGTCAAATTACATTTTTAAGATTTCAAATACACATCTTTATGCTATTTGTATATAATACAAAAAAATAATCTTGTGTATTAGAATGTTATCGTGCATCTTTCTAATAATCTCAAAAACTATAAATGTTGTAAATTATTTACATTTCATTATAATATTCAGTATTCTATATTAATTTTTACTTTTAATTTGTTGTATTTTAATTTTGAGTTCTGTATTATATTTTATGTTGTTTGGTTTGCACCTTATGAAATAAGTGCATTTGTGTATTTGAATATATATATATATCTGTATATATATATAAATTACGTGTCACGATGTTTGTCCGGGGTAAACTCCTAAACTAAGGAACCGATTTTAATGAAATTTTGCACACTGTGTGCAGTTTGGTCCAACTTGAGAGATAGGATAGTTTTTATCTCAATTTATTGTCACAATATTGTTTTATTGCAATTATTTGTTAATTATAGACCTTTATTAAAGTTGCTCCAAAATATCCGTAAGTTCCATTAATTTAATTGTTGCCAAAAAAAAACGAGTTCATTTTCTTTCGACATAAAAATAAATACATTTAATCAAACGTGAACGTTAAAAAATTATAAAAAGTTAAATTATGCATCTCACGAAAATTGACGTCATAATCAATTTAAAGATTTTATACACATTGATAAAGTGCTAATGTAGTTCTATCATAGATATAGTAATATATATAGATCTCTCATCCCCATGTTATCGTACAAAGATTTTTGATGCCGAAAAAAAAAAAAAAAATAAAATAAAAGCTTTGGAAACAGCCATTAAGTGGTATTGAAAAAAAAAAAAAAAAAGAAAAGAAAGAAAGAAATATGAATTTGAAACTGTATCTGGAGTCTTCCATTCCCCTTTAGCAAATAAATTATTCATAAATTTTATTTGCTAAAATATTAGTATGTATTCCCGTGTGTATTCACTCGGGAAAAGACGGCCATATTTTGGTAAAAACGTCGTCTTTTCCCAAATGAAAAGGAATAACTTTTTTCTCCCCAATGATCACTCTATTCTATATATGCTATACTATATCTATGAGTTCTATACGCAAGCGAAGTGTGACTCACTGACCGTCTGTGCAGCCAAGAAAAAGATTTCCTATGTTAATTGCCCACTGGATTTTTTGTAAGAAATTATTAAAAATCGAGGAAATTTATTTCCCGATTTTAATCCTTATATTTGGGTATAAATATGTATTAGTTATCGCGGGTGTTAGATTGAATTATTTTGCTGTCAAATTGACAAAATTTTAATTTTAAATTTCAAAACTCTGTCGCCCTTGGCTTTTTTTATTATTATTATTATTATTTGGCGATCAATAGCGTAACTCGAAAATATACATGCCAGATGTATGCATTGTACGAAATGTAATATGTATTATTCATTGTACGTATGTATGACATGTAATATGTATTGTACGAAATATTGTTTCATATTATTCATTACTCTTTTAATATAAGTTGTTAAAATAACCATGATTTTTGAAAGGAATTAAATATTTTCGCCAGATAATTTGGCGATATTCTTTTTTTTTTCGCCAAGGATGACAGAAATGAAGTCTATTCCGCTGCAAAATATTAGTATCTTACATCAGATATTTTATTTAGACATTTGAAAACAAATTTGACTTCAAACTATGATAGAATATTTATCATTTTCCTTTTAATTAGTATATTATTAGTATATTAAAATTTAAAAGCATGGTATATAAAAAGTTTTTTTTTTTTTTTTTTTTTTTTTTTTTATCTTATAATTATTCTTATCTTAATCCTGAATGTTTCCCATTTTTATTAACTTGAATTTACTATTAAAATTTTAACATACTCAAAAACTTCTCATGACTTCGTTAAAATACACTAAACTTTTCCAAAATCTTTTTCTATTTAAAATGATACATGTATTTACTTTAAATGTCCAATATTTCATAAGATTTCCAATTTTAAAGTTTTAAAATATTTATCAAATTTACTTATTTTTCTGGTTTAGCCTTATTGTTTTCCTTTTTATAACTACAGCTGTTGCCCTCTTTAAAATATTTAAAATGATGAGGTCATTTTATAGTAAAATTATCCATTATAGCATATATTATATTTCACTCCTCCATAAAAATTGATTTTAAAATCGTCTGTTTCTTTTATACTTTTATTTTAATAGAATTTTAATAGAATTTAATTTATATATTAGTCATTTTAGCAATTTTATCCAAAGTAGCATTAGAAATAATATATATCACTTCTCCATTAAAATTTATAGGACCCTACAATAAAATTAATTTGTGCTTAATATCAACACTACGAAAATTTTTATCAATTGCTTCCAAATTTTGACCTAAGTTTCAAATCTCAACCCTGTGGGTTTTTACATTGGCTACAACGTTTTCGTCTTTGTTCGTAAATAATAATTTGACTGTACTAAATAGTTTACAGCCGTATTATTCAACGTATAACTTAGTCACAGCAACGCGTGGCCGGGTCTGCTAGTTTAATAAAAAAAAAAAAAAATAATGAAATTTTAAAAGTATTTGTAACATTTGTTTAATTTAGACATTTCATGATTTAAATGCCTTAAAATTTTGCAGATTTTTTTTGATGAGTTACTGCATTTTATGGTTTGAATTCATTGAATATTTTATAAACAATATTGTACATTAATGTGAACAAAAAATCTGAAGTAATTAAGATCAATAGATTTATTTTCACCTTTCTTAAAAAAAAAAAAAAAAAAAAAAAAAAAAAGAATTTCTTGCGATAGTGCAGATATGTGCATTTGTGCCTAGTTAAAATTTAAATACATTGGATATACTGAATATTATTTGCTGTTTAAAAATAATTTATTTTGAATTCGTAAATGTTAACTTCACAAACTATTCCTGCAGAAAGATTTTGGTGTTGATGAAGCTTGTCGCAGAAAGCATAATAAATTTCTGCCACAGGGCTCACATCATGTTTAATATCATTAGATGTGATACAAAAATGTAAGACAATTTTCTTATTGTCTGTATCATTGCAGTGAATCATGACAGGATGAATAGCGCATGAAACTGAAGTCCAGTGGTAACCTTAAGCCTCTTCTTGTATTGCGAAAGCATAATTTTCACTAAAGTCCATTGAGATAACAGCTGAATTTGCAGAAGCCATTTCCTTTAAATTTTTAAAAAATGAAGATTGTGATTTTGCAATGTATGAATGTGGTATTAACTTGTTCAGTTTTTCTACTAACAAATCAAAAAACTCACCAACTGAGCTTCAGCAACGTATCATTTCAGTTCTATCAGTTGAAACCCATTAATTATTCTCAATAGTCTTCATCATCATAGTCCTCAAATTTTGATTGTAAAAACTATACTAATTTATCCTTTATATGTATCTTTAGCACTCATGCATAATTTGTTTGCATGATGAATGGCCGGGTTTTCTTTCAATCTGAAATAATTGTTGCAAATTCTTGCATTTTACGATGTTTAATCAAAGTTTTGTGCTTATTAAATAACATTTTAGTTCAATTTTTTATATAATTTTACTAAAATTGGAATTTTTAATTTGGCAGTTTTAAGAAAACGAGTGAACAGGAAATTTTAAATTTGAAGTCAGAAAAAATAATGAAGGATGGAAAAAAACATTCATTTTATTTTTTCATGCTGTAGAATACATTTTATAGAGCAAGAATAAAAAAAAGATTTTTTTTGATTATCCTTTTCCCTCTTGATGATATTCTCTTTCGAGTGAAACTCTGTATTTCATAAAAAAAAAAAAAAATAATAATAATAATATTTCTAGCGTTTTTCTTGGCTATGAGTAAACACTTGCAAGTTTAATTTATTTTTTTCTGTAATCCTTACATATTAAAGCATACTCATAAAATATTTCATCAACATTAGTTGGTAAATAAGGGAGATAAAAATTATTTTTTATGAAAAAAAAAAAAAAAAAAAAATTCTGTTTCCTTCATCTGATCGAAAAATGTGAAATTCCCAAATCTTTAGCAACCTGTAAAACCTAAACCATTTAAGATAGAGCAAAAATCTGAGACTATGGATGTCAAATCATCTTTTTTTTTTTTGGTTGATTTGACTTAGAATGACCCTGGAGTCATGCTGTCAGTATGCAAACTTTCCGCTCATTGGATGAGTGGAAGTACATTTAAATTCACTTGAATGATTTTAACCTAACACAAAGCAACTGAAGGGGTCCACTGCTCCCAGACCCCAACCCCTAAGCCATTCTACTGCCTGAGTATGTAATGTGTATGCACAATTTCAGCTGAATTACATGAGAGGACTTGGGTTAAAACTTACTTGAATGATTAAAACCTAATAGACAGCAAAGAAAGGTGGCCCATGACCCCCAGAACCCTCCCCTAAGTCCTCTATTACTTAAACATGTATTATCATTGGAGTTATGCATGCATGCAAATTTGCAGCTCATTTGGATGAGAGGAAGTGGATTAAAATATGAAATCAAATTAATTACTGCAAATTCATGGCCCAAAACCTCAAGGCCTCTTTCTTAAATGTGTTAGTACTCGAAGTTTTACATGTATGTATAATTTCAGGTCAATTGGATGACAGGAAGCAAGTTAAAATTTTCTGGCAAAATTTGTCCCCCACAAACAACAATTGAAGGGCCTTTGTATGGCAATTTTATTTTGAGGGAAAAAACTATTCTTTACTAATGATATGAAAATAATTTTTTGATTCGATAATAGACTTCAAAGGTACCTGGGGCCATGGCCCCCTTTAGAATTTTATTCTAACTACACCCATGCAAATCAGCGCCCCAGCTCCCCAAGTCATTAACAACATTTTTATAGCTTTATATTTGACATAAGTAATCAAACCCTAATTTTTACCCAATTACAGTCATAAATCCTTTATTTCTTTTAACATCGTTCTTTTAATACTTGTATTGAATCTTTCCGACACCAGATACTCATTAAACTTAATTTAATGACATGTTTATTCCAATTTACTTTACCAGATTTTTTTACACTCATCATTTTCGAACGAACGAGATTATGAAATTCTGTTTTATTTTTTCTATTATTTAAAAGTAACTTACAGCTTAATATGAGATTTCCTTTAATTCCTTTTGTAATATTAATTTAAAATATGAAAATAATAATTTTAATTATAAAAATACTAATTCTTACCTCTTTTTTATCCTATTATATATATATATATATATATGATTTTTCTTTGTTTATTGCTTTTCACTGATATGTATGGAATAACGAGTGTACACATGTATTTAATCTTGGGAATATATATAGAATGTTTACAACTTTATATCAAACAAATTTTGCCTTATTATGATAAATTTTTTTTGAAAGATGTTCTCAAGTCGACTCGACTTGCTGAAAACTAAATCTGACCACCTGAACTTGAACCCAACCTGCAGGAAAAAAATTCACTCAACCTAATCCGAACTCAACCCACAAGAAAACCAAATCAGTCAACCCAAACTGAACCCAACCTGCAGGAAAAAAAATTTAGTCAACCTAAACCATAAGAAAAATAAATTAGTCAACCTGACCCAAAACCGATCATAGGCCAGGTTCGGGTAAAATCAGTTTACTGAACACTATGATGGACTCTAATTTAGATTCTGACTTAAAAAGAAGTTAATCACAAAGATAAAATAAAAGTTTAATTTAAAGTTAATTGAACTCCAGAAATTTAAATCAACATTTTATCAATGATTTATTATTATTTTTTTTTAATATAAAATTTATTAACTCAGATGTAAAAGACAGCTGTAAAAACCCATCAAATAAGTTTTTGCACATATAATTTTTGTAAATTGTGAAATAAATTTTTTTGACAAAAAGTTGCTGTTTTTTTTTTTTTTTTTTTTGTTTGTTTGTTTAAACAGTTACAGGCATTTATATACATATGTGTGTTTGTGTACATATATATCAATACAAAAAACCCTTAACGGGTTAAAAGTTTGTGACGCAGCACTGTACTTTATGGCTATAAGAATTAGAAATACGGGTCTTAAAAATAATGATATCAAATTTTCAGTGACGCTTTGATATTAATTAAATTATACATAGATTTTCTTATTTGAATTTGCTTTTTCCTTTTATTTATATTTACAGTGTAAACGTTATTTTCAACATAAAATAATATATAGCATTTACTCATTGATACCTTTCCATTCACATCTCTTATACTATGAAAGCATGTGTTTTAAAAGAAATTATATGAAATTCCAGTAATGCAGTGGTGTTACATTAAGTGATTTGTTTTTAAATTTCTCTGCAATTATTTTGTTTTGCATATTAAAGTATATGTGCACATTGAAATATTGCTTTTAATTTTCAAATATGCTGTCAAATATATCACTTTCATTAAGCGTATATTATGCACTGAAATATATTTATTTCAATGAATTATTCTATCTTTTGCGTCACGCCATCCAAAACTGAAAAAAATTTCACAGTTTTTTTCTTTGCATCACGATATCTATTTGCATGCATTTTCAATTTATTTGGATGAAATGACACAAAGTAAACATTTCCATATATTTTACTTACAGTTTTGGATGGCGTGATGCAAAAGATAGAATAATTCATTGAAATAAATATATTTCAGTACATAATATAAGCTTAATGAAAGTGATATATTTGACAGCGTATTTGAAAATTAAAAGCAATATTTCAATGTGCACATCTACTTTAATATGCAAAACAAAATAATTGCAGAGAAATTTAAAAACAAATCACTTAATGTAACACCACTGCGTTACTGGAATTTCATATAATTTCTTTTAAAACACATGCTTTCATAGTATAAGAGATGTGAATGGAAAGGTATCAATGAGTAAATGCTATATATTATTTTATGTTGAAAATAACGTTTACACTGTAAATATAAATAAAAGGAAAAAGCAAATTCAAATAAGAAAATCTATGTATAATTTAATTAATATCAAAGCGTCACTGAAAATTTGATATCATTATTTTTAAGACCCTTATTTCTAATTCTTATAGCCATAAAGTACAGTGCTGCGTCACAAACTTTTAACCCGTTAAGGGTTTTTTGTATTGATATCATTACTTTTTAGGGGTTAATGATCAAAACGTAAAATTAAAGGAGCATGGTAATGAGTTATAACACTGTATTAAAAGTGTTGTTTTATAGGTCATACTCGAACAAAATAACAAACTAAATAAAATTTCAAAATTTTATAAAAAGTGATAAAAAAGATGGACACATGCAACATTACAAAGGCATAATACAGTACATTTTAAAAATGACAAAAATTTCTTATTTATATTTATTTCTTATTATAATTTTTTAGGTATAGATTTGATTTAAAAGAGAAAAATAAATAATAATAGAAAAATCTTTAAAAAGTGAAATTTTATACTGGTAAATATTTAAGTAGTATAGTTTGTTATGAATTTAATTAAAAAAAAATCTTAATCTATTCAAAATTTTATTATAGCTTAACATTTTGTAATTTATATATTATATATACTAGAAACTTAATGAGCAAATTAATTATTTTCAAATTCTGTTTTAAGAATTTTTTCAATCCGTAGTTTAAGTGATTTATCACCTAATTTTGAAAAAATTACAAATATTTGCATATGATTATCATATTATTTGTCATTTTTATGAAAATAAAGGAAAAATTTTTTGTTGTTGCAATCACCTTTTAAAATAGAACCAATTTTGAAAGTTAACAACGTATCAGCATGAAAACAATGTAAATACAAAGAATATTTTTGATAAACAAATGTCATATAAAATACAAGTACCTAAATAAATAACTCATTTAATATATATATTAAAAAAAGAAAAATATATATATATATTTTTTTTTGTGTTTATTTTTGACGCTTTCCGATAGATGGAGCGAAAACGATTATTTGATATTCAGTATTTCAGATGGAAGAGAAGAAATTCGTCCGCGAAACTGCCGTATCACGGTATTTTCGGAGTAAAAAATAGTTCGATTTTTAAACTGAGTTATAAAAAAAACAAGAGTTTTCCTAGGGAAAAGGGAGATGTCAGGCATATCAGATAAAAGCGATTAATATCATATATAAATTAAACTAAATTCGCTCGAGCCATATTCGAGAAAAAATTCTTACACATATAGTCCGTCCATTTATAACTTAAATGAGCCAATTCATATCTCGAAATATATTGCACGCAGAAATGTAGCGATTTCAGGGTAGGATCAGACAGAAGGTGAAAGTCTATTTTGAAAATATCAGAACATAACCTCCCATATTTCCTGAGATATTAAGTGTCGGCTTTCAGCGGTTTCTTTGATCTTAAAATTCCTGTATATATAAGTGTCGCAGTTTTCGTTTGTTTTTCCGTTTCCGCTGAGTGTCGTGGCGTTCGTTTGTTTTTGCGCTTGCGTCACTAGAAAAACTGCCGTTTTTCATGATATATATATATATATATATATATATAATACAGATGATCTATTAAGCATAGTAGAAGCCAAGCAACAGATAGAAGATCACTGAAACACCAATGACCAATAAGATAAAAAAAAAAAAAAAACATCAGTGGATGAAATACACTAATGTAAAGAAACCAGATCTATTAATTAACAGCCTGCATAACAAACGAATCAATAAAGTAAAACAACAAATCTTAACTTAAAACCATAAACTTATCAAAATTAATGAAAAAACAACCTAAGAAACACAAGGTAGGAAGAAGGAGGCAGGCGGCAAGACTTGTGACTTGCCTGTGGGGTTACACTAGTTTTATGCCGGCAACACACACACATACATTAAAAATTAGACAAGTCTAAGCATATATATATTCAATAAAAAAGACAGAAGGATAAAGGAACTTGAAAAGAGTAAGTATTTTTTAAATGCATGTAATGGGAGAGTGGTCATTATAATACTTAAATATTTCAGAATTACCATTTGATTATATGATTAAAACTTTATCTTTGAAATATGAACATTATCAAAGTTGGTGTTTTCATGTGAGATACTGAACATTTCTGAATACGTTATTTTATGCTAGAAATTTCAATTTTTCTAAGTGAAAATAAAAACTTTCAGAAAAAAACTCCCCCCCCCCCCCTCCAAATTTCTGGTTTTTTTTCAGACTTCAGTAGAGAGTCAAAAATCCGCACAGCTTGGAACCAGAGGTTTTGCAGATTTCAGGGCACATAAAAAATGATTTTCACTTAATAAAAACAGAATATTATTCAAATTAAACACATACTAGTGAATAAAGACACTGGATATTAAATTACTAGGTACATAAGAATAATAATGAACATTAACAAAAATATATAACGAAAATAAATAAAAATGAAAAAAAATATTTGTCAAATTTAGATGAAATCTGTTCACATGTAGCTAGTTTTAAACTAAACTTGAACCTGCATGATTTATTTATTTTTTTATTTACTGTGAATAGTAGTAACACAAATTTATTTTTCTACAAATTTCATCAAGTTCTTCCTTACAAATTATGCCTTTATCAGAAAGCATTTTAAAAAATTAGTGTTATTATTTACTTGATTGATATCATCATGTCACAATCATCATTTGATGAATTTAATATACTGTCAGTAATTTCATTAGCAGCAACTTGACTCTTGCAATTTTTCATATTATTATTATTTTGCTTTTCTTTTTTGTAATCAAAAAATTCAAACATAAAATCTGTATTCAAGATCTTTTTCAAAAATTCTGATTTACAGTTTTGTAATTTATTAATAGTGAATTTCATTGTATCTGACAAGCTGTGCGGATTTCGGACTTTGGCAGATTTTAGGCTCTCTACTGTATTTCTATTACATATCATCAGCATAGTTCAGCAGCAGCTTCACCTAGAGGTTTATTTTAGAAAACAGTTAAACTCAACAGCATTTTCCAATCTTCAATAGCATTCGACAATTTCAAAATAGGAACTCTTCATGTTTCACTTAGAATTATGTTCTGATCTAATATCTGTAATCAAGTTGCACCTGGTAGCATTAAATATACAGTTATGTTTTTAAATAAAAGAAAATTATTATATGATATAAAATTTTTAATAAAAAATACTCCCCCCCCCCAAAAAAAAAAAAAAAAACTGATAAACTATTTAACCCTATACTAAACATTTGAATAATGGGTGAGGAAATTCATGAAAAATCTTACCAGAACCAGCCTGCAATATAAAATCAGAAACTTACAATAGAGCAACAATTACATGTACATGACATACCCAACAGCAAAATTTTCTATATCAATCAGCAGCTAACCAAAATTTATTTGCAATCTTAAAATGTTTTACCATGTTTACTATTGTAGTACAGTAGGGAACCAATTATCCAGAATCCTTTTTACGAGACTATTCTGGATAACTGGTTTTTCCGGATACTGCTTGCTCATTAAGCAAACATTATTAATCAGAATTATTGCATATAGTTCTCATTTAAAATAACTATTTTAAACCAAAAATTAATATTTTTTATCAATTAATCAAATTTAAATAATTAACCTGATTTTATTTTTTTAAATAAAAGTATTAAAATAATTTTTAATCAAGATAAGTTATTAATCAAAATTTAAAATGTCCAAAAAAAAAAAAAAAAAAAAAAAATCTTTGAAACTTAATTTTTTTTATAAAAATGAAAATCTGCCCAAATCCAAGTGTTTTGAAACATGATTAACCAGTGATTTTAAAGCATTGAATATTACTAAAGATTAAAAAATTATGACCTGATTTTACAGGCTTTTCTTTTTATTTCTTATGAAAATTAATTTTTAATGTTCATGAAAGTGCAAAATATTCATAATATTTTAAAAGTAATTTGGTTTTAATTAATAACTCCCTCCTCCCCCCCCTCCAATAAATAAATGAATAAATAAAATAATAATAAAATTCAGTACAGGACCAATTACTCCATTTCACCCAATCCAATCTAGATAACACGGATTACGATACAGGATGACAAACTAGATAGGGCGGTCAGCGTGGGGAACGGAGCTTTATTTTCCGCATTAATTCAGCCGAACAGAGTAAGCGATCCGATCGCCGCCTGGTGTAGTATCTTTGAAACTCATCGGAAGAAAGGAAAAGACCGCCCCTTCGGCTTCAGTCATCCAATGAAGGAACAGCCAGAAATGTAAAAATGCGCTGATTGGTGTATTTTCGAGATTTGGTCACCCTCTATCTGTTAGATGAAAATTACTACCTTTCCGTAACATTAGTAATACATCCTTCTCTTTTAATCCGTGCTAGATAAATAAAATTACCGCCTTTATGATATTGTGTAGTGGCGCCATCTATCCACATTTTTCAGAACTAAAATCTTTCTTTTCAGTCTACATTGTACATTATGACCTTTAACTTATATTCCCTGTCAAATACATAAATACTACTTTTAAATAAATGTAACAAAATTAAATGGAATTGTTATTTATTAAATATTTCTTTTACTTTTAATTGTTTCAGATTACAATGTTAAACCATTATTATAAAAAAAAAAAAAAAAAAAAAAAAGTTTTTTTTTTTTTTTTTTTTTTTTTTAATGCATTGGAAATATAATTCTGGATAACTGGTTTTCTGGATAACTGGATTCCGGATAAACGGTTCCATACTGTAATAGCAATTCATGAAATAAGCAAAATATGTACTTACAAAGGCAATTTTATTATAGAAATATAATGACATAAAATAAGTTTTAATATTTTTTAAAGCTTAGGATTTCAAGCTGTTAAATCAATCTGTCCGTTTAATGATTAAAAGAAATTAACTCACAAATATATGTTTAATTTTGCCCCCTTACGAATATGAGAGAAAGATGATATATAATGAAAGAATAAGCATAAATTGTTGAGCACACATGCTACTGCCTAATATTTAACTCACCACTGTTGAATAAATTGTTGTAATTTCCTACCCTGATTATCAAGGTCATAATTTAATTTTGTACAAAAAGGATAAGGATAGAATTTTAGTAAAACACTAACCAGGTATTACTGCTAGGGATAGGATTTTTTTTTTACTTTCAGCCTGATTTGTCTTTAAACAATATATGCACATTTACTTTGCTTTCCTCCTTACAGTCTTTACCTTTAAAAAATGCCTCCCCCCTCCCCCTCAATACATATTAAATAATATGTATTGTATATACCAGTCTGGTCTGCATTAAAAATATCTGAAGAATACGTCTTGTACCGAAGGAGGACACTTTTTATACTCCTTTTCTTATAATACTAGTAGGTAGTACAAAGTTTTCAACATAAAATTTTTCCAAAAATGATGGTATGTCTGGCTAACTTTCTAACCACTAAATACTAGCTTTCAAAGTCTTGTAGTTAAGTTTTTAAATAAAATTTTGAGCTTTCTTTTGTAGCATCCGTTTACAAAGAGTTTCTTTTTTTCTTTATTTACATCATTCAAAACATTTCAAAATTTGTTTTTATGCTGTTCAGATATTTTATTATGTCAAAAGAGTGCTTCCTCCCTGCTCTTCGTCTTTTTCTTGACAATTTTTAGTGCATCTTTGTGTGTGATAGATTTTTTCTATATACAAATACATAATTTTTTCTATAATAAAACAATATATATATATAAATATAACTATGCAATAGTCCCATAGCAGAAAATGCGAGACGTGAGATGTACATCGCAGATTTTGTTTAGTCTGCAGATTATTTTCAAAACAGTATTGTGCAGAGTTTCAGGATCTCCCGATTTCGACAGAAAAGATTGCGATTTTCATTCTTTCTCTGTCCACAACTTAAATGTCAATAGACATTTTAAACTTGCTTTATAGAACTTAGAACTTATAAAGAGGTAGAATTGTCCAATATTTCTCACTCATTTAATTTTTGTGACCCTTCCCCACTTCTGCTAATGATCGACAAGTAAACGTCTTGCAGAATCCTTGTGATTTACAATCTTTGTTCATCCGCAACATAATTCTCAATGTTCTTTTTAAACTTATTTAATTAGACTATATTAATTAAAAACGAAGTGTTAAATTACTAAATTAAATACATGAAAAAACCTTTACTAACTTCGTTGTTTGCCGTAAACTTTTCCATCGGGATCCCGATTCTTGACAGCACAACAGTCCAAGTCACACACAGAGGAGGCCGTCTGACAAGAATCGGGATCCCGATGGAAAAGTTTACGGCAAACAATGAAGTTAGTAAAGGTTTTTTCATGCATTTAATTTAGTTATTTAATTAGATTCTAAAAACTATAAAGAAGTAGAATTGTTCAATATCTCTGACAGATGTAACTTTTTTATCCCCCTCCCCTCCCGTTAATGATCATCGATCAAACACACTGCAGAAGCATTGTGGTTTCTAATCTTTCTCCATCCACAATGTCAAAGTTTTTAAAAACTTACTTATTTAGATTCTAGAAGCTGTAAAAAGGTAGAATTGTTGAATATCTCACATAATTTTTTGTGTCGCCCCCCTCCTCTCCACTAATGAATCAATAAGCAAACGTCTTGCAGAAGTCTTGAATTTTCCAGTCTTTCAGCATCCAGATTATCAAATATTTAGTTAATCAACTAAAACTGATTAACTAACTGTCATGAATAAGTAACATTAGATAAATGCAATCTTGTAATAAAAATATGCTGACTGAATTTTTCGAGGTCCCCCCCTCCATTACTTATTATGAAATTATGCTTCAGATTATTTTCTAATACCTAAATAGCTGAAGAAAAAATTCTGCTACTGGTTGCAATAGCAATTATACTATTACTTAGGACTATAATTATAAAATGAATAAGTACCTATTCATAATAGGTTTTTTGTCAGATTTATCATCAGTCACATCATCTAAACGGTGCATATGAAAAGGAATCATAACAATAATGGACATCCATAACAAAAGCATATAACGGCTTTCCCATGTACTGACATCTTGTGGATTTTGCTTACTCAAAAGAGACAATACAGGTTCAACATCACTAACCTATAATAATAAAAAGTAAAAGATTAAACACAGTTTGTTAAATGCTACATCACAGCTTTAAGATTTTAGACATATAAGTACTCTAAAAACTATGCATTACATCTCTGCTGCATATACAATTGCACATTAAATAAAATATACAAAACTGGAAAAATGCTTGTTCATTGAAATCTGCTGTTGATATTTTTATTGCCAATATATTTGTTGAACTAATTACTTTTTTTTTTTAATAATATTTATTTATTTCTAGTAATATACATTTTTTTTTTTTTCTATAAGTTTTAAAAAGATCGAAAGAAATAAGAAATATATTAAAAACAATTAAAAAATACCTTACATTAAATCCTTTAAAAAAGTGATGAGCTTATATATTTCGGTTCCGACCGGAACCATCTTCAGAGCTCGACGACGGCAAAATGCTCGGTGGCTCAATCTCTTTCTTCATTGTCTCCATCCGTCATTTCTTCACTTCTTTTCTTGTATTTAAAAAACTGTTTCCATTCCGGTGGGATCAAACTGTGTTCAAGTCACTTACTGTGTCACTGGTTGTCAAAATCTCAAATGCTTCTCTTTTAAGTGCATATTTATGTGAGTTGAAAGGAGCAATTTTATGAAAGTTAATTGAATCAATATTAATGGGTTTAGTGTTATTAGTTCTTGAAAAAGCAGTGGATGGTTTGTTGTGTTTAAGGTCGGCATGGTGTTCCGAAATCCTGTCTTTAATTTTGCGTTTAGTCATACCGATATAGCTAGCTTTATTTTTATCATAGTCTTGAAAATTTGTTTTGTATATGCCTGTGGTTTAATTAAAATCAGGGTTGGCAGGTTTTTGACACGTGACACTTTTTGACGGTTTAAACCATGGTTAAAACCGTCATGTCAAAAATGTCAAAAACCTATATTTATAATTTAATTGACATAAACAAAACTTAGTTTAACAAAATATAGTTTATAAAGATTTTTTGAAAAGTAAATAGATTGATGTTCTTTGAAAAACACATTGTTACAACATTTTGATTAATACAAAAAACAAAACTTTAGACTTTTGAAATTTTATTATGAATTATTTCTATGTTCCTTCAAAATATGCTGTGATACTTTTATATATTATGAAATTTATTTATAATTAAGCTTAATATAGTATATGTTAAACTTAGTTATGTAAAACTTTAAAAATATAGTTGTTTTTAACCCCTTAACCTACAATGACAGGCATAGCCCGCGTACGATGGTCGGGCCAGAAGTGAATATTACGTGGAATATTTGATCCGCAATTACAGTCTGATGCAATAATTGTTTATTACAAAATGTTTATTTATACAAAAATCCAAAATACAAAATTAGTAATATGTAACGGTATGATATAGTTCAAAACATTCTGGTACATGTAACGGAACTTTACACTTTTTACACTCCCATGTTGTTTCCTTACGTTTTTTATTTTTGTGACAAACTGTACAACGTTTTGACGGTTAGTGCTGGACGATATCAGAAATTAAATATCGCGATGTATCACCAAGTTAATATCGATATTAGTGATATATTGCGATATTTCTTTCAAGGCAGGAAAAAATAGACATTTGTTATTTTTAAAGACATATGCACACGAATTTTAAAGTATACAAGTATAGAGTGTTTTCCATGTATTTTCTGGTATATTACTACCATAACTTTATCATTAAAAAAAAAAAAAAAATCATAAAAAGTGAATTAATGTTTTGTGTTTCTTATAACTTATACTATTGCTTTTTAGTATACCTCTGTATAGTTTATCCTCTATTCTTTCCATTTTAAGCTTTAATTATTTTAAAATCATATTTTAACACAGCTAATATGTGATCTGTGTTTTATTTGTACCAAGTATATCAAAATTCATAATTCTACTAAAAATAAAGCTTCAGAAAAATTGTCTTAAGATGTAGGTATTAAATAAAAATGAAAATCATTTTAAATAGTTCAGAATTGCCATTATAAATAGTTCAGAATTGCCATTGAATACATCTTTTTTGGTTGTAGAAAGTAATATTTTTTACTTAAAACTCTTATATGCATCCTAAATGTCAGTTACTTGTCATTTTTATTTTTGTATCCTCTTACCAAATCATTACAATATCTTTTAAATATATATGTTCAATTCACATTCGTAATAGTTTCACAATAATTGGAATTTGAATTACATATTATATATATATGTGTGTGTGTGTGTATGTATGTATACATTGTCAGTATAAAAATTATATTATTTAAACAAAATTATGTTGAAGTTTCATTTTGTAACTTAATTACTTTGTAATTTGTTACTTTGTAACTCATTTTGCATTTAAACCAATTTTATTTAACATGTACGGCTTTAAAAATAAAATAAATAAATAAATAAATAAATGGAAAGAGAAAAAATAAATGCTACATAAAAAAAGTAATAAACTATTCAATATTATATAATTCTATAAAGAAACTGTCACTGTAAAATTACTGACCATAAAACTTTATTTTACATCAGTTAGATAGCACCCTTTCTCCCTTCCCATGTTATCCAATGGGATTTTTGTCGCTTCGTTTTATAAAAATACTTTATTCAAAAATGAACTTTTTCGAATTCTGTTTTTTGAATATTACTCTTTGAACAGGTCGTCTTTTAGCTTAGTGAGCAATTTTTCGAAAAAATAAATTTAAATATTTTACTTAGAGATCCACACTTAGAGTCTATAATTTACTTATTGAAATGAAATATTTAAATTAATTTTTTCGAAAAATTGCTCACTAAGCTAAAAGGCGACCCGTTCAAAGAGTGATATTCAAAAAACAGAATTTGAAAAACTTCATTTTTGAATGAGATATTTTTATAAAACGAAGCAACGAAAATCCCATTAGATAACATTAGAAAGGAGAAAGGGAGCTATCTGACTGATGTACAGTCTTAATAAAACAAATATTTTATCGAAATATTTAATAATAATAAAATAATATTTAAAAAAAATTACATTCCATAATTGCTTATATTTTCAGAAGTTTTTTATTAAACGCTAAGAAAATTTGCAAAAAAACTCTTCTAGTATCAGTTCGGCTTTGATGATCTTTATTAAACACATGTTGAAGCATGTTATTGGCCATTTTATATCGACACTTTGAAATAGACCGATATCAATGAACCAATAGCAGGAAAGGAGCTAAAACTGAAGATATTGTTTTCATTTGTCATTTTGCCTTTTCTGTGGTTTCCATCACCTACGATATGCATGAATGTAGAGTGGGAATTCAATATAGTGTAATATATCAGAACCCATAATAGATATCTCGGATAGGGATATATCGTTTTGACTAATATCAAATCTCTTTCCTAGTAAACACACCTGCTGATTATAGGTATTGTGATATTGGAGTATGTTTGATGAATTTTTTCTGAAGGAGTAGAACCGTGACCTTGAACGAAGTCAGCTTATTCACGGGATAATCAAAGCAGATGGCTTTCAATAAATACTGTTTTTTTTTTTTTTTTAATTATGCGGTGGCCTTTTTAAAGCAGTGATGTTTAGATTTGAGGTTATGAAGGATGAGAAAGTATATGTATTGCAATAGAGATCGTTTGGCGTGGGGTTATTTTTTCTAGTTTATCAGTGAGTAATTAGAGGAAAGTAGAAAATGAGTATTAGAATAAGATATTCGGCGCTTTTTTTCTTCGGTTCTCGTTAGCTGTTGTATGTTGGCTGATCGGGTTTCATTCGCTCGAGTTTCGTTCACTCGGGTGCGCACTCGGCAATATCGTTAAAGGGATATATTGGAGGAGCTAGATCTTAAATATTGTTATCGGGATATTAAAAAAATATCGATACTTGGGGATATATTGATAAATAATCCAGTCCTATTGACAGTCTTGATTTAGAGGGTGTTGGATCAATGTGCTTTGGAAAATGAGCCCAGTCCTTCGCGTACAGTCTGTCTGGCACATCTCCGACAGATGATACGCCTCGTTCTCTATAAATCGGTTTTGGCATATTCTTCAATAGAGATTCGGCTATATTGATCCTATAGTCGACATAGCATTGTTTCTTTCCATCATTCAGGTTTTTCCATAAAATGTAAGAGTTAAAAAGACCAATATCAAACAGATAAATTTTTTTTTTTTTGTATCCTGTCATGTATTTCCGCATTACTGGAAAACATGCCAATATTTGATCTTGGAGATCAATTCCGTTTATTCCGTGGTTGTACTTTGCAATACAACTCGGTTTTAGGGTGTGGTTGAATCCTTGTGAAATAATTTCGACTGCTTCATGTTTTGTCGACATCATATATACATCTCGCTTATCTTTCCATTTTATAGCGAGTATTCGGTTGCAGCTTCTTATTACGTATTCCCCCCCCCCCTTTTTAATTTTACACTGCACAAATCTTTTGGCATATTCTTCCTATTCGAACGTACTGTGCCAATTACATTTGTTTTATATTTATGTGATAACGTCATAAATAATTTTGGGGAAGAATACCAATTGCCCATGTATAAAGTGTGACCCCTGTGCAGCACTGACTCAGCAAGCTCTTTGACAACACATTCCAAAGCGCTGTCATCACAGTTTATTTTATCGTTGCCGGTATAAATTTTAAATTGATAACAATAGCCTGACTCAGACTCACATAATTTATAAATTTTGACGCCAAACCTTGCCCTTTTGGATGGATTGAATTGCTTATACGATAGACGCCCCCTGAATTTCATAAGCGATTCATCAATAGAAATGTCTTTTTTCATTACATACACTTCTTTAAATTTTTGGTTCAAAAAATTAATAACAGGTTTAATCTTGCTCATTTTATCGGTATTGGCAACCAGATTATTGTTTGAGAAATGCAAAAACCTTGTAATTTGTAGATATCTCTTCAAAGGCATTGATTTTCTAAACATGGGCGTTTCGATAACAGCCCTCTTCGACCAATTCATTTGGATTTTTGGTTTTTTTACCTGTGACATTATAATGGTCAAGGCGAAATATCTTTTCATTTCGGTAGAGTCTACAGGAAACCAAGCGTCGTCGATTTTTCGTGTTCTATGTGGATTTTCTTGTATTTGATCTGCATACTGGTTAGTTTCGGTCACAATATTGTTCCAAAATATGTCATCAAATATTAGATTAAATATATCAAATTCTCCTCCACTTCCTCCTAATTGACATAAGGCTCCCTCTGTAAGGCCAGGAGTCATCGTATAGTCCCAGATTTTTGGACTATTTCTTATTTCCTTCCAAGGCCAGGACTCTGGTAGTTGATCGTCATCGGATGTATCATCAATAACTAATCGCCTACACTTTCTTCGAACTCGACATATATCGTCACTACTGTCACTTTCGTTAGCAAAATTATCAGCATAATTCTCACTGCTTTCATCATGAAATCTCTTTCTTGAGAACATCTTCTGGGGTTGCTTTTCTAGGATTTACGAACGCAAATTTCGACGTGCGAATGTGACCAAGAACAACTTGACACTGATCACGATCCGAAGAGATAACAGAAATACATCACGAGCCTTGTCTGTGCTATCTGCAAACCGCGATCGTCCTACCACTGGCGATGCCCGTCAATTTTACAATTGGCCCAATCAGCATGTTACACAAGTCATGCGAATTACTCGAATGCTGCGCGAGCTTGTATACGATTTCGGCCCAACATCTTCGAATCTAAATCGTAGGTTAAGGGGTTAATAAGATATTATAAATAAGTATGTTTTAAAAGGTAAACATATTAATGTTTTTGGAGAAACAAACATTATAACATTTTGATTAATATACAAACACAAGTTTAGGCTTCTAAAATTCATGATTTATAAAACATTGACGCATCATTTTGATTGATGAATCATTTTATTTGCAATATAACATTGTATATTTTAATTTTTTTAGTATTGTGCTTTTAGTATTATGTATTTAATCTTTAAAATAAAAATGCATAGCCTAATATTTTGTATTTAAATATTTTATAGAAAAATATAACTTTTTTTTTTTTTTTTTTTTTTAATGACTGCTGATATTGCAAGTTCATAAGAAAAAGCAATAATTCTGAATATTAAGCAAGCTTGAATTGCGTCTGAAATTTTTATAATTACCGTGAGACAAGAAAAATATGAATGCTTTCTGGACAGGTATAAATTGCAATACATTTAATATTTACTCGTACAGACTCTTAAAAAAACTATTAGTCTAAGTTGTAGGGCCCACCAGCGGCCAAGTGGTTCTACGATCAAAGCTGGTAGACGTGAGGTGCCAGGTTCAATCCCAGGGCATGCTCGTCGGCCTAGACGTTCAGAGTTTTTCAGGGGTGTTTGTGTTCAGGGTTTACCCCTGTTTTCAGGGTTTTTACTCTAACCTATCTGTATTTTCATATTTCCTATAAAGTTATTTTTTGCTTTCATTGTTTGTTCATTTGTTATCCAGGTGATATGTGAATGAAATATAAAGGGATTGAGGGCTTCTGGCCTAAATAGTTTGAGTATTATTTGATATTTTGGATTTTTTCTAATTTGAGGCTCTAATTTTCAGGGTTTTTACCTTTGAGTCACAATCACCCCATTTCATGGTTTTCTCTGAAATTTGCATAAATATGGGCTAGGACTCTTTAGAAAGACCCCTACGGAGGGCACTCCTTCTTAGGCCTAAGACCCTAGAGTAGTCAATCAACCTTACTCCCAAAACACCAAACACCAATAGTCCAAGCTATAAACAGGTACAAATATTTATTTTTATACAATCAATAATAATAATAAATAGATAAAAATTTATAAAGAAATGATAAAGTGTAATAAATACAGATATAATTATTTTCAAATTCATATTAATTTACTGCCCACACATATTATGTTTTACTTAAAGAAAAAAAAATCCTATATTCCTGTTAAAACCCGAATAAACTACTACGTCAGAAACGCCAAAAGAAAATTATTTGCGATGCATACAGCTGTTTCGGTAGCCTTAAGCGTACCGTAGTAGTTTATTCGGGTTTTAATATTCCAACGCCAAGTCTCCTGTTATCACCTGTATTCCTGTGTTTTCATGGCTTATGTGAAAATTCATAAGTAACATTGGAATTTTAGAATTTCATAAATATTAATATAAATAAACATACAAAATATGTCTATGTATTCTTTGTATATATTTCTTAGGTTATAAACCAGTTAATTTACCTAAATTTTTATAAATTATCTATGAATTGTTTTAAGATTTGTTAATTTATAAACAGCATAATATTTAGATATTCACTTGTATATGGCAAATATTACTAAATCCTATTTCTAACCTGATTCTAGCTCATTTATAGATTTTGAATTTTGACAATACAGGTTTTTGACGGTAGAGGTTTCTGATGGGTTTTTGACGGTTTAAACCAGGTTTTAACCATTGTCATGTCAAAAACCACTTTTTGACGTCAAAAACCCAACCCTGATTAAAATGAATAGGGTCTTTTTCATTACGGATATGTTGGTAAATATTTTTATTTGGCCTAATCGGAATGTTAACATTATATATTTTAGCTTCATTTTTGATAAATTACTTTACATAAAAAACTTTAAACTTGCCTCATTACCGAGCATGGGTGAAAGTAAAAAATTTTCGCTGGACTGAAGTAAATATATATATTTTTTATAATATTGGGTAAAATATAATAAACTCATACATAATGTATATAGATATTCAAAACATACATTTCCAAAGGTTACATTAATAAGCATAAGTATGAAAACTTAGGAAAATTATTTATTAATATAATTGAATTAACATTAATAGGGATTATAACACATAAAAAAAGACTGAATTCAGTCAATAGACTGAAAACTTTCACCCATGTTACCGAGCCGTAAATTTTTTACCTGGACGCCCAGGCCTCTTCGGCGGCATCATCTGTTGTGAAGTTCACTTGACACTGAAATCCGTGGGTGGCTCTTTCCATGAGGTGTTGCCACGCTCTATTTGGGGCCACTGCGCCGCTGTCATTGCACACATTAGGATTGGTAGCTATTTCGGTGGATTCGCGGAACATTGCGTAATGATAGTTATTATAGTCGGCCAATTTTTTAGTTTCGTTAAAGTTTATTTCAATATTTTCACTATTATATGTTTTTGCGAGAGCGGTATTTACTTTGCCAATTTTAATGTCGTATTTATGCTCATTAATTCAGGTTTTAATTTTTCTTTTAGTAACGCCGATGTATGAACCTTTATTTTTATTTTGATTAATGAACGGTATTTTATAAATTCCGGCGGTTTCAACTGGTGAAATGGGATCTTTATTGCTACGTATTAATTGAAAAATGTTTCTATTAGGTTTTATGGGGATATTGATAACGTATTTATTAGCTGAATTTTTAATTCTATTGGTGGTTCCCCGATCATATGGTATTGAAGAGGTAAATCTAGAGGGGGGGGGTTTGAAAATTTGGAATAATACAGTATAGGATCCGTTATCCAGAAAGCTTGGGACCTGGGATATTCTGGATAAGGGGTTTTTCCGTAATTTGGAACCCTTTATTATATGTATAAAAATAGTACAAAATAATTTCATAAATAGCAGTGAAAGTGATAAACATGAATAATATATATAAATACTTTACCTATATATTTGTTCATTTAATAAATTATTTCCATAAAAAAAAAAAAAAAAAAAAAAATCTTAATTAGAATTTTAAACTACAAATAATAATAAAAATAAACATATATAAAAAGCAATTTTGGACCTGAGAGTAAAATTCTCTCATTTGGATTTTGCAAACATTTCTATATTTTTCCTTGCTTATAGTGTGTCTGTTACTAATTGTTCATAAATGTTTCAAATACTTTTAGCACATAATACTAAAATTTTATGAAATGAATTCTAAAAATAATGGGAATTAATAAAAACTATTTAAAAATTTATAACAATTGAGACTTCATGCAAGCGACCTGAGTTCAAGAATAAAATTAATCTGTTATTGGGCAATTTAAGAAGTATGTGTTATTAATGTTTATCTGTTATAATATACCATAAAAATTCATTTTCTAACCTAAATTTGCAAAATTTTTACTAATTATCAATTTTGTGCTCACCATATTTCACCAGAATAACACTGTAGCATTAAAGAAAGTATTTTGTAAAACTATAATTCTGACCACTGCTCTTGTATAACTTTAATTCTTAAATTTTACAAAAATTAAAAATTTTTGTAGTTGGCATTTTGCATTCTGGTTTTCGGAACATTCTGGATAACGGGTTTCCGGATAACGGATCCTATATTGTATTTAGATTTTTTAATCTGTTTTTAACTAGTTTGTTGATGATTTTATTGGGGTATCCCGCTTTTTTAGTAAATTCTTTAATAATATTTATTTCTTGGTTTAAGTCTTCAGTTTCCTCACAGATTAGAATGCCACGATTAATATATGAATGAATGTCAAGTGAACTTCACAACAGATGAAGCCGCTGAAGAGGCCTGGGCGTCCAGGTGAAAAATTTACGACTCGATAATGAGGCAAGTTTAAAGGTTTTTATGTAACGTAATTTATAGTAATGTCTCGTTTAATTTATATAACTTTTTATGTTTATTTTTTATTTTGATGGCGACACCTTTACAATATGGAATCGCGAAAGTTAAGGAAGGTTTAGTTTTTTGTGTATTTGTAATATAATTAAGGGATTTAATGCATTTTTTATAGAATTTATCCACAATTTTAGGGTTGTAGTTGGCTTTTTTAGCAATACATTTAATAAATTTTAGTTTGGTATTTAAAAGGGTTTTATTAGAACAGATGAGAATTGTGCGGTTAATATAAGATCGTAAAGCGGCATCTTTATAAGGAAGGGTGCGACATTTATTGTTAATAATTTTGTTATTATTTGTAGGTTTACAGAAAACAGTAATCAATGGTATGGTTTTGGTTTTTGGTAATATAAACGTCAAGAAAAAATTTAAACTATTGTTATTTTCAGTTTCATTTGTAAATTTGATGAGAGGATCGAGTTTATTAAGTTCAAAAAGGAGATTTTCAGATTTAATATTTTGGGGGATAACCAGTGATGCCAGATGGTCGAAAATTATTTCCCCAAACAGGTCTTCAAATTTCCCCAAATCACGGTTTTTTTTTCGAAAAAATCCCCAACTTGATTTCTACTAAAAATGGAAAATAAAATTTTTTTCAAAAAAAAAAAAAAAATATCAAGCAGATTTTTCTATGATTTAAGCTCAGATTGTTCCCCAAATGAAGGCAATTTTTGAAAAAAATCCCCAAATAACAATAAAGCTATTGAAAGTCTCTAGACATAGGGATAAATCATTACGTTACCAACATTGACAGAAAGTTGAAAAACGCCCCCAGATTTGTCCCCACAAACATTTGGTCTCCAAAATTGTCCCCAGAAGCCTCAAAACTCCCCAAAATGGGGACAAAATCCCCAATCTGGCATCACTGGGGATAACGGTAAAAATGTCGTCAACATAGCGGACCCAGAGTTTGCAGTTATTAATAATATTATGAGTGGTATTTTCAAGGTTCCTCATTTTTAGTTCAGCTATAATTCCTGAAGTTGGAGATCCCATAGGGATGCCCTGAGTTTGTTTATAGAAAAAAACCATCAAAAAAGAAAAAAGATTCGTTAAGTAAAAGATTACTGATACGCATTAATGTTTCACCTATTTTATTATCCCTGAATTGGCTGATGATTCTAGACTGAATGATATCGCTGATTTCTGTAGTGTTAATAGAGGGATACAAATCTTTAACATCGAAACTATTAAGTGTGTCTTGAAAAAGGATTTTAGTTTCACGAAGTTTTGGAATAAATGATTCTGTGGAATTAATGAAGTAATTAGAGGGGGGAAGTAAAGACTTATAAATATTTTTCATATAAAGTTCTAGACAATAGGTGGGACTTGATTTGTTGACAATGGGGCGAAGAGAGGGAAGGATTTTTATGATCTTTATATTTTCCAAATAAAGGGGGGATAATAGAAGCATGGTTATTAAAGACGGGAGGGGTATTATTAGGCCAAGTTCCAGTTTTTATTAATGATTTAGTCTTTTCAATAAGTTTATTTAGAGGGGAATGTGAAAGTTTAACGGCATTCAATTTTAAAATAGTATCTCGCATCATTTCTTTATAATGATCCCTATCCATAATTGTTAACAGATTGGTTTTATCGGACATTAAACAGGTCAGGTTACTTTTATTTTTTAGTTCTTGGATGCTTTTAATATTGCTATGGTCAAAGTTTTTGTCAGTATTTTTAAGAGAGTTGATGGCAGTGTGTCTAATAGCGGGACGTTTTTGAGGAGGAATAAAGTCGAGAGTGGTTTTGATATGAGCAATAGAATCATTTATATTAAATTTATCGTTAAGGATGAATTTAGGGCCAAGTTTCAAAATAGTATCTTGATGGGTATTATCAACTCTCTTAAAAATACTGACAAAAACTTTGACTATAGCGATATTAAAAGCATCCAAGAACTAAAAAATAAAAGTAACCTAACCTGATGACCGATAAAACCAATCTGTTAACAACTATGGATAGGGATTATTATAAAGAAATGATGCAAGATACTATTTTAAAATTGAATGCCGTTAAACTTTCACATTCCCCTCTAAATAAACTTATTGAAAAGACTAAATCGTTAATAAAAACTGGAACTTGGCCTAATAATACCCATCCCATCTTCAATAACCATGCTTCTATTATCTCCCCTTTATTTGGAAAATATAAAGATCATAAAAATCCTCTCTCTCATTGCCCCATTGTCAACAAATCTGAAGGTCCCACCTATTGTCTAGAACTTTATATGAAAAATATTTATAAGTCTTTACTCCCCCCCTCCCCTTCTAATTATTCCATTAATTCCACAGAATCATTTATTCAAAAACTTAGTGAAACTAAAATCCTTTTTCAAGACACACTTAATAGTTTTGATGTTAAAGATTTGTATCCCTCTATTAACACTACAGAAATCAGCAATATCATTCAGTCTAGAATCATCAGCCAATTCGGGGATAATAAAACAAGTGAAACATTAATACGTACCAGTAATCTTTTACTTAACAAATCTTTTTTTCTTTTTTGATGGTTTTATATATAAACAAACTCAGGGCGTCCCTATGGGATCTCCGATTTCGGGAATCATAGCTGATATAAAAATGAGGAACTTTGAAAATACTGATCATAATATAATTAACTGCAAACTCTGGGTCTGCTATGTTGTCGACATTTTTACCGCTATCCTCCAAAATATTAAACCTGAAAATCTCCTTTTTGAACTTAATAAACTCGATCCTCTCATCAAATTTACAAATGAAACTGAAAATAACAATAGCTTCAATTTTCTTGACGTTTATATTACCAAAAACCAAAACCATACCATTGATACTACTGTTTTCCGTAAACCTACAAATAATAATGAAATTATTAACAATAAATGTCGCACTCCCCTTCCTTATAAATACGTTGCTTTACGATCTTATATTAACCGCGCAATTCTCATCTGTTCTAATAAAACCCTTTTAAATATCAAACTAAAATTTATTAAAAGTATTGCTAAAAAAGCCAACTACAACCCTAAAATTGTGGATAAATTCTATAAAAAATGCATTAAATCCCTTAATTATATAACAAATGCACAAAAAACTAAACCTTCCTTCACTTCCGCGATTTCATATTGTATCCATCAAAATTGTATCCATTCATATTGTCCTCCATCAAAATCAAAAATAAAGCTAAAAAATATAATGTTAACATTCCGATCAGGCTAAATAAAAATATTTACCAACGTATCCATAATGAAAAAGACCCTATTCATTTTAATCAAACTGCAGGCATATACAAAATAAATTTTCAAGACTATGATAAAAATAAAGCTAGCTATATCGGTATGACTAAACGCAAAATTAAAGACAGGATTTCGGAACACCATGCCGACCTTAAATGCAACAAACCATCCACTGCTTTTTCAAGAACTAACAACACTAAACCTATTAATATTGATTTAATTAACTTTCATAAAATTGCTCCTTTTAACTCACATAAATATGCACTTAAAAGAGAAGCACTTGAGATTTTGACAACCAGTGATGCAGTAAATGACGTTGAACAAAGTTTGATCCCACCTGAATGGAAACAGTTTTTTAAATACAAGAAAAGAAGTGAAGAAATGATGGATGAAGACAATGAAGAAAGAGAATGAGCCACCAAGCATTTTGTCGTCGTCCAGCTCTGAAGGTGGTTCCGGTTGGAACCGAAATATATAAGCTCATCATTTTTTTAAAGGATTTAATGTAAGGTAATTTTTAATTATTTGGAACAGCTTTACTATACGGCACCCATTGCTTATTGCCATTGCCGATGTTTTGATCACGTGGTATGATAGTGTTTTGATTCGTTTTGTGAGTCGGTACTGCGAATCGTGAATCGAATCAAAATGTTATGAAACAATACTTTTCATTATTACGAAACATTTTTTTTATGTTTCACTATGTTTTCTGCTGTTTGCTCGCTTCGCGAGCATTAAAACCAATAAAAACATCACTGGACGCCCCTAATTCGTGGAGCATGAATCAGTAAAAGCATGAAAATTCATAGAACAGCGGTCACTAGGTTTTCTGCTGTTTGCTCGCTTCGCGAGCATTAAAACAAAAAAAAAACATCACTGGACGCCCCTAATTCGTGGAGCATGAATCAGTAAAAGCGTGAAAATTCTTAGAGCAGCGGTCACTATGTTTTCTGCTGTTTGCTCGCTTCGCGAGCATTAAAATTAAAAAAAAACATCATTGGACGCCCCTAATTCGTGGAGCATGAATCAGTAAAATCGTGAAAATTCATAGAGCAGCGGTCACTATGTTTTCTGCTGTTTGCTCGCTTCGCGAGCATAAAACAAAAAAAAACATCACTGGACACCCCTAATTCGTGGAGCATGAATCAGTAAAAGCATGAAAATTCATGGAGCCGCGGTCACTATGTTTTCTGCTGTTTGCTTGCTTCGCGAGCATTAAAACCAAAAAAAAAAATCACTGGATACCCCTAATTAGCGATGCATGAATCAGTAAATGTTACGTTTTGATACAACAGAAAAAAGTATCGATACTCTGATTCGGGTCTCGAATCACCATCATATCACGCGATCAAAACATGGGCAACGGCAATAAGCAATGGGTGCCGTATAGTAAAGCTTAGCCAATTATTTTTAATGAATTTTAATCCTTTGTAAATAAAAATATGTATTAAGAAATATATTGTAGTTATAATTCATCAACTGTGCTTCTACTTTATTATTATTTATTTAATATGAATATATTACTATAAATAAGCAAATATTGTATACTATTTGTCAGCGCGTTTATCTTATCAAGGCTAAATGGGCTCATTAGAGCTTGGGATGGTTGGTGCTGTAGCATTCGCACCTTGCTCCTTATTTCATAAAGAAATTATATATTGATAAGTGTTGAGGAGGGGGGGGGGGGAGAAATTTTCAAATGAAAAATGTTAATTTTTAAAAAACTTCTTAAAACTAGTTGGCATAGGTGGACTCTGCTCAGTTCCCCATCATATTTATGTTCTCATAAATTTCTAGTGCGAGACATATTATAATCATGTTAAAAGAAATGAATATGACGAAAGCTTGATACAGTGACAGAATGAAATCCATGTCTAATAGGCTATCCACCGTTCACTTCGATATATTTATCTCATTCTAATCTATTAATTTATTTTATCAGGGTCGATTCCGTTGTTTAGTTTTCATGCTACTGTTACCAATGCAATAATCCTCACAATTCATATTTATATGAAAAATTTACAATTTCGATATGTTGATAAAATCGTAAATTACGAATAATTTCCTATTAGAATATTTATATTCAATCATGTTCAAACAAATATCATAAATGTAATTTTGAAGTTGTCTAATGTATTTATGATCCTCAAAATGGAAGTTTATGCAAAATTTTGCCATATTCTGACATGTTAAGTAAAGCGTAAATTCCAAATAACTTACAAATTTTTTAAATTGAAAAAATCATAGTCTATGATATTCATGCCAGTATCCTAAATAATATTTCGAAAGTGGCTTGACATCTTTACAATAAAAATATCCCTCTAAGATTGACGTTTATGTGAGAATTTGCTCTATTCTGCCATGTTAAGAAATTTGTAAATTTCCAATAACTTAAGAAATTTTAAGATTCGAAAATTCATAGTCATTAATATTCATGCCAGTGTCCTAAATAATATTTCAAAAGTAGTCTGACATCTTTACGATGAAAATCTCTCTCAAAATTGACGTTTATGTGAAACTTTGTCCTATACTGTCATGTTAAGAAATTCGTAAATTTCAAATAACTTGCGAAATTTTTAAAGTAGCATATTTATAGTTACTGATGTTTATTCCGGCATCAAAACCGATATTTTAAAACTGGTTTGACATTTTCACAGTAAAAAGTTTCCATTTAATGCATGTTTAAGTGAATTTTTGTCCTATTCTCCCATGTTAAGAAAATCGTAAATTTCTCATAACTTACGAAGTTTTTTAGTTCGAATGCTGCAAATGAATAGGTTCTTGCCAGTATCGAAAGTAATATTTTAAAAAAACTGATATCACCTCTCTGCGATCATTTGTTCGTGAGATATCGTGTTAACAGACTAACAAACTAACGGACTAACACACTAACGGACTGACCCACTAACAGACACCATACAAATTTTGTCATTTTCGGATTCCTCACACCTGAAAACGTATAAAAAAGTAAAAAAACCGAGGTCAAAATTTTTCATGATTAGTACCTAAGTTCCAAATACCTATACTATGATGGGGAACTAATTAATAACAATTATATGTATTACATTGTAAAAAGTGAAATATGTCTTATTTTAGTTAAAAATAGTCATAATCAGGTAAAATAATAATAATAATAATAATTTTAAAATTATTATTTTTAAAATAAGAGATGGCAGTATTATATGAGTGGACAATATCTAATCTCACTGACAGTCAAGGCCCATTTAGGAAAATTTCTTTCCACACAAACTGGGTGAGAATTTTTCACCATTACTCAGTTAAAAAAAAAAAAAAAAGTGAAATTTCTAAAAAGAATGTGAGAACCGAAAAATACTTTAAAAAAAAATTCTGGATTAATGTAACTTGCTAATGATATCCAGTTTTACAGAACATTGGTATAATTTAAGTTTAATTGTTTAAATACGAGTTAAAATCACGTTACCATACCCGACGCAGGGCTCTAGTCCCATGGACTCAGGATATTTAAAGCCTAGCAGAAGCACTGAATACATATGAATACAATGATCATATTATGAATATAGTATGAAATACTGTGTTTATCTTAAAAAAAAAAAAAAAAAAAAAAGATAATGATTCCTTTTAGACAGTTATGAATATACTATGCAAGAAACATTGTACTTTTTATAAAATATGTGCAGGTGTTTTTTTTACTATAGATAATTAATAATAAGGAAAATTTTTCAAACAAAAAGTTGTTTTCTCTGAAATAAAAATTAAAAAGTTGTAAAAAAAAAGTGTTTTTAAAGGAATCAAGTCACCCTAATAATATAGGTACACAGTGAATTTAAATAAAATTGTAGCAGTGTAATAAACAATCCTAATGTAGCAAAATACACCAAAATATTGGTGTTGACACAATTTTCAAAAATATGTAACACTTATTTCATGACTAAATAAATAAACACGAAATTTCATCAGGGGAAACAAAGTAAGCACAAATGCTGGTTGCATGTGTTTAAGCTACACTCATGTTTTTGACCACTTATTTAGTTCTGTTTAGTAATTCAGTTTCTATTCATCATTGGTAACAATATTAATTTATAGTAAAAATTTTAAATAAACTTTCACAGGTATAACATGGATATCACAAGTACGATACATGTGTCATTTTCTTTATGGAAATTCTTGGCATAGTTGTGTTAATGGTACATCAGAATTAATAATGATAAAATGCATATTTTAAAAGCATGCTAGTCAAAAACATTATTTGTAAGCAGACTTATTACTTCCACAAACATACCTCATGTGGTAAATGTCTTAAAACTACTTTATAACCTCTAACTTTAGTAATAATATATAAAAACTTGAAAGCCAAATGTTGAAGTTTACCACTCTTTTCATCATTTCGTGCTATGCTTAATAAACGATTTAAAAAATCGTCCAAATAACGATCTAAAAGGTGGGGTTGTTCTTGATACTGATTTAAAATATAAATAAAGCGTTCAATAACTTTCTCAGAAAGAGACTGATCATTGTATACATCTTTTAATTGATCTATCAAATTAACTATTTCATCATATTCTTTAAAAAATTCTAAAGCACATCCTAAACCAATTGAATCTGTATCATCTGCGTTTCCTTCACTTAAAGTTCTGTTTCGGCTGGTATCCATAGTGCTCTGCACTGCTCTGTTTTGAAAGTAATAAAACCGTGTTTAGATGTTTGCTCACTGTATTAGACTGCTGTTTGGCATTTGAAAATAAATAAATAAATAAGAAAAAATACTTTTATTGTAAAATAGATACAACGTGTTTAAAAGATGAGTATATGACATGATGTTATAAGTACTGATGGTATTTTTATTAAAATTTTAAAGTGGTATTTATCATTTTAATTATTTTTCGCTCCATTTTCCGAAGCATGGAAACAACACAACACAGCAAAAGGCTAATACATTGTTATTGTTTTTCTTTTTCATCTCGTCGGCCGTCTGCAACTTGAAAATTTCGGCCTGTACTATTTATTTATTTATTTGTACTTAAATTAATTATGGCTGACGAAGTGGATGGAACTACTGAAAATAATGAGGATCAGAAGCCTCAAAAGAAAACAGCAAAACATGATAGTGGAGCTGCAGATCTTGAAAAAGTTACAGATTATGCAGAAGAAACAGAAATCAGTGGTCAGGATATTACAGGGGTAAACGAATTTTTTCATGTTCAAATTTCCATGTTACAAGTTACCAAATGTTCAAATTACAAATAAAGTTTTAAAATATAAAAGTATTTTATAGTCATGGCTATAGTAGAGCCTATATGTATGTTTTTTAGCTCTCTCCTTATGAAATTTCGTAAGTATAGGGAAAAATAGGTATGGCAGATTAAATTACTTTTATTGATCTCATTTTCACAATATATCAAAGTTTCATCAAAATTTGTCTTAATTACGCACTGGTTGCTATAGGATCTAGTACGATATCACTGTCTCCTAAAACAGACAAAAAAAAAAAAAGTCAAAGGTGAAGACCATTATTAAAGCTATATCGCTTTTTCGTATAAATATTTTCTCTATATAGGATATTTTAATAATATTTTTCTGCTTTTGTCTTGTATTATGCACTATTAATATTCCTTTTCCTTTACAGTGAAAGGCAAAATAACGAATAGGCGAGTAGTAGGGCCCCTCAGTGGTTAATAAGCAAAGGAGGGTGTGGAGATTTTTATTATTTTTACCCCCTGGTATTATTTTTAAAATAGTAGAAAGTATTAAATTGGGTCTGAAATTTTAGACAGTTTTCCAATAGCATTTTTTTTTTTTTTTTTTTGCATCTATCTGCAGCAAAATAAAATTTATCAGTGATCCAGGAATGCTGGACCAAGTTTAGTATCACAAGAAGTATTAGTAATTCATAAAATATGTAAAATTTACAACTGTAAAAACTGTAAGTTAAGAATATACACAACAAATACAGTAATCTAGAAATATAATGCAAATTATATTTGTATTTTTAGGCCTGGTACAGTGCACTCCCAGAGATCTGCATTCCTAAAATACACAAACTCAAGAAATCTGCATATCACAACCAATGTAAACAATGCAATTTAAAATAAAATTTTCAAATTAAAAAAAAATAAATAAGACAACATTTATTTTAACAGTGATTTTTTAATTAACTGAATTTAATAAAATAAGGAAAGGTAATTTTAATGGAAGTCCAGATGTTGGAGTTAAGTATCCAAAATGTTTAATACAATATTTGTATTTGTGTTTGAACAAAAAATAACTGTTCAATGGCAAAAAAAAAAAAAAAAAGTTTATTTGATTTATATTTCTAAATTGTAATAAATTTTATAAATTTTTTATACACAAGTCTTTGTTTAACGTACACAAACATCAAACCGTCTCATATGTATTAAAAACAAAAACTATTTTATTTATGAGACAAAACTTAAGTTAAAATACATTTAAAAACAAAATATACATATAAAAATAATTAAAATCTAGATGTTTCGAAAACTGTCCGGGTTACCTCATCAGTATCAACATAATATGCAAGCATTACATGAATACCCAAGGAATTTATAGAAGTACAGAATATTGAGGAGCCAGTGCGCATGCTTCATTGATAGTGTGGAGATGGCTGGCAGTGTGCCAGCTCTCAAGGAAAATATGTGATTTATAATTATCAAAACCAGAATTTAGAACTTTTGTATTATCGAAGTCAGGAATATGATCGGTTTCTATTGAATGGATTACAATTTTAGAATTTTGGTTGCAATTTTTAAAAGAGCGTCAGTGCTCCTGTAATCTAATTTTTGCTGTACGGCCAGTTTCACCTATATAGACATTTACAATTTTTACAAGGAATTAAATATATTACACCAGTTAGATCCAGAGAAGGGGTTATGGGTTTAAAGTTTAAAAAAAATGCTTTTTAATTGTTTAATCGGCCGGAAAGCAGTATAAATATTATGTGGTTTAAGTAATTTAGAAATAAATTCTGAAGAGAAACCAAAATATGGCATAGAAATATAATTTTTCTTATTCATTAGTGAATTTTTCATTTTCATTGTAGGAGAGGGGGAAATTGCAGGAGGAAAGGAAGGAGAGGGGAAGTGGATAATTTTTTCACGTTAAATTCGTTTTAACCAGTTAAGAGGGTAATCGTTATTTATTAAATCCTCCTGAAAAATTCTTTTAATTTCCAACTTAAAAAGTGTCTTGTTACTACATAACTGAAAAGCTCTATTGACCAAAGTTCGGAAAACTGCAATTTTATGAGAATTAGAATTAGCAGAATGAAAATTTGGATACTTTTTAAGTTGGAAATTAAAAGAATTTTTCAGGATTTAATAAATAACGATTACCCTCTTAATTGGTTAAAACGAATTTATCGTGAAAAATCTGCTTCCCACCTCCTTCGTTTCCTCCTGCAACTTCCCCCTCTCCTCCAAAGAAAATGAAAAATTCACTAATGAATAAACAAAATTATATTTCTATGCCATAATTTGGTTTTCCTTCAGAATTTATTTCTAAATTACTTAAACCACATGATATTTATACTGCTTTCCAGCCGATTAAACAATTAAAAAACATTCTTTTTAACTTTAAACCCATAACCCCTTCTCTGCATCTAACTGGCGTAATATATTTAATTCTTTGTAAAAATTGTAAATATGTTTGTATATGTGAAACTGGCCGTACAGCAAAAATTAGACTACAGGAGCACAGACGATCTTTTAAAAATTGCAACCAAAATTCTAAAATTGTAATCCATTCAATAGAAACCAATCATATTCCTGACTTCGATAATACAAAAGTTCTAAATTCTGGTTTGGATAATTATAAATCACATATTTTCCTTGAGAGCTGGCGCACTGGCTCCTCAATATTTTGTACTTCTATAAATTCCTTGGGTATTCATGTAATGCTTGCATATTATGTTATAATTGATACTGATGAAAAAACCCGGACGGTTTTCGAAACATCTAGATTTCAATTATTTTTATATGTATATTTTGTTTTCAAATGTATTATAACTTAAGTTTTGTCTCATAAATAAAATAGTTTTTGTTTTTAATACAAGTCTATGTTATATCAGATATTCATTTTCAACTTTAATTAAATGGTTTTATATCTGTAACATTATCATTTATGCATGCATATATATGTTTATTTTTCAGGCTATGTCCCTAATTGGTGATAAACATTCTAAAGAAACTGCTGAAAAAGCTGCTCGTCAAAAAGAATTAGCCAAAGTTATAATTAAAAAAGATGATGTAGAATTAATAGTAAGATATATAAAATATTTCTTACACTTTTTTATTATTGTTATCATTCTGTAATAAATATTTTTTTTTAACTAAAATTTCTTCAGTAAATGATCAAATTATTAGAAATTTTAACATTTTTTCAATTTTCTAAAAAAAAATACCGAATAAAATGGCCTGAAACTTCAGACATGCAAAGGGCATTTAAAGACTCGCACTTTCCCCTATCAATTTAGTTCAGACTGCAAGTAGCAGACCAACCACAAATTGAAGAAGAGCTTAAATACTTTGGATCACTCTGTATCATAAAAAGCTACAAATGACTTGTACTTTTAACACATTGTTGCACATATGTACAATATTTGTATGCTTCGTTACGAGAATTGCACAATTATTTAAGCAAATATAAATTAAAAAATATATATTATTATATTATTTATTCATTTTATTTTATTTATTTATTTATTTTTTTCAATTTAATTTTTTCCTCATTATTTTCATAACAATACTGTAGATGGCAGCACTATTTATGTTACTATAATTAATATGAATCCTAATTTACGTGAGGATTCAACCTGTTTAGGTTTGTGAATTCTCTAATTTTACTCCATGTTCACTGTTAACTTTGAGCTGACTAACTGTGCTTTTAACTAATATCTGCTTGTTAAATTTCACATTTGTCTCGTTTTTCATAAACTATGAGTTGCCTCTTTTTCAATAATAATTTTTCATGTAATTTTTGGATTAATATTTGTAGTGGTGAGTTTATTTTGATCTATGTTTTTAAATGGTTATTGGATTATCATTTGTAGTGATGAGTTTTATTTTGATCTTCGTTTTTTCTGGTTTTATTTACAATGGGTGTTTTGGGCCTGAGAACAAAGAAATTCTTAGCTTTTGCTTTCTTTGTGACAGAAAAACATCCATTTTTCAACATATTTGCATTCTACCAAACCATTGATAATGTTAGAATGCAAATAATGCTTTTTCTCATTCCAATTTGCTATAATTCATTTAGATTTTACTTTATTTCTTTTTTAGTTTGATTTGGTTGGTGTTCGTTTTTGATCAGAATAATTGTTTGATTACTGAAATTAATTCATCTTTAAATTTCAAATGTTTGCACTGATAATATTATATTGCTACTGAATGGTCTGTTTCTCTCTCTCTCTCTCTCTATATATATATATATATATTAATTTTTTTGGTTAGCTTTTTGGTTATGACTAGAATAGATTTCCATAAAATTTTACAAAACTTGCAGAAACATTAAATAAACATTATTCTGAAACATAAAATTCACATGTGTAATATTCACTGAGATATGAACATTAGGCTTGTAACCTCTAACACATTTTTATTTATTTACTAAGATTTGTACAAGTTCATAAGGGGTTTATCACAAAAAAGAACTTTACAATGTGATTGAAATAATTGGATCTTTAAATTAAATATGTAGCATGAGAAAAACCCCTTATGAAATTTCAACTCTGGAAAATACCTACCTAAAATCTAACTTGTTCTTTTGCCGACAATTTGCTTAATTCATACTCTATTCTAATGAAATTTTGACAAAAGTTGCCCAATATATCAGGCTTTCAACCTATGTAATAAAAATATATTAAAAACACTTTAAACACACGTAAATTTAAATTTTTATTTAAAAGATGTTAAAAAATTTTTTATCCAAAGCTTTTCGCTTTAATAGTAAAGCATCGTCAGGGATTTTTAATTATTCATTTCCAATGAGCTCATTGGAAACGAATAATTAAAAATCCCTGACAATGCTTTACTAGTAAAGCAAAAAGCTTTGGATAAAAAATTTTTTAACATCTTTTAAATAAAAATTTAAATTTATGTGTGTTTAAAGTGTTTTTAATATATTTAACAAATGACACGTGTTCAATTTAACTCTCTTTTTTTCTTAGAGATTATTTAAGTAATAAAAAGTTTTCTGTTTTTCGTGCATACACAGTAAAAAAATATTTAGTACAAATGCTTATATTTAGGCAAAAATTACACATGTGAATTTCATATTTCAGAATACTGTTTCTCTAATGTTTTGTCAATTTTTCTGTGAGTTTTGTAAAATTTTATGGAAGTCCTTTGTAGTTATAAGCAAAAATCTTACCAAAAAAATGAATAATTTTTGAAAAAAGAAAAAAATATATGTATATTCTGTAATTTACTATTCAATTCTAAATCAACAGAGCTTTCAAATGATGCATTACTTATGAAATTATTTTAATTAGTAGCTGAGATACAAAAGAAACCTAATCAGGAGACCTTACCAGGTGTATAAGCTTAAATCCGCTGTTTTTTAGTAATAAAAACACATTTATTTTATATATAAAGCAAAACAAAATTTTATTCAAAATAGTTTCCCTCGCTAACTATACATTTTTCCCATCTTTCGGGCAATTGGTGAATTCCACGGCAAAAGAATTCCTTATCTTTTGAGGCAAACCACTCGTCCAGCCATTTTCGAACGTCTTCGTAAGAAACGAAGTGCTGTTCAGCGAGTGCATGGCCCATTGATGAAAACAGGTGATAATCAGAAGGAGCCAGGTCTGGTGAATTAAGCGGGATGGGGTAACACCTCCCAGTTAAGTGTTTTGAGATAATTTTGGACCAATTTTGACGTGTGTGCTGGCGCGTTATCATGAAGAAAAATCAGTTTGTCATGTCTTTGTTGATAATAAGGCCTTTCCCATGGCATGTAGACGGATAGAAATGGCTGGTTGAGTGACACCTAACTTCTCGGCAAGCATTTTTTGCGATTGGGTATCATCTTCGTCCAAAAGAGCCTGTAATTCATGGTCGTCAAACTTTCGGGGCCGATTTTCACGCTCTTTGTCATTTTAGTCAAAATAGCCATTTTTGAACCGACGAAACCAGTCTCTGCAAGTTGTTTCTGACAAAGCACTGTCACCATAAGCTTCCACAAGCATTCTATGCGATTCGGCAGCTGATTTCTTCAAATTGAAGCAGAAAAGCAGAGCTTCCCGCATATGCTCTTTTTTTGGTACAAAACGAGACATGCTTACACGAAGAAAAATTAATGTTTTTATATGAAATCACTAACGATTTGCACTGATTTATGTGAACAGACGTCAAACTAATACAAAAACAATAAGACATTTAAATGTCTGCTGTTAATACACTCACTAGCGCCATCTATACGCAAACAGCGGATTTAAGTTTATACACCTGGTAAAACGTGTAAATCAGGTGAAATATCGAATCCCACTTTCGATAATATAAAAGTACTTTAAAATGTCTTTCGAATGATGTATTAAAAATAATTTAGTCATAATTAGAATTTGAAATATTGAAATTTTAAAATATTACAGCGCCAATTAAAATGTAAATTTTTTGTTTATTGATCAAAATCGATGAAATTTTAACTGCAAGTTTGTCTTGTGATGTGATTGCTGTATAGTAAGTTTTGTGTGCGACAAAGGAAAATTGAAGAATTTTGAAATTTGCAATTTTTAATCGCAGTCAAAAAATATGTGACCTCAAACAGTAAAAATATTTTTCTTTTGCTCCACTTTTGAAATATCATCTGCGAAATTAAAAGAGAGTTTCCATGGTAACCAATATACCAAGTATTGTTCGACCCGCAAACGCAATAAGTGCGATTCAGAATCTTATGAAAAAGTACATGGATGCAGAAAATTAAAAAAATTTATAACTGATTCAGTTTTTGAAATATACTCTCAATCATAATTTAATTAAATAAGAAACCTTTATAAAGGTTTATAAATGTTTCTTATTTGATTAAATTATGTGTCAGTACTTCATTTTAATTTTAATTTAATTTATACTCTCAATCTTTTGAGATCTGATTCATCTAATCGAGATCTATATACAAAAAAAAAAAAAAAAAGAAATAATTTATCTCTAAAAGATTTTGAGTTATAAAATGTTTTGTGAAAAAATCGATGTTTCATAAAATCTAAGAATATGGAACTCTAATCCGTATTTTGTTAAAATTTTTATATGGTTCGAAAGAGGATTAAGTGACCTTTCAAAATATACCAGTTGTTAAGAAGTGGGACTATTACTCTTTCGTACAGGGTGTTTCAAAAAAGATGATTGAGAAAAAGAGAAATTTTGGACCCTTTTTAAAACTTTTTTTAAAAATATAAAAATTATGTATTTTTCAAAAAAATTTGTACCGTAAGAATCAGTAATAAATGCTCTTTCTCGTGGTACAGGCGTATTTTCAAAATCTGGAACTGTTCAGCTGGAATGGCTTTACAAAAACTCGCAAAATTTTCTCTCTCTGCTTTTTCTTTTGAGGAACGCGGTTCAGGGAAAAGATTGCGGCTTTTTGATTTGTTTTTTGATTAGACATAGGTTGACGTTTTAATTAATATCTCCAGATCTAATTAAAATTTTTAAATTCTTTTTGCACTATGCACTCGGGAAGGCTTCTGAGCACCCATATGTCAAATTTTGTACTTCTACATTCAGTAGGGGCTGAACGTATAGGTGCACAAACAGACAGACATCTTCTTTTATTATTATAGATAATTATTCATATTGTGTTGTGTCAAAGATTGCTATAAAATATTTAATTGAATGAGTTCAACTTATTATTTTATAATTGTTTATGCTATATTGTTCTGAAGTAAAATTGTATTCATGTATTGTTGCATGAGATCACACTGTTGTTAAGCTCTTCTCCCCCTTCCCACCAACCAAGATTGCTGCTATCAGCTTTCAGGCTTTTTGAGTGTAAGCCATTTTCACCCCTGATTACATGCAAATTTTGCAAACAAATTTAGAAATTCTAAAACCCTGTCGCAGACAGCTACAAAGCTTTTTGCCACTGGGGTTACATACTTCTTTCAGTATTTATTTTAGAAATGTATATAGATTAGAGTGAAACCCGACAGGTGAATTTTACATCAACCCGACGAAAAAATTTTCATCAACCCGAAAACCAGCCCGAACGCGCAATAGAGAAATTTTACCAACCTGCACCCGACCCGAACCCGAAGCCTTTATACCTGAAACCCGAAAACTAAATGAAGATTACTAATTCATCTAAAAATCATGTAAAACTTTTTTAAATTATAAAATAATGTAAATGTTCATTGTCACACAGTTGGTAAAGTATTTTAAAAAGAATTTAAAATATAAGTACTAACTGTATTAACTTAAAAATCTGAAAAAGGGATCATTAATAATTTTTAACCATTTATGTGAGTTGTGAACTTCAAGAGTAAGAAAAATGTACTTCAATTTAAGTGTTAGTAATTTATGGTTTAATTCTATATATTCTGAAAAAAAAAAAGTATTATTCTTTATTACTTTTGTTCGATGTGGATGTTTACTTTATAATAATAATTTGGGTAGCATGTATTTGATTCACATTTAAACATCTGCTTTCTTATGATCACTTTAAATTCACATGATCATCAAATTAGCTTCCTTTGGTTGCAGTTTTGGTGCAGAGTTTATTTGTTCTAGAGAAGACGATAAAGAAGATAATCTGCCTTTATTTTCTTTTTACTTTCTTTTTATTTTCTTTTTACTAAGAAGGTAAAGAAATATATTTATTTACTTTTGTTTTAGAAATTTTTCTAATTTTTTAATTAATATATTATATATTTGTTTACAAAAACAGTGCAATTCATTATTATACGTGGGCTTGTGCATAAAAATTATTCCATGACATGGTTCACGTCTCCACATTGCATAGATATATAACCCTGATTACTGATAGCTCTTATTGAAACTTGGCACCTCAACTGTATTTAAATTCAACAATAAAATTTAAAATAGAAATTTGATCACGAAATAAATGAATGATAATTGTGAATTAGTTTTTAAAATTTATATAATTTCAAATTATTTTGTTAGTTTATTTCCTGTTTTAATTTTAGATGCAAGAGATGGAAATATCAAGGAATATAGCTGAATTGAAACTAAGAGAACATCATGGAAATGTAGTTGAAGCTCTAATTGAATTAACAAATTGATGTATTATTTTATAAATAAAAATTTTTTACAATATTTTACTGCATATGTATTTCTCAGTTTGAATAGTTATACAAATTGTTGTTTAAAAAAAAAAAAAAGAGTAAAATCTGCAAACTGTCTAAATCTGAAATATAATGATTTGTATTATTTCATAAAATAATGATTACAATTGCAATTTCAATAACTTAGTAATATTTGTAGGGATATAATATATGACATATACAGGTCTTAATGAATTTTAGAATTTTTTTTTTTTTTTTTTTAAGAGATATTTTCAGTGCATAAATTACGAAAGAGAATGGATAATAAATAGCTAGTGTGTTAATAACAATAAATGACATAACTTTAATTGCTTTAAAGTTATTATTTTTAAATTATTTAATTTAGATAAATTATCTTTGTCATTTAATATAGAAATAAAATATAAAATGTGTTTTTTGAATAAAGGTGATTTCTTCAATTGTCTGAATTTTTAATGAAAATGAATATAAATTGAACTTTTCAAATAAACTTATCATACTTATTTAATTCTTAAAAAGTTAGTACTGTAATTTCACATATATAACCCGAAAACAATATGTATCTGTTATTTCAAAATATGCTGTTTATATTCTATCAAAATAAGAAAAATATTAAGTATGAGGTATTTGTCAGCAAAGATTTTAAATAACTGACATTTTGGTTACCAGTGTCAGCCTGGTGACTATTTGTTGCCATGGGCATATATGTGATATATTAATGTAGAGGAAACACCTTGCTTTTCCTAACATTTGATTCTGAAACCAGATTTGCACAGATCTATTTATCTCACTGCAGCCACGAGTGTAGAATCTTGACGGAATGATGTAACTGTGATGTCAGAAGGTCGGAATTTTCATCCCCTGTGTGCGCATACTTCTGTGTGGAGTCTTGAAGCAGGCATGCTGAAAAGACATACGGCTGTTAGTATTTGATGGTGACAGAACCAAGTCTCGCTATGTTATTCACAACAGACAGTTGTAATAACGGGATGTTCTTAAAAACTGTTAGACGAATACTCTCAATAGACAGAATGTTCAAAGCTTCTATATCTATAAATTGTGGTGACTGAAACTTTATGGAACTGACGTTAAAAGATAATAAGTAACTATTAAAACACAATTGAACTGTTATGATTTATCGTTTACAAGTGATTGTTTTGACTACGATAAGTTACGAGTGTGGCTCAAATGCTTAAATATTGATTCTTTATATCATCTTGTACATAAATATAATATAGTTATTTTTATTTAAATATTAAATAGTTAATAGTAATTGTACATTAATTAATTATTAACGCCCACTTTAGTTCCCCACTACAATTATCAGAAGTGGGATGATGGGCATGGACTGAAAAAGAACTATTTTGATAATTCGCTGAACTTTGATGAAACATAAACTGTTCTGAAACATAAACTTTATTGACTGAAATGAACTTTCAATTGACTTTAAAAAAATCTGTGCTAAAATTTCTTCGCATGCTTAATCATGCTATGAACAGTGGGTAAAATACAGAATATTTTGCCTGATCTGAAATTCTCGTTGGATGAATGGATGTTTAAGGTGCGACCTGTTGTTCCTATTCTGCAAAGGTATGTCAACTTTTATTTTTATTGTATGATGATGTCTTTAGAGGATATTCCTCAAATAAGTATTGCACTCAGGAAAGAGAAGTATAATAAAATTAAAATTCTGCATCGGTTTCTTTTCGACAATGACGGTGATTGGAAAAATAGATGCAGAATAAAAAAGTTTACTGGATTCACTTTCGCCGTTGGTGAGGAAAATTACGTTTTAAAACAAAAGTTTATAAGTGATAATTTTTCTTTAAATGAGCTGATAACAATCAGTAATTTATTAAATGTCTCTTTTGACGGTACTAAAGAAGAGTTACGTGACAGATTATTGTCAAAATTATGTGATATTGAATAACTAATAGGTGAAAATTCTGGAAATGAATCGGACATTGAATCCGGAAATGAATCAAGTAGCGATAGTGACGTCAAGAAAATTGATTCCTCGGTGCAATGCCATAATAATAATGATGATAAATGCCATAGTGAAAAATGTTCTGGTTATTGTAATAATATTAAGAATTCTGGAACACATGGTGCAGCAATTTCATTTACTGACTTTGAGAATAATATTTCTAAATTTAGCTGTGAGCCGCATGAAAACTTTAACTTATGGTTTACAGAATTTGAAGAAATTTCTGAAATGTTTAATTTAAATGAACTACAAAAAATAATTTTTTGTAAATGATCTTTGAGCGGAAATGCTTTATTGTTCATTAAATCTGAAAAAGCGTTGCTTTCATATAAAAAATTAAAAAAAGCACTCATTGAAGAGTTTAAAATAGAAATAAATTCAGCTTCTTTACATGAGATATTGAGTAAAAGAAAAATGAAAAGCGATGAAACAGCTACAGAATACTTTTTTAAAATTAGGGAATTAAGTAAAAATGGGCATATTGATGATGCTGCCATTATGCACTATGGGATCCAAGGAATTAATGACAAATATGAAAATAAAGTTATTTTATATGGTGCTAAAAATTTTCGCGAATTTAAAGAGAAAATTAAAATGTATGAAACATTTAAGAGAGATAGTGAAAAATGTAAACATAGATTTGATAAAGTAGAGTATAATGCAAAATTGAAACCCATAAGACATAATGTAAATGAAAAATTTAGTCCTAAAATTGAAAACAAAATGTGTTATAATTGTGGTGATAAAAACCACTTATCTAGAGACTGCCCCTATAGAGCAAAGGCTTTAAGGTGTTTTTCATGTAAACATTTTGGGCACAAGAGCTCTGAATGTCCGGGTTTGAAACCTGAAGTCGACACATTATGCATCACAGTAAATCAAAACCTGAATAAAAACATTCAAATAAACAATGTGAATTTTACTGGTATTATTGATACAGGGAGTGAGGCAACATTGCTGCGTAAAAGTGCCTTTAATAAATTGAATGTTAATAGATTAAATCCAATGAGTACCACTTTGAAGGGGATCGGGAAAAGTTTCGTAAAGCCGTTAAAGTCATTTGACACAAATTTGAAAGTTGATGATTTTGAATCTAAAACCAATGTTTATGTTGTAAATAATGATTTTATACCCTATGACGTAATCATCGGAATGAACTTGCTAATGTTGGGTGAGATGACAATAAATGTAAATGGAATTTTTGTAAAAAACAAATCTAGTCCCCTCGAAGTAAATTTAGTAACAGTTCTTCCAATAAATGCATATCAAAATGAAGTTGACGCAGATATTGCTATTGACGCTCCCATTAACTTTGAAAATAAAATTTCTGAGAAGTCCCCAGAAATAAATAAAACATTAAATAGTATTGAAAAGTGTAAAAATAAAACCCCTTAACCTGTTATGTTATTCAAAAAATCATTAGAATCTTCCAAAAAAGCTGCAAGTGAAAATAATGGCGAAAGTGATGACGATAAAAAGATGTTTCTATTGGACAATAATAGTGAAGATGATGACAGTGAGGAAGAGGAGGAGCCTCAACGAAAGAAACAAAATCAGATAAACATTTCCCAAATAAAATTGCAAAATCAAGAAAAAGAACTCCTTCAAAGAAAGACGAAAAACAAATCTTACATGAAAAGGTTTTGCAGTTAGCAGAAGAGCTGAAAGAGTTGAAGAAAATTCCAAACTTCTTAAAAGAAAGAAATTGAGAAGACAGCCTTTCACGATAGATTCCATTGATTGTAAAAGACAGAATGTCCCAAAAGAAGAGACTGCCGGTTTAAATTTGAAAAAATTGTTTATTTCATCACTTCCAATAGAGACTACAATTAGTGAAATAGCTGCATTATTTTCCAAAGCTATGCAAATACAGTTAGAAGTTTCCCCTACACATAAGAGTGCTACTGTAAATTTTACGATCGAAGAAGATGCAGCAGAGGCTTTAAAAAAGACTAAAACTAGAAATGACAAAATAGAGGTTCTCGAGTTCGAATCCCAAACTGGCTTTGAGTCCCAGAAAAAAGATTTGCGTAAACATGCAAAAAAAGAATTTTTTAAAGTTAAAGGAAAAAATTATAACTTGCGAAGACAACAACCAAAAACTTGCGAAGTTGGCGACTAAGTTGCCATGAAACTGAAATCGAAGTACTTTGGCCCCTATAAAACTGTAAAAATGAAAAGTGAAAACACTTATGATGTAGTTAAGGAGGGATACCATGAAGGTCCCCTTTGCACATCCACTCATGCCAAATCTCTTAAAGAGAGAATAACTTAAAAAAAAAAAAAAAATTCAAGACTATATGCATATTTGTAAATCAGTTTGTTATTATTTTGTGTTGTTTTTTCTTTTTGTATTTTTCAGTGTGGCCGCCTGGAGGACCAGTCGTGGAAGGATGGCCGAGTTTGTGGAGGAAACACCTTGCTTTTCCTAACATTTGATTCTGAAACCAGCTTTGCACAGATCTATTTATCTCACTGCAGCCACGAGTGTAGAATCTTGACGGAATGACGTAGCTGTGATGTCAGAAGGCCGCAATTTTCATCCCCTGTGTGTGCATACTTCTGTGTGGAGTCTTGAAGCAGGCGCGCTGAGAAGACAGACGGCTGTTAGTATTTGACGGTGACAGAACCAAGTCTCGCTATGTTATTCACAACAGACGGTTGTAATAATGGGATGATCTTAAAAACAGTTAGACGAATACTCTCAATAGACGGAATGTTCAAAGCTTCTATCTCTATAAATTGTGGTGACTGAAACTTTATGGAACTGACGTTAAAAGATAATAAGTAACTATTAAAACACAATTGAACTGTTATGATTTATCGTTTACAAGTGACTGTTTTGACTACGATAAGTTACGAGTGTGGCTCAGCTGCTTAAATATTGATTCTTTATATCATCTTGTACATAAATGTAATATAGTTATTTTTATTTAAATATTAAATAGTTAATAGTAATTGTACATTATTTAATTATTAACGCCCACTTTAGTTCCCCACTACATTAATATATCACAGAATGCTAAAAGTACAGTAAACTCCCAATTATTCATGGAATTAAATGGCACAGGTTTCATGGACAACTAACAAAAAAGGCTAAAAATGACGGTCAAATGAGTTTTAAAAAGTTTTAGCTCAAAAATTGACTGTATACATAAAAGATGATATAAACAGTGAAAATATTCACAGTACAGTAAAAATATATTTGTTATGTATTTTAAAGGATATAAAAACAATAAACAAACTAGTATGTTGCGGCCACCACATGACTTTCTTATATGCTTTCCAATACAAATTTACTCCGTAAAACTAATTTATTAAATTTATTATGTTGACGTTTTCCATATTAGAGAAGTAGTATAACACCAAATATCCAAAAAAAATCAATTTTGTTCTCAATATTACAATTTTTTTTTTTTTTTTAATGAAAAAAATTGATAACTTTATTTTAAATTATCACAGATCGATGGTTCAACCATTCCTTTTAAAGGTACTGGCAAGCTCTTTTGAAAGATACCCATCATGAAAATTTATTCCCCTCGAGGGAAACTTCCCCCCAGGTGTATGTGTGTGTGTAGGGGGGGGGGGGGGAGAAGCAAGGCACAATTATTTTTATATACATACACAATTTTTTTCCCCAGTTGGCTATCTCTATTACTAATAATTCTTTTAAATTTCATAATTATTATAAAAAAATAATTCTCTTTATGCACATTTATACAAAATTTTGTCCTATACCACCATGTTAAAAATTAATAAAAGCGAGATGGCAACGCAACCTGTGAGACAATTTTTACCAAAAGTTGATAGGCACTAATTTATGTCAAGGTGTAACTATATACCAATTTGTATGAAATTCCGTGCAGTAGTTCCTGAGATGCAGTTGCCACAAAATTTTGTCACCCACACACAGACAGACATTTTCTAAAAATGGTCAAATCATGTTCTATAGCTCTCAAAATATGTAAATCCATCAAAAACCCAAGGTCGAAAATTTTTACGAATCCAACACTTTCTTCTATTTAATGTAGCAGAAAGTAAAAAAGTGCTTATGATGAAGCCAAAGTAATTTGTTTTATGCACTAAACTGACTAATACTGTTCTGCACTGTACAAAAAGTTAAAGAAAATTGACATAGTTACTTATATTTATTTATTATTTTTTTTTTAAACCAGTCGTTTATTTTAGTTTTGTGTTAAGAAAACGTTTTTTCTTGATTCTTAACTACATTTTTCTGAGTATCGTTCTTTTTTCAGCCAACTGTTTGTTACCATCTTGCTCCTCTAAATACTGTAACAGTCCGTCAATGTGTTGCATAGCCAATTTGTGTGCCACTATTCTGTTTCGCACATAATCATCCAATGAACTGTGTGGTGTAAGAAAGAGTACAATAATTTTTTTTTTTTTTTTATGAGACGTCCATGCTTACAGATAATTGGAAGTTTACTAAATAATTATGTAATATTTTAAATAAACTTGGCAAAAGTGGAATTATCAAAATAAGTAAATGTTAATTGAAATTTAAAGAATCAAAAATAAAAATTGAATTCTTAAACTTTTACACATTAAAATCCAAACTAATTTAGACATTTTTAGAATCATTTGATAAAATTATGATCTGGAAAAATGTATTTATTAATTAGTAGATATAACTAGGAAGTGTTTAGCATGACAGTAATTTTCAGAATGATGCAAATAAAATCAGCTTGCACCAGGCCAGAGTAAGATTTTTTACCTGGTAGCGATAACAAAAGGGAAAATCATAATGGGGTGTTTGAGTATTTTTTCCTAAGTTGTAAATTGTTTAATGGATTCGAATATAATGCATCCAATTTCTCTTGTGCATTCCTGAGAAGAATTGTAAATGGTAAGATCACAATTTCAAATATTTATCTATTATTGTTTAATTGATATTACTAAAGCAAACTTTAAATAGTTTAAACCCGTAGATTGCAATGTATAAAACTTCTACTTTCTGTACTAGTAAATAAATAAATGAACCATAATTACTACACTCATGTAAATCTGTACAGTTCTCATAGTAATAACCAATGAGATAAATAAAGTAGAGTGATAAATGGTAACCCTGGCATGGGCCAAAATGAGTCATGTGACATGAACCCTGTACGCGTTGGTTCCCTTAGTAACAGCTTATTTTCAATAAGAGATTGTTCTTGATAAAAGTTACAACCGGCAATGTTTTTATTTACTTATGTAGTTTAATATTCTTTTGTTTTAAATCGTTTTGATTTTTATTTTACTTCTTTTTTATTTCATGTAGTCGAAATTTAACCGACAAAATGCTTAAAAATAGGTGAAAAATTATTATTTGTTGTTAAATTTAGCTCTTTAAAAGTTTAACTTTTCTTTTATAAACACTTTTAAACTTTGTTGGAAAACGATGAAAATAAAGGTATTTTATTATTTATTAAAATGTGAAATATGGGAAAAAATATTATTATTATTTTTTTTTTCGGTCATAGTACTGTCATGTTACCTAATAATAATGATAATTTGCCGAACTGAAATTTTATATGCCAAAATAACGATAAAGGGCCAAACATAGCAACCTATTGGTTCATGTCACGTGATTCATCTTGAACCATGGAAAGCTAATCCTTCATCCATTGAATCAGCACTCTAATTTATTTATCTCATTGGTAATAACCTATATAACATGCTTACTAGTTTATATCTTAATCAAATGTTGAGTTTAGATGATAACTTACTTTAAATAATTTGAATGTATGTTCTGTAATGATAAAGAATTTCTTTTTGTGTCTGTATAAAAGAAGTGTAAGTTATGTACTCATCAAAATCTGTACAAAGTGTGTAACTGTGATCTATAAAATACCTATTAATTTTTAACTCAGTCGAATAAGGCATTTTAGTTTATATTTTAATATACAAAGTAAGTGTCGCTAGTGCCACACAGCGAAAATATAGTGTCACCCAGTCCACATACAGTGGGAGTCTTAAGCAAAACTTAATTTTATTATTTAAATAGGATTAATCATTAAAAGGGTATTGAACATAAATGAAGAATAACAACACATATGACAATATCAGTCTTTCAAAGTACTAAGATGAATCATTTTTACCCAATTTCTACATTTTGCATTTTTTTTATTATTATTATTTTCTTACCACTATTTCTAATTATTTTCTTTTTCTCTTGGTGTGTTATAGTGACAAGATTCTAATTGACATAACCACTAATTTCAGAAAAATGAGATTAAAATTTAATTTGTCCGTGGTTTCATTTTATTGTTGATGACACATACAGGGTCTGCCAAAAGTCCCACAACCCCCCTTTCTCGGGAATGAGTCAGAATTTTGAAAGATGGTGAAGCACATGTTTAATGAATTCCAGAGGGATCTCTTTTGGTAAAAATATTTTGGACCTGGGTGGGCTAGGGTGTTGCAAGGGACAACAACTTTAAAATTTCAAATGGGAAGGTATGTCTTGTGATATACCCCTGAAAACGTCTCTTCAAGACAGTTTTGTTGTGCGATGATTATTAAAGGAGATACATGAGTATAAAGTTCACATTTCAAAACTCTTAAAGCTTGTGTATCTCTTTTAATAATCGTTGCAGTTAAAAACTATCCATATCAAATTCATTGTCTTGAGAAGACGTTTCCAGGGATATATCACAAGACATGCCTTATTTTAAATTTTAAAGTTCCTCCCCCCCCTGCCCTGGCTCAAAAATTTTCCCCCAAAATAGATTTTGCCCCTCCGCTTCCCTCCTCTCCTAATAACTTTACACTTTCAAAAATATCCTCATTCAAACTGCAGGCCTCTAAAACCTCTCTGTACCAATTTTGAACGGATTAACTGAATTTCTATTTTTTTAATTTTTTTCCATAGCCTTCTTGTTTTCTTCAACTCGAAATAAGTTAAACTTGACTCATCAGAGAGAACCAGTTCAGCCCAATAATCAACTAATCATTTTTTAATTTTTGTAACCATCTGAGGCCTTGCTTTCTTAATTCTCTTCACTAAGAATGGAATTTTTTTCAAATTTTCTGTCATTTAAACCTGCTTTATTTAATAGTTGCTGCACTGTAGTTAAAGAAATTATGCTGCTAAACACTTTTTCTGAATCTCTTTTATGTTCTAAATGTAATACAAACCGATTTTATAAGCAATGGCTTTTTAACTTACGGTCATCTCGCTTGGATGAGCAACATGGCCGCCTAAAGCCAAATTTCCAGTTTAAATGGCCAAAAAATTTTATATCTTGCTAAAAACTCTTTTACCAATATTTCATTCCTACCATTTTTGAAATAATTTCTAAAATTACAGTTTTTCTGACAATTGCATTTTATTTTTAACACTGGACTCATTGCTAAAGTGTATGTGGAGGACAACATAATAAAAAAATCTGTTAAAAAATTTGCTTTTTAAGCGATAAAATTGGCAGTTGTAGAAGGTGAAAAGGAAAATATCCAAGTGCGTTTTTTTTTTTTTTTTCCTTGTCGCTTAGTGTATCTATCTATAATGAAAATTTTGTCATCACGATAACTCCCGAAATAATACTCTAAATCGAACCAAATTTGGACAGCGAACTGATCTTATAAATATTTTGGATGGGTTCGTTAAGCAAGTTGCTCCGCCATTTTGTTTCCAAGTGAAGACCACTTGAAAAGTTCAAATTTATATTGTAAAAAGCGTATTCCGAATTTGTTTGAATTTTGATGTATATATGGATTATATAAGTATCTCAATGAAATTTATTAATGAACTTTATCCGCCATTTTTAATAAAGTGGCGGATATCTTAAGTTAAGCCGGACGACTTGAAATCAGACTACCACTTGAAAATTTAAAATCACAATAGCTTCCAAAATATTACTCCGAATGGAACCAAATTTGGACAGTGTCTTAACTTATCCTATAAATATCTTAGATGTGTTTGTTATCCAAGTTGCTCCGCCATTTTGTTTCCAAGTGGAGACCACTTCAAAATTTCAAATTCATATTGTAAAAAGCGTATTCCGAATTTGTTTGAATTTTGATGTATACATAGATTATTTATAAGTGTCTCAATGAAATTTATTAATGAACTTTATCCGCCATTTTTAATAAAGTGGCGGATATCTTAAGTTAAGCGGGACGACTTGAAATCAGACTACTACTTGAAAATTTAAAATCACAATAACTTCCGAAATAATACTCCGAATCGAACCAAATTTGGACAGTGTCTTAACTTATCTTATATATATCTTAGATGAGTTTGTAAACCAAGTTTTGCAGATAAAAAATATGTATTAATTCCATGTTGTTTAGTGCAGATTATAGTTGTTAAGCTGTAAAAATTTTGCCCTTAGACGTGTATTGGAATAATAATATATTTGGATACTCTTGGATGTCTCTATTCACTGACCATTTGACTGAATTAAAAAAGTGTAATTTTAAAAATTCACTCGTATACGAAATACACTCATGTTTGTGAAAATTGCAACACCATGAAGAAATTATGCAAATTGAACCAAACTTACAGGAAATGTAAAGTGAGGTAAGGCATGCCTATGATTAGAATTAGAAAGCGATTGCGCATGCGGGGAACGAAAACCGACTCCTTATCTGTCGCTTGTTCTAGGTATATAAAGGACTGTAAAGGCGCGTTTAAATCTGCTTATAGTCCTCTGTCTGCGGTATACGTTTCATTAGTGGCTAATATGCCTCGACAAAAACTGAAGGTGCCATACCAACAACTAACGGAGTTCGTACGAGGCCGCATCGTTGGTATGCGAGGGTGGATTTTCGTATCGAGAAATTGCAGCCCGCACGCAGTGTAATGCCACAACAATGATGCGTGTTTGGAAGAAATGAACAGAGGTGAATCAAACAAGCCGAAAACCTGGCAGTGGGGCACGCGATAGAACAACGGCACAAGACGACAGACCTCATCCGCATGGTTGTGACGGACCGTACAGCATCCTCTCATTTGTTAGCACAACGTTTGAGCACGGCTACAGGTGTTTTGTTGTCTAGCTCCACAGTTCGCCGCAGCATGAACTGCGTACAAGGGATCCTCTACGCAGGATTTTCCTCCCGCTGAATCGCAGACGCCTCCGACTTCAATGGACTCTCAACAACACAGCACGTGGCGTGCCCAATGGCAACAACTTGTTTTCTCCGATGAATCGCGCTACAATCTGGAGTATAATGATGGAAGAGTACGCACTGAGAAAAAAAATATATATCACCTTCCTCTAGAATGAATAAGGGGCCATTTTCTAAATCCCTTAACTAGAAATATAAATTTCCGAGCTATGCACATAAGGCATGCCAATAAACGGAATAGACGAAATGATCGAGAATTTCTAGTCTACACATTTTTAAATGGTGAAGCGATATTCTGAATCTTTTGTATTGTGAGAAATTCTCGCTTGAATTTCTAGAAATGGGTAATAAACCTAAATTATTATAGTTGCTCGAACCCGCTTGTAGTCTCATTTATTTGCGGAGATTTTTAAATAACTTTGCTTTCGACAATATAGGCAAACGCTCTAGAATTCTAATAGGGGCTTCTAGAACTCGCTTTCCATAGAATTTATAAGGATGACATGGAACTTTTTTTTCTAGAGTCGCAATTTAGATTCTAGATGTCAGTTACAGAATATTTTCTCAGTGCGCTTCTGACGTTACAGGGGGAACGTCTGCTCCCACAACGTGTTATCCAGCGTTATACTGCACAAACGCTTAGCATCAAGGTGTGAGGAGCTATTGGGTATAATTGTCGATCCCATCTAGTGCACATTGCGGGCAACCTCAACAGTGATCGCTACGCAAGGGAAATTTTTTAACTAGAAATCCTCCCCATTCTTCGACCCTTCGGGGGGGCGTACTGTAAGATTGAACTTTGGCGTCAAATCCAAGCCACCTGGAATGCCATTCCCCAGGATTACATTCAGAAACTGTATGATTCAATGGCACGACGTGTACAGGCTCTCATCACTCAGCTGGCGGACACACAAAGTACTGATTTCAGACATTCTTTTTGTTTTTTTGTCTTGTACATTTGATCGTTTATTTGTACCACTATCAGTAATATGTGGAATAAATTTCATTAATTTCTGACAATTCCTTCATGGTGTAGCAATTTTCACAAACATGAGTGTAGATTTAGAATACCGAGTTTGGACTGCTTATGCTGACAAAAGACCCAGACCAACCGCTAAAAACATGATTTTCGGATTTAGAGGACCTCAAAATGTAACAAAAACTCAATTTTGAAAATTTGAACCATTAACAACACTTTTTCTAACATGGGGATACAAAAATAAATATCTTATAGCTTATACCTTAAAATGTTAGTACATCGATAATATTAAAATTATTTAAAAATTGAACTTGGAACAGTGATTTTTTATTGTAAATGCAATGGTGTCAATGTAGAACGAGGAAAAAAAAAACTATGAACATCAACAAATTTAAAATGCGTTTATTGAAAATTTAAATGAATTATTAGATGCACACAATGTAAATTAGATATACAAATTTTTGATAGTAAGCCCATACCAGGTAAGTAGCTGAACTTACACTGAAATTTTTAATAATGTTTTATAAATGGATTTTGTGGACACACCATAGGATCAGTGCTTTTCCATCCTATTGTCTCATATTCATTTTGTTTCTTCAACCATCTGATTAGCGGCTCGAAATATTCTAATAAAGGTTGAGCATCCATGTTTCTTGTTTTTCCTCTTGTGATGATATTCATCGCTTCAGTCCAATGAACCGAGCTTCCTAGACTCAATGTCTCGCTGTAAATAAAAAAGAAAAGAAAAAATAATAAATCAATTAAATTTGTCGCAGAGAAATAAGAAAATTTGATTAAGATTACTATGCTGATATTTAAACCTTTGCAGAGGGAGAGTTAGGTTTTCGCCCAAGAAAAGACGCGTATCTTCATCTATACATACATCACATACTGGCAGGGAAAGGGAAAAGTGACCAGCTTAAAAATAGCGATTTTGAGTTTATATTATTGAAAAATATATATGAAGTGCCTCAACGTGAACGTACACAAAAAGTGTTACATTTCTATCTCGAAAATTAGACACCCGAGAGGCAGTGAATTAGTTTCATATTGATGTTAGTCAATGCTTGAGTTGTTTTATAAGTTTAACTTGATTTTTCTCAAATACTGCTATTTATTATTAATTTTTTTCCCTCAAGTTGCGATGTTTAATTTTTGCTGTAGACCACTTTCGATTAAGATTCGTATATGCGCTTCTGCATACTTTTTAGAGTAGATGACAGAAAACACGCATGCTTATCATTAACCCGTTAGTGCCCAGTGTCCTCATTTGAGGGCAGCTAATAAAACGGCACGTATATTTTTTGTGGTTTCTTGGAATAATTTCTGCTTTTTTAGTGACAGTTTATAGCGTCACTCTAAATGATCCCTGAAAGTTTTATGTGCCTACTATTAATTATTATTTCATAACTAGTATATAACCCCGTCAAAAATGACGGAATGTGAACGATAAATCTTGAAAACAATGTTTAGATCATAATGGTTACCACGTGATCCTTTAAATGTATTTTCAATTTTTGTTTATAAATCAAATGTGTTTCGATATTTCATAATTTTCGTTCTGAAATTTAAAAAATTCTACCCGATCAATAAATATGAATGACAATAAAAAAACTGCTGGTTGACAAAAAATATAGGCCCGACAACACAACAGCAACAACACATCCCAGTGTTCCATTAAGTGCTCTATGCGCAAGCGAAGTGTGACGCCACTGACCGTCCGTGGATGCAAGAAAATGATTTCCTATGTTATTCGCCCATTGGATTTTTCGTAAAAAATTATCAAAAATCGAGGAAAATTATTTCCCGATTTAATCCCCATATTTGGGTATATATATGTATCAGTTATCATGTGCATGTGTTAGATTGAGTTATTTTGCTGTCAAATTAACAAAATTTTAATTTTAAATTTCAAAACTCTGTTGTTCTTGGCGTTTTTGTATTTGGCGATCAAAAACGTACTACGAAAATATACATGCCAGATGTATATTTTCGTAATATGTATTGTGAGAAATATTGTTTCATATTATTCATTACTCTCTTAATATAAGTTTTTAAAATAACCATGATTTTTGAAAGGAATTAAATTATATTCGCCAGATAATTTGGCGATATATATATATATATATTTTTTCTGCCAAGGATGACCGATATCAAATCTATTCCGCTGCAACATATTAGTATCTTATATCAGATACTTTATTTAGACATTTGAAAACAAATTTCACTTCAAATTATGATAGAATATTTATCATTTCCCTTTTAATTAGTATATTAGTTGGATATTTATTGTGTAAATATCATCCTTTGAAATGAAATGTTTATGTTTTCAATGGAATATGGAAGTTTTTTTTTATCTAGAGTTTTGAAATTTAAAATTCAAATTTTATCAATTTTAGAACAAAAACAACTTAATCTAACGCATGCACATGATAAGTAATACATATCTAAACCTAAATATGGGGATTAAAATCGGGAAATAATTTCCCTCGATTTTTAATTATTTTTTACGAAAAATCCATTGGGCGTTTAACATAGGAAATATTTTTCTTGTATCCACGAACGGCAAGTGACGTCATCACTTCGCTTGCGTATTTAAAGTCCTCATAATAAGAAAAAACGATTCACTTCATTTTACCAAAATACTCTTTTTTAAGACTATCGTAGATCCTGTTTTCAAATTTTCTAACTAACTATCCAATAACTACAGACACTCCATGCTAACCCAAATTCACCTCTACTCGATACCTCCAACCAGCTATCTCACCCACAACATCGCCAAAATATCCAGGATCCAGCTAGGGACTTTCTCATTCCCAACCGAACATTTTACCTTGACTCGACATTATCACCTTAGACTACTCTACTTTCAATACTCATTTCAACTGGTGACTTTTACTTGCCCAACCAAACATTCTATCCCAACTATCATTTTACACTAATTTCAAAACTAAAATCAACTGGCGGCATTTACGTACTAAACTCGACGCCAATCATACCTTACAATGTAAACAAACAATGAAGTTTGATAAAAATATTTAAAGGCTTTAATGCGTTTTTACAAATATTTTAAGATTTTTAAGGCTTTAATATGTTTTAGAAATATTTTAAGCGTTTTTTTAATGAAACAGTCGAAGAGTCGTTCATTCGGAATTAAAAAGTTGTCCATTTGGAATTTGTATTTTCTGAATGGCAACAGTTTTGGTTTGTTTTTATTTGGTATTGCATTGTTTATAATCATGAAGTTACATAATTCTATTTATAGGTTCATGTTTATAATAGCCAGTGATTCGTTATATTTTATTTAGACATTTAAACATTACAACTGAATAGTTTTTCAAGGTTTTATAGCAAATAAATAAGAATATGTGCGATACAAAACATGTATGAAAATGATATGTATGTTTCCTAAGTTGAATTAAACAAACGGAAAAAAAATGGCTGCCAAAAGTTTCTGTTTTGAAGCGGTACTAACCGGATTCGTTCATGACAGATGAGGATCATTATATATATTAATTTGGATAGTCATTTTATGATTTTTCATTCGTCGTACATATATTTGCTTTTTGCGAAGGTATACTAACTTAAATCAAGTTGAATGATGATATATATATTATACTTTACTTTCGAGATCTTTGTCAACATATAATAGGAAATTAATCTGTTATCTCAAAGTTTTTCTATCTCGAAGTTTTTTTGCTAGAACACTAAACGTCAATAAATGACGATAGGCTTTAAATTTAAAACTATCAGAAGACTTGTTTAAGTTATAATATATTACTGTCAGTTGTCTATATTAATTTAGAAGTAAAATAATCAGCTAATAAAATTTGCAAAATTAATTCGGGCATTAACGGGTTAAGTTGGAATATTTCCAATTTGAATAATATATATCGTTCTATGTCAACTAAAACGGATCTAATGAAATAAAAATATTGAAGATGTACATTTACGAAAAGTACATAGATTTATTTTTTAAAAAGTTAATTTATGTCATTAATGTGATTCTGCTTTCTGGTAAAAGAAAAAGGGTGTGGGGGGGGGGAGTACAGTTTGATTGAAATGAAACTCTGAAAAAATAAACTACGTATAATTTTAAACTTAATTGTTTAAAACGAAATCGTTTTAATGCAATTAATGATACATTTGATTAAAATCACTTTTAAAAGGTTAATTTTATTTTCTATATCCTTTTTTAATGCAGTTAAAAAATATATCGAAATATTTCTTTGTTTTGAAAGTATTTAATTAAATGCTTTATCCAAAGAAAATATTCTGGCGTGTCACTCACACGACTTTCTCTTACACTGCATTTCAGTACTATAAAGATAAATTGCAAATTAAGCGGTATGGTAACAAGTACTGGATATGAACATACATTAAAAACAATATAAAACAGGTATAGGAAGAATTTTACTTGACATATAATTCAAGTGAGGAGGGCTATCGTCTACTTCAACTCCCATTTAAATATAGTGTCTAAATTTATATACGCCGAAGGCCGTTATTAAGTTTAAAAGTTTATTCCAAATTAGTCAGACAACTTTCACTCGCACCACTGCTTGAAACTCATTAATCTTGATGAAACCTTTCAAATAGCAGCCTCATATGAACCTCAGAATATAACATTTAAATTGCCTGCAATTATTTAAGTTATGCTGATATCAATCACATACAAATATCAATCCTTAAAAACTTGACTTTAGTATTCAGGGAACCTCAAAACACGTGATTATAAAAAAAGATCAGAGATGAAAATTGAACTTAAAAAATATATCTGTTTACTTAAAAAAAAAAAAAAAAAAAAAAAAAAAAAAAAATTGTTTTATCAGGAACAGTTTTCGAAAATTTGACCATATTCTTTGTTAAATTTAATTAGGTTAATAAACACATTCTTGTGTCCTTCATTCTCCAATATTTATTGAGTGGCATATTTTATAAATGCCCAGTAAAAATATCTATTTTTTCACAGAAAAATATTTTCTATGTAAACTTCTTTTCTATCTTTTGATGTATTTTGACTCCGAAATTAAAACTTTTATTTATTTCATACCTTAAAAGCTCTCCTGCCTCTTTATTTTGGTAGATGTCACATTCATGGAGTGGACCAACATGACCAGCTGCATCGCACAGAGCTTTGTGAAATTGAAACTGAATGATAGAACTCACAAAATATCTATAAAGGAAAAGAAAAAAAAAAAAAAAAAAAAAAAAATCTCATTTACCATTTAAATTAGATTAGAAATTTTTCAATGAAAAATAAAATTTAGGAATATATTAAAACTTATAGAAAAAAAAAATACACTTGTTAGATTTTTAACGTTTTGGAAACTTTACATTTTATCTGTATTGGTCTGACAGCTTAATTTGCATCAGTGGCGGTTCGTAATTGAGGGCCAGCGGGGCACTGCCCCCACCTAATTTTTTTCTCGATTATAATAATAATAATTCTTTTGTTTTTTTTATAACTGTTCAAAAATATATGTACAAAATAACAAGTCTATCTAACTTTTTCTTAATCTTCTTACATTATCATTTGTTTGTCAATATATTTTTTTCAGCTGTCACAAATCACTAATGACTGACCGACTGTTACTTTCCTTCCCTATCTTAGAGAATGAGGCCGTTTAGAACCGGCCTGAAATTGGCGAGTTTATTTGTACAGTTTATTCTACTAGAAGATCGGGTTAACAGATTTGGCGACGAACTGCTTTATCAGTGTAAGCACGATGTAATTTTATCGTCGATGGGCCCAGCAGAGTCTGGCCCTTTGAAACAAAACTATAGGGGAAAAAACTGTCTCTTTTAAAATTTGTTAACCATGCAATTCACGGATAAAATTTGGCGACTTCTGCATTACGTTCTTTTTTTTTTTCCCTCATTTATTTTTCGGTGAATTCTTTAGAGTTATATATGACAGTTTAAAATTTTAGTGTTTAAAAAAAGAAATCTGGTAATAGCAAAAATATTTTCTAGACTAGCCTTTGAGATAAAAGCTTGTATAAGAATTTAAGACCTCTTTAATTAAAGTGTTTAGAATTTAAATGAGGGGGAAAAAAATAAAAATAGAAAGAATATGCGATTCCCCCCCCCCCCTTCAGAATCCGCGATTGTAATGAAATGCTCGCACTCTGGTGGACTAAAGTGAAATTAACAATAAAACTGGACGGATAGCTTTCACGCTTTCGTTGAGACAGCATTGCTTGCTGCTGCTGTATATTCGATAGGATGAATAAATCCGGCAAAAAAGATAACACATGCTGCTGTGTGCTACAGTGCAACTCCAATGGATCAAGAAATCCGGAACTAAGCTTCCATTTGTTTCCAAATGACAAATTTAAAATTCCAGTTGCCTCCGCTAATGGTGATGATTGGGTTTTACGTCGCACTAGTGCTGCGCAGATGGGCAATTGGCGACGGTCTGGGACACATTCCTAGAGGTGGTCCGGAGACATGCCATCACAATTTTGATCCTCCACGGAAGGGATGGCTCTCCCGCTTCGGTGACCCCCAGAGGTATAATTTTTTATGGGAACATGGAGGACATTGCGGCCACGACAGATTTTACGTGCACCAGCCACCATTAGTGTACACGACGGTCTTTGGCCGTCTCGAGTACCGAACCCGCATTCTTCCAATTACGAGGCCGGCGCTCTACCGATTGGGCTACCGCGGCCCGCCCCCGCTAATGGAAAAAAAGCTTTAGTTAGTGGGAAGTCTGAATGGATTAGACGTTTACGAATTGGGAAAGAAGTATCGTCAAATATGACTGTTTGTTCAAAACATTTCGCACCTAAGGATTTCACAAGTAATAATACGTTTAATTTTGTTTTAATTATAAAATATTTTAGATAAAGCTGATCGTTTCCTTCGCTAACGAGCAAAATCAAAACGATCACATTTCATGGATGTCATGGAACAACTACAGTATTGGTCCACAAGTGCATTTGGTGATTATGGCGAAATGTCGTTTTTGCAAATGATTGCGATGGATTCCAAGCGTAAACAAAAGCGTCTTTTATTTCAAAGAATCCAGAAAGGCATCGATATCGTTCAAAACGGTGCCAAAGAAAAATCGCCAAATCCAGTTATGTACCAACTCTATTTTTTTAATGTACCTTTGTTGTAAGATAATATATAGATGCAGTTAAATACAGTGGAATTATTAAATAATAAAACGCAATAAGTTTCATTGCATTCTATTATGCAATCAATTTTCCATGATGTAATGGCGGAGAAAGAACAATCATAAATACACGTGGCTATTATATTTACTAACTAGCCGCCTTCGGCGACCAGCTGGTTCGCGATCCCTAAAAAATCCGACTTTACGAAACTCCCGCTCGGTGGCGCCTGCGGCGCCTTTTCCCGTTTCAGGTCTAATAACAGCTTATTGATATATCGTGAAAATAGCTTATTGAAATCGCAGTAAATTCCCGGTCGGTAGCGCCTTCGGCGCCCTCTTCCCTTTTCAATATCTGAAACAGCCTATTCGCTCACCATGTTATGATCTTTCAAATTTCTGACTTTAGCTAAGTCCCGCTCGGTGGCGCCTGAGGCGCCTTATCCCCGTTTTAGAACTTACAACACCTTCCTCGCTCATTAGAATTTGAAATATTGAAACTTTAAAATATTACAGCGCCATGTGGCGGTATAAATTTTTGTAATATATTGTTCAATTTCAAATCAAGAAAGCTTTCAAATGATGTATTACTTATGAAATTATTTTAATTAGTAGCTGAGATTTAAATGTAAATTAAAATGTATTTTTTTTTCTTTTATTCTGCGAAATTTCTTTCAGTAATCCCTGAAACTTGCATAATTCCGGGCTGCAGAAATTCGAATTCGAAACTCTGCAAAATATTAAAGAATAAAGGTGTTCTGGGTATTCCGTTGTTTTCTCCGAAACTCCCGTTCCTTTTCTACATCTTTGCCCCTTCGCTCCCCCCCCCTTTCCGCCAATAATAATAATTTTACACTCGAAAATATCCGCATTCGATAAAATACTGCAAAGTATAAAAGAAAACTTAATCTTTAAAAATCCGAAATTTCGTTTTACATCCCATTTTATTAATGTTTGTTTTCATGTTTGAATAGTGAATAGTATTGAAGTCAAATTACGCATCATACGATGGATCAGGCCCCACCTGTGAAAATTTGCACGAGCCGCCAATGATTTGCATGGAAGGCGTAGATAAAGGAGAGATTTTGGAGACAAACAACCCCTGAAATTTTTTGAGCATTTTATTTCTACAAAGAAACAAAATTTTCTTTTTTCATTTGTGAATACTGTAGAATTTGGATTATCTGGCCGCTATTCAACCTAATTAAAATAATTCGCTATATTAATTTGAAGAATTATGATATTGGGTCGTCTGCGTCTGAAAAGTTTGTGTCGTTTTTTCAGTGGATAGCATAAAGACATATCTAAATTTATACATATAAGAATGGTTAAAAACAAATGACATGCGTAAATATTCTAAAAGACAGTACGTCAGTCATATTTGGAAAAAAGTTTGGTTACGATTTGTTAATTTTTGTCACTTTTACGCGCCTTTGAATACATAAGCAAACAAGTGCATTGGGCATTTAATTTTTTTTTATTTTTTTTTTTTTTATTGGAAAGGGTTTTTAATTAGAAATGTCACACAAACGATAAACAAAATATTTTATTTTCATAGCGAAAGGAATGTATCTGAAAAAAAAAAAAAAAAAAACTGTACGGAATCAGTTTGTTAGGTTTAAAGTTGGCGATTTCAACCTTTGAAGATCAAGGAAGACTGGATAGATCCTCCACCACAGATGACGATCAGAATAAAACACCGATGAAGAATAACACATAACGAAATTCAAGAGAAATGTTAAAAATACACGTTTCATTTTTTTTTTTTTTTTTTTTTTTTTTTTTTTTTTTCAATATTGGCACGAACTTTCCGGACAACTCCATAATTTATCAAGTCAATGGAAGCTTATATTGGCTAAGAACATTTAGAACGCCTAATTATTGGGCTATTTTGTTAACCACTCTACTGTTCGAGCCCGTTATACCTGATAAGCAGAAGTCTATTGTATCTATAACATAACAAATATTGCACTATACCACACCAGAAAATGTCTGTATTTACTTTGCAGTTCTTTCTCATAAATTTTAGTGATATTCATGTCTATTTATCTAGATTCTTTATTGTCAATTTCGATTAAATTTCTTCTATCAAAAAGTGTCTAGTACAGTATTATTACAGGACAATGAAACAAGGACACGATTGAAGAGCTGAGTGGATGAACATGTTAAGTGACATTTTTGAAAAAAAAAAAAGGGAGAGGAGATATTTAGGGGGGGGGGGGGATAATCATTGTGATCTCTTTTAAATATCAAACTGATGCTTCAAAATCTAATAACATAGTTACCGACACCGAGAATTGCTATGAACATATTTTTTTTATTATTCCATTATTTACTGTTATTTTCTCGAATTTACTAAATCGTCACGTAACCTGTTCATTCACTAAGCTCTACAATTATGAACTTCAGAAAATTCTATGTTTGCAATTAACTTCAGATTCATGCATATAGCTGCCAACTTTTACGCTTTTTATCTAGCGGCTAAAAAGTGTAAAAGTTGGCAACTATGTTCATGTAATGTCCTTTTAAAAATTTAGAAAATTTGGATTTGTATAGCAAGTGAAATAGATATACAGTAAAATCATTTCGAGAGAATAAGACATTTTACCTGATGTACGGAACATCAGCTATCACATGGTATTTGGCCGCAGCATCCAAATCATCATTTGTTCTTCTTATTGGAGGGCACAATCCCTGATATTTCAATCTGCAAAGTGTTTGTAATTTTCGTTCGTTAACATTTTGAACATTTTGCTTGGGAAAAAAAAAAAAAAAGCAAATAATGTCTGAAAAGATCTTTTTTCTTACCTTTGTTCCCACCACTTTGAATTTAAATTTTCAGAAAATTCCCCATTGAAAACTTTCCACCTCCAGGAATCTACTAAGTAGCCAAACGGCAAGGAAGCTATTTTTCCTAGAGCTTTCAGCATCAAACTATTGATTACTGTTTCTGAAATGAGAAAACATATGTAATTGTTCTCAATATCATTATCTACTTTTTCATATATCAAATTTTAATTTATTGAAAGTCCATAATAAGAAGAATTCAAACTTTGGTTCGAAATTTCGCTCTAATTAGTTCAAAGAGGGAGTTGAGGGGACATTTTGATTTTTCATTCATTAATGATTGTTTCAAATTGTTCATTTTGTCATTAGAACTCATACACATTTTAATACTGAACCCAACTTTATTGTGTGTTATAGACCTAACATTATATAAAGAAATCTTCTAAATATTTCTTTATAATTTTTTTAAATAAAATTTCTCCTCGTCCTCCCCCTCCTCATTTTGAGGTATTTATAATTCAATACGTTCTTAGTTTTTCTGGATCAGCAGAAAGAAATTTCAGAGCTCTATCCGAACGTGAAATAAAAGTATGGAAAGGGAATTGTTGAAATAAATTTTCGATTCATAACTCTACTAGACTTTCCAAACATTAAGTAATTGACAGTTGTTTAAATAAAGTTAAACGAGAGAAATAAATAAAATGGAAAATCATAATAAGATGTTTGAGTACCCCTTATCCCGTATAGTTGTATCTCGTAAATGAACCGGAATGTATTCGGATTTTTATGCACCCGATGTCCCATTAAGAGAAATGTAAATGGTAAGTTTTATGCACGCAATTACAAAAATTTGCCAGATTTGTTTCTTTTCTCTCTTTTTCTTTCTTTCTTTTTTAGCAGCTTAACATTATTAAAGCAAACCTTAAATAGTTTGAGACCATAGAACGAAATGTATTTCTTACATGGCATCACTGGAAAAAAATAATAATAATAACTACAAGTACTACATTTATGTAAATCTGTACAGGTCTTACGACTATTATTACCTATATAATGATTATCAATTTAATCTTAATCAAATATAGAGTTTAAACGTTCGCGTACTTCAATTAATTTAAATCCACAGGCCGCAACGACAAAAAAAAAAATCTTCTTTGTCTACTTGTCAAAGAACTTTAAATTCTACACTCATCAAAAATATATACAGTTTGTGCGATGGTACTTACAACACAACTACAAACTTTGAGCAAAGCGTTTAGACGCTATCGTGTTTACTCACACATATGCACGGTTACGTTCACACACATATATGTATCATTGTAAAAATAGCAAAGATAAACTTAGGAGATCTCAAACTGTTTAGATACACCAAAATCTCAAAGCCAAATATTTTTATGGCTACTTTTTTTTGCATAATTTATGTTCGGAAAGGAAAACAAAAAGGAGGAAAGGTCCCGATGCCTGCGGCAGCGTATATGCGGGTCGTTAATAACATGAAAAATTCTCAAAAATTAACCTTGAACCGAACGAATCTCTGACTCGTGTTACCGCTGCCTGTGGCTTCGGCACCGTATAGCAGACATGCTACGCACGCACTGCAAAATCCCCTTTCCTCCACCAGGGGGCGCAGTATGTTGCATACGAACATCACCAATCGCCTTGAATTTCCAAGACCTTTCAAATAAGGTATCACATGGTGGTGTCAATTGCAAAATCTTTTAGTTGCACTTTCCACCGCCAGGGGACACAGCGTATTCTATACGAACAACACCAACGGTCAGGAAATACCAAGACCATTAAAATAAGGTGTAACATGATAAAGTCTACTGCAAAATCACCCAGTTCCATTTTTAATCACCAGGGGGCGCACTATATTGTATACAAACATCCCCAATCAACATGAAATTTCAAGACCTTTATCCCCAATCAGCTTGAATTTCCAAGACCTTTCAAATAAGGTGTCACATGGTGGTGTCAATTGCAAAATCCTTTAGTTGCACTTTCCACCACCAAGGGGCACAGTATGTTCTGTAAGAACATCATCAACGGTCAGGAAATACCAAGACCTTTAAAATAAGGTGCAACATGATAGGGCCTACTAAAAAATCACCTAGTTCCATTTTTAACCAACTGGGGGCGCCCTATATTGTATACAAATATCCCCAATCAACATGAAATTTCAAGACCTTTAAAATGAGGTGCTACATGTGTGGGTCTAGAACGGATTTCCCTCTCAAACTAATTTCCTCCCATCCCCCTCTCCTTCAAATCTACTCCCCCCCCCCCCTTTAAAACTGAAAATTCCAAAATCGGAGATATTGATTTTTTAGTATTCGAGTCTAGTCCCTCCATGTACAATTTCTTCACCGTGAAGTAATTTGGAGCTGAGTTATGCTCGCCAACGTGTGTTCACCCCTGCCCCCCCAGGGGGGGGGGGGGAACCGTTCGACTTTTTTTTATTTTTCTCTTTTCATAACATATCTACAAACCAAGACCTTTTCTTAGACAACTCAAACAAATTTTTACACCTAGCCGTTCTCTCAATTTAGTGGAGACAGACAAAAACACGTTTCAAATTAATATATCGATGATAAAAAGCTGAAGGTTTGTCATTGCATTGTCCGGATTTTTAATCTGGATTATTAGATTTTACCAAAAATTAATACACTAATTAATCAGGACGAAATCTAGCGAACCTTGTATTTTATAGTTCAATCGGATAATTGGTTCAAAAGATATTAAATAAAAATCCCATTTTAACTTTAAAATTATTAAAAAGGGGGGGGGGGAAAAGCCAAAAATAATATATATATATATATATTTTTTTTTTTTATGTCGGAGAAAAAAGAAAAAGAAAAGAGCGTGCAAACATTTTTTTTCTTTTTTAAATAATTAAAATAATATTGATAAAAATCGTGCAAAAGAAATAGAACAGTTGCAGCATTGAACTCCTTGGTGAAATTTGAAATTTGGCACCGAAGTAGCTCGGATGTTTTTGCCAAGATTTTATTTACACAATTGCGATAGCCATTACCGCTAAACTGACAACAAGTATTTAAAAGCCGGCAAGGGGCTCCTATGTTAAAACTTTGCCAAAGAAATTTTAAGAAATGAATATAGTAACCGATGCTAGAGAATGAAGCACAGTTACTGTATGCTTTTATGTGGAAGCATAGATTAAAGTAAATTTTGCCTAAATTAAGAATTGTTAGTAAATTAAATTCTGTTTTGTGCATAATTTTATATCTACTAATTAGAAAACAAAAAATACACTCAGTTTTTGTATTTTTTGCCTGGATACTTACCGTTATCTTCTTTATTACAATCAAGAAGTCCAATTTTTCTCAAGTGGTTAGATGTTGAAACAGACAATGCTAAAACATCTCCAACTGCCTCGTGAAAACCTGAGCAAATAAACTGCGATAAGCAAATAATTGTTTTTAAGATCAATGTAAATTATTCATTTCAATATAGATTTCAATACATATATATCTGGACCCCAAGGTAAAGGGCATTATGTCCCTTTTGGGAAAAGAGTTAGCACCATGCTCTTGATATATATTTTGTTATAATATCTTTCCTTAAAAAAAAAAAAAAAAAAAAAAAAAAAAAAAAATCATTTTTGTGACATGATGTCCTTTACATCTGGAATACAGACATGTTAATTTTTAACAATGTGAGTAAATCAAATGTTTCTTTTATATAATTGTCAAGAAATTAAATATGTAAATTATATGCATTTAAAACGAATCTGTTTTCATACAAGTTACGGTATTTTCAGTGCTAAATTCATTTTAATTCTTACTCCTTTATAAACACATATATACACAGAAAGAGAGGGGAAAGCGAGAGAGAGATAACTCTATCTAAGTGAGCAAATTAGCTTAAAGAAAAAAAAAATCATAATTTAAAATTTCTATAAATTAATTTTCTAACACATACGTTATATCATTATTGGGAAAAAAAAAAATAAGGAAAGAAAAGAAATGGTCAGGTAAACAAAGACAAACTAGAGACATATATTTTAATGATAAGTTAAAATAGAATGTTTAAGCAATTCTGTTAACACACAAAAGTAAACTTTGTCAATATGAAAATTTATTCGTTTGAACAATGTTTTAAGCAACCAAAAAAGTAATAAGAAGTTACCAGGGTTTGCTCCACTCCGAAATACTGCTGGTTGATGAGCATACTGTTGGTAATACTGAATGTGTCCCATTTCATGATGAACTGTAATAAGATCTTCCATATCCACTCTGGTGCACATTTTTACCCTGAAAGAGAAAAAATCAAGATGTTTTATACATTAAATATTTGCTTTTATTACATGTTTTTATTTAACGTTGTACGTGGTGTACCTGTAACTCAGGATTAAAAAAAAAAAAAAAAAAAAGAAGAAGAAGAAAGAAAAAATTGTTGAAATTTTTAATGAATTATAACTTTATTTATCTTCTATAATAATAAAGGAAGATGTCTCTCTGTCTGTCTGTCTGTCTGTCTGAGCATCTATACGTTCAGACCCTATTGAACGCAGAAGTACAAAATTTGACATACGGGTGCTCCGAAGCCTGCCCGAATGCATAGTGAAAACAGAATTTAAAAATTTTAATTAGTTGCGGAGATATTAATTAAAATGTAGACCCATGTCTAATCAAAAAGCGATCTCAATTACTCAGAATTCACCACCGCGATTGCATAAAAATATATATTTTAACGGAGTTAAAAGCAGAAAAAATGGAAAATAATTTAGAAATATTAGTCCGATCGTTACGAATTTGGTACCAAATGAAAGGGGATTTTTTTTCCAAATCTAAGAGTGCAAGTGGCTTATCTCTACAGCAATTAGATTTTTTAAAATTAACTAAAGTATGAAATTTAGTTGGCAACAGGCAGTTATTTCATTTATCAATACAGCAATTAGATTTTTTTTAATTAACTAAAGTATGAAATTTAGTTGGAAACAGGCAGTTATTTCATTTATCAAAAGATTCTTCAGTGCCAGGTGCTAGACATGCTGGCTAAATATTCTTCCGGTCGGGAAAATTGCTTTTCGTTTTTCGAGCACGTGACAGAGTACTGGAAATAAAAAAAGCAGTTTTTGAATTTTTTCAATTTAAAATCGATCAAAAGCAGAACTTTGAAATTGCCCGTCATTATGGCTCACCTGTATGCAGTTGAAAAATCTAAAGTATAGCTTTAAAAATAAAATAAATAGACATATTATATTTATTTAAATTCATTTTTATTTCATCTGTTAATGACACCAAAAGTTACTTTTAACAGATTAATATTGATTTTTTTTTTCACTTTTTTTATGAATTCGGTTGTAAAAAAGCAGTTTTGGAATTCTTAAATTTTAGACGGATTTCAATAGAAATCGTTAATCGCCCTTGATAGATTAGCCATTTTGAGTCTAAATTATATCAAAGATATTCATTATTGTAATACATAATACACCACTCAAAAGATAGTTTAAAGAATTTTTATTGCAGGCTATTAAAATGATATAAGCCGTTCAAATTCTGTACGAAACTTTCGGAGAAAACTACGGAAAACCCAGAAAATTTTTATTATTTTATATTTTACAGAGTTTCAAATTCAGATTTTCGCTCACATTTCGTACTAATAATTTTTAACGGTATATAGCCCGGAATTAAGCAAGTTTTGGAGGAAACCACAGATAAGTGAGACACAAATCTTTTAAAAAAATGTTTGTATTATTTTTGTATTTCAGCTTCTAATTAGTATAATTTCATTTTTATATTATCGAAAGTCGAATTCGATATTTTACCTGATTTACACGTTTTAAGGTATCCTGATTAGGTTTTCTTTTGTATCTCAGCTACTAATTAAAATAATTTCATAAGTAATACATCATTTGAAAGCTTTGTTGATTTGGAATTGAACAATATATTACAGAAATTTCTACCGCCAGATGGCGCTGTAATATTTTAAAATTTCAATATTTCAAATTCTAATGAGCGAGGAAGGTGTTGTAAGTTCTAAAACGGGGATAAGGCACCGCAGGTGCCACCGAGCGGGAGTTTCGTAAAGTCGGATTTTTCAGGGATCGCGAACCAGCTGGTCGCCGAAGGCGGCTAGTGTAAAATAAAAATACAGAATTTTTCTTTATCTCTCAGTGGAAGAAACAAATATCTACAAAAAAGACACTTAAAATGTACAAAAAAGCCAAGCTCAAAGAAAGAAAATTGATTAAAGTTGTGTCTAAAAAGGGTGTGATATCAAATTCCCAAGTTTACATTCAAATACTTATTTAATATTCCCTTTTAACTAAATTTTCACATGTGAATAAAGTGCTTTATGATATGTTGATAGAAATTTTTCTTTCCTGTACTAAATACATCATAGCGTGTTTCTGAAAAATATTATTATTTTTATTTATGTATGATGGGCTTGGCGGCCATCTTTAAAAGTTTTACGTTAGTTTGAATCACTGAGCTGAAAAACAACTGGAGGAAATGCTAGACCGATTTTCGCGTGCCGTTTTTTGAAGGTTTGTCGTCCGAGCGTTGCATGGCAAAAAGCATTTGATATATTTATATTTCAAAGTAAAATTGTGTAAAGGTTGTCTGTTCGAACAACCATATGCTAAACATGACATTACAATTTAAAATTTGAATTCTTTAAACATTATAATAGTAATAGACGACCCGACAAATGTTGCTTGCCATGCAAAGCAGGCGAACGATTGCAGAAAAACTGGCACGCACGAACACTGTGTAAAAGTATTGGAAGCATTTGCTCCAGTTGTTCTTCAGCTCAGTGGTTTGAATTCTATAAATCTCATCAATTATAGGATGAGTTGGTTGATTGGTTGGTTAATTGAGTTTTATATCGCATTCGTCCTGCGCAATGAGAAATAATTATAGGATGGGAGGATGGGAGTGCGCCAAACTTAACACTGTTAAAACTTAAATTGATTCAACTTGTGTGCTTAACGGGGCTTTTGCGATGTTTTTAATGCATTTTTTTTTCTTTTTTAATCTGAATATTTCACCCCCTGTTGAATGGAACAACCATATTATTTTTACGAGATATTTATTCCAAGAAGCTAAATTCAAATTGGGTAAATATAACGGGGGGTGGAAGCTTCTATGCTTCCCCCCCCCCTCCTTCATGTTTTTACGTTAATTTAAATTTTTATATTCTTTATTCCCGGCATTTATAGGATGGAAGTGCACTTAATACTAAATAATTATAAGAAAGCATGTTATCGAAATATTTCCGTCTCTGCTGAATGGAATAGCAAAATTAATTTTATATGAGATATATTTTAAGAAACTTCTTTCAAATTGTGTGAATATTTATTCATTACTTGAAAGATGGCCGCCAAGCCCATCATACATAAATAAAAATAATAATATTTTTCAGAAACACGCTATGATGTATTTAGTACAGGAAAAAAGGATTTCTATCAACATATCATAAGGCACTTGATTCACATGTGAAAATTTAGTTAAAAGGGAATATTAAATAAGTATTTGAATGTAAGCTTGGAAATTTGATATCACACCCTTTTTAGACACAACTTTAATCAATTCTCTTTCTTTGAGCTTGGCTTTTTTGTACATTTTAAGTGTCTTTTTTGTAGATATCATTTATTTTTTTTTAAATAGTTTTTATATTTACTGGAATTAACCTGATACTTTACATCAGATATGTCCTGGATTTCAACTCAGCTTTCGTGCGATGTTGTTCTTTGCGTTAAACTGTATTACAAAGTTTTCTTTGCGTTAAACTTTCCATAATTCTGGGTGCTAGACATTATCCATGGGTTTTCTATGCAGACTAGTATGTCGTGTCCATCACAAAACTTTCTTCTACATTTTCCTAAACATATTAACGCAGCACAAATTATTTATTATTTTTTTCATTATGAATGCTGAATATTATCAACTCAGAGAGGTATTGTTGCACAAAATGTCCAACGGAAGTAAATTTTCACCACGCAGATGGCATCCTTTCAGTTCTAAAAAAAATTGTAGTATATGAGCTCCACTTATCGGCTGATAGGCATCGAGATTGAATCAGCATAATGTCTCATAATGGCCTTTTCACATATTAAGTTTTGTTTCATTATATGCAACAGAACTTTTCCTTAAATTGCAAAAATCGCTGTATAGCAGCGCCACATGTTGAGATATTGGTATAAAATTTGATAAGCACTATAATTTGCAACAATGTAAATTTATTTGTAAATTTATGCAATTCCATGTATTAGTTACTCAGATATAGCCTTCTCTGAAATTGCGGCAATCACTGTATAGCAGCATCATGTTGAGCAATTGACACCAAATATTGATAAACGCTATTATACATCAAGGTTCAATTGCATATAAATTTATATGTAATTCTCAGCAGTAGCTCCTGATATCTAGTTGGAACAAAACTTTCGCGACACACGTAGAACACGCACACGCAAATAGAAATTTTCTAAAAATAGTCAAATTGTTTTTAGGAGCTCTTACAACGTGTAAATCCATTAAAGTCGAAATTCATTTCAATAAAATGACAAGCGAAGCGGGCAAAGCCTGCTAGTATACTATATAGAAGGAAGTAGAAATCTTTATGCATCATAATTATCATTGCCAGATTGAATTGAAGGATATTAAAATTGGATACTATATAGTGTACTGACTTTCTTATTCTAAGGTATGAAAAATATTAAAAAATCAGCAATTCAAGCTATAGATTTGAAACAAATGTTATTCAAAAATGTATTCATTTCTGTTTTCAGGGATATAAAATTTAAAATTGTACAAAATAATAAAAGCAAAGATTCTTTGGTTAAAAAAATAACTTATAAAAAGAAAAAGCAGCTCAATTTGAAATTAATATTTTTCGGGTAAAATGAGATGAAGCAATTTCATATTTGGCGATTTATGTCTCTTTGGCGATATTTAACAGTTTTTCAGCAATTAAGATAGGAAATTTTGATTTTTAAAAGCTAAATTTTATAAAAGTTCCTAGATTAAGTAATTGTCTATCTGAAAAACCAGTTTTCAAAGAATTCTGCACATTTATGAATTCTCCAGCTTGTTTTAAATAAAATTTCTTGGAGAAGAAATATTTTCAAAAAGTTGTCAAAACATCTAATTTTACGCTAAATTGAAAATGCTCCCATTTTTTTACTTATTAACTTAGAAAGTTCGTTTTTATCTCAAATTAAAGATCTCGTTGATACGAATATCTTACTTTTTGTTTCATTTTACTGCGATATTTGGTTCGTCGAATATTTAAAACTTTACGGAAAAAAAATTTACCGATTTAACATGGGAAAGTTGGTTTCTGTATAATAAGCATTTAACGATCTTGGGTTATTTCTGTCGATTTTATTATTGGCGCGTTCTGCTTTATGTTAGTGGTAGTTTGTTTTGCTTTTCTCTGAGCTTGGCTTGGCAAAACGACCGTTTCTGCTTGATAACGAAATTGTTTCATTTATGTAAGAAGTGTTTCTAACTGAATTTCTTACTTCTTATTTTATTTTTTTCCTTTTCTCCTGAACCAGCAGAAAGTTAGACTTACCTAAAATCCTTTCCATCTGAAAAATCCGTGGCAGAAGCATGGCAATCTATTTCTCTGTCTTTAGGTTTTACTATGATAGAACGATTCCAAAATTCTGGAGTCATTGGTTTCAGTCCCAAAGACACGAAAAACTTTTCAGACAGCTTAAACATATCCAGCGGCGTCATTTTCTGAAGAAAAAAAACCGTCATAAGAAAAAGGTAAGAAAAAAAGTAAGAACGTTAATAAATACCAATATGTCCCAGTGGCCGAAACTCGACCAATTTTTTTAAATACGCATTTAAATTCAAATAATAAATATGGGAATTCAAAATTTCCTTGTAACACAGTGTTCTTGTTCTTAGTAATTACGCTATCATTAAGGGAAAAAAAAAAAAAAACACAACTGCTTATTTTTTACATGACGATAAACATCCTTATAAACTTATGTATCCATTTGCTTCTCTATCCACGGCCCTACTAGATCACTCCTAGGCGCCAACGCGCCTTCCCTACCCCTTCTTGATGAATAGGAAGGTACACAATAGTACACTATTTTACAAGATACAAAGCTTATTTTCACGTTTGTTTACAATTGGAATCGATAACACAAACTGATTTCCAGGGTTGGCAGCGAGCGCCATCTACTTGATTCCGCGGCATGCATTGATCTTTACAGTTTTGTTACGGCCGCTTACGACGTTGGCGCCGAGGAGTGATCTAGTAAGGCCGTGCTCTATCCGAACGATCAAAGTTCTTCTGAGCATTTCAATAGAAAAAAACACATATGAACAATATGTCAACAGTTTGAAAAGACAAAATTGTGCTAATTTGTGTTTCCAGACAAATAAAAAAGGTAACATATTTTATTAATACAAATTTATATTAAAAAAGGAAGAAAAAAGAAAGAAATAAAAATAAAAGGCAGACTTTTCTGGACAGAATTTAGTTTAGGATGCGAGTTCTATTTTTGATTCAGAGCGTTCCTCTTGTAAACTCTTTAATTTTGTAATAGACTATTTCAGATAATTTAAAAGTAAGAACATACCTGCCAACCTTGGCAATTTTCTAATTCCATTATTTCAATCAGTGTTGCCAGACTTGGGAACCTTTTTATTCAATAACCACCAATAATTTTGAGAAGTGATATTTGATATACATAATAGACGTTTAATCTTCGAAGTGATTAAGCAACCGTTACAATTAAAATTTAGTGGTGATATTGGATAAAAATGTCCTCAAATCTGACAACACCGATTTTTGTTTTATTTAATAATGAAAATTCTGTAATTAAGTTAAATGAAGATGACTAATCTAAAAAATGTACCGTTAGAAAATCTTAAGAGTTTGCCGCCAAACAAGGTGGTGAATTGATCGGCAAAGCCATTTTGTAGGGCTAATTTGTCGCAGTTATTTTGTCCTTGGGCTATTTTGTCGAGGCTAATTTGCCGGGCGGTTTTGTCATTGCTATTTTGTTCTGAAGCTATTTTATTTTGGGACTATTTCGCCGGGACTATTTTTTCTTGTGCATTATTTTTTCGGGCTAATTTATTGGGGTATTTATTCTCAGGGGTGGATTAAATACCTCCAAAAATTCTCCTGGAGCTATTTTGTCAGAAGTATTTTATTCTGAAGCTATTTCATTCAGCTATTTTGTCCCAGGACTATTTTTTCTCTCTATTCTATCGAACTAATTTGTCGGGAGTATTTTATTCTAGAACTAATTTTTTCTGGGGCTATTTTGTAGGTGTAATTGCTTCTCGGGCTATTTTGTCCTGTATCTATTTTGACAGGTCTATTTTTTCAGGGCTATTTTAATTTGAGCTATTTCATCCTGGGGCTGTTTCGTAAGTATTATTTTTCTCGGGCTAATTAATCCTGGAACTATTTTGTCCTGGGGCTTTTTTGTCGGGAATAGGGTTTATTAATCCTGGGGCTATTTTGTCCTGGGACTTTTTTGTGTGGAGTACTTTATCTTGGGGCTATTTTTCTCGAGCTGCTTTACAGAGTAGTTTTGTTGTAGGTCTACATTTTCCTTGGGCTATTTTATTGAGTAATTTTGTCGGGGCTGTTTCTCCCTGGGGTATTCTGTTGGGGCTATTTTGCTGAGTTAATTTGTCTAATTATTTTATCAGATCTATTTTCTCTGGGTAATTTTGTCCTGGGATTGTTAAGTCGGAGCTTTTTCGGCCTGGATTATTTTGTCGGGCTAATTTCTTGATGATATTTTGTCTTAGGTTTAATCTGAATTCTCAGCTAATTTATAGGGACAGTTTTGTTGGGGCTATTTTATCGGGAATACTCCGTAGTATGGAAAATTTGCCCTGGAGCTATTTTGTCGAGCTATTTCGCCGTGGGATATTTTGTTGGGTCTACGTCTACTTTTTGTCGGGCTATTTTGTTGTGTTAATATGTCGAGTTATTTTATCGGATCTGCTTCATCGGGGCTATTTTGTTTTAGGGCGGTTATATCGAGGCTATTTTTCCTGAGCTAATTTGTCAGGCTAATTTCTCTGTGGTATTTTGATTTAAGGCTGGTATGACCCGGTACTATTTTGGCAATTTGTTTTCTTAAACTAATTTATCATGGGCAGTTTTATTCAAGGGATATTCTTGGAGCTTTTCTGTCGTAGCTATTTTAAAGGGGATATTTTTCTCAGTGTAATAAGCCGGGCAAATTTGTCAAAATACATTGTCTGATCTATGTATATATATTTTTTTTTCTAGGCTATATTTTCGACTATTTTGTTTTTGATCTATTTTGTCGGGGTTAATTTGTCGGGGTATATTGTCCTAGGGCTAATTTGTCCATGGGTTTTTTGTCGGGGCTGTTTTATCGAGCGTGTTTTATCCTGGGGCTATTTCGTCAGAGTCAAACTGTATTTGTAGGGGCTATTTTGTCCTAGGGCTATTTTTCCTCAGGATATTTTGTCCTACGGCTATTTTTGCTTGGGTTGTTTTGTCCTGTTATTTTGTAATGGCTGTTTGTTTTTTTAGATATATTTTATCCTGGGGCTATTTCGTCGAAGTTATTTTGCTCGGGCTAATTTATTGGAGGTATGTTGTCTTAGGGCTGATTCGTTCTGAAGCTATTTTGTCGGGACTACAACGGCGATGGTTATTGAATATTATTAGCAGTCATAACTATGTGCTGCTGTGGGTTACAGGTATAGTACTACAGCATATTTCCTGGACTGATAAATTTATTATTTACACAAATAAAAATTAACTTGAAAGAATTAAAACAGGAGACTCGAATGAGCGAGAGGTTACATGTGCCACCTTAGGCGGCAAGACAGTAAGTGAGTCAGCGATTATTGTTCTAATAAACAAATTCAGACTAGAGTGGTTACAATCAACGTTGCGATCAACATTGGAAGAAAAGAGGAGATAACCGATGGGCACAGCAGTGCCTCTTTCCAGCGCAACGTTACCAGGATCTTGCTGGAAACTGGACTCGCCGATCAGAACGTGTATGAATGACAGTTTCTAGCATAGAAGTTGGGGTCTCTGGCTCGGACATAGTTGCTGTAGGTTAATTTGACAGGTTTAGTAGGAGCAAGAACAACTGGAGATGGAGCATCAAAGTCTTTTAGCATTTATACTGGTTTAAGGTGATCAACAGAGATGAATATCAGTTATTGAAGATATTTACCTGGAAAACTTTGTCGAACTTCTGCACAACTGGAAAGTGCCCGTAATAAGGCGATTTTAAAAGCGGCTGTACTACATCATGGAGCCCAAGATCATGTGTACATTTCCGTAGGTCTTTGGGCACAAAAGTAGCTTTCTTAATAGGACGTGATAGGGATAGGTGAAAATATTTCCATAGGCTGTTTCAACTTACGAACAAAATCCTCTGCATTGTAATCTAGAAGTGTTGGAGTGAAAATTTCCCTAACAAAGTCAGAGTAGTGCCATAAACCATCTCTGAGGTAGTAGTTTGGATGATATGCCGAAATGCAGAAAGCATTCCAAAAAGTACGGTGGGTAAGACTTCAGTCCATAGATTGGTTAAGTGAGCTTCTAAAGGATTTTTTATTGATTTATGCCAATTTTCTGCATTACAAAAAGTCAAACAACTCTCTGAATTTAATTTAAAAAAATGAGACACAAATAATAATCTACAAAATTTTTACCACTCACACAAAGAGACGGATAGACAGACATTTTCTGCATGGTCAAATCGTGTTCTAGACCCTTTAAAATGTGTAAATTCATCGAAAACCCGAAGTCATAAATTTTTACGAAATTAATACTTTCTTCTATTAAATATAGAAGAAAGTAAAAAATAAATAAACGAATAATAAATTCACTTGAAAATAAAATAATTAGGTAACATTTTAGTACAATAAATAAAAAGATTGAAAATATATGACTTACTTTTTCGCACATAGTTTTCGATACGTCCACGAATTTCTTTTCTGGAAAAGGTTTTACGATTGAGAAAATGTTCTCCCACCTTTGAGCCCACATGTTACCTACATGAAAGAGAAAGAAAAACAATTACACACTCCTGAACACATACACAATATATATATATATATATATATATATATATATTGCATTCATTCTATTTTTCTTCACTTAATAAAGGGTCGTGATTTTTATTTCTATCCGAAACAAATATTGCGAATTTTTGATTATGGTGTTTTATAAGTTTTCATTTTTTATCATTAAGCACAAGTTTTTCAGTGCATTTTTAAGTAAACACGATTAAGTATACTTTACATAAGTATACTTTAAAAAAATTTGATCCGAATGTGCAGCTTGCAGTCGAAACAATAAAGATCCTTTTCCAACACTTTTGGAGGGCTCATCAGCAATCATATGTGTAGTATTAAAAAAACTGTTATTTATAAAAGGCAGGCATAAAAAAAAAAAAAAAAAAAATTAAAAATTGTAACGGCAGGAGTCCTTAAGTGACGCAATACTAGATAATATTTTGATAGACTCTATATGGTTCTTACTGTAGGGCTGCTACTAGTGGCAGCCATGTTGAGTTAATTTCACTGTTAACTTTCTTTACTGTACATGCCTATACGTCGTATGCCAATTCATATTAAATAATTCATCCACGATTAGTGGTCATAATTTTGAGAATCCTTCTAAAAAGTGACGTAAGAAAGCATTTTATTTTTATGTCATCCATAAACAATATTTTTATCTTTCACGTCCCGTAGTACAGCGTACGGGAGGGGGGGGGAGGAGGAAGAGGTGTGCTTGCCCCTGGCGCAAAATTTTAGGAGGAGCCAAATACTGTTCCTTAAAAAAATAAAAATGGTCATTGTGATAAATTTCTATTTTGTTACAATTTTATCGGACCCTTCGGAAAAGGGAAATATTTTGAGCACATCCTAGCTTTAAAGTAATCACCCGGTGATTATTGTGGATGCGGGGCTAACTCTAATGGATTCTTCTCACGTGTGCACCTTACACACATAAATTGGTCGAACATTGTAGCCGAAGTTTTTACGGGACGCTAAGCATTGCACGCACCTACATTAATATTACAGCATAATGACTATAAACCAGCCCTTTTCATTTCGCGTCCATAAAGAGCTAATATAGTGATCAATATAACGAATGCCTTCTCTATTGTGGGATTCTATTCCCTTTGCGTCTGTAATTTATTAATTCAGAGATTAATATAAAAAGGCCACCATTTATAATGGTGTAACGGTGAAATCCACCACAGAAGAAAGAAGCTTATCCTTTGGCCGTGAAGTTCGATACAATGTGTTGTCGAAAAGATGAATATAATCAAAGTCTCGAGAATTCACACATAGTTTTTATTAAATATATTCCTTAAAAGTTACACGTTGATAAAAATCAGTTCGCACATAAAAGTTATTATTTGCAGAACAATAATCCCAGAAAATTCCGAGGCGCAAGGGAGAGAGAGAGAGGGCAGACAAAAAAATCTTGCGTGTTAACTATACGATGACAAGAGCAAAAACTAAGGGTCTGCTTTTTTTTATCGCACGGGGAGAACCGCCCGGAAGGGAAGTCATATGTTTGCATTATCTTATTTTCGCCAAAATGAATGCCAACTTCAGTTCTTTGTTTTAGATAATAAACTAATGTTATTTTTTTGAATTTGTAATGACGGTTTATAATTGTATTAACCCTGTATTCGCCAACTTTATGCCAAGCGACAGTTTGACGAGAGAAAAGACCGTTATGAATTGAAATCATTAATATTGCGTAATTTGAAATAAATTACTTCCGGTGTTGAAATAATATAAATTCTGACAATGAGTTTTCTTGTTTTATGACTATTTGAGAACACTTTTTTTTATAATTACGTTTAATGTCAGAATTTTCGTTAGATATTATTTTTTTATTTTCTTTTTATCCCATAAAATAAAGTACGTTTCTATTTAAAAGATAAACACTTTATTTATGATTTAGATATAAAACATATACAATTTAGATTTCTGAATGATGTGTGTTATTGTTTTATGTTAATAAATAGTGTAGGTCGTATATATAATTAAAGTTGTGTACTTTTTAATGACATTTAAAAACAATTCTTTCTTCAAATGCCTAAGAACAAATTATGTAAATATAATACCTCATTTAAAATTTAATTACTTTTTTTATGCAATAATGCATTAATTTATCATTAGATTTTATTTTATTTAAAAATTCAATTAAAATTTAACTAAATATATGTAAACACCTTCACATATTTCTCCCGGCGACCCAGAAAAAAAAATCTCTCTCACTCCCTAGTATGTCATATAAACACAATGAAAAACGTCATTTTCTTTTTTATATAAAAATATATAAGAAACCTGTATAAGCAAAAACAAAAATTGTATATCAATGAAACAGTCAACCATTAATATAAATGTACACATTACAAATCTGTTTCACCATGAAATATATTGTTTCTTTTTTTGAAGACTTTATTATTCCGACAATCATTGTGGGCACCACATTTTCTAGAGTTCAGAGTCTGGATCCAGATTTCTTTTTTATATATCTCGTCAAGAAAGCTTTCAAAGTGATACTGTTCACTTTTTTCCATAAAAAAAAGTTTTTCTTTACAATGTTCTTATATATGTATGGAAATATGATTTTATACTTTAAAGTTATTTCACATTGCACTGTAAACAATATTCAATATGCATATAATACTGCAACATATCAAATAACATCAATGTAAAACAAAAAGAAATAATAAAACACGAGTACAAGTAAATTAAAAATGAACACAAAATGAAAAAAAAAAAAAAAAATGTATATACAAATAATAGAAAATATCACAAAAGTGAAAAAAAAAAAAATTGTTCGTGCAATTCCACACAGGAGAGATTGAAAAACGACGTCCATTGGACAGTCAAAAAAATTATCTCCCCTTAATCTTGTATGAAGCAACAAGTATAACGACTTTGGCTTATGGCCATTGTCCTAGCGGGATAGGGCGTGTATAAAGACCTGTTAGGGACAGGCCTCCGTCCCCCGTCAAAGTCAAAGACTTCTGTAGGGACACCTCGCAAAACTGGGTATATATATATATATATCAATTGAATTGTATTAAACAATTTTCAAAAGAAGTGTGGGAGGTCTCATCACAATGAAATGCTACTCTCCCGGGTAAATTTTGAACGAGTTAGCATTAACATAGAGGGTAAAATAAAAAAAGAAAAAAAATATATATATATATTTAATTAAAATTCTTAGTACTATCAAAATTTAGTGTGATGAGATAAAGACTACCAAAACAACTCACTAAACCCAGTGAAGCATTTTAAAAATAACATAGCATAATAACAATAATAATAAGGTAATTGCCACATATTAAAATTTTGAGTTTTAACTTTAAGTCATTGCACTATAGAAAAGTTTTGTATATAGTATGTAAACAAACAGTATTGTAATCATCTGTTAAACTTACGATATATTAATATCTGTCAAAATGTAAATATTATTAAACAAGATTTTTTTTTTTTTTATTATAATAAATTTATTAAATTTGTTGTTAAGAAAACTGTAATAATAAGAACTAGAAAAGAAAAAAAATTATGCAATATTTCACATAGTGTTGTGTCATCCATTGTAATTAAAAATAAGAAAGAGAAAAAAAGGAAAAATGCAGAGTATATATTGGTCCAGCCAATTGCCTGCATACAATGAATGACAGAACAAAAAAATAAACATAAAAAGGAACCTATGCATCGAGCACTCTTTATATAATGCACAAGTTTTGTAAAACATTACATAATATGATATTAAAAATTAATTCCTGTTTCTTAAATTATAATTGTGGCTTTGTCTTGAATTATAATTAACATTTCTATTATGACTTGCTTCATCAAGTAAGTGGCTGTATCTAGGTGGTGCAATAATAAGTCTGTCAATATGGACTCGAAATGACAATCTATCAGGTGCTTGTAGTCTTTTAATTGTAAATGAAACCGGTGAGTGCTTTTGTAGGACAATAAAAGGTCCTGTGTATTTTGGTTTAAACTTATCAACAGATTTTAAATAAACTATGTCATGTACAGCAACAGGTCTTAATTTAGCATGTCTGTGAAAGTATTGATATCTCTTATTTTGATTATCTTTTATGTTAGAGTAAGCTTTAAGGTAAATCTTATTTAAATCTTCTAATAATTTATATGTATCAACGTTCTTGTCGAGATAAGGTTGATTAATCTGTTGCTCAAATGTGTCAAAAATTAATGAAATTTCTCTTCCAAAGTGTAATAAGTTAGGTTAGTACAAAGTAGATGAATGTTTAGACCCATTATACAATGATTTATGTATAAACAAAGAGTTTTCAAATGTATGGCCTTCAGACATTAAAGTGTTTACTGAATATTTAATGGATATATTGATCCTTTCGGACAATGCGTTTGATTGTGGATGTGCTACAGAAGAATGTGTAATTTTTATACCAAGAGTATCATTAAAAGTGTTGTAAACACTGGATGTAAATTGAGGACCAAGATCCGAGAGGATAACTGAAGGTCTACCAAAGGTGGTAATATAACTAAACAAACATTTAACTATTTTTTCTGCTGATGTATCCTTTAATGGATAAAGTTCCAGATGGCGTGAGAAAATGTCCAACACTGTGAGTACTGAGTGACCATTATTAAACGGTCCTACTAAATCAACACTAATAGTACGTCCAGGATGTGTCGGTGTGTATGTAGGTTGTAATGGAGCTGGAAGAGTGTTATGATGTTTAGCCTGTAGGCATCGTGTACATGAAGCGACAAAGTTTAAAGTATCTGTGTACATTCCTTTCCAAAAGTATTTGTTTGACAGAAAATTATAAGTTTTATTTAATCCAAAATGAGACAAATGTGAAATTGTTAATGTCTTAGTTTTTAGCGAATTAGGAACAATAATAAGATATGAGAATGTTGAGCTATTGGGACATTACTTTTTATACATTAGTACTTTTGTGTCTGGATGAATAAAATAGTTTGAGTATTTTCTTGAAAAACCTTTCTTTAGAATTTCTGTGTAAATTTTTGACAATACAGGATCCTTCATTTGTTCATTTACAAAAGTATCATTAGAGATTTCCAACAGTGGGTCTTTATTATTCGAATCTACAGAAATTAAGCAATTAGTGTATTGTTGTTTGATTTTATTACAATTTTTATCAGCAAAGTGATTAACAACATTACTATTATCATGTACTATAGGTAGAGGTTGTTTATCAAAAATTAATTCAGGATTAGAGTTTAAATCTTGTTGATTGTGAGTGAAGTCACATCTCGAAAAATAATCTGCTAAAATATTTGATGAACCAGGAATGTGTTCAAAATAAAAGAATATTCAGAAATTTCCATTAACCACTTAGTGGTAAGGTCTGTAGTAGAGGTCTGCACGGGCCGGAATTTTGAGGCCCGGGCCCGGCCCGGCCCGTACTAAAGCTTTGCTTACCCGGCCCGGCCCGGACAAAAAGCGATAAAATCAGGCCCGACCCGGCCCGATTAAAAAATATGTTAAAAAAAAAAAAAAAAAAAAAAAAAAAAAAAAAAGGCATGACTGTTCTATTAAAAAGATTTTTAGTATGTGTTTTGCAGAGGTTTTATGTAGCGAAGCAATAGAACCTTCTGTAACAAAACTGCTGAACTTTTACAAGATAATTATATATAAACAAAAATTCATTATTACAGACGCACAGAAGGCACAAAGACAGACAGAAAGTCAAATCGGAAATATTAGCACTCATCACACAATATAGGATGATATTTAAAATGGTTATTACTGCTAAAAATGCACGTTCAACCATTTCCTCTTATATACCGTAATGTATCCGCATTTTTCATGTGATCCGGTAAATAAAATTTTAATAGCATCCAGCCATATTCAATAGAAAAGAGGCTTTTGCACATGCCAAAAATGATGCTACTTTCATTCAGTGCACTGGAGAAAAGAAAAAGGAGTCTTAGAGAAAAAGTTACAGCGGAAGGATTTTTATAGCCTTCATACCACCTAAACTCTACAGACCATAGGACACAAAGCCTTATACATAGTAACGTATCTGATTTCTTTTGTTAGAACATGTGCGCAAACTAGTAGTGACATGCATACTATTTTGAATAGGAAACCATTTCATATTACTTGAAATAAAATATATTAATTTCGAGACATGCTAGAAATATTTGCGGAAAATCAGATCGCGAAACGACAGACTGATAAGCAATAAAATTGAAGTTAAGACATTTTTTAACAAAGAAAAAAATTCATGCGACATACCAGCCTGTAAAGTTATGCAAAATAAATGACTGGAGAAATAATTTATCATTTTCCTTTTTCGTTGATTAACGAGAAAAAACAGAAAAAAGTTCGGCCCGACACGGCCCGGAAAAAATTTCCTCCAGGCCCGGCCCGAGCCTGCAAAAAAGTTTTAAGCCCGAGCCCGGCCCGTGCAGACCTCTAGTCTGTAGGATTAGTTGTTTTTTTGTATCTCTTTAATGGAGCACTGTCAGATAAAATTGTGAACTTTCTGTTGTACAAATAATATTTAAATGCAATGATTGATTTGTAGATAGCCATTAATTCCAATTTTAGTGCAGGGTAGCGTTTTTCAGATGGCTTCAATGATTTAGAAAAAAAAGCTATTGGAAGTAATTTATTATCATGTTTCTGCATTAGCACCGCAGCAATTGAAATATTTGATGCATCAGTGTTTAAATAGAAATCTTTATCCCAATCTGGTAGTCTGACCACTGGTGATTCAAAGAAAATTTTCTGAATTTTGATGAAAATCTGTTCATGTTTAGTAGTCCAATGAAATTTTGATTTTGGTTTAGTCAAATCAATTAAAGGTTGTATTAATTTAGAAAAGTTGGATACAAGAGATTTATAAAATGTTACAACACCAATAAATTTTTTTAATTGCCTTTTAGTTGACGGTGTAGGAAAAGAATTAATTTTTACAATATTTGATTGTATTGGGGAAATACAATGATTTTGAATATGGAATCCAAGATAATTTACACCAGTTTGGTGAAAAGTGCACTTGTTAGGTGCAAGGGTTAAGTTATACTTTATCAAAATTTCTAAGATTCTATTTAATTTAGTGCATGTTTCCTCAAAGCTATTCGAGCCAAAAATGAGGTCATCTTGATAGGCATGTATTCCCTCTAAATCAATTTCATCAATAATTGTGTCCATTAAAGCTTGATATTGAGAAGCAGCATTTTTAAATCCAAAACATAGTCTTTTGTATTTAAAACTACCAAACATAGAAGTGAATGTTAATTTATCTTGTAAATCTTCAGGAAGTGCAATCTGGTGGTAAGCTTGTTGAAAATCTAAACATGTGAAGTACTTGTAGGCTGATAAGTCAGCAATAATTGTTTGTATTTTGGGCAATGGGTATGAAGATCCCTGAATTATTGAGTTAAGCATTCTAAGGTCCATTGCAATTCTATATTTTTGTTTACTTTCTGCGTCAAGTTTTTTTTTAACTAAAAGAATGGGGCAAGCCCATTCTGAACAATTTCTTTCAATAATTCCAGCTTCAACAAGTTGATTTATTTGACTTTTAGCTTCTTGTTGTAATGATTGTGGTATTGGAAAAGGTAATGTTTTGATTGGGAACTCAGTGATGAATTTTAAATTTGGTATAACTTTGTCTGTATGCCCTAAAGTTTTCATAGATTTAGAAAAGGCTGCAAAATTTGTTAACAAAATTTTCTTTAATTTTTTTCTTGGTCTCCTTGGAGATGTTTGACATCAAAATCCAAAGAAGAGAGTTCCTTTCTTCTTAAATTAATTATTTCATCAGAAGCCTGAATATAATTCAAAATTTGTGTAGTTGTATCAGTAACAATTTTACTGTTTTTATCAATTTCTGCTTCCTGCGGAATAATTTCATCAATTTCTGTTAGGGTGCCCATTTTTGTACCTTTATTTATGTGTATACTTTCTTTAGTTAGATTTTTAACATAAATTTGAAATTGGCCTCTATTACAAATATTATCATTATCTAGCATTTTTGAAGTACTACAATTTATCACTGAATCTAGACACAATATATTTGCATTGTTTTCTGTATTTTCAAACAAATAGTCCCTGTCAGACAAAAAAACTGTATTCACATCTATAAATCTTTCCTCTTCAGGTTCCAAAAAGATTTTCTGGGAAGTCCTAACGATAATTTGTTTACATTTTTGGGGAAGATTTTGATTTTTTTTTTGTGTTTCAGTGCCCTCTGAAACTTTACAATTGTTTAAGTTTTCATCTTCTATTAGTGTATTTGTAATGGGAATAATTATATCTTTAAGTTTGATATTGTTTTTATACATGTCTATTATTACATTATTTTGTTGAATAAAGTCCCATCCAAGTATGGCTTGAAATGTTGAATCATTAGGAATGTCAACAATGAAAAATTTCTGTGAGAAAAATGTGTTATTTATTTTGAAAGAAGTTTGAATATATGAGGAGAATTGTACGTTTGAATTTACAGTCTTAATCGTTACTGGTGAAGACAAGTGTTTATAAGTTAATTTCTCTTTTAAAGATTTAAAAGTACTTTCAGAAAGCAATGAAATCGAACTCCCTGTATCAATTAATCCAGTGATAGCATTTTTAGCTAAGTTAATTTCAATTAACGGTAGTGTAGGTGAAATTTTATTTACATTAAAAATATATTCATTTTGAATTTCTGTAGTTTGTGTAGACTTGTTATCAGCAATATTTATTTTATTTACAGTTTGTGAGGCAATTGAATTTACTTTTCTTGTACTAGATAATTTTGCAATACCACTCAGATTTGAAAAACCAAAACTAGGATTGGGTGCTGATGTCTTCGGGTGTGATTGAGATGCAAGGCCATCAGCCACTCTACATCTCGAGTCTAGTTTAAATTATTGTCATTTCTGTTATTGTTATTTCTCTTGAAAAAATCTTCCTCTGGAAAAATTATTGTTTTGGGTTTGGCTTCTTTGCCATTTATAACATCTATTAGCTACATGCCCTATACGATTACACAGCTGGCAAATCACACCATTATAACCCTCTTTCTTTTGTGGTCCCTTTACTTTATGTGATCTAAAATTTTGTCTATAATTATTGTGTCGACTTCTTCCAACATGGGCATTTTGTGAATCTGATAAGTTGTTTACCTCCTCTTTTTTATCTTTTTGTCCAAAAGACAAAGCATCAACTTTTTCCGTCAATTCAATTAATTTCTCTGATAAATTGTTAACAAATACATTATCATTTTGTTTGAATAGGATATTTTCGTTCATGTTTATTTCTTGTAACTTTTGAGCGCGATTTACAGCCAACTTATAATCTGAGATTCCCTCTTCCATGATTTTTATGCGCATGTTAGATGGTATAGGGGAAATAAACCTTGTAAATTTAATATTATCAAGTGCGTTATCATCTGTAATTTTGTTATAAATAATGTTTGCTAGAATATTTAACCTATGAGAAATTTTTTTTATGGATTCCTGAGGGAGCAAATTTAAATTATTAAATTCGATCAGAGCTTGAGTAGAACTCATAGGAGTAAAGAATGTTTTAAATTCCTCCTTAAGAAAGTTTAAATCATTTGATTTGTACAACTTGGGAGATTGTGTTAAATATTTTAATGCCGCCCCAGACAACTTTCCCTTCATTACAGCTACGGCTTCTTCAGATGATAATTTATTTATCCTAGCATATGTGGACACTTGATCAAAGAAAAAGTCCACTAAAGATGGTTCCCCATCAAAATTCATCAACTGAATGTTGACATTCTTGGCTTTCGCCATAGTTAATAATTTTGCCTAACTAACTTAAAATAATAAACTATATAATATATTATGTGACACAAAACAAAAATTGTTAATACCAAGCATTCTTTTTTTTTTTTTTTTTTTTTTTTTTAATCTATTTATTTATTAATTACTTTGGCATATAATTTTATACTATTGTATGCCACTTTTAAAACAAGAATACTTAGTTTTATATGCCCATATATTATTATCCAAAAAGAAAAATAGATGAGCATACATATGATAAATATTGTGTAAAAATAAAAATATTGTGAAATTAAATAAAATGTATTTAAAATGAAATATATTCAACCAATATTATGAATGGAAAATGTTAAAATTTGTACCAAGCATTTCTGCTGCTCTGGTTTATTTATTTATTTATTTGTCTTTATTAAACCTTTCATTGATATTTAAAGCAATAAAAATAATATTGCATAACAATTTCAGCAAAAATACTTAGTCTCTCTCTATATATATATGCAATAATAAAATAAATATTTGTGTTCATGAAATCAATTATAAAATAAATATTTGTGTAAAAATGTAGTGATAATTATGCACTATAAATGAAAAAAAAAAAAAATTGTGTTTATGAAAAAATAAATATATGAATAAATGAAGTTTCAAACATACCAAGCACTTTTGCCCTATCTATCTCAATTTCTAATTATTATTATTATTATTATTATTATCTTTTTTTTTTTTTACAGAGACCCAAAATATTAAAAATATCAGCAAAAGTACTTAGCTAAATGTATATTAAAAAATATATATAATATTATGCAGTACTTTGCAATAATTTTTAATTTAATTATATATGCACCAAATAAATATTGAAATAGTACCAAAACAAAATGCCAATTATCAATAAACTAATTACATACCTTCTGTTTCTGTATTTCTCAAAAAAAAAAAAAATTATAAAATAATTATTATATCGTTCCTTTTTTAAAAATAAAAAAATTGTTTGTTATTTATTCTTTTTCAAGTCGTTGAACACTGCTCCAAACATCAATCAAGTTTCTATACGAGTCTGCAAAAATTCATAAAAAAAACTTTAAAAAAATTGAAATTTCGTGTATAGTAATTGAATAAAAATATTTTGAAAATTCTCACAAATCCCAATAATGTGGGATGTTTCATTTGAGCGCAGAACGTGTAATAATTCAGAAATATGGCAATCCTTCAAATAAAAAAAATTCCTTAAAACACATTTTAAATACGTATATATGGCTTTTCTCCTGTGTGAGTGTAATATTTATGAAACATAAAATTTCTAAAAACTGTTGTAGATATCACACACATCTGGTTCTTTTTTTTTTTTTTTTTTGTATCATCGTAATTTGCCGATGTAACAATATGAAATTATGAGGTTGTACACACACTTTTGGCTTTTCTTCAGCACGATTGCTTGAATTACTTTATAAATATTCCCGAAATTTTTACGAATTTTACACACATATGGCTTTTTATTTCTTAGCTTGCACAAAAATTAATTGACCTACGGCATCTCCCGATGAAAATTGATGATGGAACAGAAGCTTATCTATAGGTTCTGGAAAGCTACGCTCGAAGATTTTGTCTGCTTCTCATGTTTGTTTGAAGACGAAAGGACGGGAATGAGAACTCTTCAAGGACGGGGAGGCTCCGTTTTGAGAGTAGGGACTTTGGAACACAGATACGATTTTAATGAGCATTCTTGATGAGGATTCCATCTACCATTGACGAGAGCAGGAGAGGTGAATCCGTGCTTTGCAAAAAACGAATTTTCCATGATTTTAACAAAAATTCTTTTAAGTCATTATCTGAAAAAATTCACTTTTAAAAATCCACATATAACAATTCGCCGTGGTTTAGCTTCCATAGATTAAAATAATGTTGTGCCATTCTTTTACCATGATTGCACACGCCAATCTGCCTCTCTCTAAAAAGTTCGAGAGTTCAGAGACAATAAACAACATGATTCAGTCGGCCCCTCTCTCTCTCCATCGATGCATTCCCGGAAACTGGTTTTGAGCACCAGGTTTCTGTAACGGTGAAATCCACCACAGAAGAAAGAAGCTTATCCTTTGGCCGTGAAGTTCGATACAATGTGTTGTCGAAAAGATGAATATAATCAAAGTCTCGAGAATTCACACATAGTTTTTATTAAATATATTCCTTAAAAGTTACACGTTGATAAAAATCAGTTCGCACATAAAAGTTATTATTTGCAGAACAATAATCCCAGAAAATTCCGAGGCGCAAGGGAGAGAGAGAGGGCAGTCAAAAAAATCTTGCGTGTTAACTATACGATGACAAGAGCAAAAACTGAGGGTCTGCTTTTTTTTTATCGCACGGGGAGAACCGCCCGGAAGGGAAGTCATATGTTTGCATTATCTTATTTTCGCCAAAATGAATGCCAACTTCAGTTCTTTGTTTTAGATAATAAACTAATGTTAATTTTTTGAATTTGTAATGACGGTTTATAATTGTATTAACCCTGTATTCGCCAACTTTATGCCAAGCGACAGTTTGACGAGAGAAAATACCGTTATAAATTGAAATCATTAATATTGCGTAATTTGAAATAAATTACTTCCGGTGTTGAAATAATATAAATTCTGACAATGAGTTTTCTTGTTTTATGACTATTTGAGAACACTTTTTTTTATAATTACGTTTAATGTCAGAATTTTCGTTAGATATTATTTTTTTATTTTCTTTTTATCCCATAAAATAAAGTACTTTTCTATTTAAAAGATAAACACTTTATTTATGATTTAGATATAAAACATATACAATTTAGATTTCTGAATGATGTGTGTTATTGTTTTATGTTAATAAATAGTGTAGGTCGTATATATAATTAAAGTTGTGTACTTTTTAATGACATTTAAAAACAATTCTTTCTTCAAATGCCTGAGAACAAATTATGTAAATATAATATCTCATTTAAAATTTAATTACTTTTTTTATGCAATAATGCATTAATTTATCATTAGATTTTATTTTATTTAAAAATTCAATTAAAATTTAACTAAATATATGTAAACACCTTCACATATTTCTCCCGGCGACCCAGAAAAAAAAAATCTCTCTCACTCCCTAGTATGTCATATAAACACAATGAAAAACGTCATTTTCTTTTTTATATAAAAATATATAAGAAACCTGTATAAGCAAAAACAAAAATTGTATATCAATGAAACAGTCAACCATTAATATAAATGTACACATTACAAATCTGTTTCACCATGAAATATATTGTTTCTTTTTTTGAAGACTTTATTATTCCGACAATCATTGTGGGCACCACATTTTCTAGAGTTCAGAGTCTGGATCCAGATTTCTTTTTTATATATCTCGTCAAGAAAGCTTTCAAAGTGATACTGTTCACTTTTTTCCATAAAAAAAAGTTTTTCTTTACAATGTTCTTATATATGTATGGAAATATGATTTTATACTTTAAAGTTATTTCACATTGCACTGTAAACAATATTCAATATGCATATAATACTGCAACATATCAAATAACATCAATGTAAAACAAAAAGAAATAATAAAACACGAGTACAAGTAAATTAAAAATGAACACAAAATGAAAAAAAAAAAAAAAAATGTATATACAAATAATAGAAAATATCACAAAAGTGAAAAAAAAAAAAATTGTTCGTGCAATTCCACACAGGAGAGATTGAAAAACGACGTCCATTGGACAGTCAAAAAAATTATCTCCCCTTAATCTTGTATGAAGCAACAAGTATAACGACTTTGGCTTATGGCCATTGTCCTAGCGGGATAGGGCGTGTATAAAGACCTGTTAGGGACAGGCCTCCGTCCCCCGTCAAAGTCAAAGACTTCTGTAGGGACACCTCGCAAAACTGGGTATATATATATATATATCAATTGAATTGTATTAAACAATTTTCAAAAGAAGTGTGGGAGGTCTCATCACAATGAAATGCTACTCTCCCGGGTAAATTTTGAACGAGTTAGCATTAACATAGAGGGTAAAATAAAAAAAGAAAAAAAATATATATATATATTTAATTAAAATTCTTAGTACTATCAAAATTTAGTGTGATGAGATAAAGACTACCAAAACAACTCACTAAACCCAGTGAAGCATTTTAAAAATAACATAGCATAATAACAATAATAATAAGGTAATTGCCACATATTAAAATTTTGAGTTTTAACTTTAAGTCATTGCACTATAGAAAAGTTTTGTATATAGTATGTAAACAAACAGTATTGTAATCATCTGTTAAACTTACGATATATTAATATCTGTCAAAATGTAAATATTATTAAACAAGATTTTTTTTTTTTTTATTATAATAAATTTATTAAATTTGTTGTTAAGAAAACTGTAATAATAAGAACTAGAAAAGAAAAAAAATTATGCAATATTTCACATAGTGTTGTGTCATCCATTGTAATTAAAAATAAGAAAGAGAAAAAAAGGAAAAATGCAGAGTATATATTGGTCCAGCCAATTGCCTGCATACAATGAATGACAGAACAAAAAAATAAACATAAAAAGGAACCTATGCATCGAGCACTCTTTATATAATGCACAAGTTTTGTAAAACATTACATAATATGATATTAAAAATTAATTCCTGTTTCTTAAATTATAATTGTGGCTTTGTCTTGAATTATAATTAACATTTCTATTATGACTTGCTTCATCAAGTAAGTGGCTGTATCTAGGTGGTGCAATAATAAGTCTGTCAATATGGACTCGAAATGACAATCTATCAGGTGCTTGTAGTCTTTTAATTGTAAATGAAACCGGTGAGTGCTTTTGTAGGACAATAAAAGGTCCTGTGTATTTTGGTTTAAACTTATCAACAGATTTTAAATAAACTATGTCATGTACAGCAACAGGTCTTAATTTAGCATGTCTGTGAAAGTATTGATATCTCTTATTTTGATTATCTTTTATGTTAGAGTAAGCTTTAAGGTAAATCTTATTTAAATCTTCTAATAATTTATATGTATCAACGTTCTTGTCGAGATAAGGTTGATTAATCTGTTGCTCAAATGTGTCAAAAATTAATGAAATTTCTCTTCCAAAGTGTAATAAGTTAGGTTAGTACAAAGTAGATGAATGTTTAGACCCATTATACAATGATTTATGTATAAACAAAGAGTTTTCAAATGTATGGCCTTCAGACATTAAAGTGTTTACTGAATATTTAATGGATATATTGATCCTTTCGGACAATGCGTTTGATTGTGGATGTGCTACAGAAGAATGTGTAATTTTTATACCAAGAGTATCATTAAAAGTGTTGTAAACACTGGATGTAAATTGAGGACCAAGATCCGAGAGGATAACTGAAGGTCTACCAAAGGTGGTAATATAACTAAACAAACATTTAACTATTTTTTCTGCTGATGTATCCTTTAATGGATAAAGTTCCAGATGGCGTGAGAAAATGTCCAACACTGTGAGTACTGAGTGACCATTATTAAACGGTCCTACTAAATCAACACTAATAGTACGTCCAGGATGTGTCGGTGTGTATGTAGGTTGTAATGGAGCTGGAAGAGTGTTATGATGTTTAGCCTGTAGGCATCGTGTACATGAAGCGACAAAGTTTAAAGTATCTGTGTACATTCCTTTCCAAAAGTATTTGTTTGACAGAAAATTATAAGTTTTATTTAATCCAAAATGAGACAAATGTGAAATTGTTAATGTCTTAGTTTTTAGCGAATTAGGAACAATAATAAGATATGAGAATGTTGAGCTATTGGGACATTACTTTTTATACATTAGTACTTTTGTGTCTGGATGAATAAAATAGTTTGAGTATTTTCTTGAAAAACCTTTCTTTAGAATTTCTGTGTAAATTTTTGACAATACAGGATCCTTCATTTGTTCATTTACAAAAGTATCATTAGAGATTTCCAACAGTGGGTCTTTATTATTCGAATCTACAGAAATTAAGCAATTAGTGTATTGTTGTTTGATTTTATTACAATTTTTATCAGCAAAGTGATTAACAACATTACTATTATCATGTACTATAGGTAGAGGTTGTTTATCAAAAATTAATTCAGGATTAGAGTTTAAATCTTGTTGATTGTGAGTGAAGTCACATCTCGAAAAATAATCTGCTAAAATATTTGATGAACCAGGAATGTGTTCAAAATAAAAGAATATTCAGAAATTTCCATTAACCACTTAGTGGTAAGGTCTGTAGTAGAGGTCTGCACGGGCCGGAATTTTGAGGCCCGGGCCCGGCCCGGCCCGTACTAAAGCTTTGCTTACCCGGCCCGGCCCGGACAAAAAGCGATAAAATCAGGCCCGACCCGGCCCGATTAAAAAATATGTTAAAAAAAAAAAAAAAAAAAAAAAAGGCATGACTGTTCTATTAAAAAGATTTTTAGTATGTGTTTTGCAGAGGTTTTATGTAGCGAAGCAATAGAACCTTCTGTAACAAAACTGCTGAACTTTTACAAGATAATTATATATAAACAAAAATTCATTATTACAGACGCACAGAAGGCACAAAGACAGACAGAAAGTCAAATCGGAAATATTAGCACTCATCACACAATATAGGATGATATTTAAAATGGTTATTACTGCTAAAAATGCACGTTCAACCATTTCCTCTTATATACCGTAATGTATCCGCATTTTTCATGTGATCCGGTAAATAAAATTTTAATAGCATCCAGCCATATTCAATAGAAAAGAGGCTTTTGCACATGCCAAAAATGATGCTACTTTCATTCAGTGCACTGGAGAAAAGAAAAAGGAGTCTTAGAGAAAAAGTTACAGCGGAAGGATTTTTATAGCCTTCATACCACCTAAACTCTACAGACCATAGGACACAAAGCCTTATACATAGTAACGTATCTGATTTCTTTTGTTAGAACATGTGCGCAAACTAGTAGTGACATGCATACTATTTTGAATAGGAAACCATTTCATATTACTTGAAATAAAATATATTAATTTCGAGACATGCTAGAAATATTTGCGGAAAATCAGATCGCGAAACGACAGACTGATAAGCAATAAAATTGAAGTTAAGACATTTTTTAACAAAGAAAAAAATTCATGCGACATACCAGCCTGTAAAGTTATGCAAAATAAATGACTGGAGAAATAATTTATCATTTTCCTTTTTCGTTGATTAACGAGAAAAAACAGAAAAAAGTTCGGCCCGACACGGCCCGGAAAAAATTTCCTCCAGGCCCGGCCCGAGCCTGCAAAAAAGTTTTAAGCCCGAGCCCGGCCCGTGCAGACCTCTAGTCTGTAGGATTAGTTGTTTTTTTGTATCTCTTTAATGGAGCACTGTCAGATAAAATTGTGAACTTTCTGTTGTACAAATAATATTTAAATGCAATGATTGATTTGTAGATAGCCATTAATTCCAATTTTAGTGCAGGGTAGCGTTTTTCAGATGGCTTCAATGATTTAGAAAAAAAAGCTATTGGAAGTAATTTATTATCATGTTTCTGCATTAGCACCGCAGCAATTGAAATATTTGATGCATCAGTGTTTAAATAGAAATCTTTATCCCAATCTGGTAGTCTGACCACTGGTGATTCAAAGAAAATTTTCTGAATTTTGATGAAAATCTGTTCATGTTTAGTAGTCCAATGAAATTTTGATTTTGGTTTAGTCAAATCAATTAAAGGTTGTATTAATTTAGAAAAGTTGGATACAAGAGATTTATAAAATGTTACAACACCAATAAATTTTTTTAATTGCCTTTTAGTTGACGGTGTAGGAAAAGAATTAATTTTTACAATATTTGATTGTATTGGGGAAATACAATGATTTTGAATATGGAATCCAAGATAATTTACACCAGTTTGGTGAAAAGTGCACTTGTTAGGTGCAAGGGTTAAGTTATACTTTATCAAAATTTCTAAGATTCTATTTAATTTAGTGCATGTTTCCTCAAAGCTATTCGAGCCAAAAATGAGGTCATCTTGATAGGCATGTATTCCCTCTAAATCAATTTCATCAATAATTGTGTCCATTAAAGCTTGATATTGAGAAGCAGCATTTTTAAATCCAAAACATAGTCTTTTGTATTTAAAACTACCAAACATAGAAGTGAATGTTAATTTATCTTGTAAATCTTCAGGAAGTGCAATCTGGTGGTAAGCTTGTTGAAAATCTAAACATGTGAAGTACTTGTAGGCTGATAAGTCAGCAATAATTGTTTGTATTTTGGGCAATGGGTATGAAGATCCCTGAATTATTGAGTTAAGCATTCTAAGGTCCATTGCAATTCTATATTTTTGTTTACTTTCTGCGTCAAGTTTTTTTTTAACTAAAAGAATGGGGCAAGCCCATTCTGAACAATTTCTTTCAATAATTCCAGCTTCAACAAGTTGATTTATTTGACTTTTAGCTTCTTGTTGTAATGATTGTGGTATTGGAAAAGGTAATGTTTTGATTGGGAACTCAGTGATGAATTTTAAATTTGGTATAACTTTGTCTGTATGCCCTAAAGTTTTCATAGATTTAGAAAAGGCTGCAAAATTTGTTAACAAAATTTTCTTTAATTTTTTTCTTGGTCTCCTTGGAGATGTTTGACATCAAAATCCAAAGAAGAGAGTTCCTTTCTTCTTAAATTAATTATTTCATCAGAAGCCTGAATATAATTCAAAATTTGTGTAGTTGTATCAGTAACAATTTTACTGTTTTTATCAATTTCTGCTTCCTGCGGAATAATTTCATCAATTTCTGTTAGGGTGCCCATTTTTGTACCTTTATTTATGTGTATACTTTCTTTAGTTAGATTTTTAACATAAATTTGAAATTGGCCTCTATTACAAATATTATCATTATCTAGCATTTTTGAAGTACTACAATTTATCACTGAATCTAGACACAATATATTTGCATTGTTTTCTGTATTTTCAAACAAATAGTCCCTGTCAGACAAAAAAACTGTATTCACATCTATAAATCTTTCCTCTTCAGGTTCCAAAAAGATTTTCTGGGAAGTCCTAACGATAATTTGTTTACATTTTTGGGGAAGATTTTGATTTTTTTTTTGTGTTTCAGTGCCCTCTGAAACTTTACAATTGTTTAAGTTTTCATCTTCTATTAGTGTATTTGTAATGGGAATAATTATATCTTTAAGTTTGATATTGTTTTTATACATGTCTATTATTACATTATTTTGTTGAATAAAGTCCCATCCAAGTATGGCTTGAAATGTTGAATCATTAGGAATGTCAACAATGAAAAATTTCTGTGAGAAAAATGTGTTATTTATTTTGAAAGAAGTTTGAATATATGAGGAGAATTGTACGTTTGAATTTACAGTCTTAATCGTTACTGGTGAAGACAAGTGTTTATAAGTTAATTTCTCTTTTAAAGATTTAAAAGTACTTTCAGAAAGCAATGAAATCGAACTCCCTGTATCAATTAATCCAGTGATAGCATTTTTAGCTAAGTTAATTTCAATTAACGGTAGTGTAGGTGAAATTTTATTTACATTAAAAATATATTCATTTTGAATTTCTGTAGTTTGTGTAGACTTGTTATCAGCAATATTTATTTTATTTACAGTTTGTGAGGCAATTGAATTTACTTTTCTTGTACTAGATAATTTTGCAATACCACTCAGATTTGAAAAACCAAAACTAGGATTGGGTGCTGATGTCTTCGGGTGTGATTGAGATGCAAGGCCATCAGCCACTCTACATCTCGAGTCTAGTTTAAATTATTGTCATTTCTGTTATTGTTATTTCTCTTGAAAAAATCTTCCTCTGGAAAAATTATTGTTTTGGGTTTGGCTTCTTTGCCATTTATAACATCTATTAGCTACATGCCCTATACGATTACACAGCTGGCAAATCACACCATTATAACCCTCTTTCTTTTGTGGTCCCTTTACTTTATGTGATCTAAAATTTTGTCTATAATTATTGTGTCGACTTCTTCCAACATGGGCATTTTGTGAATCTGATAAGTTGTTTACCTCCTCTTTTTTATCTTTTTGTCCAAAAGACAAAGCATCAACTTTTTCCGTCAATTCAATTAATTTCTCTGATAAATTGTTAACAAATACATTATCATTTTGTTTGAATAGGATATTTTCGTTCATGTTTATTTCTTGTAACTTTTGAGCGCGATTTACAGCCAACTTATAATCTGAGATTCCCTCTTCCATGATTTTTATGCGCATGTTAGATGGTATAGGGGAAATAAACCTTGTAAATTTAATATTATCAAGTGCGTTATCATCTGTAATTTTGTTATAAATAATGTTTGCTAGAATATTTAACCTATGAGAAATTTTTTTTATGGATTCCTGAGGGAGCAAATTTAAATTATTAAATTCGATCAGAGCTTGAGTAGAACTCATAGGAGTAAAGAATGTTTTAAATTCCTCCTTAAGAAAGTTTAAATCATTTGATTTGTACAACTTGGGAGATTGTGTTAAATATTTTAATGCCGCCCCAGACAACTTTCCCTTCATTACAGCTACGGCTTCTTCAGATGATAATTTATTTATCCTAGCATATGTGGACACTTGATCAAAGAAAAAGTCCACTAAAGATGGTTCCCCATCAAAATTCATCAACTGAATGTTGACATTCTTGGCTTTCGCCATAGTTAATAATTTTGCCTAACTAACTTAAAATAATAAACTATATAATATATTATGTGACACAAAACAAAAATTGTTAATACCAAGCATTCTTTTTTTTTTTTTTTTTTTTTTTTTTTTTATCTATTTATTTATTAATTACTTTGGCATATAATTTTATACTATTGTATGCCACTTTTAAAACAAGAATACTTAGTTTTATATGCCCATATATTATTATCCAAAAAGAAAAATAGATGAGCATACATATGATAAATATTGTGTAAAAATAAAAATATTGTGAAATTAAATAAAATGTATTTAAAATGAAATATATTCAACCAATATTATGAATGGAAAATGTTAAAATTTGTACCAAGCATTTCTGCTGCTCTGGTTTATTTATTTATTTATTTGTCTTTATTAAACCTTTCATTGATATTTAAAGCAATAAAAATAATATTGCATAACAATTTCAGCAAAAATACTTAGTCTCTCTCTATATATATATGCAATAATAAAATAAATATTTGTGTTCATGAAATCAATTATAAAATAAATATTTGTGTAAAAATGTAGTGATAATTATGCACTATAAATGAAAAAAAAAAAAATTGTGTTTATGAAAAAATAAATATATGAATAAATGAAGTTTCAAACATACCAAGCACTTTTGCCCTATCTATCTCAATTTCTAATTATTATTATTATTATTATTATTATCTTTTTTTTTTTTTACAGAGACCCAAAATATTAAAAATATCAGCAAAAGTACTTAGCTAAATGTATATTAAAAAATATATATAATATTATGCAGTACTTTGCAATAATTTTTAATTTAATTATATATGCACCAAATAAATATTGAAATAGTACCAAAACAAAATGCCAATTATCAATAAACTAATTACATACCTTCTGTTTCTGTATTTCTCAAAAAAAAAAAAAATTATAAAATAATTATTATATCGTTCCTTTTTTAAAAATAAAAAAATTGTTTGTTATTTATTCTTTTTCAAGTCGTTGAACACTGCTCCAAACATCAATCAAGTTTCTATACGAGTCTGCAAAAATTCATAAAAAAAACTTTAAAAAAATTGAAATTTCATGTATAGTAATTGAATAAAAATATTTTGAAAATTCTCACAAATCCCAATAATGTGGGATGTTTCATTTGAGCGCAGAACGTGTAATAATTCAGAAATATGGCAATCCTTCAAATAAAAAAAATTCCTTAAAACACATTTTAAATACGTATATATGGCTTTTCTCCTGTGTGAGTGTAATATTTATGAAACATAAAATTTCTAAAAACTGTTGTAGATATCACACACATCTGGTTCTTTTTTTTTTTTTTTTTTGTATCATCGTAATTTGCCGATGTAACAATATGAAATTATGAGGTTGTACACACACTTTTGGCTTTTCTTCAGCACGATTGCTTGAATTACTTTATAAATATTCCCGAAATTTTTACGAATTTTACACACATATGGCTTTTTATTTCTTAGCTTGCACAAAAATTAATTGACCTACGGCATCTCCCGATGAAAATTGATGATGGAACAGAAGCTTATCTATAGGTTCTGGAAAGCTACGCTCGAAGATTTTGTCTGCTTCTCATGTTTGTTTGAAGACGAAAGGACGGGAATGAGAACTCTTCAAGGACGGGGAGGCTCCGTTTTGAGAGTAGGGACTTTGGAACACAGATACGATTTTAATGAGCATTCTTGATGAGGATTCCATCTACCATTGACGAGAGCAGGAGAGGTGAATCCGTGCTTTGCAAAAAACGAATTTTCCATGATTTTAACAAAAATTCTTTTAAGTCATTATCTGAAAAAATTCACTTTTAAAAATCCACATATAACAATTCGCCGTGGTTTAGCTTCCATAGATTAAAATAATGTTGTGCCATTCTTTTACCATGATTGCACAAGCCAATCTGCCTCTCTCTAAAAAGTTCGAGAGTTCAGAGACAATAAACAACATGATTCAGTCGGCCCCTCTCTCTCTCCATCGATGCATTCCCGGAAACTGGTTTTGAGCACCAGGTTTCTGTAACGGTGAAATCCACCACAGAAGAAAGAAGCTTATCCTTTGGCCGTGAAGTTCGATACAATGTGTTGTCGAAAAGATGAATATAATCAAAGTCTCGAGAATTCACACATAGTTTTTATTAAATATATTCCTTAAAAGTTACACGTTGATAAAAATCAGTTCGCACATAAAAGTTATTATTTGCAGAACAATAATCCCAGAAAATTCCGAGGCGCAAGGGAGAGAGAGAGGGCAGTCAAAAAAATCTTGCGTGTTAACTATACGATGACAAGAGCAAAAACTGAGGGTCTGCTTTTTTTTTATCGCACGGGGAGAACCGCCCGGAAGGGAAGTCATATGTTTGCATTATCTTATTTTCGCCAAAATGAATGCCAACTTCAGTTCTTTGTTTTAGATAATAAACTAATGTTAATTTTTTGAATTTGTAATGACGGTTTATAATTGTATTAACCCTGTATTCGCCAACTTTATGCCAAGCGACAGTTTGACGAGAGAAAATACCGTTATAAATTGAAATCATTAATATTGCGTAATTTGAAATAAATTACTTCCGGTGTTGAAATAATATAAATTCTGACAATGAGTTTTCTTGTTTTATGACTATTTGAGAACACTTTTTTTTATAATTACGTTTAATGTCAGAATTTTCGTTAGATATTATTTTTTTATTTTCTTTTTATCCCATAAAATAAAGTACTTTTCTATTTAAAAGATAAACACTTTATTTATGATTTAGATATAAAACATATACAATTTAGATTTCTGAATGATGTGTGTTATTGTTTTATGTTAATAAATAGTGTAGGTCGTATATATAATTAAAGTTGTGTACTTTTTAATGACATTTAAAAACAATTCTTTCTTCAAATGCCTGAGAACAAATTATGTAAATATAATATCTCATTTAAAATTTAATTACTTTTATTTTATTGCAATAATGCATTAATTTATCATTAGATTTTATTTTATTTAAAAATTCAATTAAAATTTAACTAAATATATGTGAACACCTTCACAAATGGAGCCATAAGAGCCTTGCGTATCCAAGTTGTTAACAAGATGATTGCTGAAAGGAGGCGCTGAAATCTTCATATCCACAAATTATCAATGGGTATGTATATATTTTTATCCATAATCAGATTTTGATATCGACATCTAAGCTATTTTTATTTATTAATATAAATAAATATTTCTATTAAAATTTAATCAAAAAAATTATTCATATTAAGCATTACATATACAAAATTTGGGCACAGATGCTGTATAATCCACCAGGTCGCCAAGTTCGTTTTTACCGCCAAGCGAAGCGATTTTTCGCCAAATGTGGCGCGTTTTTAATTGTGGCAACCCCTGCGGGTTACCGTTCCGTCAGCACAGCGTCCCCGTAGATTTTAGATTCATTTGCTGCTTGGATTTTGTGCGGGTTATACGTATTTTTTTCTAGCGGATTTATCCAGCACGTGGTGTTGTTGTCGGTCTTTTTGTCAGGTTGTATCGCTCTGTTTTATTTTATTGTTTTATGTTTTATTTATTGAGTATTATTCTGTATTATGGCTGTATCTAAATGTGTTGTGGATTTTCAAAACAAAATTAGTGCTTTGCCGGGATTTAGGTTTGCCGGGATTTTCATTATGTGAATAATTTATAAATGTCATTAATTAATGTGATTAATTTATAGGTTAAAGAAAAGGAAAAATTTTGGATATGATGATAAAGTTATATGCATATATTGATTCATAAAGTGCATGTAACAAGCTAATCTGATCCTTAAAAAAAAAAAAAAAAAAAAAAAAATTTTGCTTAATTTTTGGCGTGATTTCGCCGCCATTTTGAAAAATGGCGCCAACCGGTGGATTATACAGCATCTGTTCCAAAATTTGCTGCATAACTTTTGTCTTATCGAGTTCAAAATAATACAATCAACAAAATTTTTTAAAAAATCGACAAGAGCATTGCCTAAAACAGGATGAATTCAAAACTTTTATAAATTTTTAGTATTTTTATATTAAACAACTTGTTTGTAATATTTGACACAATTTTATTCCATAGGGGCTAAATAATGTAACTATCACATAATCCGGAAGAGCACGGCACAAAAGCATCATTATTTGTGCGATTACATGTAAATTTTATAACCTTAATTTTTATAACAAATGTTGTATAGATAAATTAGGCAGATTTTATCTTAGTGTATAAAGTTTCAGGAACTTCAGGAAGAAGCTGTAGATACAAAGCCTGTAAATTATTCACTCTTTGTTTTAGGTGATGTTTTGTGTTTTGGAATAAGGCTGATTGACAACGTTTTGGTCCTAGGTCTAGGTCACATCCTGCTCTCCATGGGAGTGTTTCTGAGGGAATATAGCCTATAATTACGCGAGTGTCAAAGAAAATCACAAAAGACTCTATAATAAACCAGGGGGAGGGGGTTAAAATCGCTCCAAACCGCTGCGTAATGGTGAGCGTCCTCCTTCCGTCTTTTCAAATAGAAAGCCGACAAACGAGACCTGAGATTGAATCTGGCATTTCCCATCTACCAACTTTGAGAGCAGAATTTCTTGGCCATTGATGAAGCTTCCTTCTGCTATAGAAATAAAGGAAAGGGCGGAGACGGTTCTGCACAATTTCTAGGTCTGAATAATCAAGTATTCTGTTATATAGTAACTGATCAGGGGGAAAAAATCATTGTTATCGGTAACTCGCGAGAAAGTATCGATAAATCTTTTAAAAATGACTTTATAAAGACAGGGTTATTCAAGTTGCAGAATGTATATATATATATATATACATTAAAGAGATAGCAATGACTGATCTTTCTCTAAATGTTGATTTTGTATTAATTCAAAATTCAAACGATGGTGAGAAAATTTAGAGTACGTGATTAGTGTATTCTCTAGTAAATGTAATGAACATGGATTTCCTTCCACGATTTTTTCTTCTCCTCCTTTAAAAGAAAAGGAAATAAATTCATTAAGAGGATTGGAGAAATCTAAACCCTAGATTATCATACCGGAAAAAATAGTTTGGATCATGTCGATGCGATTGAAAAATCGGAGAAAAAGAAATCGAAATACGACTAGTCGGGTGTAAAATGATTAATGCTGTCGTCCCGGTTGAGAAACAGTAGTCATTCTAAAAAAAGAAAAAAGAAAAAAAAATTAATAATTGGTGACTAATGTATCTGTGTCTTTTTTATCCAGACAATCCTTACGCTTATGTGGCCAATTGGTAGATTTGTGTACAATTGTTAATTGTAGAAATTACCTTGTAAATTTAAATTTTTGTAAACTTTTAGTAATTAGTGACTTTCAAGTTACTTTCGAAATATAACTCTCTTATCAACATCGTAACAAAGTTAAATAAGCAGTCGATTACGTCCTGTCACATTTTCAAAAATGAGTTTAACAAAATTCTTTGCAATCTCGTGCAACACAAATCTTCCAAAGAAATTTAATGGTTAACTACTTTGTTGTGCTTGATAGCACACCGGACAATCCACATATTGTCCAAAAGTCCAAGTAATTCGATACGTGTATACTGAAAATACTGAGGTCTCAGTTGAAAAATCTTTTGTAGATTTCATTCAGTTTACTGAAAAAACAACTAATGAAATTACTGCTTAAATTTGTGACACATTTCAAGCAGATGGTTTAAAACTTGAGAACTGTTATGAACAAGGGCGGGATAATTTTGGAACTATGACCATACACGTTATGATTAGGCTCTTTGTAAATACCAAAACAATATTTCTGCGATGTATTAATCATTTAATTAGTATAGCTGGTTTTCAAGTTTGGATTTCAGCTGTAGTTCTCTCTCTCTCTTTTTTTTTTTTTTTTTTATTATTTATTTATTTATTTATTTTTACATTAGGGCGCATTAGACCAAGATTTACGGCTTGAATTAGATTCCAAATCCTTATAAATACTCATGTCTGAATTGAGATTCGAACCTCGCACCTGAGTACTGAAGGTCAGAAAGTCAAACATCCAACATACCGTCGATGTTGGTGCTTGAGGTCAACTGACAATATGAATGTTCTAGACCTGGTTGTCCGCCGTCCGTGGGATACTTTCTAAGGGATTCTATCCATATTTAGACTAGTTTAGAAGAAAACTCCAAACGGCTAGGTCGACGAGCGCGACCTAGGAGCAATCCCGACACTTCTCGTCTTCCAGATTTGAGTGTAGAACAGCTGAGATTTCTGTGTTTTTTTCTGAAAATCGCGACCTACGATAAGCCATCACGTCTCATTTTTTGTGTTTGTACCTTTATACTTAACTTCATCATATTTTACATTACCAAAAATGTCTGTTTTAGTAAGCTACATTCCTCTTGAAGTTAGTCCTATGATTTTAAAACCATCCTGTATGTACAGAATACTGATTTATTTAATAAATAGTTAAACGAGAAATTATGTGCCACTTATGTATGAACATGCATGAACATGAATAATTTATAATGTCACTTATGAATCAGTATTGTAATATATAACTCAAAGAATAGAACCTCTTCATGAAGAACAGAGAATGACAAAATATATTTAGAAAACAAAGTCAGATAATATATTTGTGCTATTTTAAATTGTATAAATTATAATATATATATTTTATTACTTTCTTGTACAGTCAATAGAAGAAAATAATGGATTTGTAAAAATGTTCGACTTTTGGTGTTCGATTGATTTACACGTTTTGAGTGGTCCTAAATATGATTTGACCAATTTTAGAAAACTTCTGTCTGTCTGTGGCAAAAATTTCGAAGCAGCTCTAACTCAATAGCTAATGAATACAACTTCATAAAAGTTTATATTTAGTTAAACATTACAATAAATTGTTGCCTATCAACTTTTGGAGCAAGTCACTCAATTGCTATGTTGCGAATTCTCGAAATTACAGGAAGATCAACTTCTAGTATGTATAATCTCACAAAAGTTAATATGTGAGGGATCCATTATGAAACATTATTCTGATGCAAGTTGAGTGCATATCAACTGATAGATGGTGCGACTTTCCGCGTGTATAGGTACTCTATATCTCAGCTTCTGTGGGGCATAAATATACAAAACACGATTTGTGAGAGTTACTTAGGATATACTATGCTGATGTATATTGACCGATAGGTAGCGCTGTTATGTTGAATATTCCCCGACACGGAAATGTTATATTTCAGTATGTATGTCGTATAAATGCACCAAAATCGATGTATGAGATTATCATTATGTAAATGAACTCAATTTAGGTGTGTTACGAAAAACTGCTATTACTCATAATCTGTGATTTCCCACATAGCTGCATCTCATCACCCCTTGATTAAAATTGAACCAAATTACGTATGTAAAACCTTTATTGTGAGAAGCTGTGATTAAATTTTTGTGCATGCAAATCAGTAGTATTGCTGTTATACAGAATGATATAGAAGAAAGTTTTATGATAACTACAACGTACTAGGGTTTTACCTCCATTACTCGACTATCATGGGTAATGGAAGCATTGCATTCGGTCAAAAAATTTGATATTGAGTTTTCACCTGATTTACATGTTTTAAGATCTCTTGAGTCCAAAAAATGTGGTTTTCGGCAATTGATCAGTGTGTGTTATATGTTTATATGTGTGGGGGAAGGGGGGGGGGAGGAGGATATTCTAACTACCATATCTCCGAAACTAATAAAGACAGAACGATGAAACTTCAGAATTGAGACAGGTCTAATGTACAGTTGACTCTTCTAACGTTTGGCAAAAATTGGAGAAATGAAAATGGGACTGTAAGTACGTATCTCAAAAACGGCTCTAGCTCTAACTATTTTTTTTCAAAGTTGCTACGTAAACATCTTGTTAGATGTCTTTCGCATGTATTAGTTGGTTAGTACAAGAAAATTGATAAGCATCTTATATAGCAGGTGTATTGCAAGTGCGATCCTCTAGAAACTTCATTTTAGATATCCTTTCGTATGTACATAATCGTTGTTTTTCGGGAGCATGCCAAGTTTCAGTCAAAATCAGAAGTGGGATTGAAAATACGGTATATCAAAAATGACTCTAACGATTTACTTGAAAATGTTACGCGAATCCCTTTTTAGATGTCCTTTTGCAAGTATAACTTGGTTATTACATTAAAACTGACAGTCATATTGATTGGATAGGTCAGTTATAGATCTCGGAAATCGGTGTTTCGAAAAACGGCTCTACCAATTTTTTTAAACTCGCTATGTAAACTCTGTCTTTACACATATGTCAGTTTTCTCTTTAGAAAATTGTAAGGTGTCTGTTTTGTTAGGTCAGTTTTACAACTGACCACATTATTCTCAAAAAATGTATGTAATATGCGTATAGAAAAGGAACACACCAGATTTTTTTTTATGTGTATATCCTATTGGAAATTATAACTGTTAAAAATAACTAAGTTCATCTAAAAAAAAAAAAAAAAAATTCCTACGTCAGTTTTCGCAAAAATTTGTAATATTTAACAATTAATCGTATTTTTAACGAATTTAATGATTGCCATGTGAAAAGGCACTCCAAAAATAAAATAAAATAAATAAATAAATAAAAAATAAAAACCTTTCACAAAATGTACTGAAATCAAACATCTCTAGAATTCTTTACCTACCTAATAAATGAGCCGGAATAGGTCCATCAGGTAGAATACCTTTATCTGGATAATGTTCAATAAGTTTCCTCCTCACATAGGCATGAAGTTGTTTGTAGAACGGCTCAACTTTTTTCCACAACTTTTCAACATCTTCTGGAAAAGTTTCCGTTTCATAACTATCTCTCCAATATTCTCCAGCGTCACTAAAACCTGTAAATTAATGCAATCATTAATTTAAATATTTAACGTAGAATATTGTAAATTAATTACATTATTAATTTATAATTAATGATATAAATTAATGTAATGTAAGTATAAATGTGGTAGACGCTGTATAAGTAATAAACATTTCAAAATTTAAAATTTAAACTTTAGAATCTAGCTTTCTAAATCATGCATTGTTCGTGCCATGATTAAAGTTAGTGCTACACCTCTATTCTACAAATGCCTTATATTATCAGTAGTTCTGAAATGAGAATAACTCAAACAGAGCAAACTTTTTAATTTAAATTATCATTATTATTATTATTATTATTATTTTAATCTTACCGTTACACCTTGTATTTTTGAATAAGGTATATCAAGTTTTGATTACTATTCACGATCTTATTCTAAAATTATTTCTTGAACTCATATGCTTTTATATGAATAAAATAAGTATGTATTATTCATTTATTGAATTAATTTTTACTTACTTCTATACACAACAGAAGAAAGTGTTAAATTCGTAAACACTTTCGCCTTCCTCTTTTCGATGGATTTATACTTGTGGTCTAGAACACGACTTTACCAATTTTAGAAAATATCTGTCAGAGTGTGACAAAAATCTTGTAAAAACTATAACTCAAAAACTAATACGCAATATTTCATAAAAGCTTACATTTTGTTGCATTTTAATTCTTGACATAAATTTGTGCCTGTCAACTTTTTGTGCAAATTGTTTAAAAGGTGGGCCTTCAATTTCCCATTCCCCCCGTACATGAAAAGATTATATCTCAATTTCTGCTATGAATAAAAGCACAAAACTTAATATGTGAGAGGTCCGTTGTGAAACAATATTGAATTTGAGTGCATATCATCTGACAGGTGGCGCTGCTATGCTGCAATTTTCCCTGCGGATGGGAAGATTATATCTCAACTTCTATGCCGTATAAATGCACCAAGTGTGATAAGTGAGATGACCATTATGAGAACGAATGCTGATTTAATTTGAGTGTATATCGACCGACAATATGGACGCATAAGCACGTCTGTGATTTTCAACATGCCCATATCTCACTAAACTGCATATATAAAATCTTTAATGTGAGAAGCTATGATCAAATTTCGTGCAATGTTTTTTTTTCTTGTGCATTGCATTAAATTAACAGGTAGGATGTTATACAGAATGACGTAGAAAATTGTTTGTGATACTCATATAAGTCTGATTTTGTATTAATATATGAAATTTTTATGGATTTTCACGATTGGTACTATGCTATATCAGTAGTAGACAACCCTGGGTTATTTCACATTGACGGTGCGGACTAGTAGTAGACAAAATGCTGTTGTCTTCAAACTTTGGAATGCAGAACGAAATGGAAATTTATTTCATTGAATATATCTCTGTACATCTTCATATGATGCTTTTTCTTTTCCTTTTTGTCTGAAGATCTGCGTATTTTTTAAAAACGAAACGCGAAATCTTTGCGTGCTGAACGAGATACCGGTTTCGAGTTATGGAGAATACGCAGAAATGATAGACTGTGACTCAAGATTGATGTTTTGGTTGAAGTCAAGTCGTGTGGGTTTAATATCACGCTAAAGCTGCGATATGCTGTGAGTAACGCTTTAAGAGTCACTCTTAACAGTTATCAATAAACACGGCATTATAATTTTGATCTTTCAAGGAGGGAATAATTTATATTTTGGTAGCAATGCATGCAGGAAGACATATTCAGCTCGTTTGTCGTTTGAATAGATACGTAATTTATCTGGCTGATTATTTAAACTTCACCTATACTTACTGAAGTTGACGATTCGATCAAATCAGCCAATCAAATTAATAAATTTCTGTTTGTATCCAGTAGTCTGCTTGTTTTCTTATAGAAGCATCAGAATGTCATTCACGAACCACTATCAGATACTAAACTTTCATAGTACTCAGAATGTAATATAAAGGATATGAAAAATCTTGTCCTAGGGTCGTCTAATGAGTTTAAGAGAATCCTAAAGTGGCCAGGACCTCTTCAAATTAAGAAAGGTGGACGTTGATCGATATTATTCTAAGCAATATTACTGGGGAAGAGACGCATAAATACCAAAAAGAAAATGTAAAATGAAAATAGCCATGGATATGATGGAAGTGACAATTAAAAAGCAAAGAAAAAGTGCGTGCGTGTGTTGGGATTAAGGCTGATTGTCTGTGCAAAGGATCTGGGCTTAAGGAGAATGCCTCCGTGAGGGGTATTTGCAAGGAGTCCTAGCCCGTATTCACGCGAGTTTCGGGGGAAACCACAGAAAACTCCGAAAGACTAGGTCGACGAGCGTGACTTGAAATCGAAACACCCAGTACTTTACGTCTACCAGCTTTGAACACAGAACCACTCAGCCACTGATGGGGCTAGAAAAGAGAGGAAGAGTGGTAGCAACCTGAAAGAAATTGTAAGAGAAATAAGATTGAAATTAAAGTTGAGTGGATTTAACCTAATACTGAAGTTACGCAGTGGGCAGTAAGTAACGGTCTGACAATCACTTCTGAGAGCGGTGCGGAGACGTCCCTTTACAATTCGGATCCTCCATGGAAGTGATAGCTTCCCCGCATTTTGCAGGTTTGACGGTATTTACAAATGAGCATAAATATTGTTTAAGCCTGACATTTTGATCGATTGTCATTTTCAAGCCTCATATTTATTGTTCATTTAAAATCATTTAAAATCAAGAATTTTTATTGTTATCATGTTATGGAAATAAAAAAGATGGTTGTCTACCCACCAGTCTGCATATAGAAGATCTAACGACGGGACACTTGTGTAACTATAATTTTTCTATTCAAAAGGAACATTAAAATTACAACAGAGATTTTTTTTTTTCCAGAACCGTTTTTCTTATAGGTATCGCAGAACTATATTTATAAATTTTTCAGTATATATATATGTAAAAAAAAAAAAAAAGAAAATTTAAGTAAAAAAGAAAAGAAAAAGAAGAAGCAGGTACATCCACTGAGCTACAAGAGGAAAGAAGAATACTAAGCGAGCGAGAGAGAGAGATCTGTCGTATACTTCGATCTTTAGAAGCGACAGTGGCAGTAAGTTGTATATTCTATGCAAATAAGTTAATGAACAAGGTTTTGCCATTCTAGATTCGAAAAATCAACCTGTTCCACGAATACCGTTGCCTTTTTAAGTTAATAAGAATATGTGGGAGGTTATCACTCCGTCTATTCTAGATCAGAGGGCAAAACAAACATTATTTTCGTGTTTCAACAGACAGAGAAAAGTTTGGTTGAATCAGCAAAAATTGGTGTACACAACAAAAATTACTATATAAATATGTTTCAACAGAAATCTTGTTTGGATTAACAAAATAACTTTTGTTGCAGTTCTAACAAAAATATTTTGTTTTCCTTAAAAATAAAAAAAAGATTTACACGTACAAATATTGTATATAAAAACTACTGTAAAATTAAACAAAACATTTTGTTAATATAAGCAAATACAGATAAATTTAGTAAATTTGTTAGCAATATATTTTGTATTGAAGCAACAAAACAGATTTTTCTGCTTCTAATGAAAATTTGATTTTAATCAACAAAATAATCTGAACAAAACGCATTTTATAATTTTTATCAAATTCCTTCTCTGGGTAAACTATTCACGAAATGGATTTCAAACGGCGCGATTAAAAAAAAAAAAAAAAGATACCTAATCAAGAATGTATTAGAAATGAACCGTAATTCAAGAAAAGCAACGAATCGGTTTTCAACAGTTTAGTGTCTAATTCTAGACAGTAACCAGTTCACTTCACATTATTTACCTTATTTGTATTCCCTTTATTTATTTATTTTGTTTTTTAAGTTGTTTTTTTAACCATGGATGTAGAGGGATAAAAAAGGGTAGAAGGTTACGAGTTTACCTCCATGTTTTTAACTGTGTGTTTTGCATATGTTTTCTTGTTTTCTTTTATGTGAGAGAAGGAACTTTTTTTTTTTTAAGTGAAAACTTCCTTAGGCGCGTTGAGCACTTTTGGGTGAACAAAAATCATGGAATTCGCGTCATCGCCACCGAACGCTTTCCATTTGAAGTGAAAACTTCTTTAGGCGCGTTGAGCTCATTTGGGTGAACAAAAATCATGGAACCCGCGTCATCGTCACCGAACGCTTTCCATGAGCTATATATATACTGTGTATATATGTACATAGATATACCTCCGTGCGTTATTAGTATACATTTATATATATATATACAAAGAGCATATCTCTCTACATATATATATCCATATATGTAGCGCACGGTGCGGCATGCCTCATATACATACATATATATATACATATATATATATATATATATATATGTGTGTGTGTGTGTGTGTGTATGTGTGTGTGTGTATATATAAAATGTATACTAATACGAGTAGTATATACGAGTAGTATACTGGCTACTGGCATCAGTCTCTTTCTAGTTCTATACTCTATGTATGTATGTACTTTTTCCACAGTATATACATAGTTCACAAAGTACAAGCACGTGTTTTTATACAGACTGTTATATTCTTCTTTTTGCTTTCAATATAAATTTAAAGTTCAAATGATTAAAGTTTAAATTGGTCATTAACACTTCTTTACAAACTAAAAATAATTCAAAAATAATAATCTAATAGCTCGACGGTACAATTCACAAGTTACTTAGTTTTCACTTCTATCGGCAGTCCCCAAAGACTGCCCCGCATTTTTTTTTTCTCCAAAGAAAAAAATTATGCATTTTGAAAACCTTGCAACGCTAATTGAGTTTGAGAGTCAACAAATCTTCATGCCGTGCTTTTTTATCATAACAAATTCTAATGATAAATTCGTTCTTTAATAACCTTTTCGTGTTAAATGCGTTTTGTTCCTTCCAAAAATGTATTTATTTCGTGCGTAAAAAACGTGTATAATTACATAGAAATCAAATTAGTCCTTTATTTTACCTTTGTACGGTTAAGTACTGCATATCGTGAAACTTTTACTTACCATTCAGTCTGGCTGCTTCATTATTTAATTGTACATATTCTAGGAATTCTGATTTCACTTTTTTGCCACTTACTGCACGCCACTCATTCCAAAGATGCTTCAGTTCTTCGTAGTCTCTCGAGTTTTTAAATATTTCAGTTAATTCTAGGAATAAATGCAGTATTTTAGAAACAAAATAAACAATATCGTTCAAATAAAATTATATCTATTAAAATTCAAAATATTTCCCCCCGTTTGTTTTATTTTTGTCTATTTTATTAAACTAAAAATGTAATAGAGAGCTTTTACAATATAATAAATAATAATATTATAGTTTTAAAAAAATTAAAGAACACGCTTTTATTGAAATGTGAACTAAAAAGCACAAAATATCTATCTTAGTATTAAAATGCAGGGTAAGAGAAAATCGTGTGAGTGACACACCATAATATTTACATACATTTAAATCTGTAATTAAAATAATTCAGAATTAAAGAAAAACCATTTTTAAAAAATCTCCCCTGACTGTGCTCGAACGCTAGACCTTTAGGTTCGTAGCGCGGAGCTTTACCTCACAGCCACAGCGTTCACATAGGAAAGTCTTTTTTTACAATATAGATTTTTTGTTTGCTCCCAGAGCGGTTACAAACATACAAACATACATAAAGGTGAAGCTAATAAAAGCGTGTTAAAAATAGGCTAATTGAGATCTAGAATAATTATAACATAAAAAGAATTAGCCTACCGAATATAATGTAAGCAAAGAAAAATTCCCATGGTATGTATAGATTATAAAATCACTTTCTAACTGTACTCTCTTTCTCTCTTTTTACATCGTTTAATCATTAATTTATTTTTAATTTCAGAAAAATAAATCTTACAAATGGCTTTACTTTTAAAGATATATCATAAATTAGATAACTTTTGTGAGGCGTTGTATATTGTTTAAAAATTGCATACGCAATGTATAGTGCGCTAAAATTTTTGTATAGGTATTCCAAGAAGAAAAACAAGAAGAAAAGTTTATAACACAAGTGCATTGTGAACAATTTCGATTTTTTTCCCATACCATAATGTACGTTTCCCTTATATTCAGAATTTTTTATAGAAGAAGAAAGTCAAACAAATACATACAACGAAAAACCTGCCTTAAAATTGCCACCAACCGTGTCATAGAAATTGTCTTTTAAGAGAGTTGGTTTTTAATAGTTGTTTTTCAAAGAATAATAATTTATGCAGCAAGTGTCATAAACAAAAAGATTTATCTATTCAAATTTTCATTATTTGCTTTGTACTAGTCCTAATTATTAATTAGGGTTGGAATGTGCTTTACGGTCCTTCTTGGCGACTGGCGGATAAAGATGCCAACCTTAGTAACCACGGTGTTTATGCGCCGCTGAACGATCGATGTTTGAAATGTGGTAACCTCCCCATGATGTTTTGAAACTGATTTTCGCGTACGTTATTGTTGCCAAACGAATTTCGTGCATTTTAAAGACTCATGGAGTTTGTGTGAGACGTATTTAGTAATATTTTTTTTTTTTGGTTTTTATATACGGGTTACTGATCGATGCGAAACGAAATTTCCTACGTTTTAAAGATTCATGGAGTTTGTGTGAGACGTATTTAGTGATATTTCTTTGGTTTTTATGTACGCTTTACTGATCGATGCGAAACGAAATTTCGTATGTTTAAGAGATTCATGCAGAATGCGGGTGAGGTATAGAGTGATGTTTTGTTTGTGGTTTTCATGTACGCTCCGCGTACATACGTGCATATTACTGGTCGCTGCAAAACGACATTTCGTCCGGAGGACATCATTTGGATAAAATGTGCTTTTAAGGCAGTGATTTTTTTTTTGTGTGTGTGGGGGGAGGCAGTGATTTATTTTTTCTTTTCTGGAGGGGGGAGTGAATTTTTTTTGTGTGTGTGTGTGTGTGGGGGCAGTGTTTTTTTTTTTTTTTTTTGTGGGGGGGGGGAGTATTTTTTTTTTTTTTTTTTTTTTTTTTGAGGGGGGGGGGGTGAATTTTTTTTTTTTTTTTTTTTTTTTTTTTTGTGTGTGTGTGGGGGGGGGGGGGCAATGATTTTTTTTTTTTTTTTGAGGGGGGGGGGGGGTGTGAAATTTTTTTTTTTTTTTTTTTTTTTTTTGAGGGGGGGGGGGGGGTGAAATTTTTTTTTTTTTTTTTTTTTTTTTGAGGGGGGGGGGCAGTGTTTTTTTTTTGGGGGGGGGGCTGTGATTTTTTTTTTTTTTGTAGGGGGGGGCAGTGGTTTTTTTTTTGTGGGGGGGCAGTGAATTTTTTTTTTGTGGGGGGGCAGTGGGTTTTTTTTTGTGGGGGGGCTGTGATTTTTTTTTTGTGGGGGGGGGGGGGGGGGCAGTGTTTTTTTTTGTGGGGGGGCAGTGTTTTTTTTTTGGGGGGGGATGTGATTTTTTTTTTTTTTTTTTTTTTTTTTTTTTTTTGTAGGGGGGGGCAGTGGTTTTTTTTTGTGGGGGGGCAGTGATTTTTTTTTTTTGGGGGGGGGGCAGTGGGTTTTTTTTGTGGGGGGGCTGTGATTTTTTTTTGTGGAGGGGGCAGTGTTTTTTTTTTTGTGGGGGGGCAGTGTTTTTTTGGGAGGGAGCAGTGTTTTTTTGGGGGGGAGGGAGGGGGCAGTGAATTTTTTTTTTTTTTTTTTTTTTTTTGTGGGGGGGCAGTGGGTTTTTTTTTGTGGGGGGGGGGCTGTGATTTTTTTTTTTTTTTTGTGGGGGGGCAGTGGTTTTTTTGTGGGGGGGGCAGTGTTTTTTTGGGAGGGAGCAGTGTTTTTTTTGGGGGGGCAGTGTTTTTTTTGGGGGGAGGGAGGGGGCAGTGATTTTTTTTTTTAGTGGGGGGGCAGTGAAATTTTTTTTTTTTTGTGTGGGGGGGCAGTGTTTTTTTTTGGGGGGGCAGTGTTTTTTTGGGAGGGAGCAGTGTTTTTTGGGGGGGGGCGCAGTGTTTTTTTCGAAGGGGGCAGTGTTTTTTTTGTGGGGGGGCAGTGCTTTTTTTGGGGGGGAGGGGGTTCATGTACGCGGAGCGTACAGACGTGCATATTACTGTTCCCTGCAAAACGAATGCTTCGTTACTCATGTCATAAAGCTTTTTCGCCGGAGGGCCCTCCGCGTCCTCGGTGCCTCCCGCTTGCAGTGGACGCAGTAAATTTTGTTTTGCAGCAATCAGTAAAATTAAAAAAATCCCTTTATTTTGCTTCGTTACTCATGTCATAAAGCTTTTTCGCCGGAGGGCCCTCCGCGTCCTCGGTGCCTCCCGCTTGCAGTGGACGCAGTCCACTGCAAGCGGGAGGCACCGAGGACGCGGAGGGCCCTCCGGCGAAAAAGCTTTATGAAGCAGTAAATTTTGTTTTGCAGCAATCAGTAAAATTAAAAAAATCCCTTTATTTTGCTTCGTTACTCATGTCATAAAGCTTTTTCGCCGGAGGGCCCTCCGCGTCCTCGGTGCCTCCCGCTTGCAGTGGACTGCGTCCACTGCAAGCGGGAGGCACCGAGGACGCGGAGGGCCCTCCGGCGAAAAAGCTTTATGACATGAGTAACGAAGCAAAATAAAGGGATTTTTTTAATTTTACTGATTGCTGCAAAACAAAATTTCGTAGGTTTTATACATTCATGCACAATGCGGGTGTGGTATCCAGTGTTTTTTTTCTTTTTTGGTTTCATATACGCGGACCGTACAAACGTGCATATTACTCATTCCTGCGAAAAGTCACGGAAGCACAGTGCTAGTGCGAAGTTAAATGCTACCTTACTGGCGTATCTCAGAGATTGTCGCCGAAGCGCAGTGCTAGTGCGAAGTTAAATGCTACCTTACTGGCGTATCTCCGAGATTGTCGCCGAAGCGCAGTGCTAGTGCGAAGTTAAATGCTACCTTACTGGCGTATCTCCGAGATTGTCGCCGAAGCGCAGTGCTAGTGCGAAGTTAAATGCTACCTTACTGGCGTATCTCCGAGATTGTCGCCGAAGCGCAGTGCAAGTGCGAAGTTAAATGCTACCTTACTGTAAGGTGACCATACGTCCGCGAAATTCGAGGACTGTCCTCGAATTTTGGCCTTTTCTATTTTTTGTCCCCAAAAATTCTTTGACTACTCGGGGACGCTAAATGTCCCGAAATTTAAATATTTGCGTGTATTTTTTCAAAATCACAGTCCATTCCGTGGAGGATCAAAATTGTGATGGCATGTCTCCGGACTACCTGTGGGGGTAAGTGCTAGACTGTCGCCAATTGCCCATTGTACAGCACTAATGAGACGTTAAACCCATCTATTCCAATCCAATCAAAATCACATTCTAATAATTGGATTATCTTGAAAATCAACGGAACTTTGAAATAAAGACCCTCATACTTCATGAGCAGAGAAAGAATCATGCACTACTAATCAGTATATAAATTCTATCTTGCCCGATTTATGTTAAGTGAAAAATAAAATTTGCTTAATGAAATTATTTCTTTAGTTATATAATCGGGAATAACTTCTGCATTTCAGGGAGTGGGGATTCTAAAGATTAAAATGAAATGGTGCTATTTTGTGTTTCCTCCTATCATCATAATCAGGGCCCGACTTAGGGTACCTGGAGCCCCGGGGCAAGCCTATTCTGGGGGCCCCCCTTGCAGTGGCAAAAGAGCTTTTTAGGTTGCAGAATTTCTGCATACGTCTGTAGGGGGGCCCAGGCCATTTGCCCCGTATGCCCTGCCGTTAGTCAGGGCCTGATCATAATAAAGTGTAAATGGGTTCTATAGACTTGATTATTTTAATAATGCTGGGATAGTTTAATTTGCATAAACTTACCTTAGGCTCAGCAATTTTTCGTAGAAAAAAGTGATTCAAAGCATTTTGTAATGTATAAATCAGAGTTCTTTTTATTAATAATGCATATAGATATTGGTCTATCGTGTCCTCGAAAAAGTCCCCAAATACAGTTTTCAAGGTCCTCGACATTTACTTCGATTTGGGGACAAACGGTAATTTGTCCTCAAATCAGTGTTTGAAAATATGGTCACCTTACCTTACTGGCGTATCTCCGAGATTGTCGCCGAAGGGTAGTGCTAGTGCGATGTTAAATGCAACATTACTTGCGAATCTCCGAGATTATCGCCCATAACGCAGTAGTAGTGTGACGTTAAATGCACTGTGCTTATCTGGGTTATATTTAAGGTTATTGTTGTATTCTCTGTTTTTTTTTTTTTTTTTTTGGTCCTTTTAAGACTACTTATACAGTAGTCTTAGGTCCTTTCAGAAAGAGTCTGGTATTTCGATTTGTTTCTTTTGTTTTTTGAATTTTGGCAACAGTAGGCCGTTTCATTGCATCATATGTGAGGCATGGATGCACACGTTTGTTGATTTTCTTCTGTGAAATTGCGATTTATTTTAAATTGATTATTTGTGTTGAATATCATAAGAAATACGTTGAGTACGGTTTGCAATTGTGTTGATGTGGTTGGTGTACATGATAAAATCGAAATCTCCAGAGATTATTTTCTTCGTTTTTCCAAGAGTTTCGTTTTTCAGTGTGCCGCTTTTCTTATTTAGGTAAAATTGTCATTTGTTGGTTTTGTAAAATTGAATATTTAGATTGAGTATCTTAAAAAAAAAGCTTTTGAGTAGCGTTTATTGGTTTTGTACTATTGAATGTTTATGCTAAAAAAAAGCTTTGGATTAGTGTTTAAGAGTGATGCTAGAGTGGTTGGTGTACATGGTTATATCGTTATATGCAGAGGGGATATTTCTTTTTTTCAAGGAAAATGCTAGTTTTTTCGGAAATTATAAAACGGGTAAGTAAATAAACTTTCTTTTTTATTTAAATGCTTATTTATGTATATTAAGTTACTTGTGCTGTTTTTGTTTTGTAATATTTCTTAGATTTAATTGATAACAATTGTTAAAAATTTGTATTTTTCTTTACTCAAGTATTTGTAAGATATTTCTGACGCTTTATGTTTACATAATCGCTTTAAATTGCGTAAATCGGCCTTCTTGGAACGGTTAGAAAAACTGGGAAACCGTGCTTCCTGTCCGCCATTTTGGAAAGGACGGGAGAGAAAAAAAACACCGCGCAGACTCGGCGAGTTCGGAAAAAACTCGCCAAAAAATCGCCAAGAAGGACCGTAAAGCACATTTTTACCTTAATTAGATTTTTTAAATGCTTTTTACCAATAATTTTATGTTCTACGGATTCTTTTATACCCTAAAAAATCCCACTTGTTTGACTTGGATTCTTTCTGAGTAATTAAGAGGTCTCTATCAATTTCCAGAAAATTTCCTGCCAGGAAATATTAGGTTATGCTTTTAATTTTTAATCTAAATCAGGTTTAGTATTTAAAGTCAACATTACTCTTTTTGAAGCTTTTAAACTTATTAGCTAAATAATGGCCCAAAATTCTGTTTTGCAGACTTGAATGCAAAACAGAATGCTTAAGCCTCTTTCAGAAATATAAAATCTTATTACACACACTTCTTTTCTTTACCAAGACTATTTATATATATAACAATTGCTTAAACTCCACGAAAAGAGTGGAGAGGAATGAGCTGGTCCTTTGAAAGAGACTACGAAGAATACAAAATCATCATCTGGGGGCCTACAACCTACAACGAACACTTCGTAAAGCTCACGACGTGAGAACTTCACGATGCCGAGTTTGGAAGATCTCACCAAAATGCAGCTCTTGCAAAATGTAGCGCTTTAGAGAGATATACATTTGTACATGGGCTTAGAATAAAAGTAAATAAATCCTATGGAGAAAACTGTTCCTTATAGGAGGTGACCCTTGAATAAAGGTGGAAATTCAAAGAGTCTTCACTGTGTTTACAAAATTAATAAAAAGTTCTTTTCCGAAATTAAAAGCAAGAAAAGCATATGTATTTGATTATTATTATTGTTGTTGTTGTTGTTGTTACTATTATTATTATCTTAATCGAATCGTGATCGTGCTTGAGTATTTTAAACTAGTATATAGCCCTGTCAAAAATGACGGAATGTGAACGATAAATCTTAAAAACAATGTTTAGATCATGATGGTTACCACGTGATCATTTAAATGTATTTTCAATTTTTGTTTATAAATCAAATGTGTTTAGATATTTTATAATTTTCGTTCTGAAATAAAAAAAATTCTACCCGATCAATAAATATGAATGACAATAAAAAAACTGCTGGTTGACAAAAAATATAGGCCCGACAACACAACAGCAACAACACATCCCAGTGTTCCATTAAGTGCTCTATCCGCGATTGTAATGAAATGCTCGCCCTCTGGTGGGCTAAGGTGAAATTACAATAAACATGGTTTAATTCGAATTCCATACAGCCGCCATTGCTTCACGATATTTAGTTTCACATATATTTATAGAATAAAAATGAATAAATACGGTAAAAAAGATAACACATACTGTTGTGTGCTACAATCTAACTCCAAAGGATCAAGAAATCCAGAATTGAGCTTCCATTTATTTCCAAATGACAAATTTAAAATTTCAGTTGCTTCGGCTAATGGAAGTAAAGAATTAATCAGATGATTTGAAACTAATATTTGTTCAGCTTCAGTTAAAATCTACTTCCGATCGAACTTTGAATAAACTGAAATATTTTTTTCCAAAAGCAATCAATTTTCCATGATGTAATGGCGGAATATTAAGTAGAATAACAAAAAGAACACTAATGGAACACACGTGGCTATAATGTTTACTAACAACTGCAGTGTTCAGAGAGCGCCATCTATCGATCATTACAAACGCGGATACGCAAGCGAAGTGTGACGCCACTGACCGTCCGTGGATGCAAGAAAATGATTTCCTATGTTATTTGCCCATTGGATTTTTTGTAAAAAATTATTAAAAATCGAGGAAAATTATTTCCCGATTTTAATCCCCATATTTGGGTATATATATGTATTAGTTATCATGTGCATGTGTTAGATTGAGTTATTTTGCTGTCAAATTGACAAAATTTTAATTTTAAATTTCAAAACTCTGTTGTCCTTGGCCTTTTTGTATTTGGCGATCAAAAACGTACTACGAAAATATACATGCCAGATGTATATTTTCGTAATATGTATTGTGCGAAATATTGTTTCATATTGTTCATTACTCTCTTAATATAAGTTTTTAAAATAACCATGATTTTTGAAAGGAATTAAATTATATTCGCCAGATAATTTGGCGATATATATATATATATTTTTTTTCTGCCAAGGATAACCGATATCAAATCTATTCCGCTGCAACATATTAGTATCTTATATCAGATACTTTATTTAGACATTTGAAAACAAAGGGTCTAGCAGGATAAGGTAGGTACAGCGGCCCCAGAAAGGTATTTTGAAAATGACTCGTGTGGTAACATCTGCGAGATATAAAACTACCATTGACACAAATTCAGCCTCTCATCTCGCTACGTTCTGGAGATAATGGATCAAATAGACGCTAGAGGGGGTAATTTTTAAAATTGATTTTTATGAAAACTATTACAGCTACACTAATGAAACAAAAACAGTTCGTTAGAAAAAATATTAGTCTACATTATATATTTTTTGTAGATTTTTTTCTATCGTATTTACTATTAATAAAAAAATGAAAATATTTTTTTTCATGATTTTATTCCTAGTTCACGCAGAGGTACAATCACAGAAAAAATATATAATGTAGCTTACTATGTCTAGTAATACTACCAAAAAGTGCATAAATATAAAATGGGTGCAACACTTCCAAAAAAAATTAAAACTTCTTATGACCGTCTTAGATACTAATGGCTTTACATTTGTCTTTTGAATGAAATTTTTACTACTGTATTAAAAAGTAGTAACATGTTTATTACTAAAAAATATATTAGTTAGTAATTAAAAATATAAGTAAGACGTTGATTTTGATTTAAAGAGTTACGGAGAGTGCTTAAACTACGTTTTTAAAGAACAAGACGCAACTTGTCGCTTTACAGCTAGTTGCGTGTGTATAATTTGTAGCATTTTGTTTATTCCTCAACCTATGGAAGCCTCTGCGCAAGCGCTAATTCAACGAGATCACTGTTAAAATAGGGGTGACAGTCATCTGGCTCAGAGAAAAAGAATGATAACATAGCGCAAATTATTGGATGTTTTCCAAATCACAAGCTGGCACACATCCAACATTTTGGACGCATCGTCGCTAGGTAGTTTTAAGGAATGTGGCTGCAGTATATCTATTATTCTTCTACCTCCACCAGTATATTAGCTCAACTTAAATAATCTTCTGCGTATTGTTTCAGAGTATTCTATAGAGTATTTCTATAGAAAACTATTTTATTGTGTTTTAGTGAGTAATTGTACACAAAATATATCTGGTAAATGTAAAAACTGTCGTAGATTTTTGCGTAAAGATAACAAGTATAGAAAAGTTTTAAAAACTGAAAATGAAGCTAAAACATACAGTGATTGTTTCAACAAGAATATCTCGGTAAGTGACGTAATATGCAACAAATGTCGTCTAAGATTTTATAAAAAGGCAGCCTCAACTTCAAAGCCTACCATGAGTTATTCCGAGACTGGCAGTGATTCTACGATAGTCGAACCTGTCGATACAAACGATGATGATTTTGTGTGTCGCATAACTAGTCCTGAAGAGGATGATTATATTGAAATGCCTTTTCCACAATTAGTGTCAACACATCGGTTCTGTATAATATGTCGAGTAGAAGTAAATCTACGAGTAATATCTCTTGAAACACGATGTGACATTTTCTCAAGAAAAATGGTTTTTATACTCAATGGTGATCGTTGCTGCAATGAACATATGATTGGTGATAGAATTTATGAAGATGACTTGTCCCGCTTATGCATTATTTCTAATACAAGTAAAATTTAAAAAATCAGAATTAGTTACTTTTATAAATGTACTTTCCCAAACATCTAATCTAACATTGTTCGATGGAATAGAAAATGGATTATCAGAAAATCAACTTAAATCCCTGACATGCTATACTTGGGAAAACATTATAGAGCTCAAACATATGCTACCTTCAATGAGAAATACAAAAACTCGGACTGTGACGCAAGCCTTAATCATTTTTCTTTTCAAATTAAGGACAGAAAATTCAAACAAGACCATTACTGCTGTTTTGGGTTTACAATATGAACAATACGTATCAGAATATTTTGACGAGATCATGAAAGGTTTTGAGAGAGATATTTTACCAAAATATTTTAGTTATGGTGCTATTACACGTCAAGATCTTATTTCTAACACCTCCAGTACAGGCAAGAAGTTATTAAATCTATCTGATAATGAACGTGTTATTATCTGCAATGGTACTTATGTACGACATCAAAAAAGTCAAAATAATTTTTCTCAAAGAAAATATTTCTCTGGGCAGAAAAAAATTAATCTTTGCATACCTTTCACCATCTGCACTACAAATGGTTATATTATAGACTTTGCAGGACCTTTCTACGGCACTCAAAATGATGCTTCAATACTAAAAATTGTTTTACAAGACTCTACTGGTTTACAGACATTACTATCACCAAATGATATTTTTATTGTAGATCATGGTTGATTTCCTACAAAGTAAAGTCTATACAGTATTTATGCCTGCTTTAAAAGGAAACAGGGCGCAGCTAACAACGGAAGAGGCTAATGAATCAAAAAGAGTTACAAAATTGAGATGGGTTGTAGTAGCAGTTCATGGTGCAATAGCTCAAAAATATCGCCTTCTACACAATTCTTTAAATTACAAACTTATACCGAAGTTGAAAGTGCTTTGAAAAATTGTTGGATTTCTACAAAACAAGTATGGCCAAATATTAAATTATGAAGGCGATAAAAATGATGAACTGCTTGAGTACATAGAGAGCAGAATGAGTGTTGTAAATAGTCTTAGTGAAGAAGTCATTAAAAAAATTTGGAATCGTCGAAAGCCGGCTTTTCAGCAACTTAAATCGTCTGAAATCCTAGATTTCCCTCAGTTAAATAAAGACCAGCTAACTATGTTTTTCACTGGCTCCTACCAACTCTCACAGGCTGTGTCTTATTTAGCGGAGATAATGGACGAAGAATGCAACATCACAGTACAGTTTGTTAAAACCACACCCAGCATATTAAAACTGGAAGTTAGATCAAGGCATGTGAACCGTAAAACTTATCATGTTTATATTGAGTATGTACCAAACGGAATGACGATCGAAAGCATACGCCGATATTGCTGCAACTGTCCTAATGGTCTAAGAACAGTAGGATGTTATTCTCAAATGGCCGCAGTTGTTTATTACTTGTCTTATGCCCGATATCTTTCCCGTATCTTATGTCCAGCACAAGTTTTATCTGATATATTTACATCAGAAGAGATTCACGCAGTTATTAATGAGGACAGTGATGAAGATTAATTATACTTTAATAAAATATTTTGTATTACAATAAATAATATTTTCTTTGACTTAATTTTTAAATATTCAGCATATATCTTTTTTAACGTGAATAATAACTGTAATTTAGAGCTTTCACAAAGTTCTACGTTCTTAACAAACATGTTACTGCTTTTTAATACAGTAATAAAAAGTTCAATCAAACGACAAATGTAAAGTCATTAGTACCTAAGACGGTCATAAGAAGTTTTAAATTTTTTTGGAAGTGTTGAACCCATTTTATATTTATGCACTTTTTGGTAGTATCACTAGACATAGTAAGTTACTATATATATTTTTTCTGTGATTGTACCTCTGCGTGAACTAGGAATAAAATCATGAAAAAAAATAATTTCATTTTTTATTAATAGTAAATACGATAGAAAAAATTTACAAAAAATATATAATGTAGACTAATATTTTGTCTAACGAACAGTTTTTGTTTCATTAGTGTAGCTGTAATAGTTTTCATAAAAATCAATTTTAAAAATTATCCCCTCTCGCGTCTATTTTGTTGCGAAAATCGCTACTTCCACTTCAACTTTTTGTAATCCGATCGTCTGCGCCTGCGCGCACGAGAGGAATTGTGCGTTCGATAGCAAGAAGAAGAATGTTCTAAGTTTCCAAAATGTAAATATTGTGTATTGTTAGCGCGCGTTAAGTATTTATGTAATTTTATCAGTATTATGTCTTTAATAATTTGTGATTGTGTATTTACCAGATAAAATGCGTTTATTTAAAGAAAATGACTGTTCTATGAGTGAAAGTTTCCACTTATTATAGAATTAGGAACGAATATTTCATCCCTCGAACAACACAGATGAAGGAAGGTAAGTTTTTCTTACCTTTTATTATTGAAAAGAAACATAAATGATTCTATTTGTTTTTTAATACGAAATTTTTGATTAGATGAAGATTTGTAGAATCAATTTTGTTGAATACTAATTTATTTAAAATTTAGTATATAAATATCGAATATAGGTATTCTTAAAGTTTGAATTCGATATTTATTGGCATCCTACTGCCGGGATCTGTTTACCTAGGATTATAATGGAAAAATTAGCTAAAGAAAGAACACCTTTAAGAAGTGCGTTTACACGTATCGCTAATTTATTAGAGAATAATTTAATAGAGGAAGATAAGAATATAGAAGAAATTGAAGTTTTATATGCTCAATTAAAGGAAAAATGGGCAATGTTATGTCCAAAAGAAAAAGAAATATTAGATGTTCTTGTTAAAGATGATAAGTGTACACAAGATAATTATGATAAAGAGTATGAAGGCTTTAGTTCTTATGAAGAAAAATTTATTAAATTAATAACAAAAGTTGAAAAACTTTTGAAAAATTCTGAAATTGAAAACAGTTTTCAATCAAATGAAAATATAATGAAACGAAAATTCAAACTTCCTGAAATAGAATTTAAATTGTTCGGGGGTGAAATAAAAGAATGGTTGCCATTCTGGGCACAGTTTGAGAAAATACACAACGATGAAGAGATACCAAATGAAGATAAATATCAGTATTTGTTGCAGGCCACAATAAAAGGCTCAAGGGCACGGGAAATTGTTGAATCGTATCCCGCCACAAAAGATAGTTACAAAAATGTAATAAATTTCTTAAAAGTCGTTTTGGGCGTACAGATATGTTAATTGAAGTTTATATACGAGAAGTTCTTGCGTTAATGATAAATAATGCTATAAGTAAAGGTCCAAAAATGCCACTTTTTAAATTGTATGATAAAATTGAAACATATTTACGGTCATTGAAAATGCTAGGTGTTTCAAGTGAAAATTATTCATCAATTTTATACCCGTTAATTGAATCCTGCTTACCTGTAGATATTTTAAAAATATGGGAAAGAAATTTGAGTTCGACCTTGAACTACGCAAAACAGGAAAATGATGATGAATTGAAATCGGGTAACAAATTAGATTGTTTGATGAACTTTTTGCGGCATGAAATTGAAAGTGAAGAAAAAGTGAAACTTGCTCGTAGTGGATTTAATTTTGAAAATGTGAATAAAAGTACTTATCCGCCACCCGTTCGACGTGAAAGAATTATTCCTACCGCAGCTGAATTATATAATTCTTCTGAAGTGAAAAAAGAAATATGTATTTTTTGCAATAAATCACATGTAAGCAGTGAATGTAAAAATGCTGATAGTTTATCCTATGAGGATAAAAAGCAAATATTGATGAAAAAAGGTGCTTGTTTTAAATGTTTAGCTGCAAAGAAACATTTATCCCGATTTTGCAAAGCGAAGATACCGGCCTGTGATTGCGGAAAATTTCATTTCAAGATAATGTGCCCTGGGAAAAGCGATCAAGAACATCGAATTAAATTTCAGCAATTTGAAAATTTAAATTCTGAAAATAAGAAAGACACTGTTTTAGCAAATAAAACCAGTACTCGACAAGTTCTTTTGCAAACTCTGATTGTTCGTCTTAGAAATGGAAATAAAATGAAATACATCAGGATATTATTTGATTCTGGCAGCAGCAAGTCCTATTTGTCAACTTTTGCATTAAATGAAATGGGATATGAATGCATAGGTAAAGAAGATTTGACACATAGCTTATTTGGTGGAGTAGAAACTGTGATACCCCATAAGAAATATTTAATAGGTCTGAGTGACTATAATGATAATTATCGTTGCAGTCTTGAAGTGTTAAATCAAGAAAAAATTTGTTCTGAAATACCAAAAATTCCCTATGGTTCATTTCTAAATGAAATTAAGCATAAAATTAATTTGTCTGACCTGAATTGTCATGTTGATTTATTGTACGAATTCTCCCCGAATGAAATCCATGGCTTAATTGGAGCTGATGTCATTGGAAAACTATACACTGGAAATATAAAACCATTAAAATCTGGTTTAGTCTTAATAGAAACCCGCCTTGGGTGGACGCTAATGGGAAAAATCGGACAGAAAGTTTCAGATAGTACAAGTAGCGTTATGTCATTACATGTAAATGACACGAAAATTTCTGATTTATGGCGACTTGATGTGCTTGGGATTCTGGATCCAGGAGAGAAGAATAGCCGAAAGGAACTTGAAATAGCAGCCGAAGATCATTTTAATAGAAGTATCAAACGTGACGCTGAAGGGAGATATGAAGTGAATCTCCCATGGATCCAAGGCCATCCTCCTTTACTCACTTGTAAAAATATTGCAGAACGAAGATTGAAAGGTTGTATAGATTCGCTCAAGAAAAAAGGGACATTAGAAGCTTATGAAACAGTATTAACAGAATGGATTCAAGAAGGTGTTATAGAAGAAGTTAAAATTCTGGGTAATGAGGAAAGTGACCATTATTTGCCCCACAGGGCCGTAATAAAAGAAAATTCTACTACCAGAGTTAGGCCTGTTTTTGATGGTTCTGCCAAAGAGAAAAATTCACCTTCAATCAATGATTGTTTAGAGAAAGGACCTAACACCGTCGAACTGATTCCAGCAATCTTGAATAAGTTTCGATTGAAGAAAATAGGAGTAATTGCTGATATCCGAAGAGCTTTCTTACAAATTGGACTTAGTAAATGTGATAGGCCATTTCTGAAATTCTTATGGTGGGAGGAAGGTGATCCCACGAAACCTAAAGTTTTTCAACATCGTAGAGTTGTTTTTGGACTTTCTTGTTCACCATACCTACTCGGTGCTACTCTTCGATATCATCTGAAAAATGTTTCTGCTCATTTTGAAGAAACAGCTACCAAGTTGTTAGAATCATTTTATGTGGACAACTGTATCACCAGCGTTGAAAACTATGAAGACCTCGTGAAATTTGTCGAAGAATCCAAGTTAATTCTCAGTGATGCTAAATTTGAGCTTCGAGGGTGGGAGCACAATTTCCCCAGTCCATCAGAAGAAAGATGTATTCCAGTCCTGGGATTGACATGGAACTTAAAGAATGATACCTTGTCTGTAGATTTACGAGATACTTTAGAAGATGATACCCCTGCAACGAAAAGGAAAATACTGAGTGCGGTACATAGAATATTTGATCCCCTTGGCTTCACATGTCCGGTTACCTTGGGGCCGAAGATTCTCCTGCAAGAGTGCTGGAAATTGAAAGTATCATGGGATGCAGAATTGCCTGAAAAAATTACCAAGGAGTTTGAGCAGTGGCGAAAAGAAGTTCCTAAATTGAAAGAAGTCAAAATCCCAAGATGCCTCACTCTGAATCATGAGGCGCCAGAAAATTTAAGTTTACATATTTTCTGCGATGCAAGCAAGAGTGCATACGCTACCTGCATATTCTTAAGAAGTGAAACTGGAAGTTCAGTGTCTTGTCAACTTGTACAGGCTAGAAGCAGAGTTGCTCCTATGAAAACTACTTCTATTCCAAGATTGGAACTCCTTGCCTGCTGCATAGGAGCGAGATTAGCTGAGACTGTGGTGAATGATCTCTGAATAAAGAATATCTCAAAATTTTTCTGGTCCGACTCCGCAAATGCACTATATTGGATAAAGGGAAGTGAAAACTGGGCGCCTTTCGTTTTTAACAGAGTTAAAGAAATTAGATCTCTGACAGAGCCTGAAAATTGGCACCACGTACCAGGGTCTTTCAATGCAGCAGATTTACCATCTCGCGGCTGTAGTGTCCAAACATTGATTAAATCCAAGTGGTGGGAAGGTGTGCAATGGTTGAGGAAGCCAAGACAAGAATGGCCAAGATCTAATGCTCTTCCTGACTTCGATATAGTGTACTCCGAGAAGAAGAAAACAGTAATTAGTACTACAAATCATGAAGATTCAAGTGAGAAGCTTTATAACCGTATTTCGTCATACAATAAATTGTTAAGAATCACTGCTTGGATTTACAGATTTTTTAATAATTGTAAAGTTGAACCTTCACATCGAATTTTTGGATTCTTAACTTCAGAAGATATAAATGATGCTGAAACTGTTATGTTGAAAAATGTACAAAAAGAATCATTCTCGGGTCCTGAAGATAAACGCCTGAAATCCCTTAACTGTTTTATGGATACAAATGAACTTATGAAAATGAAGACTAGAATCATCATGAGAGAAGATACACAAAGTTTCCGATATCCGATAATATTGCCATCCAATCATCCAGTGGTAGAAAAACTCATCCGAACCAGACATTTAAATTTGAATCATGCTGGTGTCCAGATCCTAATGAATAATTTAAGAGAAGATTTTTGGATTTTAAAGTATCGGAAGACAGTAAGAAAAGTTATCAGAAATTGTGTACGCTGCAAAAGATATGATGCTAGACCAAAGCCCACCATAGAAGCACCTCTCCCAGTTGACAGAATAAAGGAAGCAGCAGTGTTTGAGGTCATAGGAATTGATTATGCCGGTCCTCTAATTCTTCGAGGGGGTCAAAAAGTCTGGATAGTCATCTTCACTTGTGCCGTCTACCGAGCCTTGCATTTAGAGATAGCTACATCCATGTCAACTGAAAATTTTCTACAGGCTCTCCGAAGATTCATAGCTCGAAGAGGAAGACCCACGATAATTTACTGTGATAATGGCTCAAATTTCGTTGGTGCGGAAAATTTACTTAAGAAAATCAATTGGGATACCATTTCTCAATACAGTGAAGCTCAGAAGATCAATTGGAAGTTCAATCCTCCATCTGCACCGTGGTGGGGTGGGTGGTGGGAACGTTTGATTGGTATAATCAAGGGAATTCTTCGAAAAGTCTTAGGAAGAAGTTCGTTGAATTTAGAAGAAATGAATACTGTTATTTGTGATACTGAAGGCATTGTTAACCAACGTCCTTTAACTTACCTCTCCGAAGATGTTAATGATCTAACTCCGCTTACTCCTGCTATGTTTTTACGGGATATTAAAGAATCAGGCATTCCCGATCTTGATGTTTTAGATTCATCATCTCTCAATAAAAGATATGCTTATATATTTGATCCATTATCTCCAGAACGCAGCGAGATGAGAGGCTGAATTTGTGTCATTGGTAGTTTTATATCTCGCAGATGTTACCACACGAGTCATTTTCAAAATACCTTTCTGGGGCCGTTGACCCTATCTTATCCTGCTAGACCCTTTCACTTCAAATTATGATAGAATATTTATCATTTTCCTTTTAATTATTAGTTGGATATTTATTGTGTAAATATCATCCTTTGAAATGAAATGTTTATGTTTTCAATGGAATATGGAAGTTTTTTTTTTATCTAGAGTTTTGAAATTAAAAATTCAAATTTTATCAATTTTACAACAAAAACAACTTAATCTAACGCATGGACATGATAACTAATACATATCGAAACCTAAATATGGGGATTAAAATCAGGAAATAATTTCCCTCGATTTTTAATAATTTTTTACGAAAAATCCATTGGGCGTTTAACATAGGAAATATTTTTCTTGTATCCACGAACGCCAAGTGACGTCATCACTTCGCTTGCGTATTTAAAGTCCTCATAATAAGAAAAAACGATTCACTTCATTTTACCAAAATACTCTTTTTTAAGACTATCGTAGATCCCGTTTTCAAATTTTCTAACTAACTATCCAATAACTACAGACACTCCATGCTAACCCAAATTCACCTCTACTCGATACCTCCAACTAGCTATCTCACCCACAACATCGCCAAAACATCCAGGATCTGGCTAGGGACTTTCTCATTCTCAACCGAACATTTTACGTTGACTCGACATTATCACCCTAGACTCCTCTACTTTCAATACTCATTTCAACTGGTGACTTTTACTTGCCCAACCAAACATTCTATCCCAACTATCATTTTACACTAATTTCAAAACTAAAATCAACTGGCGGCATTTACGTACTAAACTCGACGCCAATTATACCTTACAATGTAAACAAACAATGAAGTTTGATAAAAATATTTAAAGGCTTTAATGCGTTTTTACAAATATTTTAAGATTTTTAAGGCTTTAATGGGCTCTTCCCAGCGTCGTCTGCTCAATCACGTGATAGAGGAAAACGAAAAATCGAATTCTGAGAATCGAATTCAATTAAATATTGTTCTTAAGAACAAAATTTTAATATTTAATATAAAATAAAATAAAAGTAATATTGTGCATTTGTATACAGTAGAATAATTGTATTTGTAAATTTAATAATTTTTAAAAAACATTTTATGTGTTTATTTATTTTTACCTGTAAGAATCGATTTTTGTATATTGTAGTGTAACTGTAACATTAACTGATCTAGCAATAAATAATAGCTTCTTGTAGAATGTTTATGGATGCCGCCCAGACGGTGGAGTGGTTAGCGTCCCTGACTTCTACACAGTTGGGCCCGGGTTCGAATCCCGGAGAAGGCATGGATGTATGTATTGTCCTTGTTCATGTTCTTGTATCGGTTTTTGTAATAAAAACTTGTAAACCCTTGTGGTGTGGATTACTCGAGATATAAGCGGCCCTAGAGGCAAGCAATAAATCTTATGTACTCATCAAACCAAACCAAACCAAACCAAAGTTTATAGATTATAATTTGAAATTTTAAAATGTTTTCATTTAATTTAATTGCATAAAGATGTTACAAGTTAATTAACTTAGTTACTGGTCTAAATGGATTTACGCAGTACGATATTGCACTGTCACTGATTTAAGTACCAAAAATCACAGTGTTAAACATGTTCTTCATAAACATCAATAACAAACATAAACTAAATGATGATTGTAAATGTATACTGCAAACAAAAGATGATGAATAATGATATAAAATGGATTAAAAATGATAATTTATAAAAAATAATACAGATTAAATACGATTGATCAAAAATAAGAATAGAAAACATGATATTTCAGCAATCGCTATAGATAAACAATACTTTGTCTGCTATTTGTTTTTCCTCTATCATGTGACCTCTGACGTCAGGTGGGAAGAGCCCATGTGTTTTAGAAATATTTTAAGCGTTTTTTTAATGAAACAGTCAAAGAGTCGTTTATTCGGAATTAAAAAGTTGTCCATTTGGAATTTGTATTTTCTGAATGGCAACAGTTTTGGTTTGTTTTTATTTGGTATTGCATTTTTTATAATCATGAAGTTACACAATTCCATTTATAGGTTCATGTTTATAATAGCCAGTGATCCGTTATATTTAATTTAGACATTTAAACATTACAATTGAATAGTTTTTCAAGGTTTTATAGGAAATAAATAAGAATATGTGCGATACAAAACATGTATGAAAATGATATGTATGTTTCCTAAGTTGAATTAAACAAACGGAAAAAAAAATGGCTGCCAAAAGTTTCTGTTTTGAAGCGGTACTAACCGGATTCGTTCATGACAGATGAGGGTCATTATATATATTAATGTCTTTTTATTTACTAAGCTATTAATATTTATTGTGATTTATGCTATTATTTTTATTTTTATCAAGCCTTAAAAGTCTTACGAATTTCTACAGCTAACATATAGTACTACTTAAAATTTTTTGACAAGTTGAAGCATTCATGGCCTTAGACTGTACTTCGAATAATCACAATTTTATTTTAACGATAAATTATTACATTTTAATTACTACAATCTCACATTATATTATATATTGTTAATTGCATTGTTTTAGTCTTTTTCTCCCCTCCCCCCTCTTCTTTTTCAGTAACACGAAATTTATTTTTTAAACTAGTATATTTGATTAATTTTACTGATTTCTGATATCATGATCAAATTCTTCTTGTCAATCTAAAATTTTTAAAGGATTCATTCAAACTTTATATCATCTTTACTTGGTTTTTAGAACTTTTGCGTTATACTAGGCGAGTCGTATTAATCCTGGACGATAGGACCCATGCCCCAGCCCGCCCGGTTCCCGCTGTTCAATGTGTTTTTCTACTCAACTTTGTCCCCTTATTACTTCCGGTGTGAATTTTTTTTTTTTTTTTTTTTTTTTTTTTTTCCCATGCTATTACTATTTCTGTTTTGAAGCGGTACTAACCGGATTCGTTCATGACAGATGAGGGTCATTATATATATTAATGTCTTTTTATTTACTAAGCTATTAATATTTATTGTGATTTATGCTATTATTTTTATTTTTATCAAGCCTTAAAAATCTTACGAATTTCTACAGCTAACATATAGTTCTACTTAAAATTTTTTGACAAGTTGAAGCATTCATGGCCTTAGACTGTACTTCGAATAATCACAATTTTATTTTAACGATAAATTATTACATTTTAATTACTACAATCTCACATTATATTATATATTGTTAATTGCATTGTTTTAGTCTTTTTCTCCCCTCCCCCCTCTTCTTTTTCAGTAACACGAAATTTATTTTTTAAACTAGTATATTTGATTAATTTTACTGATTTCTGATATCATGATCAAATTCTTCTTGTCAATCTAAAATTTTTAAAGGATTCATTCAAACTTTATATCATCTTTACTTGGTTTTTAGAACTTTTGCGTTATACTAGGCGAGTCGTATTAATCCTGGACGATAGGACCCATGCCCCAGCCCGCCCGGTTCCCGCTGTTCAATGTGTTTTTCTACTCAACTTTGTCCCCTTATTACTTCCGGTGTGAATTTTTTTTTTTTTTTTTTTTTCCCATGCTATTACTATGGGGTTTTTAGCCTTTTTTTCCCTCTTTTTCTACATTCTAAAGTGGCGGTGGCCAAACGGAATGACGATCGAAAGCATACGCCGATATTGCTGCAACTGTCCTAATGGTCTAAGAACAGTAGGATGTTATTCTCAAATGGCCGCAGTTGTTTATTACTTGTCTTATGCCCGATATCTTTCCCGTATCTTATGTCCAGCACAAGTTTTATCTGATATATTTACATCAGAAGAGATTCACGCAGTTATTAATGAGGACAGTGATGAAGATTAATTATACTTTAATAAAATATTTTGTATTACAATAAATAATATTTTCTTTGACTTAATTTTTAAATATTCAGCATATATCTTTTTTAACGTGAATAATAACTGTAATTTAGAGCTTTCACAAAGTTGTACGTTCTTAATAAACATGTTACTGCTTTTTAATACAGTAATAAAAAGTTCAATCAAACGACAAATGTAAAGTCATTAGTACCTAAGACGGTCATAAGAAGTTTTAATTTTTTTTGGAAGTGTTGAACCCATTTTATATTTATGCACTTTTTGGTAGTATCACTAGACATAGTAAGTTACATTATATATTTTTTCTGTGATTGTACCTCTGCGTGAACTAGGAATAAAATCATGAAAAAAAATATTTTCATTTTTTATTAATAGTAAATACGATAGAAAAAATCTACAAAAAATATATAATGTAGACTAATATTTTGTCTAACGAACAGTTTTTGTTTCATTAGTGTAGCTGTAATAGTTTTCATAAAAATCAAATTTTAAAAATCACCCCCTCTAGCGTCTATTTGATCCATTATCTCCAGAACGCAGAGAGATGAGAGGCTGAATTTGTGTCATTGGTAGTTTTATATCTCGCAGATGTTACCACACGAGTCATTTTCAAAATACCTTTCTGGGGCCGTTGACCCTATCTTATCCTGCTAGACCCTTTCACTTCAAATTAGGATAGAATATTTATCATTTTCCTTTTAATTAGTATATTAGTTGGATATTTATTGTGTAAATATCATCCTTTGAAATGAAATGTTTATGTTTTCAATGGAATATGGAAGTTTTTTTTTTTATCTAGAGTTTTGAAATTAAAAATTCAAATTTTATCAATTTTACAACAAAAACAACTTAATCTAACGCATGGACATGATAACTAATACATATCTAAACCTAAATATGGGGATTAAAATCGGGAAATAATTTCCCTCGATTTTTAATAATTTTTTACGAAAAATCCATTGGGCGTTTAACATAGGAAATATTTTTCTTGTATCCACGAACGGCAAGTGACGTCATCACTTCGCTTGCGTATTTAAAGTCCTCATAATAAGTAAAAACGATTCACTTCATTTTACCAAAATACTCTTTTTTAAGACTATCGTAGATCCCGTTTTCAAATTTTCTAACTAACTATCCAATAACTACAGACACTCCATGCTAACCCAAATTCACCTCTACTCGATACCTCCAACTAGCTACCTCACCCACAACATCGCCAAAATATCCAGGATCTAGCTAGGGACTTTCTCATTCTCAACCGAACATTTTACCTTGACTCGACATTATCACCTTAGACTCCTCTACTTTCAATACTCATTTCAACTGGTGACTTTTACTTGCCCAACCAAACATTCTATCCCAACTATCATTTTACACTAATTTCAAAACTAAAATCAACTGGCGGCATTTACGTACTAAACTCGACGCCAATTATACCTTACAATGTAAACAAACAATGAAGTTTGATAAAAATATTTAAAGGCTTTAATGCGTTTTTACAAATATTTTAAGATTTTTAAGGCTTTAATGGGCTCTTCCGAGCGTCGTCTGCTCAATCACGTGATAGAGGAAAACGAAAAATCGAATTCTGAGAATCGAATTCAATTAAATATTGTTCTTAACAACAAAATTTTAATATTTAAAATAAAATAAAATAAAAGTAATATTGTGCATTTGTATACAGTAGAATAATTGCATTTGTAAATATAATAATTTTTAAAAAACATTTTATGTGTTTATTTATTTTTACCTGTAAGAATCGATTTTTGTATATTGTAGTGTAACTGTAACATTAACTGATCTAGCAATAAATAATAGCTTCTTGTAGAATGTTTATGGATGCCGCCCAGACGGTGGAGTGGTTAGCGTCCCTGACTTCTACACAGTTGGGCCCGGGTTCGAATCCCGGAGAAGACATGGATGTATGTATTGTCCTTGTTCATGTTCTTGTATCGGTTTTTGTAATAAACACTTGTAAACCCTTGTGGTGTGGATTACTCGAGATATAAGCAGCCCTAGAGGCAAGCAATAAATCTTATGTACTCATCAAACCAAACCAAACCAAACCAAAGTTTATGGATTATAATTTGAAATTTTAAAATGTTTTCATTTAATTTAATTGCATAAAGATGTTACAACAAGTTAATTAACTTAGTTACTGGTCTAAATGGATTTACGCAGTACGATATTGCACTGTCACTGATTCAAGTACCAAAAATCACAGTGTTAAACATGTTCTTCATAAACATCAATAACAAACATAAACTAAATGATGATTGTAAATGTATACTGCAAACAAAAGATGATGAATAATGATATAAAATGGATTAAAAATGATAATTTATAAAAAAATAATACAGATTAAATACGATTGATCAAAAATAAGAATAGAAAACATGATATTTCAGCAATCGCTATAGATAAACAATACTTTGTCTGCTATTTGTTTTTCCTCTATCATGTGACCTCTGACGTCAGGTGGGAAGAGCCCATATGTTTTAGAAATATTTTAAGCGTTTTTTTTTAATGAAACAGTCAGAGTCGTTTATTCGGAATTAAAAAGTTGTCCATTTGGAATTTGTATTTTCTGAATGGCAACAGTTTTGGTTTGTTTTTATTTGGTATTGCATTTTTTATAATCATGAAGTTACACAATTCTATTTATAGGTTCATGTTTATAATTGCCAGTGATCCGTTATATTTAATTTAGAGATTTAAACATTACAATTGAATAGTTTTTCAAGGTTTTATAGGAAATAAATAAGAATATGTGCGATACAAAACATGTATGAAAATGATATGTATGTTTCCTAAGTTGAATTAAACAAACGGAAAAAAAAATGGCTGCCAAAAGTTTCTGTTTTGAAGCGGTACTAACCAGATTCGTTCATGACAGATGAGGGTCATTATATATATTAATGTCTTTTTATTTACTAAGCTATTAATATTTATTGTGATTTCAGCTATTATTTTTATTTTTATCAAGCCTTAAAAATCTTACGAATTTCTACAGCTAACATATAGTACTACTTAAAATTTTTTGACAAGTTGAAGCATTCATGGCCTTAGACTGTACTTCGAATAATCACAATTTTATTTTAACGATAAATTATTACATTTTAATTACTACAATCTCACATTATATTATATATTGTTAATTGCATTGTTTTAGTCTTTTTCTCCCTTCCCCCCTCTTCTTTTTCAGTAACACGAAATTTATTTTTTAAACTAGTATATTCGATTAATTTTACTGATTTCTGATATCATGATCAAATTCTTCTTGTCAATCTAAAATTTTTAAAGGATTCATTCAAACTTTATATCATCTTTACTTGGTTTTTTGAACTTTTGCATTTTTTCCGATTTCATCTCTATTCTTAAATAGTATTTTGTGAGAAAAAAAAAGGGGGGGGGGCAGTTTACGCAATTTCTCATATATTTTGCGCATTAATTCCATTTTCCCTGGTATTACTTCTGAAAAAGAAAAAAAAAAAAATACATTTACTAAAACAACCTAACACAAGGAAAACTTGTATCGAAAGTAAAAACTTACCTGGTTCTAAAGCTAAATCACAGGGTTTGTCAGTTGGATGATTTTTAGGGCAGACCTTTCCTTTTGAATAAGTATCCTGCATATCAGCAACTAACTTGTTAAACTGTAAGAAAAAACATGCAAAATTTTGATAGTCTATTTGAAAATTGTGTGCTGAACCATTTCATTGTGAAAGGACGGGAAAAATATATGGAGATGTAAAAGCATTCATGTACATACAGACATTGACAGTCATTTTATATGAACATTTTATTTAGCGCCGTTGGTAAATGAAGCCACTGTATATATAATATATCTATAGTGATACTATATATATGTGTGTATGTTTCAGTAACATACACATAAGTATGAATATGCATAGTCCAACGTATATGGATATTTAAATTGTGATATTTATTAGCTTACTTAATATGAAATAATCACGGATTCTTAAAGAAAAAAAAAAAAAAAAAAATCAGTGATCTTAAACGGATTTACGGAAAACGGACTTTTCAGGAAAATCAGTCTGTTTTTAAAATTTCTTTCAAAAATTGGGGAGGAAAAACTATTTATTTTAAAAATCAGTTGAAAAAAAATGCGAAAGAGTAATTCTAATCTGAAAAGATCTACCGCTTACTCACGAATAACTTAAAATTCCAAATTTCAGGTCTGTTTTCATATGTTATTTTTTATGATTTTTTTTCATATATAAAGAGTTGAGTAAATTTTCATCAAAATCATCTATATTTCTTCTTTTTGTCACGGAGTACGCCTGCGAGTTTTTAACTCCCTTGCGTTCCTTGTTTAGAGTTCTTTAGAGAGAATGATATAGTGGATAATAAATTATTAGGATTTTTTTTTTTTTTTTACTTCCCCCCCCCCCCATTTTCTAAGCACATACTGAACGAAATGGCTCAAAAGTTTAGTTTTTGGCGAGTTCTTTTACTTAATAATATAAATAAATTTTAACGAAATTTTACAAAACTCGTAGTAAAATTGACAAAACATTAGAGAAATATTATTGTGAAATACAAAATGTACAAGTGTAATTTTCGCTGAAATATGTGCATCTATAATATATGTATATTTTTTTACAGCGACTGCGCGAACGATAGAATTTTTTTTTTTTTTTTTTTTTTAAACTCAATGTATTGGGAGACTTATGTCAAAAGTTCATTTAAATAGAGTATAATATTATAGTTTTAAAAAATTAACGAACACGCTTTTATAGAAATGTGAACTAAAAAAGCACAAAATATCTATCTTAGTATTAAAATGCAGGGTAAGAGAAAATCGTGTGAGTGACACACCATAATATTTACATACATTTAAATCTTTCATTAAAATAACTTAGAATTAAACAAAAACCATTTTTAAAAAATCTCCCCTGACTGGGATCGAACGCTGGACCTTTAGGTTCGTAGCGCGGCGCCTTACCTCAACGCCACATCCTTCACGTAGGGAAAGTATTTTTTTACAATATCAATATTTTGTTTGCTCCCAGAGCAATTACAAACATACATACATACAGGTGAAGCTAATAAAAACGTGTTAAAAAATGAAGTAAATTATCGGCAAAAGAATGAACTAGATTCTTTGTATTTTACTGAGTGTTTTTTCACTTTTACGTATTTAATTTAGAGATTCATTTATTTCAACCACGTTGCAAAACTTCTTTTTTTTGTAAAAATCCCTTATGGGCATGAAACTGTAACATAATTTTATTTATTTACTAAGATTTTTTAGTTCATAAGAAGTTTTTCACAAAAAAAAAAAAAAAAAAAAACTTTTGAAACGTGGGTGAAATAACTGGATCCCCTTAGTTACGTAGAAAATATATTTAAAAAATGTGTTTATGTGAATAAACCTTTATGAAATTTCAACTCTGGAAAATATCTAAAATTTTACTCATTCTTTTGCCTATGCTTTGTTTAATTTTTACTCTATTCAAATGAACTTTTGACATAAGTTGCTCAATATATTTAGTTTTCAACCTATGTAATAAAAAAAATTCTTTTTTTCACGCATGGGCAGTATTAAAAAGAAATATATTTACTACAAATACATATATTTCCGCGAAAATCCCAATCATATATTTTATATTTCAGAATAATGTTTCTCTAATGTTTTGTCAAATTTTCTGCGAATTTTGTAAAATTTTGTTGAAATCCATCCTTGTTTTTAGCGAAACACTTGCCAAAAAATTAATACTTTTGGAAAAAAAAAAAAAAAAATTGTCTACATAATCGTACGATTCCCATATTCCCTCAACAAAAATAAATAAATAAACTAGTATGTTGTGGCCATGACATGACTTTCTTCTATATTTTCCTATAAAAATTCACTCAGTAAAAATAATTTATTAAAATTACTATTTAAAAAAATTACTTCCATGATAATTTTCCATTTTAGAGAAGTAGTATAACACGAAATCTCCCCCCCCCTCCCCCCCCCAAAAAAATAAAAAAATAAAAATAAATAAATAAATAAATAAATAATCTTTTTTTTTTTTTTTTTTTTTTTTGTTAAAAATGAAAAAAATCGATAACTTTATTTTAAATTATCGCAGATATATTGTTCAACCATTCGTTTTAAAGATATTGACGAGCTCTTTCGAAAGACACCCACCATGAAAATTTATTCCCCTCGAGACACGAGGCTTCTACACACACAACTTTTTTTTGTCTGTTGACTATTTTTATTACAAGTAATTCTTGTAAATTTCATAATGTTTATTAAAAAATAATTCATTTTATGCACGTTTATAAAAATTTTTGTCCTATACCACCATATTAAAAATTTAGAAAAAGTAGAATGGCAACGCAACCTGTAGGACAATTTATTTGTATGAAATTCTGTGCAGTAGTTCCTGAGATACAGTTGCCACAAAATTTTGCCACACACACAAACACACACAGACAGACATTTTCTAAAAATGGTCAAATCGTGTTCTACAGCTCTCAAAACGTGTAAATCCATCAAAAACCCGAGGTCGAAAATTTTTACGAATCCAATACTTTCTTCTATTGAATATAGAAGAAAGTAAAAATACATACAAATATTGTACATAGTAAGTGAAATCATGGGTTAAAATTACAAATAATTTATAGTTTTTTATGATACAAGGTAATTCAAAATGTTTGTGCTTTTCTCCAAT